>JAXQJY010000032.1:1200000-2400000 GCA_037042185.1 Sordariomycetes sp. S80-01Y
TCAGCAACTGGAAGAGCAACATTCGTGGATACGCGGCTGCGCATCCCGAATTTGCGGCCATCTCATCTTGGGGTGGGTCTGAGACTGCCGATATTACGTATAGCGACCAAACAGGCACCTTCACATCCTTCCTGGCCGACAAGGGTTACCTCGACAGCTATGATATCGAGCGTTTGCGCCGCGCCAAGCCGTTGTACTATCTCGAGGTCAAATCAACGCCTTACGATTTCAGCACATCCTTTTTCATGACCGGCTCCCAATTCAAGAGGGTAAGTCACTCAGAGCCCCCAAGTGATTGGACAAGTATATTCTGACTTTGTGGTAGATGCAGGAATGTAGTCAAAGCGTGCCAGGACAAGAAGGCAACCTCGATCGAGTGTACATTATCCTGCGAGTTTTCAAAATGGGGACGGACTCTGCTTCAGTCAGACTTTTGATTGATCCGGAAGGGATGAGGCGTAGGGGCGAGTTGAATTTCGAGGCGGAGTCGTGGAGGGTTCAGCCAAGCACGCAATGACCTGAGACATCGGGAATATGAATTTGGGAGCTCTTCATGGCCCGTAGGCATATATGAGCTATGGGAATTATGAGAAGACGTGCAGACTGTTGCAAAGGGGCGTAATGACTATGATTAGTGGCATCACTTCAGCAAGAGTTCAACAGAATTTGTTTACTCAAGTCTAGAAATGTCAAAGCGAAGGGCCAGATACTCAATATAATTATATAATCTATGAAACTAAGTTTTGTCCACTCAGGCGGAGCCATACTGCCAAATCGACCTCTGGCAGAAGCGCGAACAACCTACTCTTCGGTGCCTAGCCTCGACTGTGAACGACGAATGTCCACATTTTGTGATGTTATACAGGTTTGCATGGTATTCTGGATACTTCTTCGCTTTTATTATCTGTCTAACAAGAGGCGCCGCAGCTACGCACCCTTGTGAACCAACTGCTTCAACACTGACCACTGACACACTTCTGAGGCAATTGCTTCCATCAGCAGCACCGTTCATCGCCAGCAGCCTCAAGACGAA
This sequence comes from Sordariomycetes sp. S80-01Y, assembly GCA_037042185.1. Classification (NCBI taxonomy): domain Eukaryota; kingdom Fungi; phylum Ascomycota; class Sordariomycetes; species Sordariomycetes sp. S80-01Y. The sequence continues at coordinate 1,201,034 of JAXQJY010000032.1, forward strand.
CTTAGAAAGTCGCGCTTGCTCGGGCCAATTCGAACAGGGCATCAGCTCTCATCAGGAAAAGAGGGAACACCAACCTTCGTGGCATCCAGAACAACACCCTGGTGCAGAAGTCGTTCTCGCAACTCCTTGCATGGCACGTCTTGTGTCGCCAAACCATCCCTCAACGCAATATCACTTGCGTTTGCAACCGCTTGTCCGATGGCGTAAAACTGGTGCTCCAGCCTCACCGCGCCTGCAAGGGTCAATGTGAGCCGCATCGGTGTCTCTTGGGGGACTTAGGACTCACCATATCCGACATGCGACGAGCTAGGACACGTTACTGTCAGGAAGTTGGTTGCTTCGCTCCTCTTCGGGACGAGCGATCGATACGCCACCCCAAAAGGGCGCCACTTGTGCCCGTCCTTGAAGATGAAGCCTTCGTTGTGGACTTTGCCATCCCTGAGGATGCGCCGCACGCTGTGCGTGTCTGTCGGCCAGTATGCCACGGCCACGGGATCCGGGGCCAAGGGCTCGGCATCGCGCGAGGCTGTCGTCTCGGTGATGATGTAGTCGGATACCATGCGCCGGGCATCGCGGACGTACAGCTCGTAAGGAAAGTGGTCGTTGTCTGGGAACTCATCACGGCAGTAGCCGAACTTGGACCACTCGGTACGGTACTTCTTCTATTTGAGGTTAGCATGGCCTTTGTTTGCATATAGGCTCACCTACGGGTACGGCGGGATCGGTCGAGATGAACCACAGTAGACCTTTCGTGAAGCGTGCCGTATCCTTGAGAATGTCCTTTCGTCCAGAATACGAAGCCACGGGCCACTCATCGTTCATACCCAACAGATCTGTCGACAAGGCCCCTTCGGATCCAATAAGGTCCGTCTTCTCTCCCGGCAGTCTCTTTCGCGGCATGTAAAACTCGCCACCAGCGCGAAAATACCGCCGGTGCAGCTCGTAGTGTCCAGGATCGTAGCCTTCTGGCTCGGTGAAGTGAACCAAGTTATTGGGATCGTCAGTAATGGGCAGTCTGTAGGAGTACGCTTGCAGGTGCAAGTCACCATCTCCAGGGGTACCGAAAGGTTCGTCTGAGATGCCGTAGAGAAGACCACTGGACGAGTCGCCGGGCTTTGTGTACGGGTCAACATCGACCTCGATCTGGCGGTACAGGGTCTCTTCGCGGACGCCAGCGAGTGACTCTCCATACACGGACGATGCTTCGCGGCCTCTAGTCCAAGAAATGCCTGCCGCAGCGAGTAGATCCCCTTCATAGGACGCTTCGATAAACACGTCTCCGTAAAGAGCTAGGCCTCCCTCCAAGCGGATACCTTTGATCGACGCGCCTTCGTGAATCACTGCGTTTTCCTCCTCCAATAGGCACGACTTGCGAGTCAGAATCTCTCGGGGAAAATTCTAAAGGTTGACCTTACCTTGATCACAGTCAATCTCGGAGTCTCTGCAAGCCACTCAGCGATGACCTTCTCAGCAACCCTCGCCTCGAAGCGCCACACATCAGGATCTTTGAGTCGCTTCTCTACCACCTCATTCAGCCTGTCAAGTCGGTCATAGTGCTTGCTGATGCGTTGGTGCAACTCCAGGTTGATACCTCCCAAGGTCGTGCTGTTCTGGAACTCGGCCTGGTTGTCAATGTCTGTTGCACCGAGCCCGTTAACTTGTACGCCACCTTCTATGATCAGCTTATTTATCTCTAGCTTTGGGATCATCTTCGGATTTACCGATGTGCTCAGCTGGCGAAACGAGAGCAACAAACCGACCCAAGCGTGCCGCTTGAATAGACGTTGCCACGGCCCCCGAGGTCGAGCCGTACACAACCACGTCGAATTTCTTCAACAGAGCCATTCTTGCTCAAACTTCAATAATCCCAAGGCCGTTCCAAGCTTGAGCTTTTAGGTAGCTGTCGAAAAGAGATCGGCAAGACAGCGATCCGGTGTCGGTTCGGCCTGCTTTGCCAGTACTCGGACCCGCAGCGGGGAGACTGCGATGGCTTCACCTCCACATCGCCGTCGAGGCCGTCTTCCGCATCCAAGCCGAAGCACCGCGTGCCGCGACATTGCCATCGCCCGAGTGATGAGCACCAATAAACGCACTGATGGGTAAGGATACAGCTGTGCCAAGCTTCTCAGCTCATCCAAAGATGGCAATTTCTGATCCAAGTACGTGGCAGAGGTTGGCAAGAGATCCTGATGTCGGACTTGACCCCGACTTTTGACGTGGATCCACCCCCGGCCCTCCGCACGACGGCCTGCTGAGGCTCCAGGTTCGAAAGCCGGGGGGTGCCAGCCTCAGGAGGTGATTCATTAGCGCGCCACCGAGGCGACGATATCCGAGTGGAAGACCCCTTTCTCGCTTGTCAAATACATAAAAGAAATTACGAGATTCCCATGTTAAGGCTGTACGCGGAACTACAGCCCTTCGACGCTCGAGTGAGGTAGCACGGGGTTAATCCGCCCGGATAACCATCATCCAGGTGTAGAAAGCCGCGCTTGTCGGGCTTAAGATCCCACGCTGGCCATGATCCTGGAAGCCCTCATCTCCACATGGAAAGAGAGCCGCGCTGCCATTTGCGGGATTGGCACGCGCCAAGTTGTTCAGGCATGGAGAGTGCCATCAGGACGGTGACGAGAGGCCGAAGATCGGCATGTCGATCCGAGTTGTTCTATAAGACTGGATGGTCCTGGAGCTTTGAGGTGCTCCCCAGACAAGGTGCATCAAGGCAAGAGTTCAGATCTTGAGATCCCCGCTGTCAAGATGGGGCGAGGTATCTTTGCTGGCAAAGCGGCCTTCACCACGGCCACGCCCAAGTTGTTCATGTTCTGCATTATCTACTCACTGGGCAGTATCTTCTTTGGCTAGGGAGTCTGCGCCCTTTCTGCGCCTTTCAGTTCGATATTTACGAGAGTCAGTGACGGGGCTTCGTTCGGTGGTGTCCAGGCCATGACCCCTTTCCTGGACAAGTTCGGCTCATACAATGCTAAAACGGGAAAGTACTATCTTCCCAGCAACACGCAGTCTTTGATGAATAGTCTACCACTTATTGGAAAGTTCTTGGGGGCTGTCATTGTTGGCCCGATCATCGAGAGGTTCGGACACAAGTATACTATGGCCTTCACTTGCGGGGTGCAGATCGTCGGTCCCATCAGTCAGTCCAGATCCCGCCTCAGCTAATTGCTGTATTAATCACGTTGCAGTCCAAGTAACGAGCTCTCAGCCTGCACAATTCATTTTCGGGCGTTTCCTAGTCTACACAGCCGTGGGTCTCGTCGAGAACGTCGTCCCGACCTACCAATCCGAGATCGCCCCAGCCCCTCTCCGGGGTTTCTTCGTCGGCTCGCTTCAGTTGTGCTTGACGTCGGGCTCTCTCATCGCCGGAGTCGTCAATGAGTCCATGTCGCGCCGGACCGAGGACAGCGGGTGGAAAATCGCCACGGCGCTCCAGGCGCTGCCAGCCGTCATGATTCTGTGCTTCCTGTACTTCACGCCCAACTCGCCCCGCTGGCTTGTGTTCAACGACCGAAGCGACGAGGCACTGAAAGTGCTCAAAAGCGTAAGACGCAAGGAGGACGTTGATGTCGGCGGGCCAGAGCTCGAGATTGCTGCCATGAGGGAGGAAGGTCAAGTGGGCAAGAGAAAGAAGGGCGCCTGGAAAGACCTCTTCAGTCGCCAAAACCGCCGACGGACTGGGTACGCTCACAGCTCCTCTGCCTCTCACATACTGACATCCTCAAAGCATTGCAATGTCCATAATGACGTTCCAGCAGCTCACAGGCGTGACCTTTTCCTCCTCGTACGGCCCCACCTTCTACCGGCAAGTCGGCCTCGCAGACATGGCCTTCATCTACGCCGTGGTCAACAACGCCACCTCCGTCGTGACGGCTACGCTCGCCATGCTGTTCTTCGACATCTTCGGTCGTCGAACGCTGGTCCTGCACGGAGGATGGGCTCAGGGCGCGTTTCTAATCAGCATTGGTGCCCTGGGGCGGATCGCGAACCCGAGTGTGCATGAAAGCAACGGTATTGTGGCGGGCATGCAGCTATATACTTGCATTCTGCACATGACGCTGGGACCCGGAGCCTACATCACTGCTGCTGAGGTGGGTACGCAGAGTTTGCGCGAGAAGACGATGGCCATTTCCACGGCCTTAAACGTTGTTGTTGGCTTCGTGGTGGTTTTCGTCACGCCTTACCTGCTGGCAGAGATCGGTGCTGGGCTGGCGTACATCTGGGGCGGCTTCGCCATCCTGTCATCAATCTGGTGCTGGCTCTTCATGCCGGAACTCAAGGGCAGGAACTTGGAGGAAATTGATCAGCTGTTCGAGGCAGGCATTCCTGCTTGGAAGTTTGGAAAATACCAGACCGAGGGCATAAGTCACGATTTGGCAGTGTTGGAGCACGAGGGTGGAGTGGCCAAGATGGTGGATGAAGAGGAGGACGTGGAGGCTGGTAGAGAGCGAATCGAGGTCGCTAGGGTTAATTAAGGGGCAGCTGGTGCGGTGGTGCAATGGTGTTGCTGGGCAACGGACAGTGGTGAAAAGGGGCTCAAGTTAACGTCGACAAGGTCCATCCATGGCTGACCTGGGCGAAAAAAAACAGCTTCGCCAGATCAGAGATTATCCGAATAGGAAAGGCGTACAGATTGGTGGTGATGAGTCGCGAGCGTGTCTCAGACCAGCAGCGGTCGCATCCCGCGTCCCGGGTCAGCCCACCTCGACGTAGTGCGTACAGTAGACGACAACACCATCAGCCGCCGTTGTCTCGCACGGCATCCGGGTCATTACAGGTATAGGTAGAAGTCGATTGCTTGACGCTAATGATTGATTCCAACCCATTCGCGATCCGATGCGGAATGCGGGGGCCGAGTGCCAGCGCCAGTGCCAGCATCGTGAAAGTTGGCAGCCATGCAGCTATTTATGGAACTGCATCGCCACGATTTTGTGCATGTTGGGGGCGGGCCGTGGCTCACCAGCGTCGCATTCAGGACTCGCACTGTCTCCTGCCCGCAATAACGGCGAGAATACAGTGTGCGAAAGAGCGCAGGCTGTGCATGATGACAGGCCGCAGGGCTGAACACGGACTGAGGTCTGGTCCTGTCTGGCTTAGGTCGTGTGTTTGTCAACGACGCCAACTGAAGAACTTGAAGTGCCTTGCAAGGGCAGCACAGCCCTTGCCCTTGGTCCTTGTCAAGAGGACGCCAACGACCCTCAATCAAGTACGCTTTGCCTTGATGTGACTTCCCATCCTGCGCTGATACACAATCGGAGTCAATCTCAACTCTTTCCACCGCCGTCAGAGTGCCGAGCGCCCAGCCTCGCCACTAAGTGCAACCCCGGTCTGGACCCTTGCACTGGACTGGTCCGCACAGCATTGCGCTGCGCTACGCTGGAACTGCCACCGCTGCACCAGCAACCAGCATCCAGCACCCAGCATTGAGCCTGCCGTCGGCACTCATTTCCAGGTTTCTGTTTTCTCTCTTCCTCCGTCTTCAATTCATCGCTGCAAACCCCTCTTCCCTTGGATCAGTTTCCTTCTGTCGCGAGTCCCTTTTTTAGAAATCATCGACTGCGACACGCGTATTTAGACTTCGACTTCTTCGGCGCGACCAGGTCTAAGACACGACTCGGGGTGGCTCCATCGACATCATCACCGCCGATCGCTGGTCGCTGGTAGCCGGTCGCTAAGATGCATCCAGTCGACATCTTGCACCGTCTTCCTCCCTCGACGACACTTCTCTTCCTTCCGGCTCTGCTCATCACAGCAGATGCCCACGCCCTGCCCCGACAGACCAAAATTGTGCCGTACCACGAACTCGACGTCCTACCCTATCCCGTCCCCACAGCCGCTCTATTCCCCCGGCAACAACACAACACCATCTGCGGTTACATAGCAGGCGACCCAGACCTGCCCGCCACCTGCTCAGCGGGCTCACACTGCGCAGTCGACGTTGAACATGGCGCCATAGGCTGCTGTCCTGATGGGGGCGCTTGCACCGCTGGTGTGTACACAGGCTGTGTCGACGGAAACAGTGACCCGCAGACAGAGATCAACCCCTACGTATTTACCTGCGGTGGAGGGGAAAGCTGTTTTCAGAATCAATTCGATGGCGGGTTTTTCCAATACGGCTGTGGAGAGAGCACGGTGACGGGGCAGACGGTGCTGGGGAGCGCCAGTGGGAAGGGAGTCTTGAGCTTGACGAAGTTGAGTGTGCAGATGACGGAGGAACCCAGCACGCTATCAGAGCCAACAACCCTGGGGTCTGGAACGAGGACCAGCAAGGAGACTACCGAGACGGGCAGCTCCACCACTGAGACTGAGATCACGAGTACGGAGGAATCGAGCACGGAGCAGCCATCTGCGTCGCAAACGGAAGACGCAGACGAGGCCGACGCCCAAGCGCCGGACAGCAACAACGGCGACTCAAAGAACATCGGCGCCATTGTTGGTGGAACTATTGGCGGAGTGGCCTTCGTGGCTGCACTCATTGTTTTGGGCTTGTATCTCTGGCGCCGCAGGAAGGGCAACACCCGTCATGGCCCCGGCATGAACCACGACGCCAAGTACATCAGGTAAGCGCTCTATCTCACTTCCTCATATCTTGATACTAACCCAACCAGCCCTATGGAAGACGGTCGTCATCCATTCGCACCGCTCCCTTCTGTTCAAGAAGTCGATGAGTCTCAGCTCCCTCAGGAGATGCCCCGCGCAGCCGGCGCAGCTGGTGGAGCCAACACCTCCGGTGACATCTCTTCCGACTCCTACCGCGACGAGGAGTACTTCAACCGCTCCGTCTCGCCGTACCGATCGTCGAGCTCTACTAATGGTGGAAGAGCTGTCGGTGGTTCGGGACTTAACGAGCAGGATCACATGCCGCTTACCAGCGATCTCGGTCGCGGTTTCAGTAGGGAAGAGCCGATGCCAGTACCTGTTGCAGATGAGTTTATGAGGCGGGATTTCGGTCATACGGGAGACGGCTCCGGCCAGGAAGAGTATGGCTATGGGCAGTATCCCGGACCGAGGAGGCGAGACGACGGCGGGGCGCTTTGGCAGCAGAATCGCCGACAGACCCGCAACATGATGTGGATGTGAGAGCTCATCTCTCAGGATGTGTTGTGATTTTCATCTTGTGTACTTCGCACGAGACTTTGGGAAACTGCAAAAGTTCAACGCGTTTCAAGCATAGCTAAGGCCGGGTAAGGCGTTTGGGAAAAGCGACATTATTTTTCATGTTGCTTCCTTGTTAGAATAGCACGTTTGGGAAGGGTAGGGACAGGATACCCTCAGCTGGAGCATAGCTAGCATGGCATTGGTCAGTATACCGACCGCCGAAGTTCAAATATTAGATTCACGACGGCCCCTTTATGATGCGAAGTTCTAGTATGGCCAAGACGGTGTGTAAAGCTACTCTTTGATCCTGATCCTCGCCTGGAACTCGCCTGGAACGTTTATCACCAATACCAGCCCTATTAGCCACAGCCCTATTTGCTCGCCTGGTCTATGATATTGACAGCTTTCGCAGACATCCTATTCCATGTCGGCTTTACAGGAGCACAATACGACTCTTGGTGCGGACTTCTCCCACACTAAGTGCCTAGTGACTATGCTACGCCGGCAATTTCCAAAAGAGGTAATCCCTAGGTATTGATCTGCACTGTTCCCACGCCAGCAGCTTCTCCAAATTCAAATGACCAAGCAGAGCTCGAGTAACCCTGTGTTTAACATCACTGAAACTCCTCCAGCGTCCTCGGCACCGGCCAAGCCTGCGCATCCCGAAACCGGTCGATGATGCCCCTCAGCGCGCGCCTCTCGTACTCGTCCACGAAGAAGTGCCCGTACAGGCTGATGGCGAGCGCGGCGTTGACGAGCGCCGGCGCCGTCTGGAGATGCTCGAGCGCCGCGCCGCAGATGTGCAGCACGTGCGAGCGGACCTCGCCTTCGACGCGGCGCAGGGCCGTCCGCAGGTCCGTCGTCGCCTCCCGCCCGATCAGGGGCGACTCGGCGAGCAGGATCATCCTGGCGATCATGAAGTGCTGCATGCTGGTCAGGGCGATGGAGGAGCGGAACCAGACGCGCGGGAAGACCTCGCCCTTCTCCTTGCAGGCGGGGATGGAGAGGATGGGCTCGAGGCGGGAGCCCACCTCGTGCGACAGAAGTCGCTCCTGGTCTTTGAGAGCATCTGCGGCGGGTGTTAGCCTCATGCGAGCACGATTGAGCTTCGGGGAAGATAGCTTACAGTACCCGTCTAGCGACTTTCCATTTGCGAGCCAGCCTGCCACCTTACTCGTGTGGACGATGAGTCTGTTGGCCGGACTGACAACGTCCCACAACTGGGGTGACTCGGCCATCTCAGGGGCATGACCCTTGCTCAGCGCATAGTAGATCTCCTGCCTCATGGCGACCCAGTATGCAGCCTTCAGCAGCTCCGAGTCCTTGAAGAAACTCTCAAACCGCGAGGTCCGCAGAACCGCGTTGATGACGGACAGGAAGTTGACGCGTCCACCAGCCGGGCTACCTGCGTCGCTCGTCCTCACCAGGTCGTTCTCGTCGACGTCGTCGTCCATCTCCTCGAACTGCCGCAGCACCACAGCCATGGTCACGATCAGCTCCCTCGTCTCCTCATCGCCCACCTCGTGGAAGCCCCGCAGCACGGGGATGCACTTGAGCATGTACTCGACGGCGGTGCTGGGCGTGAGCGTGGACAGCAGCTGGCCCTGGAAGAGGACGCCGCCATCGGGTGTGCGGAACTTGCGCACGAGGTGGCGCGCCGACACGGCGTAGATGGCGTTAAGCAGCGGTGGGTAGCGACGGGCGCGCTCCGGCACGAGGAGCTCGAAGGAGCGCCGGGGGTCGCAGGTGTCGAACTGTTGGGTACTGGATCAGCAGATTTCTACTGTGTGTTTAAGCTGCTTACCCAGTGTGATAGTTTATCGATGAAGTGTTTCAGCAGACAGGCCTCTTGGATGGTGATGCCGTCGTGCTCTGAGCTCTGAGTGGAAGTAGTTGGGTGATCGCCGTGCCAGTATGGTTGCTCTTGATGTATTTGGGGCCCTTCAGTGTTCGATAGGCTGGTGCGTCCGAGCGCGGGTTGGAATCTATGGTTATGCTGTTCCGGGGGTGAGAACAGGGCTGTCGGTTCAACAGAAGTATCAACTGCGGCATCGACATATGGTGAAATAGACGATGTCCCCTTTTCGGGAGACCAAGACGAGACACCGCCAGCCTCCTCCTCAAGCTGCTGGTGTGGAGTTGGAGTCCTTGGAGAAGGGGTAGGCGTCTTGAATTGCTGCTCAGGGGCTATCCGTTGCACCGGGCCCCTAGCCTCGGTCTGCAGCCTGACTGAACTTCTGTTAGCAACTCAATAGCCTGTGGTTAATTCAGTCACAAGCGACTCACACTCTCTCGCTGAGCTTTTGACCCAGCTCTGCGAACTCGAAAACTTGGATGCGTAGTTGGCCGACGATCCATGCTTAAACGCCTTGCGCCTCCCAGCTCGGACGCATTGAATACCCCTGGTCTCGCATCTCTTGCACTTTGGCTTATCATCACTGCCTGTCCAGCCGGAGAGTTAACATGCGTCATTTAGTTTGTTTTTGGCAGGGCGCCGTACATTTGAGGTGCTTTTCTGCGGGTGGCGAGTCAGCATTGGCGCGCTCAGCCGGGGCGCCCCCGTCGACGACATACCTTTGCACGCGACGCAAGGGTTCTTCAGAAGCGGCATTTCTTTACCATTCGGCCCTGAGACCTTGTCGCCGGCGTGCGATTTGTCGAGGTGAAAGCTCTTAGATGGCGGCGCTCGCTGGAGGTTTCGACCCCGCATAGCGTGTCCACCGGGCGTGACTTACACGCTACATTTCCGGCGAGAGTTGCCAAATGGGGTAAGATCACCTGCATGTCAGGCACCCCTAGGTGAGCCTCGTTGGATATGTGAGAGCGGATAGCGAGAGCTTCCAACTAGACGTCCTGGTAAGACCGGTGATTCTTCTTGATGATAATATTGCATTACTTGTTGGAGGGAGGGACGACTGCTTTACGCAGATCGCGACCATGAAAATGTCATATTTTGAGACCAACTACATCATTGGACTGTTTGTCGGTGAAAAGGGGTCGCGGAACATTTGATGTGCAGTTACCAGAGGAAAAGGAGTAATGAGGCTGGACTAACGTTAAATAATAGCCTCACTCAGCTCAGGACGGGGTTTGACACAGCCATGGTGTGCGGAGTGACTAGTGAGTCGAAGTTGAACTAGGCTTTGACATTCGACGGCTGGGTTCGAATGTATGAGGCAAGACCATCGCCCACATTTGTCATTCGCGCCATATCCGGTTATGAGGGTATGCATGAATCCTGGCGTAGATCAAATCAAGCTGCATGCGGCTCCTTCCTCGGAGATATTTTGAATCGGCATTTCAAGGTACATTCGGGATAATAAAACGGGTGTGATTGTCATGCGTAGGCATAGTCTTGCTTCAAACTTATCAACTAGATTTACATTCTCCACACCCCTTTCAGTTCAGTGAGGTATATGGTACAAATAAGTAGATGTGCAGAATATTGCTCTGCACGATATGTGTCAGTTCATCCTCTCAGCTCCTGGTCTGCCTGTCCCTTCGAGCTCTCCTCGACAACAGACTTCTCAACCCCGTCCTCGCCGCTCGCGGGGCTGGCACGCCCATCAACCTCCTCGAGAAGCCTCCTCGCAGCGACGGCCACGTTCCCGCCCGCCTCGTCGATCCTCCTGTCAAACTCGACCATGTTCTTCTTCACCAGCAGGCTGTCGCTCGTGAAGAGGAGGTTGACCTCCTCGAGCGAGCGCTTGGCCACCTCGGGGTAGAAGAAGTAGATGATGGGCATGGCCACGGCGTTCATGCACCCGAAGAACAGGTAGGTCCCGTAGCCCAGGCGGTTGAGCATGATGGGGATGACGAACTGCGTCATGCCGCAGCCGGCGGCCCAGCCGAAGATGGTGAAGGAGTAGCCCTTTGCGCGGATCTCCTGGGGCCAGATCTCGGTGCCGTAGATCCAGGTGGGGATGATGTTGAACATGGTGAAAAACCTAGGCGCTGTTAGAGACTTGATTCGAAGCAGGCGGTTGGATCGACTCACCAGATGTAGACGAAGACGAACGAGGCGGCCGCGGTGCCGAGGCGCTGAGACTGCGCCATGTCACCAGCAGCGGCAGCGTCCTGGGAAGTCTTGATGAAGGCAGCCACCATGAACAGGGAGATGCCCTGCGTGATGAAGGAGACAAGCAAGGACTTTCTCCTACCGATTCTGTCAATCACCAACGCCGCCGCGGCCGTGCCCGGGATACCGAATGTGTTGGCCAGACCGGACAGCCACAACGATTTGTACGAGTCGAACCCGGCCAGGTCAAATAATGTCCCCGCCCAGGCGGCAATAGCAAGAATGCCAGTCCACTGCTGGATCCACTGGAGAGCAAAACCCATGACAGCGCGTCGACCGAGGTGTAGTTTGCCCGAGTGACGTCCACCGAGGAAGATGTTGATGAGGTTGTTGCGCTTCTGGTGGTTGCTCTCGACGATGGCGTCTAGCTGCTCCAGTTCCTGGAGGATACGGGGATCGTTGGGGGTGAGGTCGCCTCGGAGTTTGCAAAGGATGTCGATGGCCTGCTCTCGCTTTCCGTTGGCGATGAGCCATCTAACGTCGGTCAGTGCTCGCTCCCATGCAGCGTGGTGGGGATAGCCTACCTGGGGGACTCCGGCAGGAACGGAATCACAATGTCGACGATGAGGAGCGGAATCATCATCCAGCCCAGCGGGAAGCGCCACCTGAACTGCACATTCGAGCTCCTCACGCCAAAGTTGATCCAGTACGCGATCACGATGCCCACGTAGTTGGCCATGAAGACGAGGGAGAAGCTCGAGCCCCGGTCGTGCGCCTCGGACAGCTCGCTGACCCAGGGCGGGATGATGGCGTTGATGAAGCCGATGCCCAGGCCGGCGATGATGCGCGCGCAGATGAACATGTTGGAGTTGGCGCTCCCAGCCATGAGGGCCGCGCCGAGGATGCCGAATGCCGTACCGACGAGGACGCCGCGCTTGCGACCGATCTTGTCGCCCACCCATCCTGGAAGTCGTTAGAAAAGCTGCGCCGCGTGATGTTGGGCTGGGAGGTGGCCGTACCGCCGCTGAAGCAGCCCCATATGCCGCCGAAGTAGTAAGCGGCCGCCAAGCCGCCCTGCTTTGTCGAGTCGGTGACGACGCCATCGGCACCGATGTTGGCCATGTCGATGAAGCCTGGTGTCTGGGAGACGATGCCCAGCACGCCTTGGTTGTAGCCTTGCTCACGCGGTCAGTGTCCATCCAAGTGCACACGGTCCTCTGCGCTGCTCACCCTCGAAAATCAGGGCCGTCGCGGCTACGACATTGACGAGCACCAGGAGTGCTTTTCCGGGCACATGCCGCCAGACCTGAAAGCCGGCCATGTCGTTAGGGCTCGTCGAGGGATGTGATGTTGATATGTAGATAAAATTGGCGAGGCTCCTGGGGCGACTAGGCTAACTTATATACAGAAAACCCCGTGTTTCGTCTCGTAAGATGGTTCGAGCTTTTCTGTCTTGTCCTGTGCTCCCGCCTTCTGGACCACGCCTTAAATTTGAGGGCGGAGGAGCGCCATGTCTTTATATCCGCGACGCGACACGCTTTCCGACGGCCAACGACACCGCGTCCTCGTCTTCTCACAGCTCCCTTCCCCAAAGCCAAGCGAGGCGATGACAAAAGTGATGGTAGTCGAAATCGGGGTCCCCTTACTCCAACCCTGCATTTTAGCTTTTAGCCGTCGCGTGTGCTGTGGAGGGAATGGGGGAATGAGGGCGGGATGTTGGTCCCGACGCTCTGGGACTCCGGCTGCGGGGATCTGCATCCGGAGACGTGGAGCGGCTAAACGGCTGAAAGGTACGGACGACCCGGGAGAGCAGTGGGAATTAAGCGAACCTCCTCGAAGAGCCGCTTGAACGGTCGTGGATCACGTCACGGGGTTGGAGATAGTAGCGTTGTAGTTTAAACTAACTTCAAGTGTAGTCGTCAGAATGATTAGATATATCGAATACTGCCTTTTAGCCATTTAGCCGTTGATGCGCTTTTGCCTGTCACTTGCAGCTGTTGGTGAGCATACACGGCGAGCTGTGAACCACTTCGAGCCGCCGCGCCGCACGCCGACCGATGTTGATGCGACCTGATAAATGGAATCGTTTTCGCGCTCTTGAATCTTTTGATCTCTTCATTTCGTATTCTTTTCTCCTCGTCATAACATTGATACCCTTTTGCTTCTATAGAACTCCTTTCAAAATGGGCTCCCTTGGCGTCTCTAACGGCACGAGCCGTCCCCTGGACATCACCGTCCTCGGTCTCAACAGCGGCACTTCAATGGATGGCATAGACTGTGCCCTCTGTCGCTTTCGCCAGAACTCCCCTGAAGAGCCCATGCACTTTGAGCTCCTCAAGTACGATGAAGTGCCTCTTGAGCAGACCATCAAGAAGCGTGTCATGAACATGATCCTCCACAACACCACCACGCCGGAGGAGTTATCAGAAGTCAACGTCCTGCTGGGCGAGACATTCGCAGACGCAGTCAAGATGTTCTGCAAGAAACAGTCCGTCTCCATGTCTTCGATAGACGCCATCGGTTCACATGGCCAAACTATCTGGTTGCTCAGCATGCCAGAGAAGGGGCAGACAAGGTCCGCCTTGACCATGGCAGAAGGGTGCTTCCTGTCATCTCGGACGGGCATCACCAGCATTACCGACTTCCGAGTCTCAGATCAAGCAGCTGGTCGCCAGGGCGCGCCCTTGATTGCCTTCTTCGACTCGCTGGTCTTGCACCATCCCAAAAAGTTCCGTGCGTGCCAGAACATTGGTGGTATCGCCAACGTGTGCTTCATCCCGCCAGATGTTGACGGCAAGCTGAACCAAGAATTCTTCGACTTCGACACTGGCCCAGGCAACGTCTTTATCGACGCTGCGGTGCGTTACTTCACCAACGGCGAGCGCGAGTACGACAAGGATGGCGAGATGGGCAAGGCCGGAACGGTCGATCAAGAGATGGTCGATGAATTCCTGAGGACCTTCCCCTACTTCTCGCTCGACATCCCAAAGACCACCGGTCGTGAGGTATTCCGCGATACCATCGCCCACGATTTGATCAACAAGGGTATCAAGAAGGGCCTTTCTCCAAATGACATCGTCGCCACCATCACTCGCATCACCGCTCAGGCCATCGTGGAGCACTACAAGCGCCATATGCCAACGCAGTACGGACCTTTGGAGGAGATCTTCATGTGCGGTGGCGGTGCCTTCAACCCTAACATTACCGATTTCATGCAAGCATCTTTTCCGAACACCAGGATCGTCATGCTCGATGAGGCAGGCATCCCCGCCGGTGCAAAGGAGGCCATCACATTTGCTTGGCAAGGCATGGAGGCTATCGTCGGTCGGAGCATCCCCGTTCCGGACCGCACCGAGACGCGACAAGAGTACGTCCTGGGTAAGGTAGCCCCCGGCAAGAACTATAGGGAGGTGATGAAGAAGGGTATGAACTTCGCGGCGGATAGGGACTATCTGAGCCCTGTGACGGAACTGGTGAACTATGTGGATGGAAAGGTGTTTGATAACAAATGGTAGATGGTGTAATATTATGTGCGTTTGTTGGTCAGTGTTCATCACATCGAGTTGAAGGCCCAGCTGAAGTCTCCGAATACGTTTTCTGGGAACACGATGCCGTCCCATTCGCTGCCCATTTGCGCGTGAGAGGTGAGACCCGTGTTCTGCAAGGCTGTTTGGTCGTAAGTCGGCGGTGGTAGCTGTGATGGATCGTAGATTTGCCCCTGGTTGTAACCGTGAACAGCATGGGTGCCATCCACTTGTGGAGGTACAGGTCGCCGCTCAGCAGGCACAAGCTGCTGCTGCTGTCGTTGTCGCCTCTCATCGATACGTGCCACTTGAGTTTCGAGACGCTCGCTGACCCGCGCGCTCGTGAGAGTGCCTTCCAGCCTTTTCAGCAAGCGAGCCAGGTCCAGCATGACGGAGCGCAGGCGATTGTAGAGCCACTCGCCTTCTTCCGGACTCGCATAATCGGCCATGCCCATAGCTGATCCTCCGAGGACGAAGCCAATACCGCCGAGATGATGTAGCAGCGGTGCACTGATCGCTTGCTGATACGCGTCCGGTATCGACCAAAAAGCGTCGATGACCTCGCTGGCGATCTGGCACCTGTCATTGAGGCTTACGCTGCCTTCGTTCACCGAAAACAAGACCATTCTGAGAAGCTGTACGGTTGCTGTGATGTTGGCCGCCTGGAAGCCATAAATGTCCTTCCTCGAGTCGAAGGTGATGTCCCGGGGCGTCTGCTTGAAGCAATCGGGCAAAGCCAGATACATTTGCATGACGTGATCCCTCACAGATGCCACAGTGATTGAGTTGTCGGCACGATCTCTGAAGAAGATCTCGCGGAGGAATGATGTTTGCCGTCCATCGTCGCCTTTGCTTTCTCGGAAACGAGCAAGGGCATGTTCGAGGATGCGATAGAGGTCTGTGATGAAGTTCCAGCCATACAGCCAATTCTGTGTCGCGTTCGTCTGCGATATTGGCGGCGGCATGGCGTCTGAGATGAGCTCGTCGTCGACCTCGATAGGGTATGAGACTTTGTACTGCTGCTCGCGCCCCTTGACCACGCCTCCCCACACAATGGAGGTGTAAATATCGAGGGTGTAGATGGACCAGAAAAGCCGTCTGCGTTCCTCGCGTTCCACGATTCCCATCGCCTGCGGCCACTCTGCTTCGTCGTGCAGTCCGTCCAGTGCTACCAATGTGTGGTACTGCCCGATGTGGTAATGCATCTCGCGCGTCAAGCCATTCTGGATAGATGCTATTGCCAGTATAGCGTGCGACCGCATCGCATTCAAATCCGACAGCATCGGATCATATCTCAACTCCTCCCTTGCCTTGTCATAAAAAACGTGGGGAGGCGTCTCCAGCATCTCCTGCGTGTTCCATCTCGGATTCGACACGGCCCCATCACGCACTCTTGCAGATGTGAGGGCGCAAACTGCCATAATGACGCCAAATAAGGACCGATCGGCCGCATATTCGGCCCTCGACACCCTCCTCAGGAAGCTCGGTCGGTGGAAGAAGGGAAAGATGGGATAGACAAGCTCAAAGTACAGCTCCACCAGATCCATGATCCTCGCATGAGGGGCCACCTCCATACGATCCGTGGATCCAGGCGTGCGCAGGCCATCGCTTGCAGCGGTTGAGTCGTCTCTGTTGGACTGGCTCGCCTTGGGAGGAGCGCCGCGCTTCTTAGGAACGCGGTTAAAGGTGCAGGCTTGGCCAAAGTCCAGACAGTTTCGACAGGTGGTGGTGTCTTCGCCAGCCTGGACGCAGCGAACAGAGCGTTTGTGGCAGTAGTCGCAGGCGCGGGTGACGCGTCGCCGCTTGAGCGGCTTGACGGGGTCTGCGTGGGAAGCCATTGTTGATGCCGGCTGCCTCCTCCGCAAGACTCTCCGTTTCAGCCCTCGACCGAGTCGCGAGATGGGCCGACGCAGCTCAACATAACCGTGTCAGGCCAAGCATGAACCAGGCGCGCGCTGGTGGACGCAGCTCACGGAATGAGTGGAGGGCTCTTCAGGTGTGAGCCACGTCGTGCACCGGTCATGGATCTGCCGGTGAGCTGTGGAGGGGTGGAGGAGACGACTGACAAAGGTGAATAAGGTGTGAGGTGAGGTGAGAGGTGACAGGGACAGGTGAGAGCTGCTCGCTCGGGGCAGTGGGTTGCATGTATCCGCCGGATATGAGACGGGCAGCAGCAACGGTTGGAGAAGCGGAGCCTTTTGAGTTTCTCTCCACCTGTCAGTGACTAAGATTGACTCTGCGGCTGAGGCTGAGAGACCTGGAAACCCCGGTTTTCTCCATTCCTTGCAGTAGCGCCCCGAGTCTTTGATTCTTTGGGGGCATTGGGTTTGGCTACCCTACGGTCGAGGCACCTGACACCCACCTGACACAGTTCAAACGCGGAGCTGCATAGTGGTGTGCCAGGAGAGAAATGCGAGAAAGATAGCACTCATATCGAGAAGACCAGGCTTTGTTCAAATTAGGTGGGGATGTTTGAACTCACAGGGGGGGGCAATTGTCCCGGCTGCCTATCTGCACAGCCTGGTATCGTTTGGCGTCGAGTGAGGAGGATCACATGGACACCCGCGGAAACCGAATCCGTCATGTGCGCCCCTCATCAGTCGCTCTCAATTGGAAAACAACAGCATTGACGTCTCATTCTCCCACAATCATCCTGTTGAAACTCCATACAAGCATCTCAATTGGTACGTGAATCTCAGAATCTTGGAAATTGCGTTACCACCTTGCCAACATGCTCTCCTTCGCCGCCTACATCATCCCCTGGTTCGTTTGGTACCGCTTTAAGGGCTCGTTCCAATCACCAGAGGCTTTGCACGCAAGAATCACCAAGGAGCGCAAGACTCTTACCCACAAACCGCCGCCCTCCCTGTACAGACGAGTCGCCATCGAGGAGCGCACTCAGGATGGCTATCCCGTGTACGAAGTGTCGCCAAAGTCAGAGAACCCACACAAGGGTCGCATCTTGTACTTGCACGGGGGAGCCTTTGTCTTTGAAATTCTGGATATCCACTGGAACGTCGCCGCCGAGCTCGCTGAGAGCCTCAACGCCGTCGTCACCGTCCCGATATACCCCCTGGGTCCGGAACATAAGTTAGGCGAGATGTACGACTTTTTGATGCCGGTCCAGGACGATGTTGCGAGACAGGCGCAGAGGGAGAATGTGCCGTTTTTGATGGTGGGCGATAGCTGCGGAGGCAGTATGGCTTTGGTCCTCACACAGAAGGCTCTAGCGGAAGGGAAACGGGTCGGCAAGGGGGTGGCCGAGCGGATTGTACTGACTACGCCGGTCGTGGATTCCAGCTGTGCAAACCCTGATATGAGAGCTGCGGCGCCGAAGGACCCTTTTCATGATATGCCGGGCTTCGAGGAGATTCTCCGCACAGTATGCGAGGGCATGGATCCTAAGGATCCAGTAGTCAGCCCCCTTTACGGAGATTTATCGGGGTTACCGCCAATGCTGGTCTTCATAGCGGAGAATGATCTTCTGTGTCATGATGCCAGGAAGTTCGTCGATATGGCGAGGCAGAAGGGGCGCGAGGTGGAGGTTGCTGAGGGGAAGGGGCTGATTCATGTGTGGCCCGTCATGCCGTTTTATGAAGGCGGTGTTGCGAGGAAGCAGATGGTCCAGTGGTTAAGTAGATCCATCGAATAGACGTTTGAGTAAATTCATGTACCCAGGCGCCGAATGCCTGATGCGAGCTATCTAGTCCCGAGAAAGTTTTGTTGCGATATTATTCCCCCCCAGTTGTCATTCCATGCGTGTCGTTATCTCGTCATGTTAATGTTTGGTGCTCATCCTCTACGCTATGCGTCTGCTGACAGCAGAGATCAAGCGGAGGCCGAGTCCGACGTCCTGGACGCCTTCTTCGGCTTGCGCCCATAGTCGAGCTTCTCGTTACGCATGAATATCGCACAGATCAGGCACAGCGAAGCGCTGGCCACAACAATGTAAAACTCCCTGGCAATGACCTTGGCTACTGCCTGAACCCCGTTCGCCAGCACCATCGGGTCCCTCGACTGCCAAACAGCACTTGAAACACCAGCCAAAGCCTCCCGCAGGTCTTGCTCGGAGTACCCTTCAGTACCGATAGCATCGACGAGCAAGTTGTAGCCGACGTTCTGGAAGATGCACCCCGCGACAGCAAGGATGACCGCGATGCCGCCCATCTGCACCATGTTGCCTATGACGGTGCTGTCGATGCGATCACGTTCGGTTTTGTTTATCACATTGGTGATCCCGAGGGCGTGTTGGAAGTGCATACCCAGTCCTACGCCAATAAGGGCCTCGAGACCCATCACCTGGGCTTCCGAGGTGTTCTCATCGATAGTGGCAGCCATGGCAGCGGACCCGGCGAGAGTGAACGTGGCGGCTAGGAGGTAGACAATTTTGTAGCGGCCGATAACAGGCAGCGTGGCACCAACAAATAGAATAACAACGATGAAGACGAGGATGAACGGGAGAAGACGAACGGTCTGCTGTAGTGCCCCATGGCCGCGCACGAAGGCGAAGAAGAGCGGGATGTAGTACAGAGTCACGGCGTAAGCCGCACCTGCGCAACCAGACGCAATCCAAAGGGGTACGAGATCCAGACGTGAGAGCATGTGCAAAGGGAATGCTCTTTCGTCAGCGGTGGTGAATATGCATAGCCATTGTTGAACGATCCACCCGATAAACACGAGACCAAAGACAATCCAGACGACGATGGAGGGTGCGGTGCCCCACGCCCAGATAGGGCCCGAGAAAGTGGCAGCGATGGCAAAGAGGATAGGCACGGCCATGTTGAAGATAACTCCGAGGGGGTCGAGCTTTGTAATGCGCTTGAGGACGTGCTCTTTGCTCGCGAGGGAGAACGAGGGCAAGCACAAAAGAGCCAAAGCCAGGGCAATGATGACGAGAGGGATGTTGAAGTAGAAGGCCCATCGCCAGGTTGCCGACTGATTTTCAGCAAAGGCGCTGCCTATGGGACCGCCAACCACCAGACCGACGGCCCACATGGCACTTATCATGGCGAAGCGGCTGGGGCTCTCGGCCTTGGTGGCACAAACAGCAAGGTACGTGAAGTTCCTAATGATGTGAGCTTGAGATGAGCATGATGATATGAGCAGGACTCACGTCTGCTGGACCACCGATCCTCCCCAGCCCATAATGATACGTCCAACAATGATAGAATAAATATTTCTAGCTGCTCCCGCAACGACCGCACCGACGAGGAACACAATAAAGTGAGAGCAGTAGACCCACTTCAGGTTGAAGCAGTAGGTGATCTTGCGAGCAAATGATAAAAACGCGAAGTTGGCCAGCGAGTAGGATAGACCAATCCAGGGAAGGAGCTCAATATGTCCATGGGCTTCATACAATACGGGCTGGATGTTGGCGACGTTGCTCACATCGTAGCCTGTCGAGGTTAGAAAAGGAGTCTCGAAAGGGAGGGGGCTGAACGCACCGCTGATGAAGCTGGAAACCAGCATGGCAACAATGGCACCCGTCCATTTCCACTCGGGCAAGCCAGACCGAGGGCTTGTAGCATCTTCGGGCTTCTTTTCCACTTTCTCGGGCGAGGTTGACGGGATAGGGTCTGTCGTCTGAGACATCTTGACGCAAGCCTCAACGACGGGAGCTGGAGCACAGGCGGAAGGAAGAGAGAGGGCGGAGAAACAAGAAGCGAAGTATCAGAGCGCTAGCTCGTCAGATACTTCTACTGACTGAGACAGAAGAGGGCGGTCAGGGGAGTTCGGGCTGTTATAGCACGCACCACCAAGCACCGCATGCGCCGTGTGACGACTCGTCCCAGCGTACGCACGAACCATCCTGATGCGCTCTACAAGAGCTCACGTTCAATCACATCCCGGGGCTTTAGGCGGATACAGCCCACTTCGACGCATCGCGTTGGCGGGCGTCAGTGGTGATGACGGAGGAGTAGGTCCCGGGACCGGCGATGGCGTCCGCTTCTAGCAAAGAGCCGGCGCAGGCCTGGCATGTGCCGCACGGGGGATGCGGGCCAAAAAGGCGTATGGGGGCCCTCGTCTGGGAGATTCAAGTTCGCCGTTGGTCGAGACGCTTTGCGTGCGTTGGCAGTGGCATTTGATACGGCTTCCGGCAATCTCTCAGAGCGGCGCAGCTGCTGATAGCATGAGGCCCAGTCGTGGGGGCCATCCACTTCCAGGATGCGATTCGAGACGGCGTAAGGAAGCGTCGGAGCAAATTACAGTAATGGAATTCCGTGAGTGAGGGAGTCCTGAATCCTTGAGCTCGTTTGGGCTGGACCCGAATGCCGGCGCGAGAGCTGCTCGATGTGATCGTTGGTTGTGCGCATATCTCGGCACCGCGGCGGCGGTGCCATCCCTGATGCCTGTGCGACAACAAACACAGGCAAGACTCTTCAGTCGCTCACTAATGCGCCATGTGCTACCGTGACCGTTTGAACTGCGTGCAGTTGCTGGCAGCTGTTTGGCTGTGACTCCCCTGTTGGATAGTCACAGTATGCGCTCGGCAAGATTTGCTGTATTGGGAGCGAATGGGAATCAGATCATGGGCTTCCAATAATCACTTTCTTTTGGATGTAACGGCCGGTGCAGACAAATATCGACGGGGCCACGCTGAATTGATCTGCATGGATATCAAAATAGGTTTCAAGGTTGTTGGTCCATATGTCAGGGAGATCCCGAGATGAGCCCCACAGCGGCAGATAGCGGCAGATAGTTGCGGCGATAGCCGTCAAAGGGAGCGGGACTGTCGACAAAGGCGCAATTCTTTAATCTTCGCGTGGCCGCTTATGGTTCCTTGGTCGAGAGCATCGACGCAACCTCATCCAAATGCACCAGACGGCCCTAACCCCGAAGCCCGCAGTCGGCACTGCTAGGATAGCTCCCTGTCATCGAAGAAGGACTCTTGGCGACCCTGTCACACCGATGATAACTCGACGTTGCACGAATTATGTTCCCATGAGGATCTTCGTGTTACAGTCTTCAAAAATCTGCTTGAAGGTCTTTTCTATGATTTGGAAGCGGCCATAGTCAGATTTCTGCATGTGTCATAGTATTGAATTCACTTAGATATATATGGCTGAAGGTCTACCTCTTCTGCGAATCGTGTGTAGTATATGTCCGTGAAATTGCCTTTGGGATGCCATTTGTCTTATTGTTCTGTGATCATTGATCTGTACTTATCGCCAGTAATGCATCCATTCCAACACTCCTGTTCGTCCAGGTTTGCTTTAATGGTCATAGACGTATCCAGCGTTCCAAGCTCAGCCTTCGCAATCCTACCTGCCCGTACAATATCGCCTTTAGGATCGCGAAACACCAGACCGGCCTTGTCCGTCTCGAAGAACTCTTCGTCGAAAATGATCATGACTGCGCCAGTCGCCAGGTATGCCAGGTATTGATCAAACATGAAATCATATGCAAGCACGTCTTCTTCGAAGGGCATCTCCTCAGAAGTCTCAGCCTCGCGATTTTTAGTGGGAACAGCCAGATCAGGGAGGATGTTGTAAACACGCCGCCAGTCACTCCCCAAGTTAAAATGCTCGGCATCATCCAGAACTTGCCACCAACGATGAAAATCGCTGATGCAGGGCACCCCCAAGCCATCATCTCTTCGCCAGGCGTTGAGGCTTCTGTCTTCCTCCGAGATGTGAGGGCCGTAGTGATTGCGCAAGAAGATGAACAAGCCAGAGCCTCGATTGTAGTGTGAGGCGATCTCGCGAATAGCTTGAGGGCGCAGTGGCTTCAAGATCTCATCGATCTCGGACTGCGTAGGAACGCGACTGACTTTGTCAGGCTCTTGACGACAGGCGTAGACTTCGGGTTCCACGGTGTTTCTTTCAAGAAATTCATCCAACAGCGCCCTGCGATGCTCATCGATGTTCAACGAGCTCTTCGAATTCCAATGTCGCTTCGCGAGGGTTAACGATGGAGCGGAGACAGCGAGAAGATGGCAAAGAAAGATCATAAGTGAGCGACGTACAATGAGATACTGCTCAACTGGTAAGAAGCCCCAAGGAGGGTCGAATCTGTATTGTACGTCGGACTACACGGTTTCTATGTTAGCCTCGATTTGCCGCTTCTCCAAACAGGGGGTTGAGCATATCATTTGCAGCGAGCTTCTGGCGAAGAATATGGTCAGAACAAACAAGAGGGTTCTTTTCAAATGAGCGAGCGAGAGATGCAGTGGGTAGCGACTGTGAAGGTTGAATGTGCGAAGCATGGGATTGTCCTTCGACTACGCCGCCCAAAGGACATGCAGGTACACATCCAAGAGTTACGGCGTGCCCACTCACGCACGCAGGGAAATCCTTATTCACATATCGGGGTGCGAGGCCTTTCTTGAGAAAGGGGCTGAGGTCAATCCCCGGCGAGGCCCTTCTTTCTGCTCTTTTCGAGGCATGTTGGCAACGTGAATGGTTGGTGATAGTTTTGCGGCGTTGAGCCAAACGGTGGCGGTTCTTTCATGTACCGCCTCTACAAGCACGGGGTGGAGCTCCCCGAGACCACCATCGCAACGCTCTTCACCACAGGGTTGCTCATAGTTCGTGCATGCATTCACGCTCGATCCCTACGTCTCCGAGCTCTGAAAAAAAAAAAAAAAATAAATAAATAAAAATTTTTAAGGCCCGTCCCCATATGGCATCGACGCCAGAAGGGCCAGCGCGAGTCTCGGCGAGGGAGATCAGGGGTTGCTGTTGAACAACGTGGTTGAAAAACAAGACGCCACAGAGCGGGGAGAGCTTTCGGGATTTCTGGCGTCGCACGGGTCCACCGTCTATTTAAAAAGAAGCCGGTCGATCCGTTGTTCAACGTCGTCTAGGCTTTCCTCCTAGGTCTTTCTCAAGAGGATTCTACACCACAAGCTACAATATACGCCGGTCGCGTCGGGCCGGAGCTTTTGAAGCCTTTGCTGAAGAATGGTCTTAGATCCTGTATGACTTGCGCCACGGCAAGCCTGACGCCTGTCAAAGGAGTTGAGTCAGACTGTCCTTCCTGGATTGAGGTCGCACGCCTGGACTTCCTCCCTTGTAAGCCTACATTGCGGAGGCGGCGTGGCTGACATTGCCGGGAGAGTGGCTTTCAACGGTAAAGGAGGGTCGCACTGTGAAGTGGTCGAGACGAGATGAAGCTGTGTCTGCCTCAGGGTGGTCCAATTTCTGCGAGCAATTGGCTGCTCTTGTGATTGATTAGGCTTTTGTCAGCTCTGAGATTTACCAAGATGCTGAGCGTGTGTGGCACCAGCCGAGATCGAGCCCGCGCCCAGCGGCGTAAGGTGAGATAGTGATGGCAGCGTTGAGCTTGTCATTTTCACATGAATTGACTACTCCAAGAACATTTGAAAGAGTCAAAATTGAAGAACGAAAGTATCTAGGCAGTTTGAGCTGGCCGGTATGGCTCAGCCAGATGAAGTGCTGGTCGATCGCACAGAACGCAAGTATGGCTGACCCTAACCCTGAGCAACCTCAGCCGACGGTCATTACAGCCCACGCCAAGCACCAGGCCCTTTCCAATGATGAGAATCCACCCCTGAGATCAAGCATGTGTAGTGAACGCGGCTGTTTGAACGGTTGGACGCGAAATGGTTCTGTAAATGGATGTGCATGCTCAGGACCACGCGAACCAGAAACAACTCTCAATTCGAGAGTCCTGTACGTCTTCCAGCGGGGGCACTGTCTGAGTTCTGGGGAGGACACGTATTTTGATTTTCAAGTTTTGAATAATCCAAACTGACATTTGACAACTTTGGATGTCTTGGTAGAGAAGCTATTACCAGAGCTTTCCATGCGAATGTGAGCTGGACTTGCTTCGGTGTCTCTTGTAGCCTGATTAACAAGAAAGAAGAAGTAAAAGTCTTCGTCCTCGATCCCACAACTTTTGTGAAGGATGATGGCGTGCTCCATCTGTTGTTGGCTTCTGCAAACAAGATCTGACTTCGTCTACCGTACTCTCCGCGCGATCATTGTGTCAAAGACCGAGACCGTTGTCGCTAGAGTACGTGAAACTTTCGGTGCTCGCGCCGCGGAAGTGAGCGTTCCGTCTCAAGGAAAGGGTGCATCGGTCGGGCTCGGGCTAAAATACCTCAAGTCGGCGAAGCAAGCAAGAGTGGAACGGAACAACTCAGCGTACTCACATAAGGCAGCCACACCAGGCGAGGTCGATGACGGTGACCAGAGGCTATTCACACCGTTCTCAATGGAACCCCAAGATGGACGGTGGTGCAAGGTTCGACTACGAAGCAATTCTGGCAATGAACTTCCCAGGACACCTGATGGTTACTCGGTAGTCTGAACCTGGCGAATGTCCACAACAACGACTCAAGTCGGACTGACACTGTTGCTCGTGTGGCGGGCATGTAAGATTGGTAGACGTCAAGTCATGCCTCGTCTCGTGAGTGGCCTCCACTGACAGACTAGGCATCCCATCGATGTACTGTACTTGCTACAGTCGCTCCTTTCGAGGCCCGCCCATCAAGGCTGTGTGGTTCACGGCGGATGCGGTTGTATGCGTGCGCCTATGTCCCTACGCACCCGATCGTCCCGACCCCCCGCAGCTGACACTACGCCTTTCGCTAATCTCGCAGAATGTCTGGGTGAGGCAAGCCCTCATCTGCTCATCTGACAATCGTAGGACGACGCCTCCTTGACCCCTTGAGGGAGTATCTAGCGGTCAGATAATGCTCAAGTGCCCCAAGCCCCAGGATTTGCGCCACGTGCGACCACAATCTATTCTCACGGCGTTCACCTCCGCGCGGGTCACCCAATAGAATATCATCAGAAGTTACGACGAAACATGGCTGGTGGTGGTGTCCATGCGGTGGCGTCCGTCCGATGCAGCCAACAATAACGGACGGGGTAAATTGGCAAGCCACATCCCATTCTTCCATCATTAGACTCAGGGCTGGACTTTTCCGCCTGTGCAAGTCCCACGAATAGGTCCATCGGTTCGAGGCATGGCGTTCCCGGACTCCGAACCATATCTTGCGATTCGCCTAGCTTGGCCGCGGTGCAACATGCACAGGCGGCTCGTCGTTTGAACCTGTGAGGACGGGATCGCGATTCAAGCGGCTGTGAAATTTTTACCCTGTTGGTTCAACACTGATCTGACATATGTCAAGCCCTCCCGACGGTCGCAGCCACCCCTTCGCCTGCGTACGAGGATGCTGTGGATGTCGTTCGCTGTGCCTTCCACCTGCCGATGGCGTAGAACCCTGGGTGCATCACGACGCGGAGAATTTTCCAACGGCCGTCCTGAGACGAAGCTAGGCTTCCGTACGAGACGCAACTCACTGGCAAGGCGGTGAGGACGTTGAGGGTTTGTGGCTTGCATGGATTACACAAGGGGTCCGAAGAACTCAACAGCCGATTCCAATCCCGAAGGGTTGGTTGAGAGCAAATGGACTGGATGGACCGGACCATTCATAATGCAGAGTTGAAGTAAAGAACAGGGCGAAGAAAAGCGCCTCTAACCCGAAACACAGAAACGGCCGTCCTGCCAAGGGTCCACGGTGGGAACGGTTCCCTAGAATGACTTCACAGGTCGAATCGCATGTGACATTGCAACGTGGTTCGGTCACATCCCTCGAGTTCCGAGCTTCTCTGGGAGACTGGAAGAGTCGAGTGCTTGGCCGGGCGGCTGGGATTGGTCCGCGGTTCTTGGTCGAACGGCGGCAACGAAGCGGATGAGCGGAGATAGTAGCCTCGGGGCCATGTAGCCATACATAAGGTTAATTAATCCCTGGGACGGTGGAGGCCTGCAGGACGCACATGTGGCCGCTGAAGGACCGCCGGCCGAGGCAAGTTGGCAAGCTGGCTCGAGGTAGAGCAGCGACCGAGCGAGGCGTGCAATCTGTGCAAAGTGCGGCTGCGGTCCTGTTGGTGGGAGGGAACGCCATTCGCATAGGCTTCTTGTTGACTGGACGGAGATGCGTGACACTCGACGCCTTCATTTCCCAAGCGGACAGGGAAACAGATGGACGTCGAGAAGTCATTTACGAGGGCGACGTGCAGCGCAGCGCCAGGTGGACGACGATCCTTCCAGCCGGTCGGGCCCAGTGCAACAGTGCAACAGGGCGGCAGCGCAGCGTAGTGCAGCGCAGTGGAGTGCAGTGCAGCGCAGCGCACCTCAGTGAGCTCCAGCCCAGCTCCAACCCAGCTGCGCTCAGGCTGCGCGGTGCGCTGCCCGTGGGCCGCTGCACCCGTCGATTCTTCAGCTGCTCGCTGCTCTGCGCGGCGCGCGAGCTGCACGTCAGAGGTCCCCCCTCCCCCTTGCCGGGGTGCGACCAACAGCCACTTACACGGGACATTGTACAGTGACATTGGACCCGATGTAAACATCACGGGCAGCACGGATAGGAGTTCTGGCGCGAGCAGCATTGGCAAAGACCCAGAGCTCCCCCCCGGGCAATAAAAAGCTTCCACTCGGATTCGAATTCCAAATGACGCTTCCAAGCAACTGACAGATGAGATTAAGTTTAGGCCCTGGCCTCCGAGCACCCTAACAATCGGCGCTATCCCTCCCCTGTGCCCGTTCGCATTCCTCTGCGTCCTCGTCTCCGATCCAAGACCTCACAGTCCCACTTGGGGTCTCGGGCACTCCACCCTCTCGCCTTCGCATCCGAGGGATTCGGTCGACAGTCTTTCTTTTCTTCCTCCCGGATCTCCTGGCACGACATCTGCCTGTCTCAGACATTCTCAACGCCCGCTGCCGCTGCCGCTGCTACTGCCACTGCCACTGCCATTGCCGCTGTCACCTCCGCAGCTGTCCTGTCGGGCGTCGACTCCATTAGCTTCGCCAGAGGCCGCATTGTTGTTTTGCCCTTCCAGCAGATCGCCCGCGCGCCGGGCTGGACGGCCAGGATACCATGGCTTCCACTTCTTCGCTCACGCTCCCGCTCTCCACCGACAATGTCTTCACCACGCAGACCTTGCTCGCCGTCGGAGGCGTCTACCTGCTCTACCTCGTCGTGCGCATGGTCTACGCGCTCTTCATATACCCATTCTATGTCTCGCCTCTGAGACATCTGCCCACTCCAAAGGTACGTCGTTCCGCACTAAATCGCTCCGAGGTGGAGCGTGCCAGCGCAGCGCACCAGGACAGGACAGGACGCTGACCCTGCACGCAGGAGAACCACCACTGGCTCCTCGGCCAGATGATCAATCTCTTCTCAACACCATGGATACCCTATCTCTACCGCTCTTGGAGCGTCGACCATCCCGAAGCGCCTTTCCTGCGCGTCCTCAAGACCGGGCAATCCGAGACCCTAATCCCCAACACCATCGCCGCGTACCGGGAGGTTCTTCAGACGAAGAATGACTGTTTCGTCAAGAGCGAGGAGTCCAGAAATGGCGCGGCCATGGTCATTGGTGACGGACTTCCGTGGGCACATGGCGATGCCCATCGGCAGAAGAGGGCCGTCTTGAATAAGCTGTTTTCGGCCTCGAGGATGAGGGCCTGTGCGCCCAAGATCCAGGCCAAGGCGGAGCAGCTGGTTCAGACACTCGCTGCGAAGCGCAGCGTCCCCGGCGACGCCATTCTCGGTAGGTTCACCCACGCCCGAGGTGCGCATTGTTTTGCTGACAATGGCAGTTGAGGCCGAGGTCTGGCGCGCCGTCCTCGACGTCGCCGGCATCAAATCCATGGGGCTCGACCTCGATCACCTCGGCAGCGACACGTCACCCCTGTATGACGTCTTTTCCACCACGATGCGCCCATCGATCCGCGGCCACATCGTGCGCTACGTAGCCACCCATCTACCATTCAAACAATACCTCCCCCTCGAGTATCTCTCCGATTTCGTCCGCAAATGCGCCACTGCGAGGAGCTTCATCGGAAGCCACGTTCGCGAGCGACGCGACGCTCTGATGCGTGGTGACAAGCTCACCGATGAGTCGGACGTGTTGCAGGCAATGGTTGAGAACGAGGGCTTGTGGAGTGAGGCTGAGGTAACTGAATATGTGAGTTTTGACAACTGAAGAAGGCATGTGCGTTGGACTGACGGGCGTTAGATCCTCAACTTTATGGTGCTCGGACACGATACCACGGCTTGCACGCTGGTCTGGGCGCTAGACACGCTCTCGCGGAGAGAAGACCTCCAGAGTCGGTTGCGGGAGGAGATCAAGGCGTTGAAGGAGAGATCGTGGGGCGAGGTTGATCGCATGCACTTCCTGGAGAACTTCCTCCGCGAGGTCCTCCGTGTGCACTGTCCAGGTATGTTCCTATGCGGCCCCCAGCCAACATGTGTAACACGATGCTGACAAAACATGAACACAGTCGGTTGGATCCCCATGGAAACCCACTGCGAAGTCGAAATCTCAGGTGTTCTCCTGCCCGCTCGGACTTCGCTCAACCTTTGTCCCGCGATGATGAACCTCAAGCCTGAGATCTGGGGCCCCGACGCCGCATCCTTTGATCCCGACCGCTGGGACCACCTGGAAGGCGAGGCAGGCAACGCATACGCCTTTGCGACCTTCCACAACGGACCGCGCGTCTGCATCGGCAAGGCCCTCACCATGATGGAGCTGAAGCTCGTCCTCGTCGAGCTGGTGAGCAGGTTCAGGATCGAGGCGGCATGCCCGGAGAAGCAGCTGGAGCTGGAGACGCCGAGTTTCACGCTCAAGCCCAAGGACTGGCTTAGAGTGCGGTTGTTGGATGCCTGAGCGAGCGAAACTTGACCGGCTGCGGGACACCCCCTCCTTCGAATGCTCATCTCGCACTTGTTCTTCTTCTTCTTCTTCTTCTCTCTCTCACCTACCCGTCGTGACGCGCGGGGGCGGCGAGCTTGCACTTTCGGGCGTTAGGGGAAACATGACAGGGAAAACCTGGAAATGAGGGAAGTGAATTTTTCCCGTAATGGACTCGGTCGGGAAAGGCATTGGGTGGCGTGGCATTTTTTGAAGTTTATTGAACAGCGAAGGATAGATTCCTATGATTTTGATGAATTTGATATCAGTCTTCCCATGTCTCCGTCCCCAACCTGTCGTCCCCAGTGAATGTTCGGCCACTGCTTGTTTTGGACAAGTCCGCGCTTTCAGGCTCAAGGCCCGATTCTGAAGGCGATCCATCATACGTCAGTACGTCAAGTCGCTGGACCCTGGGTGACAGATCGGAATAGCCTCAGCTCAATCGCCCTTCCCACGTTTTCCCCCTCCCTCCCACCGACAATCTTGCCCCGAGCCAGATCAGCAGCGCCCCGCCGCGCCGCGACGCAATCTGACAGTGTCTCACTCTCACGTTGCACCCCTGACCTGTTCGTCCGGGCCCTGGCACCCACCGACCGCCGTCCTGGGCCTCCGGGCATCCAGTCGGTCGGCGGGCATGTCGCGCAGTCGCGGAGGTCCGGAAGGGGGTTTCTTCTGGAAGCTTCGATCTGATTGATAAGCGCGATAATTAAACGTGCTGCTGGGCGGACGGACCGCACGCGACCGAATTCCGCCCCGTCCGGGCCTGAGGTGGCTCCAGTGCGGGGCCTAGCGGCGCGGATATGACATGAGGGGTGCCCTCGGCGGTGATTGAGACGTGATTCATCAACTGCCGCGCGCACCTTAGACACAGTTTCCTCTCTCTACGTCTGCCCTGCTGGGCCTTTCCTCATCCTCAACACCTCCTCTAATCTGAGGCCGATCGGTGACTTCCAACCCTGCAGGGCTGCATTCCCACGCGTCACCACCCTGATCCGTACTCGCAACCGCCGCGCGCGACGAATTCGGGCGTCCCTGGCTCGACCTTGATGTACCGCAGGACCCGGGCTTAGAAATCCCAAGTGACGAGTACCCCCGCCGCCATCATGATGGACAATCGCGCGCAAGCCCTTAAGTTGAAGGAGGAGGGGAATAGGCACTTCGCCAAGAAAGACTATGGGGCAGCAGAAGGATGTTACTCTCAAGCGTACGTAAACCCTCTCGCTCTAGCTCTAAGAGAAAGGAAACACCCCTCCATAAAGGAAAAAGAGCGCACGCGCCCAGTGCGCTAGGAGATTCACTTGCTAACCAGCGCAGCCTCATCAAGGACCCGACCCTGACGTCCCTCTACACCAACCGCGCCATGGCGCGCTTCAACCTCGCCTCGTACCACGCCGCCATCTCCGACTGCGAGGCCGCGCTCTCGTCCGACGCAAACTCCATCAAGGCGCACTACTTCAAGTCCAAGTGCCTGCTCGAGCTCGGCGACGTGGAGGAGGCGTGCACGCACGCAAGGTTGGCCTACGAGAGCTGCAGGGCTAGCGACGACAAGAGCCTGGACATGACGATGGCGCACCTGCTCAAGTGCAAGAGCGCGCGGTGGGAGGTGCTGGAGAAACGGCGGAAGAGGGAGCACCAGGACCTGGAGAGGGAGGTCCTAGCGATCCTGGAGGCCGAGACGCAGCGGGAGATGCAGTCGGCGACCGAGGGCGAGCGGCCCGACATCCAGTCCGAGGGGCAGACGAGGCTGGAGCGCATGAAGTCCATCTTCGAGCGGGCGCGCAGCGAGGACGACAGGGCCCGCGAGGTCCCGGAGTGGCTCGTGGACGACATCTCCTTCAACGTCATGGTCGACCCCGTCATGACGCACACGGGCAGGAGCTACGAACGGGCGAGCATACAGGCCGCCATCAACAACAACGCCATCGATCCCGTCACCAGGGAACCGCTGGCCAAGGGGGAGCTTATACCCAACATTGGGCTGAAGAGGGCTTGTGAGTGGTATCTGGATAACAATGGCTGGGCCTACGATTGGTAGGGCCGCCGAAGTGCTGGGGGGCCTGAAGGAATTGGGTACGATGATGACTGCTTCGGCGTTGGTTAGATGGTAGCACTACGATAGCGTGTGCTGTTGCGAGCATCGCATGGCGTTCAGGATTGCATGAATTAATGGACAGCATTATTTTGTAGAAATCGTGGGTCCGGAACGAACAGCGCGTCGAAACGGTGCGTTCATGACTGACCAGTATTCTGCTTCTCATTTGCCAAGACAAGCTATATACACGACCTGTCGAGTATGCTATCCTAATCTCTCAGAGGCTCGCCCATTACGCGCGCACAAGGCCTAGTGTGTCCAAAACGCCATTCTAAAGCAAACCCGCTAGCAATGCATGTTCGCTAACCAATATACATCAAACAAACGCACCGCCAGAGCTGCCACCTTGCCGTGCTTGCTCCTGTTCCTCGTCGCTTTTCCTGCCATCGCCGCCGTCCTCCACCAGACCAGCGCTCTCCTCCTCTGTTGGGACTTGCTGCCTCCTGAAGACCCGGTTGAACGAGAACTGGCGTCGGGCAGAATGCGGCGGCGGCGTAGGCGGCTTCAGACTGCCCCCGCTGCGGTTCGATCTCCCGGCGGAGCTGGCGCCCCGGTACGACGTGTCTTGCTGGTAGAAGGCTGGATGCTCGTGTAAGTACGAACTTCCGGCTTCCTCTTCCTTCTCGTTATACTGCTGGCGCAGGGAGGCCGACACATCATTCAGCGGCACTGATTTGTGTGGTGACTCTTCGCTTGGGTACCTTTCCTCGTCATATGTCGGAAGTGTTGACGCTGCTCGTGATCGCCCGCGGCCTCGCCCGATGATACTACCAGCTATGCTCGAGAAGATTGTGCTACGATCGTCATCATGATGGTCGGTGTGCGACTGTTGCTCGTCCCAGTCGTCGGGGAAGCGAGACATGCCCAGCGGAGGATGAGGGCTGCGTGGCGGTTGCGGTGTTGCGGTAGGGGCGGGTGTGGCTGAAGTTGCAGAGGTGTTGGCCGTAATGGGGCGCCGGGAGCCCAGGGTGTTCGTCCTCCTCCTCCGGAGACCATCCCACTCGTACTGGGGCTGAGAAGGCTGTCCATTTTCGTCGATTGGTTCCATAGATTCCGCCATCTGTTCCTCATGCAGCCTTCGGAACTCCTCCTCCTCCATGCGAATACGTGCTTTTGAGATGCGACGCACGATGCCGGCCGCACCGCGGATCGCATCGGCCTTGGGCTCCGTCTCGGGTTGCTCCTGGTCTGCGATGGTGCGCATCTGGTCGAGATCGCCTTGGAAGACTGCTGCGTCGGGGACGTCTTTAGCAGCTTTCGAAAGCTGCAGCAGCACGACGCCCGAGCAAATTGTCAGGAAGCCGAGGACTACGCTGACGATTTGCTCAGCTGTGCCCTTGAAGCCTTGGAAGAGGATGGCGGACGTGATGATGGTTGTGCTGGTGAAGTAGACGTAGTACGTCGGCGTGACAAGGGCGGCGTTGAAGATGTTCAAGGCTTTCTGTATGTTGTTAGCGGAGCACGGATACAGCTTTCCCGGCCACGTACGTTGAGGTAAATAATCTCAACCAGCAGTGTCGCGATGACAAAGACGAAGAGAACCCATAGAAACCACTCCTTGTACTGCGGCTTGCCCCCTATCCAAGCAATGATACCAGCCCCCAAGCCCTGGGTCGCCACGACGCTCAAACCGCCAACCCAGCTGCAGATCGAGATGTACACCAACATATTCTTACTTCCCCATTTCGGCGCGGCCCAGAAAGCAGCGATGAGCGATCCTACAATGATGACTCCAGCGTAGGATAAGAAGCCAGGCGAGATAACGTAGCCCTGCATCTCCTGGATATCCTTGACGGCGGACGAGTGTGGCGCATTCATGACAATAACCACCGACCCGATTATGCACAGGAAACACGAGACCTTGCCCACCATGCTCAATCTTTCCTTCAGGAATATAGCCGACAGGATAGTCGTAATCACCACGCTCAGAGCTCCCAGTGGTGTGACCAGGATGGCGTCCGTGAAGGCATAGGCAATAAAGTTGCACACCTCGCCGAGAATCATCAATGTCATGCCACCCCACCAGTATGCATTCCTCAGATAACCGTACCCCTCACCAGCAATCTCGTTATACTTCTCGTTCGCGCGCAAGAGACCGACTTTCTTGAGGACGAAGGAGATTCCAATAAAGACTCCTGATCCGACCGCCAAGCCAATGCCGACGGCCTTGTAGAAGGAGGGTCGCTCATCAGGGTCGCCAACGGAGAGGCCGCCGTCGCCAGCACGGGAGAGGAGCGTGTGCTCCATCTCCATTGTCGGCAATGGGGTTGGAAGTCGGGTTCGGGGCGGACGGGACGAGAATCGGGCAATCACATGGGCGTTCGGGAAGCGGGCGACGAGGCGATAAAGAGCGTTCGGGGGCCAAAACAACAGGGGCCGAGGCTGGAGTAGTGGGAGGCGGTAGGGATATAGGCGGCTGACGAGAAACAGCGACAAAAGCAGAGCGCCTCCCAGAAAGACAGACAAGGACTTAGGAAGAGAGGAGAGGAAGATGGAGGAAGAGGCTGTGTTGGACAGTGAAGAGTTTCAGGAGTCGCAGACGGGGCAGGTCATTGCTGGATGCATCTGGGTGGGGAGGGGCG
Organism: Sordariomycetes sp. S80-01Y; assembly: GCA_037042185.1. Classification (NCBI taxonomy): domain Eukaryota; kingdom Fungi; phylum Ascomycota; class Sordariomycetes; species Sordariomycetes sp. S80-01Y. The sequence continues at coordinate 1,235,020 of JAXQJY010000032.1, forward strand.
CTAAACTTGGGCATCGACCCGGATTCCAGGATCACGAAGTCGCTGTTAGTGACCGCAGCAGCGACCACCAAGAATTTCATGGCACGTCGTTAGCAGCAACGGAAATCCATTATGAATCGCCCATTGTCCTGCGCTTCTCTCGCTTTCTATATGCGCGTGCCACTTGCAGCTCGTTGTCGCCGTCGGACAATGTTGCTGTGCTCCGTGTCCTATCCTGTCAAGGTGAGCTGAACGGCTAAAGGCACTTATCGATACGAGCGCATGACGACGCGGCGGTACGTTGTCTCCCGCGCCACGCTCTTTGCGGTCTCCTTCCAGCCAAGATCAACAAGAACTGCACATCACCGGATGCCTACCCTGCTGGCACGGCTGCTTCCACGAGTTAGTGCCTTGCGTATCCCCTCCGCACTCCTGCTACCGCAAGCCTTCATCAGCAGATCTCAACGTCTCGTCGATGACGCTGCACAACGGTGGGGTTCGCGACAGGGGTCGCGTCCAGGCCAGACCCTGGATTCTCACTCTCTCTCGCTACGGCAACCGACTTGGCGCCAACCCTTGTCCGTTGTTCTTCATCTTGATCTCCCCTGATCCTATCGCCCCTCTCAGGCCATCACGATGACAGCGTCCTCTTTGTTATGCGAGCAGATGGAGGTTGGAAGTCTCCTCCACCCATCTCAAAGGCTGTGACACAAGTTGAAACGAAAACTCCAGCTGTTGGCGCTTGTTGTCATGATTGGTCGCAATTCTCTTCCCACCGCACCGCACCGTTGCGCGTGAGAGGGCAGACAGGTAGGCAGAGCACACCCCAAGAAAAATAACATGGCCATCCCTTATCTCGTTCGGGAGCGCCACCGAAGATGCCAAAGCCACCACGTCTTCGATGGCAACGTTATTTTTAGCGCGGATCAACCATCCCGTAGTCATTAGTCGCCGGACCAGCGCCATGCAGCCCTTTCAGAAGCTCGTGCATAATATGCAAGGAAAGCTCATTCTCTCGATAGACCTAATGAGGATCATCAGGAGATGTCTCTCCGCTACAAGCAACAAGGCAAGATGGCTTTCCACCGTGAACACGCAAAGACTGCCTCACGATGGCGATGTCGCTTCAAGGCTCACCCAGATAAAGCACCTCGCGGGTCTTGAGCAAGGCCGGTCTACTGAGCATGTTGTGTTCGGGTCGTCAGACTGGCATATTGCCCCTTCTCTAGCTCCATCGGGTTGACTTGTTACACTGCAGCAGACTGGGCAAACCCGACCCGACCCCAATTTGAGACACCCAAAAGCAGTCCCGAGCACCCAACTGGTTTCTCCGCAAAAGCCTTTCTGAGGAGATGGCGCTACTCTTCCCCTGACTTTAGCTAAGGCCCTAGTCAACGCACGGCTGCCAGCCGTTCGGAACTTAGGTCTCACGCCACCTGAAATGGAATGATCCTATTTGCTCACCTCGAATTCAAGCTCAAAGGCCATGTCCTGAGACAGTCTTGGCCCCACGTTCATGTGCGTGGCCGATGCAGTGCAAGGTCATGGCGAGAACCGCTGACGGGCAGACGCTAAGATTTGATCATGTCTGATAAATTCAGATATCGCCCTGCATGCTGCTAATATAACTTCACCCGGACCCAGAGCTAGATGTGAGGAAGCTGGCGTGTTTAAGAGACGGCTTTGCCCACTTGGTCATTGAACTTACCCATTCCCGCCGTGATCTCTCTCAGCTTCCTCAAAGGCCTTCTGCAACAAGAGTGACAAGATGAAGCAAAAAGAATTTGCCGTGACGCTTGCTTTGCTTGTGCTTCCTATCTCCTCATTGAAAGCTCAGCATCCCTCATCACCGCAGCGCGCGGGAACTTCCTGGCGCTCGGGTGATCTCGCCGTGAACAGCGGCCGGGCCAAGTCTGGTGAGCGATGTGGGAGCGATGCATATGGAATTGCTTGCGAAGATGACCTTTGCTGTTCTAAATGGGTATGTTTGTGACGGGCCCCTGACGGGGATGGTGCGCTGACGGTGGCAGGGCTTTTGTGGTAGAGGACAGTGGTACTGCGCTGCTCCTGTCTGCCAATGCGGGTATGGCGCTTGCGACGCTGAAGGCGATCTGCCCAAAGATAGCTCGGAAGAACTTGGCCTATCCTCTTCACTAAAAACAACTGTCAGCAAACCGCTGTCAAAGGCTCAGTCGTCAACCCGCCCTGTCGTCGACGAAATCGAGCTCAGCCTTGATGACACAGAACTAGAAGATCTACAGCCTATCGAGCCCGAGACAAAGGACGAACTACCAGCCGCCAAGGATGGAGACTTCACCTGGGACGAGGAAGTCGTCGAATCCGGATCCAAGGAGGAGACCCTAGTTTCCCAGGAGTCGAGACAAGCCAGTGGCCGCGAGCTCTTCGGGACCCTGCCCTACGGCGTCCAAATCACGTCGTGCCGCCGCTCCGGCGTTATAGCTCTGACCTTCGACGACGGCCCTTCGCAGTACCTCACCGGCGAGCTGCTGGACCTTCTCGACCAGCGCAACGTCAAGGCTACCTTCTTCGTTAACGGGGATAACATGGGCCTCCTTACTAGCCCTATGAAGAGCCAGTACATCAATCGGATGTTGAATTCGGGACACCAAGTCGGAAGTCACGGATGGAGCCATGCGGATTTAGATGAAGCGGCCCCAGAGACGAGGAGGAGTGAGATCGAGCTGTTGGAGGATGCTTTCATGTCCGTCATGGGTAGGGTGCCGACATACTTCCGGCCACCGTACGGGTCGTGCGGTGCGGAGTGTCTGGCGCTGCTGCAGGAGTATGGCTATCACGCTGTAAGAGAGCCCCAGCTCCATATTGACTACGACGCTGACGAGAGTGGCAGATACGGTGGGACGTCGACACCAACGACTGGAGAGGTGACCTTCAGGAGTCCATGAACACCGTTTCCTCCACCTTTACCTCCCAAGACTCGGCGGTCGTTCTCGCACATGATATTCATGAGATCACTGTACAGACCTTGGCTGCCTTCATGATCGACACGGCAGAGCAGGAGGGTTTCGAACTCGTCACGCTGGGAGAATGCATGAATGACCCTAGGGGGAACTGGTACCGCGATCCTTCGACTGGCGGAAGATGGCGAGGCTCCAATGTCGCTAGGGACGACGCTGGGTCTTTCCAGCGCTTTCAGCATGTCGAGGATGATCACGCAGTATCACAGTTGGACTCTATGCCCTTATCCGCCGTATCGTCCCAGTCAGCAGCTCCGCGCCTCCTTACCGCAAGTCAAGCGTTGTCTGTCAAAGCCACCAAAGACGAATGTGCCGCGACTAGCAAGGCATCGAATCCCACCGGCTCTGCTGTCCTAGATGAGGACCAGGAGGGTGGGGCTGTCGCTATGGTTGGGCCTTGGCGGGTGGTGGTTCTTTGTGCTTATCTTGTCGTTGGGGCTCTTGTTTTGTCTTAATTGGCCGCATGGAGTTGGTCTTGCGGCCTTTGGGCGTATGAAGTAATTTTGTTCATTTCCACTGTTGTGGAACACGTTTACGAGCTATGGGTCTTTTCGTGTCGAGTTCAGGCTTAGGCGTCGTTTGCGAGTCGTTATGGCATCGCCAGGATGCGTGGAATATATACGTTGGATCGTTTCGTGGAAAGGTGTCGTATCTCGAAATAGTTCATCCCTCTGCCAGCAGCAGAGACGTGGGCCGGGTGATAAGGGCGCGGTCAAAATCGTAGCTCGTAACAAGCCTAATTGCGCCATACAAAAGACAAGTAGATGGAGTTCGACGACAGAAGTGATGTGGTAGTATACCTGCGTTTGGAGTCTTTTGAACCAAATTCGACTCAAGGCGAAAACACGCTAAAACGGTGTCGCTTTTCAGACAATGTCAATAATCAGTTTGCATCCCCTTCCTCATGGATCAAGCCCTTGTTGGGCGAATGGTGCTTGCTCAGGGAACCCATATCCAACATCCTTTGCTTTGAGGCTCGTCGGTTCTACACTCGACATCAATCGACTTAGATGCTCGCGAGCATCCCTGGCCGCCGGGAAGAGATTGCCCATGGTGCTGAGGCAGTCTATGGCTTCGACGACGCCTGGAGACCCCAATGTCCGCATCGGATGGCCCAAAGGCGAAACGGATATCTGATCAAGCTTTCTCTTGCTCCGGCTGTCTACTCCAGGCGTCAGGCCGATCTGTTCAGGCGAGCTCACTGAGCTCAACGTTATCGACAACGGTGTCATGGACGTCGTAGCACTGGCGGACCCGGTGGTCTCCGTGCCCAGGCTGGTTTCCGTGCCCCTGCTACTAGCCTCTGTCTGCATGCTGGAATTGTGCTGTAGCAAAGGGGGTCGTGGTTCATGGCGGGGGCTTCTCGAAAGCTCGAAGCAAACGAGACCGGCAGCGTAGACGAAGAGGGGAACGAAGACGGGGAGCTGTCGGTTCGAGACGAGGTCTTGGTAGGATGTCGAGAGAGAAAGTATGGCTTGCGCCGCCTCGAGACAAACGGCTCTGAAATCGACGGTGGCGTCTGGCGTCGCAACGTGGTTGAAGGGCCGCAGAAGACACAGGAGTGAGAAGTGGTACACTAGGCTAGATATCTTCTTAGTACTAGCATGGCCTCGTGCTTAGGGGGAAAGGGGCTTACTGTGTGAACAACATGCTCGTCCGACTTTCTCGCGAAGACTGGAGCTCGGCAATCATGTCACTGTACTGCGACAGGCAGCCGTGATAGACGGTGAGGAGCTCATGGGGGCACTCCACCACAGGGTGTACGACGGTCGAGAGAAAACAATAGACAGCACTCGTTAACTTGACGAACAGGGCCGGAAACTTGTGTTGTGGTTCGATGGGCTCGGCTACCGCAGGTGCTCGCAAAACTGTTGGTAACTATGTGTTAGTCGTTGCTGCATCTTCAACATCAGTCACACACCTTGCAGGACGATCTCGTCGATGGATCGCATTTTTTTCAAAGAGTTACTGCTCTCGGAGGAAGCGTCCAAGCATTCGAAGAAAAGGTGCATGAGTCTAGACGTATGGGGTCAGCGCAACGTCGGAGGATCAGATCGCTACAATTATCATGTGGACGACTGACCTGCAAAGGGCTACGGCACCGTGCAGATAGGTGCTCAGTGGCGATGTCCAGTCGATTATGGAGAGCTCCCCACCAACGTCAGCATTTGAGCTTTTCCGAGTCAGACTAACGAGCATTCCAACACATTTCTCGATAAGGTCCAGTGCGTCACGCTTGTCGTGGCCTCCGAGCTGATGGATTGCGAGTAGACCGCAGGCTTGTGCATCGGGAAGATCCTCATCTCTAGGCTCTTCGGGTTCGTACAAAAGGTCCTTGGCCTCCTGGGAAAGCCGGCCGCCGAGATTGACGTAGAATGAGGCCTCGGCGTCGTAGCCCGCGAGTGAGCGAGAGGCCAGACACAGTACGGATCTGAGGAGAGCGGGAGAGCAGGAGTCGCATTTTCCCCGTACGAAGTCCCGCTCCATGGAGCTCCTGTCGACGGCGAAGAGCGGAACATATTGCCATTCGAAGAAGACATTTAGAAGTTCTTGCACCTCGTAGGACTTGAGGCCAATGAGCCCCCAGGGTGCCTCGGGCGGTTTGAAAATTGGTGGGTGTTGTTCTACGCCGGTCAATCGTCCCTCCTGGCTCTGAAGGGCGAAAACACTTCGGTCGGGCAATATCGACGCGTAGGCTGCAGAGTAGTGTGAGGAGTGACTGGCAGTAGTGGGGCTCTGTAACACAGGACGAGTCGTGTCCAGGCCTTCTCCGATACTCGATCTCGAACTACCAGCCTCGTATGCCCTCGGGGACTGGGACTGCTCACCGAAATCCTGCTTAGGGCTATAGCCTCCGAGAGAGGAGGCTATCTGGTCGAGAGGGGTTCGACTCCAGAGCGAGGCCATCGTCTCCTCAGTTAGTTCACCGGAGCGAAGAGCCTGAAAGACGGTATCGACATCTCGATCTCGACTCTGCAGCTCGTCGCGCTCCCTTCGCAAGTCGCCCTTCGTTTCCTTCGTTCGATCATCGTAGACGCACTCTTGGTTCCATCGGCAGCATCTATCGCAGGGGTTCTTTCCGTCGCACTGGAGTAGACGGGAAAGTCAGCTATACCGGCATCACTGAGTGGGTTGAGACTGGTTAGGGATCAATTGATGGAAAGACAGGAAGGAAGTTAGTGTCATGTTAGGGGAAGGCTGGGCGGTAGGCTCCGAAGATCTATGGGCGGTAGCGCTTGGCATCCCTACCTTGGATCTCTTTTGACGACAAAACCGACAAGCATGGGCGGTATGGGCTGGCTGCACCATATTGCCCCTTGCTCTAGGCGCCAGAGAATAGTTCAAGGCGCAATGTTGAGTGTGGCTTTGTGCGAGGGCTGCGATGCCCACAGAAGGGGACGAACTCTCCAGGTGCGGTGTCGAGGAATTCAAATGTGAGCGAGTGGCCGCGAGGGAAGATATCGAGACAACGAGGGCTGTAAGATGCGGGACTCCACCGGAGGAGCAACATTTCCGACGAGACATGCAGAGAGGGGCATGCAACCGTTTGAAGAACGTCTAGGCACTATAGTTCTCGAGGGCCCTTTCCGTTCGAGCCTATGAAAACATTGTCAAAAGCACAATTGTTCCCAGCCTACCGGGAATATCTCACCCGGGTCCACGAACCTGTGGCCATTTGATCTGGCGATGACGGCCCTCGCATCCTCCATGCCAGGAGGATGGGCTACTCCGCACTAGTGAAGTCGAGCAAGCGTCAACGTATATCAGGGACTCTCTGGAAGGGCCTGGCCTTGTTCCCTGGGGTAGCTTGGGCGCATTACCCATCCGGCGACGAGGAGAGGGTACATTTGGCTATCTTGGAAGACAGAGCATCAGACCGCAACCGAGTACTGTCACAATCTGCCATCCGGAGCTCTGCTGGGGTTGGAAAAAGCACTCGGCTTGGAATCCGACTGCAGGCTTTGAAGCGCCGGGGCGGAACCTGAGCTCACACCCTTGGCGTCTCTCCCAGCTTCTCATTTAACTTTTCCTGGCGACGTGGTTGGAGGGTGGGTGCGTTCCTGGTATGTAGCGACTCAGTTGGCCCCAGGCTGGCCGGGGTTTTCGCATTCTGGCGGCTTCGCAAAGCCTACCAACAGCCTCATTGGCAAGCAGCCGCAGCAAAGGTTGGGTGGAGCTGTGGTGGTGTGCGTCTCGGACGGATGACATAAAGGAGGGCAGCAGGGTGCAAAAAGCTTCGCGCTCAGTATCTAGGTACTTAGTACGGTTGTGGAGTTCGCTTTGCGACCCTGGAGACGCAATCACGTTGCCTGATACCCGACCAGGCCGTCAAGGCCGTCTCGGTGACTGCGCAGTGCCGCGTCCCTCGAGCAGGTCGGGAAGAGACGTGACCCAAAACCAAGTCTTGAGTTTAACTCATAGGTACAGATGCCAGCTGAAGCCAGCGGGTTCGTAGTCCAGCAGCGGGGGCATTGAAGTACGGATACTTGAGGAATCTGGCCCAGTGCTGGGTAGCCTAAGGTCCAGGTCCAGTGTCCTGGTCCAGTGAGTGCTCACGGGGATGAGGCGCCCTACACCCATCCAACCAGATGCTCCAAACTTTATCCCATCGATGAGGTGCCCGTGGCATCCGTCATGCGACCTCGCAGTCCTGCCCGCTGAAGCGAATTACGAGGGAGCTGCGCCCGAGCAGCCTTATTGGAGCGGTGCGCAGCCCGTCCAGTAGAGAGGATAGGGGAGAGGTCCAGACGTTGCGACCGCTTTCAGGGGTGCCAACCTGTGAGAGCCCCTCGGCGCACCGTCCGAGGCCCTGTGGTTGGACGGATGCAGCTGTAAGTCGCGCCGAGAACTAACCTACCGCCCTACTAGACCCACGGACAGAGGACGCAGGGGAGCGAATAGTGGGGACGTGCGTCACGTTCCTCGTTGGGCGCGGGAGAGCATCGATTCATCTCGATCTGGCGATGGGCTCGACCCTGCGAGAAGGGATTCAAGCCTTGACACCTGACTTTGACATCGCATTTCCAGAATACGGTTGCGGGTATCGACATCTCTCGACATCTCGATCCGTCGCTGAATCATCCCCGACGGCGAATGTCTGTGTCATGCCGTCGCCACACGCTCAACCGCCGCCATCCCCGGTGCCGCGCTGGTCACGCCTGTCACGGCATTCCAAATACCAACGACAGGTCCCTGGATTGCTTCTCAGAGCATCGCGCACGTTCGATTACTGTCTTTTACTGGCTAGACTAAATATGATTGGCCAAGTCGCCAGCTGCCTCAACTCCAGATCCTTCCCGTGCCTTGTTCGCTGTATTCGAAGCATCTACGCTTCGTCGATCTCCTCGGCCATAGCTCCAGGCCGCAGCATGACATCTGTGGCCATCACATTGATCCTTCCAGCTCATATCGCCCTATAGCACAACGTGCGAAGGCTCCGTGTGCGAGATTGACTCTGCAAGGCCAACTCATAGCATCGAATCGTGGCCATGCCCGTTGAGCAGCGCCCTGCTATGTAGAGCAAGTCCCAGTTTCAGTGCTAAGAGCGATTCTACCCCTTGAAGTCGAACGATCTCGCATGACCCCTTCTCGGCCTGCTCAGCCGCCTGCTCATCGGCCTGCTCAAAGCACAGGGAAGTGCTGCCGATCCAGACCTTCGAGCTATTCATGGATCCGACCAATGCTGACACCAACAACACCCCAACACATATGGGGAGAACTTGGCACCATCACAGGCTGTTCCATATTATTAAACCCAATTTTTGTTAGATGTTCCTTCGTTTTGTTTCGTCTCGCTTCGAGTCGCTTATCGGCGTGTCGCATAGTGCTCGAGAGAACTCGGGCTTGCTCGGGCACTTGTCAATCCGGGCGAGCTCGCCCCTGGTCGGGAAACCTCGACATGAAGGTATCACTATCGGCACGGAAACACGGCGTGGCTTGGTTCGCGTTCGGTCCCTAGTATGGCTTCCGGCAATCGTCTTGGAATTATTTCGTTCGGTCGTCGTAGTATGGGCAGGCTAGAACCCATCGCGAGCATCTCTCATATGGATATCGTCCATCGCCCTAGATTTCACAATGCACATTAGAGAACTGTACTCGGCAATTGCTCGCCATCGAGGAAGATGATAACGGGAATCAGGAAGGAGTCGAGTGAGAAGTGTGCGTGGGAGGGGACTTTGACGACATTACCATTGATCTCTTGCGTCGACAACAGCAACAGGCGAGATACGCGCGAGCCAGCTTCACCGACTTAATTTCCTGAATGTACACCGATCAAGTTGACGACGACAAACGCTCGAGTAGGTCCATGTCAGCCGTGCTATCACACGATGCGCAACGGGCGATGTCCACGGCAGGGCGGGTGAGGAGGTGTGTCCGCGGAGATGTGGCACGAAAGGTCAGGAATTGGGATTGCAACAAATGCTGTCCCTGCCCTTCTTCAAGGTGGTGTGCATGTGCGCCTCCGCGGCACGACACCGCCCCATGACAACCCAGCCAAGCCAGCTAACTCCGTGACAACGGCTGCAAGCACGAGCTAAAGGATGAGAAGATCACGCATCGTCGTCCTGCGGGTGCAAATTTTGTGTAAGGATCCGTGTGTCCTGCATCTTGGACTCGGGCTTGTCTGCTCCCGGACCCAGCATTGCCGCATCCGATGGTCACGCAGTCACGATCAATCGAGTTGTCATGTTGGCCATTTCGAAATGGCTCATGCGATGCTCCGTACATATGTACTTCGATCTAAGACATGGGCGGGTATGGGTTCGGAAACAATATTGGGTCGAGTGCATCGCAGGAGCTCGTACAGCTTCGGTTCCGAATGATGGGTGCGAGTACAGGGTTCTACAGTAGTAGCAAGGACCAATTCCCAATAGAGATTTAGGGATAACTCCTTCCGGAACCAGCGAAAAAAAAAATCAGTACTGGAGCGACAGTGGTTGGAGGACTGGGTGCTGGTCGTACGGAGTACTAGGTATTTGGAATTCTTGCCGAATACTCGCCACTCTTCACGGCTCTACCCTAAGCGCGAACAAGCGCGGCACATTTACCCAGCCTTCCTACTTCTCCTGGGTATCTCGACATGGCTGAGGAGTGTGCCCATCGAGCAGATGGATGGTTCTGTGCTATGGGGAGCGTTGCAAGCTGTCAGGATCGGCCGACTTGCCACTGGATTATCCTACGAACAAAAGAGCACCACAAAACTGGCCGCTTGGGTAGACTTGAACTTCACAACAGATAGACATCATTGGCAAGAACGTGCTGCCTTGCTATGCTCCACTTTACGCTCCTGAACTTCATTCGACGGCGATCAATGCACCGGTTGACCCGCGGACCTGTGCCTCGCAAGATCCATTTTCAGAAGCCTTGCGGATGGCGGCAAAAGCAAAGTAGCGATGTTACGAGGATTTGGCTTTGACTCACCAAGCTCACCCAGGTGCCGTAGCTTGCCGAACGATGATCTTGGTACCTGGACTTGGGAACCCCTGACGCGATAATTGGAGGCATGACTGCCACGCCTCCAAATCCATCCCGGTTGCCCAGCTTGCCCAGCCTGCCAGTTTCGTGATCGTGGAGAAATGGGACCGACCCTTCAGGCTTTTCTTCAGACTTGGTAGTCCAAGGCTGCGTGCCAAGCTTGGACAGAAAGGCGCTGTGAATATCCTAGTAGGATCCATATGTTAGAGCGTCCAACACATGTGCATAAAGTTCCCCGCAGCAACTGACCTCAGAACTAACAGTGGGGGGCTGCATCAAACTGACCTCAACGATCGATCTACAATCGTCTCGATGAGAGGGTGGCGAATTCTCTTAAGGTAACCGCCCATTTCTCCATAATTTCCCTGACATGCCTGTCGTAGATACATCACCTAGTCCAGAATCCCCAGCCGCCCAGGCTGAGGTAGCCGGGATGTATGTTGCCCCTCGACCTCGAGACTCTGCGACAATCGCATCATCTGCACGTCGGCTTTACATCATTTGCCTGCCGCTTGGCATCTAACATTGCCATCTCTACGGTAGACGGTCAAATTTTTTCCCCGGTCTAGACCAAAAGCTCGGCTAGACCAAAGGCTCGACCAACTAGCGTGATGATGGTGGTGCACCCGCGGCCAGCCTCAATTAAGAGCTAAGACTACCGCCACCTCCAAGTGGAAGGCGTAGAACATGACTGTCATGCGACTTCACAACTTGACAGCTATAATCGAAGCTCACTTCAAAGTCGGTGCTCTGTGTATCTGAGCGTCTGAATGCGGCTGGCTCAATGTCATATTATCCTGTCGTGGTCGACGTCAGCGCAGGTGAACGGGGGTTTATTACCAGCACTGTTGGTTTCGTTGGGGAGCCCAGGGGAAGATTCTCGGAGTTTGACATCCGCCTTAGGTTGAGGCAACTGTAGGAATATCTGATGGACGATTGTGTTCTGAATATTCCTTGCTGTATGTGATAAAGTATGATAGAGCAGTGTATGCTACTAGACTTTACGATCGTTGCTGTCAGCGGCCCTGGCTCGCTTCTGGTTGCCGGTGTGGAATATCGTGGAGGGAGGGAAAAGGGGCAAATTCGGACTTTGCAGTGCGGTGGTCTACAATATCGTGCCACTTCATTCCCTCGGAATTAATGCTAGAGGAGTACAGTGCAATCATGATACGATGTTCAAGTCAGTGCTTTCGAAATATAGTTCATGACTTATTGACAATGCGTGCTAGATAGCTCCCAGGAGGACCTTCGTCACCAACGTCTAATCAAGCCTGACGATCAATCGAACCCAATTCCGGTACACACAGGAAGCATCCCAATTCTACAACAAGATGCTGAAATTCGCCTAGCCCATGCTTAGGTCCAGCAGTAGGCACCAGTAGCGCCGAGCTCCTTGCACAGGTCATCGAAGCCGCCAGCATCAATGCAGCAGCCAGAAGAAGAGCACTACAGCAGCGTCAGTAATAGCTCAACATTTGGGCTTTCAGCAGCTATCCTACCTGGTTGGCCTTGTCGGGACGGAACTGCTTGTCGAGCTGGCACGCAACATGCTCACCCTCAAGGGGCGTGCCACAAACCTCCTCGGTGAGCTCATTCCACTGAGGACCCTCGCCAGAGGGGTCCTGACACTTGCAGTTGCAAGCAGCCATGGCTCTGGTGGCTGTTAGACTTGAGGGAACATTATTGTGACAAGATGGAATCCTACCCAGTGGCGCCAAGTGCGGCGAGGAAGAAGGTAGCGGTGATCTTCATCTTGAAGAGCTTGCAATGGTTTCAAAATTGGAAAGTGGGGATATGCTTGCGGTAGTTCGTGTGGTTTGGTCGATGCTGAGGGAATAGACCTGAAAAGCGCGAACCTCGAGACCTTTTTATACTTGAGCTGAAGCTTTCCTTTCTCAACGAAGACAATTCCCTCCTTGATCCTCTGGAGACGTTCTCAGCAGATCCTCGGCATTTCCCTAAAGGCGTTCCTTTCAGCGACGGGGCTTAGCTGAGTTGCCTCGCCGCCTGCCGCGCCGTAGATGTGGGACATCCATCGAAAGTGGTCGCTAGTGATTATGGCACTGTGGATTTGACAACGGCTCTTTTGCAGAAACACCGAAGGATTTGGTTTGCCTTTACTCTCTCGCATCTTTAATTCTTCCCTCTTGGGGGTTTTACGTGGGGCAGCTTCGCTCGAAGCTACTGGACGTCCACCATCATCGTCCACTTGAGCTTCGACAGCTCAAAGCCTGATATAGAAAGGATTGCCACATAAAACACCAAATTAATCATCCTTCTCCAAGTCATCAGTCTGTTCTGGTAGGTCTGCATGTTATTTGTCCTAGTTACTAATCACTAGACACAATGGCCAATCCCATAGCGTAAAGAATCATGAGCTGGATGATGCACCACAATTTGACACAAGTCAGCGGTGAATCAAAGCTTCGAGTACACTTTCTGTTTATTTCCAAGTACGAAAGTGGCATTATGTAGCGATCTGTTACGTCAAGCAGCTAAAAGGTTGACGCTTAGTGTACACAGCACTGTTTGTTCGTAAAGATCCTCTAAAGATCCTCTCCGTGCACTAACGGTGTCTTTGCCTCTATGCTGCGTACTGCTCAGGATTTGTCCCTCAAAGAGGATAGTTATTCCACAATGGGACATTCGCAGCGCTCTGGTGCCCACCCGCACCGTGGTCAGTGGCTTGTGTTCACAACGTCATAACACACTTGAATAGCCACGCAATACGTGTACATTTCTTGTCTGAAGGTAGCCGATTCATATTCTCATTCATCTATTGAATGATTATATTGTCCTTTTGGAATTCCGGGTGAGTCTAGGCCTCAGCTTTCGGTTTTAGACGCCATGACCCTGAGATCGTACCAACCATTTCGCCAAAAGAGCTACAGCATGGTCCGTTTCCGCCTTCTAGTACGGATTCCCAAAATTATGGTCGCTCCTTCAGGCTGTTCGATAGGCCTCTGTAGCGCAGGGGATATGTGAAGGTCATGCACCCCAAACCCTGCTCCGTTGGTAATGCGCATTCCATTTGGGCGCTGGTCTTCACCTTGAGGTCAATCATAAGCCAAATCGTGAAATTTGCTTTCCCTAGCATACTAGTAATTCATCTCTTACCATGACATTGATTCATGCGGGATATTGCGTCTTCAACCCTCGTCGGTATCCTGTTTACACATATAGACAAGCTTCGGGAGCCATACCCCACCTCGGTTTCTCTAGAATAACATCAACCCCAAGAAAGATGACACGGATACTACAGCCATTATTTGTGGAATCCCATGGACAGTCCCTTGAGAGTCCGGAGTCGCTGTGCTTGAAGCATTCGGTGATTGGCCGTCATCAGGGCTGGCCCTGTAACGCTCGACCACGAACTCGACGACCTCATCCTTGTACTTACTCACATAAGACAAGTGCACCGCTTCATCGACTTTGGAACCAACATCGCAGAAAATGTCTCCGGTATCGCAGTAAGATCGGATGCGGCTGCCGAGATCCTCACAAGCGTTATCCTTTGGGTTGCGGTAGAATACCTGCGCACGTTCAACACAGAGCTTTGCCTTCTGGGTAAATTTAACTTACTCCGCTCTCTTCACCAGATCCGTAGTTATATGCTGAGTTCTCATTGTGAGTTGGGTCGCCAAACAAAACGACAGAGACAACTATGGAAATTAAGCACGCTGCCGAAGCCGTCGGGCAACAACACTCACTGTCTTTGGTCAAATTCCTTGGCAGAGAAGAGTCATCGAGGGACGCTCCAGCCAAAGACCAAACATGTGGCTGACCACACATGTTGTTGGAGGTTATCTGCGCACCCTGGGAATATCCGAAGAGAGCCATCTTATGCCCAGGGCACGTTTGAGCATACCGTTCAATCGATTGCTTCAGCATCTCTGTACCATTGGAGACAGACAGAAAATAGTTGACCTCGAGGAAAGATGCCGGATAGTTAATGGCGTAAGCAGTTGAGCCTGTAATTTCGTTGGCGACGTCTCTCGTGATCTTGCCAGTCTCGCCAAGCCCTGAGTCTTCGCCAGTGCCCCGGGCAACAAACATCTGAAGTCCCTCAGCGCAAACGACCGTATCATTCGAGGTGGAATTTCGGGATGAAGCAAGGCCGCAGCCTATCAAAATAGCGATGAGGGACAACCCGAGCATGTTGGCGGATGTGACGAGACCAGACAAGGGGCAAAGGACGAAAAGGGTGTCAAGAGTGCTGTGCTAACGAACTGGTATGGTTTAAATTGTATTGAAGGACGGAGTCTGAGTGTCTTATACAAATTTCCCCAACTTCAAGAAGGAGGTCGCCTTCTCGCGACATTCTATTCCAAAGGGCTGAGCCTCATCGCCAAGACCGAGTCCCCAGTGACCTTTCCCGTTCAGTATCGTCAACGCGCCGGATCCACACTGCATTTATGCAACTCTATTCATGTAGCCTGTACCACATGCAGACCTCCAATATGACGTGGACCCTTACTGGATGACTTACACGTTAGATCCTAACACCAACCCAAAAGGGATGCTTGTTGCGATGGACCCACAAGGCTGAATGACAGCAGATGCGGCTGTAACTTC
This sequence comes from Sordariomycetes sp. S80-01Y, assembly GCA_037042185.1. Lineage (NCBI taxonomy): Eukaryota > Fungi > Ascomycota > Sordariomycetes > Sordariomycetes sp. S80-01Y. Next base: position 1,250,046 of record JAXQJY010000032.1, read on the forward strand.
GACGTGACCAGTCAGCTCATTGTTTGGGTCTTTTCAATGTGCAATCAAATAATTACAAGATTTTAAATTGAGCTCAGATCTAAGCCCCCAGGGTCACGGGTCTGCTGGTCGGACATCCCGGCCTTTGTCTGTATGTCGACTACGCGACATCATGTTCTACTAAGGGTATCTGCTAAGTTGAGTTCGTTCATCTCGCTAGGATAGAACAGTTCCATGTGTTCACTAATCTGTTGATGCAGCACTGTTACTGAAAAGCCAGTTGACACTTGTGTCTTGCTGCAGCCTTGCTAACCACAACAATTACACTGCATGTGACCCACCGCACTTGGGCCAACACATTGTGGTATAGGAAGTCTATGGTTCTTACTAAAGTAATGAGTCAAACAAACTTCACTTGTGCCATTCTATATTGTAGCTCTCCCTTTTTTGCCTGGTGTATAGGTAGCTGGTTCGATAAGCCGCAAGTGGCGCTGGCTCATGATACTCAAAGAGAACTCTTCCAGGACGGGATTACAATCCCAAGAAAAACACCTCAAAGAGTACGTGCATCTTTTCAATTCTGTCTATATCCCATACTTATCCGAAGTGGAATAATTAGTGGTATTGGAGGTCTGCGCAGTATCCCTCTTCTGCCCTTGTGATGTAGCTGTAGTAGTGTACACGACAACCCTCGAGATATGCCATCGGCACGCATATCTATTACAGATGGCTGAAATTGACAAAATCCCTGAGCACGCCTTCCGCTATCGTTTTACTAAAGAGGAACCCTTCCGCAGGTGCTTGTGTTCTTGGAGCCGATCGGACTTGTAAACACATCCGATCGGCGCCGGTCCGGCATCTACGATGCAACGCCTTCGGTACGGGGACGCCAGGTACAGTATATAAGAGTAACGCCCGCCTCGAACGAACACTTTGGATTTTACTCTCCCATTCCCAAATACCACATCTGACATCCATTGCAAACCCTATCTTTCGTCACAATATACTCTCCGTCTACCTGCATCAAACAACATGAGCTTCACAGAAAGCGGAAGCGCGGTGGCTGCCGCTACCAAACTCCGGCGCATGATTGAGGGTGATGGCATTGTTGTTGCCCCTGGCGTCTACGAGGGCTTCAGCGCTCGCATCGCGCATGAAGTGGGTTTCGACTGCATCTACATGGTAAGCAGGAGAAGACACATACAAGCACGCTTCCACTAATGTCGACCCCTAGACCGGTGCAGGAACTGTTGCTTCCAAGCTCGGCCAGCCAGACCTTGGCTTCGCCTCGCTAAATGACATGCGCCAGCACGCCGAAATGATCGCCAATCTCAACCCTTCCATCCCTCTGATCGCCGACGCGGACACAGGCTACGGAGGTCCAAACATGGTCTCGCGCACCGTGTCTCAGTACCATCGCTCCGGTGTAGCCGGTCTCCACATTGAAGATCAGATCCAGACGAAGCGCTGCGGCCACCTCGGCGGCAAGGCAGTCGTCGACATCGAGGTCTTTGCCCAGCGCATCGCCGCTGCGTACCAAACGCGGAAGAAGCTCAACTCCGACATTGTCATCATTGCGAGGACGGATGCGCTGCAGACTCACGGCTTCGACGAGGCTGTTCGGCGACTGAAGGCCGCGGTCAAGGCTGGCGCGGATGTTGGTTTCCTCGAGGGTGTCACCACCGCTGAAGAGGCTAGAGAGGTGTGCAAGTTGATGGCTCCGACGCCCATGCTGCTGAACATGGTTGAGCACGGGGCTACGCCGTCATGGACGCCTGCTGAGGCGAAGGAGCTGGGGTTCAAGATCATCATCTTCCCCTTTGCTTCGATCGCACCAGCATATCAAGCTATCAAGGATGGGTTGCTGAAGATCAAGGAGACTGGAAAGACCGGCTTGGATAAGGAATTCACTCCGAAGAAGTTGTTCACGGTTGTCGGCCTGGAGGACGCCGTGGCATTGGATAACGCAGTAGGAAGCAGTCTCTACGACAAAGTCTGATGTACAACTTATAAGAGTCACCGAATATATTTTCAAAGCGCGATCATGACACCAATGGCTTAGAGATCCCAAGATGAGAGTGCAAGATATGGCTTGACCCCGCAGTCAGAACCTCTCTGTTGTCCGAAAAGGAGGTTAAGGGGGCGAATGCGGGGCACGTCTTGATGCCCCTCTATCACCAGAGCTCCGATCGGAGCTGTCGTCACCGATCGGCCACATCAACCGGCTCGCATCGCACCAAGTTCGCGCCTGATTATTATCGCACAAGGTGTTGGACACTCTCAGTTCGACTTAATGAGCGAGTCACATGCGGGGCCACGCCCGACGCGAACCCGCAATCGGAACGATGGGGGCAGCTCCCAGCCGGTCCGCCCCCGAGCCAGCACTGACGCTTCCGGCCGGCGACGAGCGTGTAACGAATGTAAACAACAAAAGGTATCATATAATTTCGTTGCAGTCAGTCGCGTGGGCTAATTGCTTATCTGCAGCTGCGATGTGATCTGGCCTCAGATAGCAACGAGTCTTCTGTTGCGGTTTGCAGCCGCTGTAGTCGACTAGGGTTGGACTGTCGGATCGAGGATGGATTCCGAAGAACTCGCAAAAGACGGTCGGTAGAATTTTGGAATAGTTTGGTTGACGCTGACCTTGGATAGACGTTCAGCTGACTTAGACAACGAAGTTGCAAGCCTTCGAAGACAGTTAGCAGAGGCACGCAACGTCAGTGCAACAACAGCAAACATAACGCCCGCAGCACAGATTGATGCCTGGTCAGTCGCATCTCCGGAAGAGACTCTACTCAGTCATTCAAGGAATCACGATGCGACTAACTCCCGGAGAGTTGCTTCGCTCCCCCGAGATGCAACCTTGCTTCCCACTCAACCATCTGCTACAGAGCAAACGGAGCTTGGAGCCGATCCGCATACCCCTGGCTTCACCACGCGACCAGATGTGGAGGAGATTCAGCCTCGCAGGCTTACATCAAGTTCAATTCCTGGTCCAAGATGTCTCGGGAGCACAAGTCTCTCTGTCGGTGCCATAGCTGATCTATACCAAAGGTAGAGTAGCACCTACTTCTGCAAAACGCCGCTGACCCTGGCTATAGGTATTCCACACAATACCACCCCCAACTACCATTTCTCGATATTTCAAAATCTCCAGACTTCCATTTCGGACGATCTGAGCTTCTCTTCTGGAGTATCATGTCAGTTGCTTCACGGCACCTGCCAGATCAGCCGACCCTGTTGAAGAAGCTCGCGAGGGATATGTCTAATCTCCTTTGGACCACTGTACGATCAGTCCCACATTCGCTAGGAACAATCCAGGCTTTGGTCATTATGTGCACCTGGCCATTCCCAATTAGCAGTAGTGCCAACGACTCGACCTTCATGCTTGTTGGTATCATGCTCCAACTAGGCACCCAAATGGGGCTGCATCGGGCGACCGCGGCTCAAGACTTTACAAAAGCTCCAACGAGCCTAGGCATCGAAGAGTACCAAGAGTGGCAGCAGACTTGGGAAGCTTGCAATCTCGTTGCGCAGAGGTAGATCCTTTCCTCCCAGATTGCGTCCATAGCATTCGTGTTGGCTAATATAGTGTAGTGTAAGTGTAGGTTGTGGCCTGCCCCTGTTCCAACAAATGACTGTATTCGCCGGGTCCGATGCTGAAGCATCATCACCCCCGCAAATCCACAATGATCTCTCGTTTGGAGGAAGCTTGCGTCTGCGCCTTGAGATCGAGTATTTCCGCCTTCGTGTGTCCGTTTCACTCGGCGACACTTGGGATAGGCGGGGCCAGTATGGCCCTTTGACCGCACAGCTACTTCAAATCGAGTCGCAACTGGGCACTCGGACATCAGATGTTGAATGGCACTTATCTGCTGCTCGGCTGCATCTTCAAGCCTTCTATCTCTTCGAGGATCCATCTTTAGACGGGTACAACGACCGCATCATGGAGCTATATCAAACAGCACACGACCTTGTTACCCTGACGCTGCAACTCGACATCGAGTCCGCCTTTCTGAAATTTTGCCCCTTTTTCTGCACGCAAATGTTCGTCTGCGCCGCCTTCGTCGTTCTGAAGATCTCCAACAACAGCTTCTTCAGAGCAATGGTCGACGCCGACGCGAGCGCAAGGCTACTCGAGTCTTCCATCACAGCACTGCGGAAGATGAGCGTAGCCAACAACGACATACCCGCTCGACTGAGCGACGTGCTGGCATTCTTCTGCACGCTGCCCCGCCCGGCTACCGTGGGCGGCTACACAGTCGAAGATGTGCGGTTGAAGCAGGTGAACACGAGGCTGAGCATGAGTGTTGTCCATGACTTCTTGAGGACCTGGAGAAGTCATTTCCAAAAGCGGAACAACGAGACGTCGGCCCCAAGCGACGTTGGCAACATTCAGGGTGAGCATTTACCATCCTCCTTGTTGCTGAATGTATACTCACGATGCTCCTCGGATCTAGGCTCAGTTTCAGGCGATCTCAACGGTATGATGGGTTTCGACTTTCCCATGGACATGACCGGTTTCCTGGACATGGACATGTCGTTTTAAGGTTCACTTGGAAACTTGCGTCTGGTAGAACATGTTCAAGACTTGTTAAATCTCTGATCGTTAGCCTTCCTTCATCAAGCAGGAAGTGATCTCAATTGAGTAGAAGCAAGACAAGTAAAAAGGGGCAGAAAAGGAGCCCGACTGTCCATCAAGGTCCCCCCAGTCGCACATCGGCCCTCCGAAACGCCGAGCGCCCGACCAGCAACAGCCACAGCCGCCCCAAACTGAGGTTCCCCGCGGCCAGTCACGACCCCGCGATTACTCACTCCGGCTTTTGCCGATCCACTCTGCCCGTCCCGTGTGCGTTCTACCTTACAGTACGTGCGCCGAGCGGCTCTCCTCCATCGATCGACGTCAGGATTTGTACATTGCGCTTCCGTCTGCCCGCACCAAAACCGACCCCGTTCTTCCCTCACATCTCCTCCACGCCACAAGGAGAGACCACCCTTGAGCGCACGACCGTACACGACGCACACAGCAGCGTGCGACATCGAGCGGGCCTCGATCCAGCATTGCAAACCCACGACCGCGAGCTCCGCAGCATCGCGCCCGCCGTCACGATGCCGTCCTCGCAACGGCCCTTCTTCCTGTCCTCCTTCATCGCCGCCTTTCGGCAACAAGCACCCCCGAGCTCAGCCATCTCCTCCTCGGCGCAGCAACAGAACAAGCACCACCACACCTCTTCGCAATCTGCCTCTCAGTCGACGACGGCATCTACCCAGCAGTCCGCAACGGCAACCGCAGCGGCGGCGACCTCGTCGAACCGCTCTTACTCCACAACGTCGCAAGCCTCCAGGGCGATACCCATTCAAAACTCAAACCAAAATCACCAGCCACAAGCCTCTCCGTCGGGGCGAAGACGCGGGAGTGATAGCAGTTCCGAGGGTTTCAGAGATGCCCTCGGGGCGGATAAGTGGTACGTTGGAGGGCGCACGGCTGGTGGGGAGGAAAAGTTCTTCAAGTTAGGTGTCGTGAGGAGGGTGAGGAGCAACGATGGCTTGAGCCTGGACAGGCTGAGTCTGTAACCGGCCCCGGGGCCACGATTAGATGATAAGGTTCACTACGGTCCGGGACCTGAGGGGAACATGGTATATGTCTGGGTTTAGCACATAGGGTTCGGGCTGAAAGGTACAAGGCGTTCTGGGACACAAGTTCACGGGCTAGGGTGACTTGCTCAATGAGATATGGTTGACTTTCACATTTTGTGCCCTACCACATGAATCGTTGCAAACGCCCCTCATCTAGCAGCGTCCCGTCTTCGGCCCTCCACTGATATGGCTTCATGAGGAAAACATACATTGTGACGGCGTTCACAAAGACGAACCAGATCGTCTCGAGCCACAGCAGAAGGTTATACTTCTTCACGATCGACAACCCCTTGCTGACAGCGTGGTCATCTCCGAGCCTGCGAGTCAAGGCGGGCGGCACATCCCAGGAGGGTACCACCAGTCTCCAGATGACCCACGGGATGATGAAATATCGCGGCTCTACCAGCGGCGCTGTAATCAACGACAAGGCCGTCGCAAGCAGCCAGATGAGCGCGGTTGAAGCTGCGACCGGGTGGCTTTGGGCGCAATCTCTCTTGGGGTTCTGCTTACGCTGCTCGTCTGCAGCGCTAGAGCCGCTCAAGGCACCCCATGCGAGCCAGCGACATACCATGTACGGTACGACCAGGAGAACGGGGATCCAGCCTCCGCGGCGAATCGTATAACGGAAGATGTAAAACATATAGTGACGATTGTCCGCCAGGGTGAAAGGGTGGATGATGGTGTTGTACTTGACAATGGCCAGCGATAAAGCGGTCGTGATCACGAGAAAGATCGCTGAGGAGAGGTGCTTGGTCCATGAAGGTGACGTTGTTCGGACGCCATTCCGGGGTGTTTGAAAAGCGAGGTATGCGGAGATGAGCGGCTTCAGAGCCTGGGGTATCAGTAGCGGGAAGGAGAAGAACGTAATCAAGGGCCAAATGTACAGCATCTGCGCTAGATGGATCGTGGCCACATGGTTTGACTTGTCACCTAGCCTTCATTAGCTTCCAGGTATCATTGAGGAAGGGAGTAGCTACCAAGGACAACTCCTCCGTTCCAAACCACAAAAGTAATGAATAGTCCCAGCACAGTCAAGTGGGGCCATATCTGTCTCAATACTTTTGCAGGGTTGCAAGCGGCAGCGATCAGCAAGCTGATGGCTGCAAATAGCATGTCTGTAATGTCAGCAACTATTGTTACGGCTGGGTCCACGAGTCCTACCATGTGGCCATGTCGAGTCCAGAGGCGGGTCGTGAACAGACCCTTCAGAGTATCCCTCAAGATGGCGCTTGATCGTTGCTGCGACACCCTCAGAGCCGGGGTCTTTCATCTGCTCTGCTTGAGGTGCCTTCGCTGCCTTGACAGCGTGAACGGCCTCCCAAGCCCCGAAGCAAACCACAACCCAAAATACATTGGTCTGCCTCATGAGTAGAGCGCAAACACCCCAGATGATAGTCTTCAGGTCGCTTTTCCATGACAACTTGTCTTCGTTCATCCGATCAAGGGAATGCTTCAGAGAGAGAAGAACAACTGCGGTCGATGCAACGTCGGTGTAGTACAGGCCGGAGAAAAAGAATATGACCGGGCATAGAACAATGTTAATAGCAGTGTGGGCAGCATAGCTATCGTCTCTGATCGAAGACCACCTTTGGCCTCTTGGCTGGGATAGGAGGGGTTTGAGAATCCGGCGTGACAGAAGAGCTAGTTTACCTAGGCAGGCCAGAGCCAAGGAATTGAAGCCGCGCAGTCGGAGGACGCCGCAACCGTACGCTTTGAGATATGGTAACGACATCAGGTACCTGTTCTCGTTCAGCTACCCGTAATTTCATCATATCCGAGCTCGGGACTTACAGTCCAGGGGGAGTGGTGATCTTGTCGTCCCACTCAAAGTACTTGTAGTCGCAGTACCTCTGAGCTTGCGGTATATGGAAGACTTCATCCTGCATCGCCATCTCAGCATCCTGAATTGTATTCCGCACAACATCAACTCACGAGATACGGCTCAGGGGCAAATCTCGTGATCAGGCGAGCCCAGATGCCCGCTACGACTGTAACTGCGGCCAGTCCCACGATTGCCCCGCGGTTATCCTCAGCAATTAGGGAGCTCTGCTCCCCAAAGATCCTTTGCATCAACGTTGGTGTCTTGGGCATATTGCCTTCGGGTTGCCGGGCTGTGTTGCCTTCATGTCCCGACGCGTGCGGTGATGCCACGCGTTGGCGTGGCACGTCTGGTTTCCGTGGGCGCTCCATCAAGCATACTAGAAATTCGGCGAACCTTCTAACGACAACTGAGCCGGGATCACACAACCAGAAAACGAACAGCAAAAGAGCGAAAGAGCGAAAGAGTGTTTGTGTGCTGGTGAAAATGGGAAGGAAGTGACCGTAAAATGAGCCTGAGGTCTAAGGAGTGAGTTGATGAGTGTGGACACTGTGGAAACACTGTGCTCCAATGGCGCTGGCCTACGGCCGCGACGGACTTCGCCTTAAACTGATCCAGGTGGCCAACGCCTTTCGATGATTAAGACCTGGTGTCATTTCATCTCGAAGTGTTTGAGAAAGTCACAAGTCAGATTGCGTTGTCGCTACAACAACCCTACATAGAGCATGGGTGAACATAGGAGTCCGAACATATCACAGGACATAGGGAAGGTCTATTGTGAGTATCTCATATCTTATACAAGCAGAGCTCTCAAATACGCTCAAGCCTCTGCTCCGTACCTCTCCAAACAAACACCCCATCTCAAAACATATTTAGAAGGGCTGATCCCAAAGTTAGCACGTTGTCTCGCATGGCCCAGTAGATGTGGGAACTCACGTTGTCGGCGGGGTGAACCTCCTTGATGAAGTAGCCACCAATGAAGGGAATACCCTGGAGGATATCCTTCTGTACACGAGGGATGCCGGAGGCGTAGAAGAGAGCGGCGAAGCCGAGAGCACCGCCAAAGGCAGCGGACTTGACGCCCCTGGGAGACTGTTAGCGCTGTTCATATGCCATATCTGCCATTCCATGTTGAAAAGTCCTCCTTTCTCCTTCGCATGCTCTTAACCTGAGAGGGTGGCCGTCGGATATTCAAGCACGCGGTGTAGCCCACGGACAACCATGGCGGCTCTTGCGTACCCTGCCATCCAAGTATTCCCACTGGCAACCCTTTTCGCACATCCGTCCCCAGCAAATGGTCTACCTCAGAAGAAAAAGGAGTTTCACTTACACTCTCGCGGCCATCTTGGCAGTCAGGCCCTGGAAGTTGGGCTGAGGGTGCAAGCTATTATCCAGTCAGCCCAGGCTCAGCGCACAAAGCCCCCGCACACGCCAATCGGATATCGATCGCCGTTCGTTCGTTCGTAAGGCAGATGCATCGGGGCATCTTTCGGGGTCTCGGGAAACGTACTTGGGGCCATAGGCGCTCTTGAACTGCTTAGCAGCAAGACGGTACTGGGTCTGTCGGGTCGTCAGCATTCGCAACAGGGCAGACGGAGCAGTCGCTGGGCCGGGGGTCTCCCGCGCGGCGGTCCGAGGCATTGATACGTACAGGGGCAACCATTGTGACTGTGTTGGCTGTTTCGTCGGTGAATTGTCGTCGTCAATTGAACGTCAAAAAGCGAGCTTCCGTCCTTGCGCGAAATGGTAGCCGTCGGCAGAAGCCGGAGTTTTACCACAGGTCATCATTCACCCAATCACCATTGGCCGCACGCGGGACAAAGGGATCCACCTCCAACTCGGCCAGCTCTCCAACGCGCCCCAACATCGCGAGCTAAACAATTCCTTGTCCGGGGAACAGCGGGCTCAGAATGGACGCGATAATAGACAAACGCTTTGAGCGGCTTGAAAAGGCGCTGACGACACTTATCAACTCTGTCAACCAGTACCATCCCTCCACCGAACGAGCGAAAGAACTCGAAGCTGCAGACGAAGACCTCTCTAAGGGCTTGGAACAAGGTGCGTTCAACCCTCTCCTTCCTCAACTAATCTACTGACCCTGCATACAGTTGAGAAGCATCAAATAAACCACCTCCGCATCCAGAAACTTCGAGCATCCTCCTCCGCCCTCGATGCTCAAATCAAAGACACCCTTTCGTCCCTCGCGTCCACCCGTCGTGATATCATCACAACTCACACAACTACCTTTCCTGCCGGGCCAAACTACCCCGTAGCCTACGACGAGCTGCTGTCGTATGCGAGACGCATAAGCAGCTATACCTTGCCACCGCCTGGCATGCTCAAGGTCGAAGGCCAGCAGCCGGTGGAGGTCGGGGAAGCAAGCGGTGCTGCCACGCCTAGCGTTGCGCCCAGCGCACCTCAAAGCCCGGCTGCGAATGGCATAAACACAGCTGCTGCCACGCCAGCAGCTGTGCAGGGTCAGCCTCAGAAGGAGCCCAACCCCCAATTTGCTCTACCCCCGGACGCGGAACGATTCCTCAACCCACAGACGGGACAGCCCTTCTTCCCCTTCCCGCTGGAGCCTACCATCCGCGCCGGAGGTTTGGCGGCCTTGCAAGCATTGACTGAGCGGGGCATTGATCCAAAGGGCTACGACCCAGCTGAAGAAGAGGAGCGCAAGAAGAGGGACGAGGAGGCGAGGAAGGCGAAGGAGGAGCAGATACAGCGTGAGGTGGAGGAGCGTGATCGACGCTTCAGGGAGGAACGTGAGCGGAGGATCAGGGAGGAGAGAGAGAGGCAGCAGGAGGATATGCGGAAGGGGAGCATTTCTGGGGCTTCTCCCACGGCGCCCAAGCCGGGGGAGAAGAAGCAGTTCCAGTTCTCGAACTTGGATGATCTGGACGACAGTGACGGTGACGACTGAGAGGTCGCGGCCGGTAGTCCGAGCTTACTAAATTTCATGATAGCATGGTAACGAGCTGAAGTGACATTGGTCTATTGAAAAACATTTCGTTCATATATCTATGGCAGCCCTCGATATCGACCCGCTTCAGGAAAGATACTGATGCTTTTCCTTTCGTCAAATGCAAACGCCGGTCAAACAGTTATTTTACAACATGGAAAAAGGCCATTGGACCAAGATTCGATGTGCGATGCCGCTTGCTTAGTCGATCTTGATGGACTTGTAAATGCGCTGGACGAACCACCAGCTTGCGAAGTATCCGATAGAGCCTGGCGGGAAAATTAGCCACATGCAAAATATGCGGAGGGATTGTGAAACTCACCAGCAAGGATGAAGAAAAGCAGCGAAATCAAGGCACTATACCCAATGTACAGCACTGTGCCCGCGAGCCCGCCCAGCTTAACCTTGGTGACCAAGTAGAGCAGACAGTTCAGGAATATATACCCTCCACTCATACCAGCAGCCATGAACGACCTCCATTGCCAGTGATAGTTCTCGGCGCAAAGCAGGAAGTACGTCAACAAGATGGTAGCAGCAGCGCAGACCACAATCATGAGGCCGTAGCAAAGGAAGAGGAAACCAAACATGTAGTAAATCCTGCTGAACCAGATAGAGCTCATGATGAAGTAGAGCTCCACAAAGATGGCACCGAAGGGCAGGAGACCGACAATGAACATGCTGGGGATAGGCTTGAGGTAGGTCGTAGTGGGAGGGATTTGACGGGGGATCTGGTTGGTGCGGACGGGGGGTTCGATCTGGGAGGCACGGAAGCCAAGCCACGAGCCAGCAACGGAGAGGGGAATGGAGATGATGAACCAGATACCAATAATGACGAGCATAGTGGTGAAAGGCACAGCGCCGGAGGATTGCTTCGCCCAGAGAAAGAGGTCGAGGAAGAAAAAGCTGGAGAAGACGAAGCCGGGAACGACCAGAGGCGTCAGTACGATGTTGGCCTTCCACTGCTCGCCTTGCATGGACTTGTAGACACGCGCAGAGGTGTATCCACCGACGAAACTAAGGACGGTGTAGAGCAACACCATGATAGTGCCGAGAGAGCCGCGGTTCGAGGGCGAAAGGAAGCCAAGGAGAGCGAAGATGATGGTGCAGCCCGTCATGACGAAAAGCTGAGCACCGTTTCCAAGCAAGACCGATAGGAGCAGAGGCCGGGGTGGCGCGCGGAAGACATCGCCGTGAACCAACTTCCAGCCCGAGTCCTCCTGAACACCGTCCTCCTCGAGCGCGGAGGTTCCGCTGAGATCATCCAAGTTGATCTGGTCGAGACGGTTGTACCTCGCGATGTCCCTCTTCAGCGTGCGCACGAGGATCGACATGACGGTCAAGACAAGAATGACGACAATGATAGCAGTGTCTACTAGCCAGAACCAGTGGATCTTAGGGTCGAAGACATGCAGGTACTTGTCCCATCGTGTAGCCCACGCAGTTGGCGACTTGCGCCAGTAAACGCTGTAGCTGAACTTGACCTCCTGAGGCGTGCCTTCCTCTCCAAGAATTATGGGACCGTGGTTATCTCCGCAGTCCGCTTCGCCGTCGTATTTCTTCGAGCTGGGCTGAACAACGACACCCACAACACGAAGCTGGTTCGGGTCCTTGTTTACTGCATGGTACTCGACCCAGATCTCGTAATGGTTGTTGAACATGATGTTGTCCGCCTCATCATCCTGGCCCATCAGGAAGCCCGGGCTGTAGAATGTTGTCCCCGTCAGCTGATCCTCAATCTGCTGTCCAGCCGGCAGCCCATCCACCAGCCAGTTCAAGCTATAGCCCTGCTCAATCCTCTTCTTGACGAACTGCGCCATCTTGTCCGGATACGTCACGGAACACAAAGGCTTGCACGTCTCATTCTTGCCCATCTCCAGCTCGAAGGGCGACGTCATAATTCGATCTCCAAAGAGGATGCTCCCCAAGCTTTCCGACACGGCTGTTGGCCCGCCTTCTGGTTGACAGAATTGGAAAGCCGGGTGGTAGTAGTCGTACGACACAACGGAGTGCAGTCGGGCATCTTGTGGTGAGGCCACCGGCTTGATGCTGTTGACGTATAGGGGTACCTGATCGCCAGGTTTGTAGGACGTTGGCGCAACGCCAGGGAGGTAGAAGGCATTCGTGAGCTGCGGCACGCAGGCCAGCAGCAGTGTTGAAAGCGCCGAGGGCGCGATATCTTTGAGATGCATCTTATCGAATGTGTCGCGCGATCATGCCACTCGTCGGGTCGATTCGTCGCAGTTCAAGGTTCGGGCGCGAGAGCTCGTAGAACACGCTTGTTGCGCGTCTCAGGAGGCTGTGTCGGAATCCTTTTGTCAAATGCTGTGTCAAGTGGTCCGGCTGCGGTTGTGTAATTTCTCTGCGATTCGAGGAGAATCGTTCGCTCGCGCCGGGAAGCCGTTCGTTGGGAGGAAGACTCGGCACTGAGAGACAAATAGAAGCTCTTGATCGAGAGCTGACGACACTCAGGGACAAACAGCTGTCCAAAGAGAGCTCGAATTCCACGTTGCGCCGCAGCGGCTTAGTCATCCTGCTCCGACGGTCCGGCCCCTGGTGAAGACCCCACCAAAAAGTTTCGGCGTCGCCAGAATTTCGAGATCGACTGTGACTGTCAAACCACCCGCTTCAACAATCACGCACTATGGCAGCTCCAGATTCTCTTCCAGCGCTGCTGGAGTCGTTGACGCAGTCCCTCGCCTCGGCGCAAGAAGTCACACCGAAGATCGCAGCCATCGATCACCAAGAAGACGGCATTTCGCTTCTGGACGTGAAGAACGAGCTTCTCTTCTCTTACCTGCAGAACCTGGTCTTCTTGATACTGCTGAAACTGCGCAACGCCAAAGATGATTCGAGCAACAAAAGCAAGGAGCTAGACGAGAAAGTACGCTCCAAGCTCATTGAGCTGCGATTGTTCCTGGAGAAGGGCGCACGGCCACTGGAGGAGAAGTTGAAGTTTTCCATTGAGCGCTTCCTGTCCCAAGCGCGAGATTCGCAACAAGAAGCAAAGGCGAACGGAAAGGCTGGATCAGACTCGGATTCCAGCTCCGATTCAGACTCCGCTTCAGAACTTGATGACGCCGAAAGCGAAGACGAATCCGTCGACGATGCCCCCTCCAAACCTATAGCGTCCCGCTCCTCGAAGAGGCCCTCGGCGCCTCAGTTTGCCGCCATGTTGGACGACACTGCGGAAAGTTCCTTGTCTCGCGATGTTTCCTTCGCAAACCCGTCCGCCGACGGCGTCTACCGCGCGCCGAAACGCGAGCGGGCGCTGATGGACACCACCGCCTCCTCCCGGCGCGATCCCAAGGCCACACGCAAGCCTCTCAAATCCTCCACAATGGATGAGTTCATTGCTTCCGAACTCTCCGGCGCTCCCCTCGCCGAACCGTCCGTCGGTACCACGATTGTTCAGGGTGGACGAAAGATGAAGACTGCTTCCGAGCGCAAGGATGAGGTCGAGAGACAAGAATACGAAGAGAACAACTTCACTCGTCTGCCCAAGGAGAGCAAGAAGGATAAGAGAGCCAAGTCAAAGGCGGAGGGGAGGAGCGGGAGGATGCAGTTTGGTGGTGAGGAGTGGCATAATCTCGGTGAGGGTGTGGATAGGATCGATAGGTTGACGAAGAGTAAGAATGGTGGCAAGGGAGCGAACGTGAGGGCGATGTTGGAGAAGAGCAGGAAGAGGGGAGTCGATACGAGCGATGGGCCGAGGGGAAGTGGTGAGATGGGTGAGAGGTATCAGAAGAGGCTTAAGGTGTTGGAGGGTGGTCGCCGCGATAGGAGTAACAAGCGGTAGAGGACTACCACGGTCCTCGCCTTAGCACATACATGTATGTATGTAGCATTGTAAAAACCGACGAGTATTATATCGCACCCGGATCCAACGAGATGTGAAATGAAGTGTGTTGTTCTTCTTAAAAATTATGTATAAGAGCAAAGCAAGACGCTTGTTTTCTGTCTCGAAAGCATAAATCTTATGTATGTACAATAACCGACCGTCAATCATCAATCACGTTTCGAGTGATCCCCGACTCCTGCTATTAACCCTTGAACTCTCGTCACAGGATACGCGTATTTCCGCAGGGCTTGGGGTCATTGGTCTCTGAAGAGCTCACCCTCCACGTCAGAGGGGCAAAGCTCTTCCCATTTCTTGTTCCCTTGACCTTCGATGGGGATGCCATCCGTGAGCTGCGGAGCACCCTGCTCTCGTCTCTTCTCAAGCAACGCCCTGGACCGCCCATGCCACCAGGGCCGATCCCACTGTGCCTCGCGCTGTCCCTTGTCGAGAGAGTTGTGGTGCAACATGACTGGAACCGTTCCGAGACACATTTCCGTGTACAGAGGCACAGTCTCCCATCGGTTGGGCTCTTGTTCGCCCAGCAGCTCGAGAGTACCACCGGGAAGATCCTTTGGCATAGGTGCTTTCCCGGGACAGTCAAACATGTGAACTTCGCCGATCTGGTCTTCAAGGGGTCTGTCGTGGTTGATGTAGCGCCAGTCGTTCTCCGAGTGCATGGTCTGATGGCCGAGCGTAGACCAGTAGTCGATTGTGATGCCGAACTCGAAGGGCTTGCCCTCGAGGTACGTGGGGTCGTGGTACTCGTGTGAAAAGTCTGGATTCAGCAAATCATCCACCGGTGTGTTCTGCACATGCGTCTTGGGAGGTTTTGAGCCAGCGCGGTTGCTGACAATGCTGTCGAGCACTGCGTCCATGCTGCTGCGGTGGTGTCGACGCATGACCTCGCGGTGGAACTCCTGCTCTCCCCAGATCTCAACAAAGATGCTCTGATCGCTTCCACGGTAGCAGTGGTCGGTAGACCCGTTTCCATTGTCGAAGTCCGCTCCGGTTCGTCCAATACACTCGTCCAGTTTCTGCTTGGCTCGCTCGAGCAGGGGGCGAACTTGATGCACAGGACCGATCATGTAGCCCGAGTTGAGATAACGGGTCCGGAAGCTACTCCAAAATGTACGTCCCATCGCGGTGTCGGTGTTGCTGCCGCGGATGTCGTATGGAATGGGCGACTCCGGGATTGTGTAGCAGCCGATTGTCTGGTACTGGTTAGGGGCGCATCGCTTGCCCCCACCAAAGACAATCTGAGAGCTGATACCTTCGCGATCGTAAGCCTTTCCCATACGGTGCTTGACCCGCTTGTTCTCTTCGGCGACGATAGTTTCGTAACGGTCGAGCAGGTTGTGAACTGGAAGCTGAAACCAGATATCGTAGCTGTCTAACATGAAGACCAGCTCATCTTCGAACTCGGGTCGTTTCCTCCTCTCCTCATTGTTAAGGTATTCGAGCACTCTGTTGATCTTGGCGTAATGAGAGCCACCTCCGATAAGAGCACCCTCGTCGCTGCTGTCCCCCCAGGCCACGATGGTGGGGTTAGGATATCCCAGGATCGTCATGGTCAACAGTGTCTTGCACATGTGTACGTTGCTCTCAGTGGCGGGAAGCAGGATGTGCATTTCACGATCCGTAGGATTGTTCCAGTCCTTCTTTGGCGGCTTTCCCGTACCCATGATCTCGCCCACGTCGCTCATCCATGGTCGGAAGACTCTGCTGTTGGTGGTGGGCTGTGCAGGTATCTTGTCAGCCCTACGATGCTAAGGTTGGGGAAGAAGTTCGGAGCACATACCGTCAGCAGCAGACTGAGCAGCACGATAAAGAAGACAACGGCTGTGGCTGCTAAGCCCAGCCGCCTGGGGGAGCGGAGGGATATGGGAAGCATCGTGACTGTCGAGAAGCGCTGAGGTAAAGACCGGACGCCTGCCGGTGCAAGCAGTTATGTATATGGAGCACGACTCGCCACGAACCTGGGAATACTCGTAATTGCTCTGAGGCTGAAAACAAGGGGAAAAGAGAAGGGAATCCAAAATAAGGATCAAGTGCCAATTTCCACGCAGCGGGCTGACCGCGGATGTGATGCGTTGGCCAAGGTGGCCATGCTTGGCTCTTGGGGTTCTTGGCCATCCATGTGCCAAGACGATACAATCTTCATGCTTTGTAAAGACCAGAGATTGGCAGATGGTGCAATCTGAGTTCTCGCGGCCCCATCGGCGACTAACACACCATAGTGCCACGCAACTCCGGGGTTTCCTACTACGCGTGGTTGGCAATGGGGACAGGGGAGCTGTGGCCACTAGAAACCGCGCATGGGCAACCTAGACCCTTGGCAGTCAACAGTGCGGTTTAGACCGTCGCTATTTTAGTATAGTCGACAGCCCCAGAGTCGTGCGGCGAGAGGTGACGACGTATCGTTGCTGAGCGTGGCTGTGGCAGTGTGGCGATCCGAGCTGCGTCAAGCTCCATTACTATAAACAGCCTCGTCCGCAGTGCAGCTGCGTGGACTTGAGGCTGAGACACCACGCCCTGTCTCTCGTCTACGGAGTAGAATCTGCAAAGTCCGATGAATCAAACTCTTCCAAGGCACCGGCTCGGCGCTGGAGTCTCATAGGTGTTGGCGTCAGGCTTGGCCTGGATCAGTGGAACCCAATGACTCGGCATCGCCCGCCCCTGAGAGGCCTGTTGTTGTTGCATGAAGAGACACCTCGGTCTTGGCCTGCAGTGCGCTCCACAAGGTTCAAAGTTCTCTTTTTGCCCTTTTGCTTATTTTTCTGGTCTCGCGTTGAACAAGCAAGATTGCCTGCCGAATGCCGTCAAGCTCGACGGGCAGACCCCAGAATGCCAAGTAAAGGGCCTTCAGTTACGCGCGTCGCCGTCCCAACTCTCCCACTCGCCCACGTCTCTGGTAGTCGTTATATTTCGTAGAGTTCACGGTAGTATGTGGAAGCATAGTATAAGACTTCGAGATCTCAGCCACCAGTGGAGGAGGGCAGCGGAGCGCGAGCGGGCGTCCGCCGCTCCTTGTATTGGGAAAGATTTCCCGCCCAGGTGATTAATCTTGGAGGTGCGCCGGGTCGTCGGCTGGCGGACCTGGGGCTAATGAATTCTGCGGTGCGGTGCTCGCGTCTTGGCTGTCACTCATTGCACTCGTACAGTGGCCCGGCTCGTCGCCTGGCGCAGCGATTGGTAGTTTCCGAGGTGGGGGCGATACGGCACGGAGGAGAGTGTCCTTCAAGGAACTGCCACTAGCTGGGGAGATACCCGAAAGGAGTCGCGGAACTACTGACGGCAGACAAATCAATGATGGTGGTCCGGGAATAATACATCTCACGGAACAGTGGGAGCGCCTCGGCGACGCGGGTCGTGGGCGATGGGTGGTGGAGGATCAGACAAGCCAAGACGCCTTCCAAGATTTGTCAAGTGAGTACGCGTGTGACGAGCCGATCGGCCGGGCCGCAACTCTGATGGGAGCATCAAATTCACAAGCAAAGCACTGTATCATGCATTACCTTTAGGCTTTTATCCGTAATATCCAGCTTGCCTTGAACTTTTGTTATCACTCGTAGTATTGCCTCAGTGCATTCGGGTCCGAACTTACATCCAGCCCGAACAACGTACCTACTTCCCCCGTCATGCAACCACAAGCAGCGTTCCAAAGGCTTGGTTCGTACCACACTCGACATTCACCAAGTCTTTGTGGAGATACGCGTACGTACTACGCGTAAAAAGCCTTGGAACATGTGGAACTTTGCGCATTTTGGTATCAGTGCGAGAAACACGATCTGACCGATGCAAGCGATGCTTCGTAGTTGGTCCGCAGGGTAGGTACCAGCAGCCTTGGTTCGTCATGGAGATTAGATAGCGCGATAAGATAGACCAGCGCTCCTCATTTAAGCTTACGACAGGCCCATGATTGGCTCGGCCTGGCAGCCTGAACGTTGATATCCACACCCACCACCATATTTTTTCTCCTCGCGTCTTCGATCTCCGACCTCACCTCATCATCGCCAACCGCGACAGTCTCGCTTAGTCCCACGGGACAAAGCTTGACGCCTCCCATTTCACAGTTGGATCATTCTCAATTGGGCTAACGTACAGGTAAGCTATTGATTTTCTTTCCCACCGCAACATCCTCTCCGCATGATGAATTCATCGCACAACCCTCCATACAAAACAGGAAGAGCCGTCTTAGACGTCCCTCGGGCTTCTCAGTCGGTCGTTCAAACCGACTGCCTAGCTCCTTCGGCTGCCCCTCACACGCACCCCTCCGATACTAGAGACACGATAGACCCTGTATCGTCATATGCAGTCGTGAGCTCTGGGCGTTGCGGGCGGCGTGGAGGTCGTGGTGAGGGTTCGTGGTGCTTATAAAATGGGTTTCTGAAGCTCGAGTCATCCTTCCGCTCTAGTCTTGGTATTCTCGACGGGACAAATTGCTAATAAAAGGATTACAGGTCACTAGATAAATCAAGGTAGATTAGGTAGCAAGTACAGCAATATATATCATCGTATCTGGTCCTTCTATGAGAGCTCCGAAACGCCTTGCATCCATCCTCCCGTCCTTACTCCCGATAATCAGTCGTCATCACTGTCCACAATCTGTCGATTTCGTCCCGTCCGCTGTTTCAGAAGCGTCGTGTGAGGCCCTTTCGCCGCACTGCTACTCCCTGCGAGCTGGCTCAGACCCGGCATGGCGTCCGACTCCTGAGATGAAGAAGGGATATCATATGTGCTTCTGCGTTTTGGAATCCGCGTAGGCTCGGGTGGTGTCGTAGGAAGAGTCGATTCTGGCTCATGCAGGCTTGACGGGATGTGGCTGTCGGAAACCAGAAAGTCGACCAGATCTTCGCCCATGTCAGAGCCGTCTGTTTCCAGGTCGTCACTCTCACGCATGCAGTCGTCTCCAAGCTCGTCACTGTTGATGCCGGTCTTTGACTTTTGCATGCGGCCTTTCCTGCCCTTCGGCGCTTTGGGTTTCTTGTTCTTGAGCCTCCGCGTGAGACCCTCGTTCTCGCTGCCGTCGTCATTGATGACCTCAGGTCCGGCTCGGGTCTTGGAATTGCCATTGGTAGCTCCTAATCTGCGACGTTTTGGTGCCGTAGGTTTTGCGCAGGCGTTGTTAGTAATAACCCGTCCGTCAGCTCTCTTCCTGGGGACTGCAGGCTTCTTGGGTGCTGTGTTCCTCTTCGGCGCTGGGAGAGATTCTTCCTCCTCTTCGTCTTCTACTTCAGTGTCGACAAAATCGCGTACAGGTATCTCGAGGTAACCTTGCCCATCGTCATCCTCGTCCATAGGTCGGAGCAAAGTCCTGGGATTAGGATCGCTCATCTTCTGTAGGAGTTTGACGCACTTCTTCGTCCGCTCTCCGTGCTTAATCTTGACGGTTGGCCGGAGTTCCCGCTGCAATTTCATGTGCTTGTCGAGAGCAGGCATTGATGCTTCCTCAACAGCATCGTCGTGGAAAGGTAAGTCGCGGTAGGTGTGGTTGAGCTCCTTAAGCTGCGCATCCGGCAGCACTACCGATCCGAGACTTGGGATATCCGCCAAATCGTCTAGTTCAGGGCTCTTCTTTGGCCCTGGTACCACGTCTTTCCGCTTTTGCCCCGCGCTCTTCGACTCTCCAAGCATGTCTGACAGCTTTTGAAAGCCAGTTTCAACGCCATCAGGCATGTGGAACTTTTTCTTTGGCATCTTCAACCCCTTTGGAGCAGTGCGTTTCCTGGGCACTGGCAGAGAGCTGTTTTGGGTGTTCTCGACGGGTATCTCGACACGGCGCTTGTCAACTTCAGGACGGATATCGCGGGGCACGATCCGGGTTGATAGGTCGAAACGAAAGTCGAAACGGCTTCCCTCGCAGATGAGTTTCTGCATGTTGTCGTACTTGTCTTTTGATTGATCAAATTTCTCCTCTTCCTTTCCTCTCATCAGCAAGAGGACAATATTCCCCGCCCTTTTCCTTCCCGTTCGTCCCATCCTTTGAAGCATGCGGATTGGCGACGCCGAAGCATCAAAGCAGACGATTAAGTCGACTTGACCAATGTCGAGGCCCTCCTCACCAATAGAAGTAGCTACCAGCACGTTGAACTCGCCCCTTCTGAACCTCTCGATCGTCTCGATCTGCTGAGCCTGCTTCATGCCTTCTCCTTTCTTTCCGTCTGCTTGCCCAAGGAAGATGTGGGCCTTCAGCATGGGTTTGTGCTTGTTGAGTGAACGGACAATGTTCTCGGCTGAGTCCCGGAATTCGCTGAAGACGATGATGCGTGTAGCCTCTCCCCTATCCATGACATGATTCAGAATGTGATCCCTCAGTGGCGTCAGCTTGGGGTGATCCACAAAGCCATCTGTCCGAAGCCACTTCTCAACTGTGAACATCATCTCTTGAAAATTCTTGTCCTGTACCAGCTGCCGCTTGTACTTTGAACCCTTCTCGCCTTTCCCTTCCTGCTCTCTACGCAGGTCCTCAAGATTGTCGTAGAAGCATCTGATGCTGTGAAAGTTGAAAAGCTTGATCGAGTGGGCCAGACTTTGTAAAATACTGAAGATCGCGCGCATCATGCCCTGCATTCCCTGGTTCATCGTTCGCCCTCTTGACGCGAACCACTCTTTTTGTGCCATCATAAGGCCATAGGCAGTCATCGCCATGGGGTTGCGCCCTTGCCAAATATTTTGGTCTGCTAGTTTGTCCGTCAGAGGTTTCAAGGCTTTGGTGAAGAGCTCAGAGATGTGTTCCATTTCATAGGATGGATCCAAGACAACCTTTTCGATGTTTCGAGAATGGACGTATGGCTGAATATCGATGGAATCTTCTGTACGAATTTCGCAATGCGAGATGCCCAAGTTGTCAATGATCTGTTGGACTGTCTCGACTGTAGATCCAGGGGTGGCCGTCAAAGCCAGTACCCTAAGGCTTTTGGAAAAGTTTCGAATCTTCTTTGTGACCTTGGCGTATGCGTATTCCCCAGTAGCACGATGGGCTTCATCAATGACGAGCAACACAATGCTCTTCGGATCGGCATAGCCTCGAGAAATGTCGTTCTCCAGTGTTTGAGGAGTCATGAAGAACACCCTCTTCTCACTCCAATCAAGTGCGCGCACTTGAGGAGGCACCTCTCCGGTGAGAAGCGTGGTTTCCGAGCGCGGAATTCCGGCAATGTTGTAGCACGCATCGATTTGCTGAGCGACCAAAGGCTTGGTAGGTGCGACAAAGACAATCTTCGCTGTCTTTGTCCATCGATGGAAGTTCAGCATCACGGTTGCCGCGATGAAGGTTTTGCCCAGGCCCGTTGGAAGAGCTACCAAGGTGTTATTGAACAGACTGTTTTTGACAATACTGTACTGGTAGTCACGCTCGGTTCCCAGATTTGTTGGATAAACCCAAGTTTTCATAGCCTCTTTGTCGATATCATGATGTGTTGGCTCTTCGCGGAGAGTGTCAGCTCGGTAGGCCCGGGTTTGTAACGTAGGAGCCAGGACCGCATCCGAGGAGCCTAGCGTGCCCCCGAACAGTGTCGTCTGGCGAAAGCTTCCAGAAGTGCTCCGGCTGAGACCTGTGCGGGACGGAGCACCTAACGAAAGTCTAGTCGGAGGGACAGCTGTTCTTGGAAGAGGCTCAGGCGAAGAAAAAGCGTCCGATGGGATATCTTCCAATTCGAGTGAAACCGTGGCCGCCGCCGCCCCATGCACGCCAGGCGCCGCTCTTCCATTGTCTGGATTCAGCGGCGGTGTAGTCATACAAACATCTTTGAGCTGGCCTGTTTCCTGATCAAGCGCCAACAGAAGGTCCTCGTCGACCAAGCCGTCGTCAAATTCGTCACTGTCCATCATGTCCAAGATGCCCAGGGTTGAGAGCTTGGAGCTGTCACATGTTCGGAGGTTATTGCTTTTTGTTGATGGAAGACCATAATGTGCTGCAAGATGCCAAATGGAGCCCGGATTCAACGATGAGCTATGGGTGTTTGATAATTTGGCAACTTTGATGAGGTGCCAGTCATGTCTGATCGCGCTCCGCGGCACCCCTCCATGGATGAAGGCAAGTGGCGCGTCGCGACATCACGTGCCGGTCGAAGTCGCGTTAGGTACCTCCAACATGGACCGAGCACTTATTCCTGAAACGGACATTTGTGGGTTTTGCCTTGCCATAAATTTCGCTAATCGTCCACGAGGCGCAAAAAGTCACACACTTCTCCCGCCTTAGGACGTGAGCAGATACACCTCCATAAGCTGTCCTCAAGATCCCACGAGTCGAGCTTCTAGAGTTTGACAACTGTCTTCGTTCACTTCAGGAAATCCAACTTGCAACCCGGGATTACAGCAGGTGCTTGAACTTAGATTCAAACGGCGCTAGTTAGAATTGGGATTAGTTCCTATCTGCCTTCCGGCATAGCCCCACTGCCAGTGCTGCCTGAGCTGCCTACGCCCTGACGCAGAGATCAAACCAGAACGTCACTCCACCCTCCTCACTTTCTCACGTTCAATTTTGCCTTCTTTGTATCAACAACAACCATTTCACCGGCGCCGCGACGGGCTGACAGTCGCCCTTTGTCGACGAAGCACTCTTTTAAACCACGGCCGGACAGATTTCCATCTCCTGTCCGCTGCTTTCTGTGTCCCTTGACCGGTTTCTGCCTCGAGCGCCACCGTCCAGCGCCCTCATCCCGCCAGCCCGCCGAGCGAAGACGAACAAGCTACCACGTCTCGCTCCTTTACAACCACACCACAAGCTCGATCCGATACCGCAATTTCCTCTTCCCACGATAGAATCAGGGAATAGACGGACTCGATCCTTCGGGCACCGAAACCTCGCTTTGTGCACCGGCACCGTTCCATTTTACACGCAACCCGGCAGGAACAACATGGCGCCTCGGGGTCCACGAGCCGGCTCTTCTGCTGGCCGAGAGACCCGCAGCTCAACTCTCAACTCTAAATCTACGAGGGGAGGCATCTCGAAGCGCAAAGGTGGCGTGCGTGTTGACAACGATGGCGATCTCGATATGGGCAGCGGAAGCGCGCGCCGCTCGTCGGCGCCGGCAGGCGACTCAAAGCGAGGCCGTGGCTCCAAATCCTCGAGCCGAGGAGCTTCGAAGGTCGCTCAGACGGTCATGAAGCACCTGAGCAGTGGTGACGGATCTCGCCTTGAGGGTCGCGTCAAAGATCCCAACGCCGCCAAGGCCGCGAGATCCAAAGTCAACCGAGCTTCGGGCCTCTCTTTTCTCCGCATCCATGGACTAAAGTCCAGCAAGGCAGTTGAGAACGAGGGCGGGGGTGTACCAGACCTGTTGGCTTTTCTGGAACGGAAGGCAACCACGTTTCTGAACGGGACCAACCGACGACCTGTCCAAATAAAAAAGGTATGTTGAATTCACTGACGGATGGAGGACTTCCGTGCGCCATCAAAGCAGAGCTCTTCGCATAATTCATATCGAACGCGGGTATACCGACACGACGTTTGGCCGTGGACCATCGCAAGCCTGCCCGAGGCGTCAGCCTTCAGCGCTGAAGATTCGCCATCACTTGAATGAGCTAACATGTGATAGTCACATCGCGTTGGAGACTACGTTTTCATCGGAACGTCAAAGGAGGACGCGGAGGAGATCAAGAAATTGAACACCTTCTCGTTTGCTGGTGCCAAGTTAGAGATTGTCGATTCTGAAGACGGACTGGGCCACAGCGGGAAGGCGACCGAGTCCAAAGATACGCAAGAGCTTCGGGCTAAACTGCAGGACATTCTAAGCGCGCGCTACGTTGGCGAGAATAAGCTACTCAAACTCGACCAACTCCAGCATGATACCGACCTTGTCACCCTCGGCATGTTCGAGAACCGAGATCGGACGCTCAAAACTTTCAAAGGGCTTATGGCTATTTGCGACAGCCTTTTCAAGACTCCAAAGGAAAAGCGAGATGCTATCGAAAGCATCAGTTTGGCCGGTAACGGCATCGATGATGTGGCCCAAGTTGAGAACGTGGCTTTGACATTTCCTCAACTCAAGAATCTCGACATAAGTGGCAACGCAATCCAGAGCATGCAAGGATTCAAGAAGTGGGAGGGTAAGTTCAGAGACCTGGAGACCATCTTCACTACTGGCAACCCCGTCGAGACTGCCGACCCGAACTTTCTCCCTACCATGCTTGAGTGGTTTCCCAAGCTTCAGAGCATCAACGGGAACGTCTTGAGGACTGCAGAAGAGATTGCCGCCAAGAAAGCAGCGCAATATCCGACACCACTGCCTCAGCAAGGGCCCGATTTCCGAGATGTCAACGGCATCGGCGAGAATTTCTTGCTCGAGTTCTTCTCGTCTTACGACAATGACCGCCCTGGTCTGGCTTCTCGGCTGTACGACGAAGGCAGTCAGTTCTCACTCGCAGTCGACACTCAGGCCACCATTGCCGATGATGCTCCGAAGCCCATGCCTTGGGCAAACTACATCCAGCTGTCCCGGAACCTCCTCAAGATCACCAGCCGCCATGGCAGAACCCAGCGTCTCTTTAAGGGCGCGAACGTCATTGCCGAGGTGTGGAAGAAGCTGCCGCCCACCGCCCACCCTTCTATCAAGGACAATATGAGCAAGTACATTATGGACTGTCACCCTCTCCCTGGCCTCCCCGACCCCAGTGGAGCAAGCAGCATTGGAGTGGATGGACTGATCATCTCCGTTCATGGCGAGTTCCAGGAGCAAGACCCCAAGACGAGCCAGACTGGCATGCGTAGCTTCTCCAGGACGTTCATTCTTGGACCGGGCAAGCCGGGTCAGAATGCTGCTGGTATCCGTGTGGTCAGCGACATGCTTTCGCTTCGCGCTCATAACCCTCTGCCGAATGTCTTTGAGGCGCAAAACGCTCCTGCAGCCGCCGCTGCTCCCCCGAATCAGCAACAGGCCATGGTTGCCGAGCTGTCCAAGCAGACGGGAATGACGCCGCACTACTCTGAGCTGTGCCTGCAGCAGGTCAGCTGGAACTTTGATGAAGCTCTTGTCGTTTTCAACGCTAAGAAGGTAAGTTTGCCTAGCTACATATCGTGAATGATGCTAATCTATACTCAGACTGAACTCCCTCCCGATGCCTTCGCCGCAAACGGCATCTAGTGAAGAGTCACGAAAAGGAGATGCGAACAGAGATCTCGAATTGCGATGCTGTTGACGTAGGAAAGTTTGACAGCGTGAGAGGAAGTGGAGGACCAAATCGCAGGAAACGAAACGAAGATTGCGGAGCATTCAGATTGGTAAAGGGTATACCATGGGAGTCATGTATAATGTCTTGTGTCTTTTACGGAGTTCGGTATTACAAAGGTGCAAAGGGACGGGAAGCGATTCATTTTGGCATCAGGAAGGGAAAGACTGTGGCTTTGGGGAGAATCAAACTCAGCCCATGCGGCCTTGTCCTCACGCTATTTTCCAACTCTGCGCGTGACGATTCACGGAGACCGTTCTACCAACCAGTCTCGTCGAGCACTTATCGATGCTCAAGCTAATGAAGTCGTCACCACCGGCACACTAGAGCCGCGCACCTTCAACTCCAGGCGCCCAGGTCGCGCAAGCCCGGTCCCAACCACACAGAACAGATTACGAACAAGTTCAATATGGTAGACGAGGAATGTCGAAAGATGAGATAACTGCTGCTCCATCATCAGCAACTGTGAGATGCCGAAACTCGATTCTCGATTCTTGAAACCCGGAGTTGGGCATGAAATTTGGCATGCTGGTGTGAGACGTGTATGTGATATGTTATGTGTTATATGTTACTATATATGAGTACTACCTGGGCCTATACTACCTGTACGTAGACCGGGGGCTAACGGTGCCAAGCACCCCGTGGTCTGGTTGGCGGTAACTCAGTACTGAGCTTGCGAGGTGCAGCGGGCGGTTAGCCGGATCATGGGGGAAGGGAAGTCCCTGCTTGATACGAGCAGCAGTGGACTGCACTCTTGGGCACCTCACCCAATTGCCATGAGCGCCGGTTGCCGGTGGTCGACAGCCGTTGAAGACGGGAATGACATCAGACATTCCATCACCAGCCAAAAATCCCATCCGTCCCTCTGTGAACCGTGAGATCAACGATCAACCACCTCCCAATTTCATCGACGACCATCGAGGATTCTTTTTGCCTTCTGTTTGCCCGCTGCAACTTCAACAGGCATCGAGGGCGCATCCAAGCCGAAGTGGGCAGGACGCCGCATCTACGGGGGCACAGCCAGCCGCGCGAGCGCTGCAGGACCGGCGTGGCGCGTTTCAGGAGGGACCAGGGACGGGGCGGGTGTGATTGGTGGGCTGACCACAGCACCAAGCGCTGCGCTATCCCAGCGCAACGGGCAGGTGTCGATGCTGACTCGGCCAGAGGACTCAGAAAGAAATGATGATGGGCGGCGCAGGGTTGGCAGATGAAGGGTTGCGGGGGAAGAGTCTGGGTGGGAGAAGAGCGTGTCATGACGGGTATCGAGATGGCTGGCAGAGGAATGACGCCAGAGCATAACATCGCAATCTTATCAATGGGCTCGAGCGAACGGGGTCTGGGAGGGTTTGGATTGATCACGTCAGTTGGGTGCTTAAGCGTGTCGTTAGCTTCTTGATCACGAGAACGCGGTTTTCGTGGTTGGCACACACGAGTCGGCGATTGCAGCTTGCCGTCACCCAGGAAGAGGTATCTCCATTGCTTTGGGGACTCTTGGGAGACGCCTGTCGGGCTTGTCGGGCTTGTCGGGTTGCTTGCTCCTCAGGTCTGACCGGAATGGCGCACCTCGAGAAGCATTTGCGGGAGCATCCAGGCTTGCCAGGCCTGCCAGGCATTGAACCAGGAGCAGTGTCGGCGGCTTCAGGTACAGCGGCGCGTCAGGATACCCGACCTGCGACAAGCAATGCCGCGGATTCCTGGCGCTTAGGAGCGACATGCAGGTACCCTCGGCCAAGTGAATACCTGATCCAGGAACACGAATGACAGCGCGCGAGACATGGTTCAACGTCGACGCGTCTCCTCATTGGTGCAATGCGACCAGGACCCCAGCCTCATCTGCACTGCTGCACGACAGGGGGCCGCCCAATGGATCCTCCTCGCAGTCTGGGCGAGACGGAGGCTTGGGAGCTGGGAGGCCACTGCGCCTGTCCTCAGGCTCCCCGTCGCTCTCCCAGTCCCAGTCCCAGTCTCTCGACGACTCGTACTGAACTCCTCCTCACTCTTGCAGTGTCACCGTCATTTTCTTTCCCTTTTCAGCCTCTTTTTTCTTGACTCCTTATCGAGGAGCTCGCAGCGCGAGGAAAGACGTCCCTTCTCTTGTCGTCCACTGTTGTTTTGCCGTGTTTTGTGTCTGCCAGGGGTACTCCAGCTTGTCCAGAGCCCGAGCACTGCCATTCGACCCCGACCACGCATCCCGGATCTGTGACACGCAAACCCTCAGGATCTCCTGAGCACTCCTGACCTTTTCCAACGCCTTACCGAGACCAATCTTCCTTCGACTGCTTTCTTCAACTGTTGACACACAGTTCCTCGACAGCTTCATCGGTCGACGCGGCCGCTAACCGTCCTTCATTTCACTTGATCACGACGTCGTTCGATCTTTAGACCACCTTCATTCTTTGCTTCGACCTGAGCCATCTGCGACCGCTTGCTGGAGGATCTTGGACCACCTTTGAATCACCCGCTGGGCGCTTACCGAATCATACACGAAACGTACCATCGAATGCTGACGCTCATATCGCCATGAGGTTGTGAGACCACGATATCCCGAATCGATTGTTCGTTGTTTGGGCCATTCCCTTCCCCGGAGGGAACGACACGGCATCATGCCACAACCTAAGCCCTCGTCTTCACTGGACAACTCGTGCTCTGTCATCTACGACAACACGCTTTACGTTTACACGCCCGAGGCCTTCCAGTCGATACGCCTGGAGGAGGGAGCGGAATGGGAGGAGTTGACGTATGGGGAGTCTGTCACGGGCGCAACATGCATTGGGCAGTCGCAGCAGCCTGACAATGCTGGCTTCTGGGTGATAGGCGGCGCCGGAGGAGCCACGGGGATGGCCAAGTACACATTTTCCACGGGCGAATGGACGTATCCGACGCCGCGTGATGATACTCTAAAAAACCGACAATACCACAGCTCGGTCTATATCAAGGCCATTGACGAGGTCCTAGTATACGCTGGGTCAAGGGATGGGGTGGCGGTACCAACCATGGAGACCTTCGCGATCCAGCTCAACGAGCCATATGGAGTGTCGGGCCATACCGGGGCGACCCCAAACGCCATCAAGCCCATCTTGCTCAGCTGGTCGGACGCCGACGCCCTCATGGTGGGCGGTGACCCTGCTAACACAAAGGTCTATCTGTTCAACCCAAACGCCGGGTGGAGGGATTTTGGTGCCAACCTGGCTGAGCCTCTCACTAAAGATTATACGCAAATGGGGGCGGCCTTGATGACGGGTGATGATGGATCGAAAAGTCTTTTCATGCTCGACATGTCGGCGTCACCAAACCAGGTCAGTCGCGTTGTCATCCAAGATGCGAGTGGTGCGCCGGTCACAAACTCTCCTACGATCACGGAGCGTGGTCTCGTCAGCCGGCAAGACGGCGGGGACTGGCCCTCCTACAATGACACACTGGCGCCTACCGAGACCAGGTCCAACTTTGGCATCGCTCAGGGCGACGATGGCATGGTCGTTCTCACCGGAGGAAATGATGAGGTGCCGATGGCTATGTTCAATGGCATGGAAAACAAATGGTTAAACGCCACGGACGAGCTCACCTTCAACCTCAAGGCCAACACCATCTCCAGCGAATCCTCCACGGTCTCATCAACATCCACTTCATCCTCTTCGACATCCAGCGCTACATCAAGCACCACCACCACATCAGAAGCCTCATCATCCACCATCAGCTCCGTTACTAGCGAGACAACAGCAGCCGAGACCTCGGAAGCCGCTGCCGCATCAGATAACTCTGGTGACGACGGTGGCGACGACGGCCTGGGATCCAACGTTATCCTCGGCATCACGCTGGGCTCCATCTTCGCATTCCTCATCATCCTCGCTGCGCTCCTGTTTTGCCTGCGTCGCAAGAAGATGCAACGCAACAAGGCCGCCGCCGCAGCTGGTGGCACCCGCGGACCTAGTCGAGAAGGACCCATCACCGACGAGAAGGACCCCAACATGTTTGGCAATGCTCCTCCTCCAGGTCCTCCACCTGCTTCGCCCGGCCATTTCCGTGGCCACTATCCCCAGAACTCGCAAGAATCATACTCCTCGATGGCTATCCTTATGGGCCGCATGAACCAGCCAAAAGGCCTCTCGAGGAAGGGCAGCAACGACTCCCGCACCTCCATGATTTCCGCCCACCGCCAGTTCAAGAGCACCATTAGCAAGCCTATTCCCCGCGACGACAGCCAGCCCATTCTTGGCGAGCGTGGCGTGACCTTCGACCCGGCAGCCCCCGAACCTCAACCTCGTTCCCGCAACCTTGTTTCCGACAACCAAGACGGGATGAGAAGATCCTCCGGCTGGAACAAATACTGGTCTGGCGGTAGCTCCCTCCAGATCCTCGGTTTTGGCGGAAAGCGCAACACCTCTGCCTCCGACCACTCCTCATCACAATACTCTCAGACCTCCGATCGCAACCCAAGAGTGACACAGGATTCTGCCACCGTCCCTCCCCTCAACTTTGAGGCCCGGACAGCCATGAACCGTGTCAATTCTGGCAGTCCAGTCGTTACTGGGGGCGCCAGCAAACTGCCTTTCAGTGAGGGCATGTCCGGCAAGATCGAACGCCCAACGTCACGCGGTTCATCAGCGGGCTACTCATCTGGTATCCCTGAGTCCGTTAACGACAACTGGGATCCTACCGACGCCGGCAACACTAAGTCCTGGGGTCATGATCGCGCGCCTAGCAGCGTATATGGTTCTGGCTTCAACTTTGGACAGCCGATGAGGGATGGCAACAAGGAGCCGCCCTCTGGAGTCAGCAGCCAGCCTCAGCTTGCCATGGCGAGCAAGAGCTCGGACATGAGCTGGTTAAATCTCGGTGACCGCAACACCGGTCAGGGACAAGTATAAAGCTTGCTCTTCACGACTTGCTTTTATACAGCCGCATCGTTTCTGCATAGCGTTCTGGCTTCTGCATGGCCAAACACTCTTTACGATACCGCCGAGCTCATGAGTCTCGGACATGACGACGCCATCCTCCGCCTCGGTCCCCTTGATCTACAAGACGTACATCCCACACCATCTGACTACATATTCCGCCCTTTCACACATTTCTGTATATCTTGTCTCGGTACTTAGACATCGACCTCGGCGCCATCCTTCCTTCGTTCTCTCTCTGTCAACTCGTCTACATCATAGCCTCGCGTGGGGTGGAGGGAAAAACCAGGGAATCTTTTAATCTTTCGTTTGGCAAAGATTCCCCCGGGTAATGCGAAGGCATATGGGTCATTTTTTTTCATTTCATCATTGTTAGCTTGCCTTGATGGCGCTTTGGAGCTTGGGTCTTTTCTGTGCGCAATTGAGAGCCTATCCGTCTTGAGGATGGATGGTGAGTGGATGGCATGAGATAGGAGAATAAACTGCACCGCTCAGCGGTTTGAAAACCATATGACTGCCCTTGCCCGGGACTCACGTGAGAAATAGGATAGACAGGCCTCGCGAGATGAAGCTGCACTAACCTGGTCTGATCAAGCCTCAAGGTTGTTTCCTGTAACCATGCTGGCTTGTCTAAGGTACTTGGTCTGTCTGACTACAGAATCAACCGGATTCAAAAGCCTGACTATGCTTGGGTGCGGTCATTGGGGCGGGTGTACTGATCGACAACACGTAGATATACTGCCAAACACCCCCGACAAGTTGTCCAAACAAGTACCCGACTTCCACGCGGCGCTTAAGCTTGACAATCATAGGAAAGCAATACCTTCAAAGGTAGATATCTTCTATTTCCCACCTGGGGTAGTCCCAAGTCGCCACCAAACTAATAGATACACAATACTACTACTCAGTACTACATTCATACGGTCGTGGGGTGATGCTTGTTCGGTGCCGGGTAGCTCCCCTTTTCTACGAGGTTCCACGTCGCACAGATCTCCCCTGCACACGCTGCTGTGCGAGTAGCACCAAGTTTCCCCCGGCCGCATCCCGATCCCGATCAAACTGCAAGGCACTGACCCGCCTACGATCCTAATTGGACGGCATCATCAAGCACCGTGAGCTACCGTGCCGCGGGTTAAAATGCATCATCACCAAATGCTGGTGGAATTGATGTCATGATTTTGGTCGGGATGAGCTCGTTGCTTTTCGCTCCGGTTACCGGGACCTGCACATCATCTGTCCATCTGCGCTAGGACGAATCCGTCGTTACCAACAGGGAGTTCGCCCGGGGCTGGGGAGAGGTAGTCTTGCAGGTCATGGTCGGTCGGATCTTGCTTGCGAGCAACGGTGGGCGGTGGAGCAGGTGACTTGCGCGAGGTGTGCCAACCTCTACAGTAGAGCCACAAGCGTCCTTCGCCCTGCCGTGCGCATCTTCAAGAGATAGCGGCTGGGAGAAAGGGGAGGCATCACGAGGGGCTTGCTGTCTATTATGGGGTCCCGTCGTGTATGCCCTGTGTCAAATGTATCCTGTCATTAGGGACCCCGTCGTTGTTCACATACATGACTCTTTTGATTGAGTCTACATCGGGACAACCCAGCAATTGGAGAGACAGAGTGACGCCTCTAGTCTAGATGCCCAGCAGCTGCGGCTAAAAGTACGAGTACCGTAGGCGACCCGCTGCGCAAATTGACGCACCAGGACTGGGTGCTCACCGGTGGCTTGGCCTCACAGGACCCTGAAGAGCCAACTCTGCACCTCACCGATTCCTTCCGTGTCTCTCCTCGCCGTGCTCGCCTTCTATTTTCCACGCTTTCTGCAGTTCGATCCGACGTTGGACGGCGTTGGCAGTGGAAGATGGGCAACTTCGGACGTCACCGAGACGAGACAACGCAAGTTATCCAAGGTCGGCTGCGGAAACGAGGCAAGGCTAAGGGAGCGGGCAGGTCATGGGCCTCTGGGGTGGCCAGAGCGTTGAAGTCTGCGGGATGTTGGGTAATTGGCTGAGAAGATGCGTGGGATGTCGGGTGGTTGCCCTTGTAAAAGGCGTGGGGTCCCTGTTTCTGGTGCATGTGAAAGCATCTCGAACTATTTCCATCGCTCTTCGCTCCACGACCGTGAATACATCAAAGGGCCACCGGTCGAGTGCTTAGCTAGGGCTCTCTACTGTCGAGGGGCTTAGAGAAAGGAGAGAATTTTCTTGCAGCATATCCATAGCCGACGGGAGGAAGCTGGGCATCGTACGGGGCAGGTAGCGTCCCTCGAGGAGAGCGAGATCCAACGAGTCAGAGGGCTGGAATGGACGGTACCAGTGGCTGGTCATGCAGTGGTGGTTGAGCCTGTTCTCGGAGGGAGCCTCCACTACGGGTGGCCCTCGCGCAGAGAACTCCTCCACTCCACCAACCCACCGTCGGTCGCTCACAGAGAATCCAGCGCTTTAGTGCTTCGGCTCGAGCCCACTGTGGCAGACTGGAGTGGATGACTGCCCACTGCACACTTGGCCTTCTTTTTCCCACATCGCATCTTTCCGTGACTCTCCCACGAGCCGAAAACCTACTCTTGAAAGATTACCGAGGGGACACTGCGACACCTCGAATTCCCCCGCGCGCGCCTCTGAGACATCTCGCTCGACGCCGACAGCCATTAAGACAAGACCTAACGTCGCCGCTTTGCCGCGCCGGAACCCGAACCGATCAGACGACAGACCGAAATCGCCTCACCTCGCCCGACAGGACGACGTCCGAATTGAATTGAATCGACTGCTCCTCCCACATTCGCTTTGATCCTGAGAGACGCATTTGGATTGTGAACCCCCACGGCTACCGAACCCTCTCGAGTACAACTCCCAGCCCCGACTCTCGACCGCTTCGTGATCACCTGGCGCTTGCCACCACCGTCGAAAGTGCGACTTGTCGAGACGAAACGCAGG
Source organism: Sordariomycetes sp. S80-01Y (assembly GCA_037042185.1). Taxonomy (NCBI): domain Eukaryota; kingdom Fungi; phylum Ascomycota; class Sordariomycetes; species Sordariomycetes sp. S80-01Y. The sequence continues at coordinate 1,283,266 of JAXQJY010000032.1, forward strand.
TCAAGGACCTGTGCACCGCCATGATGGCCTCCAGCGGTTGGGATGGGCAGGACCACCAAATGGGGGGCGCCGCACCCGACGATGGCTTCGATCAGTTCCTCGACATGTCCGGCATGGGCGAAGGCATGCAGTTTGACTTCAACGGCTTCCAGCCCAATGGTCAACGAGACCAGCAGGACGCTCTCATGGGCGATGGCGCAAATGCGCAGATGATGCAACAGCCTGCTCAGCAAATGCTGCACGACCAAACACCAATGACCACGGCCGGAGGTCAGCATCATCAAAATCCGCAGATGATGCCCACAAGTGCGCCAGGCACGGACTCCATCAGCACTATCGATGCGCAGATTCAGTACCTCCAGCAGCAAAAGTTCCAGCAGCAGCAGAGGCAACTTCAGGAGCAGAGAAATGCGTATTACACGCACAACCACAGCGTGCCCCCAACGCCACAGAGTCTGGAGATGCCACCCGGGAGTGGCCACTTCTACACGCACGAGCAGCTGTATGATAGGGGCTATCATCATCAGCAGAGGATGAAGGAGCAGCAAGACGTAAGTTGACCCCGCGATGGATGGTGGATTCGACCGACTGACATGCAGCAGATGGCTTTCACCCCTCTTGTGTCGCCTGCTGTTACACCCTTGGATCCTCACTTCAACATGGAGAATGCATTCACGGTCCCGGGCGCCTACTTCAGCCCCCTGACTTCGCCAGCTCTGCATGCTCAGAACGACTCTGGCTCGGGCTACGACCACAGTACTCACTCCAACAACTCGCCTGTGGAGATGGACCTCGAGACTGGCCCGCAGGCCCCGGTGGCATCAAATCTGGAACTCTCGAAAAAGGCCAGGAAGAACAACGCTGCCAAGTCAAGGAAGAACACCGGTGTCAGGAGTTCGCCTATATCAAAACCCCAGCGCAAGAAAGCTGGACCTAGTCCGGCCATCGTGTCACATGTTCTCAGCGAGGTGGACGAGACCAACGCCAACATGCTGCCTCTGCCTGCTGCGTCAACAGATGGTTCAGAGGACGCTTCAGTATCACCCGAAAACCTGACTGATATGCCTCCACCACCAGTCCCGACTTGGAGAGCCAGCAAGTCACCTCATATTTCAGCTCAAAATGGTAACGCGCCTGAGACGACACCCACCCCGACACCAACATCGCAGCAGGTCACACCAATTCCTGTTGCCAGCGACAGCAGTCTCCCGCCTCCTGCCACGCCTGCGTCGCTCATGAGGCTTCCCTCGTCCAACTCGAAACGAAGCAGTCCAAGTCAGACCGAGCAGACGGCCACTGATCACATCGAGTCTCTCGAGTTGCCGGAGTCCGTCTCAACAAAACAGTTTGCTCCCGTTGATATCTCAGTCGGGCAGCGGGACTCTCCTCGGATAGAACCGACCTCAGCCCGATCTACTGGCTCCAAACCTCTACCATCGCCGTCTTTGAGGCGCCCGGGGACATCATCCGCAACGGCGAGCCCGCAAATTATGCCCGGCTCCTCGGGGCCAACCGCGAAGAGGACGCCTAACATCGCCCCTAGAATGGGTAGAAAGCGCTCCTCTGGTTCCGTCCAAGTCTCTCCGGCCCTGCTCCCGCGAATTTCGCCCAGCCTGAAACCGCTGCTTCCGCAAGGTGGCTCTAGTGACACCGCTGAGGCCGACGCTTCTCGTTTGTTGATGTCCAAGTCAAACTACCAGAACATCTTGGAGGGCAACAACGTCCCGGGAGTGACCTACCCCTCCGAGCTCTCCTCAAACCTGACATCAAAACGCACAAGCCATAAGATTGCCGAGCAAGGGAGGCGAAATCGCATCAACTCGGCTCTGCAAATCATGGCAGGACTTTTGCCAGAAGGCGCAAAGGGTTGCAGCGGCGAAGACAGTGACAAGAAGGAGAGCAAGGCAGCAAGCGCATCGAACAGCAAGGCGAGTGTGGTCGAGCAGGCGATCATCCACATGCAGCACCTTGAGAGCGAGAACACCGGGCTGAAGAAGGAATTGGAAGACCTGAAAAATCAGTTGGATAAGCTCAAGCCTCCGTCATAGGCCGCTTGGGACGAGATGAACCGAAATTTCTAATGGGACGTCTGTGATGGGATTGATACCAATATACCGGTGGAATGGGGAATGGGATAGATGCCGGATTTTAGGCATGACTTGATGTACTATTGGATTGGAATTGCGTACATACATTGTCTCGGAAGCGGAACTGGACATTCACCATGGGTTCATGGCTTGAAGAGATGATGATGATGACATACATAAGTAGGCGGAGCAGCGATTTTGGGTTATCGTTGTTTTAGCTGCTAGGCTACACTGGCAGACTGTAATGACTTTGATAGATTCATTTCTCATTCATCATTTGTCGTGGGTTCGCCATGTAGCTTCTCGCCAGAAGCCATGTGGCACTGTGAGCCTCCTGGAACCGTTCAACTCTAGAAGCGGAACGAATGTCTTGCAGGATTCTCGTCATGCAGTTGAAGCACTATCTCAGCCTGGTGCGACCTTCATCCGCCCGTATTCTCTATAGCCTGCGCTTCTATCCTCCCGCTCTCTAGCTGGCCCTCCAAAACATCCGTATCGAGTGTCTCCATGACCTCGAGTACTAACCTTAGACTCTCCATGAAGCCGTTCGTCGAAACTCTGAGCATGCGGTTCGTCGTGGCTCGGTAGTCCGCGCGCAGCAGCGCCGCCCCCTCAGGCACCGAGGAGTCCGATGGCGCGACTACGGAAAGCTCGCGACGGACCAGCGGCGACAGCTCGAGGTCGACTTCTATCGCCTTCAGAGCTGTGGTAGCGAGGCGGTTGGTGGGGAGGGGGATGTCGATGCGTCTGCGCCAGGCTGGGTTAATGCATGGGTGGGAGGATCCAAGGGTTTTCTGGGGTATAGCATACATTGAGCAGGGGAACTCCCCGGAGGATTCCATTTTGACTGGTCGAAACGACTTGTTTTTGTCTCTGCAAGGCCTGTCGCGAGATTGGAATGTCGGTTGTCTCTGCGCAACCGTGGTGGGGGTTGACGTTGATTCATGCAGACCCTGGCCGTGTGGCGCACCCGGGATTCCAGGGTCGTTGCGCCACGGCGCCACACCCGGGAGAGCTGGTTGTCGTGCCAACGCCCACCCCCTGCGACTGTTATGGCAAACCCAAATATTAGCGTCCGCAGGCCGGGGTGTCTCCGGGGAGGCGGAGCTTCGGTTGCCAATGCACACAAAATAACACAACAACGGGGGCCGATACAAAACATCGACGTTCCCCATCCCGAGGTCGCTGCGACGGTTTAAACTTACCAACATTGTCACGAGCGAGCGATAGAAGGCGTTTACCTTTTCCCTCTCTACATTTCTCTTCCCGACGCATTTCCGTTGCATTGCATCCTGCAGCCTGCGCATATTTCAGCCAACTCGTCGCTGTCGTCGTCGTCGTCGCCGCTCGGGGTCAAACCGAGTCGATAGTGTCGTCGCCCTCGCGTCGCACCTACCAGCCTTCCCGGTCCGAGCTTTTGATACCTTATTCCCAATTCAACCGCAGCAATGGACCGCCCATCAAGGCGCACAGCGAAGGACGACGCTCCTTCCAGGATCGAGAAGCTACCACAGGCCCAGATCCTCGGTGAGCCCATCGAGTACATCCCAGGTACGTGCACGAGCCAGCACTTCGAAGCATCAGTTGTTACAGCACCGTTACCACGAGCGGGCGAACGATGCCTCGAACCATCTACTATTGGCCTGTCGCAGTACTAAACTATGTAGATCGCCTCTATCTCGCCGCCTTCGTCAACCCTCCCACCGCCGACACCGTCTTCCCCTACCCCGAGCAACCTCAGTCTGTCTCGCCACGCAAGCGAGGTCAGCATGCCGCGCAACCTCGAATGAGCCGTCCGGCGCCCTGTTACTTCTCGATTGACGATATTCTGCTGTACAATGCGTTCCATCATGACTTTGGCCCACTGCACATTGGACATCTCTATCGGTTCGCGATTCAGTTCCACGACATCCTAGGGGCAAAGGGAAATGAGAACCGTCCTATTGTGTTCTGGAGTCATGCCGACCCGAGGAGTGAGTTCCCACGCCCCGCCGACCGAAGCCCATGGCACTGACTAGGAACTAGGTCGCGCCAACGCCGCTTGTATGCTCGCGTGCTACATGGTTCTCGTCCAAGCTTGGCCACCGCACCTTGCCCTTGCCCCAATCGCTCAGGTCGACCCTCCCCTGATGCCCTTCCGCGACGCGGGTTACTCTCAAGCCGATTACGGCATCACCGTTCAAGACGTCGTCTACGGCGTCTGGAAGGCCAAGGAAGAGCGCTGCTGCGACCTCGACAATTTCGATCTTGACATGTACGAGAAGTACGAGCGCGTGGAGCACGGTGACTTCAACTGGGTGACGCCTCATTTCCTGGCCTTTGCCAGTCCGCAGCACACGCCCGTTGCGAGGATCACGGAGGGCAGCGAGCTGTACGATACGCTGCCCAGGACATTCAAGGAGGTGGAGGAGCACGCCACGCTGCCGCAGCCGTTCAAGAACGTGCTTACGCACTTTGCGGAGAAGAACATTGGTCTCGTTGTGCGGTTGAACTCGCATCTGTACTCGCCGAGCTACTTTGAGGCCTTGGGGATTCAGCACATTGACATGATCTTTGATGATGGAACCTGTCCTGCCCTGCCGACCGTGCGCAAGTTCATCCGCTTGGCACACGAGATGATCACGATCAGGAAGAAGGGCATCGCTGTGCACTGCAAGGCTGGCTTGGGGAGGACCGGATGTCTCATTGGAGCTTACCTGATTTACCGCCATGGCTTCACTGCCAACGAGGTCATCTCGTTCATGCGCTTCATGCGGCCAGGTATGGTCGTCGGCCCTCAGCAGCACTGGCTTCACCTGAACCAGGGAACCTTCCGCGAGTGGTGGGTCGAGGAGCGCATCGAACGTCGCCTTAAGAGGGAGATGGCTGCTGCGAACGCCATGCCTAGCACGCCTGCTCGATCGCTGCAGAAGGCCAGCCGCAACGGCGCGACCTCGACGCCTCCCAACCGCAGCCCATCCAACAGGACACCTCTCAGCGAAGTCAACGACCAAGCCAATGGCGCTCAGCAGGAAGACTATCTACCTGCACCGACGCCCGGCCAACCACGAAAGGCTCAGCGTGGAGACCGCCATCATCCTTACCAACGATCGACGTCGGTCCAAGCCACCGTCGAGGAGGAGACAGTCGTCGAACGTGAGAACTCCATCATGAGCGCCAAACGCCGCTCTGGCTCTGGCGACACAGACGAGGAACTTCATCTCCGCATGCAACGGAAGGACTCCCAATCGCCTTCTCGTTCAGACAAAGTCCGTTCTGTCAGCCACACCACATCCATCTACCTCGTCGACAACGACGCCTCCCAGGATGCCGAGAACATTGGCGCCGGCCGCCCCAAGCCGATTGACCGCGTCGCCAGCACACCGTCAGTCATGACCAAGGTTCGCGGCAGCAAACGTCAGGAGCACTCGCCGCTAAGGAGCAAGGAGGCGGGCGTGAGGAAGACGAGCGGCCGCATCGGGAGCAACAGCACTGCCATGAGCGCCACAGCGGCGAGCACAGCCCGGAAGGTTTCGCAGTCGTAGGATGGCGGGAATGTTTCTTTGCGTTACTGACCCGGGGAGCTTTTCCTGGGGCACCGCTTGCGCGGACTGTTGCGTTGACGATCATGACTTACGACTCTGTTCGGTTCATGTTTGAGACTTTTGCATGAGGCGGCGTTGGCGGGTTTTGGAAGAGGCGTTTTGACATTGGAATCTGCCATCATTCGGTTCTTGGATGATTATGCGAAGCATGCTGGTTGCGAATCACTCGAGCTCACGGAGCGACGAGACTTGGATGACTTGTGTTGTCGGTCTTTCAGTCTTTGTTGAAATCAAAGACTTCGAACTGTATATACTTTTGTGGTATACCTTTCGACGTGTCGCTTCGATGGTGGTATATAAACATTTGAGTTATGTTTTCCCAGTACTGATTTTAATCAACGCTTTGTCTACTCTATGGTACATCTTCCGTCTTCCGTCTATTTTGACTTGTGATTGCCATCATTCTACCGCCCTGTCTCTGTCAATCTCTTGCGACTTGCTCATACCACGGTCTTCCGCACGCTGTTTCAAAGCCGTATCCCTTCCAACTTCCCGACCACCTCCTCCATGACCCTTCCAGCCTCGCAGCTGTCCATCCCCTCGCCGACGCTCAGACACAGCTCCACGGCCTCCCTGTACCTCCGCCCCATCTTGCTGCCCAGGCCCGGCACCAGCACCGCGACGACGACCTTGTCCCTCCACCGCTCCGCCGAGTAGTGGCTCTTGTAGTACGTCTGCAGCACCTTCCACAGGCCGATCTCGAGCAGCACGAGCCCGAGGGAGTAGATGTCGAAGGCCTTGCAGGACGCGTAGCCGCGCAGCGAGGACGGGTGCCGGTGGAGGTTGTGGATGGAGGGGTTGAGCGGGTGCAGGGACAGCGACGACTCCATGTCCGGCCGCGACGCCGTGTAGCCCGTCAGGTACGGCTGGGATATGTCGGGCACGAGCGCGGCGGAGGCGGTGGCGCCCTGGGCCGAGGAGGACACGCCCGAGGGGAAGAAGAGCACGTTCCGCGAGCACAGACTCTTGTGCAGCCAGTCTAGGGAGTGCAGGCTCCAGCAGGCCACGGCGAGGGTCGTGGCTAGCCGGACCCTGTCGTCGAGGTCAGGCGTCTTGAGGTCCGGACTGGAGATGAGGGTGTGCAGTGACGAGGATGACGTTGCGGGGGCCTTGTGGACGAGGCCGTAGCGGGACTGGGCTGTGTCGTCTGTGTAGCCAAGGCAGTCTATGCTGTGTAGGTCGGGGTGGCGGGTTGAGGCAGAGTGGATGAGCCTTGCCAAGTCGTCTATGCGACGCAGGTGAATCAGCCTCTCATCCAGAGCGGTCGGTTCGTAGTCGAGCCACTCTATCAGGACGGGCCCGTGGGTACCGTGCTCTCCATGGCAGCGGAGGACGTCCTCCCCCTGCTTCGGCCCCTTCTGGCCGTCTGATCCAACGTCGACCGTCAGCTCCTCCCTCCTCACCTTCAGCCTCGGAGAAGGCTGGAAGCTGCTCTGCGGCTGCTTGTCCAGGTTGATGCGCAGCTTCTTCAGGCCGGCGCTCGCGTTGAGTCGCGGGTAGTCGCTGGAGGCGGCGCGTTCGAGGAGGGACAGCTCCGACGTGTCGCGCGACGCGGTGGCGAGCAGCTCGTTGGTCCACAGGCGTTGGTAGGAGGGGATGTGGGAGGTGGGGAAGAGGCGCTCGAGGCCGTCGTTGTAGTCCTTGAGGTGGAGGAGGAGCGAGCTGAACTTGTCCTTGTCTGCTGCTGTCAGCCTGGCATGGAAAGGTAAAGGAGCTTTTTGGGACCGAAGTAAGGTAGCGTGAGCAATAAGGAGAGGTTATGAGGACGAGAAGCGGCGGTGGGAAAGGGGAAGAAAGGGGCTTACCGCCAATGACCCATTTACTCTTTAGCTTGATCTCTTTCTGCCAGCTCCTCTGGATTTTACTGCCATTCTTCTTCAGAGTCCCATCCTTCTCAGTCGCCGTCTTCTTCTCACCCAACACCTTAGCCCCTTGCTCTCCGTCCACCAGCCCATACGTCTCCTTCAACTTCCGAACATCCGTGACCGTCCCATGCAATTGCTCCAGTATCTCCCTGGCAACCTCCCTCATCCCGGGCATCCCCTTTTCTTCCTGCCTCAGGTGGCTCTCCAATTTCCCCTCCGCGACGCCCCATTCCCTCCCCCAGACCAGGAGCCGCATCTCCTCGATCCGGACCTTGCATATCAGCCTCTGGGAGTCGACATCAAGCTGCTGGGCGGCGGTGAAGTACGAGTAGGCCTTCACGCAGCCGTCGAAGAGCTGACCCAGGAGGCCGATGGCGCCTATTGTCGTCCCTACTAGTTCGGCAGCCATGGCGGGGGGTCCTGGGAGAGGACGCGGGGCTATGTGCTTGATTGGGAAACCTCAACGATATTTACGACTTGACTGACATCGTATTTCGCGTAATTACCTATGCACAGTAATAGAAACGTATGTACAAGGAGAAAAGTCACAAGACTAAGGCAACATGCAAGTGAAGAGGCTAAGTGGATTTCAGCTCTCACAAGCGGACTTTCGGCAGCAAAGTCGACGATCCCCTCACGTGATGTCATCGTTAGTCGGACTTGATCCCACGGGTTACAAGTCAGAAGTTTTCAATGAGCCGTCCTAGTATTTCGAGAGCGAGGTCCAGATACGATCTCGGGAAAGGGGCTGTTCTCAGGGGTTACGAGCTTGCAAACTCTATGAGTGGTGCCCGCCCACAATGGTGTGAGCCCACAGCTCAAACTATGACTCGTCGGACACTTGAGGGCCACCGTACAGGTCAAAACTTATTTTCTTTATTCCCATTCCCATATCCTGTCGTTGTCTCGACTCTTCCCTTCGCTCACCCTACATTCTCTGTTTGTAATGCTTGTTCCTTGGTGGAGGTAGCTGCTACCCGCACTGTTTCGAGCCCTTCCCTAAACATTCATTGAATTCGTTGCTCGTTCGTCCATCGCGCTTCGTGGCGTTGTGACCTGTGCTGATTTGTATCCGGCCTAGTAGACCTTCTTCTTCTCGTCGATGGAGAACTGCCCGGGTCCGCTGTTGACCAGCAGCAAAAGACCACCCACGATGGAGAGGATCTGGAAGAAGTCGTACTTGGCAAAATCCTTGTGGGGATGGTGCTCGTGAAGCTGTTGAAGGTCAGCCGTCTATCCCTCTCCATTTTCAGGGTCAAAATTGTGCTTACCGTCCAGAAGTTGTTGACAATGAGGTTGAAGATGCTGAGAATGACAACCAGCAGAGTGGCGCTGAACTTGGCCTTGAACCCAACCACAACCATGATACAAGCACCCGCTCCGAGCACACTGACAGCCACCCTCCAGATGCTCCACTGCCCTGAGAACACAAAGCCCACGAACAAGAAGATCAGCAGCACGCGCCCAGCGAGCTGGAAGTACATCTTGCGATCCTTCTCATCAATCTGCGGCAATCCAGCGAAGGCCTTGGTCTTGCGCACCCAGCTGTCGGACAGCACCATGAGCAGACCACCGATGACGGAGAGATTGCGCAGGAAGAAGTTGAGGTCGAAGATCAAGCCGTAGCCGAGTGCTTGGGTGACGACGACGGCCATGAGGCCCGCGACGGCGTAGTCGCTGTGCTTGCGGACGATAACCATAGTGGAGCAGACGGACATGGCGATCATGTTGCTGAGGAGAAAGAGGTGGGTGATGCCGGTGGGAACTGGAATGGTCAGCTTACCGTGCTACTCTGGCTGTATCTCTCGGAATGAGAATAGAGCTTACTCTTTCGGTAGTCTCGCAGGTAGATGAGTTGGTCGCTCCATTGGGTCATAATGCGCAGCGTATCCTCGAGGAAAGTCACTACAATAAGGAAGCGCCCAATAGCCGGCAGGTAGCTGGTTCCCGTCAGTCTTCCTGCCCTTCAATCCGCAACCATGCGGGGAAAACTCACGGCTTGATGGGATCGCTGACACTGTCGAGGAAATCCTCGACCTTGTCCGTGTAGGGCCTGACCTGGTCGAGAATGTTCCCACTGCTCTCCTCCGCGCTTGAAGGGCCTCCGGCGTAGGGATTGGGAGCTCCCATGCCGTAGCCTGACGGTCCGCGCTGCGACATTGTGTATAGGGTCTGGTCGAGTAAACTTCAGTGGCGAGCTATGCGTCTATCGATGCTGCTATACAGGCCAGCCTGTTTTGCGAAGTAACGTCGTTTCGTTTCCGAGGGAGAAAATTCGGGTGGCTGGCGGGGACTCGATGATGACGAGGGAGGATGTGAAGCTGCTGATCCCAACAAAGACTGCGGTGGCCAGCAGGGTCAATAAAGCTTCAGCACCAAGAAAGACTGCTGATTGAGAGCTAAATGCTGGATGTTGAGGGAGGTTGCCAGCGCCGAGAAGTGGTGGGAAGGGAGGTAAAATGGTTCGCCGGCGAATTCCAGGGTCGAGAGCCTGGATCAAGGAGGATTATGACCTCAATGGAGCTTGCGGGTTCGATGCGCCCATTCTGTCGATGTGTCCTTTCGAAATCCCGTGATGATGCAGCGCCGAGGTACCCACTTTTCTCAACCCAGTTTGGTAGGCACAGTAGGCTTGTCTTGGATCTGCTAGTGCGGCTCCTCATATACTTCTTTCGTCTCATTACGACTGAGTAGATCGAGGTAGCCTCAATGGAGGGGCTATCTGGCGACGTCAGACCTCCCCAAGTGCCGCAAAGTCCCTTGCACCAGGTCGACCCATCTCTCTGCCCCCGTCTTGTTTTTGTATACGTCAAAGTTCATGACGGAGTTGTTGAGGCTCCATGTGGAACGGCTACTATTTCAATTCATCCAATGCCGTCATTCCATTCGGATCAGAACGTTGGACCGCTCAGGCACAACGTCGAACTCTATCTCTCGACCCTAGGGCTACCGTCGGGACTCCAAGCCTGAAGCCCCAAGCCTTCCTATTCAGGCACTATGCATGCCTCAGTATAAGCGCATATCATCGTACTCCATTAGGCAGTTTGTATCCGCACATCGATGTAGGACAGATCACTGTGCAGGGTGCACTTCTTCCTAAGGCCGCGCCTCCTCGACAATCCTCAAAGACCCCATGTCGTCCCATTCGACTCTGCCCTCATTAACCGCCCTCACCATCTCTGGTTGGACCGGTACCTTCTCGCCTGTGACAGGATCCCACTCGAAGCCTTCACGCATCCACATCCACCGCAAATATGCTCGAAGCTCCTTGTCTGCTGGCCTGACACGGCACCATTCTGGTTGGAATTCCGGCTTCGCGCCCTCGCCATTCCAGCCACTTGCCCTGCCCAGCAACACGTCACGACAGAATATGCGCCAGCTGTCGAGTGCATATTTGCCTTCCGTAAGGTGGCCGATTTCCCAGGCTTGAGCATCTTCCACCGCGTCGTCTTTGCTGGGTGTCAGCATTCCATCGACAGTAGCAGCATTGGCCTTATCATCCAACGTCGAGAAGCAGAATGGCACGTCTCTTTGGTCGTAGTTACGGACGCGGTAAACTTTGCCAAACCTGGGCGGGTTCTCGTCCCATACCCTTCCGAGCTTCTGCAGAATCCTCAAGCGATTGTTGACAAGGCCCAGGTGGCGGATCATGTTCTTGAGCTCAGCAGCGTTCTCTGGGCTCGCTAGACGGCTAGGCGTAGGAAAGCGTCTCTTGACCTCCCAGAAAACCGGTACGGCGTCACGACCTTTGGTCTTTATGAGAAATGTAACGACAACCAGCAGCCAGAACGGCTCGTGTGCAACCTTGCCCTGGATTAGCCCGAAAGACGGGGCATCCAGGGGTGGAAAGGGCATGGCGGAGACGATACCGGCAGGTGGCCTCTTTGAAGGTGACCTAGGCATTGAGGCTGGCGGGGACGGGGGATCAAAGTAATGTGAGGACTTCCCGTTGCCTCTCAAAATTGTAACGCCGACCGTTGTCCTCGAAGGCTCGTTGTTGGCCTGTTTGGCACTTTCCAGAGGGATCAAGCTGGCTTTGGTTGACGGGACAGATTCTTTCTCTGAAGCGACATCGATGCTAGACCGAGTTGACCTTCGTAGGCAAGCTAACTGGGCAGGAGGCATCAATTCGGGGTGCTTGCTAGGAGACAGCACATCTCGTGGCTTGGATGGCTCCGTGTCTTCGTTACTGAAGAAGCGTGATGCATCGTCGTGTGCTCGATGTCTCTTCTTCTTGGTGGTCCCAGATGGAGCAGTCGGCTCTTGCAGCTCCTGGTATGACGCCGTCGGTGAGGCCAATGACGAGTGCTGAATCACTTGAGACTCCTTTTGCAACGCCTTTGCCTGAGCGATCAAGCGATCGGTCTCCGACCATGACTCCGGCGAGTGCGGGGGTTGGCTGGCCAGCCAAGGTTGTTTCTTATGTGAGGTTGCTAACAGAATAAGACGATCGGTATTCTGCCATGAGTCTTGGAAAACAAAGCGGGATGCGAGTCGTTCGGATTCAGACCATCTAAGAGAGTGCTCGTCATGGTGAATGATGTTGGAGATGATCTCGTGCGCCTGGTGGATCTGGTCGCTGCCAAAGCTGGAAGTGCATAAGGCGCTCAGGTCGGGTTGCGCTACGCTACCAGGCCGGACTAGGAGATTCGTCAGGTATTCTTGCTCATGAGGCGGAATGTCGAATGGTTGAAGAACAAGGCGAGCCCACGCCAACTTCATGTCGTTGCAGGCGTCATCGTGTGATTCGGTGAGGGAGTCTGGCGGCATGGTTGGGATGGGCGAAGTCCAGAGCCGCAGTCGTGCCCCATCTGCAGGTCCATCGAGGGAAGTTCAGGTTGTGACGTGAATGATCTAGATGTGCACGTCCACCAAGGTACTACTCGTACGTATACAAAGCAATGAACGTCGGTGATGAAGATGAATCAACGTTGAAAGGGAAGGCCCCTGTCCCAACTGAGACTAGTTGCTACCCACCCAGGCTTAGCCTCTAGGGTCGTCCATAATGCCGCCTGCCTCTCGACGTGAGCGATGGGCCGTTTCCCAATGAGCGGGCACAAATCGCAAAGACAAGCCGTGAGTTATAGACTACAGCTAGAAAAGATCATACTTTGAGAGATACTACGACTAGAGATCACGGTATCGGTGTTGAAACCAATGTGCCATGGGCTGGCCTGTCATCGTTGCGGCTCAAGCGGGTCCAGCAGCCTGGGCTCGGTGAATGTCCGCGCTCGGGCTTCCGAGTTGATCTCGGACAACAGGGAAGCATCCAAACTAAGTCTATCTACCGACTTCTCCAGGCATTGATGATGGTGCGATTATGGTGATGCATGTTGAAGTGCGCATGGACGGAGGAAGCTGCAGTGACGCCCAGCGCAAGTTGCTGGTGTGTCCGTTGGCCAGTAGCGTGTATCCACTTGGAACCTGGAGGACAGAGACTGATACCTGCATTCCTGCCTGCAGTAACACGCGGTGCCGAGCATACAAGCAGAGTCAAGGTGGGATGGGATGGTCGCGTGACAACATAAAGAGAGCCAGCTGCTAGAGAAGCATCTTGATGCTGAATATCAAACCTCATCAATCGACGCATATGGTGAGAGACAGGAGCAACAAGGAGCAAACGTGATGCCGCTTCTGTGTTGCCGGCTCTCCTTCAGAGGTCGAGGCAGCGCCGACGTCAAGGCTGGATCCGTCGGCACGGAAGTGGAGTCACGTGTGCGCACGCCTTGCGGTCACGGTCACGGCCACGGTTTCCGGCGACTGATCGGCCCCCCAATCAGAGGGTCCCTTCGATCTCCGCCTCTCCTCGTCCTCGAAGACTCGCCAGTTCATCCGCTTTCGACCGTCCACCATCACCATCACCACCTCTTCCTTCACCCCCGCGCCCATCCATCGCAGCGCATCGCTCCATCGACCGAACGACGTTTCGATCCTCGACCCCCGAACACGCACCAAGATATGAGTAGTCGCGGCGGGAAATTAGCCCCAGAAGTCAATCGGTGCGTTGAGCCTTATCTCTGCCGACAGTCAATCACGATGCCCTCAAAATCCCCTGCGATACCCATCGGCACACATCTGTCCTGTATATGCAAGTACTAACCATGTCGCAGAGCTCTGTTCGTCAAGAACTTGAGGTACGAAGCCCACTTGCGACCGATAGTCACCAACCCGCTCGACCCGTACTGACTCAATTCCAGCTACAACGTCACTCCAGAGGAGCTGTTCGACCTGTTCGGCAAATTTGGCCCTATCCGGTAGGTCAACGCCTGCCCGTGATCTTCGTATGCCAACAATGCTAACACCTTCCAGCCAAGTCCGACAGGGTATCGCAAACAACACGAAGGGCACTGCCTTTGTCGTTTACGAGGATGTCATGGATGCGAAGCAAGCCTGCGACAAACTAAACGGCTTCAACTTCCAGAGCCGTTACCTAGTTGGTACGTTGTCTAGCCTCAGCGGCTCAACGCTTCGTAGACTAATTGCCTGCAGTTCTGTACCACCAGCCAGAGAAGATGGCCAAGCAAAAAGAGGACCTCGAGGCCCGCCGCGAGTCTTTAGCGCAGCTCAAGAGGCAGCATGGTATCGATTGACAATCCGACCGGCCCACGGACAGCCTGCACAGGAAGAAGTCCCCTTCATCCTCGTCCGCAGGCCGGTCTCCATCAGCTTTGAAAAGTAGCTCCTCGCTGGATCCCAACGCGATCCCGCGCACCAAAGACAGGCACCCCGTCGACCACCGTCCTCGCGCCGTCCGTTTTGCGGACGCACCCCGCGCGACACTCCAAGCTGTTGCTTGAGACTCATGCGGCGCCGCTGACTCGAAGACCCGTACTACACGCCACGAGTATAGGGCAGGAGTCGGCACAGTCGAATCTTGGAAGTTGACACTGGCACGGACCGCGCTTGTTTAATGCATATTCGCCACTCCTTTGCAAGGCACCGCCAGTCGCACGCACTTTGGGAGTTTTCTATCTTGGAAGGGAAGGAGGGGAGGATGGGGCAAATTGAAGGGGGAAGTCGTCTCTCACCCCGACGGTGGCGTAACGTCAAGTCACCTAGGGCTTCATTCATGTCTTTAACCTATTTTTGGCCGACGGCGTGGCCTTACTACGCCTTTGCTCGTGGCGAGCTGACGAGTTGGTCTCGGATTTCAATAGCACACTGGTTTGCTTTGACGATGGGTGACATTTTATTTTTGTGACAGCTTGCGCTCTCCGTACTACTAACCTCGATGTGACAGCGTCTTTGGTGCATGGCGATCAACGGCTTGTCTGCCGCCTGCCCCCACGCTCACGGCCACAGTTTTCCCAAGATATTGTCAAAAGCCCTCCTCCCCGTCACCTCATACCCCTTGACATATTCTTCACCCCACGGTTGGATCCAAGTATCGACAGTCGTCTGCCCTTTACTCCCACACAGCCAAACCAAGGTATCATTCACCATGTTGAAGAACTCGTCCTTGGGGAAAGCCTTTCCAATTTCAAGGTACGCCTCGTCGCTCACATTCCCCACGCTCGGGCCCATAAAGTCCATCGTGATGCCCAGGGGAATGACGCGTACGTCGAGCTCTTTGTACGGAACGATGGACTGTTCAGTGTGGAGGGCTATGCCGTCCCAGACCTTCTGGATCCGGGCCTCGGGCCAGGCAGGCGCGTTGGGGTGGGAATGTATGAAGTCCCTTGCGGCCATGGCGCCGTCGACCTCAAAGCGTCTGTCTTGACTAACGATGGGAGACTCGGGAGAGCGGTCCCACCCCAGGTCGTGCAGGAGGGCGCCCAGGGCGTGGATTTCGAGGTCGACGGTGCCGTAGAGGGAGGGGTGGGAGGTGATGGCGAGTACGCCGTAGAGCCACGAGCGCATTATGTGGAAATATGCGGCATCTGAGAGCACCGAGCGAGCGTAAGACTCGGCAGCCCGGACGATTGGGGTGTCGACGACGGTCAAGCCCGCCAACTGTCGAGAAGGCAGTGGTGAATCGGGGATGGAACAATTGCCCGCAACGGCTGGAGGGGTTTGTGCTTGAACTAGGCCCAGTAGGACTAAATCCACGCGAGATAGGAGCTTCATAATTGTCTTTTGGCTTTGTTCGGTAATGGATAGGGTTAATGTTTCTTGTCTATATGACGACTGAGTCCTCTTTATATCACCAAGTCATTAGAAACAAAGAGCATTATCCCACTATATGCCGATGATCTACAAGGCTTCGGCAAAGACCCTGCGTCTCTTTGGAATCAAACCTGTGCCGTTCTCCCGGCAGTGATTTAGCGTGGAGCAGTTGAGTTCATGTTGGGAGTAGCTGGAGGCTATATCCGAAGTGTCTCGGCACGTAGCCTTGCAGTCCTCACGCGGACTTGCCATACGGTAGTACAGGCCTATAGAGCTGTATGAGCTGCTTTACTCCGGCAGATAAATTCTGTACTATGAATTTTGCAGTTTACGTTGTGATCCCATTATGACCGGAGCGTACACCCGTCGGATCGAACGACAGAATAACCACTGGACTCGAGCACCTACACATCGTCACTTCGGCACTCCGTACGTCTTCTGTTATCTGACTTGAAAGCACTTACAATAAATCAAATCTGGACGTTTTGATTCTCTCATGCGCAACCAAATCAGAGCCGGCCATCAAGTTGGTGGAAGACAAAGCCGAAGAGAACATCCCCTCTGATTCGTGCAAGGACGTGGCGACCTCCCAGCGAATAATCGAATACTATCGTCGGCAATAAAACTCAAGAGAATACCCCAGACTAACAGGAAATACCACACAGGAAGGAAGCCTCACACCGGAAGCTCAGGTCCCTAGAGTCCGCGTCCAGTTCGGCGGACTGAGCTCACCAACTCCGCCCTTGCGCCCCATCACACCGAGCTCCAACTCGACGAACTGCACTGCAGCCTTATGACGTGGAGCTTGGAAAGGATTGTCGGGGGGTTCCATGATTTCACTCATCATAACCTGTGCTGACGCGGAGGTGTGAGGTGGGTGGGGCGCTGCACTCATCGCCGCATGGGAACTACTACGAGATCGCGGGCGCTTTCGCCAACAGCCACGCGGAGGCTTTCTGCATCAGAGTGGCCCAAGAAGCGGAGGCCTTTCCCGAGTTACAATGGAGGGTTTCGTAGACTGCGTTGATGACCAACACGGAGGCTTTGTAATCGGAGGCGTCCTGGGACAGTCTTCGAGATTGCCAAGAGATCTTCAATTGCCGTTTTGGGACAGTTGCTGGAGGGTTTGGCAGTATATAAGTGCTTCACGACGACGACTGAAAGATTTGAAGCCAGCAAGCAGAGCAATTCCAAAGTTTTCAAGCATCCATAATTATCTAAATCGTTCAAGCAAGAATCAAAACATCTCAAGATGCCTTCCTACTTTGTCACCGGCGCCAACAGGGGCCTTGGAGTGAGTTCCAAGCCACACCAACGACATTGACCTCACACTGACTTCCACAGTTCGAATTTGTTCGCCAATTATCGGCTGACTCAAGTAATACTGTTATTGGGCTTGTTCGCGACAAGGCTTCCGCTGAGAAGAAGGTGGCTTCTGAGCTTGCTGGAAGATCCAACATCCACCTCATCGAAGGTGACGTGACGAACTACGACGCCCTCAAGGTATATTCTTTCCTCAAAGCGCCGAGACCATATGCTGATTCTGTCAAGTCTGCCGCTGCAGAAAGCTCCAAGATTACAGGTGGAAGCCTCGACTACCTCATCGCGAACGCAGGCTACGTCTCGAACTTTGACCCCTTTGATGGAATCGGCACCCTGTACGCCTCTCCTCCTCTCTGCCTTGCGCGCATTTTCCGGAGTCAGCTTACAATATGAATGCAGAGATGAGAAGTCACCCAAAGAGCTCGAGGACGACCTGATCAAGTCGACGCGCATCAACGTAATCGGCCAGATCCATCTCTTCAGCGTCTTCCTCCCCCTCATCCTCAAGGGAAAGGCAAAGAAGGTCATTGCGCTCAGCAGCGGCCACGCCGACCCGGAAATGGTCAACAAGTTCGACGTTGAGGTCGCGTCTCTGTACACGATCAGCAAGGCGGCGTTGAACATGGCCGTTGCCAAGTTCAACGCCCAGTACAAGAAGGACGGCGTTCTGTTCCTGGCGCTGTCGCCTGGAATGGTTGACACAGGAAATATGGACAACAGTAAGTCTTTCTGAACTCCATGCTGCAGTCTCGGGGTCTCTGTGACTGCGGGGCCTCGACGCTTTGTGATGTCTGGCTGACTTTGGCAACAGTGACCCCTGAGCAGCTGGAGAGTATACAGCCCATGCTCGCCAAGTTCCAGGCCTATGCACCGCATTGGAAGGGCCCCATTACCCCCGAGGAGTCGATCAAGGCTATGATTTCGGTCTATGAGAACGCTACTCCTGAAAAGGACGGCGGTGCGTTCCTTTCGCACTATGGGAACAAGATGTGGCTTTAAGGGGCATGGCCGATGGGTAGAACACCCGAAAGTGCTTCCCGGAATTCCATAAGAGTGAAACTACATGTCAAAGCAAATTCATAGATTTTCCAATGCAAAAGCTGCTAGCTATGGTTCAAGTGCTGTCGCTGAAGCTCACCGCCTCGCATTATCCGGCTTTGGGGAAGGTTGTGAGCCCTACTATGCGTTCGACGAAACGATAAAGTTGTGACAGATATAGTCTGACCATAATTGTGCTGTGCTAACTGGGAAGCAACGCTACCCTTATTCCATCTTTGATGATGGCGGCTTACACCACCGGTATGGGCACGCTAGGCGGGGATCCCCTCAGTGCGCGTTGAAAATCCCCCACATTGATCTCATGCATCATAAGCCTCTCATGCTTTCAAACCTAACACTTTTCTTCACCCACGTACATGCACAACATCAATCCAAGATCGAATCCCACGCTACATCTCAATTAATCAACCTTCATCAATTTCATTCCGCATACAGTCTCGCGCAGCAACACAACCCATCGCCAGATCAAGTTAAGACAAGCGTATCGTCAGTCTGGCGCTCAGCAGATACCTCACGGGATCACAATGGCGGACGACAATCTACGGCTCGAGAAAACCACTGTAGAGGACGACATGAACCACCTATCAATCGATACTGGAGAAGAGCTACCTGGGAAGAGGCAAGAGGCGCCAAAGAAGAAAGCCAAGAAGGCAGTCGTCGACTCCTGGGACGAAGAGCTCTCCTCATCCGACGACGAGCCAGCCTCAGCATCTCTATCCAAGTCGACAACCGCGTCCGTCACGGCCGTGCCCAAGGCGCCCCCACCAACACCCATCTCGCCCGTCACTTCCAACCCGCAGGCTTCCTGGTCGCAAAGCACACCGTCGGGCAGCCCGGTGCCTGACCGGAACCCCGAAAAGCGTCCGGAGAAGACGGATGCGGTGGCTCGCAGGATGATCGCCGCGGGCCTCGGCTTGAAGGCGCCCAAGAAGACGGAGGAGCAGAAGGCGTACGAGAAGAGCGTCAGGGAGCAGGAGAAGAGGAGGAGGGAGCAGGAGAAGTTAGCCGAGGAGAAGCGGAAGGAGGATGCCGAGAAGGCTAAGCGTGCGGTGTGGGATGATTAGAACCTTGAGGGGGACTTGGTTTGTATGTATTGCTCTCATTGTATTCTATCTATCCATCTGTGACAGACGGTCACAACCGCTATTTGTTTTCTGTGCGCAGCGTGGCAAGCCCCACTGGTGACAGTTACTTCTTCATGGAGGCGGCCAGCTGGCCGTAGATCTTTGACACGGAATCGCGAGCCATCAGACGGTTGTGCCACGCGACGAAGTTGGGATACTTGTTTTCAACGTCGTAGCGGTCGTAGATGGCGGCCTTGAGGGGTGTGGCCGGATTCATGACGAGACCGTTCCACGGAACCCAGGCAAAGTCCACGTAGGTCAACTTGTCACCGAGCAGGTACGTCTTGCCCTTCAGAATCTCCTCGAGCACCTGCACGACCCTGACAACCTGCTCCTCGTACCTCTCCTTGGCGCTCTTCACATCCTCGGGGTGGAACATGTGGAACCAGACGGCCTGGCCGAAGTAGGGCCCCTGGCCGCTCATCTGGAAGTGCAGGTACTGCTTCAGATGCCACTTGTCCGCCGTGTCGGTGACGTTGAGCTTGTTTTCCTTGTCGTAGGTCTCGACAAGGTACTCCAGGATGGCGCCGGACTCCCAGATGGTGAGGTCGCTCGCGTTGGGGTCGACCAGGGCCGGGAGACGACCGTTGGGGTTGATCTTGAGGAAGGTCTCATCCTTGGGGTTTGCGATGACGGTGGCGTTGTACGGGATGGACAGCTCTTCCAGGACGAAGAGGACTTTGAGAGGGTTCGGACCCTGGGCTGGGATCTGTTAGAAGAGAAGCAGGAACGGGGGTGCTGCTGGTTTACCGTGGGTGTAAACAGTGAGTGGCTTGATGGAAGACATTGTTGCGAATGTGACCGCTAGTCGACTGGGAATTTGTGCTGTAGAGTATTGATGGTGTTGATTCAAATTGATGAGTCCTGCTTTGATGTCTATACCTACAACTCAGCGAAGACTTGGGCTTTTTATACTCGAGAGCCCACCAAGATCCTGCCAGCTCATTGTATGCGTACCGCAGCCTCTTCTGCAACATCCTGCTCTGGTCTCCACAGCTTGATCCAAGCTGCTTGCTGATAGCCACAACTACTGTCACCCATCTCTAATGCAGACCTAGCATCATGACAAACGCGCTAATAGCCAGAGGCTGTTCCACCAAGTTCGTGAGCCCCAACCAGTCGGTTCGTGAAAAAGGGGGCCTTGACGCTCGAACGGGATTCGGCTTGGTTCCACATGCTGATTCCGCAGAGCGATCCCCATACCACCACGCACATCCACGACGTACTATACGTGTGACGGTCCGTTTCGAGTTGCTGTGCCGCGCACAGTATCAAACGTTTGTCAGCGACGCGCGCGGGTTGCCCAGAAGAGGCGTTCAGGCATGCACATGCGCGCGCGGTAGATGACTAAGGTCGTGTCAACTACCAGGCGCCACCCCTGTGGGATGTACATCCGAGGGGCATCGGGTGCACGATGACACCGCAGGCCGCGCAGGTGATTCCAATATTGAAATTACACCGGGGGTTTGCATCAGCGACGCTGATACCTTGACGACCTGATTTCCGCAGCTTGTCGGCTTGGCGGATTTGCGGATTGGTTGGGGCGTGTGCGCGGCACCGAGTTCTTCCGCCGGGCTCGCCATATGTCTCCGAAAGCCTCAAAGCCGTTCAGATCTGAGATCCGGCTGGCATGCTACTAAGCAGTAGTCATAGTCGCAGGGTCGAAGCCAATCCCTTAATCGGATCTCGGCATGCGGTTGTGCGTCCATCGCGTCCGTCCGTCCTTTGGCTCGCGACCTCGTTGAAGTGTGTCCTCATTCCCTGCTCTCCAGTAGTGGCAGAACCTTTCCATTCTTCGTCAAGGCCAACTCCGTCTTTCCGTTTTGACCGTGTCGAGTCGTCATGCTGAAGCTCTCCAGCCCTTCCTCCTCAGCCCTTCGGTTCCATATCATCTGCTTCACCTCTCCATCACCCTCCATGAAAACATACCCCATCGGCCACCGGCTCCGGCCCATACCATCCCTCACTCCCTTGGTGGCCGGTCCCCCGCTGACGAGGAGGGCCAGGACGCCAGCGCCTCGCCATCCAGGCGGTGCACCGACAAAGGCGCCCTCGAGCTCGCGTATGTAGCTCGGCCCCACGCGCGAGCCACCGGCTTTACACTGGACGAGGACGCGCATGTTCGTGCGAGTGCGCGGCGGCGTCCAAGTCCCCAGGAGGTCGGTGCCGTAGTCGGACTGGCCGCCTATGCGCTTGAGGGTGAAGCCGTAGCGCGAGAGCGAGAGGCCGACCGTGTATTCGTAGTGAGTGCCGACGAAGACGGTCGACTTCTTCTCAAGACCCGTGCGCTCGGCATAGGTGAGGAACGAGCTGAGACTGCTGTGCTGGGTTGTGGGAGGCTCTGGGTAGACGAGGTCATTGACGCTGCTTGAGGCCGGGCGTCTTGATGGTCCAAGAGTCCTCGTCACGGGCCAAAGCCGCGCCAGACGTGGTGATGTTACATGACGAATAAGCATGCTTGGTAGACAACGCATCCGTCAAAAGATCCTACCACGTTCCTGTGTATTGAATGGATAGACCCCAGCTGCACCTGAGGCTGATCCACGGTGAGGCGCGACGAGATCGTGAGGTTGATGCATCTAACCGGGTATTAATGTTATCCGATTTGTCACATTCAGTCAGGCACTTCGCACATCCCACCTCACCCCACCAACATCACCATCATCGTCACCTTCAAACAATCTCAACTCCGATCAAATCCGCTCCAACTCCAAACCCCGACCTGAAACTCGCACGCCCACGATCCTCGCCGTCGCCTTGCTTGCTCGAAACCACCCACCATGGGCTCCGTTGCGATCCCCCACCTGAACTCGGGCTGGCACGTCGACCAGGCCATCCTGTCCGAGGAGGACCGCCTCGTCGCCATCCGCTTCGGCCGCGACTGGGACCCCGACTGCATGCGCCAGGACGAGGTGCTCTACAAGATCGCGGACAAGGTCAAGTCCTTCGCCGCCGTCTACGTCTGCGACATCGACCAGGTGCCCGACTTCAACCAGATGTACGAGCTCTACGACCCCTGCACCATCATGTTCTTCTTCCGCAACAAGCACATCATGTGCGACTTCGGCACCGGCAACAACAACAAGCTCAACTGGGTCCTTGAGGACAAGCAGGAGCTCATCGACATCCTCGAGACCATCTACCGCGGCGCCAAGAAGGGACGCGGTCTAGTCGTCAGCCCGAAGGGTAGGTTTTGCTCTTTGTTGCTGTTGGGAGGAGGACGAGCTAACTCTGAACAGACTACTCGACTCGCCATCGATACTGAAGACCCAGCGCATCTGCTGCTAGACTACGATACCCGGGCGACGACGCTGCGCAGAATCGATGCGCCGCACGGCTCAATGCGACGAGAGCCCGTCGATGCAGAGACGAGGGCGCAGGCGCTGGAAATGAATTCACGAATTTGGCAACGAGGGTTGGTCTCACTTGTTTGACTTGTTTTTTTGGTTCTCATTTAATACAAAATTTGCTAATCCTCTATCCAAGTCCGGCAACGTCCATTCGTCACCAAACCTTCCCAAGGCACACATCCTCCGGAATCCCGTGATCTGTGTAGAACTCGTCTGGGTACTTCGCGTGATGTAAGAAGCATTTGAATATCAGTCTTCCGACAACGGTAAAGTAGGTAATCACCCCCTTCTGCCCAGCCATACGTACGTAGCAACATCCTTGGGTAGTTTACATGGTCCTGTCTGTCGGTAGATTTGGCACAGGTGGGATGTCCCTCGATCTGCTCCGACTCGCCAATCGGCGCAACGTAGGCCTCGACATCTGCGACTGTGGTCTGACCATGTTCTCCAGCGCGGCGACTTTGTCCCTTCGACTGGACTCGGGTCCATCATCGTCCGAGAAACCCCCTGATGCATCCTCGTCATCTGATATCACGTCCGATAGGTTGTTCCCGTGCGGCAAAGACGGCGAGGTAATCGACCTGGAGTGAAGTGGCGGTCGAGCAGACGGCATACCAGCGCTGAAGGCACCTGGGTTCATAGTGTTATCCCGGTAAGGTCGATCGGCAAAGCCATTCTGGAAGGACGTGTTGCTCGTTGAAGCCTCATGCAGAATGGGCAGAATCTGCTCGTCGTAGAGCTGAGTTCCCGTCTCAAATGACTCGGGCGTGAACTCCGTGATGGTCCTTGAAGATTCTCGACTGTCGTCCGTAGTCGGGCTCGCAGGCTCATCAAAGAAGTCATCGAGACTATCGAGTTTCGTAACAAGGTCGCCTATAGGATGGTTCTCTTCCCTTGTGATGTCGGACATCATGTCTGCCGCCCGCTCCCTGTTGACGTCAAAGTAATCGTAGGGAATCTCTTCAATTTGGAACTCAACACCGGCCGTAGGGGTAGCATCTGGCGAACCACCTTCCGGTCCCTGGCACATGTAGAAGGCTGCATGGATGTTTGCACGCGTCGCATCAGTCTTCTTGGCTGGGATCGGGATCGCCCAGCCTGACGCTTCGGGAATGCCGAACAAGCTCTGCGTCCGCTCATATTCCTTCCGTATTGCCTTCGATGTTGACCTTGTCATGCTCATGCGCAAGTGATGCTTGTCCATGTGACTGCCTGACATGGCCATGATGTTGTCCAGAACCTCGAGAGCCTCCATGCAAAACTCTGTCTGGAGAAGTCGAAGTAGTGGCGAGATGAGGTCCGAGCCGTGGCCGGCGAGTTCTGGGTTCCGCATATCGATCTCGGGAAGAGCTATGCAGAGGATGCGCATCGTCTGCACCTTGACCCAAGACAATGAGTTCGTTAAGAGGCCTACCAAGAAGGTGATCATCTTGAAGTCATGATGCGGCAGGTAGTACTCTCTGATAGTCGCGAAGAGGTGTCCCAGGAAGTCATGGCTGCTACGGACAAACTTGCCAGCGGTGTAGTCACCCAATGCATTGGCAACAGTCTCAAGTCCCTGACGCTTTGCTTCCTTCTTCAAAATATGTGCTGTGTCAAGCGTATGTTCGCTGGGAGTGCCTTGCTCGAGTTCCTGCAGGAACCGAGGGAAGTTTGCCAACAACGTGAAGAATAAGCGGTCGTCGTCCCCGATCATCACATCGCTCGGTAGCTGGACTAGCTTGTCCATGATGTCTAGCGTCGGCTGCCAACAGAGTGACGATCGCAAGCCCTTGTATAGCAAAGGTTGAATGCCCTCAAAGACGCCGTCCCAGCGCGCAGGCTGCCCGTCAGCCAAGATACGAAGCACCTTGGGCGAGCGGAAGTCAACCTTGTTAAGCCATTCGTCAAGCATCTCAGCAGACTCAAGGAACTCCCTCTCATTGATAGATTCAAGACAAGCGCAAGTTGTCCAGAAGAGTTGGGGGAACGTCACAAGTCTATCGGGATCCAGCTTGACGATAAGAGTTTTGAGTGTAGTGAGGATTTCCATAGCAAAGGATTGAATCTCGGGGTCCTCGTCGGCGATAGTGTTGGACAGCCTCGCAAGCATGTCGCCCAGCATTGTTTGATCCAAAAAGGTCAAGACACACCTGAATATTTGGAATGAGCGGCACGCCAGGTGTCGCACTGGACAGGACGTTGCCCACGTCAACGACAGTCGACTCCATTGTTCTTTGAGCCCAGGCACTTGAGGTTCAAATGCTTTGATCAGCTCAGTTGTGAGATACTCCATGCTTGGCGGCACCTTGTTGTCGTGGTCATCTACCTTGCCATTGCTGTCCTCGTACCCCCAGACCACGCCCTGATCATGGCGCCGCACCTGGTCCACCAGGTCTTCGATTGACTTCTTAGTAGCAGCCGAGACGCGGTCATCTAGACGAGATATGACGAGCTCATGGATGAGATGCACGACCATTTCGCGCGCCTGGTCTTGCACAAGGGGCATGTAATGATCCCACAGAACCGTCACCACGTGCAGCAATAGCGGCACACCTTCGGATGATATTTGGACGGGAGCAACCATGAGATCAACCAGCAAAATCAAGGCCAATTGTCCTAACGAGAAACCAGCTTGCTTCGTCCCGACGGGCAACACCTCTTCGAGGTCGGCGCAATAAGGGAATTGACTGACATCAGCAGGCGGAGGGATTGCGTCTCTCTTTTCGTTTGGTACCATGCCTCGCGGGCTGATCTGCATGAGCAAAAATTCGACGACTTTCCCACCGGGTTGACTGGATGTGGTAGACAAGAAGACAACAATCTGCTTTGCGTATTCCACAAAGTTCTGCTCACGCCTTTCGAGGCATAGTGAGATGATAAAGTCCATCACAAGTCGAACGTTGCCAGGATGCGGGCCAGTAGCCAGCGCCTGCCACAACGCCTGTACCTCGTTGTGCAGGGCTCCGCTCGACTTGATTGTAAGCTCGATCAAGTTCGCCAGGAAGACATAAGACTGAGCCGTCGGTCCGCCACTTGGATCAAGCTTGAGCTCAATCGACTGGATCCAAGGGAGCACAACAGCTACCACATTTCGCTGTGCAGCCGGTTGAAGATCCTTGAAGTAGAGCGTAAATTCAGAGAAGACGTGGAAAGCCAAGTCAGTGTACGAATCGGCTAAGCGTCTCGAAATCTCAAACTGCGCCAGCTTGTAGACAGCTTGGGTTTTGTCTGATATTGAGATATCGAAGTCCTTGATCTTGGTATCCCTTCCTTGCTGTGTTTCGAGGGATCGGAGCATCTTCAGTGATCTTGACCGCACATCACTCTGTTCATGGCCCAAGGTGAAGAAGCATAGAGCGAGCAATTTCCAGAACGGGCAGGGGTGATTCGGGTGGTCCTGAAGGATCTGCGTCGTGACTAGGAAGTAGCTCTCGAGTACCTTGGGTGACTCTGCCAGGTAGCAGCGTGCTATACAATGCTCCAGAAGATAAGGGTACTCTTGATTGTGGACGATGAGGTTTTCGAGAGCTCGTCTGCCAATGACGTTCATCCTGTCGCTGCCTGAGTTGAAAATTGCTTCGATCCATGCTAACATGCGGCGAACGTCGAATTGTAAGGTGACGCCGCTCTCAGTCGTAACGCTGATTGGGCCGGCGCACAGCGCAGCCATTGAGCTCAAAGCAGCTGTTCTAAGATTGCGCTTCTCAATCTCCATTGCAGCTGTGACGGTGCCTCGCTCAGAGGAGGATTGCTGATCGATGACGGACTGACGCATCGTATCCTCGCGCACGCGAATCTGGTTGTGATTTGGAGAAAAGCCACACCAATCTTCCATGAGAGAGA
Organism: Sordariomycetes sp. S80-01Y; assembly: GCA_037042185.1. Taxonomy (NCBI): domain Eukaryota; kingdom Fungi; phylum Ascomycota; class Sordariomycetes; species Sordariomycetes sp. S80-01Y. The sequence continues at coordinate 1,309,589 of JAXQJY010000032.1, forward strand.
ATGCCGACTTCCTGGACTCAAATGTCATCCAGCGGAAAGGGTCTGATGTCCGATTGATGCCCTCGAAAAGTGCTTCCATGAGGCCACAGTAATGACGTCGCAGCCGTTGGAATTCCCAGTCCATCTGCACTTCGCCATCCATGAGGAACAACTTGAGATCCTTGGCGTAGGCTGTGAGCGTGCCGAGGAAAAACTCAGATTCGTATATTTGAGGCTCCCTCAGGAAATGGGAGGTGAGCTTGAACACATGTGTGATCTCGGTTCGGATCAAATCCATCTTGCGATTCCTTCTAGGGCTGCTGTTGGTTCGTTGATGTATCCTTGCTCGCGCATCGTCATTGCAACGTGAGACCAGCCCCTGGAGCTCTTCGAGTAAAGTCTTGTAGATATGGATATTGATGGAACCCATCGCAACCACAATGGCTTCTCGTACTGAAGGTGATGATGACGATATGAGGGGATTGAGATACTTGAACAAGGTCCTCGCCGTCACAATCCTGTCAGTAGACGACTTCTTCCTCGTATGCGTGTCGGTCTTCCCGTATGTAGTGTTACCGGGGTCTGCAAGCGTTGTGCAAGCGAAGATTAGGTAGAGCTTCCACTGCTCGATCATAACTTCTGGATGCGTCGTAGGAGAGCGCGACTGAACACCAGCGCTGTTAGGACCTGCACCATAATGTAGCCCTCGAGATGGCTCTGAGAGATGGACAATGGGCTTATACATCTGTAGTGTGCGATCGCAGACCAAATCTCGGCATATCGCCACCGTAAAGGGGCATTTTTCGTAGGCGATCCGGACCAAGTTGGGGAAAATCTTGAACCACAGCGTTGTGTCGTATGACACATCGCTGATACAGAGCTCGACTACTGCGCCCTTGTTGCCTGTTGTGTTGCTTCCAGAGTTCTTCAAGCCCCGTTGTAGCCGGCTCCGTTCAGCAACAGACAAGTGCTCATCGTTGAAGCTCATGACCTCATCAACCTCATTCTCCAGAATGTTGATGAGCCTGAATGTCTCCTCTCCTTCCGCATCTTTACCGAGCGCCTTGTCAAACTCGGTGATTAAGCGCAGTACTGTGATTGCGTAGTACCGGACTCGGCGTGACTGAGAACACAAGAAGAAGAGACCATGTGCTTCTGCCTGATCGACTTCAGTCCAGATGCTAGCCAAGTCGAGCTTCATTGCTCGCTTGTCTGGAGTTCCGGACCCCGTATCGCTATGTTCAGAGTCTTTCATCTTCTGTCGTATCTCCTCGATCCATATCTGCAACAACTCCACGTACAGTCGCAGAGTGTTCTCAATATGGCCAGGGCCAAGCATGCCACCATCAGACATTGTGGAGTATCGGTCGTCAAAGTTGAAAATGAACCGTGAGAAGCCAGTGATGACACCTTGAGCATGAGAATGTTTTGCGATAGCTTTAAGTGACGTTGCCGAAGACTCGGCGATCTTTGACTCGACGTGTGCTGTGCCAGTACAGAGGAGGTTGATCAGGGGGTTGAAAGGGATGTCGTCTGAGAAGCACCGTGGCAAAGCCTGTACCGCAACGTGCAACAACTCGTAAAAGGCATACTTTTGGTCAACTACGGGTTGCTGCTCCTCTCGCCGAGTAAAGTTGAAAGTATCCGTGATGGGCGTCTTCGGCTGCGTACTCCCAAATTTTTCGTCCAAGGCTGCTTGCCCGCCAAATGTATTGTCGCATATTCTGGTAATTTTGCCAAGAATATCGCAGAATTTCAGATAATAGTCTCGAACAGAGTGCGTCAAAACATGGGTCAGCACTGGTCGAGAGACGATGTCTTCCGGCCAAGACAAAGCTGACTCATTCAGATGGTTATTGCGCGATGATGCCATGACTGGTGAATGTAGCGGCCGGTCTCCCCCTGGAGGGGCATCGTTGTACCTTGGATATGGGGGCTGCCCTTGCTCCCCCTTTTCCAAGTCTGACATGATGCACAAGAACGCACGGATTCCTACCACTATCCGGTCAGGGTCGAGTTGCTCGACCTTCAGGTCCTTCGCGTTCGTGAACAGCTCCGCATTGATCAGCGGGAAGATCACGGTGCGAAAGCAATATTCGGGAAATCTGAAGCCCACGATGCGTATGATCTGTATCAGAGGTTCTGTCACTGCTGTGTCTGAAGCAACAATGCTCCGCCTAGATGTAGGCAGAACCACCTTGAGTATGTCGTCCAGCTTTCTGTTCGTCCCTTGGCTCGTGTCGTTCGTCCGATAGAGGTACGTCCAGAGCAATCGAGATATGACCTGGAGGCAGATAGGCTTTGTCCCTCGGTCCTTGACCTTGGTCTGCACGGACATGATCAACTGTAGCCATCGGGCAACAAAATTCTCTGGTGATGACACACAAAGCATAGTCGCCGTCAGAGGGAAGGCAACGTTCCAGTGCCGGGGTTTGGAGAACATCTGTCCAAGACGAGGCCCGATCGCCGATAGCACCTCCGCCCATTTTGGGTGCATGAGATGGCTATTGCTGGCGTTCGCGGCAATGGGCAGAAGCAGCAAGTCGATGATCTGGCAGAACGCCCACTTAACGCGTTGCCCGTGAGACTTGCCGAAGAGCCGGCCCAGCGCAATGAGAAAATCACACGACCGCTCCCATGCTTCTTCAGGTAAAATCTTGATACGGAGATGCTTCATTCCTCCGAGAACGAGCTCCATCTTGCCCTCGACCTCGCGACCACCCAGAGACGTTGGGCTCTTGGCGCCGCGCTCATGCAGTGATCCCTCCAAGTCCTCGATAAATCGACGAGTGACACCAATGAAGTTGATGTCGCTCATGTGGCCCAGTAGTTGCGAGAAAAGGTTCCAGTTCGCCAATTTGAGAGGGGAAACCATCAATTGCTCCGCGTCCGCGATCTTGAGCTGACCGAAGATGATGCTCTCCAACTTGTCCTCCATCTCAAGTGTAATCGACTGCAGACTGCTCTGGCATACAACCTCCACCAGGACGCGACACAAAATGTAGATGGAGACTGTAGACCTGCGTTCCGCTTGCGCGACGTACTCCTGCTTGGCGGCCAGAGACGGGTTGGCGGGAGCATTGCCATCTTGACCACTCACACCCGGTTGTCCAGTGTTCACTGGCTCCGTATTTCGACGTAGCAGAGGTGCGCCTGGATGCCCAGGTCGCTGAGGTGGTGGCAGCTGGGCTCGAGCTTCTTGCGCAGCATCACTTTTGCTTTTGCGCCAAAGCATCATTGAGTCGATCAGAGCCTTCGGCTTTGGGCTGGCGATGTGACCCAGAGCGGCAATGAGCTGGTCGAAGGCAGGGTCTACACCTGGTCCACAAATCCGTTCAATGTCCGGCTCGGGTTCGAAAGGGATGGTGATACATTCGGTGAGCTTCTCCTCCGCCTGCGCAATGAAGGAGGTGAAGAGTACATGCAGCGCATACTCTCCTACGGTTTTCTGATCGTCCCGGGGCTGTTTCGAATGCGAATGCTGCTGCGAGTGGTTGCGCCTCGGCCGACTTGACCTTCGTTCGAGCCTACGTTGCATCCCCCCATTCAAGGCTAGGTCCCCGGCTGATGCTGTCCTCTCCAGAGGGAAGCCACTTGGTCCAACCAGCTGATCCCGCCCGGCCTCGGCCTCGAGACGAGCGGCAACTGAATGCATGTCTGGTCGATCGAAACCCTGCCCGGCTGCAGCGATCAGTTGCGGACTGAGTGGACTCGACGTCGTGCTCGCAATACTTCCATTTCTTGAGTGCTGAATGCCATGTACAATAGACGTCTGCCGATGATGTCCGTAGGTGGCGCTCTTAGTATCGACGGCGCGGTCTCCCAGCCCCCTTGAGTGCGATGCGGGTATGCGCGGCGAGACGAGCCCTCCCTGATGACTTTTCTCCCCTGATGACTCTCGCGAATGCGTCGGTCGTCGTGCTGATAGAGGCTCGTGAGGCGTGGCGCGTCGGACGGTTCGCTGCCAGCCTGCGTCGTCGGTGATTTCGTCTTCCTCGTTTAGGGTCGAGACTGGTCGCGAAGAGAACTTATTGTGCGGATCCTGCAGATGATCCGGTAGCGACTGTGGCGGGACTAGACGTTGGATGAGGAGTCAGCATCGTACCGCGTGATCGTGAAACAGGAAACGGCGAGATGCAGGCCGCTTGGAGTCCTGGTACAGTCTAGTGCCACCGCTGCGACGCAGCTGGCACAAGTAGCCCGAGGTGCGTTGGGCGGGTAAGACTTACCCATCTCAAAGGGTGAAAGGCCCAAGGACCATTATCTGGTCGGCTGGTGAAGATGTCGGTCCATGCGCGGTTCACGAGCGCGTCGTTCAGTGCAGGCTACGCGATGGAGGGTCGGTGCTTGGTGCTGCGATAGCTTCGGTGGTGCTAGCGGCCGTTGGTGGCTTATCGGCTGAATGGTCGTGGTCTGTCCTGCGGAATCGCGTACTGAGGACAAAAGTATGTTGGTATTGCAATAACGATTTCAAGAGATGACGGTTAGGAGAGGCATGTCTGATGCCATTTCGCAGGAGATCAGGTCAAGACATGCATCCACAGATCGCGAGGACCATGACGCTGGTGGTGGTGGTGGTGGTGAGCCGACGCAGGGATCGTGTCGAACACAATTTTTGGCACCCCATGCGGCATGCAAGGGCAGCAGCCAATGGACGAGCACAGCTGGACTCGGCGGGGTAACCGAGGGGCAGCAGCTGAGTGCCTGATTGGATGCTGGCCACGGTGAGAAAGGGGAATCTTGCGCTGTGGAGGCGCGCACCTAGCCGTCCTTCAGGGCACTAGTAGTACTAAGCACCTCAGTAGTCGAATTGCCATCAAGGGGTCCCATGGCGTACTGTATTATGACTGACCTCATACAAGGAAATGGACATGCGGATAAAGGGGGCAACTCGTGGAGGGAAACGGCTTTGCGGTCGCAGCCTAGGTGGATTTCTTTCCCCCGACAAGCGAGGAGTCCTATCTTGCGACGTCTGTGCAGGCTATCTGGGGACAGAGATAGCGCACAATAAATTCGCGACGGATGGTGAACTCGCGGCACCGCAAACACAGCTCATACAGCTCACAAGTGCAGGCCTTCTACCGCATCATGCAGAGCCCTGATCTGCTAAAGAATTGAAAGCTAGCTCATCGGATATACTCTTTGTTACAATACAACTAAGAGACTAACCGATGTGAAGGTCCATCTATAGCCCGGGATCGCTGCCGCTACCGTAGGGTAGCATAAGTATGCACCAGTGAGGCCACTCACCATGGGGCGCGCCTTGTAAGCTCGATAATAAGCCTAGATCGCAACAGTCCGAGGTCAGAGACACCGGATGGTCGAACGGCGCCGGATGAACGAGGATGTCCTGCGGAGCAAAGTAGCCCCTTCGGCTCTTGGTATATAGTGCTACACACGATGTGAGCAGTAAGTGTTTGGTGGGCCGGGATTTACCACCCGAATAAGATCTTTCGGCGTATTTGTGCGTAAAGTCGGCGATACTGGCGCATTGTCGGAGTGGGCACGATGCCTAATGAAACTCTCATCGGCATCATGCGGACTCGGTGCTCTCGATTTGAAGACGATTTGGTTGTCGTATTCGGGTTCCACATGCACTTCGCAAATCGCTTCACATGGAGACCGTTGGCGGGGCGCCTAGCCTAGGTTGGAATGGTTTTGGGGAGACAACGAACGATCTGTGTACTGAATTAGGCCATGGGCCAGAAGATAGATGAGCCTAAGCGTGAGCTCAATCGTGGGCTATACTACGCAGTATACATATGAGCACTTCACCCTGCTGCCGTTGCTCTTGTCATGTGGTAGCAAGAATCATACCTTTCCTGGGTGGTGAATGACGCCGTGGAACGCACAGAGTGCGCCTCGAGACGGGTGGATGATGACATTGATCGGGGCGGATTCGGACTGCGCCGGCACCACCGACACGGCTGAAGTGGTTTCGGGGCAGTTGAAGTCCAGAGTGTCGAGGCGGCTGACACCCGAACTCCCGAGATGGGGATGGATGCATCATGATTGGAAATATTTAAGCGGCCACTGTGAAACCACGACTTACTACTGCGTACTGCCAAGTACTACTAGTAGCTACCGCACTGTACCTTGAGTAGGTAAGGTACCTAGTAGGCAGTCAAGCGCGTCAGCAGTGGCGCCTCGTTCGCTGAGCTCAGGATCTAAGCTCGCTTATGAGCCGTGAGACGTCAGCAGAGTTACCATAGCTGTAGTACCCAGCGCTCTTCGTTGCATGTGGATGGCGTTGAATCCAAGTCGGCCCCAACAGTTGCTGCCGGAGTTGACTGATAAAGTTGGGCGTGAGCCCGAGTGTCCGGGGACCGGGGCTGGGAATCGCACTGGACCCACCTTCGTTCAGTGACCGCACTGCGCGGCAGTCCGTCGGGTGTCCTGATCTCTTTCAAAATCCCAGCAGCGCCCCTCCTTATCCCGTCCCCTGATCCTTAAGCCGTCCTCGACCGTCTGTATTATCGCGCGGCCTCTGCCAGACTTCTTCACAGCCTCGGACGTTCGAGCACGAATCTGCCCCTCGGCGCCAACGAAGCGCATGTCCACGCATACCCATTCACTCCGAAGTTATCTCGTCCACCCGCCCACGATAAGATAAGGCCTCTCCGCCTGGTGCTCCAGTGTACGCAGTCAACATGGCCGAGTTGGACACGTTGGACATCATAGTCCTTGGGGCTATCCTGCTCGGAACCCTCGCCTACTTCACCAAGGGAACGTACTGGGGCGTGCAGAAGGACCCTTATGCCAATGCCTTCGCAAACGCCAATGGCGCCAAGGCCGGCCGGTCGAGGAACATCATCGAGAAGATGGACGAGTCGGGCAAGAACTGTGTCATCTTCTACGGTTCCCAGACTGGCACTGCCGAGGACTACGCTTCTCGTCTGGCCAAGGAAGGCAAGAGCCGCTTCGGTCTCGAGACCATGGTCGCCGATCTCGAGGAGTACGATTACGAGAACCTCGATACCTTTCCCGAAGACAAGGTCGCCATGTTCGTCCTGGCCACCTATGGCGAGGGTGAGCCAACCGATAACGCTGTCGAATTCTACGAGTTCATCACTGGCGAGGACGTCCAGTTCGGCGAGAGCAACGATCCTCCCCTGGGTAACCTCAAGTACGTCGCCTTTGGTCTTGGCAACAACACTTACGAGCACTACAACTCCATGGTCCGCAATGTGGATAAGGCTTTGACGAAGCTTGGTGCTCACCGTATCGGCGAGGCTGGCGAGGGCGATGATGGCGCCGGCACGATGGAGGAGGATTTCCTGGCTTGGAAGGACCCCATGTGGACTGCTTTGGCCGAGAAGATGGGGTTGGAGGAGCGCGAGGCTGTCTACGAACCCATTTTTGGAATCGTTGACCGCGAAAATCTGTCTCCTTCGTCTCCTGAGGTCTACCTCGGCGAGCCTAACAAGATGCATCTCGAAGGCACGGCCAAGGGGCCCTTCAACGCCCATAACCCCTACATTGCCCCCATCACCGAATCGCGCGAACTCTTCTCCGCCAAGGACCGCAACTGCCTACACATGGATGTCGACATTAGCGCGTCGAACCTCTCCTACCAGACAGGTGACCACATTGCCATCTGGCCAACAAACGCCGGCGAAGAGGTGGACCGCTTCCTCGACATCTTGGGGCTTAAGGAGAAGCAATTCAACGTCATCAGCGTAAAGGCCCTCGAGCCCACCGCCAAGGTTCCCTTCCCGACCCCGACGACCTACGACGCCATTGTGCGGTACCACATGGAGATCTGCGCCCCTGTTTCCCGCCAATTCGTCTCCACCCTCGCCGCTTTCGCCCCCTCTGAGGAAGCCAAGGCTGAGATGACCAGGCTCGGAAGCGACAAGGACTACTTTCACGAGAAGACGTCTCCTCACTTCTTCAACATCGCCCTCCTGCTTGCCAAGGTCAGCAATGGCGAGAAGTGGACTAACATCCCCTTCTCCGCCGTCATCGAAGGCCTGAACAAGCTTCAACCCCGTTACTACTCCATCTCCTCCTCTTCTCTGGTACAACCCAAGAAGATTTCCATCACTGCTGTCGTCGAAAACCAGGTTCTCCCAGGTCGCAAGGAGCCGTTCCGTGGCGTTGCCACGAACTACCTCTTCGCTCTCAAACAGAAGCAGAACGGCGATCCCAAGCCCGAGCCTTTTGGCCAGAGTTACGAAATCATGGGCCCGCGCAACAAGTACGATGGTATTCACGTTCCTGTTCACGTTCGCCATTCCAACTTCAAGCTGCCCTCAGACCCTTCGAAGCCTGTCATCATGATTGGCCCTGGAACCGGTGCCGCACCTTTCCGTGGATTCGTCCAAGAGCGTGCTAAGCAAGCGCAAGATGGTGCTAATGTCGGACGTACTCTTCTGTTTTTCGGCTGCCGCAAGCCGGACGAGGACTTCCTGTACAAGGACGAGTGGGACGTAAGTCAAGCCGCACACTCTCAACCCAACCACTCACAGTACTGACATCTTGCAGGAATACAAAAAGGCTCTAGGTGACAAATTCGAGCTCATCACCGCTTTCTCGCGCCAAAGTGCCAAGAAGGTCTACGTCCAACACCGCCTCAAAGAACACGCCGCGGAGGTCAACGAGCTCCTCTCACAGAAGGCGTTCTTCTACGTTTGCGGTGATGCGGCGAACATGGCGCGTGAGGTGAACACTGTTTTGGCGCAGATCATTGCCGAAGGCAGAGGTGTGAGTGAGCAGAAGGGCGAGGAGATTGTGAAGAGCATGAGGTCTGCAAACCAGTACCAGGTATGTTGCTCCGTATTCCTGCTCGTAAGTTGCTTGAATGAGATTGCTGACAGTGCATAGGAGGATGTCTGGTCGTAGGGTCCGCAGAGCATGCGAAGCGGCGTCTTCTTTGGATTAAACGACACTTTGGCGAACAAATGCATTGCACGCGGATTGTTTTGAACGGAAAGATTGGGTGTTTGGGCACATTGCGTGGAACGGGCGCCCGCAATGGCTATGGCAAGCCAGCTAGACTGCGACACGTGAACCCATGATTTCGAGCAAGGGTTTACTTACATGGACGAATGCGCGGTGAAGACATAGGAGAAGAAAAACCATGTTGTTCGGGGATATGAATGGGCGGCCTTTGTTTGCCAATCTGGCGAGCGGTCTGCGTTTGTAGTACATAGTGTGGCTTGGCTAGAGAGTGAATAGATTTTTTTTCGAATGGATACTGGATCGAGCCGGTCGTGTGGGATGTGACAAGTTTGACTCCTTGTCGATCTGAAGGCTGCCGTTGGATGACTTCGGATGTGCCAGGGGTAGCGCCCGGTTTGCTGGGAGGACAGTCTACATCGTTCAAGCTTTTTGCGAAAGCTGGAAGAACCTCATTGCTTTCGACTTTTGCCTCGGCGTGTCCAGAACCCGATAGTGCATTAACCATCGGAATCAGCAAAACTCCAAGCCTACTTTCTCTCTGCGCCACCCCTCAGGTCCAGAACGTCATCGTCTCCTCGTCACCCCAACCAGCAGTCGACAACGAAGCTTTCACCTGCAGCCGCCTGCATCCCACCAGCCGCTGATGATGCCCGAGTCCCTCTCCATTTCATTCTGTGTCTGGGCGACCCTGCCGGCAGGTCGATGTTTGCTCGGGGCGCGCAGTCGTGGACGTGAGCCTGCAGACGATTAATTATTTCCCAGCAGCGAGACACCGATAGCGCAAGGTGAAGGAAATGAAAACGGAAGGCAGTGCCAATGAGGGGCCTGAGGGGGTCTTGTAGGTTGGGGTGCTGGACTCGACCGGACATCATGTTTCGGAAAAGGGGTCGGAAATTTAAGACACTTAGCCGGGGGACGTCGATGGCCCATTGCCCGGATGCTGGAACCTTGCGATCTAGCAGCGACATCTTGCAGTCGTGTACTTCTCTAGGATATTATCCCAGGTCAAATCTGACAAATCTAAGCCTGGTAGAATACCCCAGTCATCGAGATCACGCAACAGGTCTTTCCTATCAGTTCACCCAGAAACTGCCTGCCTACAACTGGGTGCTCTCGCGACGAACAATCTTCAAAGAGCTCAGTTGATTCTATCATCTTGTACGCGTTGGGATCGATCTGCTTTGAATTCCCCATTCATGGGGGCGTGTCATCACACCGCGCTCTGTTATTGCTTTTGCTTCAGCCGCCGGCAGCCAACCAGCCCTGCTGCATGGGCGCAAGGGATGCACATCTGCGCACACGCGAGGACGGGATCATATGCGAAACGCCCGATAAAGCAACTAGACCATGTAGCTCGGAAGTATGCGCATGATGAAGCTGGGATGTTGTCATAGGTAGTAGTTACGGTGTAGGGTCAGAGATGGAGGCCTGCACCAAACATCGCTACAGGACCGAGGACTCATGGCTGTTATGTTGCTAGCTTGTGTACATCTTGCTAGAGGCTTTGTGATAAACTTGGTTGAATCATGAGTGGATTGCCATCGGAGCAGGCTCTGCTGGTTGTTGCTTTTGACCTTGCGCGAGGGGTGGGCGGTTGTCTTGCTTCGAAGCATGCTCTCTTCCGCCACCAACTACTCCGCAGGGATGAGCATTGCACGAATGAGCATGGGGAAGTGCATTTATCTGCTGATTGGATGCTGGCGAGAAACCTCTGGGAATGCACCCTGTTCCCCGTGGCGTCTTGCGAGGTGAAGCCCCTGGCGTGATGTCTTGGATACAGATGGGCTGAAGCAGAGCGGCGTAGGGCAAACTTATCTGTCAAGTTGGCTTGTAGCATATAGTATCGGTCTTCCCCTTCTCACCCGATCGTCTGGATCCCTCTCCTTAAAAATGCGCAACGACGTTCTGTGACACGACCAAAGTATTCTTATCCTCTTCCAGACTCAAACATAAGTTACTACTACTTTACACTTTACAAAAAGCGAGCATATATATCTACTACTGCTTGATTTATCAGCATTCGCGCATTCTTTCTCGACTTTGGCGAGCTCTCGCAGCCCCCATCGGGACTCTCAGCCCCAGACTAAGAGGCGGACCGCAACGCTGCCAGACACAATCCGCACCGGAGACAAACGGCCGAGCGCTTAACATTAGGCTCACATCCACGGAACTACGTAAGCGTGTCAACATCCTGAGGGTGTTACGACGCTAGCGCTGGTATCAGCTCGTGCGAACCCCGCCCCCCTGATGCACAAAGTAAATATTGACACGTGAGAAGTAGGAGAAGCTGGGCAAACGCAACGGACGCCCTCACATCTTTGGAAAGCAATATTCGCTGTTACGGGAATTAAACGAATTCGGTCTTGGTCGGAGGAAGTAGCTAAGGCCATCTCGCATCTTCTGCCCCTTTTTGACTCGGGTCCCACGGTCGTCGTCTCCGCATTTGTCAACTGAACATCGGCGCTTTCTGAAGAGAAGCGAAACTCGCTCTCACCTTACACAAGGTGGCACAAAGTTTCGAGAGGTTCCAAGCATCGAAGGCATTTGAAGCTGACCTCAACTGCCAGAGGTGCAGTGTTGTGGTCGAGGAAAGCCCCGCTAGCCATCCGCATTAGGCACCTTAAGCGAGCCTCAGCCTCCCCGAGAGGGCAGCATAGCACCTGAACAAGTACCAGCTAGGGACTGTTTCCGCTGGCAGGTAAGATCTGCCCGCAGCTGCTTGAGCTAGCTGATTCGAAGGCACAGTGTTTACGTCGAGGCACCTAACTCCGTCCGCCCGGCTCGCTTTTCTCTCTCTTTTCTTCTCTCCTTCCATACCATCCATTTACGTCTCACAGAGAAGAGAGCACTTTATTCTCACCTTCTCACTCATCCTTTACCACCCTCAATTTATCTCCGCAACTGCGTTCGTTCGAGGCCAGTATCGCTCGTCTATCCGTTACGCCTTCCGCGCCTTTGGCAGCAAGTCTCGTTAGGTACCTCGCAGCTGCCTCTTGCAATAGTCTGAACACACTTGTCTGGAAACTTCCGTACGGTCGCCTTCCAAAAATTACCTTACGCGACTGCAAATTACGCTCCTTCCTTGCAACCAAGCACCATTAGGTAAGTTAGCCCTGAGAATCAAAGACCTCGTCTCCCACTCATCTCCATCTCTTCTCTCTTCTCCATCATCTTCCACCATTCTCTTCTTTGGTACCACACAACATCCCTCCAAGGAGCCGTCCTCTTCAGTCCTTCCACCAAACGGTCTTCAAGCACAATCTTTTCACCCGCCCCATCTTGCTCGATAGCTCGTTCTATCTTACGTTACCCTCGCTTCATCTCCAGAGTCTTGGTAGCTACATCTGCCTACGTCTGCTACGCATCTCCCATCCCTCCCTTGTTCGAACAGGCATTTGGAGCCTCTACAAGAGTGTGTATCTCCCTTTTTGCTGCCATCCGCGTCGCGGTTCAAGCTCCTCAGCTCCAAACCTGCGATCAATGAACCGAAAGCTCAGAAACACTTCACACTCGGCTGGCAGCAGCCTATTCCTTCAGCACCTCATGGCGGTTCCATCTACTTCACAACTCTACTACCTGCTGTCCATTCATTGCTCTCATCATCTCTGCTTGTTCAAGTTGCTGACTCCGCACTATTTCAGTTTGCTATTGTGGCATCGAACATCTCCAGCTCCTTCTGACACCATCTGTTGCCATACCAGGCGAGTCGGTTTACCCACCCTCCCTTTATCAGCTCGTCTGGGCCAATGCTGAATCTTTTCGTCCCAGGCAACTTTGAGATTTACCATCTTCAAGAAACAATCGACATAAACAATGGAAGGCAGCAAGGGGGCCTACTCCGCTGTTCAACAGCCCGCTGGTCGCCCAGTCACCGCCACTGGACATGCCGGTGGCCAGGGCACTACCTACGCCAACGTTCAGGCCAACGGTCAAGGCAACGGCTACGGTGGGACGCCCGCAGATGTAAACGCACTCTCAGGTGCCTTTGGAGGTCTTTCCTTTCACGGTGTGAACATGCCCGCTAACCAAGCTCACATGCCGGTTGGCCCCGGCGGTCCTTGGATCGTGGGCAGCAACTATGTGGGTGGTATCAATGGCCTTCAGGGGGTTTCTGTGGGTGCACAGCACGAAAATCCGACCATGGGAGCCGGTTTCGGCGGGGCTGGATTTGCTGGTCCATACTATGGTATGGGGATGCCTTCTATGGGGATGCCAGCTTACACTGGTGTCAACGTTCGCACTAACGTTCATCATCCTGCTCGTCTCGAGCGTGGCCATTCCGACAATGTTCCTGGTCTCGAGAACCGCCGGGGTTCTTACTCGACTACCGAATCCACTCCTGCTACTCCGTACTGGGCTGGCTTTGGCCATCGTGAGCCCGGGCCTCGTGTCGCCAGCCATGACCGCTCCGCCTACACGACCCCTTCCCCTCAGGCTATCGTCTTCGACGTTCCCAAGCCGGTTAGCGCTCCTATCTCCGAATCGGCTCTTGTTGCTCTCCTTGAGCAGGATCCCCCTGTTCCCAAGGCTGTTCCTGCTGTCTTCACACCCCCCGGCCAGATGAAGACGCTCGAACAGAGCCTGGAGAACCGTATTCCGGGCAACCGTAACGTCTACATCCGTGGTCTTCACCCCACCACCGACGATGAGCTTCTGTATCTCTTTTCCGCTCGCTTTGGTGCTGTCGAGACTTCCAAGGCCATCATCGACACTGGGACCGGTGCCTGCAAGGGGTATGTATTTGACTTCTCATCTAGAATTCACACTGACCCTGGGAAGTTTTGGTTTTGCCAAATTTTACGACGTCCGCGACTCGGAGATGTGCATCCGGGGTTTCCACCACCTTGGCTATGAAGTCGGTTTCGCTCGCGTACGCTTTCTTATCTCTTGTCCATTGGTCACAGCAGCTAATTTCCGCAGGAATCTTTCAACTCCCGCCTCAAGGCGCAGGGTGATGGTGGTTCCACTAATCTCTACATCTCTAATCTCCCCAAGAACATGACCGAAGTGGTGAGTCTTCACATCCTTGAACATCTGAATTCCCCAACTATGTCAGCTGTGATCTAACCATTGTGTGCGCGCAGGAACTCGGGATCATCTTCCGTGAGAAGGAGATTGTCTCCAGCAAGATCCTCCGTGACAGCATGGGCAACAGTCGTGGCGTTGGGTTCGCTCGGTAAGTACAACTCATCCAAATATCACAACCTCATCACTGACAGTTTCCAGTTTTAACGACCGCCATGATTGTGACGAAATTATCCGCGAGTACAATGGCCGCGCTCTTGGCGAGGAGGGACTTCTGATGAATATTCGCTACGCCGACACTCCCGCCCAAAAGGAACTCAAGCGCGTTACCGCTGAGCGCCGCCAATTTCGCACCAACGAATACAACATCGGCGCCTATGGCACTCCCCTCGTCGGTCTAAGCAACACTTCCCTCTACGGACAGCAGGGCCAGTGGCGCCGCAGCACCAACGGCAACAGCGTGCCGACTAGCACGTAGGTACACTGAGGATTTGACCTGTTATCAGTATTTGACATTTGCAGTGAGGAGTCGTCTGAGGTCTCTAAGGAGCAGGAAGAGTCTGGCAATGACGAGTATGTCGACGCCCTCGTCCAAAGGTTCGCTGGTGACTTCGAGACCGTGCTGACTCATACCTTCTATAAGTCCGAGCACTCGTGCGACTGTGACCGTTGCAACTCCCGCAAGCAGTGAGTGTGACGGCGACGAGGGTGTCACTATCCACGCCGACCCGACCTCCGGCCTCCTCGCGAGTGCTAGTACTCAGTCATCCCCTTCTGCCAGGAAAGCGACGACCAAGGAATTCGTTCACTGAGAGCGTCTTACGAATGCCACGTCTTTTATGTATCACGCCTTATGATTTCCTTCCTTTGTGTCTTGTTCTTTGGTGTTGTCCTGTTGCGGAGCTGGCTATCATAGGATCGGGCAGCATTCTATGGTCTGAGATAAGAGGCTACAGTTGACGAATTCTGGAAGGTGTCTTCATTTCAACAGCTTGTACTGTAGATTCGGAGGACTTGGCCTGTGTTTTGCGTGTTGAGTAATTGATAGTTAAGGGTGATGGACGTGGCAATGTCTAGAAAATACACACCACACCAATGTGTGTAGAACTTCATACCTGCACAAGGAAAATGAATTGCTTCATACCCATCAGTGTTTGCTTACTACTGCTAGTACTGCCTTGACTGAGGTATCTTAGCATTCAACACGGACCATGTTAATGGAATGTACTTTACGCTGCTCTGTAGTCGGACGTGGCTTGGAAGCCCAATAAAATGCTTTGTTCGTTCATATACTTTCAAAGTTTCGGTGTACTCATATCGCGTGCACAATAGCCGCGGAAACACGACACGGAGCGCGAATGAAGGGCGCCCATAAGCAGTCTCAGAGGCACGAGCGGAGGGGTATCATAAGTTGTCATTTTTCATCTTAATGCCCGTGAATCAAAGCACTAGTTGCGACATGTGTCTCTCCACTTCCTCGGGACCTGCGACTTTGCCTCTCACACTGTCGCTTGGGTTCTCCCCTTGACCTTCTTCGCCCTGATTTGATTCATCGTCGTCTCCTTCGCTGTCTTGCCCGTCTTGCCCGTCACTGAATCCATCGTCATCTTCATGTTCCCCATTAGCTTCACTTTGGGTAGCCTTCTCTTTGATGGCAGCCTCTAGGTCCTTCAACATCTTCTTGGTGAATCCTGAAGCCTCCACAGTGGCATCCAGTCTCGTGGCCCCTTTTCCAACCGTCTTCTTGGCATCCTTATAAAAGGGACCGGGTTCGTCGCTCGTAAAGCCGAATCTCCGGGAAAAGAATCTCTTGATACATTCCACATCTCTGTCGAAGTACATCTCCGCATTCATGTGTTCCATTGATACCATCTGAGGGAAATCAATAATCACCGGCTCTAGTCGTATTGTTTCCTCCTGACCATCTTCTGACTCTTCTTTGATTTCCTTGATCAGGATGTTAAACTCATTGAAGTCGCCGTGGATCAAGCCGTGCTTCGCAAGCCGTAGGATCAAGTCCATGAGTTCAGCGTAGAGGGATGCTGGGTCGGGTACGTGGGATATTTGTCGCAGCGGAAACGCGTCGATGAGGCTCATAACAATGGTGTGTCTGCTCTGCGCCAGGGGTTCGGGCGTAGGGAATCCTTCCTCCAACAAAGCCTTCATGAATGCGAACTCCTTCATCGCGGCCAATCGTGAGAGATACATCCAACTCCCACCACTCTTGTTCTTCAAATAGTCTCGGTTCGACTTGACACTTCTGAAGGATATCCGTCCCAACCTGTGTATCTTCAATACACGTTGCACACCCTTTTCATCGGCGACGATCATGATGTCACTTTCCTTCCCCACGCCAATTCTCGTTCCGACGCTGTAGACTTGTTTCTTCTGAGAGTGCGAGTGGAGGGCAAGGTAATCCAACCCGCCGTAGGTAAGACGGTAGCCATCGTATTTGGCCTCTTTAACGCGCGCGATGAGCCCGACTTTGGCGAGGGCAGAGATTGACTTGTGCACGCCAGATACACCGCCTCGTAAACGGGAGAGCTTTTCGATGAGCGGCGTCGGTACGATTTCGTGGTTTTTGGAACCCTGTTCCACCTGGTGGGAGGTGTTAGTGGGATGGTGGGGGTTTTGAGAAGGGAATACGTACTGCTGTGAGGACGCGCCAATCCTCAGAGGCGAGATGGCGCATTGCGCGCGTGTCGAGTTTCATGGCAGGCGATTATCGATGGATAAATCTGAATAGAGGGTTTAGTGCGTAGTGAGGTTGAGGATGTCGGCGCCGGATGAGGCCAGTGACGACGGACTCGGATGATAGGTAGTGGGGGTTTTTGGGAAAATTCACTGATAAGCAGGCGAAACTTGGTATCGATAGTGCCGCCTGTTATCAGTCTCTACGTGAGTTTCAAGGTTTCTGGCCGACGCATCCCGCAGCTGTCCCACGCTCAGTCGAGGGGTGACCTTGTATTTCCTCTCCTCGGAACAAAAAAGAAGAAAACATCAAATCAAGGACATTCCCCATGCGAAAGGGACGTCTTTCTCAACAGAAATGTAGTTGATCCTCTCAAAGATGGGTTCCAATTGTAAGACATCGTGATTAGCTAAGCGCACGTGATACGACAGCTCCCGTAGGCGGCAGCGCCTCACGTAACCGGAGCTCGAGCGTTGCAGCTCTGGGGCGATCGGCTCCATCAGCTTCTACCAACGACGACATCTCTGTATTTTGCGTCCATACATCAAATCGCGACCCAGCCACTTTGAACGCTCTTTGCCGAAACCTGCTTTCGTCGCTAAATCTTTTCCACGCCCTGTTGACCTCACCGCTCCCCGAATCCCGCATAGCAACGACGTCAACATGGCTCAAGATAGCGACAAGCCCACGTCGGCGGACAAGGGCAAGGGCAAGGCTCCCGAGACTGAAAATGACGACAAGCCTGTGGTTAATGGCAAGAAAGATGAAGGCAAGAAGGATGGTAAGCATGCATCTACGGTCACTGTCCCCGTTTAATGCTGACGCTTCCTAGCTGCGGAGGAGGAGCTCAGCGAGGAGGACCAGCAGCTCAAAAACGAGCTGGACATGATGGTCGAGCGCTTGACAGTAAGACTCACTCTGAAGATGGCACCATTCCAGTAGCTGACTTTTGCAGGAAACAAACAAGGACCTATACAAGAGCGCCCTCGAAGCCATGAAGACCTCGATCAAGACCTCGACGTCATCCATGACCGCAGTACCAAAACCACTCAAGTTCCTGCGCCCACACTACGAAACTTTGACGAAGCTTTACGAAGAATGGCCCGAAAGCGACGACAAGACTTCTCTGGCGGATGTTCTCTCGGTGATTGGCATGACCTACTCGGACGAGGACAGGCAAGACACATTAAAGTACCGCCTGCTGGCGCCTTCGTCGGACATCATCTCTTGGGGTCACGAATACGTGAGGCACTTGGCGCTGGAAATTGGTGAAGTGCACGCAAAGAGGATTGCGGAGGACCAGCCAACTAAGGATCTGGTGGACCTCGCGCTGATACTGGTGCCGCAGTTCATCAAGACCAATGCAGAGGCCGATGCTGTGGACTTGATGAGCGAGTTGGAAATCATCGAGGAGATTCCCAAGTACGTCGACGACGAGACTTTCTCGCGGGTCTGCTTGTATATGGTCAGCATGGTCAACCTCCTCACATACCCCGACAACGAGACCTTCCTCCGCACCGCCCACGAGATCTACATCCAGCACAAGCAGTACACCAACGCTATGGTGTTGGCTATCCGCCTGCACGACGAAGAGCTTATCGAGGCTGACTACAAGGCGACCGACGACCCTGCTTTAAAGAACCAGCTCGCTTTCCTGATCGCGCGGCAGAAGATCGTGTTGGAATCTATGGAGCCAGAAGACGAGCAAGAGCTGGAGTGTCTCGGTAACGTTCGTTTGCCTGAGCACTTCAAGAGCCTGGGCAAGGAGCTGAACATTCTGGAGCCTAAGTCTACTGAGGACATCTACAAGAGCCACCTGGAGAGCAGTCGAGTTGCTGGTATGACCAACCTTGATTCTGCCAGGCACAATCTTGCTGCTGCCTTCGTCAACGGCTTCGTAAATGCTGGATTTGGCGAGGATAAGATGATGCTGGTTGATGGAGAGAAGGAGTCGTGGGTGTGGAAAACCAAGTCGGACGGCATGCTGTCAACGGTTGCCTCGCTAGGTACACTGATGATGTGGGATGTTGAGAATGGTCTTGCCAACATCGACAAGTACACATACGCACAAGAGCCCGAGATTCAGGCTGGTGCTGCCTTGGCTATTGGTATTATGAACTCAGGAGTTCGTCTCGACTCAGAACCTGCTCTCGCCCTGTTGGGTGATGAGAACAAGCTGAACAACCCCTCGCCTTTGGTATCAACAGCCTCGATCATGGGTCTCGGCCTATCATACGCTGGATCCAACAAGGAGGCCCCTACTGAGATGCTTCTTCCTCTCATCACCGACTCGTCCCAGAGCATGCAAATCTCCGCCATGGCGGCGTTGTCGTGCGGTCTCATCCACGTTGGATCATCAAATGCTGAGATCTCGGGGGCTATCGTCACAACATTGATGGATGAGGAGCGTCAGAACCAGTTGACGGACAAGTGGACGCGCTTCTGCGCCCTTGGTCTTGGTTTGCTGTACTTCGGCCGCCAAGAGGAAGTTGACGTGATCTTGGAGACGCTTAAGGCTATCGACCATCCAATGGCCAAGTCGACGGCTGTTCTAGCTGAGATCTGTGCTTGGGCAGGCACTGGTGCTGTGCTCAAGATCCAGGAGCTTCTCCACATCTGCAATGAGCACCAGGAGGAGTCAGATGAGAAGAAGGGCGATGAGCTGTTGCAGGCCTACGCTGTTCTTGGTATTGCTCTCATTGCCATGGGTGAGGATATTGGCCAGGAAATGGTACTTCGCCAATTCGGTCATCTGATGCACTACGGAGAGGCCAACATCCGCAAGGCCATTCCTCTGGCTATGGGTCTCATCAGCCCCAGCAACCCTCAGATGAAGGTCTACGACACCCTTTCAAGGTACTCTCACGACAACGATCCTGAAGTTGCCATCAATGCCATCTTCGCCATGGGTATGCTTGGTGCAGGTACCAACAACGCGCGGTTGGCTCAACTCCTCCGTCAACTAGCCAGCTACTACCACCGCGACCAAGACGCCCTCTTTATGGTGCGCATCGCCCAAGGCCTTCTGCACATGGGCAAGGGCACTATGTCCCTCAACCCGTTCCACACAGACCGCCAGGTTCTCTCAAGGGTAGCCGCTGCCGGTCTGCTAGCCACTTCCGTTGCGCTCATCGAGCCTAAGGAACTGGTTACTTCCAGCTCCCACTACTTGCTGTACTTCCTCGTTACCGCCATGCACCCCCGGTTCCTAGTCACTCTGGATGAGAAGCTCCAGCCGCTGAAGGTCAATGTCCGTGTTGGTCAGGCCGTCGACGTGGTTGGCCAGGCTGGCCGTCCCAAGACCATCACCGGTTGGCAAACCCAGAGCACGCCTGTTCTGCTCGGGTATGGCGAGAGAGCGGAACTCGAGGATGAGGAATATCTTAGCCTCAACAGCACGTTAGAGGGGCTGGTCATCTTGCGAAAGGTATTTTCGATCCCCTAAGCTCACTTCTGTGTGTTGCGATAGCTAACAGTTGTGGCAGAACCCTGACTGGGAAGAGGAGAGCTAGATGGACGGGGAACAAGGTTACGGGCATCGGAGTTTGGCATGCTTGGGATGGCATATGACCAGGCTACGGTGTATAGTAATTCGATATGCTTGTAGGTCAAAACGGGTCGGAAGCATGATAGATGATCATTTTGCGTCACTCGCTCCCCCGGAAGATATGTGATGTTTAAAAAAATGTCCAGCATTCCATGGCTGTCTATTCGTAAAGTCATATGTATCCGAGATCATGTCTAATATGCTAGCTAGATGCAAGTATCGTGGGTAAAATGCAGAACGCCTTCGTGATGGGGGCTCCCAAGCCCGGTTTCCGGACAATCACCATGTGTCGGGCCCAAACGTCTGACCCTCATCCAGATTCCTGTAAGAACATGCCTGCCAGTCACACCCTTGCTTGTAAACCTCGGTGCCCCACCACTTGAAACCCTTCATAAAGCCGGGATAGATGAAGCCGAAGAAGACGATGACGATGCCGAACGCCAGGCCGCTGTCCAGTGCCGCGCTCAGGGTCATGGTATACTTGGCCCACCAGGCGCTCGCGCGCCGTTTAATCTTGTAGTTGAAGATGTAGCACACGAGGGCCCAGACGCTGAAGTTGAGGCCCGTTGCGGGCGGTATCCACGACATGGCGCCGAAGATTATGGGGAGGTTGACCTTGCGGATCAGGGAGTTGCGCCTGTGGCGGGAGTAGAGCCACAGCGGGATCGGGAGGATGGCGCCGAGGGGGAAGCACCATACCAGCGCGCGGTATATGGCATCGGGGCCGAAAAACTCGTTGACGCCGACCACGCCCCAGAGGATGGAGCCGTTGAAGTGCACGCGGGCGATGGGGCACGTGAACCCGTTGACTGCTTCCGAGGTGCACAGACCCTTGACGTTGGAGAACATCCAGTTCAGGACGCCGATTTGGGTGACGCTCGAGACGAGGGTCGCAACAACCTGGACGGTAAACAGGATTCGAGGCGGAATCTTCATGTAGTGTCCCAATTTGAGGTCAGAGGCGAACTTGATGCCCTGGGCGGAAGATATGTAGCCGTAGGTCACAAACACCATGTTCGCGATAGGTCGGCCAGGGAAGACGGCGCCGCAGATTAGTTGGCAGATGAGGTAGATGCTCGAGTGCTGGTTCGTAACGGCCATAATAATACCATTGGGTATGAAGAAGATGGCTCCGATGGCGAGGGAGAGGAGAAGCCCGTACCAGGGAAGGTGAACCGGGTAGTACTCCACTATGAACATGCCGATGGCGGCCATGGAGATGAAGGTAAGGAGGTACCAAGATATCGGCACATCGTTGTAGCGCTTCATAAGACGGCAGTGGATGTCTTCGTGGGTGAGGAGGTTCGGGATGTTAGATGTGGACTGGGAGAGTCGCGCGTGGTCTTCGTGGGCGTCGTCATCGGTGGGGCTTGGGGCAGCATCTGAAGCAGATACGGGTTGGTAGGCTGGTTTCCCTTCTTCGCGGACTTCTTGGAGAGCGCGCTGCCACTGTGTCCAGATGTCCTTACCATGCCAGCAGACGGTGTGTGTCAGCAGAGCGGCAAGACCAGCGAATTGCATGCCGTAGCTGAGCATGTATGTAATGGGGAGGAAGACGCGGCTGTAGTCTTGGTAGGCCTGTCGATCGAAGACAAATTCGGGGGTGAGGATCCGAGTGACGTTGTAGACATGACCGGTGTTGTCGAAGACCGCTGTCGAGATGATGGGCATGTAGGACGTGTAGAGAACGTTAGCATAGTACATGATGGGCGCCACTATCCACATGACTACGGTCAAGCCCCCTATGACGTTGACCGCAGCCCAAAACGGAACGAGTAGCGGGGAGCCGATGTAGGTGACCTGAGCCCAGTCGAAGGTTAGGGGGAAGAGCCCCAGACCCGACGAGACTCCAAAGAGATTGGCGATGACAACGTTCTTGGGGGCGAACCAGGTGATGACGTTGAAATAGCTCAACGCCGGCATCAGGAGGCCAGGAAGGAAGTAAAAGAGGAAAGCGCCCAGCCAGACGGCGTAGAAGAAGTTCCATCTGCTGATTTTCCACCCATTGGCAGGCTTGTTGTCCTGCTTGTGCAAGGTGCCGAACATGGCAGCTGACATGAGAGTACCAGGCCAGACCATGCCGCTCGGGCGGACAAGAAATCGCCTCGTCAAGCCCGCGAAGCCATAGCCCAAGATCTGAGTCGATATCGTCAAGAGAAGCTGGTAGACTATGGGGGCTTTCTGGTTGTAGAACTTGGTCTGCTCAACGATAACATCTGTCGCAAATGCGAATCCGAAAGCGACATTACTGCTCACGTAGACGCATGTGTGCTCTTTCTCGTTCCATCGTCCCTGGGCTAGCCAGAGCCGCCATGAGCGCTTGGTTGGGGTCTGCAGGGGGTCATCCCGCTCGCGGATGGAAGGCGTCCGCTCTCCATCGATGAACTCCTCGCCCGGATCATGTGAGCGCTTCAAAACCAAGTCCCACAGATGGCCGAGGGGGTGCACAAGCAAGAGTGCTATGACTGGCGTGATCGCCACGCTAGGGTATCGCAAAGAGAAGAAGAGGTTAGTCGAAGAGCCAAGTATCGAGAAGAGCACCGAGAGACACCACATTCGGGGTGTGTTGATGGATAGTGTTGTATCGTCGACTGGCGGTACCGAGGCCCGCACAGCGTCGTGGGGTGAGTTCTCTTCGTACTCGTCTCTGGAGCCGGCCGACTCGTTGTCTTCCTCAT
This sequence comes from Sordariomycetes sp. S80-01Y, assembly GCA_037042185.1. Lineage (NCBI taxonomy): Eukaryota > Fungi > Ascomycota > Sordariomycetes > Sordariomycetes sp. S80-01Y. Next base: position 1,332,414 of record JAXQJY010000032.1, read on the forward strand.
CGCCCATGAGCGGGACATCATCCGACACCTCGCTCTTCCTGTCCTCGTCCACAATGCCGCCCGCCATGGGTGCTTCGGCCATACCGAAGCGGCCTTCGAGTCCCGAGACCAGCATAGCCCCGTCGAGCTCCTCTGACAGTCGTGAAGAGGACTTGGACAGCGCAGAGCGCCTGGACTGCCCACTCCTCGTAGTACCGGAAACCCTCCGCAGGGCATGTGTATCCTCGTCGTCATCTTCACCGCTCGCCGGCGACACGTTTCGGCTCGGGGTGAGGCTCACGGAGCCATACGGGCCTTCGAGGCGGTTACCAGCGGAGGCCGAATTGAGAAAGGGTGACCGCTGATGCGAGGCCATGACGTCGTCGTACTGACCCTGCTGGTCGTCCGTGTCTTGTGCGGAAGCGACAGGATGGGCAAATGCTATCGCCTCGTCGCTATTCTCGTGGGCGGCTCCAACATGTTGATATGGAAATGCCTGGGGTGAATGTCGCAGAGATGCCTGTCGAGCTGAAGAGCCTGAGCCAAGGGGCTGCAGAGGCACGGACTGGTGCTGGTGCTGATCCTGCAGCTGCGCATGCGCCTGCGTCCGGGTGGATCTCGCGCCGGTTGGTGACTGTGAGGCGGACTTGGAGGAGGATTCGGTTGGACGAGGGTGGGAGAAAGACAGTCGACGCATGGCGGGGCGAGGCGAGGCGAGGCGAGCGCCGGATAGAAGAGGAGCAGAGGCTCGGGAGGTCTCAGGCTAGGAACGGACGGGGTGGGGAGGGTTCGATGGTGATCCAGACGGCGCGGGTCGATACAGCAGGGAATAGCCGACAATCACTGCTTGAAAGGACACATAAAAACATTCATTGGGAAGAAAATGGGCGAAAGATGCAAGGCGCTGCTTTAGAGGCCGTTAGCCGCGGCGGCTCGCTGCAAGTGGCATTCGTAGTGGTGCTGCGGCTGCAAACGTCGAGGCTACGGTGTTGTGCGCCTCGAGGCCAGGCTGTGGTGAGGTGCCAGTGGTGCCTGCCGGAGGCATCTGCAGTGCTTTCCAGGGTGCAATCGATCTGATTAGATGGCAGAGGCGACACAATCCCCACGCATTCACAGCCCCCATTGTCCACTGGCCGTACTCGTCTTATTCTGACAGAGCTCCAGCGCCGCACCGAAACCTCGTCGCGCCAAGCGGAGCAGTCGGATGTTGACGCCTCTTTTGTTCTGGAAACCCACCAGATCCGCTTCAGTGCTTCTGTTGTCGTACGAGATAAAATATCGCACATGATGATGCATCATCTTAGCAAGCCGGGTGTCCACGCATTGTGGACTCGCCGGATGACGGCGCTGTGTCAGGGTTCTGCTGGGAACCTCAGCTAAGGTAAGGTAGTTAGTTCGTTGGGTAGGTGGTTTCGGTCTGACTCGGAGGGCTGCCCAGGTGGGTGGGGGCGGGGCCTGGAAGTTCAAGACATCCCAAGTCCGGTCCTCAACCCCGAATCACCACGAATCATCCTTGCCATTGACCTCACAGTCTGCCGACGATCCGCGCAATGCCATGACACAAGACGCTGTAGACGCGCCCAACAGCGAGATGGCCTTGACGGCAGCCAAGAAGCAGCTGCGTGCTGCTATGAAGCAGAGGCTGTCCTCCATCTCATCTGATTCTGTCAACGCTCAGAGTATGTCTCAGCTACTGCTCCTCACTTTTGGGTCTGTTCTAATGATCATAGGCCGGAGGGTTTTCGAGGCTTTGAAACGTTTCAAGCCTTACAACGAGGCCGTGAGCATAAGCGTCTATCTCTCAATGCCAGCGGCGGAGATCCAGACCGATGCTATTGTTCGACATGCGCTCCACTCGGGGAAGCAGGTTTTCATTCCTTACCTACACAAATCGCCATTGCAGACCCCCGATACTCCTTCGAGAGTTATGGATATGGTTCTTTTGAAGGGCTTGGATGACTACGAAGGCTTGAAAAGAGACAAATGGGGCATTCCGAGTGTTGATGCAGAGACCGTCCACGAGCGCAAGCGCATTCTGGGGCGGCCTGATGTCCATCACTCAGAGTCGCCTTCGCTCGACCTAATGCTTCTGCCGGGTGTGGCTTTTGATTTTGATTCCACGGGCGGAGTCCGGAGGCTGGGCCACGGTAGAGGATTCTACGACTTCTTCCTAAACCGTTATCTGGCACGACGAGGTCTTCACCCGGATGATGACAGCTCGCTGCAACTGTGGGGACTTGCCCTGACAGAGCAGCTTCTCGCGGCGAACTCGGGAGAGGAGGTGCCCACTGGCCCTCAGGACCGAAGACTCCATGGCCTGATTGCTGGGAGCGGCGAAGTGAAGGAGTCTGTGGGTGACCAGCGTGTGACATGAACGAACAAAGGCCTTGAGGAGTTTCAACAACCTCTGAGGCGGTCAATGGCAGGCTATGTCGCGGCAGTAGAGGGCAGGACTCCTGGTCGTGGGCAAGTTGGTAGCATGTCGACCCCATTCTCAGCTCCGAGCTGTAAGTGGGAGTATTCGTCTGCTTATCTCACCCATCGCGAGAGAAGAGTTCCGGCGAAGCCCATATTGTCGACGTCTGGGCACAATGGGCGATATCGAAATCGGCGCCGAGAGACCGACAGCTGATTCACTCCCGGGTTTCTTGAGTTGGTATCAACCTCCTCATGAAGCTTCGGGGCATAGCAGCCTGCCAGGTGGAGGGATCAATGCCGAGGCCAGTGAATTACATGAATACAGGTCGAGGTCACGGAGCCCCGTAGAACTTTGCCCCAGAATCCTCGCTAGACTAAGAACAGCGCACTGACTTACGCACACGAATACAGAGTTCGCAAGCGAGACGTCCGAAATTACTCCTGAAATAATATCCATACCATTTAGACACTGACTCCAAGCCGTAGGGCGTTGCGATTGGAAATTCAAGTTGCCGTGTCTGATGCCTTGACCCGGAGTGGAATAACCCCTGCCGATTGCCCTGCTAACCACAATTTGCCCCGCCAGTCGTGGCTCCACATGTCATCACTTTGCAAACAAACGACGGCCGACTCCAAGGTTGAGGTGGGCTCTGTACATACGCTTTCTTTCAACGACATCCCACCTCCTTTAGCTTGCACTTATTTCGCACACGTTCGTATATCTACTCAAGCTTGTCTACCCTTTCGGCGTTGTGGGGTAGCCTGCTTCAACCTCCCTTCTGGCACGACGCCCCGCCGCCGAGTTGCGATCACCTCGACCCGAACCAGTAGCGCGTGCGCGTACTTCCTGAGCTTCCTCCAACTTCGAGTTTCTTCTTCCAAGCCTTTGTATCCACTCGTTCGGATAAAGAAGTAACGCTCATCCGATATGGCCAGTAACGGCGGCGAAGAGGCCTTTGCGCCTTCAGACGTCCTCGGGGCTGTTATGACGATGCGGGGTGGGGAGCAGGACAGCAAGAAGCAGGCGCACGAGTACCTCGAAAGATTCCAGAAATCTGTATGCCCGGTCTTCAATGAATCTTCTGGACAGTAGACTGACGGCCTGCTATAGAAAGGGTCATGGGCGACCATTTTGGGTATTCTCTCTGAACAAGCTGAGCCCGAGGCAACTTTGTTCGCAGCCATCACTTTGCGCGGAAAGGTGAGAGTCACCAATCTTGGGTTCATCAATGTTGCTAACCCCAAAGATCACTTATGACCTCTCTACTCAAGTTGCGCCGAACGAGCTCGAAGCTCTCCGAACCCAGATCCTCGTCTTGCTCCAACGCTACGCTGCAGGCCCGAAGCCGATTCGAGTACAGCTCTGCGTTTGTCTGGCGATACTGGCCATCCAGATGAAGGACTGGAACGACGTACTCGGCTCCGTTGTAGGGCAGCTCAGTAGCAGCAACGAGAGCCATGCCGCTATACTCGACTTTCTGCGGGTATTGCCTGAAGAGGTTACCGAAGGTCGAAAAATCACCTTGTCTGTACGTGGAAAGCGAAGCCAACGGCTGGGACACCCTCAACAACTTCTTGACGACCGGTCGATATCAGCAGAGGCATGAGTCTAATACGAGCATTAGGAAGAAGACCTTGCAGTCCGGACGCAGACATTGTTGGCCGACAACGCCGATCAGGTGGTACAGCTCTTGATAAACTACGCGCAGTCATCTCGTAAGTAGAAGCGCTTTCTTTCTTTCTTCCGGGGATGCGATACTGACGTATGCAGCTGCTGCATCACAAAATCCTCAACTATTTGAATGCCTCACGTCGTGGCTAAGAGAAGTGCCTGTCGCCAACGTTGTACAGTCACCACTGCTCAACATTGTCTTCAATGGAGTGGCGAGCGATGAGTGCGCAACTGAGGCGTCAGAGTGTCTCTGTTCTATGCTGCGGGAAACAGCTGACCCCGACGAGAGCCGAGACGTGATCGAAGTACTCTTCCCTAGAGTTATTGCCCTGCAGTCGCAGATCAACCAGATCGTCGAAGAGGAGGACACAGAACGGCTCAAGGCCCTTACGAAAATCTTCGCCACCGCCGCTGAGTGCTGGGTGGTCGCAATAGCTCGGCAGCCCACGCACTTCAAACCCTTGGTGGATGCCGTACTTGAGTGCGCCGCCAGGGACAAAGAAAAGGATGTGATCGAGCATACCTTCAACTTCTGGTATGATCTGAAGCAGTTGCTTGTGTTGGAGCGCTATATTGAGAGTCGATTGGTCATGGTCGACGTCTTCTCAAAACTTGTGGATGTTCTGGTGAGCCAGCTCCAGTACCCAACACCCGAAAGCGGCAATGAGCTTGATCTGTTCGACGGCGACCGTGAGGCCGAAGAGAAGTTCCGAGAGTTTAGGCATCAGATGGGAGATACACTGAAGGACGCATGTGAGGTTCTTGGTGTCACAGAATGCCTCAAGAAGGTACTTGCATCCATCCAAGTCTGGATGCAGAACTACGCCAGCCAGGCATCCGACAACAATGTACCCCACTGGCAGGAGCTGGAGGCCCCCCTATTCGGTGTCCGGGCGCTGGGGAAGATGGTTGACAGGCACGAGGATATCGTGCTTCCCCAGCTCATGCCGCTGCTGGTACAAATACCGAACCATGAGAAGCTTCGATTCGCGACCATTATGGTCCTTGGTCGGTACACTGAGTGGACTGCCGCACACCCCGAATTCCTGCAGCCTCAGTTCAGTTACATTGTGGCATCTTTCTCTGCTGAGTCGAAGGAGATTACTAGAGCTGCGGCTCTTTCGATGAAGTTTTTCTGCCAGGACTGCAGAGACCTTCTCAGTGGGCAGGTGCTGGAGCTGCAAAGCTTCTACAATCAAGTTCTCGACAAGTTGCCCCAACAGAGTCAAGAAGAGATCACCGAGGGTGTCGCCAGCGTGGTGGCTGTTCAGCCTACCACGGAAATATATGGATTGCTGAAAACCTTTGTTGATCCCCTTATGGAGCGTCTGATGACGAAGGCCAACAATGCAAAGGAGGAGGAGGGCAAGTTGGCAGTAGCCGGTAAGTCTCAGGAGCTCAATTATTTCGGTAACCCTGCTAACTCGCTTCAGATCATCTCCAACTGATCACCATTTTCATCCAAAACGTCATACCCTCGATCGCCCCCGGACAGGAGAACCCTGCTGTTAAGTACTGGCAAGAAGTTTTCCCTATCCTCTCCACGGTCTTGGACAACTTCCTTAACTTCAGCCCTATTTGCGAACGTGTCTGCCGCTGCTGGAGGAACATGATAATTTCTTATCGCACTGAGATGACGCCACTCCTTCCCGACATGGCGAATAAGCTGGCTAATGGCTTCAATGTCTCAAGAGAAGGGTGCTTCCTCTGGACGAGTGGCTCTATCTTGCGCGAGTTCAACGAAGAGCGCGAACACGTTGACCAGACCACAAGCGACAACATCTACACATTCTTCGAGGCGCAAACCACGACTTTCTTGCGCGTCATGACAGAGCTACAGCCTAAGGAGCTGCCGGACGTTATCGAGGACTTCTTCAGACTCATGATCGATGCCTTGTTGTACTACGCACAACGCCTGATCCCCTCCCAGCTGATGACGTCCATCTTTGAGGCTTCGATCTATGCCTTGACGTTGGAGCAACGCGACCCGCTGGCGTCGACACTGCATTTCGTCAGGGATCTACTCTCCTACGGCGGCGACAACCCGGCCACGTCTTATCGCATTCCCGAGAATGTGAAACCCCAGCTTGAGGATGTGGTGAAGGGCCTCCTCTTACGGAATGGGCAGAATCTGACGAAGCAAGTACTTGCGGGGATGATGATTACATTTCCGCGCGACTGTTTCGCGGACGGAAGTGGCGTCCTGCTCGCACTGTTCCAGTTGCTACCGGAGCAGACTACGGAGTGGGTAGCGCAGACCATCCAGATGCTCCCTCAAGGCACGGTCTCGCCACCGGAGGCAGAACGCCTCATGTTCAAGATCAAAGAGAAGCTATCGAACCCAGAAGCGGGAGGTGTCAGGGCCGTACGCGTGCTTCTGCAGGACTTCACCAACACATATAGACGTCGAAACATCGCCCCTCGTGACGGCCTGGGCCAGCTCGAAGCCGCCCGCTTCCAGTTCTCTGGATGAAGAGTCCACAGACTGGGTTGCATTGATGATTATGAGCAGTAGACCCTCCGTATACTCTCTCGAAACATGACGCCGGCTCCGGGGCGACAAGCACACGTTCCATAGTTGCTTGCGAAGGATCGGCGCCGGTAGGGGGGCTCTGGGTGAAGAACGAGGGGGAGTGTATATGTGAGCAGCAGCTGAGCATTTGGAGCAGGCGAAGCTCCAATGCTTCGTTGAGAAGCCAGTTTAGTAGGGGACTCACTACTTAGAAGGGAAGGCTGAAGCGAATCCAGACGGAATACCACCAGATATGATCTTATGTCTATTGACTTTCAGTGTCATATGTGACGTTGTGCAGCTTGGTACATTTTCGAAAGACTTCATGCCAAAACCGCCGCCCACTTCCTGTGGTCCCACATATCGCCTTGAGATTGCTACTCCGAAGCCTCAGTCCACCAAGCTCTTCGTCATGTATATGACCGGCACCTCCCTCACCTCGCCCGTCTTCTCCATGACCCACGGAAATATCTCCGACATCCGGCCATCAACCTCAACCAGCCCCCACCCCTGCCTCGCATACCACTCCTGCGAAGTCCTCAGTTCGCCCTTTGGCCTTTCCAACCCGCGATCCTCGTACAAGTGCCTGAGGTGCTTCTCGCTTGACTGGTAGGCGCCTTGCATGGTGTCCAGTGCCAGGAGCTTGGCGTTGTGTGGAGGGAGCCTGGCGATGCTTTCGGTGAGTCTCATGGAGGAGCGGCCGAGGCCGGCGGCCTGGAGGGCCCAGGACACGTAAAGCGATTTCAACCACATTGTGCCCTCGGGGAAGGAGAAACGGGCGTCGTAGGAGGGGCAGATCTCGAGGGCTGTGTGCCCGATAGGAGTGAATCGCTCGAGTGTCGCTGTGCGAGGCAGGCTGCCATGGTTGGTCGCGGTGTCGATGATGGGGTCTTTCTCGGCTGGGTATTGCTCTAAATGTTGTTTCAAGAGCTCCTCACGGCCTGGGAGGCTTTCGGAGATAACCTTTGATCACGTTAGAGACAGGCTGGGGAGAGCTCGCTGATGAGGGGCTAAGGCTTACGATCCAGTACAGGAACTTTGACCCCTTTAATTGCTTCTCTTTCCATTCAGGGACCTCATCCATGCGCCAGCCACATGCTACCCTCTGATCGTACATTCGCTGGTATTGTGCCTCATTGCTGGGATCCCACGGAATGAGTTCAACTTTTTCAGTAGCCATCTTGCTTTCAGTTCTGGTGAGATGTCTCCGAGAGATTGTTAAAACTGGAAAGAGTTGACTTGAGTGGCATGCAATGTCTAATTCGTTGAGGAATTTCCGTCTTCAGCAACAAACAGCTACTTTGTACTAGTAATAGCTAAGATCGTTCTTCCAAGGGTGAGATGCTGACATGAGTGCTTTCCGAGATCGGGACCTTGCTGTGTAGTTTCGCGGCTGTCGACAATGACCCACGCCTCCCGCGCCTTTGGCTGACTGTTTCCCGGGGTTGGCGTAGACCCCTGAGTCGCAAGACGATGGAAAGCGACGCGAGCCGATGGGTGTGGTGGGGGCTGAGTCACTGCACTAATGGTGTAAATACTTTTGGTGTTAGGACCGAGTGGATGTCGATAGCGGACTTGGGGGGAACTTAGGGAGCTATCGTACTGCTCGGGTTTCGGCAAGCTGTTTGAGGGAATGCGATGTTGGTGAAGCATAGTGACTCACTTCTGCTCACGGACTACAGGTCAGCATCGTACCAACAGCATACACATAGGCCCCGGGCCCGCGCCTATTTGAAAGGAGACGAGCAGTTTTGTGCATAGACAATTGGAAGCGTAGCTTATGTAGGCGGGAGATTGATACTTCATCTTTCTTCGCCCCCAATCACCCGCCTTTCTTCGCACGGTTCATCGAAGGTGGACTTAGACTTAGGACTGTAGGGGATGATCGATTGCAGCTGGCTGAGAAGTGAATCGAGTCAAATTTGGCAAGTTAGAACGTGAAAGGCATCCCATTTGAATAACGAACCGATTTTCGCTCAATCTGACTGCTTTCCGATGTCAAAGATACCTTGATATTACGCCTGGAAGTCGTTGTGGTGACGGTGTCGCCGGGACCCGAAACCCACACATCGCCACCAGTTCCTACACTCAATCTCCTGCACTCAATCTCAACCAAACGAGCAACGACCCTCACGGACCTTCGACGTCTCAGTACCGCCTCGCGATTTGGGGCTAGGCCCACCAACAGCCATGACAAACCTCGACTCTGCGACGTGCAGAGTCTGCCGGCTCCCAATCGCCGAGCTCCAGCAGGCTCTCAACCGCAGATGCCCTTTCTGCGACCGACTGTTCCTCCGAGTTGACGCGAGCCGTCGACACGCCAAGACATGCCATGAGCGAGCCAACCGTCCCTTACCGGAAGCCAAACGTGGCCGGAAGTCCCGGGCGTGCAACATCTGCTCCCGCGACAAGACCTCTTGCAATGGCGCCCTTCCGTGCCTGAGGTGCTCAACCCGCAAGGTAGAGTGTGTATACAGCTCGCTCTGCCATGATGGTTCTCACCGTGAGATTGCCTCTGCTACCGGCAATGGTCTCAAACGGACGGCCGAGCGGGATGAACGTATGGATATGTCCTTGTTGGAGTGGAGTGATCCATGCCGCGATCCCATGTTGAAGATGCTGGAGTCCGAGCCTCAGTCTGCAGTCGAAGTTCAGCCACAAAAGGCAATCATGCCTGGACTGCCAGCCTGGCTTGAGGGCACCATTGACCCAGCGCTGTTGCTCCTTGATCTGCCTGCCGATGATGCATCTTGGGGGCCATGCGGAGGGCTGGTTGAAAACGGGGACCCGGTTGCTAAGCTCTCCATCGCCGCCGCTGCGAAGAGGATACAGGCCCTCGAGGTTACATTCCGCAAGATGCTTGTATTGAAGCCATACCTGCGGACAGGCTTTGATACGGCCTGCGGCAACCGTTTCTTCGATATCTCTCATGTCGAGCGTGTACTGTTTGCTGGTGCTAGACAGAGCAGCCAACTTGCCACTTTCATTCACTGGCCGACATTCGATCCTGAGAAGGTCTCCTTACCTCTGATTTTGGCGGTTGTCCTCGTCAAAACCTCCTACCTGCACTACAGCGGGGACAATCACGCATCAATACTCAACGCACTGTTCCTTGAAATGGTAGAAGAATATATCTTTCAGCAGCTGAGGGAGCATATTGATCAGCTGGCCCTATGTCCTGACAAGATCAAGAGTAAAGGCCCTGCGTTTGATGCTTGTGGAGCAGCTGAAGTGATTATTGCGATTCAGTGCACTATCAACAACCCTAGGGCGCGTGAGAGAATAGCCACAGAGAGGCTACCGTACCTAGTGAACGTTTTGCGCAAGAGCGAGATGATAGGAACAAGACATATCATGTCGCTGGATGGGGTCTCGTGGGAGGACTTTGCCCATACAGAAGCACAGATCAGGTTGGTGACGAGCCTTCACAACAGCTGCGGGCTGCTGTCGGGCTTTTGCAACCACCCACCTGCCTTCATAGTAAAGGAAATGAAGGGTTCGTTGCCTTGCAACAATGATCTTTGGCATGCCGAGTCACAATCAGACTTTGAAGAGCTCCAGAGGATGCTTCCGAGTAGTCACACGCTCCCGTCTTTCCATGAAGCTACCTCTATCCTTCAAGCCCATGAGTGGGATCCTTCAAGGAACTCCCTTGGAAAATTGGGCATAAAGCAGCTTTTCTTTGTGGTCATAGGTGAGCCACCTTCATCTCAACCCCGATCCTTAAGCTGATGGTACTTCAGGCTTTCAAAGCATCGTCTTCAACTTTCGTGCGTCCATCATGTGCGACACCACGAAACACGTGCTTCTACGCGCTCTAGACCGTTGGGCTTCCCTATGGATCTCTGTCACGCGCCACCTGCCAACAGATGAACTTAAAGGCCTAGGGATTGCCCGAATCGCCCCTGAATTGGCTCTCTTGATGAGGAGGGTGCTAGAGGTTCTGGGTACGCCCACAGCTGAAGGCTCGGATTACTGTGATGGCAAGATCAGATATGATACTGCTCACCTACACGAATTTGTGAGGAGACACGGTTTACCGGGGCACCCTGCAATGGTAGGGTAAGGAAAAAGGGGGCAAGGCCGAAGTGTGTGTATTTCCCGTGGGCGTACAACATTATGTGGGGCCGAAGTGTGAATTTCCCGATCCATACTTATATTCAAAGGACTAAACACTTTGGACCTCGTCATTTCTCAAGAGGTCATTTATTCGGTACTTACGGCAATCTTTCGAGAAGAAGCTACAAAATATGGCTGCTATGGTGGCTTCACAAAGTTAGTGTCAACCCCTGAAGGCCACCTGACGGTGCGGCTTACACTACATCAGTAGCAACTCGATCAGTCGTGCTGCATGCAGCGAAACCCTTGGGCCTTACCCTACGATCCGGAACATTGACGAACCGAAAGACGTTCGAAACGACTCATCCGCGTTGGACTTCCACCTTGCCCAAGACCCTCGACCGTGACCACTCCCATCCCGCTGCCCTCTCGTCGGACGTCAAGACCAACAACCTCGCTGAGTATGCACTGTAAGCTTGCCTTCCAGATTACAAGTGAGTTGGAGCTAACAACACCGAGGACAACCCTGGATCACATCGTATCCTGGGCTCGCAATGGCTCTATGTGGCCCCTGAGCTTCGAACTCGCCTGCTGCAGCATCGAGATGATGCACGTCTCTATGCCGCGCTACGACCAGGACCGCCTGGGTATCATCTTCAGAGCCACCCCACGGCAGGCGGATGTCATGATCGTCGCCGGCACCGTCTGCAATAAGATGGCCAGCGCGTTGCGCCAGTGCTACGACCAGATGCCGGAGCCCAGGTGGGTCATCAGCATGGGAAGCTGCGCGAACGGGGGCGGGTACTACCACTACTCGTATAGTGTTGTAAGGGGCGTTGATCGGATCATTCCCGTGGATATTTATGTGCCTGGCTGCCCGCCTACCCCTGAGGCCCTTATGTATGGGATCTTCCAGTTGCAGAGGAAGGTCAGACAGCAGAGGTCTAACAGGATCTGGTACAGGAAGAAGTAGAGTGGCCCAGGCTAGGGTTTTACAAACCAGTGAATGGAAGGAGTAGTACTTGGATGCTCGATGCGTCTACTGGGCAGGCCTACAGAAGTTTGTTCTAGCACAGGCAGTATCCGTACTATGTCGTCGTGTTTCGAGCGTCTTTAGACGTTTGCCTTCGCAAGGATGACTCTGACAAAGAAACAGCAATTGGTTTGAATCGTTTTCCGTTAAGGGTAGAAAAGTCCAGTCAAAAAATGGTAATTGATTGATGGAGAGAGCCGGTTCACTTGTTAGTTTGTCCGTTTTCGCGGGGCTGGATTGTGGCTCCGACTGTCGGAGTCCACAGTAGATTTTAAGCTGTCCACGTTGATTCCCCAGCGACCACATTTGTCATCAATACTACTGATGGCTAGCAGAAAAGAAGTGAAAGGAAAGATTCTCCGGATTTTAACTTTGGTCTTCAGCCGATTTCTGGTACTTGAAGAATTCACGCCCAGCAAAGCATCCCTCGAGACCGTGTTAGTCTAGGTTTACTAATCCACGACTACGATTCGCCACCATCTCAAGCCTCATCCCACCTCACCTCTCACTTTCACTTTCACCACCACTTGACACTGTCTCCCAACGGACGGATTTTCCGCAATGGCGCCATCACTGGAAGAGCCCGAAGACGTGTCGGACGTTCTCGCCAACCCTCTCAAATCGAAACCGACACTCGTCGCCCCGGAGCCAGAGCACTGTCCCGGCCCCGAATCCCAAACCGCCGGCAAAGCAGACTCCTGCGCCGGCTGCCCCAACCAAGCCATCTGCGCGTCCGCGCCCAAAGGTCCCGACCCAGACATCCCGCTCATCTCAGCGCGGCTGCAGGATGTGAAGCATAAGATCCTGGTGCTATCGGGGAAGGGAGGCGTGGGGAAGAGCACGTTCACAAGTTTGCTCGCGCACGCGTTTGCCACGAACCCGGACAGCACGGTCGGCATCATGGATACGGATATCTGCGGCCCTAGCATTCCCAAGATGATGGGCGTCGAGGCGGAGACGATACATGTCAGCGGCACGGGCTGGAGTCCGGTCTGGGTGATGGATAACCTCGGCGTCATGAGCGTGCAGTTCATGTTGCCCAACAGAGACGACGCGGTGATATGGAGGGGTCCCAAGAAGAATGGCCTCATCAAGCAGTTTCTCAAAGACGTGGAGTGGGGGGAGCTGGATTTTCTCTTGGTTGACACACCACCCGGCACGAGCGACGAACACCTGAGTGTGAACTCGTTCTTGAAGGAGAGCGGGATCGACGGGGCGGTGGTGGTAACCACACCGCAAGAGGTCTCATTGTTAGACGTGAGGAAGGAGATTGACTTCTGCCGCAAGGCCGGGATCAGGGTGCTTGGCTTGGCGGAGAACATGAGCGGCTTCGTCTGTCCCAAGTGCTCTGGGGAGAGCCAGATATTCCGCGCGAGCACTGGTGGAGGAAAGGCTCTGGCAGAGGAGACTGGCGTGCCGTATCTCGGCGCCGTACCGCTTGATCCGAGGATAGGCATGGCCTGTGACTACGGGGAGAGCTACTTCGATTCCTTCCCTGACAGTCCAGCCTGCGTAGCATTCAGACAAGTGGTCCGAAGCCTCGCGGAGCAGCTGGGTCTCGATGACAAGAACATATTGCCCGAATAGAAGTCATGTGAGCCTGCAAAAACTACGGAGCTCGTGGTATTGTCGTCTACCGGACCGCGCACTCAAAGGCCGCCGGTGCAAGACCTATGCTCCCAACTTCTCCGGAATCTCCTCCAGATCGTCCGCCGACTCAATGTCGATCACCCGCCCAACCTCGCTGGTATTGCGCATTAACTCCTTCGCCCCGGCGTACAGCATCCGCAGTTCGGCGTTACACGTAATCGGGAGGTAGTACAACAGGACGTAGGGGACGGACATTCGGCCGTCAGCCTAGAGCAGCTGCGCGTCAGCAATGGACCCAGTACAGATCGATGGGGACGGGGCGGGACGGACCGTGGTGATCGGGTAGCTCAGCAGGACATATCGGGGGGAATGGTCGGGGAGGTCGTCGGCGATTTCGTCGAGAGACTTGTAAACTGTCTTATCTTCGTCCTGGCGGATCTCGTGGGTGTTCTTGTCGATCATGTCTGGGGGGCGCAACCGTCAGCTCGACCCGATATGAACTTGGGGTTATGCGGATATGGGGTCACTGGTAGGAGACGTACGAAGGACGTACATATGACTGCTTGCGGTCCGCTTGCTCGGGAGGTTGTGAGCCGGAATTTGCGGAGGTGGTCCTTGCTCTCTTGCGAGAAGGTGTAGAGTCTAGATTCGGACGCCTGATGGGATTAGCGGGGGTGTACAAAATTGAGGATCAACAAAGAATGCGGACCATTTTGAGTGTTGAAAGACCGAGAACAAGCCTATGCGCGGGAGCGAAAGCGAAGCTCGTGATGATGATTGCAGGTTGAAGCGCGAGAGTTGCCCCGCGGGTTGCTTAGCGACCCCACCTTGGCAAGCTCAGGCTCACCGGGCGGTGATCCTGCAAATAAAAGCCAGCCACATCGCGGGTCTTTTCACACTAATGCGGCACCTGCTATTGTGTCATGTAACTTCCCGTTGAATAACGTCATGACCTTCAGGGTCAATTTGACATGCCTTCTCCAACCATTACCGAAATCGGACACTTCCTACCTCGTCTTCTAGTACTGCTCGTCTTACCTCTACATCCCTAAGCACTAATGTTCTCGCGCCTGTCACAAATCACCCGACATCTATCTCCCACGGTAGCTCAAGGTACGCGACGGACAACTGCTCCGACGCTTGTTGGCAACAGGATGGCGGCGAGTACCGCGGATGAGCGCAATGCGCGCACAATCCACACAGCGGCTTGTTTGATTATTGGAGATGAAGTTCTCGGTGGAAAGGTAAGTCCGCTTTTAGAAAGATTACGATGAGAAAGCTAACGCGTCGCATAGACTGTCGACGTGAGTTGTTTGGGAAGTGGTGCCGGGGCTTTTTGCAGGGGCTGATGAGTGTAGACCAATTCGGCGTACATGGCCAAATGGTGCTTCTCGCTCGGGATAGTACGTCCTTCTCGCAAATGCCGTGATATTAGACTGACAAAGATGCAGAGCTTGAAGAGGGTCGAGGTCGTTGAAGATGACGAGAGTGAGATCATCGAGGCCACTCGCCGCATGAGTGACAAGTACGACTTCGTTGTAACCAGCGGCGGCATTGGTCCAACGTGAGTGAGGTCCCTTACACATAGCTGAGGAGAGTCTCACTTATCCGCAGGCACGACGACATCACCTACCAATCGATAGCAAAGGGGTTCGGACTGCCTCTGAAGCTTCACCAAGAAGCCTTCGAGAAGATGAAGAAGCTCTCGAAGCCTCACCCTTCTCAACCCAAGTTCGACTGGGAGACCGATTCCCCTGCTCTCAAAGCGAAGTTGCGCATGGTTGAGCTACCAACAGACGAGAAACGGCCCATGGATAAGCAGTTCATCTTCCCTCATGAGGAGCTCTGGGTCCCCGTTGCAGTTGTGAATGGCAATGTTCACATATTGCCTGGAGTCCCGCGCTTATGTGAGTCGATTGGATTCGAAAATGGGTATCGATTCTGACGTGTATAACAGTCGAGAAGCTCATTGATGGGCTGAAGCCCCATCTTCTTCCTCGCCTCGCAGATCCTGAGGGCAAGGGTACTTATCGAGTTCTCATCTCGACTCCTATGGCGGAGAGCGGTGTCGCACCGTATCTGACTGAGTTGGCCGCCAAGGTGGAGCACAAGGGTGTCAAGGTTGGTTCCTATCCGCGCTGGGGCAAAAAGAGAAACACTGTGACCCTTGTCGGAAGGTAAGTTGCGACCCCCACGATCACTAAAAGGGTGAGCTGACTTTGCGCAGGGACCAAGCGTATCTTGAGAGCTTGGTGCCAGAGGTTGAGAAGGGCGTCGACGGCAAGCGAGTGATGACTGAAGGTGAAGACGATTCGGGGACTGAGGAGGTCGAGAAGGATTCCTAATCTACTGTAGGTGTCAATATCCTGTATCAAAGTCCTTGAATATACACGCCATCGCGGCACGATCAGACCACTTGCTTTGACAAGCGCGTTACCGAGTCACATGCGCGTCGGACTAGCGTGCGAAATGACTTGGCCAGGGCGTCTCCTTACACCGCACGATGGATCTGCAAAAAGAAGCCAAAGTTGGCATACAGGCGCAGATCAACGCCGAACCAAGAGCCCTGCGGGGACGACGCTCAGACAACTGGTGGAGTTGTCAAAGCTCAAGGTGTCATGTCAAGCTTGATGATGGCTTGCTTGCTTGCTTGCTTGCATGCGTGGGCAGCACAGGACGACGCCGCTTCGCGCCTTTGGAGTGATCCTAGACCGAGCTTCAGTCCAGATTGCGAAAGCGGAAGTGATTCGCATGATAACAGCGAAAGCCGGACAGACGGCGATGGTAGGCTGTAATTTGCAGGATAAAGGTTGCACGCTTGGCGGAGGGACTAACGAAGATTGTAATCTGCCAGATTAGGGGTATCTTGACGACAGAAAGAGGTGCCCATACGCTACGCGTTCGAGACCAATCAATTGCGTGGGATTTCTGTCGAGCAGGCGCCACACCTGATTCGCTTGCATGTTCTCGAAAAGAAATGGAAGCCAGGGCTTTTACGGGCTGGGCGGACCCCCCCGCGTATTATCTGCAGGGCATCGAAGCTGCACGATTATCATCGGATACAGAGCTTTTCGAGTCTTTACGCTTTGGCTCTATTTAGCTTATTGTGTGAAGGGAACAGACGCACCCAACACAGGTTGACGGCCGTCGCCGCATCCGACGGACATTAGCACTGGCCCTGGCGGTGGCACGCTTGCGTGTGGAGTGCATGAGGTGCCCGTCCCCGTGGAGCCGGCGCCGAGACTGTGGCAGCTTTACATGTGCGAGAGGACACCATCCGGATGTCGTGCTGGACTCTGAATATTGGGCCTTCGCCTTTTCTTCCTTCTCTCCTTTATTCTGCCAGGAAGGCCGGCTTCGGGCTTTGCTTCTGTCGTTGGAAGGCCGCAAGCCCCGCGGACGACGTGCAGCTTGTGGCAAGCAAAGGGTCTCGCTCCACATGTTCAATGTCTCTCAGGCCATGGCGGCCATGCTGGTCTCAGACCCTTTGGAAGGTCACCTCCCCGACTCATGGAGGTAGCTAAAGCTGCAAAGGCAAATGACATTTCCCGTCGGAGGCTGGAGCGTAGACTTGACAGGTGGGGGAGCGAAGCGTGGCCAATGCTTAACCCGGAAAATGGCGACGACATGAGCCTCTACGTCCGTCCTGTATACGAAGGCATCAGGCTGCAAGACCATTATCGCGTGTCTTGTCCCGAGCGATCTGTTCTGCACACCGCCGCCATTCGCCGACTCCTTGCATCGCGGTTGGAGTTGTGTCACACTGAGCAGCATGTTGGGGGGTTGCCGAGGGCTAAGATAGGACATGCGCCGACCGCTGAGCTTCCCTGGCTTCCGCGTTCGCATTACCGCCCGCGGCGTTGAGCGTGAGGACGCCTCCGGACGCCATCCAGACATCGGACCAACCACGCCTGAACACCATCTGCAGGCGACGGGTAGAACTGACAGCGGCTGCCATCAACCACTGATCTTGGCCAAGCAAGAAAAGAAACACACAACGCCGACTATGGACGGACCCTTATTACCAGTAACCAAAGGCATCGCGACCCGTGCCCCCCAAACGTGAAGGAGCCTTGGAGAGATGCTCAAACCAGCCAATCCCAGCAGCGCACTGGCCACCTGTTTCTCCACCAGTGGTGGCTCCTCCACTGTAACTCGCCCAAGCGGCTAGCTCCAGCTAAAATCTGCCGACCCTCGCCTAGAACCTCTGCTAGTGGCTTCCTAGTATCACCCGCCATTTCCCTATCAGATGTAACTTGCTGGTCCCCCATCCAAGCGGCGCTGCAAATCAATCCCAGGCCTGGCCGGGCCAATCCTCCACTGCGCTGCACCATTGGCAGTCCATCCTCCCCTTCTTCTCTGTCCTGGCAACCTTGTCTTCCCCCGTCCTCTCTTTTCTCTCCATTGATACCATAGATCTCTTCTGTCTCCGACGCCGCACAACGCTGCGTTTCGACTTCCTGCAACTCGACTGTCCCGACCCCTTCGTCGCCGTGCCACGCTCCCAGCCACCCTTGCGCCAGCGCGAGTCAATTTGCCCCTTTGAAGCTCCTTCGGAACAGCTGAGCTCCCGCTCCAACACCAATCCATCTCCTCAGTCACAGACGCGATTGCAGACGCAATGGCTACATCAACCAAGGTACTGAGTTCGGCGAGCAACAGATGCGCAGTGTGGCTGACCTGAGTGCGCAGTTCTTGCGAGAGTACAAGCTCGTCGTTGTCGGTGGTGGTGGTGTCGGTAAATCTTGCTTGACGATCCAATTGATCCAGAGCCATTTCGTCGACGAATATGACCCTACGATCGAAGGTGCGTTGCGTCAATTGTGATGTCCAAAGCAATCGAAAGCTTTTGCATCGCGACATATCCATCTTTCCCTTATCGCCAGCCCTGATTACTGACCAACCCAGACTCGTACCGCAAGCAGTGCGACATTGACGACGAGGTCGCTCTTCTCGATGTTCTCGACACCGCCGGCCAGGAGGAGTACAGTGCCATGCGCGAGCAGTACATGAGGACAGGAGAGGGTTTCCTGCTTGTCTACGACATCACTTCCCGCCAGAGTTTCGAGGAGATCACCACCTTCCAACAGCAGATTCTGCGCGTCAAGGACAAGGACTACTTCCCAATGGTTGTTGTGGGCAATAAGTGCGATCTGGAGGGCGAGCGAGAAGTCTCGAGGCAAGGTACGCCGCTCAGTACTCCTCTAATACGATAAATGCTGACCATCAACAGAGGGAGAGGCGCTGGCGCGTTCGTTCAACTGCAAGTTCATCGAGACCTCGGCCAAGTCCCGCTTGAATGTCGAGAAGGCTTTCTACGACATTGTTCGCGAGATCCGCAAGTACAACCGCGACATGCAATACTCTGGCGGCGCCGGCGGCGCCGGTGGCCCCAACGGCCCTTCAAAGCAAATGGACATGGACGGCGGAGAGCAAGAGGCTGGCTGCTGCTCCAAGTGCGTTGTTATGTAATGCGGACCATTCCCAAGGGCGGGCGTACATACGGTTGAGACGGCGCGTGGTGTGCGGATCGACCTCATCTAGGAGGCCCTTCATGACCGATGAGACTGCGGATGACCATACCACTACAGAAGAGAATTTTCTTTGCATCAAACGAGGAGTCAGGTTTTGGTCGGACGAAGTGTTGGGACCCAACCTGTCTGAGAGCAGCGAGGCTTGCACCCAACCCTACTGGAACGAGCAATGGCGAGCACAAGCGACAGAAGCGCGGCGCTGACATTCAGGCGCGCGGACTTCATTCTCTTGGCCTTGTATTCTTACAACAGCACTATGTGTTAAGGGCAAAAAAAGAACAGACCAGCGGGGTTCAACAGCGAAAAGAGGCATACGGGGCCGAAAGTGCTCCATGGGCCCGATGAAGACTGCGAGTAGAAGGCTAGACGGATGTTGCAAGGAAATTATGATCATGATTTGGTCATATTTCGAATGTTTAGCTGCTGATGGGTTTCCTCGTTCATTTTTTTTTTTACTTTTGTTTCTTCTTCTATTTCGATTACATACGGGTCTTCTACTGCGGTCTTCTGTCTACCATACCTTAGTTTATATCTGATACTTGAAGTGTAATTTCTTTGACTGACTTTGCCGTACGCCGCTGTAGGATATGTGACACCGCAAGCCATCACCGCCATCGCCTACAAGTGCCCCATCTGGATGTCTAGATACTATCCGTGTACTGGAGGCCTAGGGCTCTGGAGCAGTCTTGGTCCTTGCCTGTCGCCAAAGTCCTCATACTAGCCGTAGGCAGTGAAATCCGGCGAGGTCGCTAAAGCTTCACGACGAAGACAGTGAGCTGTACTCCCGGTTCATGAGGAAGTGTGACAGAAGATACTTACGGCAGAAACTATACCCATGATGTTGCTGGGCTAGATTGAATCAACCGGCTTGAGGACACTGAGGGGACTCGACTTGGAGATATGAACTGTTCAATCTCCAGAAGACAAATATGCAAGTCTAACAGACAAGTAAATGAGCCTTAACATGAGCTTCCTGCTTCTCCAGAAACCTGGTGGGGAGAATAATTCAGTAGTTAAGGTACTAAGTATGGGCGATCCCGAAGGGACGACGTCTGGCTCGACTGTCCCGGTCTTTTTGTCCTTTGCCACCCCACCTAAATTTTTCTCCCGTCGGCGATACGAGTGGTCTGATAGAGGGGCATATGTGAACTTGTCCCCTTATCTGATCGAACATTTTCCATACCTACCGAACACCACAGCATAACGATGGCACCTTCGGCAGATTCCCCAGTCGAGTCGCAAGGCTCGCAGATTGCGAGCTTGCGTGAGAGCCTGTGCTCCGAATCCACGCCCCTCCCCCTCCGCTTCCGCGCCCTCTTCTCCCTGAAGCACGTCGCGCAAACCTCCCCCTCGCCCAGCGACGCCACAGCAGCGATCGAAGCCATCGCCGCGGGCTTCGCTTCGCCTTCTGCTCTGCTGAAGCACGAGCTGGCATACTGTCTCGGGCAGACGGGCAAGGACGCCGCCGTTCAGCCTCTGCGCGATGTGTTGAGCGACCTGAAGGAGGACCCGATGTGCAGGCACGAAGCCGCCGAAGCGCTCGGCGCGCTCGGCCACGAGGATAGTCTGGAGCTGCTCAAGAAATTCAGAGACAGGGAAGGGGAGGAGGTCGTTGTTACGGAGACCTGTGAGATTGCGATTGATAGAATCGAGTGGGAGAACAGCAAAGAGAGGAAGGCAGAGAAGTTACGGCAGAGGTATGGTATGCGCCAGTGTCTTCTATGGCTCTGTACTGACGATCTTAAGTGATTTTGCCTCAATCGACCCCGCGCCGCCGATGCCCGAATCCCAAGCCACAGTTGAGGAACTAGAAAAGACGCTCATGGACACCCAACAGCCGCTGTTCAAACGCTACCGCGCCATGTTCGCCCTCCGCGACCTAGCCTCGCCCCCCGACCTACCCACCGCCGTTCCTGCAGTTCACGCTCTCGCGAAGGGCTTTGCAGACTCTTCCGCCCTGTTCCGCCACGAGATCGCCTTCGTGTTCGGGCAGCTCTCGCACCCGGCCTCTATTCCTGCCTTGACGGCCGCGCTCAGCGACACTAAGGAGGCTAGCATGGTGAGGCACGAGGCTGCCGAGGCATTGGGCAGCCTGGGCGAGGAGGAGGGCGTGGAGGAGACACTCAAGAAGTTTTTGACCGATCATGAGAAGGTTGTGAGGGAGAGCGTTATTGTTGCGCTTGATATGGCGGAGTATGAGCAGAGCGGGAGTGCGGAGTATGCCTTGATTCCCGAGGCTGCTGAGGCGAAGGCGTAGCCTAAATATACGTTCAAGATCGCCGTGACTGACCCAAATCGATCCAAGTTGCCCGTAAATGGCCAAAGTCGTGCGTGTGCAAAGTGTGACTTGCCTCAAGGTCTTCGGGTCGAAGTTCGGGGGCCGGACATATTGCTAGTGGTTAACCTCCAAGTCATCGACACCAATTAGTTGTTTTCGTGCCATCTGTCAAGTCGTCAGTCACGTATCTCCGGTTCTCTGCGTTTGTACTCACGAGTTGCCACATTTGCAGTTGTAGATGACCGTGGACCCTTCGTCTGCACTACGCAGCTGAACGGTCGTATATGTGACCTCCTCCCGTCCACACTTGGGACATTTTTCCTGCGCCGCCGTTTCGGTCTGGATGTTGTGCCGCTCGAAGTTTTGGACGCTGGATTGGAGCTTTTGCCGCAGGAAGGACGGGAAGTCGGAGGGCTTGCTCTCAGTCTCGATTATCTTCGATCCGCTGTCCTTGTTCTCAGCACCGCAGCACTCGCAAAGGAGGATGCTCTTCTCGCTGCCCTTGGTAGCAGGCAACAGATTGCCGCAGTCGGTGCAAAAAACCAACGATCCGATCGCTGCCATGTTGTCGGGACGTCTGCGTGGGAAAAAAGGCTACTCGGGAATGATGGGTCTCTTGTCAAGCTCGTCGCAAACTGCCAGAAATTTTGCTGGACAAAAAGTCAAAGGCCCTGGAGAAGATCACGATAAGATAAGGGATTGACGTTCACGGTCGCGCACGGGCCACTCAGCTCAGAGTCCCAGAGTGAGCCAATGCAAGGCTAGCGCAGGCGCAACCCCGGATTGGTCTTCGAGGCAGGTTCGGCCTCGAGTTTCCTCCAACTTCAACAATTTCACGACTCGTCGCGGCAGGCCTTTTCCTTTCTCCTCAGCCTGTCCGGCTTCTACGCCTTTCGCTCACACCGATTTCGATCCTCCCATCGTACTATCGGCCTGTTGCACCCCTGCCGACACCCGCGCTGTTCTGCGATTGTTACATGCGACTTCGGCTTCGGTGCCCGCGAACCCACGACGACGATGCATAGCCGACCATAGACTCGAAGTCACAGCTGCGAGCTATCATGACGATACCGGGTTCGTCTGGTCCGAATGGCCTCCCGAACGGGGCCTGGGCCCCTCCGTCCGCCAGGCGTCTGCCCGATACCTCCCGTCCCCTCGCTTTTCGAGAAGCGCTTCCATACTATCCGCAAACCAATACCCTCCCCTTTCTTCCAGGTTCGCCTCACTCCCAAGCTGATCTTGGTGGTCACTAATCAAGATAGAACTCATTTCAAACTCCAGGATTGAGTCTGGGTCCCCAGCCCTCAACACCTCGGACATACTCCCACCTACTGAATTGCGACAACTTGACGAAGCAGCCCGCGCCCAAGAGAAGCTCACGAAAGAAGGCAAAAGGGCTATTCAAGGCGTGCTACAAGATCTGAAAGCTTCTTCGAATCGATAGTACGAGAATCTCTTTCACGACTCCAACACAGCTAACACCTATTAGCAAGTTCACCCCGGTCAACTGCGCACCCTCAACCGAACCACCAGCCAGCAGCCTGTCGCAAGGACTATCTCCGTGTTCGAAAGCAATATTCGACAGGGTCGGAACCTACTTCATCGATAAAACCGCCGGGTCGACCAGTCTGAGCGTGAAAGCCGAGCCCGAAGCCTCACCCGCACCAACCTCCACCGCCCAGCGGTCGAGTCAACCCGCCAACGCCAGCGCACACAGAGCCAACGCGAGGATCGAAGTTGCTATCCCCTCCAAGAACTTTGATGCCTCTGCATACACAGATTTGGCATCACAAGCGACACTTCACCAATCCGACCCACCGAACTCAGGCGGACAAGCGCCTCAGCCCACACATGCCGGAACTTCTACAGCGGAGTGGTCAGGGCATCAAGAGCCAGGATTTCGAGTCGAAATCTCATCAGCAGGCATTAATCGCAATGAATACATGGCGGTTGAGGTGCCAACCTCCGTGGAGGAGCCACAGGAGGTGTCTCGATACCGCCAAAGCGCTGGTGACCAAGCTCGCGCTGCAGAGAGCATCGACCAACGACAGCGCGCTGATGCGGCCGTCAACGATCTTCGGCGCCGCGTAGAGACTATTAATCGAGCTGTCAGTGCAGTCTACGAGCAGCGACCCGGCTTCGACCAGATTGTCGTTCTCAACTCAGATCAGGAACCCACAATGACGGCAGAAGAGCACAAGAAGATGCTTACAGCTCTTCAGAAAGTTGTCAACTTGGGTCGGTTCAGCACTGTACCTGTTGAAGATCTCGCGCAAATCTTGCGGCTGAGTGAGGCTGGCTTAAAGGAAGCCTTGACGCTTGACGTCCAAGTCGACCATGGACTAGATGAGGAGTCGATGTCAAATTGGCTGCAGCAAATATCAAGTGTAGACACAGCTTTCAAAGCCGCGCGCACAAGTCTGCGAATCATCACTGGTGGACGAGAAGATCGACAGCTGTACTCTGAGAATATCATCGAAACCAGTATCCGTATCTTCCAGAAAGCTACGGATGAGATAATCATTCCTTTGGTTGAGCTACGAAACTCCGGAGACACCGGCCATGTCTTTAAAATACTTTCCAAGCACAAGAAGGAGGTTTCGACACTTTTCGTAACTTGTCAGAAGCTACTGGGCATGTTGGCTGAGCTGGTTACCAAGGTTCAGGTCACTGATCTTCCGTTGAACACCCTCGAGTTTGTAGCGTCGAACCTCGTATTCGTGATCAACGCGCAGTATGAGAAGGACTCGCTCGTGGGTATCCAGAAATTCGACGGCATTCGATCAGGGGCAATGGACGTCCTGTGCCAAATTTTCTTGGTCAAGCCGGAGCAACGACAAGGCATCCTCAACGAGATTTTGACATCACTATCAAAACTGCCAGTAACGAAACAGGGTTCCCGTCAATTCAAGCTTGCAGAAGGTGGAAACATACAACCGGTTTCGGCTTTAGTGATGCGCCTAGTCCAGGCGAGTGCTTCCTGCCCGAACACTGACAGGGAGGGTCGACGACTGAACATGCTTCGGAACATTGATGGCGCTGACGGCGACGACGAACTTCCCGACACAAGGCGAACTACGGGAAAACCGACAGTGGTCAGCGATCAGCAAGCCGCTGAACAACCTGACGTGGCCGTTCAAGACCTTGTGTCCATAACGACACCACTTACCGAAGATGCCTTCTCCAATGCCAGCAACGTCATTCGCTTCTTGGTACAGCGAGCTGCCGGTTCAAGCAAGACAGGCGAAACTCCCTACCGCAATCTGTTGGACCTTTGCGTGGAGGATTTCATTACTTGCATAGATTCGCCCGAATGGCCGGCCGCTGAACTTCTGCTTCGTTGCTTGTTGAATCAGATGGCTTTTTTGTTCGAGCAGGAGCGTACTGCTGCACCAACGAAGAACATGGCCCTTGAGGTTCTCGGCAACCTGACATCCGCGATATCTCGACTTCGATCCCAGACCAAACGCTTAGCAGCCTCTCTACAGACGAGTGAGGCCAGCGAACTCTCGTCCTTCCTCGCCGACCTAGCGTCTACTTTAATGGACTCGCCGAGCCGCAACTGGCGGTCATTAGCGTGGACAGGTCCTTTTAGGGTTGTTCTCGAGTCAAGTTTGTCGCCGAAATCTGCTGATGCACATCTCCAAAGCGCTGCTTCCTTTACCATGACTAGCTGGGCTACGCGGGTCAGTAAGTGCTTCGAGAATGCGGACGATGACGATAGGCAAAGAGATGAAGAATTAGGGCGTCTAGCCTATCGTCTACGAATGATGATCGAGGATCCGAGCTGGCTGACAAGCCAATTCGAATTTAATGCAGTCTCGCCTGGCCAGCAGAAGCTATCGTACGCCACGATAGTGCTCGGCTCTCCCCTTTGCGAACTTTTCCCAGGGATGCTCAATATTCTGCTGAGATCCATGACGAGCGATCAAGCGACTGTTCGCAGCAAGAGTTTGAAAAGCGTCAATCATGTCCTAGACACAGATCCTTCAATTCTCGATAAGGATCCTAGTGTCGTACAAAGTATCAAAGAATGCGCCCTGGATCCGTCTACCCAGGTACGCGAATCGGCTCTCAGCTTATTAGGGAATTGCATGTCGCTTCGACCTGGGCTTGAGACTTCATTGATGGGCACTATACTCGACCGCTTTTCGGATACCGGCGTAATGGTGAGGAGAAGGGCGATGAAACTCGCGAGGGACATATACTTGCGCAACAACGAGAAGACGCTCCGTACAAGCATCTCATCCAGCTTGCTGAGGCGTGTCAACGTCGACATTGACGAGAGTGCGAGAGAAGCAGCCCGCCAAATGGTTGAGGAAATATGGTTCGCTCCTTTTTATCGTATGGATGACAGCGCTGCTTTCCAAACGGCAATGACTGAGCACACCGAGCTTGTTGTTCGGACAGCCAAAACGGGAGCTGTGGAGCCTGTCCTTGATCAGGTTTTCAAGACCATGCTCAAGCCGGGGGCGACTGGGCCTTTTTCTGTCTGTTCTAAGCTAGTCTCAAATCTGTTTGGGATGATCAACGACCCCCGAACGGAAGACTCAGATGCCCCATGCGGCGAGGACGCTTTGCACATCCTCACCATATTTGCAAGGGCAGACCCGAGTCTGTTTTCATTTGAGCAGATTCGGCTTCTCAAGCCCTTGATATCTGCGGCGTTAATGAAGGGCCCGGACACCTCTGATCAGCTGAATGCCTTCAAGAACATGATGACCATCCTGAAGCATGTTCTGCCGCAGCTGTCGACTGTCCACACCGACTTCATCACTGACTTGCGAAATCTTCTGCAGCGGAATTTCGGCAAGATATCCTGTCGAGAAACCCTCAGTGAGATGGTTGCCTGCCAGCGTGTGGTATGCGACCTGCTCCAAAACCAAGCGCCAGTAGTGACAATGTTCAAGTCCTGCCTCATGGGACTTCTGAAGCTGCAAGCTACATCTGGCAACCCGACGTCAGAAGCCAAGAAGCGCGCGGGTGTTCCGGTCATTGAGGATATTCAGTCTATGCGCAGACTCAAGGGCTACTCATCCTTGAGCGCGACCCTGATTCGTTTCTTCGACCTCGAACCTCACCATGAGGAAATCAAGCAACACCTGGGTGCCTCAAATGCTTCCGGGGACACTGTTGCACGGATAACGATCGACATACTCGAACCTTTTGTAACCCCAAAGCAAAAGCCGGATGTTCGAATCCCTGCCCTGCAGGCCCTCGCAGATGTGTGCCAAGCTTCTCCCAGAGCCTACACGATCCCCAAGGTCTATGCCTTGTTCCAGCAAGTGTTCAAGAGTCGACAGCCAGAGCTAGAGTTGTGCATTCTCAAGTCCTTTATGGCGTTTCTGACGACTGAAGAGAAGCGCTCCGAGGCCAAAGCGGAGAGCGGCGAAGCGAAATCACTCACAGTTATGGGTGGCACCAACTACGACGACGTCGCAAGTGCTACGACCCAGCGCTTCCTGAAAGACATCGCCCGGATAGCGCTTGCAACCCAAGACAGATTCGCAATGTGTGCTGTTCAAGTACTAGGAAGCATCAACCGGCAAGGCTTGACACACCCAAAGGAAATCGGCGTCACACTCATCACTTTGGAAACCTCCGCCAATCCGTATATCGCAGACATTGCTTTCCGCGAGCACAAGTTGCTGCATGGAAAGCATGAATCTACCATGGAGAGAGAATACTCCAAGGCAGTACAGGCAGCTTACGAGTATCAGCGGGACGTGGTCAAAGACCCTCGAGGCGCCAACGTCGACCTTAGAGAGCCCCGGGCCAAGCTTCACAATATGGTCGACGTGCTCAAGATCAGTAAAGCAAAGAACCGGCAGCGCTTATTCGAGAAGATGTGTGCTTTGGCGGAGTTCGACCCTTGGAAGTTTGATGCAGAGTCAGCACCACCACCTCACCTAGAGTTTGTTCGCTTCCTCATGGACAATCTTGCTTTCATCGAGTACCAAACTATTGCCGAGCTTCAAGCAACCGTCACCAAGCTGGAGAGTATCTTCTCGGGGATTGGCACTGGACTTGCTCAAGTGATTGACGTGGAGGTCTTCGGCGTTCGAGTCGATGGTGGTCCCCAGCCGCATCCTACACAACATGAAGAGCCCGCCCCCGACGACCCGATCCAACAACAGCTTCATCAACAGCTCAACGGAGAAGCTCCTGGGCAACAAGAGCCGGAGACTCAGACCAAGATTGACCCTGCTCGCCTCCGCCGGTTAGCAGCAGCTGCTATGATCTTGCTCATAGTGTGGGAGGCTCGCAGTCACCTAAGGAGAACATACAACCTCAAGAAAGATGAAAGCAAGGCCAAAGCAATGGCCAAAGATCTCAGCAAAGCCCCAACAAAGGCTCAAGGGGCTACGTCGGAAACATACTGGGATCAAGCCACTGAAGCAATACGGGGATTAACATCCAGGGATAATATGTTAGTTGCTTGCAAGCATTTTACGGACGTAATGAACTACGATAGTGAAGTTCGCGTTCAAGATGCAGATGAAGAGGGAATGGATATGGACCCCGCGACGCCCAGCGATGGCGGAGACGAGGAGCATGCCACGCCTGATGGCCGTGGTCGGAAGAGAAAAAACAGCTCCACGCCAGGAGGACGCAAAAAGCGCCAGCGTTCAACATCACAGGCTCACAAGCGTGGTCGTCCACGCTTGAGCCCGGGTCCCTTCACAAACGATAATTCGGATATTGACTGGGCATAGTGCATCGAGATGCACACTAAAGAGGGAGATTTGTGATTCACGGCGTTTGGACGACAGCATGTGGCGGCGCCACGGGACGGGCATGGATCGGGGGGGCTAGCATGTAAAGGCGGCGTTATACGGGATAGGAACTCCTTTGATTTCGAGATACCTTTGCTGAGCTGCAGCTTTGAGCTGTGGTTCTTGGGGTTGCTTATCAAACTTGCTCTTAAGGAAAACAGGAAGATTTTAGATCATGACAAGAGAAGTAGATCTTGATGTTTCATCATCCGCATGACGCAAGCTGAGTCAGAGCTATACAATTACTGCCGTGTCTTGACACTGTACTGCGGGCGCCAATCTATATGGCCTGTTGTCCGGCATGGCACGCCACTCCTGTTATCCAATCCAAGCTGCCTGATAAGCGTCTCGCTTCGATAAAGCCGGCAACGAGGCGTCGCACATAGAATTACAGTAGAAGTAACTATTTATATAGATGTCGCGTGAGCTTTGTTCTTTCGTCTCGGACCGTTGCAACCATGGTCAAAGACATGGCTTGCTAGGCACCACCCATTTTAAGTTCATATCGGTGATATTCCGTCGCGAGGGCTTCCTTTCACCGCCCTACTGCTGGTCTCCCTTCTTGCCCTTACTGCCAAGTGTCAGGTTCTCGATCTGCACACTGCTTCTCCTCAGAAACCCCATAGGACTGCCCAGCCTCATGCTCGCGCTTCCAGGGGTGGAGCCCCCCTCCCCGAGAACACCCGGCGGCAAGCCCAAGCTCGGGATGCTTGCCTCAGGTACAGCCTCAAGACCACCAGTCACTGTAGACGGAGTGCTGGGAACGGCCTGCCCCTTCTCGAGAGCTTCCCTGTAGAACTCTTCAAGGGTGGCTGCATCCTTGCAGAAGGTATCCAAAGCTTCGAGGAGCCCTTCTGGTTCGGGTATTGCGGCAGGAGTGGGGTTGTTTGGTACAGGCTTCAGTGCTGGGGATTGGTGGTAGAATGCAGGCTTGACCATGGGCGAGGAGATTGGAGTTGGTTCGGGGAGGCTGTACGCTGCGTGACCGGAGCTTGAGGACAGCAGGCGAGTGCCACCTATGTGAGGTTGGTCAGGGTTTCCGCCGGATTGGACACGGATTTGGTCACGGAGGTAGAGCGTCCGGTTATAGAGACGATTGGCGAGCAGCAGGATGTCGCCTGAGTCCGTGATCTGTGCAAGGAGCACGCCGGAGCGATGGATGTATTGGGTATACTTGTAGTCCGGCTTGCCCCAGGAGTACCGCACGTCGACGTTACTGGGGAAACTAGAGGCTGCTTCGAAGTCGAGCACGAAGTCGAACTTCTTCAGGATTGCAGTTTGGTAAAAATGCTTGCCCAGGTGCGTTTGCGGACCGAGAGATTCGGTGTTGAAGTAGGAGTCTGGTGTCTGACTCGGCGGTGGCGTAGCGAGCTTGATATGGTATGGTTTGCGGAACGGGTTGGTTTCAGTGATGGAGGACGCTTCCCTGATGGGCACTTCAACAAGACGCAGACCATATTGGCTAGCTTCTCGAGCCCAAGATTCTACGGCATCCTCGATGAGCTTCGACGTGGCATTCATCCAGTCGATGCGGATGTGGTAGCAATTGTCCGGATTGTGAAGGCGGTCATAATGAAGATTGATCTGCTCTGGACGATAGGAACGTTTCCGATGATCGACATCGTATTTTATGACTTTGCTAAGGTCAACGCGTGGTTGCTTGCCCCTCGCCTGTGGGTTCGGTATAGTCGGCGTGGTTGACGACGAAATTGGAGACCTCTCGTCGGTGATGGAAGTCGGCCGCAAACCAAGTCGGGGAGAATCCTTGCTATTGCCGTCGGACAGGGGTGTCTGAGGTACTGAGATATCCCTCTTCTTGTTGAACCATCCGGGCTGGGGTTTCGAAAAGTCACTCGAGAACTGGTAGAAATAGTTGCCATCCCGGAACTGATGGCGCCTCTCTACGTGCACGAATAACCCCTTGTGATTGTCCCCTTTTTGTTCCGGAGCGTCCCTTTCCTTCTCCTTGTTCCGGCTCTTGTTGTCGTCGGACGTCATCAGCGCATTTCCAAGGGCTTCTGCGTCTTCACGGGTGTCCAAATCGTCGAAATTCTCGAGCAGCCAAGTTGTCATATCAGATCCAATGAAGGCGTTGTAGTGGAGTCGAAGGTGCCATCTCCGGTTTCGAAGTGGCACGCCACCGTTCTCGACAGGCTGGTGCATCGCTTCGGCTAATGCAGCTAGATTCAAGTTAGACTTTTGGAAGCGGTCCCTACTCGAGACCAGCTGGCCCCTTCGCTCGGCGCCTTCTAGGAAAGGCAGGGTCTCTAATTCTGCGGTAACGACAACGGAGGGGTCCTCGGTCTTGTATACGATGTTGAGGGGCGAAGGGTCGTTTCGTCGCTTGTTGCTCCCCACGCTTTGGAAGCGCCGTTCGGAGGGCGGCACGTAGCGGTGCTTCTGCCATAGTTGTGCGAGACGCTTGATGCCTTCGATGCGAACCTCTTCTGGGTTATCGCCGTGCTTCGGATTGGTGTTTGAATGCTGAGTGTTGAGTAGAGGAATAAGAACAAAACGTGCTCGCCAAAACCGGAGACTCTCCATCATCTCATCGTGATGACCAGCCAAAAAAGAATCTATGGTGTTCCAGTTGCGCTCTGGGTTGGGCGTCAAGATGTCGATCGTAGAGGTGCGGTAGCAGTCATCGAGAAGGGTCCGTATCGCTGGCTTGTAAGTCGAGGAGAAGCCTTGTGATGCAGCCGAGGTCTGCGGCGGCTTCCTGACGTAGATGTTGATTTCAACTTCTGTGCCATTCACACAAGATAGCTCATGAATCGTGTTGCCGACAGACATGAAGACACTTGTCCCATCTTCCAGAGCTTGATCTCGGGAGAAAATGTCGGCGATTTTGATAACCTTCTGACCAAAGGCTCTCGCAACTGCCGGGCCTACAACAACCTGGAAGCCTTGGGAGAAACGCAGTCCAATTAATTCCTTCATAAACTCTTGTCGTGTCTTCGGCTCTTCTGCCATTTCGTCATCCGGATTTTGGTCGACGTTGTATGGATGCCTTTGGTACTCGGTGTCGAACTGGGTTTTCGACGGAAAGTATTCTGTTGTCAAAGGTACAGCCGCAGGGCAGCACAAAGCTTTCCATTTCTGCACCTTCATTTCTGATGTTTCGGGGAAAACGTGCTGCCATCGACTGTAGAGTATGCTGTCGTCAATCCGATGTTTCTCGGGATTTGATGGGTTGAGCAGCGTTAACCACGGCGTGATGGCTGTTGTCGGCGAGAGATTTGAGGGGAGTTCAGGCACGGCACCTGCGCGGAGCTTGTTCGTGTACACCTTTTGGGCATCCTCTGCCCGCAAAGCATTCGAATGCTGTAGATCGCGATCCTGATCTCGCTTGGCGTGGCGGAGAGGTATCGCTGGGGGCGCTTTGACTACCGTCCTTGGCTCACTGTCAAGCGTACCAGAGCGACCCTGTGTGCTCCGAGCGATCGGAATACTCGGGGTAGTAGAAAGATTCTCAGTCCTGTGCTCTTCGAGCTCAGGGCGGCCCCGGGCAGTTGAAATAGATGAAGACCGACTAGCGACTGATCGAGGAGTAGATGGTCGGAGCATCGTCCGTGACAAGGGAGTAGCCGCAGAGGAGTTGTCACGAGTCGATTGATCAGAGGCATTGACGCTTTCGGTGCGGACCTCAGCTATGGCGGCCTTGGGTGCTGCAACACCGAAGCCTCGTTGCCCAAGGCTGATTTGCCTCATAAACTTGGGCTGTTTGAAAGAAGCTGCAGGTTTGGATGACATGCTCGATGGTTCCTTCGTCGTATTGTCCTCTTGGTGTGACGGAAGAGTAGCTCTCGTATTTGATTTCTCCAGCTCCGACATGTTCATAGAAAGCTTCCTTGAGGACCTTCCGAAGCTGCTCTTGGCCTTCGAATCTGGTAAAGAGGTTCCAAAGAGCTTGGCGTCCTCGTTGAGCTGCCTCCGCACGTCCTCATCCATTTCATGCCCGAGTCTCGAGCCATGGTGCAACCGCTTTTTCTTAGGCAAGCGAGCCCTAGTCTGGTCATATTCCTTCAACTGAGTCCATGTTGACTTTTCCCCTGGTTTCACCAGTCTATCGGGATTGAACTTCTGAAACCCATATACGTGGTCGAACAGACCGTCCGGGATACGTCGGTTTGCCATGTACACTACATCATCGACACTGTTCCGACGAGCCTTGGGTGACGTCGGTTCAATGACTCTGGATGGAAAATTCGGGTCGGCTTGAAGAGGCTGCGTCTCGATCTCGTTCGTTTCAAGGATGCTCCGCATTTGGAGATCATACATCCGACAGCGCATAGTGAAATCGTCTTCCCTGTCCTTCTCGACCCTGTTCGACACAGACAAAGCGATTCCTGCGTAGGACAGAGCTTCATCTGATGCGCCAGTCCAGAACGAGACATGCAGCCACTGTGGAAGAGCGTAGCACCACTCGTCGTTGAGTTTCATTGCCGCTAGCGATTCGGCATGACGTGTCAAACTTGATGTCTTTGAAGGAGAAAACGACTCAGACATTGACTGGTAGCTCCCAACGACCGGCGTAGTGAAGGCGGGGGTACTATCACGGCTGTGGAAAGACTTCGAAAGACCCGTGCGGTCTTGTGATTTCCCTCCAGCAAGATACTGAGGGTTGCGATACTTGAAAAGCGGCACAGAGTGTAGAGGCATTTGTGGCAGGCAAATTAGATCAATGCCAATCCCATTGCCAACA
This sequence comes from Sordariomycetes sp. S80-01Y, assembly GCA_037042185.1. NCBI lineage: Eukaryota > Fungi > Ascomycota > Sordariomycetes > Sordariomycetes sp. S80-01Y. The sequence goes on from JAXQJY010000032.1 coordinate 1,364,970, forward strand.
AGGGCCTCTGTCGTTCGCCTTAGAGTCTCGTAGTCGACCTCGAAAACTCCCGGCCCAGGACTGATGATAATGATAGAAATGCCAGTCCGTGTCAGATCCCTGTCGATATAGTCATGGGCGAATTGCGAAGAAGCAAGATGGATGGCTTCAAGCACGTTTCCGTACATCGAAAGGGTGGGTTCAGCCTTTATGAGGTTCGATGGCGGTCCTTTCGAGCCTTCCTCGCCTTCATTCTCGTCATCGCAAGTCTGGCCCTTTTGGTGATGCAGACTGAAGTCCCTCCTAAATCGGTTGAACTCTTTCTTGAGCTGATGGAGGATGGTCGTCCATTCGCCACTGGCCATATCGCTGACAACGACTCGATAGAAGTCTTTGTAAGGTTTCTTGTTTCCAAAGGGCTGGTACCCAGTGTAGAAGTCGTCCTCGAGGGCCTCATTCGCTAGGTCCGTGGCGAGACCAGCGTCATATTCCACGCGGGCGAAGAGGACAATGCTGACGAGGTGTTTCACTTTCAGTGAAGCCCAACGCTTGAATAGAGCAGGTAGGAAACCATTGACAGCTTTGTTGAACATGATCTCCCCCGAATTTTCAGAATCAAAATCCCACATCTCCTTAGCCATCTGAATGAAGATGACATATCTGGCTGACTCGCTACGAAATATAGGTCTGGTGTCTCGAGTGAAAAAGCCCGAATGCACTCGGCGGCCCTTGACGAAGACAGCCGTCACTTGAGCCTTGATCGTACCCATGAAGAGCACAGACTGTCCCTTGTAGATCGTTCTCTGCGTAAGCTCCCCCACAGTAAGCCGCCACAGATCGGATCTCGCAAGATATTGGTCCTTGAAGAGGAGTTCGACGTGAGTTGCCTCGATCGCCGGGTTCTCGTCATCTATTGGAGCAAGAACGACTTGTGATCCCTTCTTCATGCCGAAAGCATCCGCGATATGTTTGGAGACACTGACGTCCACATCTGGGTTTCGATTCTTCATTTCTTTGGTCATGTCCTTGCTGAAGAAGACATAGCGACTACTAATGTAGTCTTGATCAAGCAAGGAGAACCCTTGCTTAGGGCGCCCGCCATTCTGGAAAGGGTTCCTGGTGAGACTCCCATATTGGCTTCTTGTATTCTCGTTCTTGACCGCAGTGATTGCCATCAACGTATCCGGCTTCAGATCCGGGCCCAGGCGATCGAAGTTAAGCAGGACCTCATCCCTCAAGTACCCCTCGTTCACGATAATGTTGCAATATCGCTCCCGGTTCTGCGGCGGAACCTCCTTCACTGTCGAGTGGGTAGAGGTACTTCGGGGAGATGTAGTCGACCTAACCGAGGAGGACCTATCGGGACTGTCTGCGCTAGATTCATGATGTCGCAACCGCGACCATTGAGGTTCCCTCAGTCGGCGTGAAGCGGATGGCGCCGCGGAGGCATTTCGAGACATTGAGGAAGGCGCGTCGCTCATCGAAGGAGACAGTGTGTTCTCCAATAGTAGCGCATGGTTTGAGATGGTTGCACACGACTCTTGTGCTGTGCGCAGCCGGAGCCGTACTCTTAGCTATGGCTGGATGATGCGGCGGCTTGTGATGTCGTCGCGCTTCGAAGCTCAGGACCCACATCCACGGCAGAATTGGAGATGCAGGAACGTACGACCACACCGCTTTCCTAGCTTGTCAACCCCCAGGTAACATCTCGTTCGCTACCCTAGAAGCGCAGATTCAGGATCCGCATGTCAGAATTCAGTGTTGATAATAGTACTTGATACTACTATTTCTAGTAATAATGGTGGTAGTAGTGGTATTAGTAGTAGTAGATTTTCCTCCTGCGAGTGAATAGAAAAGTCAAAAAGCGTGCGACCTGTTCGCGGTGCAATTCAAAGCATCTTGCCAAGCCTCCGAGAGTAGCTACACCACCAAGCCGGCACATCGCTCAACGCGGACAGCACCGCCTTGTCAAATAGATTCTGAATCCACAAGACCTGCCAGTGTACAATGCAAGCCCGACCAGCCCTGTTTGTGAACTAGGCGTTAGATATCGTGACGACTTCAACAGACCCTGATCATCAATCACGCGCTTGTCTCGGCTGGGCTAGACCCTGTCAAGGAGGTGACTCCAAGTTACATGAACACAGGCGGCGGTTTTTAGAATCAACATGGCAATGACTCGAAAATCCCGCCCGCCAGCCGCCAGCCGGCGTTCCGAACACCATGGCTGGAAGCTCCGAAGTTTATTACCAGATAGATATCCTTGATAGAAATGGATTCGTACTTGCAAGGGTCGGCCACAGAGGCAAAGCACTGAGCGTTGGTGCTTGATGAAGATGCCCGGACCATGAGGCATTCGCATCCTTCGACATGATCAGCAACGCTCACCGCATTTTCAATGGGGGTGCTGCAAGCTGCAGACAAAGCGGGACCTGTAGAAGCTAGCCCTCCACTTAGAGGCTGACAGAGCATAAGCCGGGGCAAAAGGTGTGGTGACACTGGCTGATAGTATGAATTGAGTGGTACACCGGTCAGAAGTAGCAGCAAAGTCGAAGGCGAAGCAAGCTCACGTTGCATGTGAACGGGCGCGAACAGGCAGGAATGAAGCATTTGGCGATGATTGGGGTCGGCCGAGACCCCACTGGCGTGATGACGAATGCCGATCTCGCAGAGGGAGGTACTTTGGGCCCGGGGCATGAGATTAACCATCCTTGGAACCTCTCCGGCTCAGGCGGATCATGCGAGATGCTTTAGAGCGTCGGTCAGGCGTTTCACGACCTTTGATTTAGACGCCTTTGGACTGCTGTGAATATTCTGAACACTGGAAAGCTTCCTCGACTTCATCGTAGCGACTTAGCTGCCATGCACGGCTGATCGGTGGCAGGTAATAGCGGATCCCCCTGCCACGACACCGTCCCAGCGCCCTGGATCGGCACCGAGACCCTCCGCAAGTGGCCTAAGCTTCAGCGAACTCACAGTGCAGCGGCCGCTAATTGGTCCGCTAGATCACCACCGGCGCGCATTGATCTCATCTCACCTGCCTGGAACTCCAGGTCGCTCTTCCTGCCCAGTGGATGTGATGAACCTCTTCTCGGGGCCAACTTCGTCCTCCCTTCAACGTCACTTCAACGTACCTCCATCGTCTCTCCGCCCCATACACCTGTTGTAGTGCTTCGACCCGAGCTTGTGGTGTCCCAGTTGCGAGGCTGTCACCGCAATAAAGTTCTGCACTCGCTCGCTCCTTTGGAAGAGGCTCGCCACAGCGACTGCCTGAGACCGTCCCGAGTCTCTTGACTTCGCGCCGCGGCCCAACCACGATTCATCCTCGGCACCCGAACCCTCAGTGCTGCTCTAAATCACCAGACCAAGTTCAGGCGCGCTCTGACCTCTGCGGCACCCTCGTTCTGCTCTACTAAACAGCAATCTGGCTCAGAAAGAGCAAGCTCAAAACCCCTCGCTTGACGCGCTCTTCAGCTCCACATACTGACTGGCCTGGCGGATACGCGCGCACACCCCAAGCGCAACGAGCCTCACGTCACCAAGACTCGTTGTCGCGATACACTGCACGCGTGTTAGGCGCAACGATACTATGTATGTGCCTCAATTGCCACTGACCCTGCTGCGGACCATGGCTGTCCGCTTGGTCTTGGTTTGACCGCCCTTTCCGGCTCACAGTAGTATCGCTTGAGCGGCAGTAGCTGCTCTTCGGATTAGCGACTGCTGCCCCGACTTTGTGGGATATCGACCTCCAAACGAGTCTACTACAGACAACTACCACCAATATGCTGGGGCGTCTTCTTCAGTTCGGGTCCGGCGGTGGTGCTTCGGCATCATCCCAGCCCCAGGACAACATCGCCTCTCGACCAATCTCGTCTCTGGAATCGGTTCAAGAAGACGCTCATACGCGTAACTTGCTCTTCCCTGACCCTCAGCTTCTCTTTCAGAATCGCAACGACCAAGTTTTCCCCCTGTCTGCTACACCGCTCACGCCCGGGACCGGCGGGAACCCGGGCGCCTACGATTCTTCAGACGACCTAGACCTCGATGTTAGGGATGTGCGCGTTTTGATTATGCAGGACACCCTCGGCTCTTCAAATGCTACTTTACTCTTCGACAGTCATCCGGCTCCTGTTCCTTCACCCAACCCTCAACGTAATCCTGGGTCCGGCAACGACACGCGGCGAACTCCTGCTACGTCGAGAAAAGGGAGCATTGGACAGCCTTCTCGACCACTGACCATCCACGCTGAGCCTTCTCAGGGACGACAGGGTGCTTTCGACCGCCGGGGTTCAACCCATACGCGCACCTTCAGCTCCTTCGAGACCGACAGCCAGAAACAGGCTCGGGAGTACCGCGATGAGCTCTCGACCTTCGCAAGCTGCGTCTTCGGTAATTCAGAGCTCATGTCTTACAAAGGCACATCCACCAAGGTACATGTTGTGCCCGTCGGACCGCAGGCATCCGAGCAACCTTCTGCCTCCGTCATTGGGGATGGACGCACCTCGATAGGCCGATCTAGCGTCCGCTCGAGCAAGCTCTCACAGTCCTTCACGTCTCAAAATGTCTCGCCCAACACCGCACCGCCTATGCTGTCAAACTCTGTGGGCAAGAAGAAAATCCTCATTACGCGACTTTTCCCTGTGAATCTTACACAAGAGGACATTAATGCGAGCGCTACTCCTCAAAATCGATTCTCCGATGAAAATAGCAGCTACCCCTTTCCAACGGGCACAGAGGAACCGAAGAAGAAAGGCCCCCAGAAGCAAAGGCGTACCCCGATGTATGCTGTCGTTCTCGTCGTGCAACTTCCCAACTCGCGCGGCGCATCCACAGCTGCAACGCCCAAGTCACTTTTCCGCGAATCCGGCTCGTACACCGAGCAAGATGTTTTTTCTTCATCGTACAGCTCGGCTCGCCCGTCTATGTGGGCGCTCGTCGGATCCGGCGCATATGGGGAGGCAACCGACTCATCCTTCTCTGTTGACGTGGAGGATAGAATCGATTCTTTGACGCAACACTGGGACATAATCATCAGGACTCTTACACATCTACAACAAAACATTGCGACCACACTTCGAGGCATGCTCAAGCAAGCGGATGTCGCCTCGCCCGAACCGTTTGCGCCATCTGTTCCCCCAAGCGTTGCCCCACCCCGCGGCCAAGGCATTCCGGGTCGACGAAGCGGCGAGATACCACGGCCGAAGCCTTCCAAAGGCACAACCAAACTTGTCGCCTTACCCTCTGACAGTCTTGCTGCCGACGTGAACATCGCAGCAGAGGTCAACATCGCCAGGAGACGAGTAGTAACAGGCTTGAAAGCTTCCAGGGTTGTTACAGGTCAAGGTCGCTGGGGGATATGGCGTGACGAAGCGATCTGGACATCGAGATGGGCGAAATCCCTAGGCCAGGAAGAATTCCTCTTCAAGTTGATGACAGGCTTCCTATCCACACATACAGACTGGCTGCAGGCTCTTGCCCCCCCTTCCATTCGCAGGCGGTTGGCCAACACTAGACGGCAGACACCCGAAAGGGAAGACCTGTCACTTCCTGCAAGGACCATCGTCGTGTCAGAGGACAAGATGGCTGCGCGCCGAATGATTTTCCTTCTGTCAGCGTTCTTGCCTGCGAGTCAACAATATCCAGGAAGCCGGGCTCATCGGCCGAGTACTTCAGCGTCTGTCAGCGCCTTCGCTCACTCGCCTCCAACCTTTGTTGTGCCTGTCTTGCGCGAAGAATCTCTCCGTCGCAAAATCAACCGACGATCCAATCGCCGCACATCTCACTCGCAGAACCCCAGCCAAAGCATGAGAGCTTCAGCAATCCCCGCGAACTTGAGCAACGAACAAGGCCATGAGCGCCGGTTCTCGGATGCCGGCTGCATTCGGCCGACTAGCTTGGCTATGCCGAACAACGAGCTGGCAAGCAGGAAAAGCAGTGCTGCCACAACAGCTACTGTTATGCCCGAGACTACCACTGCCCACTTCTCCTCCGTGCAGCGGGTGGACAGCCATAGAAGGGCTCGACCACAGAGCAGCGGGAGTTTGGCCACTGATGATCTGAAGCGGTCCCTACAACGAGGCGATAGTAGTGGCCATACTAGCAACCCTAGTACGGATTCTAGGAATCAAGGCTCGCGATGGGGGAGCGTTATTAGTGGTCTCTGGAGCCCAAGACGTCGAGATTCTACGAGTACGAGCTCGCCCGGCCAGCCTGGCGACATGAAGTCTCCAACGAGGCCTGAGCCTCCCAAAAGGGACAAGCTATCACAGATGGTAGAAGAAGCTGTGGAGATGGACCAAGATCAAGATCGCAGCATGCCTCGTAGCAGTCTCAACGACACCTCGCAAGCTCGCGATGTCACTACTCCGCGTGAGCAGACAAGTAAGCCTCGCCCATCTTTTAGCCAGCCTGGGCGCACGCCAGACCCGTCAGGCGCGTTCGAGTCGCCGGTGAAGACGTCTATCAACGAGGAAGATGGGGTCATCGATGTGGACTTCCCATTCCCCGATTACATTGCCTCGTTCGAGTCGGCGATTAGCTCGCCTTCAAGCAGCGGCTACCTATCCACACCCGGCCTCACAAGTGGATTGGATTCATTCGAGCAGTTGATTAGGACGACGACTGATGGGGAACCGCCCCTAAACGCTGCCGGTTGGCTGAGCGGGTTCCATCCGGACTTCTCCTTGCAGGCCATCCCTCCACAGGACAACTTGATAGACGATGTAAAGGCTACCCTCCGCGCCGAGCCCACACCAGGTAGCCTCACTCTGAATGAGGACGACCCTGGCGAGAAGTGGGTTGACGTTGGTTCCGTGGTCATTGCCGATGCCACCACAAATACAGTACGGCGCTTACTATACCGAAGACTGGTGAGGCCTCGACAAGCTGCGGAGCGACCTACTGGATCGAGCACGCAAATGACTACACATTCCGGCGTCCAGCATACGCCTTCCATCCTGCCATACGAGATCCAGCTTGAAGACGACTTCGTCGAAGAAATCGTCTCCCAAGCCGACGATGCCTTGACGGAAGCTTTGGAGAAGGTCATGAAGTTCAGGCACCAGGGAAGCACTGAGAGTCCCCTGTCTCGAAGTGTTACCCGTGAAGACGTTGAAAGTGACCAAACCCCTCCTGAAACGGCAAACAAGAACTCAAGCTTGCATACACCCACACTTGACATGCCGCGCGTTCAGGCTAAGACGACGGTTCTGTCTGCATTGGAGGACATCATACGCGACGTTGTCGACCACCGCGATCGAACGCCCAATGACCGGGTTAATTCTGCGGGCGGACGCTACCAGGAGAGCAGCTTACAGCAAGCTGTCAGAAACTGGGCGTCCAACGTGGACGAGTGAGACGACACTGTGCATGCCCTATCCCAGAGTGAAGCAGAGGCAAGGTGTAAGTCCCGGCCACGAAGGAGCTGCACAGTCCCTTCCAGTGCTTGAGGACTGGGGCCATGCACGTGGTCCAATTAATTATTTTCGTTGCGTTGAGCTCAAGCGAGTGCCTAACCGCGACACACATTCAATCAGCGATGCTGGTTTATATACCCTGATACTGGAAGACCAATGAATGGATTGGAGGAGGCTCGTTGCTTTTGTTTTTACACGAGTGGTTGTCTGGATCTGGCTTTGCCAAATCAGCGGGACCAGCCGGGACTCGACATATGCGCAAGGAATAGGATTTTTGCACAGGCTCGCAAGCCTTTGTTTCGGAACAGCATGGCGTTGGCGGATAGCCGAATGCATACGGTTGTCAGACCAGCGGCTCAAACATTTGTGGAATTTGGAAGGCACATAGGATTCTTGCTTGATAGAAGGAATTGACAAGGCGCTGATTAGTGTCAACGATAGCTCACGTGCGTTTGGGCAATGCATTGCCTGTAGTGTATCGCCTGTTGTGCCCACTCAACTGACATGACCAAGGGATATCGCCTAGGAAGCGCGGTTCTGGTAAATATGTCGCTGACTACACACAATGTCAGGACTCATCAATATACGAGTTGGGACTTGTATGTCTAGAGTTTTCCCACGATACTGGCCCTTCTGCATGTCAGTTCCGGCCTCTACAGGAACCGAAAAGGCTGTGCGATGTGCTGCTGGATGACCTCGTTGCAGAGTGAAAGAAGCAGCTCAGCTTCCGTCTCCAAGGCGCTAAAGGGCCGTGGCGCTTCAGCCACTCGAATGCCAAGAGGGAAGGTCGCGTAGAGGCAGCTTGGACTTGGGAAATGGAAGTTCTAATGTTGTAGGAAGCGCGCACGTGGGTGGGTAGCGAGAATGCGATGCTTGGTTCGGACAGGGTCGTGGGATATCTCACTTGAGTAGGACGCCCTCGATAGCTTCCGTTAGCAAACGCCGAATTGCATCATCACAGCACTTTCAGATACCATGTCTCCGTCAGCCTTCTGGGGTTGCAACCGCTGAGACTGTCGGGCAACACATTACGCGTCAGTTCTTGGAGCTATTGGCGAGTGGCCTCCGGATCGTCGCGACTTAGACCGACATCCAGCCCATCTCCACATCTCCCTCTCCGAGGCCCCCGGGAACAACAGTTGAACAGGTCCAATGAACCCAAAACCCAGGCGCATCTTTGAATTCCAAGTCGAGTCCACTTCGTATCACTAAAATAGACTCTGAACCCCTCATGAAATCATCGATCTGCCCTCCCGTCGCCCGTCGTCGACTGCGCCTCCGACCCTAAGGAAACAAGCTTGATTTTTAGCTCCAGCCATCCACGTTGCCCCCGACCAGGATATAAACCACGCATCTTCCCCTCCCATTGGCCACCCTCCGTTTTCTTGGCTGCTTGGGAGACTAACATTGGCCGGGAGCAGAGCATAGAGTGGACACTGGCTCGGCATCCAGAAATAGCCGTACGCAGTACGTACGGAGTATCGCAGTGCTGTTGTGGAGTGACCGGCGCCGTGGGAGACCTTCGCGATCATGGCGCAGCAGAAATGGAGATGGGGCCATGTCGACTAGGGGTTTAGTCTAGGAGAAGGAACTTTGTACGCTTGCCCTTCTTTTTCTTTTCTTTCTTCCTCCTCGATACGGCTTGTCGCAAGCATGTAAGCTTATTGATACTTTTCTGCTCAGCATTTTGCGCGCACATAGTCTGTGATTTCCAACGCTGCAGAGCTCAGCGAACGCCTAGAGTCGCGTCTGGTACCGTACCCGAGCCCTCCCACATCGCGGATCTGCTCTCAACATGTCTTCACACGACCGTCGCGGGTCGACGTCCGCAACGACGGACATGGGCAGTAACATGGGCAGCACTACTCAAGGCTCCTCAACGCTCTACTCGACAGACCCGGAGGTGGTGCCGTCGACCGATCCGCAATGGCTGCCCTCTCCGGATGCAGATGGCGAGAAGTTCGCCGTGGCCAAGGAGGTTGATCCCACCACCCTGCCGCAGCCAGCGTCGATGCAGGTAAATACCGACCCCAGGAGCTATCCTCAAGTCGTCGGTGGAGAGTACGATCAAGATCCGAAGAGTTTCCCCCAGGCCTTGGGGTTCAATGGCATGGGAGACACGGGCGAGGACGGGTATAAGGGGTTCGCGGCCGTGAGCCCTGATGGAACCACTACGAATAGTCCTGGCGGCGCTGGAGGCGCAGATCCGAGTGCAGCTAGCGCAGCATCACCGAGGAGGAAATGGTATAAGAGGAAGAGGATTGTGGGCCTGATTATCCTCGTCGCACTCATCATCATCGGACTTGTCATCGGCCTGAGTGTTGCGCTCACGCAAGGCAATGGAGGCAACGGCGGCGCCGATAGCAATGACAACAACGGCAACGATGGCGGCACCAGCCAGGGCTCGCCAAGCACTGGAGATGGCTCGGACGGCGTCTCCTGCACAGGTGGTCTCTGCCCTCCGATCCTGACCACCCAAGCCCACGACTCCCGTCTGCACATATTCGCGCGGACTCCCGCCAACGAGATCACCCTCCTGACCCACGACGGCGACAGCTTCTCGCGCGAGTGGACTAGCCTAAACGATTCCTCGGTCGGAAACATCGTCTCCCAGCCCTCGTCCATCTCGTGGGATGAAGACGGCGAGGACACCCCGAGGCTGGACGTGTTCGTCGTGAGTTCCGACTCGGGCGCTGTTCTCTCACGGCACAGGATCGGCGAGGACGGGGCTTGGGGCGACTGGGAGGAGCTGGGCAACGGAGCTGGCAGCGCGGTCGTGGCCTGTCGACCCAGGGATGATAGGATTGACCTGTTTGCCCTGGATTCGGAGAGCTGGAACATCACGCACAACTACTGGCAGCCCAACGAAAGCCAGGAAGCCAGAAGGAAGAGACAGAGCGAGCCTGACGAGGACGAGCCGGACGAGGATGAACCTGATGAGAATGAGCCGGATGAGGACGAGAGCCCTAGCAACCCCACGTCTGCGAACCCAACACCGGCCGACCCATCGCCTACCAACCCTCCAGGCCCAGGGGGCGACGCCAACTCTCCCGGCTCATGGCGCTTCACGGACAACGCAGCCTGGGGAGCCATATCCCCCGGCATGGGCCCGGCCGCCTCGGCGCCAGGCGTCTGCTGCCGCGACTCGACCGTCTTCACCGACCTCGTCTGGTACACACGCTCAGACGGCCGTCTCATGCACGCACAGTACAACCGCGACGGCAGCGGCGCGTGGTCCACCCCCCGGTCCGTGGGCGGCAACTTCATCGGGTCGCCCGTCGTCCACGCCACCTCGGACGACCCGGAGCGCTTCGACTTCTTCGGCGTGCAGGCCGACCACGAGCTGTACACCTTCACGTGGAGGAGCAGCCGCTCCAGCGCCGACGGGGACTACAGCAACCTGAGCAGCCTCGGGGGCAGCATCGCCGGGCAGCCGTCCGTGGTCAGCGTCGCCGAGGGCGTGTACGACGTCGTGGCCCTGTCGACGGGCGGCACCGTCGTCCACCAGCACTACGACGGCTCCGCCTGGCGGGACGACTGGGAGGACCTCGACGTCAAGGCCATGAGCGCGCCCCAGGTCGTCGAGTTCGACGACGCCGTGTGGATCTTCAGCGTCAACGCCGACGGGCAGCTGCAGGCTTCCAGCATGGACGGCAGTGACGCCCGGTCGACCTGGAGGGGGCAGCTGAGGACGGAGAACTTGGGCGGCGATATCGAGCTGGACTTCCTGCTGGCCGAGGATCCCTGACGAGGGAGGCCATGATGACTGATGAAACTTTGTATATTTCCTGAATACCATTTATGTCAGTTTATGAAGAGCAACAAGATTCCAATGCGTGTACTCTCCGTGCTGTGTAGAGTCGACTCGCTGGCGTATACAATCCGCAAGATGTCGTATAAAGGCGTTCACGGGAGATGCGTGGTCGGAGCGCTTGTGAGCTTTGAATAATCTAGTATCATTGCGCAACAAAAGAACCCATATACGCATTCAAAACTACCATCTGATGCAATGCTACACATACAATCATCCATCTTGCAAGCCCCCCCACTCATCGTCTTGTGGTATAACCAACTTCTCTTTCCATAATGTATCTCGCGTGTCTCCGAGCTATAGGCGGGTGGTTTGTGTAGGTGTAGGTGTCGTGTCGGCGGAGGTGTGGTGGGGGGTGATTAGACGGTCTCCATCTTGTCGAGGATGGCGCGGGTGAACTCGTGGGTCGTGGACTCGCCGCCCATGTCGCGGGTGCGGTACTTGCCCTCGGCGATGACGGCGTAGATGGCCTTGGAGATGCGGTTGGCGTGGTCGTCGAGGCCGAGGTGGCGAAGCAGCATGGTACCGGACAGAAGCATAGCAGTGGGGTTGGCCTGGTCCTTGCCCTTGATGTCGAGACCGACGTGGCGGCAGCCGGGCTCGAAGACAGCGACCTCGCGGCCCATGTTGCAGCCCGGAACGATGCCGGGACCGCCGACGAGCGCGGCACCGATGTTGGAGAGGATGCCTCCGTACAGGTTAGGCATGACCATGACGTCGAACTGCTGGGGCCTGGAGACGGCCTGCATGGAGGCGTTGTCGACGATCATGTCGTTGGCCTCAAGGGTAGGGTACTCCTTGGCGGTGTTGTGGAAGGTGGATCGGAAGAGACCGTCGGCCAACTTCATGATGTTGGCCTTGTGGATGCAGGTGACCTTGCTGCGGCCGTTGGCCAGGGCGAAGGCAAATGCGAACTTGGCAATGCGCTCCGACTTGGCCTTGGTGATGATCTTGAGAGACTCGACCACGCCGTCCACGCTCTGGTGCTCGAGGCCAGAGTACTCTCCCTCGGTGTTCTCACGGATGATGCACAGATCCACGTCGCGGTGGCGGGTGGCGTATCCGGGGATGTTCTTGATCAAGCTGATGGAGGCGTAGATGTCGAGCTCCTGACGCATGGCAACATTGAAGGACTGGTGACCGGACCGGCTGATGGGCGTGTGAAGGATACCCTTGAGACCGAGCTTGTTGCGCTTGAGCGAAGCAACGGACTCGCGGAAGGCGGCCTCGGTGCGGCCGGCATCCTCGATACCGGAGACGGCGACCTGCTCCCACTCGATGGGGACATTGTCGGCCTTGAAGACAGTCTTGACGCTCTCGGTGACCTCGCCTCCAATACCGTCACCGGGGATCAGGCTGACGGTGTACTTGCCGCCGAACTTGGCGGGCTTGAAGATGTCGGACTGGACGGTAGCAAAGCCGCGGGCGGCGACGGGCTGCTGGGCGGCAGCGCAGCGCAGGGCCTGAGGGGAGGAGATACGTCAGCAAAAGTTTCTCAATTGATATTGACACGGGCTGTGCGACAGGCGCGTGCCGTGGCATCACCACGGGCGGCCGTCGTAGTCCCCGCGTCCAGCACGTGAAATCATCCACCGGGCGTCATCACTCACCTGCGCCGTCCGAACCGATCCACGCGACAGCATCTTGAGGATTGGGATTGACTGGGATCGAGGGAGAGAGAGAGGGAGACAAGTCAGGCCGGCCGTGAGGAGGTGGTCGTGGAAAAAAAGGTTAAGGGAAAACACGCAGGACACAATGGGATTGGAGAAAAAGATCTTGGAGCAAATCCCGCAGAGACGGAGAAGCTCGAAACGAATTGGCCCGATGGAAGGCTGCCACTGGCAGTGGCCACTGGCAGTGGCCCAGTCCCGGTGACGGTGAATCGTGCCTTCCTTTGCCGAGCGCCTGCCTCGCAAAAATGCCAAGAGTGGGAACAAATGCGGCGCTGCTCGGCCTAAGAGTCGCTCTCCGCGCCAAATCCGCGCCTTGCTCCGAGCCCAATCCGAGCGCGTCTAGCCACGACAGGCTTAGCGTCGGTCGGATTCCAGAATAACCCCATCGCGCCCGATGATAACCTCTGTTGACTTGAGCAACACGACTCCTTTTTGGATGCATTTTATCATGATACAAAGAGTGTTGGCGGCCTTGTTCCCCAATGATAATCAACATATCTAGTCACTGCTGTGTTCTGGGACAAGAGAAGCCTTCGACGGCATCTTTGCATTCATTCACGCCGTGTAATAACAGTAGGTAGTGCGCCCCTGGGTGTCCATAATCACCCGCGTCAAGCAAACATCACCAGAACTCCGGTCCGTCGTACCTGACCGACACTCCGCCATTTACCCTGCATGTCCCTCGTTGCCATCGTATATACTGGCTCTTCAGCGTTGAGGCCCTCGCAGAAGCCTCATTATGCCACAGTCTCCTCTTCATCCAGGGGCTCTACCCGAACCAGTATCTCCTCCAACAACCCCTCTAGGAAGCTGCCGACGTCTCTCCCCATCCCAACTGGCTCAGCCTTGTCGTAGTGATCGATTTCCTTGCAGACGTGCGCTAGCTTGAAGACTAACTTCCTTACACGCTCATGCGCTGCCTCGGCCCGTTGTTGCTCTGGGGACTGCATCTGGCCCGCATTGCAGAGTTGCTGGACACGAATTTGACGACGTTTGAGAGCTTCTTCGAGCGCTGGGAACATCACGTCGTTCAAGGCATCTAGCTCGCCGTTCGCGTTGGCGGGTGCCGGAGAAGGAAACGAAGTCGGTGCTGCGGATACGTCTGGTACGGGCAAAGGCTTCTGTGTCACTGTCGAATGCGGCGCTGGAGAAGGCTGTGATGGCTCGGACGGGGTGCGGTTCTGCGTTGGTGTTCCGCCCCTGTATGGCGGTATCTCCGGTAGTACCATAGGCGACATTCTCCCGCTTGGCTGTCGCGACTGTGGTTGATGTGGCGGAGGTGTTGGCCTTTCCGGGGTGGCCGTTTGCGGTGTGCCTTCAGTCAAGTTCAGATTCATCATGCCCATATCACGCTGGAGCTGTGCTTGAAGCTCCCTATCGTAGTCAGGCGACGGCTGGGGTATCGAAGGGAGGTTCCTCTGAGCTCGCGGTGTCTCCAGAGTGTTATCTCGTGATTTCATCGGGCTGGCTGGCAAGGGAACCTTTGTAGGAGACGCTGGTGGTTGCAGATGTGCCTGACTGGCGGCGACAGGCTTCCGCTGTGGACTGGATTGCCGTGAGGTCCCAGTATTGGACGCCTTGAGTGTATCGTTAGGGAAAGCGAAGTCCCTCGTCGAGGACACCTTCGTTGGGCTTCCAGCTCTTGCGTTGGTGGCATTTTCGTCCATCGCATTGAGACCCGGTCTGTTAACGATACCACCCCTGTCGCCAACCAGCTTGACGGTCCCAAAATCCCACATATCCTCATTAACTTTTTGCGGTTGCACTTGAGGTCGATCATGGTAGCTGTCATAATCGTTGTCGTCCTCTCCCTTGTGCGTAGCCGCCCACCGCGTGTGTCTTTCAATCAGCTCCGTCAGGTACGTTGTCTTCTTTGCCTTTCTGATAAATGGGTGTCGAAGCAAGTCCTTGGACGTTGGCCGTTCTTTCGGGTCGCGCTGCAGGCAAAGCTCTATGAAGTCTTTGAACGCCTTTGTGAAGTTTCCTTCTAACCTCGGCGGAGGATTCTTAGGGATGAGGAAGAGGACCTTCATGGGGTGGATGTCCGCATAGGGTGGCTCGCCGTTGGCCAGCTCCAGGGCGGTGATTCCCAACGACCAGATATCTGCCTTGTGATCATAGCCAGATTGTTTGATGACCTCTGGAGCCATCCAGAACGGCGTGCCGACAAAGGTGTTCTTCTTCGTCATCGTCGCGCTCAACTGCCCGCTGACCCCAAAATCTGCCAGCTTGACCTGTCCACTGCTCGTCAAAAGCACATTTGCAGCCTTGATGTCGCGGTGTAGCTTCTTGTCGCTATGCAGGTAGTCTAATCCCAGAAGCAGCTCGCGCACAATGATGGCAATGTAGTCCTCGCCAATGTGGCCAGGCTTCATCAGGTCAGCGCAGCTGCCACCCGAGCAGAACTCCATGACAATCCATAGCTCGGCGCCGCGGGCGTAGGAGCCGTGGTATTTGGTCACATAGGGGGATTGGAGTTCTGATAGAATGGCGATCTCTTGGATGATATCCTCGACCTCGTCTTCTGCGCTCTCGATGTCTATGACTTTGATGGCAACGGCTTGGCCGGTTCGCTTATCGACCCTGCGGGTGTCAGCTCGAGCTCACAGTCACGCGGTTGTGGCAGATTTACCCCTTGTAGACTTTTCCAAAGCTGCCTCCTCCTGGGGGAAAGTCAGATCGAGCTCAAACTCGCCGTACAAGAACAGGACAAACGCACCAATGCAATACTCTTTGGAGTACAGCTGTTGAGGATCCAGCACCTCGTTGTCACTGTCCGCCATTGTATGCCTTTCCCGCGTCTGGTCGTACCAAAAATTCGTTTGTATGTTCGTTTATCGCGGAGCCATTCGTTTCGTATCGTCGTCTCGATCGTGAGGGCCTGCTTGGCAGACTTATCGTGGATTCGTAACGCAGGGCTGATGTCGGCGGTGAACCCCACCAAGAAACCAGAGTGCAGGTCTCGGATCTGGGGCAGCTGACAAGGCACGATGCGATCGAAATGACACGTCGCTGACCACCGAAAAGAAGAGAGGAAGACAGACAAGCAAGATTGTTGCTGACTGAAGAAACGATATGCGAGTAGAGGTAATGTTTACAATAAAGGGAAACATCGCCGGCCTGAAGAGGGCCGTGTTTTGGGTCGCGGGCAGGTGTGACGAGATCCAATCAATTGCTGGGGGAGCTCAGTGGGGGGCAACCACTGCCACCAGCGCAGGTAGGCAGCGGGGGCCCTTGGCTGGAGGTGGTGTTGGTCTGCCCGCCCCTGGCAACCAAAGTAAACAATGATTATCCTTACCTCCAAGCAGCAGATGATCAGTCAAGTTCATCATGGTAAAATGCTCCGTAGTACTCATGTCTAAAGCTACCTAATGCTATGAACCCGCCAGCTAAGGTTCGATTCGGCCCCTAACGCCCTACGGCCAAGTTGACCGCCTTCACTCTGATGCCACCGAGTCCCGAGGTATTTCATGATGTGCTCCCAAAATCGCGTCCTCTAGTAAGCTTGATTATTCGAGGTCTAGTAATCAACATCTGCTTCTGATGACCCCTCAATCCTCGACGAACTCGATCATGACGGTTCCCTGCTTCAGGCCCGTCTCTTCGATCGTAGCCTCAAGACTCTCAATCAGGTCCTGTCCCTGAGGCATCTTCTTCAGCTCGAATTCAACACCTTCCTTTCCGTCCAGGGGCGCGGCCTTGAGCCACTCGTATATGCGCCGAATAGGGTCATGTAGGTTGAACCTGCGGATAACACGTCCTGACGGGTGCCGGAACTGGATCCGGGTTGTCGTCGCAGGATTGTTTTCGGGCTCCTCTTGAGGGTTCGTGCTGGAGATTTTGGCCCAAGCGCTCTGCTCTGTCGCAGCCTCGGGCGCTTTGCCTTTTTCTTCGGCATCTAGCGTCTGCGACCGTGTGAGGGAGTCAGGGTCGTGAAGGTTCGGTGTTGACGAAGATCCGCTGTCGTTGGCACCACCCGTCATGCTGTTCTTTAACGCCATTTCCAACATCTCATCCTCCGTCATGCGGTCGACGTCGACGACTTGCGGTTTCTTTGCCTCAGCCTTCGCCACTGGGTTCTTTTTGTTGGCCTCAAGGCTATATCGGTCAAGAAACTCGGCGATTTCGGCGTGGAAGGTTGGAGCAGATGGGAAAGGACGCCCACTCCATACTTTTACCTGCTCGCCGGTTCGCGGGTCGATGATCGACACGTGAGGATAGTTGTCCGGGTTCTCGTGACCTTGACCTGGAAAGTAGAACGTGATGAACTCCTCCGCATCGTGATAGTCCTTGTCGTACTGGAGAAAGATGAAGTGCTCGCGCACAAGGCTCTTCACTGCCTCATCCTTCCAGATATCGCGGTTGATGGCTTGGCAGTTGAAGTCGCTCATGTCCTGCAAATTGACCATGATCCACTTCTTCTCATCCTTGCCAGTCATCCGTACCTCGTCCCAGCTTAGACCTTTCTCCATCAAATCGTAGGGAGGTCTGAAGAGATCAGCCAGACGCCTAGCATGGCCTCCATCCTCTCCAGAGCCAGCAGTCGCAGGGCTGGAGTTGTCTGCCCAAACCGACTGCGAGAAGGGACCGCCGGCTCGGCCTACAGTGGTCAGATCCGCATGTATCGGGCACCATGGCGGCACTCACCTTGATTTCGCCTCCGACGTAATTGTTGGAGAATGGCAGAGTGCGCAGCACTATCATCATCGTCGGGTCCCCAGCTCGGGTCGGGCGCAACCAGTGTCTCTGTAGTCCGCCCAATAGGTGCTCGCACGCCATCCTCTCCCAAAGCATCGCCCCGAGATCCTGAGCCCTGATCTTGATACATCTCTTCCTGTAGCTTCCTTGCCATAGCAGCATCCTCATCCTCCTGAGCCGCATTCGCCGCTCTTTCTACTGCTGCTCTGTCCTCTTCACTATCGTCGTCGACCTGCATCGCATCATCATCATCGTCGCTATCGATATGAATTATGCCTCGGGAGTCTTGTCGTCCAGCGCTTCGGGAGGCAGGGGCGCTCGGCTGCGCTGTAGGACCCGGGGCTTGGATGCTAGAAACCAGTTCGGGGTTCTCGAAGAAGAGGGTGATAGCTTGGTTGGGGTCATTGCCTGTGAGCTGCAAGAATCCCTTGGCAACTTCGGTGCTGGCATCAGTGACCGCGCAGAACTGCGCAATAGCCTCCTCTTCCATGGCCAAGTTGTCTATCCTGGAGCAATCCGAGTTCGACTTGGAGGTTTGGAGGTTTGGAGGTTTGACGTGGATACGAGGTCTCGTTTTGGTGACAGAACGTGTGGGCACAGAGAAGTGTCTTCTATTTCTCAGTGTTTTGGAAGGTAGGAAGAGTTTGGATGGTGCTCTGGCTCCGGCGCGTAAATGTGGTGGTTCTCGAGTCTGCCCCGCCGCCACTAGATGAGCTGCTAAGGCTTGCCGTGGAGTTCGGTGAGCAGTGAACGGCAAACTTATCGGGACCTCGCTATAGGTAAATGATACGTAGAACCCAAAGGAAGGCAAGATTCAGGCGAATAAAACGTGGTGTGAGGAGAAGCCGAAGAAAGGATGTTGAGATTGAATAGAGCAGCCGCTGCCGATCACTGGTCTTGCAGGGCTCCAGCAGGCAACTCAAGTGACGTCGCCGGCTGCGAACAGCGTCGGAAGATTGATGACGCGACTTGGTCTCTCGGCCTACCCTATAGCTAAGATAGTTGGGCCCCCAACGAACAAAGTACTAAAGCAAGCCCCTTACTTACTTTGGACATTATTAAAGTGTCTGGACCAACATAGCCCTAGCGAATAGCACTAACTCGTCGATAGTTACTAGGCTTGCCTTGGAATTAGTAAATAATCTTTGACCATGTCGAACAGCAATAGGGGCATGCCTCATTTCGTCTCGGAATCAAGCGTCCCACGTCACACAACTTGCAAATCACAAAAAGCGCAGACAATGCCAACGTGGAATGAAGGTTCAAAATGACGGTCTCATATCGTAACTGCGGTTCGCATCTCAGTGCTTTACCATCTAATAAATCTTTTTTTTGCCTACGGATGCATCATTTCATCATGCCCTCCAGCGTCTGCATCGCTTCCTGAAGCTTCTGCTTCGGTTTCCTTCCTCTTTCATTTGCGATAGCCTGGGATAACTGGGAGGAGAAGTCCCCGAGGTTGGCCGCGGGAGTCCCGAACGCTCCCATCTTGCTTGCTATCAGAACCGCATTGACGGCCTCGGCACGGCGTATCCTCTGAGGTTCGGTGCCAGCTTCTGCCATGTCGACATCCAAACTCTTGAGGTAGTGCAGGGAAAGCTCGTCGTCTTTGCTACCAACTCCTGCCGCCTGCTCAAGACCCTTCATCATTTCGTAGACTGCGTCATACCAAACCTCGCGTTTGATTACACCAAAGGCCTGATGGGACAGGTAAGGACTCAGTGTCTTCATGACGGTGGAGAGGACTGTCACAGGTTCAGACTGAAGCTTCGGTCGATTGTACCCCCGAGCGACTGCCTCGAAACCGTTCCTCGCCGTCTTCATGATGAGATCCTCCTTCCCATCGACATCCATCTTGTCCTCATCGGTAAGCGCATCAAGATGCGGAGTGACTACGTCGGCAATCTCCTGGAGGAGATCAAGATCGTCACGCACCTTGGCAAACTTCCAGAGATACGCGAAGGCGTGCACGCGATACTCGTCGTTGTTGCGCTTGGCCTCGCGGAACGCAATCTTCTTCATCTGCGCGGCGACCTTGTCATCGGTCTTCCATAGTGTGGCACCCTTTTCGACGAACTTAGGGAAAGATTCGAGTAGCCTTTCCTTGCCCTCGAATGTTTTCAAGGCCAAGGTTTTATCGAAGATGGGCCAAAGCTGCCGGAGATTGGACTCACTGATCTCGCCCGTCGCGTCGCTGGCGGCAGCTGTATCGGAGACCATTGCTCCAACAGTGAAGGCGCCGGTGTGGCGAAGAGCCCATTGTTGGGTGTCCAGGCACTTTTCCACCAACTTGACGATCTCAGGAACATACCGTACTACAGTCCGGTTGCTGCCCGCATGCTGGTCCCACACTTCTTTGAAGACTTTGCTCGTGTATTCATCCGTATCATGGGCTCCAAGATAAGCAAACGGCAGCAGCTCCGTCTCATTTGCTGTAAAGTGGTCAGACGACACTTTAGCCAAAGCTACCACAACGTCTGATATTTTCTGGCGGCGATTTTCGTCCTCCGACTGGAGGTACATCTCCACCAGACGCTCACAGAATCGAGCCTTGTCAGCGTCCGACACGACACGCATAATGTACGCTGCAGAGCGAGCATACGCTTGGCTAACCTCGTCATTCTTGTCCATGGCTTGCTTTTCCATCAGTTTCAGAAGACGCGTGGAGAAGGGCTTGACGTCTGAAGCGTGGCGAGTGAAGAGTGTTGTGAGCACGCGGCTGCAGCCGATCTTGGTCGGTAGAGCAATCGCGCCCTTGACCGTTGACTCCAGCCTGGGCGCAAGTCTCGTCATCACGTCCTCGTCGATGAAACGAAGGCAATTCTCGATGGCCTCGGAGATGGGAGATCGGTTGACCATTTGAGACCTGGCTTTGTCAAGCTGATCCCGCGTATCCTCTCCGGCACGCTGGTAATAATAGTTGATCTGCTCGGGCTCGATTGTACCCAAAAGACCAAGTAGCTGAGGAACCATGTCGGGAATAAAAGGTTTCAAGGCGCTTCCTCCCTGCTTGCAAATCTTCATCACAGTTACGGTCGCAAAAACTTGAACCTCCTTGACAGAACTTTCAATGCCCTTTTCTGACATCAAGAACGGCAAAGCCTCCTTCATCATGGCATTGGCAGCGGAGCTGTCATTGTTCTCCTCGAGCTGGCGGACGAGACTGTTTGATAGTACCATGCAGAGCTTAGAGGCCGCCTCGCGAACACTGCCCTTGACATCGTCAAGAACCTTGAGAGCCTTCGCCCACACGTCCTGATAGCGGCTTTCATACTGTTTGAAAGGGCGCCCTTGCAACAGATCGGATATGGCCGCACAGCTGGCCTCACGCATGCGCCATTCTCTTCCCAAAATGCTTTGCAGCAGGTCATCCAAGATGTCATCAAAGTGCTCGTCGATAACCTTCGTGGGATCCTTGACAAGTGCCTTCCAGATGTCGTCCATCGATCTTTGCACGTTCGAATTAGGGTCGAACCTATACCTAAATAGCTTGGGGTACAGTTTCGGATCGACTTCACCTTCCCCGAGGATGTTGGATAGGCCAAAACGGCCGAAAGCTGATCGAGTAGACCAGGTAGCTGCGTTTGCTGCTAGAGACATGAATTTGTAGACCAGGCGCTGATCACCAACCTCATTTGCCAGATTGACAATGTCTTTGTAAGAGGTGACGGAGCTGTTCTCTCCGGTAGGTAGCGCACCTGGCTCAAACAATTCAGTGTCTTCTTCTACCTTCAGCTGAGTTCCTGAGCCAGTGAACGCAGACACGAGATCCTTGACCAGCGTGCTCTTTAAATCGGCATCCCCACGCTCGTAGACTAGTGACAAGCCGCGCGAGGCGGTCTCTTGCACCAGCTCATCCCTTGCACTGAGTAGACGCATGAAGGCGGCCTGAGCCTCTCGTAATCGGGACTGCACTTCCGCGAGATGGGCACAGTATCGGACCACGCAGAACAACCAGATACCGGAGGCCTTTAGCAGCGAGGGTTTGGTACCTTTACAGTCCGTAAAGAGTTTGTCCAGCACAGCAGCTATCAGGCTCTTGCGAGCTCTCGGCAAAGAGTCTGGTTTCTGTGGCTCAACATCCATGGCAAGCTTGACTGCATCTGAGTCGTAACGCGCAACTGTCGCTGTGATGGCATCGCCAACAGTAAAGTGAACTTCGGCGCGCTTAAGCTCGTGGAGGGCAAACAGGGATTTTAAGATGGAGCCAATAATGCCCTCAGACAAGAGCTCAGCACCACTGGATTCCGCACCTGGCTCCGTGCTTATACCAGTGGCGAGCTGACCCAGCGCAAAGATGGCCCTCTCGTTGCCCTTCTTGGCTTGACCAGTCAGTTTCTCAACTATACTGTCAAGGCTGTACGCTCCCTCTGCAGATGGGATTGCTAGCCCGACTGACCAAAGTTGGGCAAATGAGTCAAGGGCCGTTTCTTGTAAGTGCGAAGGGATGCCCTCTGCCACGAGATAATGGAAGGGGAAATCGTTCGACAAGGGACGAGCGTGATCGTACAGAACAGATCTCGAATCGAGATGTGCCAAAGCAAGCAATGACCCTTCAGCAGCACTCAGCTGTGGGCCGTAAGCCTTCTCCGCCCCCACAAGACGAGAGCGTAAGTCTGTCCGCGTCTCGTGAACATGGTCAGGCGAGTTCCGAGGATTGGCTCCAAGAATACCGAAGATCCTCGCAGTCAGAGACCTGATTTCCTTGCTATTGGACCTGAGATAATCGTTGAATTTGTGACGCTTGTCGGCGACAGAGCCCAGTCCAACACTCGGGCACAGCGATGCCACCTCCACAAAGCATCGTAGACTCTCCTCAACTATTGGCAGCTCAGGATCTAATGTTGCATTGGTGCAGGCCTCAAGGTATGACTGCCATCCTTGATGATTCCGGAAGTAGAGCCGAATTTTGTTGTTGGCAGGTAGGTCGTTCTTGACGAGAGCATCCAGTCGAGGCATCCAATCTGTTTCGATCTTAAAGTCGTCGAGAGCGCTCAGGAACATCATCGACTTGATGTAAGTGAGACAAATAGGAACTGTCGCCATCTGACTTCGACTAATGTTCGGGAAAATTTGACCAGTAGCCGCTGGGTTGTCGGCAATGTTCTGAGTGAAGAAGATCCTGGTCATCTCCTCCCAGTCAGGAAGTTTGGGTGACTTTTCGCTGTGAGCAAAATAGGTCCACGGATCCAAGCCCTTGTGGCCCTGCTCGACAACATCGCTCCTCTCATTGGGAGTTCCAGCGATGGCAAGGATATCTATCCACCTTGCGAAAGGGTTAGACAGGGGGAACGCCTGGTTTGCCCACTTAACCACCGCATGCCTAATAGGACGGACGACTGGTGCCTCCTCCTTCTGCGTCATGTAATTAAGAAGAATCTTCAGAAGCCCAGGATGATCTTCTCCGGCACCGGGCGGGAAGTTAGCACAAAGGCTAGACAGCGCACCGTCGATATTGATGACCGCCTCTTCGGTAGGGTCTTCATTCAATGATCTAAAAAGCCAAGTACTGAGCTCGATGATTTCCTCAACAGTCATTTTGGCACTTCTCGACAGCATTCCGATTGTTTCGTATGCTTTTGACCGTAGCTCTAAGTTGTCGGATGATGTCGAATCCGGCCTCGGCCAGCCTTGCTCTTCGATATAACTCCTCATGTTTCCAATAAGCTTGGGTGCTGCTACAAAGTCTCCCTGAGATGGGCCTATGCGAGATACCCAAGCTAGGTAGTGAAATAGAGCATTGTGCAACTTCGTCCTCTCGAGATTGCTTTTTGGAGCCAGAGCCTTGGATGATTCCGACAACGTGTCCTCAGATCCAAAGTCTAAGGCCACTACGTTGATGACATTCTGATCCATGCCTGTAGAAGCTGAAGACTTTGATAAGATCCCCAAGATGCGGGTGCGATACGGGGCTGGTAGACTGGAATGGGCTTCAAACAGCTTTCGTACCAGTGTCTCATCTTCCAAAGAGACGCTACTCCTCTTGACAATCTCCTCAGCTGAGGACGCTATGCGGTTATCGAAGCTGGAGGTAGCGTAGAGGGCAGGCAGAAACTTTTCCTCATCAGTGAACGCCCCACTTGCGAGCACAGCAACAAGTTTCGTCTTGAGCTCGGACATCCTCTGGAAGATTTTCTGCGAGCCCGAGTTCTCGACAGAAAAGAGATTCAACTCGCGCTCGGTGAATGTGGGGTTCACCCCTGCCCATGTCTGATTCGGCGATGGGGCCTTGAGGCGGAAGAATAGACTGATCATCTCCGCGAGATATTGCCTGTCCTCGGCATTCGACAAGCCGATGTTATCTCGGAAAGCTTCATCATCTTTGCTGCCCCTAGGGGGTATCCGAACATCGAGTAGGAGACGAAGCACAATGAGGAGGAAGGGTCCGGCTCGCGCGGATTCAGCATCTGCCGAAAGCCCTGGGAGGGCGATTGGAAGTAGCTCTCGGCGTTCGTGATCGTCAAGCCGCTCCAAACTGTGCTGGATGAAGGACAAGTCAAGTTGCTTGATAATGGGCGAGCTCTTGGACTTGTACTGCTCAACCAACGCTTTCACGGGCAAAACAACCCTTGATAGTTGTTAGTGTTGTCTCCGCTGTAGCTTAGCATTGAACATACTGGGGGCTCTGGATGAAAGTTTTGAGTCTACCAAGGATCTGGATGACCTAAAGATGGCTATTAGCATGATGTATAGGACAAGCATGGGTCAGAAGCCACCTACTCTAGCTCTGACTGGGGCATATTCACTCTCAGCTTTGAGAATGACCGGAGCTAAGTAGCGCTGAAGCAGTTGATGAAGCTTGTCCTCCTTGTTGGCGACTCCAAGAATCTTGAATTCGACGCTCTCAACGAGCTGTAGCTCACGCTGTTCGGGCGAGGGAGCTGCCATCTTGTCGCGGCTGGATCTCCGTTAGCGCGGAGTGAGCGTTGTATCGATAAACCTTGACATTAGTGGTTGTAGAAAGATGAATGAAAGGCGACCCGGGCGCTCATGAACATAAAAAATCAGAGAAAATCGCTGTCCAAGATGGCTGAAATTCCTTCTACAGAACCCTCTTGACACTTCTTCAACCCATCAGCCAGCAATTGAGTGACGTTGCGACCTGGGTGACGCTGAGTCAGCATCTGGGATGGAATCCTAGCACACGTGACTCTGTCGGTCGGACTAGATAGAAGTCAGCGCAACAAAACAGGGACTTTCCAGACGCGGCTCCATCTGGTCTGAGTCGCCAAATGGGTTGTTTCTGGGCCAAAGCACCGTCGTATCGACGCACAGCGGCACA
Organism: Sordariomycetes sp. S80-01Y; assembly: GCA_037042185.1. Classification (NCBI taxonomy): domain Eukaryota; kingdom Fungi; phylum Ascomycota; class Sordariomycetes; species Sordariomycetes sp. S80-01Y. Next base: position 1,389,828 of record JAXQJY010000032.1, read on the forward strand.
TTCATGACCCTTTGAAGTCGTGTAAGTCGCGACATTACCCAAAACTGCTGCGTTCTAGTATTACAGCGTCAAAACTTACAGTGCAGGGCCACTGGCCACGCTCCGGAAACATCGCTCCCCAGGACGCGTCAAGCGGGCGAGGTCGGAAGGCTCGGGATGCCGCGGGTCCACTCATTGGAGCCAGAGTGCTTGGCTATGCCCGTCACCACACCTTGCGATACCGGATTACCGGTTATTCAGGCGCCAGCATCCGACAGGACTAGACTATGATCGCGATATAGAAATGCATGTAGCTGCTTGGGCACGAGTGTCGACAGTCTGAGAAACACCGCCTTCAACTTGCTGGCGACCCAGTGTTGCGAGCTGATGATGTGCATAGGAAGCCCGGAGCTCTGGTGTGGCTCGGGTCATCTGAGATATGATAACTTGTGCTGAACCACGGCATCTCCCTCATCTTGCTGGGGCGCGAACAGCCATGTTCTCTCTAACTGCTAGTGCGGTAGGGCCTAGCCCGAGGAAGCCGTTGGAACGAAACCAGAATTTCTTCCAGGAACTCCCACTAACCATTGCGATCTCGCTAGCGCAGAGGATTTCAATGTGGCTGACATATCCTTGAGGTACTTCGATCTTTAGAGCCACTCCCCAGCCGCCATCGAGCTTCCCCCGCACGATTGGCAGGCCAGTTGATGGACTTCCTCCCTTTCACAATAATAAGACAGTCAAATTGTGCATGAAGTCGTCGTTCTGTATCTCTCGAGATCGACACTTTAACTCACGCCCAACGCTTCGCAGGCCCGAAGGAGAGTCCAAAATCATGTTAGTCTCGCATGGACAGGGGTAGATGCCGATCTTGTGCGGCATGACGGCCTGACGGAGTGCCTTTGTCGTGATAATTATCTCTCGAGCTGGCCAGAGACATATTGCATACGAGCACGGTGCACATGTTGTGTTATGCGACTCACCCAACAGAACGAGCAGACGATCTCTTTGAGCTCTGACTGTTATGGCGGAGACTAACGACGTTACAACGGGCTGCGATCTAAGCCCAGCTTTGCCATGTGGTCGTTTTTCCAACACGTCCATTTCTTGTTAGCACACAATCACGCCATGCTGATCATCCCAAGGGGACAACATCTTTTCGACAAGGCGTCGTTCAATTTGATCCACAACATGCTGGAATCAATACGCGCCAGACGTGCCCAGAGGGATGGGTCAGCCTCCGATTTGTCTGACGGTTCTCGGCCGGAGCCTCTCCAACATATAGCTTTGAGGGGTGCTTCATGGACGTTGACGACATTGTGACTGACTCAGGCCGAGGGAGGCTGCTCCTTGCCCCATTGCTGGGTTGTTGCTGTTGGGCGGAAATTAGTGTCCGTCTCGCGCATTACTGTAATCAATTCCCTGAAGTTGGCCGACGTCGAAATGTTGAAGGAGCTGACGGTAAAGAAGCGCAACCTCATGTGGCTCCCCACAGCTAGCCCTAGGGGAAGCCCAACCGTTGGATTCGAGGTCCAAGTTGCTTCCGCTCTACTGACGGTGGCTAGACAGGCGACGACTAAGCTTGCTTTGCCGGTGAAATACGCTCTGACTGACTCCAGACGTCAAACGGCAGCATCGTCAATATGAGCTTTGAAACATCGGGGATGCATCGTGAATCCAGCCAAAAGGCTGCTTGACGCAACACAGCAGGAGGGAAACTGCAACGGGTGACACGAGGGGACACGAGGCAGCCGCAATTATCGAGCAAACTGTAAGGGGTCAAGGCTGGCGGCAGAACAAAAACAGAAGCAGTGGATTAAAGGTGAGGAGTTTGGGGCCCAAGACACTGAGATTGCTGGAAGGGCGTCGGTGTCTTTGGTGGCCATCTCGTATCATTCCACGGCCTTGGCCGGGCTGGACCAAGAGAAATTCGATCATGATTCCCGCCGAGCTGGACACTCCGGTCCTCGGTTCAAGACGCACAGAGCAGTTGCTATTATTGTTGAAGGGTGGATGCTGCGTGCCGTGACGCCTACAGCACACCGACCTTGACTGCCTGACCACACGACGAGCTGAGCACAGGGATTGTCGATTCCTCGGCAAGAATGTTCGATAAAGCAGCTGGGCATGGTGCCGAGTGTCGGGCTCACGACCCCCCCTGGCACTCGATCTCCAAGTGAGGCTGGTGCTGAGGCGGCTGCAAGATGCCTTGATCGATCCACTGGGGGCTGCGCGCACAGGACGGCGCGCAAATGCTTCAGCCAGTGAGGGCCCTGAGCTTCGCTGTGAGAATCCTTGGGCATCCAAGGAAGAGAGACTCCTGATGGTCGTGATAGAGGCACGCCCATGTCCCGAGGTTCCGCTGCGTCGGGCGTGCTGAATGGGCCAGATTCTCGCCGGATTCAAGCTGTGGCTGATCCCCCACTGGGATAAGGTTCAGTGGAGGATGAGGAAGATTCGATTTGGAGGCAACCTTGAGTTCAACTCCAGGTCGCGCGCGATGGTGATTATGTAGATTGTTCAGGTATCGGACCATTCATCCATGTGGCGCGGCACGTCGATTGTCGAGGGCGCCATCCGGCATCAATCCATGTGCGCTTTGTTGGACATTCATGCTCCCGCGCGTCATGATGACAGCGGTTTCCAAGCATCTTCCGGAGTGCTTTGGACGAGGATGAGGGCGATGGAGTCTGAACTTGAAGGTACCTCCGGCCTACAGACACCCCCTTCCAGGTCTTGCCCTCTCAGGCTTCCCAGGGTGCTCCTGCCGTGTACTGCCACTGGCATTGGCAATGGCCTTGTGGGCGAAGACGCCTCCGCCAAAAGTCAAGTTGGCAGCGAGCCACACCATCTACTCAACATCATCTCCAACTTGAACAAGGTTTGAGCCGTCGTCACCAGCCCAGCCCTTTGAGGTCAAGGCCGTGTCTTTTTGCGTCGTTTCGCGTTCCTTTCGTCTGCTGTGCTTCGGTGCCGTCTCAATCCCCCATCTCTGTCCTGAGCCCTGCTGTTGCTGGCGTGATTCATTGAACTCTCCTTTCTTTTTCCTTATAACCCTGCCTCCCCACGCTTGAGTCCTTCCGCGAACCTCTCCCTCATCGTTTCCGTCGTCAAATTCGAGTTTCATTCGAGTCCGCCTGCTGCGCTTCGTCTGTCTTCAGCAATTGGACCGCTTCCGCGACTGCAACGCACCGGCAACTTTTGGTCGTTTCCTTGATTCGATTGCCGCTTTCAGCCCAGTCTCGCCCTCAACGACCACTGCCGTTCGTCTTGCCATCGTCACTCGGCTATCTGGCGTTTCAGTGCCACTGATCGAAGATCCCTTACAGGTGCGCCACAGCACAGAGACACCTGAAAAGACATTGTCTCCCAGCACACGCCCCCTCCCACCCTTGTCGCGCTCCATCTCCACTCGCTCAAGTCCCCGCGCGACTCGCTCAAGGCTGTGCTCCGTGCGGTGGATTGCGTCGTGGCCCAAGCAAGACCCAGCTGCGGCGGACCCAAGGGAAAAAAAGCTTTCGCCCGTCATCGTCGACTTCCTCCTCGCGAAACTTACTCAACCTTTCTCAACTTCCTCCTCAGTTCATCTTCCTTTCCTCCTCACGGCTGCTACGGTTTATTCCCTTGCGCGTGTTTCGGCGAATTGGCTAAGAATCCTTGTTTTTGCCGGCGCATAAAAGTGAGTCTTCACCTTTTCCCTGTTCTTCCGTTTCTCTCGTCTTTTCCTACTGGCGGGACCGGTTTTGGTGGTGGTGCTGGTGGTGGCGGCGGTTCGCCGCGTGGTATCCTGGACTCGAGACTCGACCAACCCCCGCGATGACGAATTCCTATCCTCGAAATCGAAATGAAAGAACGACGAAACCTTCCGCATATGGTTCGATACATTATTGCCGGCGCGTTGTCATGATTGTAGGCGCATCGACAAGGGTTGCGCTGGGCGGTCGACCTGCTTTGCACCGACATCGACGGCCACGCAACATCGCCAAAACCCCATATGCTGGCCGATTCGGGTGTCTTTTAAAGTCCCCGCGCCTAGTCTACCGACATAGCCCGCATCGCTCACTACCGATTACTCGGCGACGTATTGGACCTCTGCCGACCGTCCTCGAGGCATGAAGAGCCCTTGACGGACTCCAAGTCGCGAAGTTCGCAGCAGTTACTCTTGGATGCCTGGGCAAGCTTGGACATAAGAAATCTCCTCGGGCTTGGTCAGGACTTCTTTGCATACCCCGAAGGCTTGTACCAAGTACTGCGCAAACTGGCCCCTGCAGCAGTTCTCCGCGGCTTCCGAACCCTCTCTGGACCTGGAAAGCGCTACACATGGGACTGGCATGTCTGCAGACGAACGGCTTCACAGCTACTTTGTTGAACGCTTTTGTCACGGCAGCCTTTATCCACTCTGTAGTCTGCGACTTAAAGCCGTTCTTGAGCATGGTACGATCATCGAAGCGGAGGCTTCCGATATTGATCATTCCGCGCCGAAACCATTATCGTATTATCGTTCCTACGGGAGGGTTTCGATCTTCGGAGAGTGATGAACTGCATCGATTCGGCCAAAATGTCGCCAATCTGGAACTGGCTCCTTCCTGAAGCTCAGTGGTCGCTGGTGCCGCTTTGGCTTACAAACATGCCCTTGCCGTCGCCATCACCAACCCACCAGATCGACCGAGTCTAATCTTTTTTGGAGATGTCGCGTTGTTCACGCATAGCTAACTGGTCCTCGCAGGTTGTCGTGATTCAGAAGCGTTTCAACTCTTCTAGTACACTTCCTACGCCTCATCAGGCACACAGCCCCTCCCAGTAGAAATATTGGGTGTAACTTTCACATATAAACCCTCAGCCACTCTTCGCAGTCGCTGTTCTCACGCCACTCTCTCAGTCTTTCGGAACCATCTCTACTCTTGTTCGGGGAGTGACGGCGTCTTCTGAGAATCTCGTCTGTCCTCTGTTTTTCGGAGTCTCGGCTCAGGGTCTGGATACTCGTCTCTTCGATTTGATCCCTGCCCGTTTCGGTTCGCGAATTCAATCTTTCTCGGGCATAGAACTAGCTCAAAGGTATGTTAGCATCTGCATCTACTATTTCACTGGTGCAGAAATTGGTTGGGTGCGGCCTGGGATCTCAAGTTTGATGGCATCTTCTTGTTGAGATGTGCCGTCGTCCTTTTAGCTCCCTGTGCACATTGCCTTTTGCCTAATTCTTGAGATTACCTTCGTATCTGACCACATGCAGCTTTGACGATATCTCACGACGAATCTGTTCTCGCATCAACGTTCCTCTTGGTCTTTTAGGTTTGTGGCATCCTCCGGCACGAGTTAGTGCGAAGTTTGCGAAAGTGGGATGTTTTTGCTGATAGGCGACAAGTTTAGACCGAATCATCTTAGATCTCTGATTTCAGCCTGTCTTCAGCTCTTCAGGTTAGTCCACTCCCTGCTGTTGGACGAGCAGCAGCACCGGCCCTTGTTGTTATCGAAGGCATTTAGCTTTCCGCGAGGGCTGCTAAAGTCGTCACCCCGGTTCCTAGTGTACCATGCATTCAAGACCTCAAAGCCAGGCTCAATTCCACCACAGGGGTCTTCGCCCCACTCGATTATATTCCTACACATTGATCACTTGAACTTAACTTTCACCTGAAGAAATCAGCTAACCACTCTCAAGGTCACTTCAGGCTTTATCATTGATCTCTACGCCCCAGTTATCAAGTAAGTTTGTCAGCGTTTCGGTCATTTCATGGTTGCTACGATCGTTACATTCGCGAGGGTTAAGGCTCTAGCTGCGAGCGTCAGGCAGACCACTTTCAGTGTACATGCCACAGAAAGTGCTCCGCTACGTTGCTGACTGGACTGGTCCAGTCAAGCACGTTAGCCAGTCATAGACCTGCGCTTCGGTCATTTCCCGCAGCAGCTTTGGCGCATTGGCTAGAGAACTCGAGCTATAGTCAGGCTGGTCTCTGCCTCGTTGGCCATCCTAGCCGCTATCCCCGTCCCCTGCCAGTTGCCTCTCCCTTCTTGTCTGTCCCACTCGCATCGCATCACAACCGTCTGTGTTTTCGAGATGTTCCCTCACGAAGGGAAGACTCGCAACAAGAACAAGACCACACATCCCGACATCTCGACCTTTGTCGTACGCACACCTTGTCATCTTTCCACCCAGACATACCTTTCTTTGCATCACAGGAAGCATTGAGAACAAGAATCTAACATAAGCCCAGATCACCATGGAGAACAACGGCTTCCCTACCAACGGTGGTCCCGCTCCGGGCCAGATGTCCTTTGCCAATGGCACCCCCCCTACTGGCGACATGAGCGTACCGCCTCCTACCGGTGCCCCCGGCCAGGAGCAGCCCAAGACAACTTTGTGGTGAGTCTCTTGCGTCCAAGTAACCTAGACACCTTTGTTGATCTGTTAAGGATGGGAGAGTTAGAGCCCTGGATGGATGAGAACTTCATCAAGGGTGTTTTCCTCTCCGCCGCCGGCGAAACTGTGAACGTCAAGGTCATTCGTGACAAGAACTCCGGGTAGGTAGCCTCTGAACCATGTTCACCTCCCCAAGCGCTAGGAACTGATGTCTAATGGCTTCCCTCACAGCAATGCGGGCTACTGCTTCGTTGAGTTTGGCACTCCTGACGCCGCAAACAAGGCCCTTGGCCTCAATGGCTCGCCTGTTCCCAACAGCTCTCGATCGTTCAAGCTCAACTGGGCTTCTGGAGGCGGACTCGTTGACAGACGGTACGTGAATCTTGCGAAACTTTTGTAATGTTGCCTGGTACTCAATTGTTGTGGGCGTTTCAACAATGAGACCAGACCACCCCAAATCCTCCCCACTCTCCCACCTTCCAACATCACCTCGCTCTTCCACCACAGCGTTACTTTCCTCACCACGGAGTTCCTCTTGCCTCGAGCCCTTTTAGGACCCAAGTCCTTGCCCCTCTGCCACTTATGGCACCGAACCCACTTGCTGCAGCATTCATTCCCTCGATTCGCACACACCCCACGCGGCCAGACCCATTTGGCCCACCGCCCGTCGCTTTGTTCGCCAGTCTGACTTTTTCCAGTGAGGATCGCGGCCCGGAGTATTCGATCTTTGTTGGCGACCTTGGCCCCGAGGTCAACGAATACGTCCTTGTATCGCTGTTCCAGGCTCGCTTCCCGTCTTGCAAGACAGCCAAGATCATGACCGACGCGGTCTCTGGTCAGTCGCGCGGCTATGGTTTCGTCCGTTTCTCGGATGAAACTGAAATGCAGCGCTCCTTGATCGAGATGCAGGGCGTCTACTGCGGCAACCGTCCGATGGAGGTTCATGCTGCTGTCCCTAAGAACCGGTACGGTGTTTCGGCGTCCCGCCTTACTCCTCTTGCAGTAACTGACTTTCTCAGCAACCGACACGGCTTCGGCGGCCCTGGCCGTCAAGGTCCCATGATGGGTGGCGGTGGCATGCCCGGCCAGCAGATGTGGGGTGGCATGGGTGGCGGCTTCGGCCCTTACGGTGGTGGCGGCCAGCCTGGCGCCTTCAACCCGGGAAACCAGATGAACCAATTCACGGATCCCAACAACACGACGGTTTTCGTTGGTGGTCTCTCCGGATACGTTACGGAGGATGAGCTGCGTTCTTTCTTCCAAGGCTTTGGCGAAATCACCTATGTCAAGATCCCCCCTGGTAAGGGTTGTGGGTTTGTCCAGTTTGTCCACCGCCATGCCGCCGAAATGGCCATCAACCAAATGCAGGGTTACCCTATCGGCAACTCGCGTGTTCGCCTCTCCTGGGGAAGGTCGCAGAACAACTCTGGTGTCGGTACCCCTTACCGCCCTGCGCCTCCTCCTCCGCACTACCTTGGCATGCCTGGTCCTGGTGGTCCTCCCGGCCCTGGCGGCCCTGGCCCTCAGGGTCACGGTGGCCCTGGCGGGTATGGCCCCCCTTTCCCTGGCCCCCAGGGTCCTCCTGGCCCCCAGGTAAGTCAATCTCCTCGCCCTGTCTGGTCCGATGCTAATGGTGCCCTAGTAAATGATCTTGGTTTCCCCGCTCATATCGAAGTTGCTCGAAACTTAAAAGTTCGAAATGCCTGATATGGTTCTTCTCGCTTGGTGTTGGCTCTCCACATCCGGCCACAGTTTCTCCTTTCTCAGCTTCTCGACGATTTGCTGCGCTGAACCTTCTTTTTGCGACAACACAACCGAAACGCGGTTTTCCTTGGGTCTAGGGCTACTCATGATTCGGCGTTGGAGATGCGTTGACGATTAGTGGGCTTGTTCTTCAGTTCAAATTGATTCAATTCGTCCTACGTGCTTGTTTCTGCGTGCTTTGCCCTCTTGCCAACCGTATCTGTCTGTATCCTACATCAGCTTGCTTGCCTATGCTGCTTCATTATCAGTCCTACTTGGGAAGGCGAAGGCGTTGGCGTTGACGAGCAGCTGTCCGTCGGAGTATATATTGGTCTCGAGCAGGATTTGGAAGTGATAGCCTCAAACACAGAACGGGATTCTCTTCATTCGCCTTCTACCACTCCTCGTGTCCCAAGTACCATGAATTGGTCGACCCTTCATTCCAACCAAACAACTCGATGGATCAGAAAATAGAGTGGTACGTTTTCGGCTGCTAACCTGACAAACTGACGTCTCAAAAGTCACAAAGCCGTGCATTTCGCCATCCACCTGCGGAATTAACGGCGAACCGCCACAAGAGACCCGTACGCATCGTCTGGATGCAAGTTGCTGAGCCCCAAGCCCCGAACGTATTACGGCTGGCAATTTGGCTGCCTTCAATTCGACGAGCCCTCGGCCTCTTGAACGAGCGGCAGAACCGATTGGAGGAGATCAAAGGGAGCTTGGAGCTGGGTTCTACATGATTGTGCAACGGCTGCTAGGGGCGGAGGACATGTGAGTACAAAAGCCAACGATGGTGGAAGAAAGCTGATATATTCAGTACTTCGTATGTAGACTTTTCTTTGAATTGGGACCTTTGTCGTAAATATTCTTGGAAGGCCATGCGGAAAGATGAATAGAGCCTACCTCGTTGCCACCAGCATGATCAGTAGGCTGTCGGCAGACTTTCTGCAGGGCGCCGAATGTCTGCAGTGCTCCAGGAGTAGCATAATTATTTGTCTCTTATATAGAATAAGTCTTGGGATGTAACCAGAAAGCTATTTGATCCATGCGTGTCGAATCCGTAACGCACGGGTGGTATGTGCAAAGAATAGATGCCCTCCTTTCGTGGTCGAAGCAAGACATATAACTCCCAATACAACCTCTACTGAACGGTCAAGGGATAATGGCCTCCTAGAAAATTGCTAGAGCGTTCGGCGGCGATCCGATGAGCACCGGGTGGTTGAGTGGCGCAGACGTGAGCATGAAGGAGTACCTTTTCTTCTCGCGACAGTATTTCGAAAGTCGGCCGAGGTCCCAAATCTCTCCGATCGGCATTCCGAAGCAACTGAGGAGGTATTGGTGTAACACTGCGCAGGCGTTAGTTTCTTCTCAAGGTGCTGATACAAACAGGCAGCCTACCGAGCTCGTTCAGTCCTCCTTCAGTACCATCGGGTCTCACAGGTGGGAACCGCTCGAATGCCTGCGAATCTCCCGCAACGGCCGCGAACCGCTTGTTCCAAATCCATCTAGCCATCTCCTCTGAGCCATCCACGCCTGAGAGTTGGTACGCTCCCATCATCTGCAGAATCTGCTCTTTTTCCAGGCTCTCAATGATCTCCGTTCCCCCAAGACGCACGATCATGACATCTCCAGCCTTCAGCTCGACACCCTGATGGAGTGCACAGGCTTCTAGATCGGCCACCTTGACCCGCGTGCCATCGAAGGCGTGAAAGGGGATACCCATGTCCTCAGTGTACGCTTTGTAATCGAGGAGCACACCCCGCGCTACGAGGCCTCCACGCTCGTGCCAGTGATCCAATGTCGGTGCCGGGTTGCTTTTGGAGTTCTGTGCGGCGAGAGTGTCGTGGCTGGGGTTAAAGCCATTATATGCCAGGCCGCTTGGCTGATGTTGGTAGTGACAGAGGGAATCCCACTGACTGCTGTTTTGAGTGTTGAAAGTGAAAGTGTCGTCCCATGACTTGCCAACACCTGGATTCATGGAGTCCGGGAGGTAGAGGATCTTGTGCTCTGGCGGTGGGCGGCCGGGTATCGGTATGTCGCTCATGGCATTGAGCGGCCAACTAGAGAGCGTTAGAAGCTGAAAGGAATCAGAGAAGAGAAGTTGGGCATTGAGACGGCTTTGATCGACGAGGATGGGGACAAGGGGGGACTAATGTAGGAGTCTACGTCAAAGCACCTTTTAATGCAATCTAATCCAGAGCCGTTGGCCCTGGGAGGGCAGGAAGAGGGAAGTAATGGCCAGGTACAGTTCGTGCTCAGAAAATTGAGCGGTACTCACTTCAAGGAGATAGAGACTCCATCTTGAATTTCAGCAGAAGCTTTCTTAACGATCTCAGGGGTCAAGAAATTCAGAGTTCCAAGGACATCCTTCTTTCCATCCTTGTCGAACACTCCCCAGGCGCACCCTTGGGGCATGTCCCCAACTTTAGGAAGATTATCGAAGTCTGGTACCGAGGCTGGATTGGTCGCCATAATCGCGATGTTGATGTTTATGTGCTGGGATGGCTGTCTGGATTGCCTTGTATTCTTCTGTGCTGAATCTGCGTGTTGATGAGATGGTTTAATAGTGTTGGTAGTGATGATGGCTGATGTGAGCCACGGAGGGTACTAGGGCGTAGGAGCGGGCTGTGCTTTGGAAATCGTACGAGTCCACTACGTGATGACCTGAGGATAGAAAATGACGCGTTGTCGAAAGGAGAGAGAGCATGAGACGGGGTAAGCGGAAATAGAGTTTCAGTTGTGTCGTGATGTCAAGTTGGCGTTGGACAGTGTTTGTCACAAACAGGAAGTCTGAGCTGAGGGTCCTCGGAGCCAAATCCGATCATGCTTGCAGAGCTCCCCCGCAGCCTTCCACCCACCAAGTACCGTCTTCAAGACAGGCAATTGATCATCCAATTCGAGCTTTCATATTGGTCTACGAGACGTATTTTGTCGGAACCCACTTCTTGCCCGAGAGCCCGATCCGTTCATCTACGACGAGACGGCGGCCCCCACTGCCTATACGAATACGCACCGATGCGACGCCAAGAGGAGTCCACGATGCCACCACGATGCACGGGTTTGGAAGATGCCAAGTCAGGGTGTGCGGACCAAGGGTATTTCCGAAAGAGTGCCGTGTATCTTGATGAGGAGGAACAATAAAAGGGAGCGATCCCTTCGTCACTACGGGTTGGGTGAGAGCAGTAGTTGTTTGCACCTAGCGTTGCACCATCATCATGGCCACTTCCGATGGTTCAGCTCCGGACCTCACCTATCTCACACAAAAGTACGAAGAGGAGAAGAACAAGCGAAAGCGGAGTGATGGAAACGCTCAATACGTTGACCTTGAGTTGAGCACCTCTTCTCACCTCACCCGCCTTGCAGAGGACCCCTGGGTGGACTATGATGCCCTCAACGCTGAGCCTCCGAACTTGGAACACGGAGATGACATCAAGTTCCTTATTCTGGGAGCCGGCTTTTGTGGGCTCAACTTTGCCGCTCGCTTCGTGGAAGCTGGGTTCAAACCTGAGGATATCCGCTTGGTTGACACGGCCGGCGGCTTTGGCGGTACTTGGTACTGGAATAGGTATCCCGGCCTGATGTGCGACTCTGAAAGCTCAATCTACCTCCCACTACTGGAGGAGACAGGATACATGCCCAAGCATCGCTACTCTTACGGGTCCGAGATTCGAGAGCACGCTGAGAGGATAGCACGCCACTACCGCCTCCAAGGTGTCTTCTGCACCAAGATGGATTCATTCCGTTGGGATGAGAACAAGGGTCGCTGGGTAGTGGTCATGAAGAGAGATCGGGGTCCCAATAGGAATCCTGTTGAAATGACAGTCACGGCTCAGTTTGTGGTGCTTGCCAATGGTGTTTTGAACCACCCCAAGACACCGAAGATCGAGGATCTCGAGAGGTTTGAGGGGCAGACGTTGCATACTGGACGCTGGAAGTACGATATCACTGGCGGCTCGCCTACGGACCCATCCCTCCCCGGGCTCGAGAACAAGAGAGTCGGCATCATTGGTACTGGAGCCACTGGCGTCCAGTGCACCACGGAGCTCGCCAAGTGGGCGAAGCACCTGTACGTGTTTCAACGCACCCCGTCCAGCGTTGACCACCGAGGACAGAGAGAGACGGACCCAAGCGTCTGGGCTAATCAGACTAAGAAGCCTGGCTGGTGGACCAACCGCAACGCTAACTTCGTATCAGTGGTGATCAAGGAGGACGTCGAGGAGGATCTGGTCAATGACGCTTGGTGTACTCTCGACACTTACGCCCCTCTCATCGGTGGCCCTCACGAACAAATGGGCATGGAGGACGTACCCGGGCACATTGGCAAGATGCTGGCTGTGGATGTTCCGAGGGCGAACCGCATTCGCCAAAGAGTTGCAGACACTGTAAGCGACGATAAGACAGCCGAAAAGCTCAAAGCGTGGTACCCGACATGGTGCAAGAGGTGAGTTGACCCCCTTCGCTATGAGCTATTCTAACCCAGATATTGTAGGCCGTGCTTCCACGACGGCTACCTCCCAACGTTCAACCGCCCAAACGTTACCCTTGTACAGACCGAACCCACGGGTGTTGGTAAAGCTACCCCGAAGGGTCTTCTCATTGATGGCCAAGAGTACCCGCTCGACTTGCTCATTTTCAGTACTGGCTATCGGGCTCCGGGTGCCAACTTGTCAGAGCCAAGCAAGATGTGCAACGCAAGCATCTCTGGGAAGAATGGGGTCAACATGCCAGACAAGTGGATGGGCAATGGTCCCAGCACGCTCCATGGCCTGACGACCAAAGGTTTTCCCAACATGTTCCTTACCGGACCCAACCAAGCTGGGGGAAGCCCGAGCATCACATACCTCTTCGACATCATGGCTCGCCATGCCGCTTACATCGTGGCCGAAGCTAGCAAAACGGCCACCAACCCGGACACCATTACCATCGAACCGAATCAAGAAGCGGAGGATGCCTGGGTCAACGAGATTATCAGTCGCGCTGCCTTCGCCTCTCCGGTCAGTGTTTGCCTCCCCAGCTACATCAACAATGAGGGAGCGCTTCTCGAAGGCGCAGACGCGATAAAGGCAATGAAAAGCATGGTGCATCCTCTCGGCATCAATGTATATGCCAAGAGATTGCAAGAGTGGAGAGATGAGGGGAGCATGAAGGGACTCGATATTACGTCGGTGTCGGGGTAGTGCTCAAAGGTCCCAGAGACAGGGGTGGCGAATAAGAATACGAGATGACGGTGTCGTACCAGACCGCTGATCTTGTGATGCATGGCGTGCACTCGGTTGCATGGGGTATTCAACGTCTTATTCATTTGCACTGTCACCCGGATGGTATTTTCATTCTCCTCATCTTTGGGATATAGCTCGCGCGAAAGCGTACCGAGGGTTTGCGGGGTTGGAGGCGAAGGAACGTGGAGGATCATCGTCAAGGGCATTTATCCGTCCAACCAGATCAAATTCCGAGTGGACTAGAGCATATATAGTAGATTCAAGAAGACTCTTGGTCTGAATTGAGCAATGAACCCCTCTGTAAGATCGTTGTCAGCTTCATTTTGAAAATGCGGACATTGGGACTCGCCATTCTCTTAGCCCTCCTGACTGGAGTGGTTCAAGGATGCAATACCATGGACGACTGTTCCCTCAACGGAGTCTGCTCTTGCAACCACAAATGTATCTGCGATCCTGGCTGGCGCAGCGACGATTGTAGCGAACTCGACCTCCGCCCTGCCACCCGTTGGACGGGGTACAACAACACTAATTACACGGACCCAGACTATTACAAGCAGGACGGCAATTCCTCTTGGGGCGGCCAGATCATCCACGACAGAGAGGATTCAGGACTCTTCCACCTTATTCTATCACAGTTTCCCCAGGGCTGCGGACTCTCAGCCTGGAGGCCCTTTAGCCAAGTCATCCGGGCCGAGAGCCGCACTGGACCTCGAGGTCCTTTCTTGTTCCAGCAGGTGCTGTTCGACACGTTTCGTCATAACCCGACGGTGATATGGAGCCCTGCGGACGAGCTGTATCTCATTCACTTTATCGGCCAGGATTGGGAGCTGCCCGCCCAATGTGGCTCAAAGAAGACGAACAACACTATCTCGGTTAGCACGAGTCCTGATCTCAAGACGTGGACGGAGCAGATCCCCTTGGTAGTCAACGTGACCAACCCAACAGCTTGGCCTCTGTGGACTCCGGATAACCCGACAAATGAGATGTTGCTCGCTTCAGAGAAGAACAACATCTACTACTCCTCCGAGGGATACGCAGGGCCCTATGAACTGACCGTCGAGCCCGGAAACATCGAGAACCACATCTCCCACCGCAGCGAGGATCCCTTTCTCTGGCAAGACAAGCGCGGCCATTGGCACTTCCTGGCGCACCACATGGTAGACATCCCCCTCGGCCTCAAAGGACCCCGCGTGGGCGCGCACGCCTTTGCGAGGGACTGGAGAGGGCCGTGGACGTACAACAACGTGACTTTGGCGTACAACAGCACTGTCGAGTACGATGACGGCACGAGCGTGGAGTACTATCGACGGGAGCGACCGAAGCTGTACTTCAGCGAGGACGGGGAGATGACGCCGCTGTATCTCGTGAATGGTGTGCAGGAGTTCGATTCGAACAAGGCGTATACGGTGATTCAGCCGATCGGGGACGGTTGGAAGGAGTACGAGGAGGGTTTCCAGTCGTGACAAGGGCGGGGTTGTCAAAGCATCCTGGAGAAACCTTCGGCAGATATCGCTTCATGTCTGAATCGAAAAAGATCTTGACTCTCCGACGAAGACAATGAACAGTGTTCAATGTTTGGTTGTAGTTGCATAGACTCCTATGAGCAAAATTCTAGACCAAAACCCGGAAGTGCAAGCGAGTGCCCAGTGCGGATCCAAGTTATGGGGAAAAGGGGTCGTCTCCCAGAATGAGAGGTACCCTGCGCCGAGCCACCCACCGTCTCAACGAATTTGACATCGCTCTCGTGCGGGCTATAGTACAAGGAATACATTTTATCTATAGTTTGAGCATCTTATCAATCGAATGGCTCATGCGCAACCTCGATTCCAGTCGTCACCGTGTATACGTCACGGCATCCGCAAGTAAAAGTGCCTTTTGCGCGGTGTAATTCAGATGAGTTGGGAAAGCAATTAGGAAAGACGAAGCGAATGCCAAAAAACATAAGAATAGCATGTCAACACGAAGAGCTCCGTACATCTGCTTATGTATCTGACCCTTTGACTGAACTGCAAACCTTAGCTAAGTAGTCTCTTCTCGTTTTCCACTTGGGTGTTGTCGGCGAACCAAAATGCTCCGCAACACTTTCGCAGAATCAACATCTAGCTCTAGTTCCCATGTGCTTGTAATGCGTATATCTTCAAGATGTCCTGTCCTCCCCTCATCTGTGCTCGATCGGTTGGCATCGGCTCGTGGCTGGTCGGCAGTCGGTAGTCGGCTTTGGTGTCGTTCGCGAAATGGCACTGGAGACAGGGATGCGGTGAGATGACAGTCCGAACGTTGTCACTTCGCGAAGCTTGGGAGTCTTCAAGACTCCATTGAGAGTGGTGAATCTGACAAGGCGTGTCATTATCAGGAGAAGCCGCCTAAGATTCCATGCGAAGAACTCACACGTGTCCATGGGTCCAGTCCCCCTACTTCGAGACATAGAACATGTCCAAAAGAAGCTTTAAGTAGTCCCTTTTCCCATTATTTTCAGTAATGGAGCTCCAGAAGAATGTCGGAAGGCAGTCGTGACGTCGGATGGTCGAAATCCCTGCGCTGAGTTCACAACGGGGTGTAGAAAGCTCTCATTGCAAGGACACACTTGGACTGAACAGAATGGTGTGCTTTGAAGATGCGACAAAGTCTGAAGTGTGTTCTTGGCTGATTGTTACTCCTCAGTCCTGTTCCTCTGCTGCAAACCTCGATAAGAGTAGGTGCATATGGCTGTCGTCTGACTTCAAACAGCCTTCGCACTCCCTACTTGAAGAAAGCAGGTGATTTCTTCAGCATCGGCGCTGTGTATTATAGCACCTGATCCTGCCGAAGACTAGCAATTGTTGCCTCCAGTTGAGAACATTGTACCTTTCCAAGTGGCCATGGCCACGCATGGCCTCTACCTCTGCTTTCCTGTACTTTTGTATATCCCTGGAGAGGAGAGGATATAGATAGCAAAGACCGACAATGTATTGAGGGAGCTATTGTTGTTCTTCCAGACGAGGGTTTCTCTACTTGGACTTGAGTTCGGAGGGAGTTGAGCTCGAAAAAAGGTGGTAGGATAAGGTGACGAGCTTTCGTATCTCGCAGAAAATCGATAAGCAGTGTCAATCCTAGATGTCTCGCAACCTGAGCCTATGATAGTTTCAGTGATAAGCTCCACGACTGATTCATATCGAAGCAACTGTCGTTTTGAGGACCAAGTAGGAAGAAGACTCACCGAGGAAAACATCAACCTACCTTTTGGTGACATGTGTGTCAGTGATGATCGATAAGCTTTCTTACACACCATGAAGACAATTCAATGACTTCTGGTTAATTATATATCGTGTTCGCGCCGCTGACAATGTGGCGGATTGTTTGGCAGTGTTGTTGTCGTCGTAACAAGTCGCACAAGCAAACGTCGTTCGGCGAGTTCCTGGCGACTGTCGCCATGCTTGCGAAAACCCGACAAACAGGAACGACAGGCTTGTTTGGCTTCGTTGTGTCTGGATGAGCTGTCGTAGTAAGCTGTTGTGAAGGAAACCAGGGGCGGTTCGGCGCTGATCCCGGGGGGAGAGCCGCCAGGGCTTGGGTAGGACGCCTCATTCTGGCTCCAACTCCTCCAGCATCGGGTTCAGCCTTCTCACTCGAAACAGAAGCATATGGGGAATTAAAAGGAGGTTGAAAGAGTTTTGATGAATTCTTGCAAGGGATGAGTCCCCGATACTCTTGCTTCCTAGACCACGGAGTAGTGGTTGGCCGCCCACGCTCCAGCCCTGATCACATCACGCCACTCTCAGAGCTTCACCAGTAGGCAGGACAAGACCATAGTATTCTGGAGAAAGCATTTAATGAAAGGATAGAACTTGAGTACGAGACTGGAGAATACCTGGGCAGATAGCCCACGAAAGGCGAGCGATTCGGTCGACATGGTATTTCTTCTCCAGCGCCCGAAGACACCCAAACAGCATACCATCACAGGTGAGCTCTAACCACTCCACATATACTCTCAAAAGAAGCGGAGGACTTTCTGTCAACCTTGCTCATTAAGTCTTGAGCTTAAGCCAGGCACAGGAGCAGATACTCCCAGTCCAACACCACTGCACCCAGATTATCCTGTCTAAAGGGCTCAAGAGCAGTCAAAGTCTTCTTCATAAGATTGCTTCAAGCAATCATTACAATGAAAACGAGTGGAAATATTTGGAAATCAAAAATTATCCCGACCATGTCCTCGAGGGGAAATGGAACTGAGGCTGGTCCGCGGTGTGCAATGCAGCCAGCCCAAACTGGAACCTCTGATACTTGAGCTAGAGGCGCCCCGAGTAGGTAAGTATGAAGAAGGAAAGAAACAAGAGGAAGAGCCAGAGCCTCAAGAGACTTAAATAGGCGCTCAGAGGTGGCCCGTGCGTCTGGCTGATTCGAGATTACATAGCGGTTGCCCCTGAGGTGACTGCCGCGAGCACTCGAAGTCGTGATCCACCAATGAGAATTCGGGCATCAGAAAACGGTACCAAGAAGTTGAGGGGTTCGCAATTTTGAACGGACGTCATAGAGCTGACGCCCAAAGCTTCGGCAATTGAAGTTTGTGTCGATGGTGGTAGAGTGCCTTCCAGCTGTTTGTTAGGGGCCGATGGACCGTATGCAAGACTGCGCCAGTGAATGTACATTGGCAAACTTAGGATGACTTCTCTGGACGCAATGACTGGTGTTTGTGAAGTCTGAAAAGCTCCAACACCTCCCACCCGATGCTACTTCCTCGCCTGAGACGGTGTCCCCCTTTTTCGAAATCACCTGCGCCGATAGTGACCTTGCCGAGACGGCAACCCACGCTTATAAAGAATAAATTTTGGAGGAGTGACATGAGGCACTGAGAATACGCGGTTGGAAGAAATCTGGCCCACTCAAGCAAGCCAGCACGCGGACAAGGCATCCTGTGAAGGTCTGTTGCCCACCCGCCCGAACCAACCATTTTCCGAGCCTCTGGAAGCTTTCTGTAGCTTTGGAGTAGCCATGGAATGCTCAGATTAATCGTGGTATCCAGCACAGTAGTCATTGAACGCGGTAGTGAAGATGAATAGGAAGCTGTAGATCTTCGGGACACTTCCACGTCTGCCGCCATTCTTTTCGCTCATGTTACTATTTTCCTCCTAAAGCCAAAGCCCTTACGAATCCCGTAGAAATAGCCTTGAGGAACTCTACCGTGTGTTTCGTGATTGCGACCGAAGCCAGGCTGGGGCTTTCAGAGAGAAGTGGCTCAAGATAGTCGAAACCGAGCGACCGTCCCTCCCCCCACCGAATCGCCCGCGCTGTCGACCACAAGCCCACCCGACTCGTACCGTAACCCATGGCTCTCCGAAGACGAAGTACGGCGCGATGAACATAGGAGAGATTACAAAGAGTGTCTGGAGTTGTAAAAGATGAAGCTGGTGCAGGTGATGGTGAGAGACGGTCCAGGTGACGCCTGTTGCGGAGCGAGTGTTTCGCATTGAAACCAGCCCCGACGCGGTCTCACCCAGAGCCCTGGAGATAGGACTAGATAAAGATGCATTCGTACATCTTCGACACTTGAATTCAGTAATTTGTGTGCATGTGATGATGCTTTGGTCTCCGTGATGTTGGTGGCCAAGCTGGGCGATGACGCGCTGGAGCCCTTTTCGTCACCACATCACGGCCACTCAGCCGCTCTCGCGTAGAATCCCCCTCGATTCGATTCAAATATATCTCATAGCGTACGGAAGCATGGTTAAAGGCTGAGAGGAGTAATTAACAAATTTCGAGGTGGTTGCGGCGGTTTAGGCGCTTAGTTGTCCTCCATTCGGGTGAGGTTCCCTCCTCTCCCCGCCCGGGCTCATCGCCGCCAACTTCAAAACCACACCTGATTCAAGCCAAATCTATACTCTGAGAGAGCTCCAAAAGTGAAGAACGCCACTGCATGTATCCTTCCACATCCATGGCATTCTTCAGCTTCATCACTGTGTGCGTCGTTGAAAAAGGGGTTGAGTAAACATTGGCTACATCCCCGCCAAGACTGCTCTACAACGGCGGCATAAGGCCATTGCTCCACTCAAATTCTTACATGGAAAAGGGAAAAGCTGCTTTGCCCCGAGAAGTTCGTCCCTGCGAGCCTGCGGCTCCAGATCACCAACTCTGCCCGACTCGACCTGGACCAAAACGGATAACGCTGGCTTTTCGAAGTCAGCCAGCCAATGGCAATGTTACATTCGGGCCAGAGCTGTGTGGGCTTCGTTCCAATCAGCAGAGCCTTCGAGCAGGTATTTAAGTCTTCGCTCGCCCGTCTCGAACCCTTTCCTCTTTCCTTCTTCATCATCCTTATTTCTTGTGCTTTTGTTTCTCCTGGGCCCAGCACTGGCCCTCTTCCTCCTGACTCACCGGAGTCCTCAAGAGTTACATTTTCCTTTGTCTTTCCCCTCCCCCCCTTTTGGAGAGCTGACGTTCACAGCTCTTCGCCAACTCCCAATGATGAGTCAAGACCTCTCGCGTTGCCAGCCTTGCCTTCGGGCAGCTGGTCGTGAAGTCATTTCTGAGGGAGTATTTTTGCACTCAGAGTTTCCCCCAGAGTTTCCCCCCCTCCTCCCCCCCCTTCTGCCTCAATGATGAGATTAGGCCCCTCCTTGCCAGTCTGGCTCTCGGGTCACTGGTGAGGATGCCACTTCTGAGGGGCCAACTTCTACTGTGGCTTTACTCAGCTCAACTTCTCGACCTTTCGGTCTTGCCATGACTACATCCTCGGGCTTCTCAATGTCTAGAGTCCCCCGCTCCATCAGTAAGTCATTCACTCGCCTTTTTTGCTCTCTTCTTACCCTACTTCCGCATGATGAAAGCATCCCCCCGTTGCCGCTGAAAGCACACCGAGGAGTGCACTCTTCCAAGTCTCGATTGCCTCCCTCTTGCTTGAAAAAAGGCTTGAACTCCACGGGAGATGGCTTTCTCCTGCTCGCACACAAGTAGGAATACCTACTCTGTAGGCTAGTGAGCTGAGTCGAACTTGGAAGAACCTCGATGACTTCAATGAAGCACAACGTGAAAGCTAAACTGACTTCTCACTCTTCTCAAACCACTCCTTACGTTTTCCTTCCCTTCAAATTGCTGACAAGCCCTTGACCAGGTACAACAATAGACTGCCGCTGCAAGTCCCCACGACTCTCCCGTCTTCACCTTGACCCTGGTAAGCCTCTTTCCTGTTCTTCTCTTCTTTCTTTGTGGATGATGATACACTCACCCTGGACTGCATCGACGCGGCACTTGGGGGCCGCCACCGACCCGGCCGCCATTTGCTGGGCGTCCTCCGACAAGCGGGATGACTTTGGTTAGGTTATGGTTCTGACTACAGCACCTACACGACTTCTTCTGTTGACTCAAGAGTGAATCCTTTGCTGATATCAACACATCACAGACTTTGTCCTTATTTCACCGACAACACTTCCACGGTATGTTACTTACTTTTCTTTCCCCTCTCCGTAGCATCTTATGATGCTTGGGGATGATGATTAGTACGATTCTTCATCATTCTGAACTCTCTGGGAGACTCCACGACTGTCTCCCGCGATGTGGACCCTCATTACTCGCTCTCAATCTGACACCAACCTCCTCACTCTTTGCCTTCTCTTTATGCAACTTGACCTGAACATCGACTGACACCTTTCATACAAAACAGAGCCTCTCATAGCGACCTCAGCAGCTCGATACAAGGATCTGATGATGGTGGTCGGGGAACAGTTGAGTCGGGGTGCTGGGGCATGGTTGGAAAAGCTTGTAGGGAGGCGTCGATGACAATCAGTTACAATTACGCAATCACAAGACCACCATATCCACCATTGATCTCTCGAGCGCAAAGCTACAGTGAAAAGTCTCCCCACCCGATGAATCTTGTGCCCCCATATTGGTGCCGTGGCCCGCATACAAGGACAAGCTTAAGGCCTAGCGCTCTGAGTTGTTGGGCAAGGAACGTCCCGTTCTGTCTTTCAATGTTCATTATATCAGTGCTTGAGGCACATCATAAGCCATAGTGGATTTTTTCTCTATAGATGGATGCGGATCTGGTTGTCAGGGGCCGGCGGCGACGAAGAAAAGGAGCAAGGTGAGAGCAACACAATGGATTGATACTCTATTTCTGATCTGTGAAAACGAGTAGTTCAAATGATCCGACTTCCTTGCAGAATAGCTATGTTTATCCGTTTGCCAAAGACTTCCCACGCAACGAAGTGGGAAATAGCTCCGTCGCAACTCCAGCTGTATGTCATCTTGACTTTTAGTAGTTCCTGCCCTCCAGGTACGCGTTGACACGGGGATTCAAGTATCCCTTTCCGGAAGCAGCTTCCGCAACATACAAAGGAAAGAATGACTTGTTGAGCCGAAGCAATTTCCCATCGCTGAATCGAATGTTCAACTGCGGTCTTGTGTGCCACTTGTGGTCTTGATTCGCCTGCCAAAAGTAGAACAGTTCGCGTGATATGATATTATGGTAGTATCTTGAAGACCATGTCATACTAGAACCAGAACGACAGATATTTGTCTCGGAGGATCTCTGCAGCCGTAACTTCATGAGTGCTCGGGAAGAGGCTACCAGAGGGCCGGCCGGAGAAGATTGATGGTTTTCGACGATCTGTGAGACGGCTCGGTTTCTTGTTTGAAGGATTGCAGGCCCCTTTGAAGTCAGACTTGGGAATATTCTCGCGGACGTCCTTGCTGATATCGACACTGCAGGTCCTTTATGTCACCTTTGCGTAGTATTTATTCGTACAAAATCCTATCTCAGGTGTTAGCATTCCAAAATCCTTGAATGGAGGGGTTTTTGAGACTAAACAACAGTGCGTGCTGTCTTCGCTTGTCTTAGACTCCACGTGAGAAGGCCAAATGGCGAGGGGTGACCCAATCTTCGGGCATCACTCTGTGAAAGTTGAGCGTAGTGTGCGTGATAGTCTCAGCGAGCTGAGCGACCTTCTTGAGGTAAGACGCATACCCTCAGTGTGCTCGCTGTGACCTGTCTTGTGCTCTGTTGTCGATACGGACTTGCAGTTCTCAGTTTCTTTTGGGCTCTTTGGGATCTTCTGTGGTATTTGGGAGCTTTGCCTCGCTTTGACTCGCTTTGAGGATAGAAAGACAGGCTGTGAACTGTCAGAATCAGAGCACTGACTACCTGGGACTTTCAAAAGGACTTCACGCGCTCAAGTCCAACGTTGACATGTTGGGTATGCCCGTCTTGAAGTCTGATTGTAGGGGACGTATCGAAATCGTTTTCCGCATATGAATGTTTTAGCTTCATGACGGAATACACTGACCATCTGATTAGTCCAAAATTAAGGGATGGGCCGACTGATCGACTTGAAGAGGAAATATCGGGTTCCATCCCTGCGGACCAAGGTGCCTCGGCCGCACCATCCACTCATCGCGTCTAACTTGACCGATCTATGGGGCTCAGAAGGTCGCGCTTACCTTCTTTCAACCTTCTATCTAGATGGTTGGATGGAAGCTAAGCGGGTGCTGGCTCGCGGAAGATGAACTGTCATCTGTACCGGGAAAGCCAGGCGAGGCAGGTCCATCATGGCTCGATGCGGTGTTTCCCATGGTCGCAACCACGTGTGAGAAGGGCCCAAAACGAGCAGAGTAGTTGCATACCTTTTCGGTCAGCTCGATTATTGAAGTTATCGAGTGTGTTCGTAGAGGGCCGAAGAAAAGTTTGAAGGGTCGAGGCGGGAGCTCCAGGAGCTGTCCGCTATGGACGCTTGCCTTTTCACTGGCACAAATTGCACAAACACAAACGCAAGCCTGAACGACCAAACCCTTTTCTCAGTATTAGAACGCGACAACCGTCATATCAAGCCTTAAAATCCTCCCAAGCGCCCTACAAATCGTGCTCCATGGCCATGATCGCGTTTCTCCTTCTGGTGATGATCGTTGGCGTGTTAGAGGCTTTGATCTGGACTGCCGCGTTCTTGTTCCTTTATTTATTCGAGCTGTGGCTCAACATGCAATCTTGCCTCAGAATCACGTTTCCTTAAGGCGAGAGCCACCCCCGAGGCGGGCATCGAGTGCCTTCATCTGTGAGGATCGGTAGCGGCTCGTATACAAGCGCGTCCAGTGTGTGCTAATGTCTGTCGCGCAGAAGAGACTGAATTTACAACTGATACCAACGATCAAGCGCGCTCCAACGACACGAGAAAGTTGAAAAGAGAGAAGAAGCACACTTCCGTCGACCCTGCCCAGTCTACACTCTACGAACCTCTCAACACACCCTATTTCCTGCAACAGCTTCCTAGCTCTACTCGGATCGCACACACAACAGAATCCTACGCTTTTCGCAAGTGTCATCATGCACAAGAAGCATCCAGAACGACTCAAGATCGACATAGAAGCGAAGGAGGCCGACGACCTTTGAAGTTGGCGGGGTGGATTCAGGGCGTGTTTCGAAAGAAGTATCTCACCAAGCTTACATCCTCTCGCGATGAGGGCTTTTCGCCATTCAATGGCTGAATGATTGCCGCTCGACTGCGGTGTTGCAAGTAGTGCAGCATGCTATAACGTCTACAAGGGGTTCTAGGCTGGAGTGAGGGTACCGTGGTTGGTAATGGAACTCAAACCGTAGCTCGAATCAGTCACTTCGATCGATGAGGTTTGAAGCCTATGCGAAGAATCAATCTTTCTCGAAACTGAACCCCCTGCGATCGAGCGGAAGACTCCATCCACCTCGAGCATTCTCGTTCCCGGACAGCCAAAATCATCAATGACCCTGCCCAGAACCATGACCACGACCATGACCGCGGCCGCGGCCGCGAATACTTCCTAGCCCACGTATAGAAGCCCAATACGCGCCGTAGGCTTCCACATAATCATCAGTCTTCCTACTCTTCAGGTCAGAGTAGCCACGTCGGAAGAACGATGCACATACAGAAAGCATGGCTTCTCCGAATAGATGGTGTAGTACATGCCGCAGTTACCTCTCTTATCGATTCCATCCTCGATTAGATACCTTCCAGATCTCTTAGATATCATCTTCGCAACATCCTCCCTGGTCTTTCTCTCGTAGTTGACGACTGTTGTATGAGGTAGGCCCGCCGGGGTTTTGGGCTTCGCTTCGTGAGTGCTTTCGGAGCTCATAGGGGACGTTTCGGATTCTAGAGATAGAAGAATCTGGTGTTGAGTATGATAGGGGTGTTCCTGCATAACGAATCTTTTAGGCAAGAGAAAGAGAAGCTGAAGATCGGACAGGTTTTATCAAAGTGCCGCCGGCATTGACTGATGACAAGAACACACCATCGTTGAACCGCATCTGTAATCGTACGGCCGTGCTTTCTGGGTTTGTGAAGTTACTCAAGATCGAATTGTGATTGGATGTTGAGGTGATTGTTACAGTCAAAGAATGCAGGACAGTCGACACATACCACGGGCCATCCACACGTGTACCTGCTTGACAGATAGGTGGCTCGTGTGACTTTTTCGTTGTTTGACTTGACATATTCCCTGCTCTATTTCTCAACTCCTTGCGATGCAGTCCCTTTGCGCGCAATGGTTCATTCTAATATACACTTGATCCAGAAAACGGGCAAACGTGCCGGGTCGGTCGGTGCGCACGCTGGCAGAACCCATTCTTTGAGGAAATTTCATTTGTTTTATTTGCGATTTATATCTATATGTAAGGTGTGTCCCTTCTTATGCGGTTGCCCTTCCTACTCTTCATGTCGTCTCTGCGGATCATGAGACCTCTTGCGTTTTGGTGGTGGATTCCAAGGTTCAGGCACATTCGTCGATCTGCTCCAAAGGCTACTTCAGATAGTTCCTTCTTGCACAAGGCGACGGATAGTGCCAATGGAGCCCTCAACGGCCATCTTCGCCATCTACACCAGCAGTCAGTCTCAAGCACAGCTCTCAGGGCTCTTGCAGCGCTCACCTTCTCGTACTTCGTCCAGGTCTCCTTCTCCTCAGCGCTCCCTTCCCTGATGTTTTCGTGCCTCCACTCAAACGAGTACGTCATCATCAACTCCCCTTCCGGACCCTTGCTCACGATGTTGGAGATGGTGCTCCCATCCTCCTGCTTGAAATCCACCCTTGAAGGCGGCAGGTGGATGCAGGTCTCTCTGACCGGTTCCTTCGTCTCTTTTGGATTGTTTTCGGATTGGAAGGTCGCCTGGCGAACCACGGTGTTTCCTTCCTCGCTGAGAACCTCACAGGCAACTATGACGGGGACGAATTCCTCGGCGTGTTTGACCTTACGCTTGAGACCTGCCCAGACCTGAGACTCGGAGAGAACCGGGGTGGCTCCGGAGGGGTTTATCGGGGCCGTGTAGGCCAAATTGAAAGTGACCATCTTGAAGTTTCTCCAATACCTGATGGTTATGTGACAGGAGTTGAGCAGCCCGGGGGAGTGAAGCCCAAAGCACGAGCGGAGTTGTCACCATCTCCACATCATCCTTCCATGGTCCACTTACGCAATGCTCACATTCCAGCCACTCAGAGACAACGAGGGACGAGAATAGCGTCTTGGGAAGCTCGAAAGTATGTTGGCTCTCGCTAATGCCAAGACTCTGGTGCAATAGACCGCTAGGTAGGAGATGCGCACTGTTGCCATTAAGGGAGACTCTCCTTCAGCGCCGCTGGCAACCGGCGGCCGTGTCGCCTCATGCTCTCGACTGCTCGATAAAATAGCATGTTCTTCTTGACTTTGTCGACAATAGCCGTCATGTTCACGTTGGCCGGTTCCAAATGGACGACCTTCTCCATCTCCGAGATCAACAGCTCGCACTCCCAGCATCCGCAGACGCGATACTCTGTGCCGAAAAGCCTCCTGTACAGTAATCTTGTCGCACCATACCCTTCTTCCAGCGAGATTTGCTTGAGCTTGTCATCGTGATTCACAAACTGGCCCGTTCTGAGCCTGGTCTGCGTGGCATACGGCCGGCCTCCCGAGCACTGATGCGTGTGCCAAACAAGATCGATGTCCAAAGCAGGTACCACTACCGTTTTGGGGTGCTCTCCCATGATCTCCATGAACTGGTCGTATCTCCCTATAGCTCGCTTGAGCGTCCCTTCGACAGCCGGACTCCGAATCCACATGTTGTCCGTCATCTTCCTCCAGAAGGACTCCTGACGCAGTACAGCCTCTTTGAGCTCGGTGGCCAGGGTCCAGTTCACGTTGGCGAAAGCTCTGACGTAGCGGTCCACGAGCTTCTTGTGTTCCTTGTCGGGACAGTTCTTGGTTTCCACGCTCTCTTTGATAAAATCAAACTCGCGAAGTCCGGGGTATTGCTTGCTTCGCTCTTGTTTTAGGGGAAACTGCCACGTTTCAAACATTCGAAGAAGGTCCATTCCAAGGCCAGAAGTTTCCATGTGCCCACCGCCCTCGCTTTCGGGAGCCCACAGCCATTCGTGTTCGCTGTTGATCGACTCGTGGATGACTTTCCAAGGGAGGCTAACCTCGTATATGAAATCTTTCGAGCAGTGCTTCTCATATAGAGCTGGGTTGAGCATGAACACCGACCACACCATCATTACATCTATCGGTATATGTCGGGCATCTGTCACTCCAAATAAGTCCTTGTGAATACTTCCAGCCTTGCGCCGCTGTTCTATATGTGCCCTCCACTCGAGGAAACGAACAACGGCGAATTCGACATACTTCGTCCATTTCTCTTCTTGCCAAGCGTCGACTTGTGCTTGCGATGGTCTTGTTTCGCTGGCAAAGCCCATAGTGCGGCTGATCGGTGACGAGTTCAAGACCTTTCCGCGCAGTGTCGAAAAGACCGCGAGCAGCTCCAAGTGAGTAGCGCACTCGGCGACGGTTGGCAGTCGGAAGGATCCATTTTGATGTTCTTTCCCGGCGGTGAAGCTGAAGAGCGACGGGTCGGGGATCACAGGGACTTCTTCGTTCGTGTCGGCGTAGCGGAATAATTTTTCGACTGCCTCCGCCGCGTTGACTTCCCAGGTCAAATATGCCAACGTCCTATCGTGGAAGTCTCTCTCGTTGTCTGATGGGTGGTAAGCCATTGTCGGTTGTGCAAGCGTCCTAGGAGAACTAGGTGGGCCTGGATCCAGAGGCAGAGCAAGAGGTGGGAGAGAGCCGCTTGCAAGCGACGATGAAAGACACCTCGGTTGTACTAGTACTTTTAGGCGCCGCAATAAGAGCTTAGCGGCGGCAAGATGAGAGTGAAGTCTGTGGTGAGGTGAGGCTAACCATAAAATTGTCGCGTGACACGTCGTTCAGCTAGGCGGATTCGGTCTTGGCGTGCTGACTTGCACTACCTGCGGACTTTCAAGCTGGGCAGTACCAAGTATATCCTCGTCGCCCAGCTTAGCTGGTGCGCGCAGCAGTTTGTCGTTCAGCCGCCCAAAGGTCTCAGCGATAATCACGGGTAGTCAATTCGGCAATGTCCGATCTGGCGGAAACTCGGACGCTTCCCGCTCTTTGGCCCGGGCATGGCTACGTGACATCCTACGCGCCCCTGGCCTGCCACACTGGAGGTACCGTGGCATGTTGGTTGATTCATCTCCTCAAAACAAGATAAGAACTTCAATCCCTAAGGATGTGTCAGAGATAGAGCTGTTGCTTAGTCCCACGAAGGAATTGGAAGTCCCCCAAAACGTGCTTGTAACTATAACAAGAAAACCCGCATGTAGTATGGTGGTCATTGAATAAATCGCGAGCCTGGTTGCTCGAAAAGATCAGATTATGGGATGCAGAGAAGTTTCCCACTCAGACAAGACGCTCCGGCGTGCTTTAACCACCGCATCCGCCACAACTTCCACATCCTCCACCGCCGCCGCCGCCGGTTCCACCTCCTCCGCTGTCACTCTTGCTATCATTGCGGCTGTCGCCCCCACGGTCAGAGGTGATCGTATAAGTAGGATGTCCAGAAGAATATAGCCACGGGCTTCCATGCGGCGTAAGACCACTCGGTCCACTACCGCCGCCGACACCACCCCAACCGCTTGGGCCTCCATTGCCCGCGTTGAATCGAGTGTACACTGGCGGTGGCGCAACGTACTTCTCCCAGTTCTGCCCGTAGTTTCCGTGTAGTGCCTCGGCAGTGAGCTTACGTTCACGCGGAACCCTGATGGGGAAATTATACGTCGGGCGATGAGGGTGACTGCTTTGCTCGGACGTCTGTTTCTCCTTCCCAACGTCGGGCATATCTGCTCGCTCGTCGCGTAGCTGTTCGTACTCATCTATCCGCAGCTGGCGACCCAGATTTGCCCATGGCGCAATGAAGAAGCGCCGGTAAGCACCTTTCTCAAAGTGGTGGCTGTAAGGTTGAGCACGATGCAGACCACCCAATTTGACACGGTCGTACGCGGAGCCATTCTTCGACAAGTTGTTCATGGATTCTCTGAATGCAGGACTTGAGGCCATGGCCGTGGTTGTCTTCAGGAGAGCGTCTTGCGCAAGGAGGACGGTGAGGCGATTCCGATTCCACTCGTCGCTCTTCATGACACCGTCTTCCCAATAGAGTGAATCACAGCCCTCCTCCTCCTTGCTTTTGGCAAGTTTTCCGTCAGAAGGAACTAACGGTTCTCTTTGACGATCTCGCGCTTGCTCTCGTTTCGCATCTGTGATTGGGAACGCATGTTTCGGGTAAAGCCAACGACTTCGGGTCAGGTGCAGGGAAATCAGTGACCAAGCGTCGAATGGCGCAGTGCACACATGCTTCGACAATGAGCATTTACCACAATTCACTAAATTCTCCTTGTACGCCTTAGTGCAGTCCCAGGGGAAGATGTCTTGATGCTGATACATGGGCTGCTCCAGACACCCCCAGTTGTACCAATATTCCTGAAGAGTCTCGAACATGTCAGAGGCATCGTGCCTGCCATTTCGAATTCGGAGCAGGAACTCCTCCACGAAACCATTCGGCACTTCTTCCTTGTTGGAAGGTTTCACTGCTTGCAAAGAGTTCTCGTTGATGATAAAGCTGATAAGGTAGGGTTTCTCTGGGTTAGCACTTATCGCCCCCTTCGGCGGTGGTCTGACAAAAGTCCTCTGGAGTAGCGGGTCGCCAAGAAGAGCATTGCAGAAAGTCTGACAGTTGTTGTGATCTTGGTTCCAACCAATGTACATTGGGCCGCGGAGGCGCTCTGCGATCGAACGGATGAAGAAGATGGCGTTGGGCTCCAGGTACGCCTTGAGGTCCGACCAGAATACGTGGAAGGCGCTGCCGCTGCTGAAGCTCTTCTGTAATTCGGCAGACTCAGAGTTCCTGGCGAGCTCTATGAGGTTCTCGACGAGATTCTCTTCGGCTGGATCGTCTAGAAAGCCGCAAAATGTACCGCCAACGACCTGTTTCACTATGGCCTTGTATCGATGAAGGCAGCTCGGGCGGTTTTGACTGTATACAGTCCTGACACCTGCGTCCTCTACAATCAGAGCGTCCTTCTGACCGAGTCCTTTCGCGTTATGTTGAAGCTCGGGGGCGTTTCGAGTGGTTATCAATACACCATTGATGCTAAACTGATTAGCCCGAATACTAGAAGACACGTCAGCATCACTCACTTGTTGACGCCGTTCTCTATCACCAACGGTCCGACGCGAAGCGCCATGTGAACCATTCCCCATGGATTTACCGAAGACATCGGGCGGAGATACTCAGGGACTTGAGAAGGTTCCGAGGCCGTCTGTATCCCTTCCAGGCCCAGCTCTCCAATTATCTCGTCATCGGTGCGCCGTCTGAGTGTCGGCCTGTAAGTTGTCCTCTTCTGATCTCTCCATGCATCGGTGGCCTTCTTCAAATCTTCCTGCGCGTGTTTCTCCTGGTAATCTGCGAGGGACTTGCCTTTTTCAAAGTCAAGTCGACTAGATGCAAAGAGGGACTCGGCGAGCATATCCGAGTAGTAGCCGATGGGACATTCGGGGTTCCCATGACGGAGCGGTGTATCGATGCTTGCGGGCCTTGAGTCTTTCTTGTCGCTTCGAATACCCAGTTTACCATGGCACTTGCACATCGCGGACACCGGACCGGAGAGAAGCGCCTTTGGCAGGGGCGATGTGTTGTAGCTCTTGGTGAACCCTTCTTCTCCATAGTGGTTGTCACAGTAGCATCCCTCGCATATTATCGGATAGGCGAGTCTGTGTTCCCCTTCGACCTTGATCTTCGTGTATAGTGAACCTCGAATGACGCCCTGGCACTCGTGGCATTTTCGGTGCTCAAATCCAGGCATGGAACTCTTGGACACGCCTTGTTCCAGATTCGCAGGTGAGAGACGAGCTTGGGGCGGCGGCTCCCTATGCTCAATGAGCTTGTCTATATCTAACCATTGTGCTGATTGCAACAGAAGGCGTGCTCTTCGCTTCGCAACATCCGTTGAGGGTCTCTTTTGGGCCTTGTGTCTGATGTCGTCGTGCAGTCGCGCCTTCTTGACAGTCTTGTATATATCCCACGCGTGACGATGGAATGCAGTGTCTAGTTGACTAGCGCCAGGACTGTCATATTCTGGGACGGGGCTTCGAGTGATGTCGACCCATGTCTCGTAGTCTTCGACCTTGACATCCTGCCCCTCTTCCTCGAGTGTGTCGACTGAAAGGCAGTGGCGCAGACTGGAGACGATGTCCAAAAGATCTTGCCTCACCCCGTCCCAGTACAGCCTGAGCAGCTCCTCTTCCAGAACATCCTGCGCCGGTCCGATCTCCTTCTTGGGTAGGTCGGGTCCATCGGTAATGTAAGTCTTGCGCCCCTCACGCTTAGACCGCGTGCGCAGGGACGAGAAGCGCGACCGCAGCGAGGACCCCATAACTTGCACGCTTCACTTAGCAAGAGTGTATATTGATCCAGGCCGCGCAAGATGATCGTGTCATCCCGGGCGAGACCAAGGGGTATATTATGGCTCGTCTTGTCGCGCCTGAAGCCTGTGGGCATGGGGCCGCCCGGTTTGGTGGGGGGCTGAAGCGATGGGATTCTGCCTTGCGCGACCCCAGTCAGACCAAAACGAGCGACGCCCAGCTTCATGGATGGAAGAATGAGGGATTTGACTCATGTTTGATAGTGCCTCGGTTGAGCTTCTATTTCTAAGCCTGTCGACTTAGGTTCGTAAGAGGGCCTACTTTGCATGGAAGACACGCCGACGAGGGAAGGTTTGAGATGGTGAGCTAAACTGCCAACGACGAGCACGCCACCAGTGGACCTCAAACACGCATACGCACAAGACACGGGTACTCCCGGTGTCCAACCACAGACGTTGATCTTAATATGACGCGCTGGGCTTTTGGTTCTTCCTCTTTTCGAATGGCTGGTCTTTCGAGTTTGGTACTTGCTCCAATGTGAAAGCAAACACCAACGGCACAAGTGGTTATCATATTGAGGCGGCCGACATTTTACGTCCAAACGAAGCCTCCCCCCCGCCTCGTCGTATTAACAAAGCAGCAAACCGTGAAATTGTGATCCTTCACATCGTGCACGTACAATATCCATGAACAGCCAAGACCTCATCTGTCTTATTACGTCTCCTTCGGCTCCGCCGTGACCAAGCCGATATCCGAGTGCAGGGTAGACAAGCCCTTGGCATCGTCGAGCCTGGGTGGATCCGCGTCATCAGCCACGAAGACACGACAAACAAGGAAACTGACTGACGACGCTCACTCACACAACTTCAAACTCAGCGCGAATCGCCAGCCACTCTCCATCTCGTTGGTCAGATCGTATCGCCAGCCCTACGCCACAAGACAAGCCCGTCGGGTGGAGGAGCCGCATCTCATTGTAGGAAGCGTTAAAAGGCGGCTGGACCCCGCCCATCAGCCGACCCAAGACCACCTTCAGTCGCATCTTCCCCAAATCAGACATCATGGACAGCTTCACTGCAGCGTCGCTGAGCTCTTTATGCTCTTCGATATCTCATGGC
This sequence comes from Sordariomycetes sp. S80-01Y, assembly GCA_037042185.1. Classification (NCBI taxonomy): domain Eukaryota; kingdom Fungi; phylum Ascomycota; class Sordariomycetes; species Sordariomycetes sp. S80-01Y. The sequence continues at coordinate 1,421,922 of JAXQJY010000032.1, forward strand.
GCGATCGCGAGCGCTTCAGAGCTGGCAGACGTCCTCCGGGGCGTCCCAGAGGGTGAGCAAGCCGAGCAGCTAGCGTCTCTGTCGGAGGCTTTACACGCCTTCTCGGCGAGCGTCTATCAATTCGAGGCCTCGATAAGCAGCGCCAGTGTTATCTCGCAAATGCTCCAAACTCAGCTTGGAGACTCTTTGCAGGCTTGTCAACAAAAGATTGGACCGCTTGGAAAGCAGATCATGCGGCTGCAGCCTGACAATGTTACACATCTCAACAGCCAATTTGTAATGGTGTATGCGGACTTTCTTGTGGCCTATACGCAACTATTTGTCATATTTGAAGAGGCATTGGGCATGTAAGTACATGAGGCCTGGACGGGAGCGTTTGATTATTGACAAGATTTCAGGTCGCAAAGAGAGGACCAAGACGCGGTGCTGGACGGCCCCGAAGGTCGTCGCATGCTCGAACAATCAGATGATGCAGGAAGGATGCTCGGAAAGGCAGGAGAAATCATAGTCGACGGAGCTGGAACACAGTATGCTCCGCCACGAGCCGAGCCAAGGCTGGGACAACCAGGCGCGGATACCAAGGATCTTCCTCCCCCGACGTACGAGGAGATCGCGGGTGAGGCTTCCTCGTCCTCCGCTGGTGGCCCCTCAGCTCCTTCGTCAAGCGCCCAAGGTGGGGCTTGGAACTTTTCCGCCTTCAAACATAGCTTCCGCGCGCTAACGTCTGGGTTGCGAGCGAAGCCTGATCCCCTGGTCACGGCACTCTGCGAAGCAAGCAAGCGGGGAGACATCTCTCAGATGGCTGCCTTCCTCAAGCAGGGGGCCAACATCGACGGGAAGAATGACGATGGAAACACGCCTCTACACTGTGCCGTGGTGAGCAACCAGACACAGGCGGCGAAGCTACTTCTCTCAGCTGGAGCAGATGAGAAGATATGGTCACAGATGCCGCCCCTGTTCCTCGCAGCCTCACTGGGTAACCTTGCTGTTGCGAACATGATCTACGAGCGGGGCGGCTCCGCTGCCAACGTTAAGAAGGAGACCATGTCTGGACAGCCATTTTTCGTTGACGTGGTCAACTCAGGCAACCTCGAGGGAGTGCAATTTCTGTTGGAGAAGGGGGCTGATCCTAACGCCTCGAGTATTGCAGGACGGCCGGTCATTGTTCAAGCAGCAAGAAAAGAAAACCTGGACATGGTTCGACTGTTGATCAAGTACGGGGCCAAGATCACCTCCGATCCCATGACAGGCAGCTCGATGATGGCGATCGCCCTCGACAAGTCAAACTTTGAGCTTCTTGAGCTTCTCATTAGCAGCGGAGCCAAGGTCGAGTCGCGGACTTCGAATGGCGAGCGTGTCCTCGCATCGGCGCTGGGAAAGAGAAACATCCGATATGCGAAGCGAGTACTGGAAGCCGGTGCAGAGGCTCACATTGATGATATATACGGCCAGAAGGTGCTGATGTCGGTCATCAAAGATCCCAAGATCACGGGCGAGGACAAGGTAGAGATCGTGCGGCTGATGCTGAAGAATGGCGCCAAGGCAACGTCGAGGGATATCTTTTGGCCAAACATGCTCATGCTGCAGACAGCCATGGAGAAGGAGGTAGACGGCCGGATCATAGCCATGCTGCTTCAACATGGCGCCGACGGCAACAAGGCGATGAGCAGCGGCGAGACACCCCTGACGCACGCCATTAACCACGAGCGTCAAGACCAGATCACGGCCCTGCTGGAGAACGGCGTCGACCCCAACCTGCCCAACAAGAACAACAAGACACCGCTGCTGCAAGCCTTGCTGGTCGAGAACATTGAGCTGGTGCGGCTGCTGAAGAGAAAGGGCGCCGACGTGGACTCCCCGCAGAACTCAGCGCGCGAGTTCGCGATGACGCTGGGGCGGATGGACCTCCTTGAGAACCTGGGTATCCATACGCCCGCGACCGGCTCAGGGCAGAACGCGCCGCCTGGATACGAATCAGTCGTGTCGGGGAAGGAAGTGTTGCGGTAATGTGTAATGCGGAAGAGTAGGATGGGCCCTCCTCCCTTCTGAATTCAAAAGATCTAAATCGCTCTGCTGGTCTATTGTCTACTCTGCAACAGCTCGGACAGCCACCAGGCATGTATCCTGGCATCCTCTGTCAGCTCCGGGTGGAAGCTAGTCCCCAGAACGTTGCCCTGCCGCACCGCCACGATGTCGCCGGCGTTGTCCTTTGTGTTCGCTTGGCTGGCCCCTTTCTTCATCCTGTCCAGCCTCCCCGGAACCGTGGCGAGCACCTCGACCTCGCCCGGGGCCAGGACCTCCTCGACCACGGGTGCCCTGATGAAGACGGCGTGGAACTTGCCCGGGTCTGATCCTGTCGAGAGGAAAGGAGCATCCAAATCGGCCTCGAACGACTCGATCTGTCGCCCAAAGTGGTTGCGGTGGACTCGCACGGAGAGACCCCCTATGAGCTCCTGGCCGCCAATCTTTGTGGCGCTGGCCTGTTCAGACAACAGAATAAGCCCAGCGCAGGTGCCCCACGTTGGCTTCTTCTGGATCCTACCCATAGTCAATAAAATACTGCTTCCTACCAGGCCAGCTGGGGGAGGGTCGCTCACTTCACAAAATCTCGCAGCTTCTCCAGCAGATCCGTCTGCCCCGCCACGAGGGCTATCGTGGTGCTCTCGCCGCCGGGGATGACGAGGGCGTCGCATTGTGCCAGCTGTTCTGATGTCCGGACTTGAATGAAGTTGAACTTTGCAGGGGAAGGGATAGAACCCCCTGCTTGGAGTTGCGAGGCCGCGCGGTCGAGGAGGGTGAGATGCTCGTGAAAGCCTCCTTGGAGGGCGAGCACGCCAACGGTGAGGCTCATCATTTGAGGCTTAGTCTATGAGCAGCTGCCCGAGGGAAGTTCGTAATGGTGAGGAGATGCAACGTTATCCTTGAAAGCAAAAAAACATGAAGTTTCCCGCTAGAACAGTCAGAGGCTTTGATAAGACAAGCCCGGAGCAGTCTATGACTTATTGGAGTACCGGCGGCATCGGAGAAGACCGCGGGGTGGCGAACGGAGGAGAAGCGCCGACCGTGGCCGCGGAGCAGCAAAGACGCTCGAAATGCGCTCCAAGGCACCTCCAACAACGGCACGAATAATCGCGACTGCTAGAGCAGATTACCTAAAGCCGTCCCTTAGTAAATCAGTACGGAGTGACTTACTGATCTACGATGTTACGTGAGCACGGAGCACATGCGTGCTATTCGGGACAACTGCAGACGCCTCCACGGACGGCCCAACCAGAGGGGCACCGCACCACCGCACCACCGCACCGCCGCACCACCGCACTGGCATCTCACAGCGACAGCTCGCCTCGGCGCAGCTACCCCTCCCCACCTGCGGGTCACCAGCGTCCCGGGTCCAGACGCCGCCCAAAGCTTGAGTCGCCTGGCTGCAGCCGCCCCTGTGCGTCTTAGGCGGGCCCAGCGCTGCACGCCAGGCGGACTTGCCGAATGCGGAAGCAGGGACAGCACCCCTCCAAGCCCCTCCAAGCCCTTCCAAGCCCCTCCAACGGAGCATGCCAGGCGTCGACAGCGCTGTTCCAGCACCACGGCTGCTATCCGTCGTCTGTAGTCCGTAGTCAGCCCCCCCTGCAGCGCGCTGGCGGGAAGTGCGGAGGAGGGGTCGTGGCGTCTGGCACCTGCATGTCCCACTGGCGACTTGTCTGCTTGTGTACGCTCTGCGCCCTGCTCGGGTCAGGATCCGATGGTTGCCGCTCGTCGTGTACGTCAAAGGGCGGAGGGGTCGCGGGCCTGGATCGGCGGGACGAGGGGCAGTGGCAGCGGTGGTGACAGTCAGTCGCGGTCATTCCAGTGCCGGACCTGGCGTTGGAGGTGTTCGGTACGGGTAGTTGGAGTACTAGTGAGGTAGATTTGGCGCAGCTTGTCATGACTGTTTCTTTTCTGGCGTGAGAAATAAATATTCCCCCCCTCTGCCACGCGGTTGTTCCTTCTGGTCTGTTACTTCTCTTGTCTCGTTGATCACATCTTGATACCCTCCCATCTCACCATCGTCGACAGCCATCTACAGTTCCTTACTGTCAACAACATATCTCCGGTTCGAACCCAGACAGCACCGTCACCACCACCACCACACATCACCATGGTCGACCAGGCTCCCGCTGAGGCGTCCGTCGGCGCCCCCCAGAACAGCACCGCGCAGAATGACAGGCCCAGCCACACCGTCAAGGCCGGCCTGGCCAAGATGCTCAAGGGCGGCGTCATCATGGACGTGACAACCCCCGAGCAGGCCCGCATCGCCGAGGAGGCCGGCGCTGTCGCCGTCATGGCCCTCGAGCGCGTCCCCGCAGACATCCGCGCCCAGGGCGGCGTCGCCCGCATGTCCGACCCGGCCATGATCAAGTCCATCCAGGAGGCCGTCTCCATCCCCGTCATGGCCAAGGCCCGCATCGGCCACGACGTCGAGTGCCAGATCCTGGAGGCCTTGGAGGTAGACTACATCGACGAGAGCGAGGTCCTGACGCCGGCTGACGACGAGGCCCACGTTGAGAAGCTGGCCTTCAAGACGCCCTTTGTGTGCGGATGCCGCAACTTGGGCGAGGCCCTGAGGCGCATCACCGAGGGCGCCGCCATGATCAGGACCAAGGGCGAGGCTGGCACCGGTGACGTCGTCGAGGCTGTCAGGCACATCAAGACCGTCAAGCGTCAGATCGCACAGGCCAAGGCTGCTTTGGAGGACGGCGGCATCGGCAAGATCAGGGCCCTGGCTAGGGAGCTCGAGGTCGATGCCGAGCTTCTTCGCCAGGTTGCTGAACTTGGCCGCCTGCCCGTTGTCAACTTCGCAGCCGGCGGCGTCGCCACTCCCGCCGACGCTGCCCTGATGATGCAGCTCGGCTGCGACGGAGTCTTCGTCGGCAGCGGCATCTTCAAGTCCGGCGACCCAGCCAAGCGGGCCAAGGCCATCGTCCAGGCCACGACGCACTTCCAGGACCCCAAGAAGCTTGCCGAGTACAGCACAGGTCTCGGCGAGGCCATGGTTGGTATCAACTGCGATGGTTTGAGGGGCGATGAGAAGCTGGCGGTCAGGGGAATCTGAGCATGGAAAAAAAAAGATAAAAGAGTTAGCCCTGTACATTTATCGGCGAGTTCAACCTCGGAGACTGCTTCAAACTGGTCAGGTTGCACTTGGCATAGAAGACGACACGCAACAGCGTTAGACGAGCAGCAGAACTTGCTTTTCGCAGTCAGATGGTCCGAATATCAAGCTAAAAAAAACATTTACACTTATTTGCCATTCCTGGCGCCTTGGTCAGCAAGTCCCAGTGAGCAGATGATTCCCATCCACATGAAGTAAACGTGGAGAATTCGAGCATCGCTTGATTCCTGTCCTGTGCCTACACGCGATTTTCGAGCGGTCTTGCACGTGCGCTAGTCTTTTTAGGCCGAATTCCAAAGCATTCGAAGACTCTGCAAATTGACATTGACCCAAATCTATGTATTAGCTTGAATGAGACTGTTGGCCTCAGCAGCTGCACCGTGCATGCCTCTCCGTCACCCGCCTTCCCAGCCAGCCATCCCAAATGTCGCCAGGGCAAGGGACAAAAAAAAAAGGGCTTGAAGGCGCCGCCAACATACAGCCTCCTTTGCATCACCCAAACGACCCAACTGCAAAAAATGATGGACGCGGCAAAAAGTCGAGTGTTCCTGGAGGGGGTCGAACCCTCGACCTTGACATGTCTACCATAGTACCAAGAAAAATCCCGTGGCCTATAAGAGTCACGCGGTAACCACTCCGCTACAGGAACAGTAAGCAATTTTTGTACTATTGCAATATATACAGCTGAAACGGGAAGTGGAATTGCGCAGTTCTTCGTTACCGTTTCCCACTGGCATTCACGGCCGTTGGGGGTACTACACCTGCATGGCATTGGTTCTTTCGCTTTCGCTGTTCGAGCAACGCAAGTCATCGCCTCAAGGGTGTAATACACTTTAGGATATGCTCCTCGTAGGATGCACTCGCGAGCCGTTGCTGTTCCGTGCGCGTTCACTTACCCTCCCATGTGTACCCCTCAGCATCAGACAAGGTGAAGTATCCGCGAGGCTCTAGATGATCCCAGTTCCTCCTCTCCCCGATTTCGAATCCATGCGTGTCGCAGACGATCGATCCCATGAGGCCCTCCAAGCGCTGCGCCTCGGGCGACCCGGGTGGCATGTGCCGGTGCGCAACCTGCATGGGAAAGATCAGGAAGAAGGCAACTGCCGTGGCGCTCTCGGAGCGCAGTGCCGAAGATGACAGGTGCGATATCTCCATGGACCATTGGCGCGCTGCCTCCTGTTCCTGCGCCAGGACGAAGGGCGTGGTATCTGATATCAGCGATACTCCCAGCTTCGTTGATGGTCCATCTAGGCAGATCAAGACCGCGTAGCAGAGGGCTAATGCTGCGGCGTCAGTTTGGCTTGGGGGTGGAAGGCTGACACTGGGACCATAGCTCAGGTTCATCGAGGCGCCGAATCGGTCCGCCGGTCGGGCTTGTTGGAGGTTCTCGGGCCAAGCGCGAAGAGCCCGGGCTACATCTCGGATATGGTCTCGCACGGCACAGTACGCTTCGGTCTGGTTCGCCTTGTCCTCGGGCGTGAGCTGGTCTGTCTCGTGGTAGATTCCCGGCACTTCGGCGAAGATGTCGTGCAGCAAATCCACAGCGTCTTGCCGAAAGTCTTTCGATCGCCACCTTGAGGACTTCCACTCCGGGTTTGCCAAAAAACAACGCCTTCTCTCTATTCCATGCCAGAGGATGACCATGAATCGGCAAACACGAAATATATCCATCTCGAGGTCATTGCGCTGACAATTCGGTCCACGCATCTCCACCAGCCGAGATACGCCCCCGTAGTGTCGCACCCAGGCCAGGGGCTCAGACAAGGCCACATTCTCGTAAATGCACAGGCACAGGACGCTTGCGAGGGTCTCGGGCTTGAGAGCCATCTGCTGGTTGACGATTAAGTGCCGCAGCTGGTCCAAAGCCTCGACATATAGCCTGCTTCCCTTCTCGTAGGCTGCCTTGTGGTTGTACATTTTGCCAAAGTAGACGGCCGCCAACGCTTGGGCGCCCTTGGACTTGTCCATCAGGATGACTTGTGAAAGCATGCTTGTGGGAGTTGCTGGTTCATCCGGGTTAGGAGGCGTCATCCTGGAAAGGATGTGGTTGATGAAGACACTGTCCTCGTGCGGCTGCAGGTCCTTGATCCTTCGTTGGCCAGTAGCTTGCCTATGCCGCACCACCGCCTGGGGAGCTGAACGTGATACCCGCGGCGTCCTCGACTGCCCTCTCGTGCTCTGCGTAAACTTTGCGCCGTGGTCAATGAAAGCCAGAGCCTGGCTGTAGCCGCCACAGGGCAGTCCAGCCTTCTGACATCGCTCACAGTGCGGTTTCGCCTCATCTGCAAGCCATCAGTAAGGTCGCCAAACATCGAATCATGGTGAATTGATGAGCGCATACCGCACTTGACTTTGCGTCGCATGCATGTGACGCAGCGATTGACCCGCTTGGCCCGCACGGCCATCTCCCTCACGGTCGGCGCAGACGTGACTTCTTCGTGTTGTACGCGATGTGACGGGCTGTCATGGGCGCAAGGCGTCCACCTTCACCCCGGAAAATGCAGAAGATCAAGAGGAAATGTGCCTGCGACGGGCGGAGAGGCGACGCAACTTGTTACCCGGAGGTGCAGTTCAGGAGCAGACGCGATGGATTGTCTCATGGATTTGGGTAGTTGAACGAAAGATCGCCGCGGCATCGGTGGTCGGGCGACGCCTGCTAAAATAATGGCGCTAAGCATCCAGGCCCCGGAACTAGTCGATTGCGGACGTGGTCATGACAATCGTCAAGTTAGTCGGCCTGTCAAAAGGCCAACCACCCTACTCCGTACATAAACGAGGCATCGGGCGTCAGTCCTCTGTCACCGACGTCCTAGCTCCAAGCGAGCTCCAGCTGCCTGCCTCGATGGCGGTTTGGGCGCTCCCTTTTCGTGAGTCCATATCGGTAAATCTGATGTCCCCAATGAGTTTTTACTACTTTAATTGCTAATCACCTCATTTTATAGGGCTTTCGGGGTCCTGTGAGTCCCGTCTGCTCCGGATATCCCCGCCGGGTCGGGAGCTTAGGCTCTCAAGGGTATCGACCACCGAGTGGGGCATCCGGCAAAGCCCTGTGCGTGTAAGCTGTCAAGGCAAGGCTGTCGAGAGGCTCTGCCATACTCCGTGCGCATAAAGATACATTTAAAGTGTCAGAATCCTCAAATATAACCGCAGGACTGCCTCCCTGAGTCTGCTTCTGCACGTGTGGCAAGCTTCGGTCCCAGGATATAAGTCATCAACGAGGGCTTCTAAGCGAGGACCGGATATCTACCGGCTGCGGCTAGATGGGTCCGTATCAAGGGCACCCTTGTCCACTTCCATGTCCACTTTGCTAGGTTAATCAAGGCACCTGTGCCCTGTACTCCCTACTGCTTGGGCAGTACTTTCGACTGTCGTGCAAGGAACGGTGTCCTCGTTGAACCATAGGCACTCATAGTGTCCCAAGAGCTGAATCTCATAGTCATATATGAATGCTGACATAGCTCAAGTATGCATCAACGGACCTGCAGTCTTCGTGGAGTCGAGGCACGTTCTACACTGCCCGGCACAAGGCTGGCGGGCTGTGTATTAATGAGCACCGGATGGACGAATTGCGCTACAAAAGTAGCTCTGGGCTTCTGTCTTTCACTGCAAAATGAATCAAGTAGATCATGGAGCACCTCATATCCCTACAGTGAAAGGACGTTGTAAATCCGCAGTCAGCCTCAGATTGAGCTTGAACAATTAGGTCCTCTAATGCAAAAATGTTTAGCAACATTCTCTTCACAATATCTATCAAATAACAATTACATATGTCAGAGAGATCGTGGGGACATACATGACACTGGTGCCTCGTTCCAAATCCAACTTCACTGCGTTGGTACAGCTCCAGCGGCATGGCCTTTGCTCGAGGCCACCGACCAGTACAGTGAAGATGCAGCCTCGACAACAGGGATATGGCAACATATCAATTTGAGTTGAACAAGCTCCTCGAGTGTGGTGTTTTTCGGTGTTAGACACCATCAAGAGTAGCAACTGCGCAAGGCGGCTTGGGTGAATTACGGCAGTACACTCAGGCCATCCCTCAGCGAATGCAGGGCAGCAGCACCTTCGGAGAAAACAAGTAGCAACAGAAACCTGGGACTTCACATGTCTTTCAACAATTTCGGGGGAACACTGAAATTCGGCCAGCTTCCTGCCTTGGTCATAGCACGTCCAAATGGGCTGAGGGTTGCATGACGGCGCATCTTCCCCGCTTGAGGCTGCCCAAACTCTCGAACTTTATCTCGACTACAATCCGCAGTCCTGTTCCCTTTATCATAAATCGTAGTCCCAAGTGCCGATTGATACCAATCCTTTATCAGATCTTTTCATCATCGCGGGATTCGAAGCCATCTACCCAGCATGAAACTTTCCGTCTTCAGCGCCAAGCCCTACGACAAGAGGTTCTTCGACGCGGCCCATGCAGCCTCAGCATCCGGCGACGTCAAAATCACCTACCACGACTTTTCCCTCGATGAAGATACAGTCTCGGCCGTCAAGGACTCAGACGCGGTATGCGTTTTCGTCAATGATTCTGTAGGCAAACCGGTCGTTGATGCCCTCGCTGAGAAGGGCGTCAAGGCCATCCTCCTGCGCTGTGCGGGCTTCAATAACGTCGATCTCGAGGCGGCCAGCAATCATGGCATCATGGTAGCAAACGTGCCTTCGTACTCTCCCGAGGCCGTCGCCGAGTTTGCCGTCGCATTGATGCAGACTCTGAACCGCCATACTCACCGCGCCTACAATCGTGTTCGGGAGGGAAACTTCGCGCTCGACGGTTTGCTGGGGAGGACGCTCTGTGGAAAGACGGTTGGTGTGCTTGGTGTGGGAAAAATTGGCCTGGCGACTGCCCGGATCATGAAGGGCTTTGGCTGCAAGCTCATTGCATTTGACCCCTTCCCCACGGATGCCTTCAAGGAGTACGGCGAGTATCGCAGCCTGGATGAGCTGCTTGCCGAATCCGACATTGTCAGTCTTCACTGCCCACTCATGGAGAAGACAAAGCACATAATCAACGAAGAGTCCATCGCCAAGATGAAGGAGGGAGTCCTGCTGGTGAACACCTCCCGCGGAGGGCTGGTGGATACCAGGGCCGTGATCCGGGGCCTGAAGAGCAAGCATCTCGGCGGTGTCGCATTCGACGTGTACGAAAGCGAGGGCTCCCTTTTCTATGACGACCACTCCGGCGAAATAATCCACGACGATGTGCTGATGCGGTTGATGACATTCCACAATGTCATTGTCACGGGGCACCAAGCCTTCTTCACCCACGAGGCCCTGGAGGAGATTGCAGAATGTACTCTTCGCAACTTGGGTGAGTTCGCAAAAAAAGGAAGCTGCACCAACCAGCTCAACAAGGCGCCAATCGACGAGAAGAAGAGTTCGGGCCCTGTTCGGAACGTTTAGTTCTAACGCTCAGTCGATGAGCCAGCTAAAGCGCTGGTTCAAGGCAGGGTACAGTACTGGTCTAGGTCTAATAAAAATGGATTTGCATTAAAGAACTCTGGGGTATTTTGCTATCTTCTGCTTTTTCTCCAACAAACGGCTTCCACTAGATTAGCTCAGGGGTTGCTCACGTAGCTCCTCGCCCTCCTGAGGTCATCATCCGTCTCATCTCCGCGCAGGACACCCTCGGACGCAGCAGTGTTCTTCTCCTTGGCCTTCTCAATATCGTTCAAGTGATCCCCATCGTCTCCTCCGTACGCAAACTTACTCCGCTTCCTGATCCTAGCGCCAAACTTCCAAAACAGGAAGGGGATCGCGCAGCAGGCCAAGCTCAAGAACGCCAAGAGCGTGCTGGCCCACTGATCGCCCAGGCGCGCGTACATCTGCTCGGTGAACAGGACCACGGCGGCGCCCCAGAAGGAGCGGATAAAGGTCTTGGCCGCGAGCGCCGAGGCTGCCTGGTGCTGGTACGAGTCCACGAGGTAGTTGTTCGCCGAGTTGTACAGGAAGATGAAGCCGAACCCGACGGGGAAGCCGCCCATGGCGGGGCCGGCCCAGGACAGTTGGGGGTAGGATGTCCACGCGAAGATGAAGAGACCGATGGGAATGAACCAGCATGACAACATCATGGGGATGAGTCTTGCCTCAGCTGGCGGCTTGCCCCCGTGCTTTTCACACATCTTCAGGTAGTGCTTGTTGACGAACGGGGAGCACATCGCCGAGAGGACAACGCCAACCGCGACAGGAATGAACATGAGTCCTGTCTTGCCGGCAGAATAGCCCTTTCCTCCTTGATATACGATAGGGAAGGCGACGAAGAACATGTACAAAAGACCGTAGAGGACGCTCATGTACAGAGAGATAAGGAAGACGATCAGCTCGCCAAAGAGGAGCTGGAAGGGCCGGATGAGGAAAACGCGCAGGCGTTCAGTGATTGGCTTGCCTTCAATCTCCTGCTCGGTGGCGTGCGCGGAGTCCCCAGTCGACTTTCGGAGCTTGCGAGCTCGGCTGAGAAGAATCGTGGGCGCATAGGTCTCGGGGACAGTGAAGGTGATGAGGATCCAGACCACGCCGGACATGATGAGCTGGATCCAGTAGAGCCATCGCCAGCCTGTGGCGTCGGACAGGAAGCCACCGACAAGAGGGCCGATAGCAGGGCCTAGGAAAGGCGCGGCGGAAAAGGCCGCCATCGGGACGCCTCTTTCCTCGTTCCTCCACAGATCGGCGAGGGTGCCACCGACGAGCGTCATTGGCGCGGAGAAGGCAATGCCATCGATGGCGCGGCAGACGAGGAGTGTGGTGATATTCTTGGCAACGGCACAGGGGATGATGAAAATGAAAGCAAGGAGCAAAGTCGAACCGCTGTAGTGCTTTGGTCAGAATCACGTCACTCGCACGTTTTCCATGTAGCGACTTACTAGATCACTCTGCGTCCGTACACCTCGGAAAGAGGCGCAAATACCATCGGTCCAATGCCAAACCCAACAACGAAGAGTGAAATACTGACGAGAGCAACTTCCTCGCTGACTCCAAACTCCTCCATCACGCCAGGGATATCGGCCGTGATGACGGACGAGGCAAAGGCCACCACGAAGCAGGTCAGGGCAACGACCATGGTGCAGTACCACTTGAAGGCCTTGGACCAGTTCTTCGGGTTCCCAGGGTCGTTCGGCTCGAAGGCCACCAGCTGGTATGCTGGCTGGCCGGGACGGCTGCTCTCGCGTTGAACACCATTTTCAGTGGCAGATGAGATGGAAGAGGCAGGCGAGGGAGCCTCAGGGACGAGGTCGAGGCCATCTGTGGGTGTCTTGTCGTGGTGTGCCATCTTGACTGACTGCAGAATAAACCATAGCAGATATCTCAGATGCCCATCATCGTGGATCGAGGGCGCGTCTTCCCTCTTATACTTTTCCCAAGACCCCGGCCGTCGCCCAATGGCATGTCGTGCCCTGCATCACCAGGCCGTCATACCCGATCTTCTCAACTGTCTCAACACCTCGGCCCGCGTACACCAATGCACCGTCAAAACAAGTCTTCCAATGCCGAAAAAGCCTGCCGTTGTGGGTCTCGAGCTGAGTTTCTCTCAGACAATGATGTGGTTTCAGTGGGTCGAAAGGTGCGAGAAATGTCCGGCGCTGATAAGGGGGGCGTCCATCGCGCGGCCGCGTGCTTGGATCCGATGGAGACGGTGCTGCAACGTGGCACAGACCCGACGCCGGCTATCGTCAGTCGTGGCTGACAGACGCCGCATATTTCAGAGCGTGTCGTTCAGATCGTTCTTTCTAACAGGCGTTGAGTCATTCGCAAAGGTAAAATACGTGGGAGCGGCAAACCTTCGTACAGTACCCGGGTCTGCAAAACTCAACTAGCCCCACATCGGAGCCGAGTGGGTCCCGGATTCAAGACGGTCAAGTCCGGGTCCGGCATCGGCTTGGACCCACCCACTCGAACTCTTCTCGCACCTCTGCTTTCCCACATCACGAGATTATGACATCCGATCTTCCGGAAGAGTGGAGCTGGGAATAACTTCTCATTAGCTTCCATGCAAGCTTAATCCTCAGGCGAAGGAGAACAGAGACGGCGTTCGCTTACACGCGGTCCGTCCTCGCTGCTCCACGTCGGCTCTCGTGATGGCGCTCATCCCTGTTGATTGGCTGAGTGGTGCGTTTCGCTCGGGGTTCTATTCTTCTAGGCTGTTGGAAGCTTTACTTGGGAATTTCTGAAGCTGCAGGGGTCAGATCCGGTTCATCAGCCGTGGTTCGTCACGAGGTGCTGGTTTCGAGGATTCGGTTGACTCGAGCAGGTTGAGGTTAAACAGCAACAAGAACGGAGCCTCGAACCGCTCGGCGATGAGAGCCCGAGTCGACTCGTTTTGTAAACAGTGGACTGCAAACCCACCAAGTCCAGTGTATATCACCATGCATCACTCATGGAGCGTGGCAAAATACACGAGTGAACGCTTACTTGAACCCTTCTCCTGGAAATGATGGGCAACCTACACCGGACGAGAATGTTAATCGGTTGAGACCGGAAGGTTGTTTTGCAGGATCACCCAAACAAAAGGGGCCCCTGGGCAACGTGACACATCTCCGCATCTCCGCGCCAACATGATGACGACCCGAACAAAGCGCCGCACGTCGGACCCAACTTTACACAGGATTAGAGCAGGTGACAGTGATCAAATATGAGAAGAACGAGTTTCTCTTCAGAAGCCGAGCCGGTGATTATTCTCACCGGTCGGAAACAGCCACGGACTGACAGTACAAGGGTTAGTAACAAGCCCATGGTGCGATGCAGCCCCAGGACTGGACGAGAAGTCGAAAGATTACGAAGCAAGGGGCAGAAGTTACGAGAAGCATAAATCGATGGATTGAACTGGTAGCTGATCTGTATATAGGAGAAAAGGATTGTTTATTTTACCAGGTGGGTATTTCCTTCGAATATAACGCCAAAACCAGTCTTTGAGCCAGATATTGCACAAAGCCAAAACCAAATTGTAGACGGTTGCTTCTACAGACCTCTCAACCTTTACGCGTTCTCTTCGCCGTTGTCTCTCCACACGTTCGCCTCTCCAATACCGAGTGACGTGTCGGTGCTCGGCATGATTAGGGAAGGCTGGTCATCGCTCATGGTCTCCGTCTCCGACTCCGTCAGCGGCGGTGGAGGCTCCTGGTACACCCAAGGTCGTTGTAATCTGCGAACGTTAGAAAGTGATACTGATTAGAGCGCGTATTTGACTTACGGGGCAACGAGGCTTGGGTTGACAAACATCAGCCCCTTTTCCCTGTGCTCATCCAGCGTGCTCCCTCTCCTCAGCAGGCCTTGCGATGGTCGTGGCCCTTGCTCGTCCTCGAAAGTCTCATCCATAGCAGCAGCATCTTCACTGTCTTCATTTGATCTGATAGCTCGCAACGCGATGTACTTGGTCAGAGGGTCGAAGCGCTGGTTGAAGTAATAGCTGTACCAGATGGTGAACGGGATGAGCGGGAAGATGAAGATAGATTGTACAAATGCGGACAAAGATGCAATCTGTCCAATCATGACGACCTCAAACACCAGAAGGCCCACAACAACACGGTAGCAGATGATCCGCCAGGCGCCACCAGTCGCGTGCTGAGGCTGATCCATCGCGTACAACAACATGTACTTGAAGGCGTAATAGCCCAGGATAAAGTACACGGTTCCGACCAGAAGGATAGCGAATCCCCACCTGAGGACGCTGTAAATGAGACAAAGATTGAAGACTAAAAGCGCCGTCGGCAGATAGAAGCCGTACTGAAAGGTCGGTGGCTGTCTGAGCTCAGCATAGTCTCGCGGCGTCGCGGACATCAATCGGTAGATGGGATGCAGCACCACGCTGCCAACCTCGCACATTCGTAAAGGCATGAGGCCGATACCTTGAAGCATGATGAAAGCGGTATAGAAGATAGAAAGATCCTCGACATCTCTAGCGATGACGCCGGGGATCGCGCTAGTGTCTTTGAGTAGATCCTGTATGGTGCTCCAGAAGTCGAGACCTGACTTCGATACGGCGAAAACGAAGAAGGTGTTGAAAAAGGTGAAAAAGAAGTTTTTGGAGATGACGGAGAGCTCGACATCGCCCTGAGATATCATGCCTTGACAGTTCGAGAGCCAATCGTAAAGATAGGGTACCGCCACGTTGAGCAACGATACCACTAAGGTAGGTAGACCATTCTGGAAAAGGGAGTAGATGATCGAGTGCCCCTGAAGCCAGAGCCAGAATCGGGGAGCCAAAGTCTCGAGAGTGCAAATGCTCACTAACGAGGCCAAGAAGACGATGGGGAAGATCCAGATCAAAGTCAGGAATGTGATGAAAATGGTGATAGCCCAAGACTTCATTCTCCGCACTCCTCGTAAGGCATAAGTGTTCCTCCAGACGAGATCGGATGGTGCCGGTGTCGGTTTAGTCAGAAGGCTCCCTGGTCGAGGATCAATCCTCGCCTGAATGACCATCTGACAGGATGCAACGGAATCCATGGTGACAAGTGCCATGTCGGTTGCTTTGTAGGCTTTTTTGCGTGCACAGAGGACTTTGCCGTCAATCCTGCGGAGCTTCTCTTCGTAGTAGTCGATGGCATCCACCCTCTTCGAACGTGTTTGCAAAAAGCCAAAGCGGATCGTCACCTGCGGTCGCTCGCCCTCCGATACATGCGAGTTGTCTGTGTTGTCCTCCAACAGTCGGCCGTTCTCGTTCGCTTCTTCGTCAATGTGGGGTTGACTGTTCGATGCTTGGCTTCGCGGTACTCGAGCAGCCTCGACATTGTTGAGCTTCCTCTGTGAGGTGAGGTATTTTGTCCAGGCGCCCTCGAGTTTCCTCAGAATTCTGTCCCGCTCCTCCATCATATCGTCGATTTCCTGCCAATCCCGACAAAGAGTAACAGTCTCAACAGTTCCGATTTCCAGCTTCTCAATCAAATGCTTGATGCGTTCTTCAGAGCGCAGATCCGAAGGGATCCCCGTCAACCTGAAAGTCCGGTCGGTTATAGTAGATTGTGAGCCTAAGTAGTCCTGCCTGAACCGAATGATGCGGAATGTCTCCCAATTAATGGAGTAGATGGTCATGGCAACAAAAAGGTAAGTAAACACCACATAAGCCCATAAGTACGTCCTCTCGCTACTCATGTCGCCTTGGTGCCCATGCTTTTTCCCCTTGTAGGAGTAGATGTCCTCATCCAATGGCAGCTGCACGGGCATAGACATGTACGAAGTTGAGTTTCCCGTGTCGTTGGTACCGTTGCCTCCTCCAAAGTAAGGGGTGAAGTTGCGATATCTCTTGTTGATAGGCAGCAGTACGACGAGGGCGAAGAAGGCCATCACGCTAAAGAGACGGATGGCCATCTTGAAAAAGTTGAGGAAAACGAAGGCGTCGAGACCAGCGCTCGCGAGGATTTGCTGTTCTGAGATTCGGTAGAGCTGGGGCATCCAGCCAAAAAAGGAGTTTGGCATCTCGGGCAGGGCGAGGTTTGATTCGAGCCGCCGCTTGCGGGCGGAGTACAGCGAGGGCCATCTTGGACGAAGTGTCTACACAATTGTCAGTCTCACCCGCGCTGCCAGAGCACCTGGGAACATACTGAGAAGGCGATGAACGCCGAGACGCCGATCAACAGCGACAGCACCAGCTGCACAACCAAGTCCTTGTCCTTCTCCGGGGGCTGAACAGACGCTTGACCATCGCACTGCGTCTTGTTACCGCTCCTGCCGTCCGAGGCAAATATAAGATCCATAGTGGGCGGCGACAGTCCAGCTGAGGAAGATGTCGATGGCAGCTTCGATGGATTTTAGAGAGGTCGAGGCTTGGCTTTGGTGGCTGTCGCGCAGCTCGTGAAGCTTGGAGCTCGCGCCTGCGACGGGACACCTGGTGACGTAGTGCACGTGCTCGTCATCGCTCACGCTCCGCCACATGTGGACCCTTTGTGCATCCGAGACTGCGGGCATAACATCGGCACTTTTTAATGCAAACGACCCCCTTAATGAGTACGTTCTCTTATATGATTCTTCTTGCGACGGAGCCATCACAACGTATCTTGCAAACTCTCCATATTTAAATCTCTTTTAATTACATAATTAGTGAGAAGCGCTCAGAATCTGCGCCCCGATCCTCAATCATGGCATACTATTCGTGTAATCCCACTGGAAGTTGCCGTCCGTCATACCAACGAGGTCCCCAAACATCCCGTCGTCTGTGGCCAGCCCTTCTAGGAAGGCCGATGGCAGGAATGGAAGTCCCGACGGTGACTGCGCCCCAGCGCAAGTCGGTGTGAAGGAAAAGGAACTGTCCATCTTCGCACGCTTGCGCACGGGGCCCATGCCGTCCAAGTCTCCCTGTACCGAGAAGTCTAAGGACGACGCGTCGTTCAACCTCTCTGCGGGAGCTGAGGTCTCGCCATTGGACGCGCGTTCTAGAGGTTGGGAAGGCAGTTTTGTGAGTTGCTGGAATTGTTCCGTGGCGTTGCTGTGCATGCTGCGGATGAACTGGTCGACTACGCTCGTCATGGCCCCTGCGGGCTGGTAGTTGCGCGACATGAGGCTTATTGCCAGCCTCAGGGATGCGAGCTTGTCAATGACGATCTTTCTCTCCTTCACGTCTGACTGTAAGATCACCTCGCCCATAAGCGCTGTTGCTGCCGTTCCAGCGTGCTGGACAGCCGTGCCATAAGCTTGAGCAAGGTCGAATCGACACCGGTACAGTTCAAAAATGGTGGAGATTTGCTTCGCACTATCGGCGCAGCTGGCGCGGGAAAGATTGGTGAAGTGATTGCTCACATCCGCCTCTGAGTTCTGGTCGTACCGAACGAACGGCCTGTGCAGCAGGATGAGGGCAGCATGGTATTGTGTGCTGTCCCTGTCAGTGCGAACTCCTTCTCTTTTTCGTAGGACTTACTGCAGAAGATAGTATGGAGGCGGCATTGTCGCGTGTGTTTCAGATGACCATTGCAAGTGCGCTGGTAACGACGTGCACCAGTCCCTCAACTGCTGGTCAATCGCGGCCAGTCTGAAATATGTCTCCGTTGATTTTGGTGGCCGAGGCCCTCTCAGGTCACAAAGTTGGCTAACGTGCTCCATCATCCTTAAAAGAGCCTCGTATATCCTCGTCACGGATTTCTTCTCATGCCAGCTTGGCCGGCACGGAATCATCCTTCCGAAGTCAAAGGACAGACAGTTGGGTGACACGTCTGAGGTTTTGATCGTTGTCGGTCGACCCAAATAGAGAGACCACAATCGATCCGTGGTCATGCAAGCCCACAAGACCATCTGTCGAATCTGGGTATCTCGCTCGGGCAATCCGAGTGGACTCGGATCGACATGCAGGCCGGCGTCAAAGATGATCCTGAAGCACATTCCGGTGTATAGCCACCCGGTGTCGTCGTTTCCGCAGCAGAATTCCAATCCGCCAAGCAGTTGGAAAGCCTGTATGGACGGGATTCCTCCAGGCTTCTCCATCTCAAGCTTCGCCAGCGACTTGGCCTTCTCGTGCAGCGTTGAGGTGGCATACCCCGGCAATGCCAGCCGTTTGATGTCGTCCCTTGCCTTATCTGCGTAGCGGAAGCCCGTTGCTAGGATTGTCAAATGCAAGAAGGATGAGTAAAACTCTACACCTCCTTGCTCCTGGTCCCTGTAGAAGGTATCCGCGTGGACCATGTGGATGACAGTGTTGTGAAGTTCGAAGAAGAGGTCCATAAGGTAGTTATGGGTATCCGGTGAGAGGTCTCGAACAATCATCGCAATAGGCCAGTGGTTATCTCGCCGTTGCTGCAACGCCGCTTCGGAGCTCATCCGTGAGAGAACGTTCATGTGCGTTGTGGAGCCGAAGTAGCGGACACGACCTGATGCCATATCGAACCGGATAGCCGAAGGCATGAGCTTGGTGACCACAGAGCTTGCCGGCTCAGTGGACTTGTTGTTGGCGATTCTGTCATCGTCGATTTCGTCAATCGACGACGCCCCGCAGATGCCCTCTGGTGATGTGTAAGGGGGTGGTAGTTCACCCTGCGCCACTCTTAAATCCCTTGCGGGATTTGAATTATTGGCGGCTCTGGCTTCGCTCAATTGCCTCTCGAGATCTTGAATGCGCTGCATGAGCGTCGTCTCGACAGTCTTTACAGAGGTCCGGCTGGCCTCGTGTTAGCGTTCACAGTCCAACGGCGATTCGCCTCAAAGACAGGGTGTTGACCTTTTCCGCCCATCTCTGTCATCGTAGATGCACTCATGCTCGTTCCCTCTACAGCTCACACAAGTCTTGGAATCTGGGCCCGGGACACACTGTTCCAGGTCTCAGTCAGCATTCGTTCGACGTGGCACTACGCAGCCTGCTATCAGGGACTAGCCACGGCGAAAGGTGACTTACACGAATGCGGGCCTTGCGACACTGAATGCACGCAGCCGTCGCGCGATGGCGGTGTCTAGCTGTTGGTTTACCCCTGATCTCCTCCATGCCTCTCCATCTACAAACCCAGTTGGAAATTCAAGGGCTGCTGTGCCTTCAATTATGATCTGTGGGAGGCAGCGACAGACGATCCGCAGTTGTCAACAACAGACATCAACGAGGGAGGGGGTGAAGGCACGCCTGTGGGCCTCTAGGACCCGGATGTAGTTTCCCAGGGATCGTCCTTTCTATCGCATTATTCCGAGATTCTCCATGGGCTATACCATACCTTGGCGAGATGCTTCCCCGCACTGGTCGTTCCCCCAGATTCCTCCCCGCGCCAGGCTCTGGATTCTCACTCGATGATCCAAGCTACTTACCCTGAGCAAACTATGTAGGTAGCTAACTGAGGCAGTTCATAGGAAAACATTGAAGATCCAAAGCCTACATTAATTAATTTTTGAATGCGTGTTCAATCCATGAACGAGATTTCCGTCATCTATACCGCCTTCCCGGGTTTCCCCAAACCACCATGGTGGACTCAATCAACCCCACTCCGGAAAACTAATATCCGTGGTTATGACTCGTGGTCCTCCATCAACAAAGTGCACACTGACCAGTTCACAGCCCGCCACCCTCTGCAGGACCTCAGCTGAGGTTCCAGAGTATCCTGGATGGCGGTCGAGTGGTTTGTTGGCTGGGACTAGCGTCCACAGCTTGAACCCTCTTTGAACAAGGATGGGTGGCATTTGCGGTTGTTTCTCTCCTATAAAAGAGCCTGGCTAAGGTCGTGTGGTTAGCCTAAGTTTCCTCCTTCGTTGAACCTAGTCTATACTGCTGTACATGCCTTGGAGCGTTGTCTATTCTCTTTCTTCCAATACTTTTTTTCGTTCCAGCTTCTGCTCCGAGTGAACAACTTTCAAGATTCCCCTACAGGATAGACCAAGCCAGCTACCGCGGAATATGGAGGGCAAAGTGATCGTCATAACCGGCGCCGCCTCAGGGATCGGCCTCGAGACCGCAAAACTTCTTGCTTCCAAGTCCTGCCGTCTTTCCTTAGCCGACGTACAGGAGGGACCTCTCAAGAAAGTCGTCTCCGACATCACTTCAGCCGGCGGCACTGCCATCGGCAAGGTGGTTGACATCCGGAAGCGAGATCAAGTCGACGCTTGGATCAAGGAGACAGTTGACACGTACGGGAAGATCGACGGGTGTGCTAACATCGCTGGCGTCATTGGAAAGGAGATAGGGTTGAAGAGCATCTTCGAAATTGAGGATGAGGATTGGGACTTTGTGATGGATGTCAACATCAAAGGGTTGATGAATTGTTTGCGGCAAGCTTGAGGATTTCCATGGTGAGAGACAAGATACTGACCAGCTCGACAGCGCCCAGATCCCCAATATGAACGAAGGAGGCTCTATTGCCAACGCAGCCAGTATCTGCGGTCAGATAGGGCTTCCGAAGAACGGTGCCTATTGTAGTTCTAAGCACGCTGTCATTGGGCTCACACGAGTCGCTGCGAAGGAGCTCGGCCCAAAGAATATTCGGTGCAATGCCATCTGTCCGTGAGTACCAAGACGTCACTCACCAATCGACTTGGCTGACCCTACACACAGTGGTCCAATCGAGACCCCTATGATCAAACAATCCGCGGACATGAAGGGAGGTGTCGAGACGAACTTCAACAGCATCGTTGCGCTGCAACGCAGAGCTCACCCTAAGGAAGTTGCGAATCTGGTCGAATGGCTATTGTCCGATGGTTCGAGTTACGTGACTGGAGCGGTTCAATCAGTTGACGGAGGCTGGTTCTGCTGATGCTGTCCAGAACAAACTGATAGAGCGCTTCGTAAATAGAGGTATGAAACGTATTGCATCACGTGTTGACCGACACTCAATCGTGATACAAGGCCTTCAGGGTCTTTAGTTCAAGCCGACGGATCGAATTCCATCTTTTTACTTTGGTCTGAAGCAAGCTGATGGCAGGAGCAATGAAGCATCAAGGTCCCGAACACAGCGCTTGTCGTGATATGTTTCTTTACGGCAGTTTTTAGCATCCCGTTGTCGTCAATTTGCAAGTATAAGAGAACAAAGACCCCAAAAGGATGAGGAATCAACGATTTCAGTAAGAACAGGACAGGTGAGACACTTTGAAACAACAGCGTTTGCGCCAGGGTCGTCTGTGTAAAGATCCGTCACAGTATCGGACACATCACGTCTATACGACGGGGCTACCAGCAACTACAGCTCAGGGGCAGGCATTGCTCGTCGGGGACGACAGTCAGTCCTCATCAAGCAAGCCTATTGCTTCCCACAGATCAGACCTAGCTACGTCACAGCAGCGGCGGAGAAGCTTACCTGCCAATCAATCCCCAAGTGAAACCGGCAGCGCAAAGTCCAGCTTTTGAACCCCTGCGACTAAAAACAGCGGGAAAACAACTATTGTAATGTGGAAAAGCCGAGTAGTATGTATCTCGACAGGGAGTGGAGCGAGGGAAGGGGACGATGCGTTGTTCCACTCAGTGATCGGGCCAAGGTTAGATGCGGAGAATATGGTCTCACAAGGCCGCCTGTCAGATATTCTCTCTAATGGTCATATACGTCAAAGGCTCACACATGACCCGAGAAATAGCGATGCCATGCAGCCAGAGCTGAAAGAGGTTGTATCCAGGGGTCTCCCGCGTGCGTCAGGGTTTACGGTGAGACGTGAAGCCGATAGGGGTTGTGTTTTCAACAACATGCCGCTAAATCGCCGGGCAGCCGAGGGTACCCATACAAGAAGCCCGAGTAAGAACGTGTCGAGTACCTCCGCTTTGTCGTGGATCTGGAAGGAATAGCCGAGAAGTCATCTGATCCCGAGGTGCGGTCATGCCATCGGTGTTGTGATCTTCCTGAATCGTGGTCTAAATATGTTCATGGGTCGACCAAAGGAGCCTCGCCATTGATAAATTGGCAGGGCAGGCTGTTAAGTTGAAGAGGACCGAGCATAACAAGTTGGTCGGAGTTGACTATCAAACTCGTCTGCCGATGGTGCAATGCTAGGGGCGCCTTTCAAGGGGCAGCCAGCATGCTTGCCTAGGAATTGGACTAATCTGCGGTGATGGGGTGCATGGCAACTCAAACAAACAGGATCCAGCCATGAAATAAAATGTTACGGCAAGATGAACCGAGTCTTGCACTAATGTAGGCCGCAAGCAGCGCCTAGGCCATCCGTCCACTGCTTGCTGCTTGATCCGCGACACTGATCGTGATGGAGCTGGTCACAGACTGCCGACGGTGAATGAGACGAACGGATACACAACGCATACGCCACCTATGGAATCCACGCAACGAAGTAGTCCACAGCCGTGAAGGACACCCAGCGACGCTGTGTAGGACGTGGACACGCCAGGGCCCACGATGTTTGGCTTGGCTGCCTATCAAACGCTCATCAAGTCCAGATGTCCCTGCTGACCGGTCTGAGGGTAGTCACTGGTAGTCTGAGAAGCTTTCTGTGTTGCTATTCTCACTGCGACCTGTCTGGCAGTCGCCAAATTTGCCACCGAGCGGAGGCAATGACAATGCTCGCACGGCAGCACGAACGCTTGAGCTGCACTCTACCGAGCCTTACTGACCCCGAAATTAATCAGAGAGGAGTTATGTTCAAGGGAAATTCTCATGAAATGCTTCTCTCGCTATATAGAGTGGAATCTTGTTGATCTTGGGTGTCGCACATCATGTACAGGTGCATATGCGCAATGACCTCGGGGCACTCGCCGGATTGCTTCCGAGTGTGATTCCGACAGACACCTCTTGCAGGAGAATTCTTTCAGAGAATTTCCAGACAGGTACTTGAGCCTATCGCTATAATGTCTGGAAAACGAGGCTGGCCGCATGTGCCATCTAAGCTGAAATCTGTACCTTGCTTCTACGGCATTCCGAGAGCGGATGTAAGAAGTACTGTGAGAAAGACCCTGGTTGCCTGGAACTAAAACTGGTAAAGTAGCCAAGGATCGAAGTAGGAGACAAGACTGATGGTTGGCGTCGCACCTCAGATCTCGGATACGGAGACAACTTTGGCTTGCGGGCCTCAGCAGGCAGCTGCGATTCTTGTTCAACTTGCTTCAGAGAGCAAAAGGAGACACGTCATGATCGAGAGTTTTGATCTCTACTTTACGATCCATAGCACATGCGTCAGCCCCTACGCAACTGGAAGCTTTTCTCGTCCTGTCTTCCGACGTATGTGTTCGGGTAACCTCATAATTGTTGCACGATCGTTTCTTTCACGATGTTTCAATAGTCCGCGTGCTGAAATTTGCGTCGAATCTATACAGTAGGAGAGGCCGAGCCTCCGGGGCACCTGTCTGCGCTCTCAGACCCCCGTGATTGCCTTGGTCAAGAAACTCACACCGCGCCTTCAAGTCTCGTACCACGTCAAAAGCCAATAATTGACGAAGGTACTTCATGCGGGAAGCCGAACCCTTATGCAAGGACTCGTGCGTGTTGCTGACACTTTCTTTTTGGCCGTGGCAACCAGTGCAAGACCGGGGTTGAGGCGCATGCCGAGACAGGTTGCCTGATGCTGTGATGCCTACCCACGGCCACGACTTGTTGTTCGTAAAGACGCGGGGCTGTTTGAGACGATGATGAAGCAGGTCTGGAATATGCCGAGTGACACAGCATTCGGGTTGATTTGCGAGTGACATGCCCACCGCCAACCCTGTGTCGGTCCTCATGCTTTGAGAGCCATACTGTCGAACCTGTCAACTTCTGCAATTGTTCGGATCGCCCAAACAAACCCTGGCCAGTGTTATTGAAAGATATACTACCTGTCGCGCGAACGGGAGAGCTCTAGTTGACGCTACACTGGGCCGGACAACGCACAGCGTGGATGGCGTTTCTACTGGTTGCCGTGACGGAAAAGCTTCGTGGTAGAGAGTTCAGTCTATCGTCCTCGGGTATATAGTCTATCGAAGAGTTCAAATGCCCAAGGGTCTTTGCCAAAATACATCGGAGGATAGGTATCTTCTCCTCCCCGTGGACAACCACCCCGTTGAGGCTTGGCGCGATCTAAGTCCTCGCTGCGCAGACCACAGCCCAACTGTCAATGATGAGCAACGATCTCACTTCCTCGCCAATGGACAAGGGCAACTCGAGTGGTGAGAGTTCTACGACATGCGTGTTGAAAAGTTGAATCTCACCATAATCCCGACAGCAAGCTCGAGCTCCAACACCGCGTCCACCACATCAGCCGCTGGCGAATCCCCCATGAAAAGGTTTCTTTCGGAATCACCGAACGACCCTACGCCGTGGCTGAAGGAACACTTGTCTGCAGGCTCAGGTGGAGGGTACAACGGCTCTGGGCACCGCGGTAACACGAAGGCCGAGGACGATTGGTCGACGGCAGCAACGCAAGGTTCGACCAAGTAGCAGATGATGACGAGGCCAAATCATAGCGTATTTTAAAGATTCGACCTCATTTGGAGGAACCTCAGCTAGTTTGCAATGTTTCTTTATAGAGCCCAATAGAAGATTCCGATTGCAATGAATGATAACTGGTTGGCATATCCTGAGAACTGCTAAACATGAACTGAGGACGTTCCTGTACCCAGGAGTATGAGAATCGGCACAGGCGCTTGTCTTGAATAAATCCGTGACTTAGATGTCTCAACCGCCTGGAGGATTGAATGATTGAGAAGAAAGAATTTTAGACGACAACAAGGGTTGAAATGTGTATGGCTTACGCAGGGCGTTCTTACTGGCTGCCTTGGCTTCGGCGTGGATGCGTTTCACGCCTTGCCCCTTTTCCCCCGAGGTTTATAACAGCCCTACCCCAAGAACCATCCATCGATAAGCTTCACAATCATGCACCGGCGCGAAAGACACCTTAGCAAATCAAGTAATCATTCAATTCGTTGTTGGTCAAATTCAGATACGCTCAAACGTCATTTCGTTAACATAGGCCCTCCATGAAAGCTATGGGAGCCTTCTTTCTCGTCTCGTTCTCTCAGTTCCTACATCTGGTTCCATTAACTTTTGAGAAATGAACAGACAGATAATACTGTTCACCCCAGCCAATAGTTCGGGGCGGCTCAGCTAGCCTAGAAAAGCTAACTGCTGGAGTTGAGAAGAAGATAGATCTCGACGGAAGGCCAAAAGTTCATCTTCACAACGCCCTCCCATCTTACCCCTTCTCGCCACATTTAGCCATAGGTATCTGGCGGTTGCGTAGATGAAAGGTAAGAAATGTCCCTCCGTTCATTGAGGAGGAATCCGTTGGCCTCTACCCTGCGAATCTCAGGCACACTTTTGCGGACGTACGGCTTGACAAAGCGGCCGTAGTCTTCAGCTACCGACTTGGCTTCTTCGATTTCAATCTCAATCTTTAAGGATTTGGACAGACTCCCTATGAGGCCGAGAGCCTGCTTCGCAGAGTAATGACACGCGGCCATCTCCTTAAGGTCGGCGACATCCTGGTCCAGGGCGTCGAAGATGTGCTGAACTGCACTCCCGGCCGTTAACATCTCCGTGTCTGAATCGGAAGGAGACTGTAGACTGCTGAAGATGCGCTTGTCGAGGTGCGCGACGGCCGAAGCAAGAGCCAGACAGGGCGCTAGCGCGGGTGTTCTGTGCAGGGTGTACAGCTGCGAGTATGACCTGAGCAGCCCTTGTATGGCATCGGCGGCTTGGTGACAAATGTGTGCGGGTGACACGTCGGAACCAGGGATCTGTTGATCAAGGAACGGACGGAAGAGGTGAATAATGGCGAAGTGGTACGTCATGCTACTTGATGTTGGCGCCAGCACTTCTTGAACAGCAGAGGCGGGATACTCACTGGGAAAATAGTACGGACGGAGTGGAATTGAGTCCCAGGCGGAGAGCTTCTGGCATCTGGTCGTACCACTCGAGGTACGAAGTATACATCCGCAACAAGACTTCGCTGGTAATGACACTGACTGGCGAGTACAACGCATACAGCGAGGCATGGATCGTTTCGGTGAGCCGACAAAAACAATTGTAGGTTGACGTGACGTTTGACGTCTGCTTTTCTACGCTTCGTTGAAGCGGACCTGCGGGCGTTAGCCGGACCAAGGATCAACGACGACTGAGCATGTCCATCCAACATACTACCCTCCATGTAGGGCATCCAAGGCGACTTCTCAGCTTCATTGAGCAACAGCGGGGGCGTCGAAGGTAGAGGCGACAGATGAGGATATTGTGGTAACGATCCGGCTGTGGCAGATAGCACACTAGATGATCCAACCGGTCTCAGCAACTTAGGCAACGGCCTGTCGGGGTGATTGTACTCACGTGTCCAATGAAAACGCCCCCCAGAAAGTCGACGCCTGCACATAAAGCAGATCCAAGTCACCTTCGTTTATTTTTCGGTGTAAGCCCATGTCCACGGCAAGTCGTATGCTCTGGATGGCATAATAGCGGCCCTCGGCATCTCGACCGCAACTCATCTCCCGCATCGACATGAGGCCGAGTGCTTGGACCGTCGTCAGGGAGCGACGATCTGTCTCCTGACCCAGGAGCCGCACGCTTTCGGCGAAGAAGCTTTCGCCAGTTGGGTAAACGTGGTTGGTATTAGGGCGCGAAGTGGACGCGGTAGACCAACGGCTGCCCAATGCAAGCATGGAGTTGACAAGCAACGGGGAGCAGTATCGGTGTCGCCCCTCATGGAAGTCCTCCACAAAATGCTCCCGGCTGAGGGAGGCGAATATAGGATACTCCCAGCAGAAGTATAGAGCCAAAAGATGACGGATCAGGGTGGGATCACTGCTGATGGTGGTCCAGGCTTCCGATGAAGCTGCGGTCGATGGCAGTCCTTGCGGCCACAGGACTTGATCCGGTCTAAATTTGTAGCCGGGGTAATCGGCAGCAGGCGTGTTATCTTCTGAACTTTTCTCAGGCCTCTGGCCAGCTTCCTGAGTGGCGTGCTCGGACAGCGCTGCCAGGGTGCTGCCGCTCCGGGTGGTAGTGCCGCCGCTGAGGGTGTCGCCGCTAATAGTGCCGCTCGAGCTGCGAGCCTCGTTCGCCCAGCTCAAAATGCTGTCGAGTGACTGGCCGGCGCGCAAGCGTTCCAGGACTTGGCCTGACAGTTCCGGCTCGGTCAAGGCGGACAGAAGCTGTTCGGTAGAGTCTTGTCGGTCGCGGAGACTCTGGAGCTCGGCGCGCAACTCCTCCTTCGACTGGCGGATGGCGACATCGTAGCGACACTCGGGAATGCCGTGGATCTGGCAGCGCCCACAGGGCCTTTGGCCGTCACACTTCAGAACATTACGGGTCAGCGGCGGTCGCGAACCGCGATGCTTGTGATACCTACCTTGGCGCGCTTCCTGCGACATTCAGCGCAAGCGCGAAACGCGACAGCTCGGCCGCGCTTAGCTGGCGATACACTCGACTCCGGGTGGGCGAATGGATGGCTCTCGCTGCTCTGGCTGCCGGTTGTTTGGAAGTCTTGCTGATGCTGGGTTTGTCCCATCTTGGGTCCTCTCTCGCTCCCCGCCTCCCGGAGAACTGTCCCATTACGTGGTAAACGGCAGCACCAGAGTCGCCGGAGACTTGATATTGCGATGCGCTTACGACGTGGGCCGTAGGGGCGCCAGGGGGTGGGAGAAGAGGGCTGGAGCGGCGCAGGCAGTTAGAATTGGCCCAGCACCGACAGTGACAGTGTTGAGGGCGGCTTGAATGGGAGATCCTGATGATGTGTCTTGCGCATCCGACCGCGTTAGGACGTTATGATGCATTGAGAGGTAACGCTTATTAATGAATTCGCGGTAGGAATGGCCCTCCTACGGCACCTGAAGTTCCCAGCCAACTGCTGCGCTGTTCTGGGTTGGAGAGACGACGATACAACCCCAGTATAAGTGACGGAGCCATCCCCGACGGCCCATCCATTGGCTCACATGGTCGACAGCCGACGATTATATGGGGCATAAAACACCCACCATGTCCATTTTAAGTTCAGAGCGCAAGAAACATCAGATCTGATTGGACAAGGGGCTCAATGTTGAAGCTGACGATACCTGGCTTTCCTGGGCTCGTTTCAGACATGAGTGGAATAAACTACGTCATGTACAGTGGAATATCCATATTCAATCAATTGCCACGGTTGCGGGGTCGTCTTTGTTCTCCCCACGGCTCAGAACGACTCCGTTTCTTCCTTGAGAAGCGATGTTCCCGGCCGGGACCACCTCAGGAAAATGTGAGCAGTTAGGAAATGGGGATATGTGCGGTCGTCACCCGGCTTGCTTCATTGGTTCACCGTGTGCCAAAATTGCTGCAAGTATATCATCGCCGGGAACAGAATAGATGACTCAAACTGCAAGCGCCATGTGATTGCAGCAACGCCCATCACCGTAGTGTCGTTAGAGTATTTTGCCAACAACAACGGTGGTTGATGCCTCGATCCCCCAGCCTGTGCCCGTGCCTCCCAGAAGTCAGCAACGAAGAAGCTGGTGCCAATCATCTGCGGAAGGCAATCCCAGCGCACAGGGTCGGAGAGAAAATCCCCGGAGTATAAAAAATGGTATCGTACTGGTCGCTCAGGTTGTTCAACAGCTCCGAAAGCCAGCAGCCACTTCATCACGTGGGCGCCAATAATCGTTTCTGAACCGACAACGTGGAAAGGTCGCCGAGACCACTTTGCTAGGACCACATGTGCCAGATGTTTGAGATATGTGGATTTGCTAGACTGTGAAGCGCGAGGTCTAGCCGCCTTTCTAGCTGGGCTTTGTGGGAGGTTACCGGGATAGTCCATTGCAAGATGATATGTGCTGTTTAGCATGAACGATTTTGCAATCGACGGTTGCATACTCGGGGCTGCTGATGTCCATAAGTCGTCGATGTTGAGCCATTTGGCCGTTGACTGATTGATCGTGCCCCGTACAACAACGGTGCGATCCAGAGCCAATTAGCTCCGAGAACGGGATTAGAATTCCATAGCGAGTGAATTCTGTAGTTTAGATGCTATGAGAGCCAAGGGGAGGATCACACTCGGAGAGGAAACGGCAACGGCCCACCGCGAGGCCGGCTCCGCTTACAAGCTACATCCACCATTCGCCAAATCAAACTAGATCTTGCGGGCCTCACATCGTTACATTCATAGTAATCCTCCTCCCTAAGTCACTATACCACGCAGTCTGCTGCCCATTCAAGATGTGTTCCTGCGTCGCGCGTCGACGCCGCCAAGCCCGTCACCTACCGAAGGATTCAAGACGGGTCCCTTGCATGTTGCGGTAGTATTCCCGCCTAGGGGCCTCTATCCAAATGGACGAAATTCGCCGAAAGGGGTCTGAGGCACGGATGAGGCAGGACAGCTCCCCAATTGGGGCAATTACTAAAAGCTCGAAGACTTCCACCTTCCCAATGAGATGATTTTTATTGTTTGACAGCTTCACGAAATGATACGTTGCGTCTTGGTCCGTCAGCTTTTGGCCTTGGCCTGGCACTCAGTTTCAGCTCCTCGACTCCTGGCGCCTCTAATGGGAGGCGAAGGTCACAGTAGGCGATGGTCGAAGTTTTGGGTATAAAACTAGGACGAGGTACGCTTAGGGATCTTGAGGCCAAATCAGGTGCCTCTATCTTCTACGCGAGCTCACTCATTGAATAACAACGCTCATTATTCAGAAAGCCACCCTTCTATTAAAATTCCACTCTTTCAGTCCAGAATCAAAGTCCAAGCAAGATGCTGCGCTCCTTAGTCGCAGCCGTTCTTTCAGGAGCCGCCTTCGCCTCTGCGGCCTCCATCCCGGCTCACTCCAAAAGGGCGTCCGCCAGCATCACTCCTCACGAGTCCTACTCATCGTCTGTCGGCGTGATCGGATGCAAGATCAACACAAACAGAGTGGCCTATTGGCCAAGCCCCGTGGACTGCAACGACATTTGCGTCAAGATCAGCTACGAGGGACGTTCCCTCAACGTCCTAAAGATCGACACCTCCGGCGGTGCCTTCGACATCTCGTACGACGCCTGGAACTACCTCGGCTTCGGCGTCTCGGCCACCGAGGACCCGCGCATGGGAGGAGGTATCTCCATGGAGTATGAGAGCGTTCCCGCGAGCGAGTGCGCCGATCTCCTCGACGGGGGCCGAGTGCCTCTTCTGGCGGCGAACAGCATGAATTTCGTTGCTTCGTGTCTGAATCAGCCGGACAGCTACGTAGCTCAAAACTACGCTCTCTACAACATCCTGGACCCGGTGTGCCACTGGGGCGTCGATGAGCTGTGCACTCTGGACCTCAACGTGAGCAACCAGCCCACGTGCCCTAGTGGCCTGGGGTCAAACGCACCACTGGACATTCCCGTTTGGAACGTTCAGTACGGAACTGGCGAGCTCATCAGGGCCTGATCAGAGTGCAATGGCAAGTGAGGTGGACCACCACTCCGAGGGGTGGTCAGTGTTCACTCAGCAAGTCATGTATTTAAACCAATTGTACATAGTAGAAGATGAACGCTCTCAGAAATCATTGTATGTGTGGCGAAGCAGAGTTCTTGCTCCACTCTTGATCTTCATAGTATTTAATTTCTCGTCAGGGGACTCTACGGCTGTCCAATATCTACACGAGTATTGCTAACACACATCCTCCTTTGCCCTCCCTCGTCCAATTCTCAATCTTTAGCTGGATGTTTGAAGACCGCACTAACATGGCACTGTCAATTGGGCACTCGACTTGCGTCGCTACTTGTGTCAGCCAAGGATCTTCAGCGTCGCCGCCTACTTAACTAAGGTTAACCGAGGCCGTAGCCAGAAAAGTACGGAGTCAATGAAGAAGTGAACAGTCTGAGACAACCCTGAGGTAGGAAAATTGAAAAGAGGGGGAAATAAACAAAGAAAAAAACAAATAGAATAAATAAATAATAAAAAATTAAAAATTAAAATTAATCAACTTTGGTCGAGAATGGATGAGAATAAGGGGTCAACATCCAGCCTCTGTCCTCCCAAATAAGTGCAGGGGTTATAATTACAAGACGGAAGAATGATGGCATCACATCAGGTTGTTGCGCGCGCACATGCATTGCCTGCCCTGCCTGCCTGCCTGCGTCGTCGTCCGTCCGCCGCAGCCGGGAAAACAGGCACAGCGCAGGCAAGGCAAGGCAAAGCACAGCACAGCACAGCACGGCGCCCGCCCTGCATGGTCATGATCCTCGTAATATTAAGCATAAGCATAAGCAGCAGCAGCAGCACCAACACCAATACGAGAGGCCTCACCATCCTCGCTCGGGGCCCGCAGCGCATCCGCATCCGCATCCGCATCCGCACCCGTCCCGTCGTCGACGATTAGCTTTGTGTCGATTGTTTAAACTTCTGCCAGCCCAGCCCCAGCCCCAGCCCAACGCTCGCTCGCTCGCTCGGTCGCCTGCCCACAGCCAACGAAACTAACTTGTTTCCGGCCGCGCCCAGGACCTGCAACGCCAGCTGACCCTTCGGGCCAAGCCGCCATGCAACTCTGCCAGGACTTGGCCAAGGACCCAGGACCCTCACCTCAGGCCCGCTGCACGTATCATGCGCTAGACCGCCAGCGACGCCACCCGCGCCAACCCTAACAAGCTTAACTTTTGGCTCGGTCAGCCCACCCACTGGGAAACCGGCGCGGCGGCCCCCCCGAGCCCAGAGCCCCAGCTGCCCCGTCAATCTGGTGGTCTGGTGGGTGCGGTGCCCACTGAGTGCTGCGTGCTGCGGCCGCGCTCCATTCCACGACCCTCAGATCTCGTCCGAGTTCCGCATCCATCTGTATCTCGTCTCTCTGACTCTCTCTGCTGCTGCTGCTGCTCTCGGCTCTCAGCATCTCGTCGCAACAGTCGCCCAACCCCACGACACCATTGCGCGTTTGCGTGCGGCGCGACAGCTCGCCATCCACGGTGCGACCATCTTTCGTTTCGAAACGAGCAATTTAGCCCGGATCCCTCGGCCTCGGGCCAGAAGCCAAGCCAAGCCAGTTTCTGGAAAATCCGCCCATCGAAATTCACGCGCGACAGCCTAGTCACTCCTCGATCGACCCGCGAAACAATCGTCACCTCGTAGCCACCAATTCCCTCTGCTCTACGTCGCGTCAACCCGAGAACCCTCGACGCCTTCAATCCGCCATTCTCCAGATTGATCTCTTCAATCACAGATCGACGTCATGGGTACGGGCTCACTCCACTCTTCCATCGCCCATCCCAATGTCCCCCAAACATGAAGTGCTGCTGACTGACGCTCGCCTCCAGCGGACGACGCCCAGGGTCCCATCACCACCATCCCGCCCTTCTCGAACCAGCAGGTCCTCCCCGCCTGCGCCAGCTCCTGCGGACCCCTTTACAACGCCAATGGAGCCTGCGTGCCCCCAGCAGTCGCCGTCGCCGACGGCGCCGCGTACGAGTCCTGCTTCTGCGCCTTCGCCGAGGTCACCGCCCTGAGCAGCACGACGGCGGGCGTTTGCGACAACGTCTGCGAGGATCAGGGGCTGAATCAGATCGCCACTTGGTTCCAGGACCTCTGCGGCGTCAGCAACGGCGGCAGCGGCGACACCAACGGTGGGGGAGACGGGACGGGAGGTGACAGTGGCGGCAACGGAGGAACCGGCGAGGATGAAAACGGCCAGGGTGGCCAGCCAGAAGGCCGTCCAACAGCAACCGGTCAGATCCAGTACGCCGACGGTGGAGATTGGCTGTCTAACCACTGGCAATGGGTCGTCATGCTGGCCGTCCTCGTCGTGGCCATAGCAGGCATCTGGGTCGGCGCCTGCATCTGGCGACGCCGCTACCTCAAGAAGAAGGAACGCCAGATGACCTGGGCAAAGAAGTCCGGATCCGCCGGTCCGGAGGGCGGCGTCGTCGAGGCGCGACCACCGATCGGCTCGACGCCGCCGAATAACGACCCAAACGCGGCGGGAAGCTTCATGCCCAGCGCGCAGGACGAGGCGCTGGAGAAGGGCAAGAAGAAGCGCTGGTTCAGCAAGGATCGGGCGTGAAGTGAAGCCTTGCCAGTTTCTCTGCGCTTCTACCAGTATTCTTAGCTCTTTTTTTATTTATTTAACTAGCAGTCACGGCCGGGAGTTGCGCTTCGTTTTATGGGTAACATGATTATGGGGGGAGTTTACTGTGCGCCCATCTTCCGTCCATGCCTCCACGCTTGGATCGATTTGGCGGACCGGATGATGACTTTGGAGATATCTATACCGCGGCGCTGCACAATATACCATCACCACGTACAAGGCCCAATGCTTTACCCCT
The DNA here is from genome assembly GCA_037042185.1 of Sordariomycetes sp. S80-01Y. Taxonomy (NCBI): domain Eukaryota; kingdom Fungi; phylum Ascomycota; class Sordariomycetes; species Sordariomycetes sp. S80-01Y. Next base: position 1,455,588 of record JAXQJY010000032.1, read on the forward strand.
GGATTTTGCGTTCCACGTGTGGCTGTGCCGCGTCACTTACACAAGCAAAAACAAACAGCACCGTGTCTCGGGTGGGCCGAGCACACATTCCTTCTTAATTCTAGCAGACAGGTACCAAGCAATCTACATGTCTTACGCGTGTCGCATTCCTGATGGACCGTCTGGAAATCACAGGCTATGAATTACCGCATCTATTTATATGCTGTTCTAACGCTACTTTTGAGCATGACATGGCTCCTCGCCAAACCCACAGCGTGCCCTCCTTCGTGTGGTTTTCATGACTTATGCCGATTTGGCTTGCTCCTCCGCGGCGTCCATGTAAAGATCAATCAAACAGCCCGCAGACCACGCTTGTGTTGGACTCTGTGTTTCGTGTCAGCGGTTGGAACGGGAAGCATGAGGTCTCGGGTTCTTGACTTACCGAATCGGGACAGTGCTCGCCATTCTTCTGAGTCAACTCAGCGAGGCCGGCCCAGACGCTCTCCTTCATCATCTGCTTGCATCCCGCAAGACGACGGGTGACCTGCTGGAAAGCTTCCGTCTTGCCCTCCTCGGTCGTCCTTCTTTGCAGGTCGAACTTGAGGAGAGCTCGGAGGAAGTAGCCGGTGGGCCACAGCCACTCGGGCCCCTGGTGGTAGTTGCGTCCTTTGCTGGTGGCGAAATCTTCGCTGTCTTCGCTGTTGCGGTAGTAGGGGCGGTAGTTGAGGTCGGCAGGGTCGAGCGTCGCCATGCCGGTCGGCCCAAGAAGGGCAGAGTCAGCGACGCATAAGGCATGGAGAGCATGCTCTGGGTTGAAGAGACTTGGCGCGACGGTCATGGCAATGGGGAAGTTGGCCCGAAGCTGATAGTCTTCGAACTCCTTGCCAGACTTGTAGAGGTCCTTGTAGATTCCACGGCGGTTGATGATGGCCGAGTTGACGTCGTACTTGGAGTCGTCGTCAGGGGACAGCGGAACGAAGTAGCATCGTTCGAAGTTGTCCTTGATAAGCCCTGCCCAGTCCTCGAGGGCTACTTGCTTGTTCTCGTTGGTCTTGACGCTGTCGTAAGCATACTTGCCTTCCTTCTTCAGTCCAGACAGCCACTTCAGCGCACTGTACAGCAAGCCGGTGATTTCAATGGCAGCTCCGTCACGGGGCGTGCCAGGAACTCCTTTCGAGCCAGCCTTCTCGCTTTCACCCATCTTGTCCATCCAAGTGCCGCAGTTGTCTTGGTTGCCGCCAAAGATGATACCCGTGCTCCAATCAACTTTGATATCCTGGTTGAAACCATTGTCCTTCATCTGACAATCAATATCAGGACCGGCGTTTGCCTCCCGGTACTGCATACCAGAGGCATGTCTTTGCAGGGCTTCTTGGATGATGTCCTCGATGGTGTTCTCATGCGAATAAGCGCGCTTGTCGTCACTCGGGAACCAAGTGTCGTCGTAGGGTAAGAAACGTCGCTTAACCTTAGTCTTGAGAATATCGGTTCCTTCGGGAGCAAGATTGGCGTAGTCCTGGATCGTTTGCAGGAAGAACCAGATGGAGTCGCGGGAATTGTAACGCGGCAAATCTCCGCTGCTGAGAAGATTGGGGATCATGCCGTGCTTCAGTACGCTGGCGAAGGCCATGATGTGCTCCTTGGCCTCTTCAAACCGTTTCGCGCCGAGCAGCAGGCCGCGGGCTGAAATGAAAACGTCGCGGCCCCAACACCTTGCCCACTCGACAGCAAAATGCGGCAGGCCAGCCGCCATAGAGGGAACAGCCTTTCTCGGCCACAACGAGCCGGACTTGACATATCCATTCATCTGTACGCTGACCAAGGCGAGGCGCTGCAAGAACCACTGTCCATCGTGGATACTCTCGCCCATGAGCTCGACGGCCCTCTCAGTAGCAGCCATGTAAGCCGTCCGCAGTACCAAACCAAAGTAGCGCGGGAGAAGGAAGCTTGGAATGCGTCTGATGGCCTCGAAACGCTGGTTGAGCCATTCTGACGGCTTTTTGAGTCTTTGGTAATTCTCAGCAGCACTGATGCGGTCGAGACGTCCACTGATATAGTCCAAGGCCCACTGCCCGTCCCGGAGGTTCTGGCAGAGCGGATGAGCAAGGTTGTTCTCGCGAATGATATTCTCAAGCACACTCCACCATCCCTGGAGACCAGCGTACACAAGCTTCCCGTGGCCGGGAATATCGTAGACGCCATCACGCCCGCCGCTGGAGTCCATCTCTTCGGCCTCGCACCTGTACAGGAGGAAGTTGAGGTCCACCAGATCGAGCTCACCCATTGCCTCCTTCGCCCCAGAGGTAACGTAGTTGTCGAGGCCGGTAGAATGCTCGGCTGTAGGGATCCAGGTCTCGAAAAGCGCGATGCTGCCTGGTGGGAATTGGTCCCGCACGGTGATGGTCGTGTCCTCGCCATTGACTTCCATGCGAACTCCTGGAACGTCTATGACACGACTGGGTAGACCTCGCAGGTACTTCTTGTCATCCAGGACTTCCTTGGTAGCTTCTTCGCTGTCGTCCACCTCTAGCATCCAGCTGCCCAGATGACGGGCCTTTGTGCCAGCAAGGTTGACAGAGCTAAAGTTGCCATTACCGTTGCCATATCCTGGGTACGCCGTGTGCGCAATGAGGAAATACCCCTTGCGAGACTCCGGCTGCACTCGGTGCACAGTTATGTACTGATCCTCGTGGTGGATATGTGTCTCGTCGAAGCCGTCCTTGCCCATGAGGGTGTGGATCTGATTCAAAAGCTTCTTGACGCCTCCAATACCGTTGTTACCACTCCCGGTTCTGACACCTTTTCCACCCGAAGACTCGGAGGTATAAAGTCGGGTCTCGTTTACGAGATCCACCAGCTTTGGGTAGATCTCATCGTAGCCCATCACGCTGCCTGTTGCGGATGAGCACATGTTGACCAAAGCAGCATTCGGCAGAGTATCCCGAGCATCTCTCTTTTGCGCAGGGGTCTCGTTATCGTGGGTGCAGTCCATGAACAGGGCGTGCACTGGTGTAGGTTTGATCATCCGTATGATCTCTCTCGAGAACGAATCGCCGCCATTGGCTTGGGTCTCGGCTCTGCCAGTGCGCGTTGGGCTCGATGTTGGGGTACGGCCGTCTGCTTTCGACACCTCATCCGTCTCGAAACTACCAATAGGCCTTCCTCCGTGTCTGTGCACAAGCCGGCTGAGCTCCCCTGTGCTCCAGGCTTGCATCGCCTCGCGAATGAGCGAGCTGATGCCTAGACGCTTCACAAAGACGTAGTCTGTTTCTTCCGAGCCAGTAAAAAGCTCAGCCACGACGTATAGGTCCGGGCGAACGCGACGAGCTTCATCCAATATGTGTTCTGCCACGTGGATAGGCGTTGAGTGACAATTGTCGATCCGCAGACCAGCGAAGTACTTGGCCATCAAACGAGCATACTTTGTCATGTGCTCCCACAAGAATGGGCTGTCTTGAGGTCCGGCTCCGTACCTCAACTTGACGCAGTCGCCCCAGACGATAACCTCTCGGCGAAGGTACACCTTGACGTCAGGTCCGGCGTGATCAATCAGGGCATTACCTCCCCACACCCATCCATTGTTCACGAGTGCAAGGTCCCTGTCAGAGTGCTTGGCTGTAGTATCATTCTTCGGCAACCGGGTGAAGTAGCTCTCAATCAAGGGGTTCTCCTTGGTGATGGGACCGAGCTTAGGCCCATGATCATCCAGACGCATGTACTTGGTGCGGTTGAAGACCTGGTCGAGTATCTCGGTCACGTCACTGTCGTATTCTTGGTAGAAAGACACATTCACGGCTTCCAGGATTTCGACCATCCTGCCACGCGCCGCAGCCTTGTCGATGCTGGCTGTGCCCTCGCCCTCATACCGACCGTAGACAAAGGACAGCAAGCTAGCAGCCACGCATGAGTCCAGACGACGCTGGAAGCGGTGACCAAGACGCTCCTTGCCCAATATTCCGTACTTTTGAGCAAAGGCAACTTGCTCCTTGAGTCCCGAACTCTTCAATGTCTCAACTTCGCCCGCGAATCCGTCTGTACCCTTGGGTGAGTGGGTCTTGCCGTCTACCCAAGCTGCAACAGCCGCGTCGGCGTCGCGTTCAACGTCCAGCACGAAGTATTCCCAAAGACGGATTGCGGAGATTACTTCCTTCTTGGCAACTTCCATGATCTTGGTCAAGTCATCAACGGTTTGGATCTCCGTGGGCAGTCCGAGCTTCTCGAGGTTTGCGCTCAGCTCCAGGAACTTTGTGTCGAGCTCGTAGGCGGACTCCAGCCATGGGGCGGTGGTCAGATTGTAGCCTGCCTCTGGATGCTCTTCCAGCCACTTTGTGTTGTTGGCAGTGTGGTTAAGCACGATGTCTGACAGACTCAGAAGCGAGTAATCTTTCTCGAGGCTCTCGACCATCCTGGCAACATCCTTCTCCCCGCCAGGGAAACAATTCGGATCCCAACTGAGCTGATCGAACAAACTGAATGGTGAATTCGAGGCGCCCCGAACGTTCAAGGGTGTGAAATGAACCATGTTGTACCCACGATCGCTAATTCCATGCAAGTGCTTCTCCCAGTCCGTAGGGTACTGGCCCATGAACTTGCTGATCACGGAGAAGATGGAGAGCGCGGGCAGCGGCAGCGGCCGGCCATCGAGTCTGAGGCGTGGCGCGACATCGATGTAGTATATAGGAGTTTTCTTGAGTGCATCCTTGGGGGCGTTCTCGGTGGGAAGCTCCGTGCTTAACTCGGGCAGCTCAGCGTAGGTTGTGTAGAAGGCGTACGCTCCGGCGTCGTAGATGGGTACCGAGATCTCAATGGTGCGATTGAAGTCGGGCGAGAGTCTTGAATTGGGAAATTAACACTGTTGGATGCCATGCAATCAACACAAGACCTTACTTGAACTCCCTGAAGCTGTCTCTCTTGAATTGCTCCCCCTTCTCGGGGATGTTGACCCAGAGGCTGCCATGACGACATATGCTCGAGGTGCCCTCTATGGCGAAGCGAATGGTGACAGGATCGCCGCAGCGAGGGGCCAAATAAATGTACTCGCCCTGGACCTGAGGCGAGCCATCATCGTTGAGCGGCAGCAGATAAACCTCGTTGGACGTCATGGTTCGCGGGATCATGTCGAGGAGAAAAGAGGGAGCGAGAGCAGCCAAACGCTGCCCCGCGCTCGAGTAGCTCGTGGCGTTGGAGTCGGTACCTGTTTCGAGAGCCTGAGAGCCTGGAGCCCGTCAAGGTGCAGGGGTGCAACCGCCGATCGCGATCCACAGGAGCTGTCTATGGAGGCAAAGTCGACAGTATCGGACAGAGACACGAGAGAATGGAATAACGACGGCAGAGGGGGGATTGGCGAGGCCCAGATGGAAGAGAAGGAGGGCAGCCAGAGCGGTCAGACTGCAACAGACGGACAAGCAACGACGCAGGGACTCGGAGGACAGACGAGGCGGACGGCGACTGGACATGGCGCTGGCGCTGCCTCTGCCTCTCCTCTCCTCTCCTTCTGGCTCTGGCTCTGGCACTTGTCAGGTCCCCCTTGGAATAAACCCGCACCGCTACTGCCAGCCTGACATTGCATCGACGGCCAGTATCGTCAGTAGCGCGGTATCCACGTTCTGGCGGTGGCCTGACAATCTATTAGCACGGCACGGGCAGTCCTCTCCGGTCAGCATTGGCCTGCCAGTGCTCGCCGCAACAGTACATGGTGAGGGTATCACAACGTGTAAACCACACCACCTGATATCATCCCAAGCCCTTTCAGTCACCACCACAAGCGACCATGCCATCTCGTCTCCATGCTGAAATCCCAACTCGGGGCGCGACTCAGGATCTCCGCGGTAGAAAATTTTGATGCATCAGTATCAGGTACCGCCGTCCGTTGCAGCCCCCCCAAACCACGATCGCCAGCTGCATTATCGATGTTCAGGAATTTCAGGACTGGGGCCGCCGTGGTGGGGGGCTCTCTTCACCCATTGGGCTTCGCTTGTCGCGCGCTGCAGACGGTCAAACTCTAGAAATTCGCGCTTTCCCAAAATACCATGTTGCAATCCTCCGAGCTCATGCTAATTCGAGGCATTTGCACGCTGCATCGAAAGGGGGGGTGAGGGCACGAATCGAGACTCCAGTCGAGGCTGAAGAGACGGTACTGTTGAGACTGCATGTGCTTATCTTTGGGTTTCTGACGTCATTGAGTCTTATCACGATGTCTTCAACTGGACTCGACGTGCACTGCGGTCCACCGCCTTTTGAAACCCGCTTTCTCGAACAAGGCGCCTCGAGATCGCGATGCACCCGAGCAGTATGGCAGGCAGTTGCGAGTCCCTGTGCAGTGAACACGAGGATGAAGGCAACGCCGCAGCGATCATCGCTGTCATCCAGGCCCCACGTGCACCGGCCCGCTCCGGTCGCTCCCAGTCGGCTTTAGAGACGAATCCCGATGCAAGCTTGGCTTGCACCATGTGCACACCCAGCAACAAGGGCCCTGAACAGCTACAGCTTAAAGATGCTACTGTTTCAGTGACTGGGACTGCATTGGAGCCATTTGTCTAAGCCTCTCGAGTTTTGCGAGGTGCATCGTTCTCCAAATGTGAAGAGCATGTGACCGAGCAAGCTACCCTAGCCTAGGCCTCGGGGGTTTACTACATCTAGCACAACACATTAAAAAGTTGGTGCTTCGTCAATTGACCTGGAATTGTAAAGAAATCATGAGAAATGGTAGTTCCGAGCAAAAGAGTCCAGATTAATCCAAGGTCGCAGCAAGTCGATGGTTTCGAATATGATTCCTCTTGATGTAGTTGCAACGGCCCCAAGTCGATCATAGGTTTAAAAAGCTTTGAAAAGATCTTTCCCGGTCTCAGCAGCCTGAATACCAATCTTCGTCCCTTCATCAAGATTCTCCTTCTCCAAACCCAGCTTCTCGTTCGCCCAACCATCCTTCTGCTCAAAGTAGCCGTCGCCGTTCGGGTAGAGCACCCTTCCACCGAGAGTGTAGCCCATACCCTTCGTGATGTTTCCCTGACCAAAGGCCTCCAGCCCTTCCTTGTAGCGCGACTCGCTGGTCTGGTGATCAATGATCCAATCCGCGTCAGTGGTTCCCGTTTGGCGCTGGATGCTCGCGAGAATGTCTTGCTGCGACAAGAGGTAGCTCGCCGTGTAGAGGGGCTTGTTGCGCCAGTTGCTCAGCGTAACCGATGTATCTTGCTCGTTTTCTGGAAGGATGGGGAGGCTCAGTAGCTTCGCAACCGCCCTTCCCGCCTGGGGCAAGCTCGTCATGTTGATCTGCGTCTTCCCATCATCAAGCATCGTCATTTTTCTTCCCTTCAGGTCCAATCCAATTACACCAGGCGCGTTTGCGATAACGAACTCATACCAGAACGCGGTGACGACATGGATCCTGCTCTCGCCCTCTTTGGCCTCCTCACAGGCCTTGATTCCGTCTGTCAGACGCGGGATGGCACCCAAATCACGAGCAATGGCAGAATTTGCGACGTCCGGGCCGTAGCTGTTGGGTATGACCCATTCGACACCTGCCTCGGTGGCAGCACGGAGCAGGAGGGACTGGGTGTCGGGGGCCGAGAAGTGGGAGAGGGAGATTACGAGGAAGTCTTGTCCCTTCAGAGCCGTGACCAAAGAGTGGTACTCGGTGTAATCAATCTGGGCCACCTTGACCTCGGGAGGAAATTTGGAAGAGCTTGCTTTGCGAGTCAACGCAGTGACAGTGTGCTTTCCCGTGGCGAGGAGAGCCATCACGACGTGGCTGCCGATGTGGCCGCTAGCCTAGGATTGTCAGGAAATCATGGTGCGGATCGAAACGTGAGAGCTTACACCAACTACAGCAACATTCTCAATTCGGTTTTTGAAGCCATGCGGCTGATCTTTGGCGTACATGGCAGGCATTTTCAGGTTGAGGAGTGTCGGACGCAAGGACTTGCTGGTGTGATCAAAGTGGTTGAATGTCAGTTTCATATGCTCAAATCATTTTTCGCTGGCTGAGTTTCGAAGCCCGCATTTATATACATCATAAATATAAACACCATTATTCAGCGTGTCCCAGGAGGCTGTCTTGTACGGTTGGCAGCAGACTCTCACCTTGACTAACACCAGGTGTAGTGCGTCCCAAAGAGGCAATCGACATGTCCGAGGACCCACCGCTCTCGCCCGAAACCCCTACTAGGCAAAGGGCTTACTGATCGGAGCCTCGATTAGACCGTCTTCTTGTAAGCAGCTTGGGTCAGCGGTAAGCATTGATCAGAGCTCTTGAGGACGAGGCCGAGTGTCAGCCGAAGGGCTTCTTGATATGTTGTGCTCTCCCTCAAAAGAGATGTCTGGGAGTTTTGACGTAGTCCCCCACGGTGTGCAAACTACGCGGGACCAGACCCATGGTTGTTCAATCCAAAGGTGAAGAAGTGGCCTGGTTTCAAGTTGTTGAAGCGAACGCTACTGTGGCTGCTGATACGTGCGGTCTAGTCATCACTTGATATAATCACGCTAAGGTGGTTATACGTGAGTTGTGAGACGCATTCGTTCACACAATGGCTTGTGGAGCAAAGGAGAGGCTTCTCAGAGCTCACTATTTCGCCCTCAATCCTATTTAATCCAAGGAAGCAGTTCAATGTAGTCTAAATCCTCATGCGAAGTGTGAGCCCAAGACGGCACGGCAAATCCATTCAGTGGCGCCCTAAATCTTGGCTGAATTTCAAGAGCGACTGAGGAGACTCCACGATAACTACCGATTGACCAATTTCGTTTGGAGGGCCAAATAAGCGAAAAAGGAGCACGAATCAGACCCATACGATGCTACATCGGAGGGAAGTGAGCAATTAGCGTGTAGCCACGAGCGGTAGGTCAGATCATGAGGCGTGGAACGACTTGAGACGCGGATCAACACAAAGCCAGAGAGCGAGTATGGGGTCGCTTCTTTTACGTGCCGCATAGCATTCCATCTGCTACTATAGCTCTGTTCGGCGACCCGAGTACGACTTGGGGCCCTCAAGACGAGGAGCATAGATCATCTATTTTGGTGTCAATATTAGTGAATACTCTATGTATGATAATTAAACCTTTGTTTCTATGGTGTCGTTTCGTCGTGCGTTGTCCGGGCCTGCCGCGTTCTTTTCTCCAATTTCCTGCTCTGTTCTACCTGGATGCCCAAGGGCTTCAGGGGTTTGCATCTCGGGGTTCTCCGCTTGACATTCCTCATCCCGTCGCATAGGCTCATCAGTGACCGTATCATCGATAGGCTCCAACCCGCGGTCTCGGATGAATATCATTCCAAGCAAGCAAGCCCCAATCATAGGGACCTGTAGAATGAACACCGCGTGGCTCGCTTCCATGTACGCGTCGAGAACCGCATCCGGGGTACCGCCGCTGAAGTCCGGTAGACTGTACGTCGAGTCTGCCAGGTACTGATACTCGGCGGGCAGCGCGGACCGCAGTCGAGCTTGAAGCACGGCAGCCGAGATGGCAAGGCCGCAGGCGCCACCGGCACAGCGGTAGAAGTTCCGGTTCGAAATGATGACGGCTCGTCGAGACTTCGTCGAGTGTGCCTGCAGTGCCACCAGAGTTGGCTGGAAAATGCATCCGACACCGATGCCAATAACGATCAAGGGAACAATGATCACTCCAACGACAGTGTCCCGATCGTAGATGAGCGTCAGCCCGCAACCCAGCGTCCACATCGCGAATCCAGTCCAGATGACCTCACCGTACCGCTTGTAATGACTGATGTACAAGCCGGACACGATGGAAATGATGGATTGAAAGCCTACCAGTGGTATGTAGACTGCCGCAGACATGGTCATTGACATCTGGCGGGGATTCTGTAGGTAGAGTGGGACATAGTAGAGGGTGGCTTGGTAAACGGAGCCGAGGATGCAGGACTGCATTAGCATCACCACTACGACAGGGTTTCTGTAGATTTCGACTGGGATCTGTGAGCACTAGTGGTATGCACAAAGCGGTATTTGGGCTCACCTGGCATCATCGGGAGTTTGGCAACCTTCCACTCAATGACGACGAAGAGTATCAACGAAATGCTGCCAATGGCGAGCATGCTGATGACCATGGGAGAGTCCCATTCGAAGTAGGCGCCACCTCCAGAAATGGGGATGAGCAGGAAAATGATTCCCACGGAGGAAGTCAAGGTTCCCAACCAATCGACCTTGCGAACACTTTCGGAAAACGATGCAGTGCGAGGCTTCGAGGGCAGGTAGAGGTAGGAGATGACGAATGTTATCGCCCCGCAAGGTGCTAACATCCAGAAGAACGCCCTCCAGGTGGTTTTTGTAGCGATAGCTGCAGCCAGGAAAGGACCGATGACATTGCCCAGCCCAACCATGCTGCCGATGATGCCCTGGTACTTGCCCCTCTGCTCCAACGTGACGACGTCGGATACGATGATCATGGCCAGGTTGGTCAAGCCTCCGCCGCCTATACCAGCAACCGCGCGGAAGACGTAGAACATTGTGGCATTCTGGCTCAGACCGCAAAGCAGGTCGGCCACCGCCAGCATAGCAATGGCGGCCAGGAAAACAGTCTTGCGTCCAAAGATGTCCGAAAGGCGACCGTAGAGCATCTGGAAGGTGGTGTTGGCCAGCAATGAGGAGGTACCGGCCCATGATATCGTGTTTTGCGCATTGAGGTCGGCCGCGATTGTCGGCAAAGTCGTCGAGATACCATTCTGGTCGATGAAGTTGATCAACAGCGTGAGCGAAATGACGCCAAAGACGGCGATCAATTGTCGCCTCGGAAGCAGGTTTGTCTGGTCATGAAGGGCTCTCTCGGCCTTGTTGATGTCGTCTTGTCGAGTCATTGTCGCGTGGCAGCCATTCCTCGGCTGTTGGAAAGCTCATGTCATTACTGAAGTTCAAGCTGGATTCGATGAAGACGGTGACGCGTAAACTGGGCCTCACCGCGATTAAGAAGCTCTGGGCGTCCAGTCCCTTCTGCGGCTCTGCATGGGGAAATTTTTCATCGGCCGCTTATCGGTGGTGATCGACCGGGGACTAGCAAAGAATTGGGGACGATTTATCGGCATCTTGGTCCCGAGTCTGCCATGTAACAATGGGTGGCACGATGGGGAATATAATATCTCCGACCAAGATCGGAGATCGAGGCTTTGGCCGACCTGGAGTGTGTGAATCTTCCCAGGCAGCTCGTCTTCGGTTGCAAGCAGCGAATCATCTTGATGATCTTGAGGCCCTGGGGGGTGTTCATTTTCCATCTGCCCCGTCTTACGCGTTTACGTGCCCCTTGAGTCGTCCGATTCTGTAAAAGGTGCCACTGACTTGTCTTTCATTCATCGGTCAGAGACCTCCGGAAGCGGAGCATCCGATATCCACAATCCGGAGGTTGACCGCGGAGGTCTCCCGATATCATCGGAGACCTCCCGCCAGCCCCCGAAGTCGCAATCAGCACATTAGAGACCCGATGTTGCACGTAAACCATTCAAGAATGGCTTTTGCAGTGCAATTTCTTGAGACGGGCATCAAATGTTGCCTTCGAACCCTGAAACTTGGGGCTCTACTCCTCATTCTCGTGCCCCGCCGTCTGTCCTCTGCGCCCTTCTTATGAGGGTTAGACGTTTAGGAGTGATGGAAAGCAGCGATACTGAGATCAACATGTAGAGAGGGTTCAAGAAAGATAGTGAAATTTCAATCTAGGCGAGACAGCGCCTACAAGTCCACATGCTTGCTATTCCCGCTCCTTGCCATCACCTTTCCACTAGAGCTTACGCATCATGATGTTCTTGCTACCATCAGGAATAGACTATCTTCGTCAGCATTCATTCCCAAAGGTTCAAACGATTCAACATACCTGGGAGCCAATTTGCCTGTTTGGGTAGCGCTCGGTTTGCCCGTCGACATTCTTCATGTCGTAGTGCAGCAACGCAGTCGCCATAATCATCTTAATCTCATTGACAGCGAAGAAACGTCCAGGGCAAGCATGCCTCCCGTATCCAAACGTCAAGCTCGACGTCCCAACACTGACAAACTGACTGTTGGCAACGACTTCGGCAGCCTTGACGGCGGATTCCTCCTTGTCCTTCGCCATGCGCAAGTTGTAGTACCGCAAAGCGTCGAATTTGAATGGATCCTCATGGATCTCGTCATCAAAGTTCATGCTACCTGCCGGTACCTCGATGATGACGCCTTCAGGGATGGTCTGGCCGTTGGACAGAGTGAAAGGCTTGAGAACCTTGCGCTGGAATGACCCTGCGCCAAGGGGGTAGTATCGGAGGACTTCTTTCAAGAAGCTGTCGAGCTTCTTCATGTTCTGCATGGCGATGTTGGTGAACACGCCGCCGCTGTCGGCTAGCGCTTGCTGCACATCTTCGCGTAGGATGGGAACCAAATCTGGCGAGGCAGAAAGTTGGAAGAATCTGTGGCGTTTCTTAGTTTTAGGGGATCCAACTCAGCTAAGATGCACTTACGCATTGAGTGTCGTGAGCGTCGTGGTGTGGATAGCAGCAAAGCTGACACCAAGCTGGTTCTTCGCCAACTCCTTATCGTCCTTCTCACCAAACTTCTTCTGCGAGTTGATGATCCACTGCAGCATGTCATCCGGCTCCTGGTAGTCCATGCTCTCAGCAGCCTTCTTCCTAGCCGCGACCACCGGTCGCAGAAAATCGTCTGCCTCCTTCACTCGGCGATGGACACGCTTGACTTGGGGGAGCAGGCGAGCAACGATAGGTCGGAGCCACTTGGGAGTGAAACTGATAAGGTGAACAGCTGTCATTACATCGATGGTGTAGTTGATGGCTGCATCCAGGTAAGCCTCATCGCGACACAGTTCGGGGCCGATGAAGATGCGGCCTGATGCCATGGCGACGATACGAAGAAGCTTCGAGTTGATGTTGATTTCGGTCCATTCGTTTGTCTGTGGAAGCTCAAGGCGCATCGCTTCTTCAACCTCCTCGGAAAGGGTCGGGTTCAGGCGGACTAGTGCTGGGGTTAGGGAAGTCTTGACGGTGTGGGGTAGCGAGGGCACGTCGGCTTCCATGCCAGTATATTTGGTCTGCATAGACTACGACGATGATCAGCAGACTTCATACTTGATACTGTAATAGACTCACTTCATCGACGGCCTTGCTGAAGCTCAACGTGTCGTCCGGCAGTCTCTTGAGCTCGTCCAAGAACTTTGGTGAGATGACCACACTTTGCGATTCTGCTTCAATCAGCTTTTCCTCCCATCTGATGATAGCGCGGGATAGACGCACTCCGCATAGTGGTGATCCGGAAGATGCCATCCTTGAACTTGTTGTAGCCTTCGGTGTAAATCTCCCATCCTCCTCTCTTCATAAACTCCTTTTGCCCGCTGCCTACTTCAGGGATGCTCGACAAGGGATCATCTTTCAACAAGCCTGGCACGATCAGAGCTGCAAGGAGTGTTACAGCCGTGATTGCAATGACTGGCCATCTCGATTCTAGCTCATGGTAGAGGGCCTGGTAGTCCATGGACGAAGCCATGTTGGCGCTATACGATCTTGCCGCGTGAGGTCTGACCACTTTGCGGTGATGTTCGTGGTTGATTCTGGAAGCAGCGTGGATCAGGTCTAATGCGATGTAAAGACCAGAAAAGAAAGAGTATTTGGTGAGAGCCCCTCGGGATCTTCAACCCTTCAACGAAATGACGACACCCCTTTTATTTCAACATCTGAATCATGAAGCAAGACACGGCGAGGTGGATCCAGCACAACCGGATCCAACACCCTCCGACACCAGCACAAGTGATCTTCCCGTGGGCCACTTTGCCCTTCTTGCACTCATCTGAGCTTCCTACGCCAATCAGAGCTTCCATATTGATCACCAGCACAAAATTATGCAAGCGGCTCGCTACGGCGCCGGCGACAAGCCCCCAGATCGGCCGTGGGGTGGAGGCCCTCAGGCCCGTCGTCGGGTTCGTATTCGGAACGGCGACCGGCATTTGCTCCTCACTGTGGGGTAATGTGCCCTTGAACCACGACTTTGAGCAGTGTTTCATCATTAGATGTGCCGCGATTGGGTCAGCTTGCTGCGGTGACACCACATGCGCAGAGAGTCGGGTTCTTGCAAGAGCCCGGGAGGCCGTTGAATACGCGGATACGCTCTGCAGTGAGACGATAAAGTGGCGGAAAAGGTGGCGGGGAACAGATACCGTGACATCGCTTGGCCATGCAAATGATCCTTCTGCGAGAAGGCACATTTCATAAGCGACATGGGCGAGATTATATTGAGTTGGCATGATACCATGCAATCAAGTCTACGGAAGAGTCAAAGCAATGGGGCCCCCCGACATAACCCAACAACAGATGTACAGATTGAGCCTTCGCCAATGTCAATATCTGACTCAGTCATTCCATCCATTGCAAGATTTAACCTCTGGTTGTTTTCTTACAAGATTAATTGAGCTATCGCTCTCAAAATGATTCACAGTGTGGATACTGATGATATTGGCTCGTGACACGACGCTTCACCCGGTCAGAGGGCAGCTGGTGTTAAGACAGAGAACAGATACTTGGAAGGCTCATGAATGGGAGCTCCCCATGTGCTGACCGTGGAAAGTTAGAAGTAAGGATGACAGATTGAGACTCCACATCCTTCTACGAAGCCAACCGGAATTTCTCAGTCCTTCTTCTGCTGCTCATCCCCATTCGGCGTCCTCACGGGACTGGCACTGACAGTCTGCGTTTGAGCAGTCATGCTTCCAGAGCCGTATTGACCCATTCCATAAACCTCCACATCGTAGTCGGAGAAGTACTTCTGATCCAGGCCCTGGAGCTCATCCTCCTCGGTCGCCCGAATATGGCAGTATGGGATCTTGTTGATAACGAACAGCAACAGGCAGCTGATCACAAAGCTCCAGCTCGCGCAGGTTAACGCAGCCGCAAGCTGGTAACCCATCTGCTTCCAGTTGTGGTTCCACCAGCCACCCTCGTTATCCGTAGTAACACCGTCCAGAGCGTTGACGAAGTCCGCGGCAAAGAAACCGGTCAGGACATCCCCGACGACACCGCCCATTCCGTGGATGGCGAAGATGTCGAGACCTTCGTCGATGCCGATAATGTACTTGTACTTGTTGGTATAGAAGCAAGCCATGGAGGTTACCCATCCGATGAGACACGACGTATACACCGGCACAAACCCAGCTGCAGCCGTAATTCCGACAAGACCACTGATTATGCCAGAGCAGAAGCCGATTATGCTGAACTTGCGCGTATGGAAGAACTCAAGCAAGGTCCAGGCAACACCACCGCCACACGCAGCAAAATTGGTGTTGATAACGGCGTAGATGCTTCGAATGCTCAAGTTTGCAGTGCTGGCACCGTTGAAGGCCAGCCAGCCGAACCAGATGAAGATTGTCCCGATTCCCACCAAGAATGGGTTGTGGCCTTTGAAATGCGGAAGGCGAGGGTCGTGGCTTTCTCCGAAAGGGTCCTTGCGCTTTCCAAGCATGAATGACCAGGCCAGAGCGCCGAAGCCACTGGCGATATGCACCGGACCTGAGCCGGCAAAATCAAGCACGCCGAGCTGAGCTAGCCAGCCGGACGGATTCCACTCCCAGTATGCCAAGCTATCTATGTTAGCAGTCAACTTGGCACTTTGCTACGGGTGGCTTACAAGTAATAGACGAACGTCGTCCAACAGAGCAAGAACAGCATGCTGGGAAACAGTCTGCCCCTCTCGAGCATAGCTCCCGCCAGGATCATTGCCGTAGCCGTCACAAAAGTAACACCGAACGTTGCATACAGGATATCCGGTACGTCGCTATTCGCGAGACTCGGCTGAGCCAGGACGTTGTATAGGACGCCTTTGCTGAGGTCACCGAGGATAGGGTTGGTCGTGTGGCTCATGTATAAGCTATAGCCATAGAGCCAGTACTGGATGCCCACCGCGCAAGCGCAGAAGAGAGATTGGAACACCATGGTGAGAGCGCTTTTGCGGCGGTGCATGCCGGCGTAGAGGAATCCGATAGCCGGGGTAATTTGCCAGCAGAGACATGTTGCAACCAGTAGCCAAGCTAGATCACCCTGATAAGGTCATTAGCCTTTTTCTCAAAGTCGTCCAAATGTGAAGTACTGACCTTATTGTAAGGAGCGTTGATGTCTTGTTCCATGGGGTTGGCGCCCAACGGGTTCTCACTCCAATCGGGCCATTCTTCCACGGGCGGGAGACCTTCGTCAGACATGCTGCCGGCTTCTCTCCAGGAGACTCTCTATACAATAAGACTGTTAGGAGTATGGACACGCTGCCTCAGTCGTGATATAGGAGGCGATAGAGTCGAGACGAATGATGGGAACAGCATATCAACCAAGTGGGAGACGCGTCAGTTAGATAAAACTACCTTCCCTCGGTCCACTATCTATGTGCCGGCCTTGATAAATAACCTTATCTCGGTGCCTTAAATGCATGCTTATCTCTCCCCGTGCATGATAGGTGGTGTGCCGCCAGAAGCTGGGGATGTTAATCCCTGCATGCGTTCGTCCGCCTGCCCTGCTGCACTGATAAGACACGTTCTTGGCTGCAACGACGTGGAACTATTCCGACCGCACGAGGACGCCACGTTTGGAGGCGTGCCCGGTGCGTCGTATCTAGACTGTAGCGCGCAGATGCTGCTGTGGCTGCAGTCCCGCGTTGACATTGGTTGACTAAAACTCCCACGATAAGGGGCCGAGAGCTTTAAATGTAGCTGAATGAGATACCAAACGTCTCCTCGTCTCTTGGCCTGCCGAAGCTTGCGTTGTCCGAGGCTTCCCACCCTCACATGCGAACCTAGTGGCTACTCCATGCCCAGCATCCAGAACGGTAACTGCGCCGGACTCTTCCCCTTTCCGTCTTGTTTCGAGGCATGCATCTCGAAGGGAAACGCAACCTCACCAGTGACAACATCCATAGTATTCTTCAACTCCAATCGGTGAAATCTCATCAATCCGTCCCTGACATCCTGTCCGCCAATTTTCAGCCTTTCCAGGATCTCACTCACGGCAGCGTACAGGATCGTCCTGTCCCCGTCGCCAATCTTAACCGAGATGCCTAGCGCACCCTCTGCGCCTAGCTTCCTCGTCTCTTCGGATTCGCGGATGCCTATGCCGTAACAACCATCTGCCCCGAGCTTGCCGATGAGCTGGCCTTTGAACAGTTCCATGAGAACCGTGCAAAATCTGGCGTCGCCGCCAACTTGCTCTGGGTAGGACGCCATGGCGGTGAACACCCTCGCCATATTCCTAGTCCTCTGGCCTACATTACCTTTCTCGACATCATCAGCCGCGTGAGCGAAGTTCGCATACGTCTTCGCCAAAAGTCTCAGCGGGTACGCCGGGGCAGGCATGTTGCACCCGTCGGTGCCCCATTTGACTTCATCCTCGCCTAAGCCAGCAACCTCCTCAACCACCCTTTTGACACGTTCCTGCATGGGGTGGTCGTGCAGGTGATAATCCAGCACCGGGGCGTCAATTGCTTTCGCTCCAGCCATCATACCGGCATGCTTCCCGGAGCAGTTGTTGTAAACCCTCGTTGGGGTGACTCCGTTCCTCTGCCACTGTTCAGTGACAGAAGGGATGATACTAGGATGTCCACCACATCTGAGGTCCCCTTCTTCACACTGGATCTTCTTCAACATACCCCTCGCTCGCTCAATATGACGCTCCTCGGCGTTATGACTGGCACACATTAACGCTATGTCCTTATCTTCAAAGCCGAAAGAATCGGGGGCTCCAGTTTCCAAGACGGCAAGGGCTTGCGCTGGCTTGGCGGCCGAGCGTATGAGAGTCACACGGGAGGGATTTCCGACATGGAAGAGGAGGTTGCCGCTTGCGTCGACAACTGCAGCGTGGACCTGGTGGGTGTTCTCGATCACGCCGCCGCGGGTCGTGACGACGAGGTTATCGTTCTGGACGGCCTTCACCATGTTGATAGCTGTTGGATCCCGCGGGACTTGCACTTGCACTCTATGTCTGAAGGAGAGCTTGAGAAGATTTCCAGTAGAAGTTGGCAGCCAACGAATACATGATTGTCATGGCTTTAAATCATAGCAAGGTGAGCGAGGCCAGTGAGTAAGCCGTATGCACTCCGAGGGTAAGCTGACAAGTGCATTAATAAAGGTTGTAGGGGAAATGCCCCGGTTTTCTGCACCTGTCTCCTCCGTCCTCGGAGGAGTCTGGGGCAATGAGTGCGCGACTTGGCATTTCTCTTCCCACCTCCAACGCGCGAGTGCATTGGGCAGCTGGTGTTGGTAAGCTGGACTGGAACCAACCCATCTGCTTGTGTCGTCATGCAACTCTCTTGTCACGGCGTGGTAGTGGGCTGAATAGGCAAGACGGATATTCAACATGCACCCGGTGGAATTCGTCATTTCATTTCGTCCACGCTATTTGCACTCACCATTCCGTCTAAACTCCAATGTTGCCTAGATTCCCGGTTGTCCAAATTGTCCTTGCTGCCCAAATTGAAATGGATCGGCTGGGTTCTGCGTGTCGAAGAATCTTTCAAAGCTGTTGAACTGATCCACGCTCAACGCCCAGTCCATAAACTCGCTGAAGTAGTTAGGGTCGTTCTGCTCGGTTGGGTTCAACCAAGCCAGTCCATCATCGCCCTGCGGCATGCCATTAAAGCCCATGGCCTGTCCACCATCCATGTTCGCAAGCTGCGCAGAGTGTGGCTCTGGTGGCGACTGGGACGTGACTCCGTTTCGAAGGCGACCAGCCAAGAGATCAGCTTTTGTGAGAAGGTCGCGGATGATCTTGGCTGCGTCAGCTGCAACGGTGAAGTTGGTGCCAAAGGCGTCAAAGATCGCAATGCCCTTTTCGAGGGCACGACGGGCGTTCGGAGTTGATGAGTGGATGGGATAGGCGAGGATAAACCCTGTGATCGTGATGGCAGCATTCCATTGCCAGAAGAAATACTCGCTCCACCCGCCCATGAGGTCCGTCTCGGTGACGACCTGGTGCATGATCAGAGTATGGGCGATAGCGTGGTTGACGCAGGCTGTCGCGTGACGCTCTGCTATAGGAGTGTAGGTGTTTGAGTTGGAGTAGAATGCGATGAAGGGGCGACCGAGGTTGACCATCTGGGTATGATACATCAATTCGAGGCAAATGCGCTGACGGGATAGCCACGTCGGGGCAAGCATATCGACGTCGAGCGGAGTTCGGTCAATGGAGAAGGGTTCACCGCCCTGGCGTCGCGGAGTCTTCATGCTTGAAGGTACAGCCTCAGCCCAAGTCTTGAGCGCCGGGCAGCGGGCTGCCAAAAGCTCTGCGCATGACTCTAGAGCTTGCGAGTCCTTGTATAGCGAAGTCTGTCCTGCTGCGTCAAGCGCCTGTCCGCATTTCGTGTAAAGGGCGTAGTGGATGTCGAAGCTGACATCGATGAGCTTGTGCATCTCAATCGAGTACGTGAGCCAAGTGACGTTTCCATATGACCCTAGGGTCGCTCCATTTGCCGAAGCAGCCTCAATATCGTCCGATGGGAGTGTGACGGTAACCTGAGACCTGTCCACGCCACAGGGTCTTCCCAGCTTTGCGGTGGTCTTGGCCTCGATGGTCCACAGAGTCCACCAAATCCTCTTCCTCAGCTCACGCTCACCCTTGGGTAGGTCCGAGGGAGGCTCTAAATGCAGGCCCAAGATCTGCGCCGTTCGAATCGCCGTCGCCTCTCCTAGATGAGCCATGTTGTGGAAAGACGCGCAGCAGAGATAGGCAATGGAGAAGATATGGCATTGAACGGTCATGATCGTCGGACTCTCGAGATCGGCGGTCATGAGCGATTGGCAACGGCGGTAGTAATATCGCCCAGCCATGGTCGCATCGTCGAAAGATGCGTCGGGGGCGTTGACGTCCCGAGGCATAAAAGTGAAGCCATACTGCAGACAGAGCGCAAGCACAATGTCGACAATGGGCGAGGGTCGTCGATACAGCTTTCCGGGCTCCCATAGCGAACTATAGTGCCTCCTGAACTCGACCTCATCCACAATTGGTAGGAAGCAGTGATAGCTTTCCCAGAACAAGCTTAAGAAATATTCCTCCTGTTGCCGACTCATGCCTGGGCTCTGTGCCGAGCCACCAGTTGCCAGGCTCGCTTGATCGGGGCTCTCGTCTTCCGCTGGATTTGTAATAGCAGCATTCCTCCTAGCCTCCTGCGGCTGCATGCTTCGTGGTGCACACGGTTTTCCCAGGGCCTTGTTCAAGTACGCACCAATGCGACTGACGAAGAAAAAGTGCGACGAAGGTCCATAGTATGACGACTGGTCGGTCCGAGAAGTAGCGAGATAGATGCCCTGCCATTGCGGCTTGGATACACTCTTTCCGGCTGTTGGAACCGGCGATTGTGACGATGCCTGGTGTGTGCTATTCTTTCGCTGGCTTCGACTCGAGCTGGGTGATGTTGCGCTCCCAACTGAGCTCTCGGTCGGTGTCGGAATCGTTGAACCTGGCTTCGTATCGATCGCGTTCGACTTGTATGCATTCAACTCGGTCTGCAGCTCCCGAACCCTCGCTTTCAGCTTCTCAATCTCCCTAAACATTGATGGTTATTTACAGCTTATGACGTCGCGCGCCCTTCGCTCACTTACCTCATCGCTTGCGGCAGCGTCCTGGGCTCGTCGCCGCCCTTGTGTGTACAGTCCGCGCCCCTCGCCCTGCAAGCTCTACACGGACGGCCATTGTCGCATTTGATCCTTCGGGCGCGACACCAATCACAGGCGCGGGAGACTTGCTTTCGAGTTGGGCGGATGGGAACCTGAGTTTCGGAGGTTGGCGGGGCGGAGTTGACGGCTGGTGCGGGCAGCGGTTCCATGTCGTTGACTATTGTCGACGACAAATCGACATAAATCTAATGACAACCCTGGTCGGGGCTGTGGAGAGGATTGACTGGAACGATCACAATGTTTGATTAAAGAATGAGAAGGGCAATGGCGAGACGGAATGGGATTGAAGAACGGTTCGGAGTCCCGGAATTGATAACAGACGGAGTGAAGGACTTTTCTCCGTGACTCCGGAAGCATGAGCCCCACCTTTTCCCTGAAGCAGAGCAAGAAATCTGGGGATCCCTGGTACCAAGGCCCTTAGACCTGGGGATCCCAGACGAGATACCTACCTAGACATGCAGCTCACTTTCACCGGTCCAAAGCGTGCGGAGCCCATGTTATCCAAAGTATCGGACACTGGAATTGCTTGGGTCTGGTTTATGAAGATTCCTTTAGGAAGCTTATGTGTTTTTTTTGTATTCTGTTTTGGATTAACTCTTTGCTCAATGCCTAGCCTAGCCCTTGCCCGTCCCCAATATAAGTGGCATCTCAATCTCAAGGGAATCATGATCGGGCATTCAAGCGTCCGAGACAAGCGAGGGGATATCGTCTACTGTTGCCTTCCCTCTTAGGATGCCGTCGACAGCAGTGAACAGGGGATACTCTGATTCGAGGCCCCGTGCCTTGAGAAAGCTGTTGACCTCATGCGCCGTCGAAGTTCCCTGCAGCTTCTGTCCATTCAAATCTTCGCGCTCGACATCCTGCACGGAAATTCCCTTCTCGACAGCCTTGCGTGCGCAGCGGAAGTTACGTCCGCCGGACGACGACGTGATCAAATCGGCGACACCAGCTGACGACTCGGTGAATGTCGCTGTGCGGACGGTCTCGCCGAAGAATTCCTTGCCAAACTTGACCATCTCCATCAACCCAATACGCATGATGGCGGCTTTGGCATTATCACCCCAACCGCGCCCATCAACAAATCCTGCGGCCAAGGCGACGATGTTCTTCAAAGCACCACCCAACGAAACACCAGCAACGTCAGATACCATCTGAACATGGAAGTACGGCCTGTGGAACAACGTTCTGAAACAAGCGTGGTCCAAGGGCGGGTATTCGCTCGGAATAGCTGTCAACTTGGTCTTTGACGTTCTCCCCCTCGCATCCCTATGCGTCACAATCTCGGGAATCTCAGGAGCGTTGGGATTTGGGCTTCCAGACCGAGGGGTTGGCGCCCGGCTATCCATTGGTGGCGGATCGTACGCAATAGTGGTCTCGGACCATTTTTCCTGCGCAATCTCACTAGCAATGTTGGCTCCGCTGAGAGCGCCACAGTAGATGCCGAGGTCCTCGCCAATCCACTCGCTGAACAGACTCACACCGTCATCCGACACGTTGACGCCCTTGATGCAGCTGATGCCTCGCGCGTATGGCAGGATCTCGCCCCGAATCTCTTTGCACACGTTACGGATGAACTGGTGCGGCAGGTTGAAGATGAGGATGGTGGAGTTCTGGATGGCGGCTGTGAGGGAGGGATTGGCGACGATGTTGGGTGGCAGGGCGACGCCCGGCAGGTACTTGACGTTTTCGTGCACACGGTTGATGACTTCGGTAAGTTTCTGGGGGGATTCGCCTTGAGTTTCGGAGTAGTGTTTCGAGGTCTTGGGGATGGTGACGTCTTCTTCGTACACCCACATCTGGACCTCCTCTTCGAAGACGTCCGTGTTCAATCGAGTGTTTTCAGCGACGATCTTGGCAATTGTGGAGCCCCTTGAGCTGTCAGTGTGGTCATTTTCTCCAAAGACGCACCAGCTTACCAGTTACCGGAGCCAACGATGGTGACCTTGTGCTTCCGCTCATACGCGCCAACTTGCAACGTTGACGCACCCATCTTGCCAGGAGTTGCCGTCGCAGCGGAAAAGTGTCGTAAGGTAGGAGTGCACAAGCTTCTGAAGCTCTGGGAGGATCGCGAGAGGAGACTTCGAAACATGAATGGCCGAGGAGGGGAAGCTGTCTGCGTTATCGCGGACTGTTGAGGAGGGGCGAGTATATGTACCACCCGACGTTAGCTCAGCCAGCTAAAAATCTGGGTCACAAGCCAGCCATGACGCATTGGGTCAAGCGGCAGAAAAGCGGATTCAACAGAACGTTGGCTGACCGCCTGCTGGAGTAGGGAAAGACCCTTCTTTTCTGCGGGACGAGCCAGGGTTGCGGCGTCCCCGGTTTTGAGCCGCGGCGTCTTCACATGCAACGATCGTCGCCTTCCCGTCAAGCGACGCGACCAGGAGCTTTTGAGAAGATGGTACTTCACATGCCATAACGAGGTTCGAGGCAAGTTCAAAGCCTTCCCTCAGCCACTGTGCCTGTTTTGGATCCTTCGAGACCCATTTACAGCACAGGAGATCATCTTGGCAGCAGCTGCGGCGCGACGCAGGTCCCGAATCTTCGGCGACTTCGCGGCGCGACCTGAGCATAATCAACGACCCTTGTATTTGTCGGATGCTAAAATTGTACAATAATGCTTTTAGTTCTAGTATCACAGATCCCGTTCCTTGGCCAATAATTCCGACTTTTCCACATCAGACTGTGGCATTCCCATCGACAAACGTCGTATTTTCTTCGCCTTCGCCTCCGTATGTTCCCCGTCGCCGAATAAGGGTTTGAAGACATGGTCATATAGCAACCATGAGATGTTGAACATTACTGTCATCCCCGCGGAAATGGCAGGTGGGTACTTGCCGTTCTCATCGGCAAACCAAGGCGCAATGGTGATGAGCGTCAGGAAGATCGGACCAACCGTGCCGGCAAGGAGGATCCGGCCGATTTTTTGACGGAAAGAGGTGACCCTGTATGGTTCCAGAGAGTTGAGATAGTCCTGATAGGCTTCGGGGAGAGCGTGTTCCCTCGCCCCATCAGTAATGAGCTTGAGGTATCGAGCGCTCGCCTGTGCGTAGTCGGGGTGTGGGCGGTAGGGACCGACGAAGAGCTTCTGCCACCACCGCTGGTCCTTGTGCGGGTCTTCAGGGCTGCCAGGCTCAATATACGGTGCGTACAATGTCCGCGCAAGGATAGGTCGCGGCAACTCTGGGAATGGTGGCTTCTCGGGTACTGTTGCGGACGGCGGCAACGGTATGCATGGTACGACAATTTCCTGGTACCCTGAGCCCCCTCCCTCAGTCCTCATGATCTGGCGCCAGTCCTCCTTCGTAACCTCATACACCACCCCCATCAACCCGCCATCAAACTGCCCCTTCGAGTAATCTTTTGGGTCAAATGGCGGCACCTTGGGCACGTCGGGCATCTTCGGGGGCTTAGGAAGCTTTCTGAAGTCGACTGTTGCGAAGCATGGCTCTTGGTAGGGAATTCCAGGCAGATTCAACGTGAATCGCAGCTCTGGTACCGAAACGTTGACCTGCGACAGTGGCCTGATCTTGCGCCGTCCTTGGAATGTCTCATAGCAGAGGTTGGAGCCGTATGCGAGGTACAATATGGTCTCGGAATCGATTGAAGGCGGTTCGCCGCCTTCGCCGGGCTGAAGATTTTGGCACAATCGCTCGGTCGAGGTCTGAGGCACCGGTGCCCTGCTCAGTGAACCACCCGCTTTCGTGATCTCCTCGCCACCAGCGGTAGCCGAATTCGGGGAACGCTGTCGCGACATCTTGCTAGGAGCGCTCAACGCTTTCCGAAGGGATGCGAAGAATGAGGATGGATGGTCGGAATCAGACATAACGTTGCGATGGGTCGTCGGGCCTTTTTATCGGATTGTCGGGCTACTACAGCGACGAGGTCCAGAGGAAACGCAGAGCGCATCATGATGGGTCCGGCCTCGATTTCTCATCCACATAATGCGGACTTGGTAGGTGCGGAGTCCGACCAGCCGTCTCAGGCTGATCCCACATGGGTCTAGTCGGCCGCTGAATAATCCCAGCGGTGGGCACCGGTGGGCCGATCGACGGTGCCTGTCCACGGCACTGGAACCGAGGCGGCGAGTGTTGACTCCCCTTTTTCCATCGAGGATTGTTGAAAGAGTTTGTCGATGTTTACTTCGGCTAGATCCCACAGCCTGCTTCAGATCATACACGAAGGCATCAGCTGAAGTTCAAGCTTTTGGCAGCTTTCTGACTCACCTTGTTAGAGCGCTACGTCCCGTGTGTCAGCAATGTCCGCAGGTCGGAACCAGGCTCCAGTCCACGTCAGCTTAGGTGCACTACTACTCCTACTAGTACGGAGGCCTTGGTAGGGATCTCGACTTGTATCCTGGAGAAGTCGCCGCTCGAGGATCTTCGATTCTCTCTCGCGGGTATGACGCCGCAAATTACCCTTCCGCGGGATTGAACTGTGCCAGGTTTGCCCAATCCCTACGGCATTGGTTGGAGGCATTCATCATGCCTTCCCATATCCGCTCCATAAGCACGACACTCTGTTCCCTCGTTCTTCAGCTCTTTGCCACTGATATTTTAGTTTGAGGGTCCTGCGGGAATCTTCAGTAAAGAAATATGAGACCTGGAGACCAGCATCGGGGCTGCTGTAGTACGGATGTCCATATTTCTAGAGCCAATATTTAAGGCAGACTTGCGGCTTGTCGACATGACAAGGAAGGAGCAACCGCGTCTGCTACGACAGCGTATACCGCGCGTTCAACTTGAGCACCTAACCTAAGTTGAAAGCCGGAAGGAAGCCGGCAAGAGCGCACTCTCCTTACGGGGAGGCTCAGGCCGTTCCTGCCCTTCCAATGAACTTCGTTGAGGGGGCAATCTAAGGTACCTCAGGCTGAGAGGAAGCTGAAGTTAATCACTGGTTCGCTCCTCCAGTGAGGGCAGCCCGAGCTCCCGGTGTCAACCTCGAATCCTCCAAAGCTTTGAGTGCGCGTTTCTGCGGTCCTTGATGCCCTGTCTCTTCTCTTTCCCTTGCTCCCGTCGTCTGAGGATATGCCCCCTTATAGCCATACGCGCTCAAAGCGTGGCAAGAGCTCACGCCGGAGCAACACCCACTTTCCAGCGCTCGAGACTCATCCTGCTAGCCCTCAGTCTTCTCCCCAGCACCATACAACGGTCTCCCATAGCCAGGGGACGACCCAAATATCGCACTTGGGTGCTGAACAGTTCGGAGACGATATCTTCGATGACGACCTGAGCCTTCTCAAACATTCTGCGTCTATCAGCAAATGCAGACGCCAGAGCGGAGAATCGCCCGCACGCAAGTGTCCTAGCTCACCACCAAGCAAGCAGGCTCCTGCGTCGACGTGGAACTTCAATATAGAAGACTCTGAAAACGACGACGAGCCGATTCCTGTGGAATTGACCCAGAGGAACTCCCAATTGCCGGATACGGTTCCTCTTTCTGCCACTGAAGAACGTGATATAGACGTTTCTGGAGACAAAGACTACCGCGTTGATCTTTCTGAGACTGCCTCTACAGGTTGGCGAAGCCCATCAGCTCGGAGTTCCGCTGCTGCAGATATTAACTGGGATTTTGGCAATTTCCAGTCGACTCCAGGTAACAGCATCCACCACAAGAATATCCCTTCCAGTGGTCCCAGAGAAAACACCGGACTGGGACACACCCAGTTAAGTCGAAGTATCAGTGAGCGGAGAGTGGCGCCCTTCAAAAGTCGTCGGGAGTCATCTCTTGATGAGTTGCCATCTTTGGGGAATATTGAAGCAGACGCCGCTCTTCTCCATACCTCTACACAAACCCGAAATTCGAAGTTTGCGCCCTCTAGGATGGATCTTGAATCCGAGAAGGATTTTGTGGCATCTCCACCAAAAGCCTCGACAGCCGAGCATCCCATTACCCTTGTCAGTCGTGTTCTCGAGGCTCCTGTTGAGGGTAATGGGCACCTTTCAGGGCAGCCATCCGAGATCTCGCCGTACGATTTTGGCCCAGAGTCGCCAGTTCCTAAGCTCATCAAGCCAGGAGCCAAGCCAACCGAGGTTCTTGTCGCCAGTTCCAACAACGGAAGCGGCAAAAAGCGCAAACAGATAGCCAGGGAACCCATCAACTTAGACTTTCCAACGCCCATCGTTGGAGAAGATCCTCCTTCGAGAGAACGATCAACTAGAGCACATCGAGCTACAAACAAAGCTATGGAGAAGCCTTCGCCAGGTCCCAGCGTCGAAGGTCCCGTTACCGCGAAGTCCGCGACCTCAGCACCAATTTCCGAGAATAAAAGGCCCCGATCTGCAATACCCCGAATGGCAGAAACCACTATTTCCATTCCCAAGAAGCACCAGACTAGGGCAGCGGCACGAAAGGCGCGAGCTGCAACAAAGAGGCAGCTGAGCTCATCTTCCTCCCCCAATTTCAATAAAGACGAACAGTTGGCCGTCCATGACAATCCTGTAGTCCAGCCACTCAGAGCTCCGGCTAGAGAGAGGTCTTCTGCGCCCTTGGCTCCCACGAATGATGCTCTGAAGAGTCCTGGTGAGAAGCAAGGAGACCCTTCAGCTTGTGAAGACGGCAAAGGTGACCCTCAAACACCGAGTAGTGTCATGAATCCGGCCAAGATGCTTCATGAAGCCGCTCCATCGGAACTCGAACACGCGACTCAGGGTTTTGGAGGTGCGTCTGGCGGGATGTATAGTGCAGCTCCAAGCCAGCCGAAGACGCGTATGATCAAAGATTCACAAAATGATTCCCAAGATCAAATACGAGCTCATTTGGCGGAGGAAATACATGCGGGAACCAGGATCATGATACCCTGCGACACCTCTAGCGATCCGAGCGAAATAGGGGATCTTCAACGTCCGCCGCCGGAACCAGCGACAGATCGAACGCAGGTCAGCCATCAGAGTGACCCTAGCCCTTCGCAGTTCAGGGTTACTGGCCTTGATCTGGCCTGCGAGCCTCGACTCGCCAAAGACGCTCTGGTCGTAGTAGATCCGGACTGCAAAGAAACATCGCGCTCAGAGGTCGTTGAGCTCTGGCATCAAATGCCAAAAGGGCGTAACCCAGCCAAAGAAGATGCGAACTGTGTCTCTCAGAGGCAGGAAAGCAACGAGAACGTCGACGTGGTCGAATCCACAACGGATGTCGAAGCAAAGACTCACAAAAATCTGGCATTGAGCAGCAAATTTCCCTCAAACTTCCGCCTTGTGCCCATCCAGAGCCACGGGAGACGCCAGGAGGCTCCCCGACCTGAGGTCAAAGATAAGTCGGAGTCACCCGACAACAACACAATCCAGCGTCACTCGGGGAAACATTCCCTTCCAGATGAAGCTTCTGTCTCCCGAAAGAAAGGCCGATACGGAGTTCAAGCTCGCCCCAGGACCAGAGGCATGAGCATCTCTGTTAGCCGGGCGGGGAGTCCAAGGCTATTAGGTGGTGAGGGTCAGGAACGAGCAGCCACTGACAATCGTCTGGACTCACCCTCCCTAAAGGCCATTGAGTCAAAGGACCATCTCGACTCAGGCATTCGTCACGGGCTCGGTCAAGATGCGGGCGCCAGTCTTTCTTGGGGACGCCCTGTCGTTCAGCGGAACGGACAGTCTGCATATGGTGCGTGTGCTCCTGGTCACGAAGCCATCGAGGAAACGACATTGGTCGATTCCAGCAGGGGAGACCCCAACTCGGGCCGTCTGGTAAGCAGTCACTCACGCTCTCAGACGGCCAACGTCAAGAACAAGATCTACAGCCAGATATCAGCCACGAGACCAGCGCGGGATTCTCCAACTTCAAAAGCGGGTGAGGTACCAAAGCCTCCCTCGCCCTTACAGACGCATCAAGCGGATATTGCAGTCCATCTTCATGGCGTTGTTGACGTGAGTTACACAGTCTATTTGGTCAATATCGGTGCCGCTAACCTGAACCGAGCTTATTACTCAGCGCTTGACGCTCTCCGAAAAGACCATTGCAAATGTGATTGATTCTTATCAAAGCGGTGCTGGTGATTGTGTTGAGCGGATTGAACGCCGCCTTGAACAAGAACACAAGCTACTCGCGGGGCAATGGGATGACGATGGCAGACGATTCGAACGAGCGATCTGGAGAGCGAGGCAGCCTTTTCAGGAAGCTAGCGAGACCCGAAAACAGACTATATCGAGGGTTGCGAAGGTCACGAACCGTCGCCAGTCCTTGTATGATCAAGCAAGCAGTAGCCTTCGGGCCTTTCAGCGTCAGGTGCTAGATGGATGAGGCTGCCGACGATGCTTTGGTGTCGTTTGATTGTGGTGGGTGATGCTTCGGCATGTTTTTGGTAGGGGGGATGGGATGGTCCGAAGCAGGGTCGAGGTGTGCAAGTATTTCACGGTGAGAAGAGTGCAATTTGCTGTGAAGTTCTACGGTTATGGGGTTGACACTCGAATTTGGAGCAAGCATTGGTAATGAAGGCTCGGTCATGTAAACCAAGTTACGATTACAACGATTGGGTGTACATCGCCGAAGAGGGCGGGATCGGAAGAGAGCGAGGGAGGCGGTGACAAGTCTATTCTGCGACAGATTCTGCGTCGCGATGAAAGCCATCCCGGCTAAATGAGAAGGAAACCATCGCCTTTTCGGGCTGCGATGGCACATGACCATTGGATCGAGCTTCAGTGACGTCGTCAGTCTCGTCACTTTGGGGCTGGGGCTGCCGCATGTCTTGGCCTGCCGAGTGACGAAGCAGTGGGGCAAGGGTTTAAGTGAGTCAAGGATACCTCCCCTCCGCATGGTATTTTGATTCTTTCTCCCATTTCCTGCCTCCTCCGTATTTCTGCTGCATCCGAGAATTACAGTTGATACCAAGTGAACCTCGGGTCTTTGTTTGCCGTACTCTTCCACCCAAAACCCAGCACCTACGGTACCTAAAGTACACCAACACGTCCCCTAGGCCCCGTCGTGGATCGCTCAGCTCCCACCTGCCTCCAACCTGCCCCGCTTTTACGTCAAACTGCCAGTGTCCACGAGTCCCCCGAGGTCCCACCTACCAAATTCGCGTTCTCGTCCTCCTCAGAATCTCGCGCTTTGGCATCGCCGTCTGTGGACGCCGTCAATCCCATCACCCCTCGCCCAACTGAGGCGAGCCGTCAACACATCTTGCGCCGTAATTGAATGTCGAGTCTATCCTTCCTCCGCAAATCTCGACACGGCAGCGCCTCCTCCGGCTCGACCGACACCACAACTGAAACGATATCCTGCGTCTCCGACGGGGAAGACGCCACAAGCTCGACGAGCTCCCTGTCATCTGGGAAGGAAACCTCTGCCAATTGGAGAAAGAAGATGCCGTTTCGGCAGCGTATGGCCCGCCACTTCGGGCACTCTGTAATTCAGATTTTCCCCCACGCTCTTCTCACGGGCCACGTTACTAACACCGCTAGCTTTCGCCCGACAAGCCCTACCTCAGCTACTACGATGTGCTGCTCACGATTGACGATGTCAAGTCACTTAAGAATGACTGGCTCACCGACAACAACATCGCGTTCTGGGAGGAGTACCTCGAACACGAGATCCTTCCTCGCTTCCCGCAAGCGCGCATCGTCCTTCTTCGACCAAGTATGACTTTTCTTCTCATGAAGGAACCCGACCACAAGGCAATCCGCTCGGCCTTGCCTGATTTCTCAAAGGTCACGCACATCTTCCTCCCCGTCAACGACAACCGTAACGTGAGCGTCGCAGAGGGCGGCAGCCATTGGTCTCTTCTGCTGGTCTCTTGCCTCGACGGCAAGGCGTTCCACTACGACTCTCTTGGCGGCGCGAACTATCAGGAGGCGAAACAGTGCACTAATAAGCTGTCTCATGTTTTACAACGTCGCCTTGACTTCGAGAACCTACGAGATTCTCCGCAGCAGGAGAACGGGAGCGACTGCGGAGTCTTTGTCTGCATCCTCATGCGCCACCTCCTTCTCAAGCGACTGCTCAGCGCCAACGCCAGGGAAAAGGTCTCCATGAGCATGGGCGGTAAGATGGTCGATAGCAACGGCGGGCGCAAGGAAATGTTGGCCATTATTGAGAACCTGCGCGAAGAGGGTGAGCGCCGTCGGTCGTGAGTTACTTCCTTCATCCCGTGCCATGTACATCTTTTTTGCGTCCCAGGATTTCTTGCTTTGGCACCTCAAATGCTAGGCAGACAGCAGACCTGGGCATGATCTGTCCATATCCTTGATCACTGTCTAACCCTTGGTTTCCGTAGGAGGAGCGCGAGCCCCTATAATTCCAAGACGCCTCCGCGGATCGACTAGTCAGCGGCACGCTTTGGCTCTCAGGAGCAATACGACACAATCTTTCAGCAGACCATTGATCATTACTATCGGCATGGGACGTTTTATCCTTTCGTCCCACCGAATAAGCGGGGCTCCCAGGTCAACCAGAGCATGGAGAGGTCACCCGACGCCAGAGGCAGTCCGCGGCAGAAGAAACGCCCTGCCACTTCATACTTGAAACACGAAACCCCGCCGCCGAAGAGGAGGGCTGTTACTTCTATCGATGGGGACCGGCCGTATGACTCGTCGCGTATGCCGACGAGTGCTTCAGCGAAGATGGTTTATTTTACGCCTACTGTTCAAATGCGCATGTCCAAGCCAGAAACCCGCCCTTTTCAAGCGTACAGGGACAGGATTATGGAAACTGAGGGTCAGTTAAAGGAGACGCGACCGGTTCTTTCAAACGATCCTTTTGCTTTCAAAGACGACTCGTCGTCGGACACGCTCGGGCGCAGCATTGGGGAGCCTGTCCGCCCGGTCAGCCACATGCCTCTGGGCAAGTTCCCTTGGGATGGCCACAAAGCAATCAAGAGAAAGTATGGAAAGAAGTCGGGATCCTTCCATTCGAGGGCTTTAAGGGGTTAGGAGTTGTCAATGGCTCGATGCATGTTATGAGAGCGTTTGACTTCCAGGTCATACGCTGTGTTATGAGTATACGAGATTAAGCGATGTGATCAAGAGGTAGTGAATGGCCCAGGATTGACGAAGGCCATGGTCTCCAAGCGTTTAGGGACCGTTGATTTGAGCGAAGGCTTGCTAGTACCTGGCATTATATCAAGTATGGGGGCGGAGCGCAAAAGATACTATGATCTGATGAGATAATGCCAATGGCAACATATTTGCCGCGATACTCCCGACTCCAGTCCCTTTGTTGTCCGAAAAATGTGCGCAAACGCCTAATATGTCCCTTGTGGTATGATCTCACGACTTGGTCCCAAATGCCGGGTTCTGCTCCATCGTCGCCGAGATGTAGCCCCTCAACGCAGCCCATCTGCTACCCTGGCCAGACTCTTCAACCTTTGATGTTTCATCGTCGGTCTTGTTTCCTTGTGTCGCGGTAGATGGCTCGTCTGCCGGCGCCTTTGCGAGCTGCGCCATATTGACCCCGAACCGATCCATCTCCCCCTTGACGATCTTCTCCTTGCGCTTGATCGCGCCCGGCCTGCTCTTCAAACTCCTGTGCCTCACCTTCCCCTCCTCCAGCTTCTCCTCCACCTCGGGCAGGGCATCCTCCAGGCCCTGCAGGGACGCAATCTTGTTGCCCGGCCGCCGGTTCCTCCTGTGGCCGGACCTGGACTTGGACGACGAGGGCTTGCTGATCTTGGAGGCGGAGCTCTGGACGCGCGAGAGGAACTGCGAGTGCTTGATCATGCGCTTGTCGGACTTGGAGGTGATGAAGTCGTCGCTGGTGGTGGCCTCGGGGCGGAAGAGCTTCGAGGGCGCGAGGGGGTGGATTGCGCCCGTGAGGCGGGCGTGCCGGTGCGCGCGGGCGGAGAGTTTCTTCTCGGGCTTCGGGGCCGTCGGTGCCTGGGATTGATCAGTTCCATTCTTGAGGGCTGTCTGTGGGGGGCTCTACCATGGTGGGCTAAGTAGGGTAACTGACAGGTTATTTCAGTGTACGCGCAGAAACGAGTCTGGTCTGGCCGCCGTCCCTGACGTCGAAGTCCGAAATATTTTTGGTGGATCGCCGCTCACCGAACGTGGGGTGCAGGCGGTGGTGGGGCACACCGAGCCAACCTTGACCGTCAACCTCGATTTTCCCTTCTTACTACCCTCATGTTAGCTAGTAAATCTCTCATAGCTTTCATGACTCATCATGGACGATATTGATCATCTCAGAAGAGAGATAGCCGCCAAGGAATCCGAACTTGCAGACCTCAGATCCCAACTTGCCCTCGCCGAATCCTCGAAGCGAGCAGAGGATGAGGACGAACCGTCCAGCCCCTGGAAATGGCCGTTGAGCCGGGAGGAGTATGAGCGTTACGGACGGCAAATGGTTGTTCCCAGCTTTGGGCTCCCAGGTACTTTCCTCTGATTAATGTTCTATCCCGGGACAAGCGCTGGGATCGGATGCACTAATCAAGTGTGCAGCTCAGCGAAAGCTACAGTCCGCTAAAGTCCTGATTGTTGGAGCAGGCGGCTTGGGGTGTCCAGCAGCAGCCTATCTCGCAGGAGCCGGTGTCGGGACCCTGGGTATTATTGACGGCGATGAGGTTGAGACGAGTAATCTGCACCGGCAAATCGCCCATTCCACCTCTAGGGTTGGGATGCCAAAGGTCCAGTCGCTTGTTACGTACCTGAAAGAGTTGAACCCCACGATCACATACCACGCCCATCACACACATCTCACAACGGACAACGCCGAGGATATCGTTGGTGAGTACGATGTAGTGCTTGACTGTACGGATCACCCCACGAGTCGTTACTTGATCAGCGACGTATGCGTGCTTCTGAGGAAGAGGCTGGTCAGTGCCAGCGCATTCCAGGTCTCTGGCCAGCTCATTGTGCTAAACGACCCGCCGGGACGAGGCCCCTGCTACCGCTGTGTGTTCCCTAAGCCACCGCCGCCGGAGAGCGTCGTCGGCTGCGGGGAGGGTGGTATTCTGGGACCTGTGGTCGGGGTGATGGGCGTGTTGCAGGCGCTGGAGACGATAAAAGTCATCACACGCCCCGAGGGGAAGGAGAGGGCGAATTTGATGCTCATTTTCAGCGCGATGAGCGACACACCCTTCAGGTCCGTGAAAATGAGGGGGCGGAGAAAGGATTGCTTTGCCTGCGGGGAGAAGCCGAGCTTGACGTTGGAGGGCATGAGAAGCTCAATGGACTATGTACAGTTCTGCGGTGTGCCGAGCCCGCTGAACCTGCTGCAGTCATGGGAGAGGATGTCAGCGGAGGAATATGACATG
Source organism: Sordariomycetes sp. S80-01Y (assembly GCA_037042185.1). Lineage (NCBI taxonomy): Eukaryota > Fungi > Ascomycota > Sordariomycetes > Sordariomycetes sp. S80-01Y. Next base: position 1,489,357 of record JAXQJY010000032.1, read on the forward strand.
ATGAGAAAGGACCATCCGAAGCACGTGCTGTTGGACGTGAGGGAAAAGGAGCACTTTGAGCTGTGCAATCTGGAGGGCTCGGTCAACATCCCGATAAGTCGTTTCACAAGCCACCGCGGAGACGATATCCCGCCATGGATCAGCGAGTCAATCCCCTCGGAGGGACCGATCTACGTCGTCTGCCGCGTAGGCAACGACTCCCAGATCGCCGCCCAGAAGCTCAAGGACATGGGGCTTGGGCAGGACCGCCCGATAAAGGACATCAAGGGCGGCCTCAAAGCATGGAGAGATGACTTCGACCCCTCGATGCCGTTCACATAGCATCGTAGGCAGAGACAATGAAGCAAACGATGTATGAAAAATTCGTCATTGACAAGGAGAGTGTTACCCGCGTATGAGTACATGTATCTGACAAAAATCACTGTGGTGCTACAAAGAGCGGAGGTCCCCCGTTTCCTTAGCTGCGCCGGTCCATAATACAGACGTCTATGAGAGGTGGTGTCATAGGCCAAAGGAGACCTATATCAGGTTGGCGGACTTCTTGCGGTTGAAGGCGCGCTGGTCCTTGAGCCATTGCCTGTAGCCCTGAACGCTCTGGATCTTCTCGCCGTAGAAGTCGGGCACTTTCCAAATGTCAGCATGACTGTCGGATTGGGAGAAAGGACAACGTTGACTCACCTGGGTTAGCAGCACTTGAGTTTGTCGGATCAACTCTGTTCTTCTTCACCCTTGCGAAGAACTCGGCCTCCTTCTGCTTGATTTGCCCCTTCAATCGCCTGTTCAGTAGGTAAAACACCTGACCTCCAATGCTTGGTCCAACCAACCATCCCACACCCGCAAACGCAACCGTCATCAAGCCCAGGCTGATGAAGGGATCCAACGGTATCATCTGCACGACCGGCTCCGCCAGCCCCGTCGGCAGCAGCGCCGCGCCCGCAGCGAATCCCAGCAGGCCCGTCGTCGCGCTGAAGAAGACCTGAATTCGGCGGCGGCGCATGCGCAGCTTGAAGAAGCTGTTCCAGTCGAGCGGGATGGGAGCCCTGGCCGGGTCGGACGCTGGGTAGCTGTGGGGTGGGCTCTGGCTCTGCTGCTTGCGGGCGAGGTCGGCGGCGGTGCGGTGGGTGCCGGCGTCGATCTCCTTCTGGGCGGCGTCGGAGTGGTCGGTCCTCAGGCGCAGCTGCTGCTGCAGCATTGAGGTCGTGGCGGGAGCGCTGGTGAGGGTGGCTCGCGTGCAGTGGGCGTGGAGGCCGGCGGTGCGGACGGGCAGCCGCGCCATGAAGGTCTTGAGCGGCGCCGACATGGCGATTGAGGGGAGGGGGTTGTCTCGAGGGTTCGCGGGATGGGGGATCGATGAGGGTGTCGAAGACGAGGCAGCGGTGGTGGGAGGCTGAGCTTGGATGGTTACGGCAAAATCTGGGGAGAGGTGAGGTTGGTGATCTCATGCGCGGACGGGCTGGGAAAAAACGGGTGGGTTACCGATGGGTGGAGCGCGTCATTGCGCGACAACTTGAAGCTCCAACTGAGCTACCCTGGACCTTCTGCGCATATGCTTCGAACATCTCGACAACTGTTCAGGCAACCCACAGATATCTCAAACCCCGCATTAAGATCTACTGGAGACAAAGTTTTTATCAGGCACTAGAAATGTGTTAGGAATTGTGTTTGTCGTCCTTGAGACGGAAATTATTCATCCAAATTCAAACAGCAAGCTCCCTAACGCTTTCGTTTGGGTGACTCTGGCATCGCTTAACCAAGCTTTGATGTCTTAACAGTTTTCACGCTTAGAGAAAAGGTGCCAATCAAGGAGCCTTGCTCTTCGTTTTTTATTTCATGAAGGTAGCAGCTCTTTTGTATTTAAAGACCCGCCGTTGATGAAGCTGTAGATTGTCAATTCTCTGTCTCATAACTGTGAAGGCCCAGAAGTGGGGCTGCGCAGGTGCTAGCGGTGCTCTATCAACGGCTTGGCTGGACCTCTTTAAGTCGCGACTTAGCTTTGACCATCCTAATCGCCTCCAACATACGCATGTGATCTTTACTCCCAACAGTCGATACGATTACTGCATGTTGCGCGAAGGGTCGCCCTTCCTGCGCGTTTACCCACTCTCACATAGTCGACCAACGCCGTGAGACGACAGCGATCTCGTCAAATACCAACCATGTACGCGACAGGAAACACGCGCCCGATCCCACGATGGCTACACCTCGACCACAGCTACCGCAAAGAAGTAGCACAAGCAGCGCCCGCGCTCACGAGACCGCGGACCCGAGGAAAGGCACCGTGGTGATAGAGCTGCGACCCTCGCAGGAATACATACCCAACAGCGGTCCGCCACCCGGGGCAATCACACCTGCACCCCCCCACGACTCGACCGGCTATATCATCGAGCGGATATTCCTCCCTCCAGACGGCCGCGGGAAAGATGGAGAGCCAAAACCTCGAAGACCAACTTACATCGTGGGGTGGCGAGATCTGCTAGGCGCCCGCCTTCTGGTGCCAGCGATGGACATACTTGACTATGTCTCTCCTTGGGAAGTAGAGCAATGGGAAGAGGAGCATGAGGAGAAGCTGAGCGAGGAGAGGCGCAAGGTCGAGGAGGAGAAGCAGAGGGCCAAGCAAGCTCTGGCCTTGCCCTCAACATCGCAGCCGCAACAACAGCCGAAGAAGAGGGGACGGAAGCCAAAGAAGACAGGCATAGAGACCGCGGCGGTAGCGGAGTTGGAACCCGAAGATGGTGATGCCATGCATCTCAAGGGCGGTGCGATGAGCTTCACACCTCAGAAGCCGCAGCTCGTTGACCTTGCGGGGCTGTCCAGTGCTGATGGGACCCCTTCGAGACAATTGACAGCTGAAGAAGACGAAGCTGTCCATGCTAGGGCGAAGTCGGATACAGCGGAAGACGTGGAGCACTATAATGCGGTGGAAGATGACATGGACCTCGCTGAAGGCCTAGGCGACTTCGTCTCCGACTTCGGAAACTCGCAAGGCGGCTTGGGAAGCCTGCCCCCTTTGGAGCTGCAGCACACAAACCCCTATGCAAATGTCGCTCCGAAGCCTATCCTTAGCAGGCCGGCCGTCGAAACTCAGTCACGGAGCAGCGTGTCCTCGTGGGTGACGGCAGGCACGTCGCCACATAAGACGCCCAAACCTCAAGCAGTAGATGATCCTGAAGCAGGCGCCATAAAAACGCCAGACTTGAGCGATGATCTACCACAGAAGCACGAGCTGGAATGGGCTGCTCAATCTCCACAACCTGTGAAGTCGACAGCCACGAAGCCGAAGAAGCAACGCCGGAAGTCGGAGGTAGAAGGCAAGCAATCCCAGCCGAAAAAGCGAAAACGAGAGACCGAAGGTCCGCAGGCAGTCGAAGTAGAAGGTGAGCAACAATGGGTCGTTAAAAGACTTGAGGACGCCCAGCTCTACGACGTCGAAGGTGTGGGCCTGGTACGCTACTTCAAAGTCTTGTGGGAGGGCGACTGGCCACCAGATCAAAATCCTTCGTGGGAGCCCGAGGAGAATCTGCCACCAGCTTTGGTCAGGAACTTTGACAAGCGAAGCAAAGACCGACCAACCTCGAGGCAGAAGCATAGGAAGAAGGTCCAGAAGAAGACCATGAAGCAGACAACGCTGTCATGGGGTGATGGCAAGAAGTACGACAGTGTCAGCCACGCTTTTGCTGGAGATGAGGACATAGACTCCCCGGCTCCGAAGGAGGAAACCCGGGAGCCGACGGATAAAATGCAAGACCACGACGAAGTTGACGAGGAGACCGACCAGTTTCTAGTAGTGGACCGAGACCAGGGCAGCGGCACCAATCTGGGACTCCCCTGGAGTGGTCAGCGAAATGCCATTCTTGGATGAGGCGCTCTAACAGCTTATCTGGAGCTGTATTCGATAGATAGACTATTCAAAGACCGAGCCCCCCCGGCTGCCATCAGATTAATGAGCTACGTTTGTATGATAATATGATCACAATTTTAACCTTGCAAGTGAGTGACGCTCTGTAGGCGCTAGGCAACCTCTGTGTCCAGGGAGAAAGGGGAGGTTACAGGAAATGTACAGGATGTCACTCATAAACCTCAGGTCGGTTATTACTCTATTCACGTGCTCCAGGCTGAAATATGCCCTAGAAGAGATCCCCCACTTTCCATTTAACCAGCATTCCATATGCAGGATTCCTTGAACGCCTCGCTGAATCCAGTGCCTCGTTGTTGCTTCCCGTCAACATGTCCAGACAAGCTTCTCTCACCAAGCGCCTTGCAATCTGTGAAGTACCTCCACGCCATGATGCGATCCAAATTCCAAGCCAGATCTTGACCAATGGCGGTATCATTCTGAGGCCACGCCGAGACCACAATGTCGTGTAGAAACATACAGCACCACGGGTTCCCTTTTCCGATCCAAGTCTTGGTCTCTTGCCGGGTAAACTCCATTGCATGTCGCGAAATTGAGCGTTATGCTTCAGCTACCGTGACCCCCAGTAACTGCAATGTCTTTCTGGAAATGCTGCGCTCGTCGAGAGGTCTACCTAGAGGGGGGTGTACATGCCAACTCGGACCGGAGAGGTCACAATATCCTCTCTCTTTTCAGTAACCCATCGGTAGTTGAAACGGTGACGGAGGTGGGGAGGCAATCCGATCGTCTCGCTGAGGCAGTTGTCCAAGCTGCGCGACTTCAAACCCCATTCAGCCTTCATTCTGACATGGGCGCGGTACTTAGCCACCGGTATCATGAGAGCCAGTTGTTCGACGGACGGGGGCGCGTTGTCGATGTTGAAGGAATTTTCATCATCATTATTCTCGAAACTCTGGTCAGACGTCTGTCCTACGGCAGAGGAAGTGGTGCTGCTCGTGTCCGCCATGGAACCATCTTCGTCGACTGGACTGCGCGGTTCGAAGTTGCCCGCGATGTAATCCTGGACGACTTCGGCGACAGGCGACTTCTTGAGATCACAACCGTACTCGCAGTTGCCGTCACACTGCGATCCCATTCGCTGCCTATGCTTGACGACTTCGGCGTATGCGTGGAGACGGCTCAGGTTGTTGGAGTGCTCGGCCTCCTCGCGAAACCAACGATCCCATGTCTGATTCCACTCAAGAGTTCCGATCGTAGCCTGCATGCATTCGACAATCTCTTGCATCTCTGACGGGACGTTCCAGGACCAGCCATGGCGGTAGATGAAATCACAGCTCTTTAGCATGTCCCATTGTTCTTCTGCATTGCGAGGCTCGACATCGCCGTGCTTCATGCATGGGTGTACGTTTGCGGGCCAGTTGATCGAGTAGGGCAAGCAGTTGAGGCAGTCGACCTCATTATCGGAGATGAAGGGCGTGTAAGCGGGCGCTTCTAGAAGATCGTCGGCTTGACCGTCGCAGGGGTCCTTGACGAAGGTAACCATGGGCTGCTCAGCGCTGGCCTGGCGAAGGGCTCCGGGATTGTCTGTGAAGATGGGCTTGGATTGCCAATAGGGCATCCCCAGCTCGAGGAGGCGATTCTTCGCGTGCACCGCGGCGCGGATAGAGGTAAACTCCACGTCGAGAGCTGCTGTTTCTTTGTCGTAATCGGCGTGGATCACCTCGCGCATACCGACGCAGGTGAGCAAGAAGCAGACGGAGGTGATGGGAACGGAGCTCACGCGCAGGACGCGAGTAAATCCCTTAGTGAAGAGCTCGACGTTGGCACACAGAGAGGGGTCGGTCCTTGCGATCGGGTACGCGTAGGCAAAGCCAGGCATACCAGGAGTCCTGTCGCGGACTTCGAAAGTAGAGTTGTTCGACGGATAGCCTTCAAGGCAGAGGTTGACGCCCCAGACCCTCACGAACTCGAGGAAGGCTCTGGCAGACTCATTCTTCGCAAAGACGACGGAGCCGAGGCACATTCGGTAGCTCAGGAAAGGCTGGCCATCGGGCATTGGTGCTTTGATGTCCATCTTGATAACATCCACAATGCCACCTACTCCCCGAACGGCGGAGAGGAGTTGGCGAATGGGTGTCTCGCGAAATAGGTCGCCGATCCAGACTCGGTTGGAGATCTCATCAGGGATGAAGATGGGCGGAAGATTCCTCCTGCTCATGAGCTTGCGGGTGTCCTCGTACTGCCTCATGTAGATGTCGGGACGGATGACAGGCTTAGAGGCCTCAGTGGCTTCCTCGATCTTAGGCGCCATCGTGGAGGTTAGGTCGAAGTGGTAATCTGCCGACGGTTGCACTGCACAGTAGTCAGTCACGAACTGGTTTAACCCGCTACAGAAAAGTGGGCGACAGCGATGCCCTGATCCGTGAAGGAATAACCAGGCGGTGGCTAGGGAAAAGGAGAGAAGTACTAGGTGTGAGGCCGACAATAGAAGCAATTCATGAACATACCTTTCTTTGTTCAAGAGGATTCAGGAAATCGCAAAAGGTGTTCTTTAGGCTTTGTTGGCTTAGTTAGTGAAAGTGAACAAGCTCTTGCTGCTGGCAGACAAACGAGTGCTTGAACTACCGTGGGCCAGTTGCAGATTGACAAGTTGAGGATGAGGGGACTCTTTGGTTACGAAGAGTGTTGATCAGAGCGCGATGGTGTACTCCTTTCTTGGGTAGCAGTCAAGCGCTCTAAGCCTATTGAGGAGAAGGATGAGGGTCCGTACTTTGTGTTTGCCGGTAGCGAAGTGCTCAAACGAATACGGAGGAAGGTTAGTAGACTTGGAGCGCCGGATGAAGCTAATCAGAACTCCGATCAGCTCCAGTGGTGCAGAAGCTGAGTTCAGGATACTCTTCAGACGAAGAGAAGGCAAGAACTGAGTAGGAGAGAAGAATAAGAGGAGCGTGGAGGATGGAAGACAAGGGGAAGGAACAAGGCCAAGGTTGAAGTGCGCACATCAGACGTTTAAGGGGTGTCGCGCGGTGGGCTTTCGACCAGGTGGCTAAGAGTATGTGTGGCGGGTATGCATCCAGGCTCTGGTGCCGGGTTGGAGGCCTTATCAGGCTCCCGGGCAATGGTGTTTCTGCTGTTCGCAACTGCCAGGAGGCTGGCAGGCAGGCAACTAGCAGTTGCATAGCATAGATGAACCCGCAGACAGCAAGCCCCGCAAGTCCTATCTTCTACGAGTGTTCCAAGCACAAAGCCAAAATCCTATTGAACACGCCCTCTGACAGACTTTCCTAGTGGGCGTTCTGGACTATGTGTAATGAAAAATGGGGGTTGACTTTGGCAACTAACGATTCCACGATTCAAGCCCTCCAGTATGGTTCAATAGCTCATAGACCGCAAGATTTGTGAACGGTTGATCTAAAAAGCCTCTACTCAAAAGGCCACACGTACTACTGCTGTTCGTCCCAATTCATTTATACTTCGAATGTTGAGCTTGGCTATTTCCTAGCCATCGGGCGTTGAAGCAAGACCGGCTGACATACTAGGACACACATACACAACATGAGATGCGACAACGTTCAACGCCATCCACACTCAGAATCCGAGACTGGTCTCCGTCTTTGAAGCTACGAGTGCTTGTCACACGAGCCGAAAATTTCATCCGCCCTGTATGGTGTATTGGTGGAGTTACTACACTACGGTCCTTGGCGACCTTGTTTAATCCCGTCTGCGGCCAGGGAGCTCATTAACGCCTCATACGCAAGGAACTGTTCACATATGTCGCTGGACGGGCACAAGCCCTCGGCGCGTCAGGATTGGAGCCTCATTTTAAGCAGGTGGAACATCACACGAACAAACAAGTAAATAATTACGCTATCCGATACAGTACCCCGATACACCATATCTTTTCCCTTATGCAAAGCCCGTGAGTACTCCTTGTCCCCTCAATCCGCGAATACGTTCCGAGAACTGTTGGTGTACAAACGATCATGTTTATCGGCGCAAGCCATCTCTTGGCCTCAGGTTTTGCCACTTCCCGAAGACTCGCTACACGTACACCGCGCATAGTATCCAAAAATGGTGCTGCTCGCTTCATAAAAATATCTTCTCAGCCTCAAACATAGTACCTTCTGCCCCTTCCACTGTGTCCCGAACTCTCCTTGTAGTACGCGGCCGGCGGCACATCCAAGTCGACAGACCTTCTTCGACTGTGGCTCCTTCGCTTGCTCCTATGCCGCCTCCGATGCTCCGGCTCGACATGCCTGAACACCTTCTCCCGATCTCCCGCGGGTGGCGCACCGAGGTTGAGACACGATCGAATGAGCCAGAGAAGTAGCAGAGTGCCTGCCACTGTGCCGATAACGATGCCGGCAATTTCGCCGCCTCCGAGAGAGGTTCCGCCCGAGGAATCGCAGGTGACTGTTTCTTGAGACTGGCGAGCCTCAATTGTTGGCGAGGCTTCCGTCACAGGGGTGGATGATTCTGGCAACGGGAGGCCATTGGCGGGTGGGTAGGGGGCCATGGCGGTTTCTGGACAGACGCTCGCACGATTGATCTAGATTGGAAGAAATGGCAGGGGACTCGAATCAATGCAAGCAGAACACCCTGGGCATGCGTCTGATTTAAGCAATCAAGCTCAGAGCAGCAGTTCCAGTTCGAATCCGACATCTTTTCGACGTCATCAACTTTCCCCATGTCATCGCGATGGGCGATCTCATATGCGGCCAACGACCCGTTAGAACATCGGAAACTTGAATCCCACTCGCCCGCCTCACTTCAGCCTAGAGCGAGATAACATGGCAAGCATGGGCAACATTGAGCGTCTCTCGGAGGCGAATGTGGGAGGGGGCGGGGAAGGTCTGCCGATCTTGCATGCAAGTTCGTGGGCTTTGTGACGTCGATCTCGGTGTACTTAATGAGGAGGCTGGGAAGTGGGAATACAATATGTGCGTCGACCGTCGTCCCGGAGCAAACAGAGCGCCAATCAGGAGCGATGATTGCTTTTCCAATAATCAAGATCTTGTTCGTTTTAGACTCTGTGCGTTCTCTCGGTTGGGAAGACGCTTCCTCCGCGATCCCACCAGTGAGTAGTGTCGACCGGAAGAGGCAGCCGACATGCAGAACATCGTCATCTGGACGACACCTTTGGCACGAATTCCACATGGCAGAATGCTTGTTTATGGCTTAAATTGGGATCCAGGTCTGGCTTCGTTTCGTTACTCTTGAGCACGGAGGGGCCAGTGTGACCCTGCGCTATCCGGGGAAGCTAGGCAGCTCCAACCAGCCCAGAAGCCCTCAAATGCCAGATAATAAGCTATACGTCGTAGAACGTGGATCTCGTGCCTGTGTGCTGGAGATCTCGGGTGGCTTGAGCTTGTCCCACCCTCTTATTCCTCCTAGATCGAGGAACACCACGTGGACGAGAGAACAGATCGATTTGACTTCAGACCCTGTGCTACTCATCGCCGTTAGCCACCGGTTCATCTCAGCCAGCGAGTTTTGGGGCATTTGTTTATTTAAGAGATTCGTATTACGATTTCAATCTATCGCATTGTTCAGTTTGCTTCATCGTTGGTTCCCATAGTCCCGCGACAGAACATCAGCTACTCGTTCAGCCTAACGTAACAACGAAGGGCCACGAATTCAGGTCAATGTAGGTTACTGATGGCCTTTAATTATATCGCTATTCGTCTAAACACAACTTATCGATGGGTTGTCATGCGTCGGAAGCGGCTGCTCAGTTGGAGGAGCGGGGGTTGTGCAACTCTTGGCATCAACGAGGATCAACGAAGCCATATATCAAAACCAAACGGACTTCATGAGACTCGAGACGGCGGGACGCGCCGACGAGATACCGAATAAGCCGATGTCGCCCGGCGTTGCAGTCATGGAACTGTCCGGTCAGAGGAAGCGACATCGGCTTGTTTTGTCTAGACCACAGTACGCCGACCTTGAACGACAGGAAGAACTCCTACTCCAAGCCAAGGTGTCCTGATAATATCTAGCTTGGTAATCATGAGACTACTATTTTCTGATCTCAAGGAAGGCGGTGGCGGTCGATAGTAGCTGTTAAGTCAGTTTAGTGAGTATTGACAGGCTGTAATAACTCCAAGATCATATCAAGAAATAGAACACCCTCTAGTCGATTAAGCTGGGTAGGATTTCCTGGGAACACACGAATGAGTCCAGACGCTTCCAACTCCTTCCAATGGCTCGTGGAGTCAGCCTGGGACCTGTTCCGCCTGTGGCTCACACCGGAGCACTCGGAAGCAACCGAGAGGAGATGAATGCCCCTGAAATGAATGATTACCCTTCCAAGCATTTCACGCCCTTTCGGCGACGATTTAATCGCCGAGTGCTCGAGAAGGATGAGCCGTGAGAAGTGGATCGAGCCCGGCCAGTCGTCACCGAAATGGTGGGCCCGCCCCGTCCCGATGCCGTCCACGACTCGGATGACCCGGGGTGCCGGACTGCCGCTCGTAAGAGTCACGTTCCAAAAGCCGAGTGAAGCCCTGGTTGAGGTGCCGAGAATCATTTCATTTCGAGGGCTCTCAGGCAATCTATGCTAATCATTGCATGCTGGGAGTCCCTCCTGGCCCGGACAACCCAGGCGCTGGCGTCGAGAATCCCATGAAAAGGGGCTATTGCACTCACGATCCGAGATTGAAGTCCACGGAGCTTCATTAATAGCCTTTTTTCATACCCTCCGAACGCCGAGCAACCTCCGCATCCCTTTAGCCCGGTTTAATTCCCGTTTGTCACGGCTTTGGCAGCTCGGGCAACTCATAGGCTCAAACGCGGCCTCTAATCCCCTTTTGGAGTTTCTGTTACCCAATATGACGTGCCAGTGTCAGACAGCTCCCATGAACCACAGCAGTGCAGAAGTAATTGACTCTGACAATGGATCGCATCTCCGCGGCATGCCGTAAATACTCATATTGAAGCATGGCCGCTTCTGTTTCCTGCGTCGTTAGTTTCCCCCCCCCCAGCCCGACCCCCAACTGATAAGGTGCTCGCGCGCGACACGCCTTGTCCACCATCATGAAAGACCCCCGGCACTGGAGTTTTGATATCGATCGGTACCTGAACCCGCTGGTCCCGTCGCCGCCGTGGAACCATGTCCCATACCCCATCGCGCGGTTCCTGGGGTACAGGACGGAGGAGGACAAGCCTAAGCACAAGGGCAACCTGGCGCCCATCTTCTGGGCCTTTATTGGTGTCTGGTGCGGTGTGGCCTTGATCGAGGTGGTGGACATGCACGTCCCCTCCTTCCAGTTGCGAAGTGCTCCTCTGATTGTTGGATCATTTGTGAGTTGAACACTACACATGGCCAAAGTACCGTGCTGATGATTCAAGGGCGCCGCTGCCGTGCTCGAGTTCTATGCCATCGAATCTCCCCTCGCGCAGCCGCGCAACGCAATCTTCGGTCAACTCATCTCATCGATAGTGGGAGTGGCTGTGTGCAAGCTCTTCCTTCTGAGCGACAACTTCGAGAAGATAAGGTGGTCTGGCGGCGCCCTCGCCTGCGCCGCCGCCACAGCTAGCATGGCCTTGACGAAGACGGTGCACCCACCGGCTGGCGCAACGGCGCTCTTGGCCGTCTCGGACGATACCATCGTCTCCTTGGGCTGGTTTTTGATCCCGGTGGTCCTGCTGGGCTGCGGGTTGATGTTGGTAGTCGCGCTGATCATCAACAACCTCCAAAGACGGTTCCCAGTGTACTGGTGGACGCCGGAGGACCTAGGGGCGAACAGACATGAAATATTCCACAGAAGGGGCTCCTCGAAAAAGAGCAGTCTCCATGTTCAGGAAGATGAAGGGGAGAAGGACGTCGAGGCGGAGGCTGGGACGGGCGATGACGACAATGCGCCGGTGTTCAAGAAGGAGATCATTATCAAACCCGGCGATGTCAGCGTGCCGGATTATATGCACATCACGCAAGAGGAGATGCTTCTGTTGGAGCAGATGAGCCGACGACTATGATAGAGAGCGTTCACAGGGGGTTCAACGTTGCATAAAAGAATAATTGGCCGGAAAACAGTTCGAGCATAGGGTTTCTCTTGCGTCTCATGGAGTGCAACACTTTGTACTCGTATGTTCGAGTTGCTAACGCGGTTCCGTAATGGAAATATTACTTCACGCATATCAGCACCTTGCAGCGGCTCACCATTTGACATCACTCCTATGGGATTGCTGCGAATGTTCCCAACGTAAAATTCTAGACACTAGAGTGATCATGACTCCTTTGGAACTATCAATACGAGGAGCGCTCAGCCCCCGCATCGCGACTTTGAACAAGGCGTGTGGGCTGAGGCTCACCTGCAAGGAACTTGACTAACGGCCATCCTGGAACCGTGGGCTCAGATGCATCGTGAGTCTTGCAGATCCTGGCACGTCTACCCCACTAAAAGGCGATCGAGCTTTCAATCTGTTGCATATGTATTTCAGTCCAATTGCTTGGTGCCACTGACTTCCCCTGTTCAGCAACAATGAGCTCTTGCCATTGGGCGCGCAACAATTGGGCGCGCAACAACATCATGGTTGAAACGACTCCCACAGCAATTCGGATCAGAATGTTGGGATGTGATGCAAAGAAAAATATGAACCTGTCCAAAGACAGGATTCCACCTTCAAGGGCAGACATTTGCGTTTAAACCATCGAGGCTGAATCTGGGGTGCGACCCGCCCCACTCATCTCGGCCAACAGTCAACATCTCACCATTTGACTCACAGACCGACCTCTACGAACCTAAACCAGTACTGGCCGACATTATGGGGGTCAGCGTCAGCACAGAGGCTGCTCGCAGCCTAATATATATAGGCGCCATGATTCTGCCTCTGGGCTGAAGGAGAGTGTTCTTCTCTGCATCACATCATCGTATCCTCTCACCATGGCTGCAACACGGAATGACGAGGTGGCCTGGTACCTCAAGTCCAGCTGCCCCGTCTACCTTCCCAGCTATGATGCACTTACTGCGTCTTGCAGCGAGTTCGATGCTTACATTCGAAGAGAGGTTGCGCAGCGTCACGCTGGAACCATCAGCACACAAAGCGAGGCTGAGCACGCCGCAACTCATAAGTCCGATTCCTTCACTGAAGTTACCCCTTCCACAACGGCAGAGATCCAGCAAGGGTTGAAAGATATGGATGTCGATGAGCCCGAGGCTGATAAGTCTGAGACGGCAAAGGTCCAAGGCACCGCCGAGCACCCTTTCATGGAGGGCCTGCACAAGGCCGCTGAGGAGGATCTCGAGATGCCGGACATGACCAACCGGATGCTGACGGAGAACAACGACCTTGCCTACCAGTCGACGACGGACGACCTCGTTGACCTGATGGCAGAGCTTGAGGATGTCATCACCGGCCCCCGCCTGAACGATCTGCTCAACTCGGCTTGGAGGGCAGACCCTCTCATGACTCTCAAGCTCATCTTCAACGCGCGCTCTATCCACCTGGGCAAGAGCTCGCGCAAGACGTTCTACATGTGTGCCGGGTGGCTCGCGCAGAATCACCCATTGACATTGGTCGCCAACTTGAGGTGGCTGAGCCGTCCTGTCATTGAGAAGAAGCAGAAGAAGGAAGAGGGCGATGATGAGGTTGTTCTCGTCGAGGAAGAGAAGGACGACGACGACAAGACCAAGTATGATGTGAAGAACGGCGTTTCTCATGGTTACTGGAAGGACTTGCTGAACATCCTCACCATCGCCGCCAACGGCAAGCTCAGTGTCCTCGCCGATCCTGCCGACGTGCTGAACAGCGAGAACCCCAGTATCTTCAAGGGCAAGAGCCTAGCCGTTTCGCGGCGGGAAAAGAAGAAGCGTGCATGTGGGTTTGATTGGAGAAAGAAGCGTGCAGATCGCCCTGGTTCTGGCCCCAAGCGGACTGTCGCGCGCGACATGTACCCTCGCGTGCAGACAGTATCCATGGACGGGGTGGAGGAGAAGGTGCAGCCTGACAAACGGCACTGGAAGGAGATCCGGCGAGAGACTCGCGAGAAGCGACAAATCCGTGCCATCAAGGCGCTCCATCAGGATGCTGTCTACCGCGCCTTGCATCTCACAACCGCCCGTCTCTTTGCCGAGCAGCTCGAGGCCGATCTCAATGCTCTCCGAGGTGACAACCACAAGGCAAAGCGCGGTATCTCTCTCTGCGCAAAGTGGGCGCCCAGCCATGACCACTTCCACGACAAGCACACCTTGATCGTGTCCAGCATCGCTGAGATCCTCTACCCTCGAGAGACTCTCGACCACCTTCTCACATCTGGGGATAACCGGGAGACCTACCTCCGCCATGCGCGCGAGAAGTACCGCGTCGACACCTCGGCGTTGCGAAAGCACCTCGAGGTCGTCGAGCGGCACATTACCACGCAGGCCTTTGAGCAGATCAAGTACAACCGCGTGCCCTCGGTGGCGATGAGCAAGTACTCCAAGCTCTTCATTGAGAAGGACTTTGACAACTTCGACAAGTACATCGACAAGGTCGCCGCGGGCAAATCCAGCATCTCCGGGGCTACTCTGTTCCCTTCGACGTTGGTCAAATTGGCTGGCGAATACAGGACTGGAGCGATTACGAGGGAGCAGCTCCAGGACTTGTCTCCCAGCCAGATTGTCGAGCGCAAGATGAACGAATTGCAGTCTCGGGTCACGGACGGCCAGTGGAAAACCCTTGTGCAGAGGGTGCGGGACTCGGGCACGCTCGACTCCTGCATAGCAGTCGCCGATGTTTCAGGCAGCATGTGCGGTCCTAGATTTCCTGACGGGACCTGTCCAATGGACTCCTCGATAGGTTTGTCTCTTCTCGTCGCGTCGGTTGTGAACAAGCCTTTTGGCGGCACCTTCATCACCTTTGACACCAATCCCCAAGTGTGCAAGATTGACCTCGACGCTCCATTCTCGCAGCAGGTCGACACGCTCCGCTGCGCTGACTGGGGCGGAAGCACCGACTTCGTCGCCGTCTTCCTTGACCTCATCCTGCCCATGGCCGTCAAGAACAAGCTCAAGCAGGAAGACATGGTGAAGCGCGTGTTTGTCTTCAGCGACATGCAGTTCAACCAGGCCAGCAACTACAGAGACCGCAAGAATTGGGGGAGCTCGTACGACACGATCAAGAAGGAGTACGCCAAGAAAGGTTACGAGATGCCCGAGCTGGTATTCTGGAATCTCGCCGGCGGGCGTGGCGGCATGGCGTCCAAGCCCGTCACGACCGAAGACAAGGGAACTTGTCTTGTCAGCGGATACAGCCAGGGCATGCTCAAGGTCTTCCTCGATAGCGGCGGGTTCGAGGATCCCGGGGATGAGACAGAGGATGCGGAGATGGTGGTGATCAATGCCAAGGGCGAGGAGGATTTCAGGAAGGACTGGAAGGACAGGAAGATTGACCCCCTGAGCACGGTGAAGAAGGCTGTGGGCCACAAAGCATACGACATGTTGGAGGTTTTGGACTGAGCTGAGCTGCGTTCAGCCGAGCAGCGCGGGGCGGTAGTAAGAGTGACTAATGATGCACGATACCCCTGAATGACGAGATGAACTCCCATATTGAATCGGCCTTGCATTGCATTGCACCGCGTCTTGTCTGTGTGAAACCCGCCATCCCACGTGAGATGTTCGAATTCAGGGTTCGACTACCACGGTCGGTTTGCCTCTTCCTTGCCATGGACCATCGCGATGGGCGTACGTGACGTCACTCAAACATGACCTCAAGATCCAATCTCAGGTACACCATGAATCACCTCACCGAAGCGTTCACCTCTGTCTTCAACTTTCATCCCTCATATTGCCTCAACATCTCACCCTCAATATCCAAGACGACGCCGCAATCGAGACGATGCGGATCCGCGCCCCCTACATCTCGACCTCCATCCGCCACGCCATCCTCAACCCAACCCGCTCGCCGTCCCTCCTGACCCTCATCCTCGCCTTCTTCCGCATCTTTCGCCTGCACCTCACCCTCTTCTCCCCAGCCGACTTCCTCATCCTGCGCAAGAACACGTGGCGCATCGCCGAGGATGACTACACGGCTTCCTTCGCCCCGCGGTCCGCCGAGCTCGTCCCCGTCGGCGACCTGGGCTACTCAGGCTCGACCTTCTTCACCACCCCGGACGGGAGGTACCTCGTGAAGTCCCTGCCGCGGCGCTTCGAACACAGGTTCTTCACCGAAGAGCTGTTTGCCGACTACGTGGATCACATGACGGCCCATCCGGAGTCGCTGCTCGTCAGGATCATGGACATGCCCCACGAGAAGAACTTCAGCATCGGCGGCGACCTGCTGGGCACGGCCCCCACGCATCACATCGTCATGGAGAATCTTCTCGCCGGGGACGAGGACTGGGAGACCTTCGACCTCAAGCCCCAGGACTACTTCTTCCCTGAGCGGGACATTGCGGACGGCCAGCTGGCGAGCGACGAGGTCATCGAGAACTTGACAGACCGCGTCCCGCACCAGATCAAGATCCCGCAGGCCCAGCACACAGCCCTACTCGACTGTTTGCGTAAGGACACGGAGCTGTTGAAGGACCACGCGGCCGTGGACTACTCCCTCTTCTTGGCGCGGACGCGGAGCACGCCGCCCACTCGGGGTGATTTCAGGACCGGTGTCCAGGACGTCCAGGGAGAGTGGACGTACAGAGCCGTGGTGCTGGACTTCTTCTGGTGCAAGAGCACGCTCCAGGCGCAGGCCATGACGGGACTGGTGGATGCGTGGAACGTGATTGCGGAGCAGGGACCGATGAGCATTACGGCAGAGCCATCGGAGTATCGGGAGAGGTTTCTCAGGATGGTAGATAAGGTTATCGTCGGTGACGGTGGTGGTAGCGAGAACGAGGAATCATGATTGGTTGAGGAGGGGAAGGCACCGTAGCTTGCCTGCTTGGAGCTCCGAGTAATTCAGGGAGATATATGATACCCCATTGCAATTCGGTTGGTTTCTTCGCCGTTGCACCTATTAGGGAGGGCACTGGCGCACATGTTCAATAAGTGACATTTTTAGAGGCAGTTCCGTGGGATACATTTTTCAAGAAAGTCAAGACGCTGATGTATTATATCTGTTTTCCAAGCCAATCGCTCCATCATACCATTCCCTCGCTATTCCGTCAAGATCAGATCCAAAGACAATCAAACCAAGTTATCGTGCACCAATCCCCTTTCCCAAAGAAGAATAAGATAGCAGTCAACCAACCAAACCATGCGTACCTTATGCGCCGATCGCTGAAAAGATAAGAAAAATGCAGGACAAGTCAAGGGCATGGTGAGCCCGACGAAGCTGTTGAGATGAATTGTAACGGTGTGCTCCTCTGTTGTCGGAGGATGCTGTTGCTGTAAGTTCTGCGTCGTTTAGAACGAGAAAAGCCCACTCCTCCTCTTGCCGAGCGGGTATACGATGAGCGCGGACATGAATAAGCCCACGCTGATGCCGATGGCAACCTGGATGACCTTGAAGAGGACGTTGAAGGCCGTGCCGTCGAGACTTCCAATGGCGTTGCCGCCGCCCTCCTTGGATCCCGTGATCTCATCGGCAGAAGTGATGCCGGCGAGCAACGAACCGCCAACCGCCAGGCCACTGGGGACCTGGACGAAGATGGCTGGAAGCATGGCCGCGGCGGCGAGGCTGTAGCCGACCTGGCGACGCTCGCCCTTGGGCTTCTCGTCGGTCGGTGAGGCGGGTCGTGATTCGGTGTCGGAGGGCAGAGGCCACTTTTCAGACCGGTGATTCTTGCGACGCAACAGCCTCGACACGCGCGGGTTGACGTTTATCTCGAACCAGTCCACAACGTTGAGGAACCAGTTCTCCACGTGGCGGCCGAGGCGGGAGTAGAGGTTGGCGAGGATACCGACGGTGAGGGCGCCGAGCATGTTGCTGATCTCGGTGTTCTCGTTGAAGACGGAGCTGCAGTAGCTGTTGACCACGAAGCCAGCCAGGGCCATAGTGATCATGACAGGGAGCTGCTTCCACTTTGCCTGGTTGACGAGGCAAAGGCAGAGAGCAAACGCCGGGACGAAGAGGAAGTACCAGTTCCGATGCAGGGGCTCGCGGCAGAAAGTCTCGCTGGGCGCGTTCTTGTCGAGCATACCGTACAAAGAAGTTCCGATTGTGATGCCGTATCCCAGGAAAAGGGTGTAGATCAAGGCGTGCACCATGCGTACGCTACCAGCGACGATGTTGCCGGTCTGGAGCTCCAAAGAGCTGCACAGAACCATGTAACCGGGCAGGATCAGAGCGATACTGCTCTGTGCCAGCGCCGAGAAGCAGATGGTGTTGCCCCCGTTGATGGCGCCGAACGCACGGGCCAAGAATGACGTGAGGACCGCGGCCGATACTTCGAAGACGTGGGCGTACAGCTCGTTGTTTGGCGCGAGCACCAGCTGCAGGAAGCCAACAAGAGCGCCCAGTATGAAGGCGAAGGGCATGTCGATGAAGCGCGCTTGGAAAGCGAAGGGCGCAACGCAGGCCGAAGCAACTCCAAACATGAAGACGCGGAACGGCTTTGAGAACTTGGGCTGTCTCTGCATGACCTCCTCCAGCCTGTCCGTGGCCTCGCCAACGCCCAGCTTGTCGTGGACAACTTCCTTGTAGATATTGTGTACATCTCGGAGACGGCCCAGGTCGATGCCCTGCGGTACTCTGACGACCTTGATCTCGGCGGTGTGCGTGGCAGTGTCGTCGAAGCTGATGATCATGCAGGAGGGCATGTAGAGGAACTGACCCTCGATTTCCAACACCCTAGCAGACATGGACAGGTACTCCTCGAGACGGTGCGTGGGGGCTCCGTAGAGCATAAGAGCTCGGCAGAGCTTGAGCAAGTAACGGTGCCTTGCGATGATGTCGGCGATGTGCTTCGTGATGGTGATCTGTGACTTCTTCCTCTTGTGCGGCTTGTGTTCCTCCTTCTTCACGGAATCGGCCATCGAGTTGGAGATGTTCCCTGCGATACCTGGAGCGGCGAACATGTTGGACGACTTCATAAGTTCAGTTAGGGCAAGTGACGAAGAGGAGCCGTGCGAGCGGTGGAGGCTGAACAAACCGCTAGAGCGACGGGATCCGGCGGGGTGCCGAGTTCTAGATGAGGATCTCGAGTGCGGAGGTGATGGTCGCGGCGATACAAGAGGAGTGGCAGTGAGCGGAGTGTTGCGCCCGCTACTCCCAGTGCTTCCTCCTCCTCCAGAGCCCGGTTGTTCATCGTTGTATAGCTTGAGGAGAGTGGAGAGAATGCCGCCTCGAACTTTGGTAAGCTGGGGAACGTAGTCGGGTTGGAACTGATATTCGGTGGGCGTTGTTGAGCCAGAAGCATGTCCATGAAGGTTTCGAGAGTAGAAGAGACCACTGCTGCCCGCTCGAGTGTGAGACCTGACCAGCTTGGCTGCCACGTCCTGCTCATCTAGGGGCATGTCCTCACTGGGTATCCGTTGGTGGGCCGCGCGGTATCGGATCTCCTGTCTAGCCTCGTGTTCGCCCAAGCCCCGAGTCGTTGCCCTTGCATCACCCGATCCGCTTGGGTGGTCCCTTTCGTCATCGTAGTCGTCGATGACCACTGCCGGGCGTGGAGGTCTGCCGCGGCGGAGGGTCTCTGAGTCGCCGACCAAACGCTGGAATGAGGCACCCATCTCATCAGAGTTCCTGCGAGAGCCCGGGGCGGAGTGGCTCCCTAGTGAGACTGCAAGCTGGTCGGCTCGCTGCCGCGCGTCGTTGATGGAGCGCATCTTCCACTCCGTGACCTGCTCCTCGGCCCTGTCCGCCTCCTCCTTCTCGTGGGGCGCATCGTAGCTGGTGTTCCGGCGGAGGGCCGGTCTCGGGCGTCGGACGCCAGGGTTGGGACTGACATCCAGATCGGAGCTTTGCTGGCGAGAGTGGACTCGGCCGCGTTTCTCCTCGGCCTCCTCGTCGGACAAGACCTTGGTGAGAGCCCGGCTCAACTCCTGGGCGTCAGGGGCGCCGGGAGGCACGGATCCCGTCTTGACCTTGGGAGAGACGGATGGTGACAGAGTCGAGAAGCCCAGAGCATCCGCCTTCTCAGCGCTGCTGTTGTCGCTGCCGCTGGCGATCCATCCTACTCTCTTCTTCTCCCTGCGGACTGGTGTCGGCACGTCGCTGGCAGGGCCGCTCGTATGGCCGCTGTCCAGCTTTTCGGCCGACATGGCGTTTGTGAAAATGGCTGTGTCTTCTGGTGTGAAATTCGATCCGATGTGATCCGTCCGGGACGGAATTCCAATCGGTAGTCCCTGAGACTTGTCTCGAGGGGTTGGCTTACACCGAGTGGCTCGATTAGGAAGAGGGAAAAGACAGTGGCATAATTGGAATACCAAGCGACTGTCCCTGAGGTGAGGGAACGAAAATGAAGATTGGAAAGCGAGAGACGACGAGGGCAAGGCCAAGTAAGGGTCTTCTGGGTCTTTCAAAGCATTCAGAGGGCTCAGAGGCGGAGGTAAAAGCGGGACACTGGGTCTTGTCCCGGACGAGACCGCATCGCATCTCCACCTCCAAGAAGCTGATGGAGTGCGGCGGCTTCTCTACAAAAGTCAGGAGCACGGAGGTGTGACTGCAGGAGATAAGAATCTGCTACCAGTGCTCGAGCCCGGCATGCCGTGGAATCGGTTGGTGGGTCGTGGCCGAGAAGCACCGAGACAGCGCGTGCCGGTCAAGGCTTTTGCTCTTTCTTGGGCGCTCATTGTGATAACAGCGCCCATCAAGCCCAGGGGAACGGACGAGAGAAGCCGCTTGTCCCATGTCCCAGGCGAACATCCTCGAGGGCCGTGGTGGAGCCGCTGGAGCATCGTCGAAGCTTTGCTGGAAGTTTAATCGTGAGAGGAGGGTCGAGGGTCCAACGAGATCAAAGCTCCCTGCAACGAGTCAAGATCTTCGCCGGCTGATGACGTCGCGCGGCGGTCAGGACGGGTGCCGTCAGATCCTAGGCCTTAATTATCGATGATCAACGAGCCTCATCACCCCGAACCATCTGCTGAAACTGCACCTGGCAACCTGCGCGTTCCTGCTTCTGTGGCACGTCGAATTGACGAATGGCCCGACGGTCGTTTCGTCTGCGAAAAAATCGTCGTTCATCCTTGAAGCGCCGCCTTGGCCAACATGTGCGTGACTCTGAGTCGTCCTGCACGACACACCCAAGACACTGCCCTGTCCGCCCGTCAAGGTCCCGAAGTGCAGCGGCTTCAGCAATAGTGGCCAGCGCTAGATCGGAGCTTCGGGCGCCAATCGTGCGCTGGGGGCCCCCTGGTGGTGGCCAGGGCATCTGCAATTCCAGGGGGCCGGTCCGCTGACAGCTCCGTACCTGGCGACGTTGGGTGCACCCCCACGCCGGCCACGGGGGCTTCATGGCCAGCGGATTGGTGTGACTAGGTTGGACTTGGATTTGGACTAGTCTGGCATGCCGATGCCAGGCAATTCGCCACCACACCATCACGCCAGCGCGGAAAAGCTTGACGTGCAGAGCCTTCACTGTTGTTGAGCCTCCTGGTCCGTTCTGTTCCCACGAGCAGCGCTGGTGCTGGACGGAGCGCTGATTGCTCAGCAAGGGACGCCGCGTTGAGAGCTCGTGTTGGGAGCCAGGCTGGAGCCAGGATGCATGGCTAGCCGAAGCCTGTCGCTTCTAATCTTGGACCACTGCACCCAAACTTGGCTCGAGCTTCGCATGAGCGTCCCTCGAAGCATCCGCGGCCCATCTTATCTTGCGTGATCTCGTGAGGATTTCTGCAAACGCTCCGGTTGGTGA
The DNA here is from genome assembly GCA_037042185.1 of Sordariomycetes sp. S80-01Y. Taxonomy (NCBI): domain Eukaryota; kingdom Fungi; phylum Ascomycota; class Sordariomycetes; species Sordariomycetes sp. S80-01Y. Next base: position 1,510,920 of record JAXQJY010000032.1, read on the forward strand.
ATCGCCGGCGTTGGCGCTGGGTCAGTGGTCGCTCTGGACTCTGGCAGAACGTCCTAGCTCTCTGGACCTGGACCGACTTGAGAGATGACTGTGGACTCGTTGGGCTCTTGCTTCGGGCTGTGTGCTCGGGTTGCCGCTTTGGGATTTCCAGCTTCTGAAGCTTCTCACGATGCAGATTTAGGAGGAGCCGACCCAGCCTCTGCCTCCGCCGCCCGTGCTAGATTCACGGCAGCGGCTCACGGGCCGACGACACTCCGCGGGCGTCCATCCACTGGGCCAATCCCGAACGCCGTCCCCGGGCCCCCCTGGACTGCCGGCTGGTCGGCGGCTGTCAACAATCAACGTCACCATTCATCCTGCTTCGATCCTCAACTGCCATCTTCATGGCGACGTCGGCCACTGATCAAATCCAAGTCATCCTTCATTCGCTCATTCTGTCCCGTCTCTCGTTTGCCATCTTCAACGCAACATTAGCCATTGCCTGCCCAACCCCTCATCCACTCGCTCCCACCTAACGCCATGGCCGGATCAAAAGCAAACGCCCACCCAGACCGCACGGTCCCTATGCGTGTTATCGTATGTGGCGTCCAGCGCACCGGCACTCTTAGTACGTCCCCTGTCCCATCTCCAAGACCCGCATGCGAAACAACCGTCGGCAGACTCCCGAAGCCCAGCAGCCCAGACTAACGACGTATCACAAACAGGCATGCGCCATGCCCTCTATCAGTTGGGTTTCCACGATGTCTACCACATGCACACGGTCCGCGATAACCCCGAGACGGATGGACCGCAATGGATCCACGCCCTCGAAGCCAAATACAGGAACAAGGGCACCATGACGAGGCAGGATTGGGATAAGCTGCTCGGAGACTGCCAGGCCGTGGCCGATATTCCAGCTGCCTTCTTTGGCGCGGAGTTGGCAGAGGTGTACCCTGAGGCGAAGGTTGTAATTTTGAATCGGGATCCAGAGAAGTGGTATGACAGCGTGTTGAACAGCATTCACTCGCGGTGGTCTCTGTGGGCCAAGCTGCAGGTCCTTTTCTGTGCCGTGTTTGATCAGTCGACGAGGGCATGGATCAAATTTGGCATGACAATGAAGAATGTGGCTTTTGATTTCGACCATCGGTCAGAGAAGCCCAAGGCCCTGGCATGGTACCAGGGTATCTACGACGAATTCCGCTCCAGAATACCAGAGAGCCGAAGGATTGAGTATAGCGTCGGCGACGGATGGGCGCCGCTTTGCAAGCATCTCGGCGTCGATGTGCCTCAGGTGCAGGACGCCAGCGGCAAGATGGTGGAGGCTCCGTTCCCGAGGATGAACGACAGGGCCGCATTCCTTGACGAAATGAGTGACTCGAGAGGGAAGACCTTCAACAGAAGCCTCGACAACATGTTCCGTCTGATCGGTAAAGCCACCGTGGCGGGCTCGACAGCGTACGTTGGGTACTGGGCATGGACCACGCGGCTTGGAGGAAGGCTCTGAGCCTGGGGGCTTGACATGCTCTCACGAGGCTCGATTTTCATGTTACATGCCGTCATTTGTACTTTAAATGTACCTTACGCTACGACTCGCACACGTCTACATAGCCACGACATGGCACTATATATTTAACTTATGTATTTATGAGATTAAGGCGCCCAATGATACGAATACCTGAGCCCGAGCCAATATGGTCTCGCTGATCTCCTGTCTTCGAGTGATCCAGTGTCGCGGAGGTTCGAGACTACTATACTTAGTAGTACGTAGTTGGCGGGTATGAGTCGAGCGGCTTCAAAACCAGCTCAAACTTTCTTGCTAGCAACATGCTGGATCTAAATTTTGAGGTTTCTTTGAACTTCATACGCGAAATTGAAACAAACTGGGCTCGTATTCTTTCTCAATCTTCGTGTCCTTTAGTGAAATTGCAGCGCACAGTGGCACAAACCTGTCAACGAGTGTTGACCAGACGCGTTCGATGCCTAATCAACTTATCGTAACAATGATTACACAAGTTCGTACCCGCAGATACATGTGTCCCTAAATAGATTCCAAAGACCTCAACTTCCCCGAGTCTGCTAAGCCAACTAAATTTTGTCCTGCCTCATCTGCTTGAGGTTTTGACCACGGCGTAGGGTAGCAACTACCAGACTGATTGGATTACACCATCAGAAGGTTTTGTCCTTTGAAACAAGCAAAAACTTCTTCTGAAATGTCGTTGTACGCAGGAAGTGCCTGCATAGTCTACCATTAATCCCTCTAAAGTGTAGCTAGGGGCTACGTCCTTCTGAGGAATCCGTCTCAGCCGCCCCCGTCTGAGACTGCCGCCGAGCACTGGCTTCCTGTTCGCGATGATCAAATCTCGGTCTTGTCAAAATTGCGAACAAAGTCGTAGTAGAATCTGACCACGTTCATGTGCTCATCCATCCGGATCCTCTCATCGATGGTGTGAATGTTGATAGCCCCGGTGAGCGTCATGGGTGTCCAGCGATAGATGTTCGGCGAGAGGTCTAGATGCATTAGAAAGAAGAAGATGAAGATGTTTCTGTAGGAGATTCTACTTACTCAGGTAGTGGCGGGTGTCGGTGTTGCCCGTCATGATTTCGCCAACAGGTACGACCTCGCCGCCTTCGGACTCGAACACGTGCCTTATTGTTCCGGCAAAAGTGCTCCAGGCTTCATTGTCAGTCGGGGCTGTAGGCGTGACCTCGAACTTCTCCGAAGCTCTCAGGGTCAGGGTACCGTTGTAGTCGATCCTCTCGCTTGGAATTACTGGGCTGTCAGAGGTGTGGGCTACCGCGTACTCCTGGTACTCCTCATCTCCCTCAAAAGCTTCCACTTTCAGGTCGAACTTGTCGACGACGGACTGGATGCTCTTGACCAGATTGTGCTGAACCTCCGGAATGCTGTTTTGCGGCGCGACGCGGTAGTTCACCCCCAGAACAACATGTTCAGGCATGGCGTTGATCTTCTGTCCGCCCTCGATCAGATCGATTGACTGAGAAGTCTGGATCATGTACCGTCCAGCTCTGTGCATCTGGATAAGCTCTCTCGCCAGTCCCTCCAGATCTCCAGCCTTCACCAGGCGGGTGATCTCTGGCTGGTAGCTGGGAGAGTGTCGTGCCAGACATTGAAGGTGTTTATGGACGGGACTGTCCTCAAGAAGCTCAGGGCTGTAAGGGTCGTCCTCTAACGTGGAGATGATCTCAGCGATGATGCCTATACCAGTATGAGGAAACGGAATCGAGGAGTGACCACCGACGACGCTGAGCTCGAACCAAATATCCACATGTCCCTTTTCCATCACCGCAGGCAGGGCGTAGAGGGTGTCGTTCTCAACAAGCTGCATTCCCAAACCACCCTCATCTAGGATAACGGCGATACCATCATCGCCATAACGTTCGGTCAGAAAGTCACCGATAGCTCGGGCACCTCGATATCCAGAGCACTCCTCATCGAAGCCGAACGCAAGGATGAGGGTCCGACTTGGTTTCCAGTCCTCGTGCGAGAGCAAAGTTTCGACTGCCGACATAAGTGCAGTGAGACTGTTCTTGTCGTCTGAGGCGCCGCGACCCCAAAGCCACTCTCCGTCATAGACTGCCGCGAACGGTGGGTGCGTCCACGTCGAAGCGTCAGGCACGGGAACAACGTCCTGATGAGCAGCGAGGAGGGTTGGCTTCAGTGAGGGGTCCGAGCCCTCAATGGTGTACACCAGACCCAGGGTGTTGACCTTTTCCAGTGTTGCACGGTCGTGGCTACAACTTGTCAGCTTCAAGGCGGTAAACTGGGCAATGGAGATTCACATGTTGGGGTAGAGACTCTCCAGAACCTCATGCAAGTCCCAGAAGGGAGCCCATCGCTCATCCTCCCCGGGTTCGCCATTGTCGTCGTAGCTCACGCTCGGCACTCGAACAATAGCTTGATGGCGCTCAATCTGTTTGGCCAACGCCGCGTCATTTGAGAACAGCTCTTCAGACGATGGCAGCCCGTCGTCCCTCGGATCAATTGCTTCAGGAAGATCGCACTGGAAGGCCGAGGCGGGGATCGAATCGGCAAGCCGGCCGAGTGGGAGTTGGTCGACGAGATTGTGAAGCGGGGGAACAAGCGAAGAGGCGCCTGCAAGGCTGCTCAGGATGACAGCTCTTAAAGACATTGCGAGCTGTCAAGATACTGCTCTTTATCGGTGCTCCTCTTTGAATCACTGTGTTTAATGAGGTTGAGGATTACAAAGCGAGGTTGTTGGGAGGCAGAGCCCGGACGGCGTTCAGCACTGCACGTTGACCGGAATCGGTGCCGATCCGATTCGGCAGAGATAAGACAGACCGCCAAATGCCGTCTCGAAAGGCGGCATGGAGATGTCTGGCGGTTCATTGATTAGCAAGAGCTACATTCATTCTAAATGGACGGGAAGTGGAAAATTGCAAAGATACTGATGAATCTACTTGCTCTGCTTTTATGATAGGGGATGTTAGTAGCAAACTCGGGCGGTGTGCTTGGGGCCTTGACCCAATGGTCCAATCCGTAGACTTCAGAACTGTCAAGCATCATCGTCAAGCCATTTCGCGAAAAGGTCAGTCGATGGACTTGTCAAGTCGATGAACTCCCTCTTTCCCTCGGCCATTGACTCAATCCGCTTGTCCAGCCACGCCTCATAGCCGGCGAACATGCCAACGTTCCGCCACTTTCGGCAGAAGCTCTTCATGGCCCGGTGCTGCCCCAGAACCCACGCCCTTTGCCTGTCCTTTTCCGAGCCTCTGCCTTCAACTAGACACAGCACGTTGTAGGAGAGCTTCTCGATACATACTGGGCAGAGAAACGGCGGCTGCCGCACATCCTCAGCCATGCCCGCTGTGCCCTGCATGACGCAGCTGAAGTAGACGCAATGGTCTAGCATGACACAGTGGCCGACTTCATGTGAAAGGGTCCTAGCGACGCGAGAGAACCAGAGCGCCTCGAGGTCCGTCTTAGTCAAAGGCACGATGGATGGCTCTGCTGCTTTGATCGATGCTCCTATCGGCGAGGTTGTACCCCTAGCGACAATGGCTGTATGTGTAGCTTTCTTGCGATTTGATTGTGGATGCGAGAGACCACAAAGGCCGTCGACGTATGTCTTGCAATGAGAAGCTGGCCACATGTGCTCAAGATCGATGCCGGAGTAAAAGTCAAGACAAGGGTGGTAACGAAAAGAGCTCACAACGGAGATGCGACTTCCACCGTAGGCTCGACCGCAGCAGAAGTCGTCATCCTCGTCCTCGTACGTATCGAACGGAACGATCATGGAGATGGCATGTGCGTCTGTGGGGACCCGAGCCAGCATCGCATCGAGGATGTCGCTGAGGCAGACCTGGGGTTGGGCGATGCCGTCAGGGGAGCGCCGGTACCGCACACCAACGACTTCAGGTAGAGGCCCAGGCGTCTCAAGTCCGATACGCCGTTCACCCTTGGCTGTCGGTCCATCCCACTTCCGCCAGCGGTACCTGGCTTGGAGCAACTTCACGGGCATCAGGTGGTAGAACGCCCGCAGATATTCACACAAGCTCTCAGCGCTGTGTTGTATGAGACCTTTCGGCAGACCAGGCATCTCCTCGCCTTTCGGTACCTGGGGTGTCGCCCAACCGCGCATCAATCTCGCAACTTCCGGCGTAATGTCAGGCGGCGGTATCACGTATATCGTGCGCCTTTGTTGCGAGATGGCTATGCCTTGACTTCTGATGGTCTGCATCCACGATCTGAAACTCTGGGGTGGTTCTTTTGGGTCAATGGAGACGGCCTCTTCCGGTAGACACAGGGGTCCGGGGAAGGTCTCGCCATCGTTGAAATGCGACTCGTCTGTTGCATACTGAGCGGCCTTTGAAACACGTCCAGATGGCGTCGCTGCAGCCAGCCTTTTCGGGGCTGAAGGCCTGTCGAAGCCACAGTCCGTCGCGTGAGGGGAGCAATCGACGTATAGATCGCGATGCCGACACTTGTTGTCACTTCGATCTTTGCTCATGGCTGCTCAGGGGTCGTGAGAGGTTGAATTTCAATAGAGCGCGGTGCTATCAGCCACGAAACGGCCAAGCACACCATCAACCCTATCGCCCAGACATGGCAGGAATGCTGCCTTTATGCTCTTCCAGAAAGCCATACTCGGTCAGCTTGCAATTGGCGAGCTGCGACAGCTGTCAAGCATCGTGGTGAGATGAAGCACGCTACGATCTGAGAGCATAGTCGACAGTGAACGACGCCACCGAAGATGTGCCTTGGAAGTGCTGGGAATGCACGGCTGATTCGGCTACATGCGGAAATGGTTCAGCTAATCACAAGCGTGGTCAAAGCGTCGAATCTGCGCGTCAGCGAGTCAGCTTGGAGACGTGGGACAGGGGTTCAATCAGTGACAGTTGACACCCTTGACACCAACGATACTGACCGAGCGTGCTGCTTTCATCTCGGCCATCAGTTAAATCTCTCAAGGTTGAGACGGCATGTGCTGAGCTCCATCAGCCCCTGTATCCTCCAGTGAATGTCTTGGATGGCCTTCTAGAAGATCGACGGGATGCATTTTAGAACGATCCACCTGTCGCTGGCGTCGCTGGCAGCTTCACCACTGAGAGGTTACCATTCCAGCGGACGGGCATTCGTCTTCGGACCAACGGCAGCGGGTCGTCACATTCCACTTCTGGTCGTGGTCTCTGTCAACTGCTGCTCTTGAACATCGTGCTTCCCACGCGATACGGCAGAGGCAACCCGGACTCTTGGTTGACCGGTCGGCATGTCATTCACATGCAGCACGGCAAGGATCATTTCTTTATCTGGCCGACTCGGGCTGCCGTTCTCTTTCGTTAGTCCCACGTGGCTAAGAATTGCTAGCGCGAAGCGTCCCACTCTGATGGTGTGCTGAAGCCGGCACCGACCTATCACCAGCCTTTCGCCGGGATCTCGTCGCTGCGGTCGAGTCTCCTGTGGCTTGTCGGGCCAAGGACTTCTAAGGGGAAGCTGCGCGTCAAATTCCGCCCTTTGGTCTGTTGGTTGGGCCTCGCTAGTCCCCGAGATGGTGGGAAGAGCGAGGCGAGCTGAGGTCTGCTAAGAATTTCTTAAGACTTGCCATGCGGCTGGTCGTCTTCTGAACTTCTCAACACACGTATCTGACTCTTCGTTGCATCCGTTCTTCTTGCGCTCTCTGCTCGTGATGGATTGAAGCTTGACTATCTATTGTGACTCGTTGATTTCATCATGGCCGATCTCGACCTCGCGGTCGAGTCTTGGGTGTGGTATAGCCTGACATGGCTCGTGGTGATTGTGAGGATGTATGTTTTGCTCCTGGTGCTGCTTGGCCCACCGTGACTGACATTCCGCCCCAAGGTCCTCCCGGCGCATCCTGCTGGGCTCGTGGAGGAAACTGCAAGTTGACGATGCCCTCATGATCCTCGCCATGGTTCGTTTGATCCTTCCCGCCCCGCCGGTGCATCCTAAAGCTCGAATCCCTGCGAAGATCACGACGACTGACTCTTGCGCTTGTATAGATCACGGATACGGTGTTGATTGTTGGCATGAACATTGTGTCAAAGACGAGTAGTAACCTCATCGACCCGAACGACCCTACGCCCCTCGACGCAGACAACATTGCGGAGAGGAAGTTTGGGTCCAAGATGGTGCTGGTGGTTGAGCAGATGCAGTGCATCACCATCTGGCTCGTCAAGGCGTGCTTGCTGATCATGTACTACCGCTTGACGTATGACACCTTGCCTGAACAGAGTGCTCTGTGGATGCTAATACTTCCACAGGATGAGTTTGAAGCAGAACTTCGCCGTCAAGGTTCTCTCTGGATACGTTGCCGTTACCTTCGTGATCATGGAGATCCTCTACCTCGGGGTCTGGTGCAGGCCTATCCAGCAATATTGGGCTGTTCCCCCGGACAACAGTAAGCACCGCGGCCTCACCAGAGCACAAACAGTCAGCTTACACGCGTCTCAGCTCAATGCAGTGCCGCTACCAACCACTTGATCACCAACGCTGTGTTCAACATCTCGTCCGACATCATGATCATAGTCATCCCGATGCCCATCTTCCTGCGGTCAACCCTTTCACTCCAGCGAAAGGTCGTGCTGTGTCTCGTCTTTGCTGTGGGAACCTTCACTGTGAGTTTTGCCTTATTTTCTGCTACGTGACTTATCTAACTTGTGCAAGATCATCTCTGCCGTATTGAACAAGTACTACAGCTTCAGCCAACCCTTCGGCTCGGATTGGACTTTCTGGTACATTCGCGAATCATCCACCGCTCTCATCGCCGCCAATCTGCCCTTGACCTGGACGCTCCTCCAGCGGCTCTTCAACCTGCGCTCGTTTGCCGAGAAGTACTCGAACCAGCACTCCGGCAATGTCATGTCATCTCACTTCCGTTCGGGGAACAACCGCACCAACAACGGAGGCCGATCAACCCTTCGAGGAACCCGTCATTCTGCCGTCGACAGGTCAAGGTCCGACAGCGAGGAGAGGATCAACGCTGGCTTCGCGATCCCATTGAAGATCTACCAGAAGCGAGAGGTGGAGATTAGCACTCAGGAAGCTGGAGATGAGGAGACGCAGAGGAAGATGAGAATGTCGTCTTCGGATTCGCTGCCGGATGGTCTGAAGACCGTTGTCAACGTCAAAGGAGGACATTATAGCCGGCAATTTGAGGGGGAATCGGCATCCGAGAAGAGCGTTGGTGCTGTCGTATAACGAAGTTTTCCAAACAGCCTCATAATGATTAGACTAATACCCTGCGTCCCAACGACGAACAACTTTCTTCACCCATGTTTAACGTCTCGACGAAGGCACTGTGCATGTCGTTCACTATCTGTTGATACTCCGAGGAACCTCGTTCAGCTAATTCGTTATCAACATGAGCCGTTAGAGCACATGTGGGAGTTGACGGTGCTCCTGAGCACGGCTCTCAGAATACCTGCACCATTTCTCACTAGCGTCCTTCTTTTGACAGCCACACTCAGGTGGCACACTTTTCTTCAGACTTGACCGGAGGACTTTACCTAACGGCGATGACGGCAAGACCAGTGATCTTCAAGTGGTCCAATCTGCCGAGACCCTCCTCCGCTACTCCAGCTAGAACCCCTGGTCCACCATCCGACTCACCCGGTTCCACACCGAGTTCATTCAGATTGAACGTGGCCGCACTTTTAGCTCTTATCGGTTCAGTGGACTGAACCCGCACCTTGGAGAAGTCCGACCCATCTTCTCGTCAAAGGCATTCTACTAGACAGTGACCATCATCTGGAACGCATCGACAAAAGTCTGCTGCGCCCTCACAAAGAGCATGCAGCAGCTATGTGTTTGGAACAGTCATCGGTTCGTATCCCACGAGACTCTGCCCTCCAGACCGAGCCCCCTGGCTGACCCGCTCCACGTAGCCGAAAGACACGCCGACAGCCCCATACGTACAATTGATGTGGAACCACAGACGCGCCGTCTTACAGACCTGGAATAGCGGCGAGACGATCGACACTGGTAGCATTTTCGGTGCTGAAGAAACCGATGACTAGGAAGCGACTGCGCTGGGCCTATCGATCGGCTGTGCTGAACGCTTCTAGAGCGAGACGGATTCACTTCCGCATTGGCGTTCGAGCTGATGGTTCGCATTTGATTATTCTTCTAGCCAAGAACTATGAGTGCACAGGCCACTGAATAGTGCGTTTGATCAGAACGGCAGGCTACCCCAAGGGGTTCTTGGCCTTGGGGTAAGTCCCGTGGAGAGACCAGCACGGACAGGTCGGCCATCACACCCCTGAGACAAAGACCCCAACCACCGTCTCCGGAACGCTTGCTTTCAGGAAGCGAATGACATGCTGCTCGACAATGGCGACACTTGGTTCCTGCAGCCAAGACCGCCCGGAAGTATTGAATACGATCAGTTGCAGGTTCCCTCCCAGCTTCAGCTAAGAGGGGACTGTCGATGGAACGATGACCATACGTACAGTGGAGATGATCAGAGTCACTGCATTTAGTAGAAAGTTGGAGGGCCATTTCGACGACCTTGTCCCCGGAGTTGGGTCTCCAATCTGGCTAATGTCCCGAGAAGATGGTATACTCCGCGATGATAAGGGGCAGACCTCGCCCACCCGCGCTCCGACACTCATCTGTCTACCTCAGCTCCGAATTGCAGACGGAATCATACCTGCGTTTGCGACGGGCGAAGTCAGTCTTGTTCTTAATTGCGGCTACTCTTTGAGAGTAATTGTGCGGCAGTCTGTGGCAGCGGGGCGAGGGGTGATTGTGCAGAGAAGTACAAAATCAGGGAAAAACAAAATCCTTGCATCTCAATTCTGGCTTGAAGTTTTCGTCCCATTCAAACTGCCCTGTGAAATACCCTAGTGGGTCCGCACTTGTTGATATGCTCTTTGCTTCTGTCGTTACCAGGCTTCTCTTCGTTCTAGGATCGTGGCAACCTCGTGTACAGTACACACCACAACCCATATCGAATCCGACCCTACAATCTTCCTTGGGCTCGCGCCATGTTATTGGGAATCCCTTCAATCAGATTTTCGAAGGAACGCCACGATATTCAGCACAACGGTGGGCCAAATGTTGGGCTTATGGAGGAACAGCCAACCCAATTGCTTGCTTGACCGCCGGCAACCTGATAAGGCATCTTCTTAAACCTGCACAGAATCTTTTAGTCGACAATGGCTACATGCTTGAGATTCTTTTCTCTTCGTGCGATCTTATTGGACGCATCTACACTTGCAAATGGTATACTCGCGTGAGACCTCGTGTGGGACAGAGACCGGTATCGCTTTCTTCCCAAAGAAAAGAAGCACAGCCTCCAAAGTCTTTGCAGAAAAGCGCGGAATGAGATGACTGATCAGAAACTTCCGCTGGTAGGCATATGTACAAGCACTTTCTCATTCGCCTTCCAGCGTACCATCGTCGAATCATACTCTACAACGGCAAGAGTGAGGCACAACAGAGACAGCATTCTAACTGTGCCCAATATGTGAACCACGCCCTTTTACGAAATATTCTACTCTCATCGACTGTTGAACCATAGTTCGTCCCGTTGAACTTCGCCAAGGACATCGATATAACTCATTATGCCGTTTAGTTGATGGTCATCAAGACGGGTGGGTGGTGTCGAGGTCTGCGTAAAGCAGTCGAATTGTTCGATTATCAGACTTGTGGCGGCACTTAGAGGGGCTACGCACAACACTGTTTGATACGACCTCGGCAATTCAACGTCTGTAGAACAACAGTAACGCGTATTTAGGTGCAGAAAAAGAAAGAGGTGACTATTACAAAACAGTAGTACATGACCCTTACTCAAGATGGTAGGAAAGACAGCGCGGAGTGAAAGAGATATCTCTATTGCAGTACGTGGGTTTCTCAAGCTTTACATCAACGCGCCCAGTGATGATTATTGAGGTTCTCGGGCAACCTGTCTTTCGCGATGCCAACCATTTGCTGTCCCAGCAAACACCCCTACGCCCAGGGCGCCCAGTACTGCTCCCAAAGTACCCACTCCGTAAAAGGCCGGGCGGAACTGTCCTTGCTCAAGTAGTCGTAGCACCGAGAAGTAGCGCTTTGTGGCATAAAGCATAGAACCCGTGCCCAATGTCATTAGTGTCCCCACTAGGATCTTCGAGCCTAGTTGGTCATCTTGCTCGTCGTCATCCTTGGGTCGCGGTCTCAGAGTCCTGTCGTCGCGGCTCTCAGCCAGCTCGAATCGAGAGAAACGTTCGATTGCAATACCGAGCGCGACGAAGCCGAGACCTGTCCTGGTCCAGGCTAGGTATGTGCGCTCCGAGGCGAGATGATCGCGGGCGACGGAGCCAGTGTTTTTGTAGACAGGGGCAGCGAACCGAGACCATGGCGCCATGTTGTTGCTTCTTCAAAAGTTCTATGCAACAAAATCCACATATGCGCCGGGAAATGATGATCGTGCCAAGAGCGCGGTGGTTTGATGAGATGGTGGAAAGTCTCGCTGTGAGCCTGACAACATACCTAGAGGAAGCAACAGAATGATTAGGTAATCAAATATCCTACAGATACAGCCACCACCCAGCACTTGCAGTCCGCATAGGTTGTTCTATCTGTCGCTTAAACGTGGAATTTTCTCTCAGGTGGTATTGGATAGCCTGGGAAACTATTCAACCGTAGCTGAGCAGTTCTCATCCTACGTTCAGATCATCCCGCTAGTGATATCCACAACAACTCTCAAAAGCCCTAGAAGACTATATGTGTAATTGTGGTAGTCATTAGCAATTACGGCAAAGGATATAAAATTTAATTGCACCAAATTGGCTTGACGCTTGAGGAAGTGAACGCCTTCCAGCTGTTCGGATGCAAACATCACAACCTGGTGTCGTGCGCGATCACGCGAGCCTTTCTGAGGTAGAAACCCGCGACATCTGACCTCGTTTTCAAGGCTGCCTCTTTTCGAAGAGTCATTTGCATTGGTTGTTCACCCGTTCTAAGCTTAGGGTAGTTCACCTGTAATATCCCCCCTTCCTCTCTCATCAACATATCCCTTCAGTGTTGGTACGATGGCTTATAGCCGCTCCCACACGGTAGCTTTGCCGGGTTCAATCAAAAGACACCTCCATCACAGATTGGTACATTATCCATGAAGTAGAGCTTGACCAAATTGACTTTGTGAGAATTTGCATACTAATGACAAAGCCGTGGACGAAACACATATGGCCTCTGTGGATACGTGGGACACTGACGTTGGCTCAACACGACAACGAGCAGCTGCGGGGGTAACGCTTTCAACTATTAAATATTGTAGAAATTAAGACTTATCAATTTCATGAGCGGCGATTAAGCTGCAGTAAAGGGTTTCATATCGCGGCACAGACAGGTGCCAGAACCACCAGGGGTGTAGTCACTTCAGGTTCACAGTAGAACCGCAACCTACCCGCCTGACACATATTTGCGTCCTAGACCCGATGAAAACACATTCTTGAGCGTGAGATAATACCAGGGCAAGCTCAACCTCGCATATCAATATCTGCGTCAGTATGCATATGCGGCCACGCGATGTCGGTACACGATACCTGTCGAATGATTCAACATGTTCCATTGCAAAAGCAAACAGTCGGTATACCCATAAATCGGAAGCCAAATTCTACAAGCTTTCTATGCTTCAGCCGTCAGGCATCTGTCAAATTAAATGGGAGATAGCGAAGCTTAACCGTTACTTCGCATTGGATGATTGGTCTCTACAGCACAACATAACGCTGTCTGAAAGCTTCTAGCAAAGAAATCCAGCTGCTTATCTTACCAACGAGCTCCTGAATCGCGAGTGCCAGATGAGTTTATAAAAGCGTCGGCGGGGGAAACTCATGCCCATGAGGTGGATTGTATCGGCAAGGCTAGGAGAATGAACCTCGCTTCCCACACCCCAGCGTACACCGCAAGACGGGTTCAATATGCAAACAATGGCAGCACCGATAAGGAATTAGCTACCCAGTGGGAATGTTCTTTCCAGGTCCCCTTCCTGCTGCTATCGTGATCGACATTCGGCATGGGGACTGATGCATCCACGCTTACCTCTGCATTTGAAGAACCGCTGTCGATGTCGGTCACTGATGCATCATGGAAACTTCGAGCTGCGTCTTTTGAGTGTTGTATAATGAATGAAGGGTCCCTAGATCCATCCTTGCATCGTGCGATCAAGCACCGCGCTTCGTCTTGTGAGCTGCCACAGTCGCTGCCATTTCAAGAACTGGCTCTGAATACGGTGCTGACAATTCCATCAGACGCCGCATCGGGTCGCTTTGCTAGAAATGGCGTGACCGTTGGTCATACCGTCAGCCACCAATCGTCGCATCCGAGCGGTGGTTGCAAGCAAATTCATCGAGAACAAGAGAAGACCGACTTGATTGATATCGGAAGGCCGAGCTCCACCAATCTCTATGGTAGATCTCGACCCGCGTGAACGTCGTGTGTCTCGCGGCCCATCCCATTCGGAGTTCGGCTCGCGGGTGATTCCTCAGCCAGCCTTACATTAATCATACATGATCGCCGTGGAGGCTCGCAACCGAAGAGCCGCCCCCCAAAATCGCCGGCGCAGCGTGTGAACGAACCCGTCGAAGCTGCCGTGACACCCGAAGTAGGGTGCTTCCGTGCGGCAAACTACCCGCACAAGAGAGAAGACGTCAGCACTTTGCTCCATGTCACAGCGTCTGTGTGGGCGCTACGAAGAACCTTGACGTAACCACTCCTTCTTCTGATTAATCCCGGCGCGAACAGTGGGGTGTTAAATCCGAGTCGTCGTCCGTCCAGGACTAATGAGGGGACCTCGGGGCGCGAAAAGGCCGATTGCTTCTGCCGTTCTTCTGCTCGGAGCTATGACAGCTGTATAAAGAGATTTTGGGAGCACCTGGCAAGGCAGCGTTGAAATTTTGCAGCCAACACAGTCTGTCGGTAATCATTGATCCTCTACGGAGCAGTGACACTCACGACGTCCGTCGACGAGCAGAAAATCAGAAATAATCATTTTCCCTCCGGGGAAGGGGTTGCAAAATGGTCAATCTGCAGCGAATAATGTCCTCGGCGGTCAACAAGCCGTACCGGACGAAGGACCTTTCGGCGAACGACACGCCCTACCTCAACGCAGACGGCCACATCGACTTTGCACCCGACGACATCGAGAACCCGCACAACTGGACGACACCGCGACGCACCCAGATTACAGTATGCGCTGTGTTGCTCGTCATGAACGCGACGTTCGCGTCGTCGTCGCCGAGCGGGTGTCTCCCGTCGATAGCGCAGCATTTTGGGGTATCGGAAATCGCAGCTGGCCTCACCATTACGCTGTTTCTCTTAGGCTATGTAGCCGGACCGCTCATCTTCGCGCCGCTGAGTGAGTTCTACGGCCGGCGATGGATCTTCTACATCACCTTTGCGTGCTACCTCGCCTTCAACTTCCTCTGCGCTTTTGCGCCAAACTTCGGAAGTCTTCTTGTCGGGCGCTTCCTGACGGGCACTTTCGTGTCGTCGCCTCTCAGCAACGCTCCGGGTGTCCTGGCGGATCTCTGGAACCCTCTGGAGCGAGGTAACGCTATGGCTGGCTTCTCGGCGCTGGTATACGTTGGTCCAGCTTTGGGCCCCGTAGTTGCGGGCTTCCTGCAGCTGAAGAAGAGCTGGGAGTGGTCCTTCTACGTCCTTCTTTGGCTGGGAGGGGTGTCAGCCCTGTTCATGCTCACGATTCCTGAAACCCATGGACCGACGATACTAGTACACAAGGCCCGGCGCGTCCGAGCAGCCAAGATCCCAGGTTATGAGAACGTCAAAGCTCCGATGGAAGACAGCGACCGCACCCTCATTGGAATCTACAAGGTTGCGTTGACCCGACCCTGGGTCATCCTCTTCGACACAATTTCCTTCCTCTGCGCTGTATACATGTCAGTTGTGTACACGCTCCTCTACATGCTGTTCAGCATCTATCCGATCGTCTTCCAGCAGAAGAGAGGTTGGAACTCGGGAGTTGGGGAGCTGCCCCTTGTTGGCACAGTTGTAGGCGCCGTGCTCGGTGGCTTCATTGTCATGATGGATACCCGCATTCGAAAGAAGAGAATTGAGAGAGGTGATGCAAAATTGGAGGATATGGAGCCCGAGGACCGCCTCCCATTAGCGATGATCGGTGGCATTGGGTTCCCGGTGACTATGTTCTGGTTTGCATGGAGTTCCGAGTACAAGTAAGTCAATCTTCCTTTGATCCTTTGACCAACATTGACATTTCCATCAGCTCTGTCCACTGGATCGTGCCCACCATTGCTGGAGCATTGCTGGCAACGTCCCTGCTCCTCATCTTCGTCGGATACCTCAACTACCTCGTCGACACGTACCTCATGTACGCAGCCTCAGCCATCGCCGCCAATACTATTGCCCGTAGTGCCTGCGGCGCCGCAGCACCACTCTTCACCAACCAAATGTTCGAGAAGCTCGGCGTTGGCGGTGGAGGCAGCCTTATTGGTGGTGTTGCCGCCCTTCTCGCCATAATCCCCTTCATGTTCTACAAGTACGGTAGACAAATCAGGATCCGGAGCAAATTCGCGCCTGTGAAAGATAGGAACGCCGTGAAGGAAAAGGACGAGGAGAGTGGCCTTCCATCAGGGTTCCAAGAGAGGCAGCCAGAGTCGAACGAGACATTGAGCTCGGACTCAACCAGTCTCCATAGCGATGATGCCGATAGAAGGGAAGATGCTTTGACCGGGGAGGGCCCCTTGAATGCTGTTCCTAGCAACAACTCCAGGAGGATGTCCGAGGGTTGAAAGCTTGGAAAATCAACATAGACAAGTCACTTATCATAATATTCCACCGGAAGTACTCCATTGACGCATTGTGTACCTAGTGATGGGTTTATGCACGATATGTCATCTTAGGAAACCTATTCCTCCGTCGACTTTCATCATCCACCTTCTAATGCTGGGTAGATGTTGTGTAGAAGCTCCAGTTTTGCAACACCAAAAGATTCGAGCTTAGGGGATGCCTCTTAACTACGTATGCTCGTATGCCTTCCCGTTATTCCCTCTTTGCCATACACCACTTCCAGCTTTGAAGCTTATGGTGACATTGAATGGCTAAATAGCTGCTCTCAGAGCCATAAGTCCCATCTCAGGTACTGAGAATCCCTCGCTTTTACCAAACAAGTGTGAACACTTCACCTTCTTGATCTTGTGATAAAGAACCTTGGGGGAGCTTACAACCAACATCTCCACCCAATATGAAGTGCTCAGCACCACTCTTCAACCTAGTACCGCGCTACACCCAATTTCAGCACTTTGCCGCGTGGTAGGCTAGCTTCCTGTGATGACTAGCTACCTTACACCATCGTTATTAACCCCTAGGGAAAGCATGGAGACTTCTTCTCCATGAATGATGGCCGTACTTAATGTTAAGGTTGACGGAACACTGCGTTGGGATAGCCAAAGTAAAGCTTGAAGTAAAATGATTCATATTTGTCCTCGTCGACCAATGCGACGTACGTGTACATGCTATGCTTATATTTCAGACAATACCCCCGAACACCTGCGCTGAAGAACGCTTAAACTTGCTCTTGCCTGGTCGATCCAGCAATCAGATCATCACTGTTGTTGTTGCTCTTTTCCTTGGTACCGTCCACGCCGGCGGCGCCGGAAACGGACATGTGGCGGAAGTGGCTCTCGTCGCGCTCCTTGCGGGTAATGTAGCCGGGAGGAACCCACTTGGACGAGGTCCAGGGCTTGAGGTGGTCCTGGCCGTACATGAGATCGACATTCTCGAGCGACAGGGTGCGGGATTCGTAGAGGAAGAACCAGACGAGGATGGCGGCGCAGAAGTTGGTGGCGGCAAACACGAAGCCGTATGCGTACGAGATACCGGAGTCGGCGAGAGGAGTCAGGAAACCGACCATGACTGCAAGCGGTGTTAGCATACGCTGATGTACCATCCAAGAATGAGAGTAGCTTACAATTGCCGAGCCAGTTACCAGCAGTGGCCAGCGAGGCCTGCTTGGCACGGGTACGTAGAGGGAAGGTCTCGCCAATGACAACCCAGGCCATTGGGCCCCAGGTGCCGGCAAAAGACGCGATAAACATGCATGCCGAGACAATCATGACGATTCCAACAGTCTGGCTGGTGTTGGGGTCAATAGCAGTGCCCACAGAGGCGAAGATAAGTAGCCACGCAGATTGCCACAGGGCACCAATGAATAGAGGCCAGCGGCGTCCAAACTTCTCGACGACGTAAAGACCGTAGAAGGTCATGGCCACGTTGACGGCTCCCAGGATGAGCTGAACCATGATGGGATCGTCAATACCGGTGGAGGAGAAGATCGTGGCGCCATAGTAGAAGAAGTAGTTGACACCGGTCCACTGCTGAAGGAAATGGATGAAGATACCGAGGAAAGTGCGGTATACGAGCTTGGGAATGCCGGTGTTGGGGTTGAAACACTCAGCCCAGCTACCAGTGCCGACTTGACGCTCCTTCTCGAGGATTTCCCTCATTTCGTTGAGATCGTCCTCAACGAGGGGGTTCTGGGGGTCATCCTTCAGGCCTCGGAGGCGAGACAAGGCCATGCGGGCATCCTCCCAGCGACCCTTCTGGGCGAGCCATCGAGGGGACTCGGGGACGATCATGATGCCTCCACCGAGGGGCAGGGAGAAGAAGATTCCGAGACCGATGACGATGCGCCACGAGGCGTCAGACTCTTCGATCTCACGAACGCCATAGTTGATGATGTTGGAGATGAGAATGCCAATGGTGATCATGAGCTGGTAAGAGGCGACGACGGCGCCACGGATCTCACGGGGAGAACTCTCGCTCTGGAACATGGGAACACCAACGGAAAGATTACCAACACCCAAACCGGCGACGAAACGACCCATCATCATGTGGACCCAAGAGTTCATGGCGGTGATCTGGATGACGTTGCCAATGATGAAGATGAGGACACCGAAGGACATGGACTTGCGGCGGCCCCACCAGTCGGCAGTGTAGGCGCCAGAGAGAGCACCGATGAGCGAACCGATACTCATCAGGGAGACGAGGAGAGACTGAATGATGGAAACCCACTCCTTATCGCCCTCGGGTCCCTGGGCGAAGCGGTTCATGAAATCCTTGAACAGAAGCATGGCAGAAATTTGGCCAGTATCGTATCCGAAGAGGAAGCCACCGATGGAAGTTGTCACTCCCAACAGGATGGCCTCAGCACCGCAGTCGGCGCCATTGACCTTGATCGACCTGTTGCAGGCTTGTCAGTACTGTGCGCGAGGCAGCTTGCGGACATGGAAAGCAACGCACATGCGTCCCAACATGTTGGGCAATGAAGACTGTCGAGTCTAGTAATGTGTTGGATTTGTGTCGCCTCGGTACGTCCCGCGTGTCTTGGGCGACAGTGTGATGTCTTGGAAGGGGTTCGGTCAGAAGAGTGAACAAGTGCCAGCTCGCAACGAAGGGGCAGACGGGGGATTATGTACGAATACCCCGGACTCCGGACTACCACGAGGATGTAAAGGCTTGGCTTACGGGAGGGGAAGCATCCAGACAGGGCGGACACATGTGGAGTTTAATAGAGTTTGCTTGTCGCGTGCTCCTTCAGATTTCTTGGGAGAGGGCACGTCGTCAGGACGGGAGTACGTACACGGTACTGGGACGGGAGGAATGATCGACGATGCCGCAACGGTCCTGGTTACGTTGCCCACCCCTGTCACCTGGGTCGGTGTCTGCATCCTTTCCCGTCACCTCGCTTACACGGGCTGCTCAGACATGCATTTCTGAGCGTCTTCATTGTCACTATCGCACCGAGAAGCCGCAGATACGTTGTCAGTATATCGCCGACGTGGACAATGACGCCGTCGTGAGGAGACGGCACACCCGATGCAGCATCGCGACGGCACATCACAGACGTGATGCCAGGGGGTCGTCGCGCCCATCGAAGGCCATCCCGGCCAGCGTCGACGGAGCCGCGGTGTTAGCTTGGCTATCGTCATGCATCGTGAAGTCACGATCTGGGCCGCCGAAACGATGCTCCCCAAACGGACCGTTGGCCTCACCGAAGCCCTCAATGCATCTCCGCTGGAGCCAAGCTACGAACTGAAAGCCACTGAACGCATTGGCCGATTCTGATGGGAAGAGAGGATCCGTAGCCAGAAGGCCCGATGTCAGTGGCGCTCGACTGGCGTCTGCGTCCAAAAGCCACGCAAACGGAGCTCCACCAGTCCACAGTCGAGGAAAAGGTCCGACCTCCAGGAGATGATGATGAGGCTGCTGGGCACTCTCTGGGCAACCGTAATCGAGCGACCCAACTTTCAATCTCCTCCGTCGGCTGACCCTCTCCATGCACGGAGTTTCGGTCTGCCAATGCTGAGGTGACGACGTGGTGTCGTGAAAGAAGGTTTGCTTAGAGCGTTGTGTAAATCGGGAAGACCGTAAAATGATGTCATAACTTAAGCTTAAACGGTTTCCCCTGGCCCGCGGACACGATGCTCCAAAGGACAAGGGACACGCTAGAATCACAGTGAGATTACGGATATCCGACTCCAGCCTCGCTTCCAGGGCTGAATCATGTCATTTCACCTGCCATCTCCTTGAGCTGACGGCCGGTGACCTGGTATCTGTGCCTTCGCAGGTAGATCGCCATCCGCATTGGTAGGAGGATGGCCAACTACCGGGGTCACTAGCAAAGCCACCAGATCCACCGGCATCCGCCATCAGTAAGACGGTTCAACAAGGCCATGCAGTGCGAGGAATTGTGAAACGCTGCTCGGCTGAGTCCTGTTCACATCTCAAAACGGACGGCCATTGCGACGGACTGTCCTTGACTTCCACACTCGAGCCGACCCACGCCTGTCGACACCGGAAATGGGCCGCCAACGCCAGTCTCGAGCGCTAACGGCCGACTTGACAAGTCACCCGACATTTGTCAAGGGAAGCCAGTACTGTACGAGTAAGAACCATTCAACCCTATCAAGGACTCTCCCAGCCCTCCCCCAGAGCACTCGACGCCTCTGTTCGCTGCATGTCCCTGCGACGCATACTGCAACGCTGTAATGCGCCGCGCCTCGCAAGGACAGCAACGCTGAGCGACGCTGAGCCAATTGTCGGACCGAGAATTCAGGCGTGCCCTCGGTGAGGCTTCTGGCAGGCTTCTGGAAGGGCTTGGCCGTTCCACACTTCGCGCCGTCCGAGATCATCGCCGGCACAGGGACCAGGACCACTTCTTCGGTCCGTTACTCGGTTCAACTGCCGGCAGTCCAGTGCCGCCGTTCAGCGAGGCGCCCGTTTAGACAGCCCGTTAAGAGATGATCTGTCTATCAGCATCCTCTCCCGGCTCATGGTTGCACCTCCGTGTCATCGCCCATGGGGTACTCCTGCAGAATGATGTTGGCTTCTACTCCGTACGGAGGCCCGACTTTTGCGTTGCAGATGGATCTCAGAATGGAGGGGGGCAGTCCGGAGCCCCAATTTCTTCTGAAGGGCCGACTTCCAGCATTGATGCTGTGGAACTGCTCACCGGAAAGTGGCCGACTCAGCGAGACCGTCCGCGAGACCGCCCGCGAGACATTCCGCTCTGTTTGGTACGGCTCCGGTTGGGTCTGCGGCTCTGCGAATGGCGGCGACCGCTGCACGCGCTACTGGCATTTTCTGTGATTGCTATTTCCGGGAACTCCAAGGTGTTTTCGGTCGGTCTTGAGCGTTGAAGCGTTTACCCGCGATCCGATTGTGCCTGTTTGCGCATGCTCTTTAGTATTCCAGCCAGGCCTTTGACCTGATTATATGGATCTCATTTGGCCCCCAGCAGCCCGCGCGTATGCCACAGCGGTCTCTGGGAAGCCTCAGGTGAGAGTTGTGCAGCGTGATCTCGATCTCCAGGTCTTGCACAAGCGACTTTGCCAGTGTTGCGGTTTACTTTACGAGTAGCAGCCGAAGGTCACAGCCCAGCATTGTTCGATCGTCATGACGCTTGACTTTCAGACCTGCGGTAGAGGGAGTTCTCCATATGGGTTTTGACTGTTACGGGGCGTACCGCACCCGTCGAAATTGTGCTGGTCCAGTGGTTGCTGATGCGCGCACGAAGCCTGGAACCAGAGCAAGCCTATTGTGATTCCTTCACACAGATCACAAGGCTTCCCTCGAGCTTCTACTAAGCTGCACCGGCTCTCTAAAAAGGCGCAGCTGGCGGGGAAGATTCTGACGAAGCCTCTGCGGGGCGCGCTTGGAAAGGCACGACCTTATCTCAAATTTACAGAAGAAGCACGTATCATGGTTTGACTGCCACTGTCTTTCTGCCATGACTGTGTGAAACCTACATCAGCTGCTACGATTTGGCCCTCACTAAGTGCATATCCAGGCTTCTTTTTGATAACAGCTTCAAGGTTTTGCATTTCACACCAATAAGCCCGCGAAGGTGGTCCAGATGTACGCGACCGCACGCAACCCTGGGGTAGGTAAGTCAAGCTTCGCCACCCGGTCCCGGTTAATCTGACACAGACCATCCGGCCCCGGGTGTCTCTTCTTCTTCGCACTATGGAAACTGCAAGTCGTCTTCCTTCTCTTGCGTTCTGCCATCATTGTCATATCTAACCTAATCCATTGAATTCGGAGATCCCAAAGTCAAACTGGTCAAAGGCACCGTCAGTGAAGTCGAGGGGCCCCTGGGGGAATGAATCCAAATAGAGGAAAGACTGGGGTGGTGCACTGAGACTGTCCATGTCCATTCCATCGAGCAGCTGATTCGAATGATCAATATCATGTGGGAAGGCCGGCATATCCTCAGTGAACATTTGGGGCGGATACACTGATTCGTCTCCGGCATGACTCTTTGAGGCATCGCTCGTGGTTGACGGCTCCAGCGTCTTTGGTCTCATACACGAAGCAATAATTTCTATGCTCCGCTGGATTCCGGGGCAGCTTGCTTTGGTATTCTTGAGCGCCCGGAGGTATGTCTCCAATCGATCACTTGCGCCAGGAACCTCATCCCGAGTATCCTGAACAGCTACCGTTGCGGCGGTGTAGGCACAGTAGCACATAACGTAGGTGCATTTATCCAAGCCAAAGTGCTGTTCCATCAGTAGCAATATGTTCTCGACACCTGCCGCGGCATCCCTGCACGTCGAGCGAGAGGACATGATGTTTTTGAAGGGTCGATGGAGAAGGATGATCGACGTGTAGTAGAGGAGGCTGTTAGTCACAACACGATCAGTTAACTGGCTGCAAGTAATCTCGCCGGCTTCTGAGAGACCCAAAGAGCCAGTACTTACTTCTGGGTTAGAATATGTGGGGGCGGGCAGTGTTGTGGACGACTAGAAGGGTAGATAGTCAAGGCTTTGGGCGATTCCGATCGCCATCTGTGCAACCTGTGCTGCGTCTTCTGCACGAATTCGAGAACAGTTGCAGTCCTAAGCCTCCCATAAATGTTCAGAAGAATGTCGTTAATGATCACGCCCAACTTGCAAAAGTTGCGAAAGCAGGAGATCTTGTGAGAATAGGTTCCTTGTCTGCCCTGGTCGTCTCCAGTTGGCCGCCAGATGATGTCTTCGTCAGTAGAGGTATCAAAGTTGCTCTCGGACATCGGTGGCTCCGGAAGCGAAGGACTTCGGCCAAAATAAAGACTGATGGCCTTGTCCCAGAGATAACAAGACCATGCAAGTTGATACGAGACTTGGTTTCGCCTGACGACGCCAGAGTCAGCATCAGCTGGGATGGTCCAATCCCTTGAATAGAGCCCCAGATCTATGCATATACGTGAAGCCATTCCGCTGTAGAGCCAGGATTGAGAAACATTGCCTTCGCCGATCTCGCGTGCACTCAGCTGTAGCAAAGCTTGCGCCAAGGTAACAGATCCTCCTTTATGTATCTCCTGTCCGAGAAGCAAATTACTCCTGGCCAGAAGTTCTTCACTGAGATGACGATCCGTGAAGCGGGTTGAGTGGAGGCAAAGCACCGACAGCAGAAGTGGCGACGAATACTGCCCTCCAGTAGCCGTGTCCTTGAGGAATATCTCACGGTTCACAAACATGAAAGTTGGGTGAACCCATGTCCAGTGAGTCTCGAGAAGATGACGAATGGTATGGGATGGAATTCCCAACAGTGTTGATGCCGCTTCGTGAACTCTGTCAGCCCAGTAGGCCAATTGCTTCGGATTCATGGTCGGGAGTTTGCAACGTAGAGGGCCAGACCCGTCGGAACGTGATCGCACTGTCCCAGGGTCGTGGATTGCTGAGGTCGTTTCGTAGTAGGTCTCGCCTCGTTCCAAAGTGGCATCTTTAGGGCTCACGGTGGCTTGCGAAGGCACCGAGCGGACGAAATGCCCTTCGTCCAAGCTGGCGTGGGACGCCTCTCCCCCGTCCGTCGAACCATTAGTCGGTGCTACGCTTGGTGGCGCGCTTGTTTGGGATGCGTTGCGTTGAAGGTCCTGAACCAGTCGCTCCAGCTCTGCTATTCGATCCGTCATGGCCAGCACCTGGGTCATGGGTGGTACCTTGTCGTAGTGACACTCATCGTTGTACGCGAGGCAGATGCCACAGATTGGCTGTGCTCCATCACACCTGATCTTTCGCGACCTGCAGCCCCGGCAAGTCAATGTGGTCGACTTCTTAATCTGTTGTCGGGAGGTTCTGGTCCTTGCCTTCTCAGTGCGGCTCCCACGAGATTCCGGCATTGTGGCCATGCATTGAGGTCAGAAACAGGACGTGAGCACTGGAGGGATGAAGACAGGTCCCTTGCAAGAAATTATTCTGATGAATGTCTATGCGCGACGAGGTTTGATGTTTCTCAACAGGATTGAGAAGCGAGATGATCCTTCAGATTCAGTAGTGGGGGAAGCAACCTGCGAACAGCTGGGCCCCGAGGCCCTTAAAAGTCCACTAAGTCTAAGTCCGGCAGGCAATGGAGTCATTGACCCCAACTTTTCTCCGCACATAGTTGAGGCTTACAGGAACCAATGAAAGCTCCGAGTAAAGTATACTCTAAGCCGTCCTTCACTACTTCGTAAGCTCAGAGGCATTCCACTCGGCTAGGTGGCCGCTTCAAGTGTCCCTTGGCCTTGCCATACTCGGTGAAGAAATGCAAGATTGCGCATTGCATAGAAGTTAATGATCTAACTGAGTGCTTTCATTACTTGATAATGGACAACTCGATCGAAGGTTGCCTCGCTTAGACCAGCCTATTGCCTCTGGTGCTTTCTTTCCCATGGGAGACTTCCAACGCTGTTTCTGCAGCGACAATTCCACTCAAGCTCTGGTTCTCTATTGTCGAGGCGCCTACATGAGGGAGTATTGTAACATTCGGAAATTGTAATAGACGCGAGTAGGTAGCCATCGTCGGCGGCTCGACCTCTACTGCATCCAATCCGACCCCAAAGAGCTTCCCGGTCCTGAGCACCTCAAGCAGAGCTTCTTCATCCACGACGCCACCTCTGGAAGCATTCAGAAGGATTGCGTTTGGTTTCATCTGAGCGAACTGGTCTTGCGATATAGAGTTGCGGGTGGAACTCGTCAAGGGAACGTGAAGGGAAACCACATCGGCAGTGTTGAGAAGCTCCTTTAGGCTGGTAACGCGATGAAACTGGGCTTGGGGCAGAGAAATAGTCTGCTTTTCATCGAGGAAAGGATCGAACCCGACGACATTGCCATTCATCGCGCCAATCCACTTATTTCCAAAAGCCACGCCGATATTGCCAATTCCGACAATTCCCAACGTCTTCCGGAATAGACTCAACCCGAGCGTCTTGCTTCGCATGATTTTTTCGCCGGCTCTGATGCGTCGATCCATTTCTGGGACTCTCCTTGCTAAAGAGACTGCCAGTGCTAGGCTCAGCTCGGCAACAGCTTCTGAGTTGAGACCAGGCGTGTTGTATACTCTGATGCCGAACTTGGCCGCAGCTCCAAGATCGACGTTGTCCACGCCCACTCCTTGCTTGACAATGCACTGAAGCTTTTCACACTTTGCCAAATCTTTAGCCGATAATATGGTGTCGCTTCGAAGGAGCAAAGTCATCGCTTCCTTTTGGTATTCGTTTCGCGCAGGGTCGGAGGGGAGGACGATACGCATACCAGATGCTGCCTGTAGTTTTGCGATGGCGTCGGGGTGATAAGGGTCCATTACAAAGATTGCGGGTTGTGAAGGGTCTTCATTATGGCTTTTGGAAACAGTTCCAGATGGCATAGTGCCATTGGAAGCGTCACGCCCGTGGTTGATAGTCATGATGCGCGCTTGCCATAAGATTGCTCGAGCTATTACTAGAAAGCCATCGAGGCGTGGCGGGCCGCCCCTACAAATACTTATGTATGTTTTCTGATTATACCAGCTAAGTTCTGCTTCCGTAACGCGTTCAATGCCACGCTACGATGTATGGGACATGTGTTTCAGACACCCTCGTTGGGTATCCCGGAAACTTGCCGGCACCTGGCAATGAACATCTCTCAAGGCAATCGTGAATATCAGCGGCACTGAAAACATCCCGGGTTACGGAAGTCCCAAACTCTTCGTTGCAGAGCACAAAGTTCAGATTGGGACGTCGGTCGTTTCCCCGGGGGGTTTCCGGGAGGGTTTCCGGCTGATGTCTGCGAACCCCTCAGTCCAAGAGTTTAGCTTCCAAGGGGGATCGAAGTAAGAGACCCACAGCTCATACCCTTATAGCTCTAGAGCTCAGAGCTATTAATACTTTTACGAAAGGAGAAGTCAATAGCGACTCACATTGTGGCCACACTTTTCGCCACCCTCCGTGCGCAATGCTTTACCTCAGCCGTGGCAGAATGAACACCTAAGGAGCCGTAGGCTATGACGCATTGTAGACGGGCTTTTAATGTATATTTTTTCAGTCTGAGGTCTGAAGGACAACTTCTAGAAATATGCTGGCTTGAGGACAAACACACTTCTCGATGAGGAACAGCGCCCAAACGCGGACATCAACTTGCACTTTCAAGTTCCTATACCAAAACCCCTTGCTTAACACGTAGCTTTCCCCTCTGAGTCATACCGCACACGTAACTTCCTTAGCCAGTCCCAGTCTTCTTCACCTTAGGATAATTGCACTCGCCCTTCCTGTATTCATTACAAAGTGTAGCGGAACATGGGGCTGCGGTTGCCGAGTTTCGATAGATCGTCCTCAGAAAACTTCTCAGCAATCTCTTCCATACTCATGTTATCACGCTTCTTATTGATGCGATTGTAGCGAAAATCCAGGAAGATGACAGCGGCCACGCCAGCAACAGCCGCGGCCATCGAAACACCGAAGCCAGTCGGGTAGGCCGGCTTCTCGCTTTCGATAAAGATGTAGCTTGCAATGATACCTCCAACACTCGATACCGAAAGAATAAAGGCGAGACCCAGACTGCGCTTGGCCGCTCCGGCACTATTGTTGCTGGCCCAGGAGGATGTTCCTGGGTTGATGGGGTAGAATCCAATGTTTGCAAGAGTGACTGCGAAGTAGCAGGGCCCGATGTTGTCCGAAATGTGAGGAGCCAAAGGAACGATGATACAGTAAGATACGACGATCAGCGCTTGCGGAATAGCCAAGAAATAGGATCGGCGACGGAATTTGTCGGCCAAAACATTGAAGCTGATGGAGCTAATGGCGCCAGCGACGTAGGGCGGGATGCTGAGGAGCTGCGCCTGGCTGGAACTGTAGCCCATGTTTTTGATGATCTGAGGGAGCGTGAACTTGAACCCATAGTTGGGGATCGTGTTGGACCAGTAGCTCAGGATGAGCGGGTAGTATTGCCAGTCGGTGAGGACGTCCTTCAGCAAGCCCCATGACAGCTTCTTGCCCTCAGCGTCGGCCTTCTCGCCACCATTTTGGGCAACCATGCGGCGGATAAGATAGTCATTTTCCTCTGGAGTGAGCCACTTTGGTCGACACTCAGGGGTGTCGGTGAGAATGATGGGACACAAAACTCCCACCAAGACTGTGGCGATGCCTTCGATGATGAAGATCCACCTCCATCCTTCTACACCGGCTATACCATCCATCTTGGCGAGGGCAAAGGCGAGCAGACCAGAGAAAGCACCAGAAAGTGCGGATCCCATATAAAAAATGGCGATCCGAGTTGCGAGCTCATACTTGGTATACCATTTGTTCAAGAAGGCAATCGCGCCCGGGAACAGTCCTGCTTCGAAGAGACCCATGAAGAATCGGACGGCCATCAGCCCTCCGTAGTTATTGACTATTCCGTGGAGCGTCATCATGACTCCCCACAGGGTAGTAATGATACCGAGCCATCGGGAGGGGGTGTGAGGAAACCACTTCTCGAAGATCCAATTCGAAGGCACCTCTGATGAGCCGCGAAGGTCAGCTGTCAAGCTCGTTAAGAGTGATTTTTGGCGGTGGTCAACTCACCGCACAGGATGTATGGGATGAAGAAAATGGATAAAACGATCTGATACTGAGTTGGTGTCAGGTTTAAATCGGCTTCGATGCCCTGCATCCATGTTAGCAACCTGTTGCCTGGCGCAAGGCAAAACCTACCTCAATCTTCGCGTTGCCGATATTGGCTCGATCAATATAGGACAGAACTAGTTTGAATCAACTCATCGCCCAGTAAAGATGGGTTACCTGCAAGCTGCAGTAAACATACGGTACAAGAGCATTAGCATTGGCACGATACGAATATCCATCTTGAGAAGGACCTTCTTCCTCTTCTTCGCCGGGAACTCGTCGCTGATGTCCTGATATGCCGAAACTTCGTTCCGCTCGTCAGGCTTAACGATCTCGGCTTCCTCGAAAGGTGCCTTGTCTTGTTTGACTTCCGTCATGATCTCAGGCTTATCGCTGTTTGTTCGGGAATTGATGAGCAGATCAGAATGAGGTATCAGGTGCAAGGCGAAGGACGACGTCTAGACTCAAAGGCAGACAACGATCAACTTATACTTATTTTGAGAAAGTTCTTATTTATGTCGCTGCGAAGATGAAAAATATCTAGCGTACCCCGGACTCTCGGGTTGCCCCATATCAAAGTAGGCGCATGGACTTAGCCCGCATGCTACATCAACCCGGGGTGTTCTGCTCGTTGATCGTGGTAGTATTGTGACTTGTGATCACTTGGCAGATGCGGAA
The DNA here is from genome assembly GCA_037042185.1 of Sordariomycetes sp. S80-01Y. Taxonomy (NCBI): domain Eukaryota; kingdom Fungi; phylum Ascomycota; class Sordariomycetes; species Sordariomycetes sp. S80-01Y. The sequence continues at coordinate 1,539,410 of JAXQJY010000032.1, forward strand.
ATCTCCCGTGTATACACGCATTCAGAAAGAACTAAATGGGTTTCTGACCATTCGCCGCGGGAGATCACCTAGAGGCACGGGCTGAGATGAAGTCTCCACGGATGTGCTGCCGGTCACCTCCCGGGAAGTCGACCGGGGCGGCACCGTCCAACGTCGGAAAGAAATCCCAGGTCCCTCTTAGCGGGCAGTCTAATCCTTTCGGGGAAACTTCGTGCGAACTAAACAATCAAGGTATCTTGGCGTGAGTCTAATAGCCAAACCAATACAATAGTTATCTCATCGCTGCCACCAATGTTCACATGCCACACAATGGGCCTAGCACGCCAGACATCTGCAGGAACAGAAGCGTTTGTGACATTACGATGATTACTTCACGTACTTGGATCAACTTTTTTCTGTCTTGGATGACTATCATTGATCCGTTTCTACAATCTAAACTTCCTGCTTGCCTCAGAAAAAGAAAGCCCATCATGTTTCATAGCCTCCGCCATCTTGGAATCAGCCTCGACTTGCTTCTTCATCAGAGGCAGAATATCTTTAGCTAGCCCCCGGGGCAAGACGACCACACCATTCAGGTCCGCAATGATGTAGTCTCCCGGGTTGACAGTGGCATCCGTGCCCGGTATTTGCAATCTGACTGGCTCATTGACAGCCACAACCTTGACAGCAGCATAAGGCGGTGCTGTCCCAGTATCTTTCGCGAATATCTGACGGTTCCCATTTATCAGCTCCTCTGAATGCGGCTCACACGCTGTTTGATGGGCCGTTGTACTTACAGGAAAGCCGAGGGCACGTTGTTCCTCGAGATCTCGGAATCGCCCATCAATTACGGCGCCAACGGCACCGCTACCTATGGCACGAGTGGACATCAGTCCGCCATACACTGCATTTGCGGTTGTAGGACTGGAAACGAAGATCACGGCGCCCTTAGGTATCGTGTCAATCTGCGTAGCGTAAGAGGGTTGTCAGCTCTTCCCTCAAAGGGAGTTGTGCTTCCAGGCTATAAGTCGCAAAATGTAAGGGTTATGAAGCGTACATAATGAGTTTGAAGCCTTGGGGTCGGATCGTCAATGGGAACATATTTGACGGTGTACGCTGGTCCTATGACCTTGGTGTCGCCCGATTGTCGCATTGGCGACCACATTGTGAGGCCGGGAAGAAAGCCTCCTGCGCCATGTCCAAGCTTGCAAAGGCCATCGCTGACATCGCAGCTAAAGCATCTCATGTCAGCGAATGTTCTTCTTATGAGTCCCAAGGAGCGTAGAAAACGGAAATACCTAGTGAACTCCTGGAGCTTCTCAATGATATGGTCGCTTGTCGTTGCCATGACCCTGGCTGTCAGCAGAGAGCAGCACAACTGGGTCGCTTGGTTTGCTGGAACGGTTTCAGATTTTCTGCAATTCGACCTCTTGGCTCTTTGTAGGATAAATGAACAGATAGAGGGCAACTTGAGTTCCTAAAGGTTGACTCAAGCACGCGTGCTACTAAACCTGTGCCACCGCCGACCAGAGTAAGGCCGCGCCGTTGTCGCAAGCTGAAATATGAGTTCGGGGTTTTCCCGTCCCTGCAGAATTCATCCAAGGAATCTTTGCACAGTTCGAGGGGGGGGCAGTTCAAAATCAATGACTCTCCCGGGGACATTCCGGGGATCCCCCCGAGCTTGAATATCTCATCGTTTCAACCCCAGGCAACCCGAATATTGCAGGGTCTCGGCATTTCCTGCAAATCCATCAGATCACAGCCAGCTGGTGATCCGCTAATTCATCTTCTTCAATGCAGAATTGACCATGGCTGTGGCCTCTCTCAAGCGTAGACCGCCTCCAGCCGGAGCGTGGGACAGCCACGTCCACGTTATCGACGAAGAACAATTTCCTTTCCACCCTGAACATTCCTACCGCCCTCGCAAAGCCACCATATCCGACCTTCAACAGTTTCACGACCGTCTCGGCATAGCGCATCCTTGCCTCGTGGCTGTCTCGGTCTACCATACAGACTCCAAGCCAATCCTCTATGCCCTTCAGCAGATCGAGGACCAGGGTCGTGCAGTGGCATGCATAGACCCTGAGACTACTTCCGACGAGCAGCTTCAGATTCTGCACAATGCGGGAATCAGAGGTGTCCGACTCAATCTAAAGACACGCGACGACGCATTAAACTTGGAAGCCGTTCGGTCGGCGGCGGATAAGATCCGACCCCTGCGCTGGGCATTGCAGCTATATGTCGGCCTGAATCAAATCCAGCAGCTGGCACCTATAGTACCTGATCTCGGTGTGACGGTAATTATAGACCACCTGGGGTCGCCTCAGCCGTCCCAGGGCCCAATCCTCCGTCAACAGGGGTATTCCGAGTTCATGTCTCTTCTTCGATCTGGGCTGGTTTGGACGAAGCTAAGTGGCGTGTATCGTTTCAAAGATCTGCCTGATCTTGATCTGTACGTCGAGGATATCCTCAGGACAGCGCCTCACCAGGTGGTATGGGCCAGTGACTGGCCTCACACAGGCGGAGTGGCGGCGAACCCCGGAGGCGATAAGAACAAGCTGCAGGAATACCGGCATATTGACGACGCGGCTTGGGTAGAACAGTGTTGGGATTGGTGCCGAAATGTCGAGGGCGGCGACGGGGAGCAGTTGGCTCGCAAGATCTGGGTCGATAATCCTCGGAGGTTGTGGCAGTACGAAGGTTGACGTCCCCGTGCCACTTACATACATTTTGTAGAGCAAACCACAATCAACATCGGTCAAACTCATGGTGAGCTCATTACAGACCAAAACGTGCGACTTGGCTCTTCCCTGATTTGTGTGTTTGGCCACTCAAGCCACTCCGACCAGTAGTCGCCGAGGTGGCCTGAGATACCTCTTACGAGAAGGCTACCTGAGCCACTGAATGCCCAGTAGTCTCTGGCATGGTGCAAGAGAACGCCATAATATGCGAGCAAGATGAGTGCTTCGGGTCGCCGTTGCTTCAGCAAGGAGATGTAATCGTCCTTGGCTCGAACCAACCACTCCTGAACGGCAGCCAGTCTGCCTCGCCTTGACTTCTTGACCGAGTCGAAAAGATACTGTAGGACTCTAGCCACGTTCAAGTAGACCTCTAGAGTTGTCTCTGGGAGGTCGGCCGACCTCAGGCGTTTCACCAGCCCATCGCACTCTGACCCAGAAATTGCGTCGTCGTCTATGACGGCCGGGCTGCCGGCCATATAATCATCGAAGATAGACGTCGCCCTGGCTATCGCATCCCCAACAACAGCTGCAATGCCTTTGTGGAGCTCGAGACAATGTGTCATTTTGTCGAGAGTAGCTGGCAAATCAGAAGCTGAGGAGAAGGCGTCAAAAAGAGCTTGCTGGCCAAGCAGCGTCGAGAAGGCGAAGGGTGCCAAAGGATTGTCATGTTTTTCCGCTCGGTTGAAATGACCAATGGCTCGTGTTTGAAGCCTCAAAGCTTCGTGGCGATACCAGTCGTGATCATGCTCGGACAGGGTGCTCTTGTGAGAGGCGGCCAGTGCCAGCATCTGGTCCATCAAGTAAGGTGTTCGAAAATGCTCACGACTGGCAACATCGAAGATGAGCTGAATGTCCGAGCAAGCTGAAATGGCTTCAGCGACTAGACGATCCTTAAAGTGCGAGTAGAGTTCGAAGTGCAGCAAGCTATAGCTCTCGGCCGCCGCGAGAGCCTCGTCCACTCGCGGCGGCGTCGGCGCATCAGCCGTCGGAGTGTGTAGCAGAGGTTCGAGGATAGCTCTCTGTCGAAGATTTCCGTACGAACCGACTCGGTCCGGGGCGAGATACGAGGGCACGTTCAGGTACGAGCATTCTCGCCCCGATGCGTCGCATCGAGCGCATGTCGGCTGTCTCTCGTCGCATTTGACCTTGCGCTGCTTGCAGGTCTTGCAGCCAAGGCGAGACTTCCGGTGCGACTTGCGCGTTTGCATGGCGAGACTTCTGTCACGCTGCTAGTGACTCAGAAAGCTGCCATTGCCAGGTAAGCATCGGGAGGATGAAGAGGAATGACCAAGCTCGGGGGAGATGGTCGAAGCGAGGGAAATACGAGGAGGTGGGGCTCATGTCCGAACTCGCCCAGCAACCTTGGTTAGTTCACTCGGATCGGATACGATGTAAGACTTGTTTTGGAATTCGATCTCTCTATTCAGACAAGCAAATGGCACGTTGCGATAGTAGGGCAGAGTCGCTGCAGATACCTGGGCATCAAATACCCGTTTTGGATTCAGACTTCTCGTATGCGACCTCCAACGTGCGGCTCGGCGACCAATGCATCTCCCAATACCCATCCCAGATCTTCTTAGTCAGAGGCCCAACCTGGCCATTCCGCACGGGCTGGTCCTCCATGACGGTGATAGGCATGATCCCCCCTGCAGTAGTACACATGAAGATCTCATCCGCCTCGTATGCCATCTGCACGGGTATGACCTCACACCTGATCGGGATGTTATTGGCACGGGCGACATCGAACACGCTCCTGCGTGTGATCCCATGCAGGACACCACGGTCTGGAGTGTACAGTGTTCCGTCCTTGATGAAGCAGATGTTGAAGCCAGATCCCTCCGTCAAGTTGGCATCACCGTCTGTCAGGAAGGGGTAGTGCGCACCGCGATCCCTCGCTTCGAACATTGCCCTTGTAAGGTCGCCCCATTGGAGGTTCTTAACCGTTGGATCGATGGATCCGGGAGGCACTCGGCGAACGGTGCGAGCAACCACAGCACTCCCACCCTTCAACTGCCTCTCGGGCTCCATTACCCAGACATAAGGCTGGACGAACATATAAAGGTTATTCGTAAGATCTTTCACTTCCATTTCCCGGACACCTTCGAGCCCCCGGGTGACGATCAACTCCACAAACGCGTCTCTGATGCCACTCTTGGCGACCATGTCCAAGAGGATGCGCTTGATTTCATCATGAGGCAACGGGAGCCTCAGTCGAATCTTCTGACAGCTTGACTCGAGTCTTTGAAGGTGGTCGTCGAGGCGGAAGAAGCGACCGTCCCAAACGGCCGGGACGTCGTAGGTGAGATCGCTGTGTAGGAAGCCTTGGTCCAGCAGGGGTATGCGCGCCTGTCTGAGAGGAACAAGTTCGCCCTCGATCCAAGCTACCCCTTGCGCGAATGGGTGGGAGCTCTGTTTCAGGGCTTCGTTTCGGACACGATGACCGGCGAACACCTTTGCCATAGTAGCCATGGTGGAGTGGTTTCGTCGAACTGAGTTGAGTGCTGACAGGGAACGACGGCGGAAGCGGGCATAGGAAAAACTCGAGTCCACCAAGTTCTTTCTGATTTCAGTCTTATTTATACTGTGATCTGGCCTTCTCAATGTGCGCCCTTCGATGCCCTTTATCGCGTGCTGTTCTCTGTTCCACCAGGGCGCATTGCCCAAAACGGTAATTGCCTAAAGAGGAATCTACAAAATGGTACTAGTCTAGCTGGTCAGTAGAACCAAATTGGCGGTCGTTGGTCATCGACTCATCAGACGCCACCAAAGGAGAAATCCTCTACGGACTTCAACAATATTGGAAAGACAGAATTGTGTACAGGTATCTGGGAAAGACTTTTTATTGTGAGACTCTGCGACTTTGAAGCAAATCATCTCTCCTTGCTCAGCTTCTTAGGTGTGGGGGCTCAGTACCAGATTGTCAACTCCGCAGCGGCGAGGCCGACGTCTGACGTCGAGACCGAAGTTTCGTGGCGGGAACGGAATTTGATCCTTCCATCATCGTCGAACTCGCAAGCTTACCCTACCTCGATAACCCGACCCGGGGTCATGGCCATCGTCGTCTCGAGGACTCACATCCATCTTGAGCCTTTATACGCTTAGGCATCGACCCTTGTCCATTGGTCCCGCTGTCGACGGGGGCAGCCGAGTCCGAGTCACGCCCGAGATCCTCTCAAAAGGGTATCTACCGCTTTTGGCTGCCTACAGATAGTTAAACGACTGGCTGGGTGATTGTCATGGAGCTTGGATGGAAAAGTCCTCCAGTACTGGACATGACGCTGCCGCCCGCGCCAACGCCTCATACTCCGCCGACAGATCGCGGGAGCCACAGGTTCAAATTCGTGCAAGGCCGGGCAGCACGGCGGCGAAAGAACACGCTACTGCCACGGGAAGGTACTTCTGCAGGTGCATTCTCAAAGTTCCGACTAAATATTCAGGTTGCCTCTCGTGAGAAGGGGCTGTCGCCAAACCATGTAGCTGCAGCATCTACGGATGCCTCCGACAAGCCACAATACCAGGAGCCACATCGCAACACTGTTGCCGATGCTGGTTTGATAAATGTCCCAGGTTCGCGGAAGTCAGAAACTTGCCATAGCGATATTCCGCAATCGAGAAAAGGTGTCAGGAGCCCTTCGATACCCGACTGGTGGGATTCACTACACGAGTGCCCAGCATCGGACTTCGACACTCAGATCTCGAGGACCACGGCCATTCAGCCCCAACCCCAACTTCAGCACTACAGCTGGTCTCGTGGGTGCTGCAAATCAAATAACAGTATAAATATACTGGAGCCTCCTCTTGCATTAAGCAGCGGGGTCCTGTATCGCAGCTTGGCACATAAATACAGTGTCATGTTCTCAATGTGTAAGCTCAAGCATATCCGCGGATGAGGCGCCAGTGCTAACCAATGATCAGTCAACGACGAGTTTTGTGTTGTACCGCTCAGCACAGACTGTCTTGACAACCCTTTCCGAGCCAGGGAGGACTTCGCCGAGAGTTATAATTTTCTATCACACGCAGTCATGGCGCTCACGTCTCATCACCTGTCAAAGAGGACGGAGTCGACGGTATTGCGAAGGGAGACTCAAGCTCATTGGTCAATTGCATTGCAGTCGTTAAGCACCGCGCTGTCCCGTACCGACATACTGCCTCTCTTGGACACTATACTGCTTCTAATCAATTTCGAGGTAATCTTGCCATCTTCGAGGCTCAAGATGGGGACAGGCTGACGGGTTCTCCAGTCGACACAATCCGCTTTCGGTATGCTCAATATGCACCTTGGAGGGGCGAAGCGCCTTTTGGAGCAGCCAGGGGCAATGGAAATCTTCGCTCGAAGCTCAAGGATGAGGGCACAGGTAGCGATGCTGATATGGTGGGATGTGACGAGCGCTCTGACATCGAGGTCGAGGCCACGCCTTGTAGACCCATACCTCGACTCGCTGAAAGATTTCAACCAAAGAGATGGCTGGTCTTTCCTCACGTTAGCCGGGTGTCCGACGGCGTTTGTCGTTGCTATGGCTCGCCTAGCCGCGCTGGCGCACCGCCACGAGCGTCTGTCTGCGAGCCGGCGCAACATACACGATGCCGACTTGCAACTAATACTCGACGAGGTCAGAAGCTACAATCACATCTGCGAGCTTGTCTGCTGCCTCTCCTACACCCACTTCAATAGTACAGGTACCGATGGCGCCCTGAATCGCCATTATTGTATCGAGGCTTGGCGGCATGCCATCTTACTTTACACGCTGCGAGTCTTCAGTACCAACCAGACCAACCAAGATCTATCCTCCATCAGCTACCACGCGCGCATGATTCTTGACAGCGCTCGCTGCATTCCACCAACAGAGCCATTTCAGAAACAGGTGCTTCTCCCGGTCTTTCTCGCAGGTGCGGAGGTTGATGATGAGTTCAACCGATCATTCGTCAGGACATACTGCCGGCATTGGAGCAAGGCCTGTAACTTCGATCAGTTCAGTGGTGCTCTGGCCTTGCTAGAGGGTATCTGGAACGATTGGACTCCTGACAATAGAGGTCTCCATTGGTGGGGTGTTAAAATTGGCAACGGGGGTGAGTCCGTTCGTGCTGAAGGGGACAACGAGCTTCAAAAACAATTGCTTCTGGGCTAGATAAGCCAAATGATTAGACTTCACGAGAATAAGACTCCAGTACAATCTTTTATGGAGCCACACATTGGTATTAAGTCCATATGAATGCTCGCATCGGGTATCCAACAAACAATCTCCACTATTGAATCGCGGCCCTTGGCCATCGACCTCATGGAATAGATAGACCTTCAGCAAAACACTAAACAAAGCACAACTAGACGGTCTTCTCGACAGTGGTGCTTCCGGCCTTGTCTCCGGGCATGTCCTCGTGGTGGACGATCTTCTCGACGGCGGAGGTCATACGGTCGGCAAGCGCCTGGTCCTCGAAAACTGGTCTGTGTCAGCAAATGTCTTGGGTGTTTGATATAAGTCGGGCGAAACGTACTGAAAGTAAGCTCTTCGAGGGTCTTGCCAGCTGTCTCGGGAAACATGAAGAAGACAAAGACAATTTCGAATCCGAGCCAGCAGCAGTAGGTAATAAGGTACCTCCACGAGATGCTGTCAATGCCAATGGGGTTGAGGAAAGTGGTCAAAAAACCGGCAAGACGGCCAAAGACCTGGAAGAAGGAGATACCGCGCGAACGCAGAGCGTAGGGCCACAGCTCGACGAGGTAGGTGTAGGTCAAGGCGTTGTAACCGATGTTGTAAGCGGGTGCGTAGAGGAAAATGAAGACGAGTGTTGCCCACGAAGCCGCATCGTTGGGTACTCCCGTCTGCTGCGCCTTGACGGCGTAGCGCATGGAGATGGTCCAGGAGATGTAGATAGCCAAGAGGCAGCAAACGCATGTCATATACATGACGCGGCGACGGAAGCGACGCACAAGCATGGCGACGGTGAAGGCCATGACGAGGGACCAGCACGAGTTAACGAGGTTGATCGACTGCTTCACGCCAGAGTCTGTGTATCCAATCATAGTGAGGAGGTCGCCGAGATAGTATGAGATGAGCGTGTTACCGGACCACTGGGTGAAGAGACCCAACATGGCGGTGACGAGGGCACGACGACGCATACCGACGGATCGGAGCAAGTCAGCCCAGGTCTCCTTGGAAGCCTCGTACTCGATCTTGATGGTCTCGGAGATCTGGGCGATTTCGGCCTTGACGAACTCGGAGTCCTGGTTACCCTCGGCGTGGTAGGTGACGAGAACCTGGTGCGCTTCATCAACGCGGTCCTTGGTGATGAGCCAACGGGGAGACTCGGGAAGGAACAGGACGAAGGTGATCTGGAGCAAAGAGGGGCAGATTTGGAGCCAAGAAGGGACCCTCCAACCATAGTCGCTAGCAATGCGGTTGGTACCGTAGCAGATGCCGGCGGCGGTAATCTGGCCAACGAAGTAGGAGACGTTGAAAAGCGAGGTCATAATGGGACGCTCCTTGGGGTAGGCAAGTTCTCCAATGAGGGCGGAACCAGCAACGATACAGACAGGAATACCGAAACCGAGGATGACACGGGAGATGATGTACATGGCGACGTGCTGAGAGCAACCTTGGACAACAGCACCGACAACCATCACCCACGAGCCGATAAAGATAGACCAACGACGACCGAATTTGCGGTTACACCAGGGGACAAGAGGCAAGCTCAGAAGAGCACCCAATGAGTAGGCGGCGCCGATGAAGCCCTGGAACGCACCCTGGGGGTGGTCGAAGTACTCCTGCCAGGATTCGACGATTTGAAGAGCGTTGATCAGCTGGGAATCGAAACCGGAGGTCAATTCAACGCCCATACACGTGGGGAAGAGCTTTCGTTCGTTAGCAAGTCCGCAGCAGCCACTTTCTTTCTCCGGGACCTACCATGAAGTAAAGGTAACGTAGATTGGGCTTCTTGTACCAGGGGACCTTGTCCTCCTCGACAATGCGAGTGAGGACGGGGTCGACCTCGGTCTGGTTGCCCCTGTTGACGAACTTGGACATGTTGGCGTTTTGGGACGTGCGAGCGCGTCAACCACGATGGACGAGTATCAGGAAAGGAGGTCGTCTGGGGAGTGGGAAGACTCTCGACGACGCGACGAGGGCCGGGCCAGGCTTTAATATATTTTGGTACGGGACCCTCCCACCGCCAGGATTGGCAGCCAACAAGGCCATGGTTACTCCATGTGCCCTCTTTGGGGAGTCTCCGCTCAGCCTGCCCCGTTGGTCCTATTGGCACCGTGGCCCGCGAACCGAAGGCGCATGGGGCCTGTCGTGTCAGTGCGCGCGATGCATGGCAAGAGGCCATACGGCGGTGCTTGGCGCCTCGTCCGTCTCCTCATGCGGTCCGAATTTCTTAAACCCCGGGCTGCAGCAACGGCACGTACCTTGTACAGGGGAACATCGGTAAATGTGTGGTGCTCGCGGGGTGGGGGAACGATGGTGAGGAGACTCCAACCCAGGGCGACGCCAGACCGAGATGGCCATTGGTCGGCAAATTAAGGAGCACTAGGGAGAGAATAGGCTATTGTGGGGAGGTGTGGGTGAGCAGCATCTGGGGTCCAGCTGGAGGGGGGAACCGCCTGGACTTGGCTTTTGCTTAGCTGTCCTCGGAGGGAAGCTTCTCATCCTCGCTTCGAGAATGTGGGAGTGTGACCAGAGTGTGTGATTGGGGGGATTGTTTTCCACAGGAAACTTTCGGAGTCCGAGGTGGAGCAGAGCCGTCCAAGCAAACGGGTTGGATGCTTCGACCGTTGGGGAACTACAATGGGGGCCGCTCGTGAGACGACAAGGTCAAGCCACGGCACAGAACCTTGGCTAGCCGTCATCGCGTGAGAGAATGCGGCGGCACATCCGCCGTGGCAGTCTCGCTGACTCGGGCGTCAATATTCGGAGCTATTCCATGAGCTTAAGCAAGCCACAAGTCCGGGGGAGCAGGGGCGGCCAACAAAAGCCCTGAGGGTGCCAAGAGCAATTCGGCGGACAGTCGACCAGAAAAAACAACGAGAAAGGAGCATCACAGGATGGGGAAATGGCTGCGGCGCTGCAGGCTGCATCCTCGAGAACCGATCAGTGCTGATCGAAAAGGGAGGCTGTCACGGATGAATGCTCGACTCCAGCCGGCAGAGACCCGCTTTTCCGGAGCCTGCGGCCAATTTACCGGCTTGGCTCCCCTCCGCTACCGAAAACCCGCATTAGGTCGTCACGTGTGATCCCAAGGGGGATGCGGAGGGACGGTGCCATCAGAATCGGCTGGTGATGCATCTAGGATGAACTTGGAACGCGTTTCGAGTCGATCGAGAAGCCTGTTGCACGTTGCAGACGATGCGAGATGGTCTTCGCCCGTTTAACGTTTGAATTAAGCTGCACGTTAGTGCCAAGGACCTCGACAACCTACAGGAGCCGCAGGGCATCAATGCTACGGTCAAGGGACTGTGTTCAAGACCCTGACTGCTAGGTACTCCAACGCACACTAGATTTACGCTGCCTCTGGCATGAATGACTTCCGTCGCAACCGATTTCGTGGCTTTGTTGGCCTCTTGGAATTGTCACTCTGTAGGCATCAGTGATTCCATCACCCATGTTGTCAGGACGGCGCCGGGGAGCTCCCGCCTGTGCTGTCATCAAAATTTCCGGCTCGCATACAATTGCCATAGTATTGGCCAGCGATCCGGGGCAACCGCGGCCAGTTGAGCCAAGATACGAACAGGTATGGGTGACCAAGGCTTGTCTCGGTCCTCGTCGAATCGGGGCTCGAGGGTCTGGCACTCACCGACACAGTCCTCGGGGAAAGCGCGCTTTTCTAGAAGCACTGCGTCCAGATGTTTGGTGCGGCTGAAGATTGACATGAGGTGGCGTCTAAGCTTTTGGAGTGGTGGCCCAATTTGCCTCTTACCCCGGATAATATGCACGCTCTCGAACTTCTGTACTCCACGCGTATCCACGAGACCTACTCCTCAGCTGAGGGTGAACCCCTCACGTATGATGAAGCGCAATTGTGGTAATCGCCGAGTTTTTGATCCATCGGACGTGCTTTCGCGAAGCGGAATTCCATCCTATCTGGTCCAGCTCAACCCTTGGTTGGTGCCCAAAACGGTCCCTGTCGCTTACATGCACATACAACCCTCCGCTCCCCGGTTGTGCCGCCGGTGCAGACGCGCCAAGCAGCGGCAGGCAATCAAGACCAAACAGCCGGCATGGCAGAACTAGAAAACGAGCGCGCTCAAACTCGGCTTCTAGGCGCGCTGTGCGTCTTAGCGCGCTGTGCAGAGCAAAGGTACGGGGAGCTCCCGAGGAAAGAGGTGCTCGACATTGAGACTATGGAAATGCAAATCTAGCTACTCGTGACAACCTTGTGAACAGCCTTTGCGAAATAATCTACATTCTTGGTGTTCAAGCCCGCCATGCTGATACGGCCATTCTTGGTCATGTAGACATGGGCCTCTTTGCGCAGGCGAAGGACCTGCTCCTCTGTCAAACCCGTGAAGCTAAACATGCCGATCTGGTCGGTGATGTGGTTCCAGGTGCCCGGAGTGCCGAGCGCCTCGAGCTTCGATCGCAGTGCATTGCGCATGTCCTTGATGCGGCCAGACATTGTGGTGAGGTTCTCCTCCCACTCAGCGAACAGCTTGGGGTCGTTGAGAACGGTGCTGGCAATGCGAGCGCCGTACAAAGGAGGGTTGGAGATCTCGGAGCGCTGGAGAATGGCGAGCTGCGAGGCCAAGCGCCCGATTGTTGTGGCGGCCTCTGGGCCAGGACCGGTGATGGCATGGAAGCAGCCTGCCCGCTCACCGTAGAGACCGAAGTTCTTTGCGAAAGACTGGGCAATCAGCAGCTCGAAGCCTTGCTCGATGAAGTAGCGGACAGCCGCGGCATCACGGGCGAGGCTGCCTGACGCGAAGCCCTGGTACGCCGAGTCGAAGAAGGGGAAGTGCTTCTTGGCCCGAATGATCTCAGCAAGCTCCTTCCACTGATCAAGCGTAGGATCGACTCCAGTGGGGTTGTGAGCGCAAGGGTGCAGGAGAATGATGGACTGATCAGGGGCGTCCTTGATCGCCTTCTTCATCCCCTCAAAATCCAATCCCTTGGTCTTCTTGTCGAAGTACGGGTAGTTGGCTGTGGGTAGACCGACATTGTTGAAAATCTGGTGGTGGTTTGCCCACGTGGGATTCGAGACGTAGACGGTACGGTTGCCCTTGAAGAACTTGGCGAGGAAGAGTGCACCCAAGTGGACGGCACCGGTGCCCGATATGGTCTGTATCGAGGTCGCGCGCTTCTCCTTCAGAGCAGGAGAGTCGGCGCCCAGCATCAACTCGGCGGCCTTGGATGTGAAGCTCTCGATACCGGCGATCGGGGCGTACTCATGGTTGAGTTCGGGGTTCGCTCGGAGAATGTCATCCGCCTGGTGAAGATGCCGAGGTCAGCACAAATCCTGTAGGAATACATTGGGGACACTTCGGAGCTCGCTGTGCACGGAAGGCCATCCGAGCATGGAGCTGTCGTGGCCTTACGTGATGACGTTGGCGCTCGGATAGGTGTCCGCCGGGCAATTGAAGGGAGAAGGAGCTTACCTTTTTCACGACGGGAAGAACCCAAGGCTTTGCGTTGTCGTCGCGGTAGGCGCCAATTCCCTATTTCCAGTCAGCCCGAGATGGTTCGAATATGCGTTTGTCGTGTGCGACACGTACCAGATCAACCTTGTCCGGGCTCTCGTCAGCTCTGTAGGCACGCATGAGACCGAAGAGGGGATCTTCGGGCGCCTGGGGAACGACATCCGCGGGGAAGCTTGTCGTCGAAGCCATTGTGTTGGGGGACAGGTGGTTGGCGATATTATTGATTCGAGCTGTGGGAGAGGGTGTGACCAAGGACTTGGGCACTGACTCCTGTTTTGTAGATGACGATGAAGGTGGCATGGTGGGCAGCTTCGCAGATTGTGGGGTGATAAGTCTCGGGGCAGGTGCGACTGGGGCCTGGAGAGGCCGGAGGTGCTCCGATCAAAGTCCGACAAGCAGGTGATTGAAATTCCTGGGCTGTGATTGGAGTCGGGAGAGCAGAGCCTGCACTGGGCCGTGTGTAGTAACCCGCGGCGAGTCGCTGGCGAAGTCCCCGTGTCGAGGTTTGCAGTGCAGTGCGGCTTATGCTCGTACAGTACAAGTACAGTACAGGGCAGTCGGACGCGACAGAGTGGGTAAAGCACTGCGGCTTTGACTTAGCGCTCAACGTGGAAGCGGGCAAATCAGCGCGTACCTGGAGGTAATGTCGTATCGACCGAAAATCATTGAGGGTTTCTACAAGTACGAGCAACTGCAGCCTCGCGTTGCTGGGTCCCACGTTTTCTTATACCCCAGATGAGGTCACCATGGAGCCGAGGCCTTCGGCACCCCGGGTTCTCCCTCGATCTCCCGACGGAGAATCCAGGGCACTTGATCTGCACTAATGAAATGAATGGCACTTTTCCAGATCTCCATTAAGTGCTGTTGCATTCATACGGTCCTGGTAGGGTATTCTGTTCGCAGCAGTTGTGTCGCTGTCACATGAAAATATCTCAGCGGTTAGATCAGACAACCACTGCTCACGCTACCAACGTCATGTGCACAAGCGCAGCTTTCATATTCACATGTTTATCGATGTTTGCTTAGAATATCAAATCCCATATCACCAGAGACAGGCAAAGTCCGCTTGTCGCGTAGAATGTCCATCTGGCTGTGCTCGGTCGCTCGGTCGCCTTCTTCAGCTGCTTATTTCCCCCGGTGATATTCTCGGCTGTGTCCTGGGAGTCGGCCACGAGCAGTTCGATCTGGTCGTTCTGCGTCACGAGATTTTCGATTAGCTTTGTTTGCAGTTCGCTGACTTCGGCAAGCGATTTTGTCGCCATTCTGCGGAATGTGAGTTGGAGCTACACCGTACTGCCAATTGCGAACTTACTGGACCGACTTGTTCATGGTCTCAAAATGATTCATCATGTCCTGATTGCCTTCCTCAAACATCTGCACCTGCTCTGCGCTCAAGCCCTGGTCTTGGTATGCATCATCCTGACGAGCGTCGTCCAGGCCGCTCATTGTTTTGCGTGGTGGCTTGAACTCCGCAAAGTCGGCCATGGGTACTTGCGAACCCAAGCTGCGATTCAGCTCGACCTCTCTCAACAGGCGTTGTTCCATCATATCTTTCTGTGTTTGCGAACAGAGGTTCAGCCGTTGCCGCAAATACCATAGCACGCCGTCCCGATGTGTCTTGATTTCGTGTGCTCGTCCCTCGGCCTCCAGGTGCTCTGGAGTCTTCCCGCTCGCAACTCCACCGGAAGCCCACGATCCCAGCGCTCCAAGTTTTGTGCCGTATTTCCTTTGTATTTCCTTTGTCTCGGTGCCATATCGTATCTTCTCGGCGCCGTCGAGCTCCTCGATGCTGTAGTTTAGATCCCCTAGCATCTCCTTCGCATTCCGGTCTACTTCCTCGCGATCGCGATCTGAAAGTACAGCTGCCTGACCTTCCGCGTTTGTGCCGTGGGTTCGACGAGGTTGTGCTCGAGCTAGGTACGCACGCCGGACACTTTGTAAATGTTCATGGAGCCTGACGATATGGGAGTTCTGGTGACACCGTTAGCTAGGGTGCATTAGTCGAAGGCAATATGGCGTACTATGCGGAGCGCCTCTTTCAAAAACCCATCAACAGTTTCCAATGTCACTTGCTTGCGTGTAGTCGGGGCGCTTTGCTTCTTCAGAAGCTCGTCGAATTCCGGTGTGCGATCCATGGTTGGAGGGCGTGAGACCAGCTCCCTACTCCTTTTATGTGATCGAAGTCGCAATGCCTAGCATGTGCTTGTCCGTGCAGCCTCCTCTGTTATTAGTCCTCCCGTGTAGCGTTCCGTAGTTCAGGACTTTGGTTGCGGATCTTGATCTATAGGGATTGCGAACAGCTACGTAGCCGAAGCTCGACACCCGCTTCGGGCCCGTAGTTGGCTGAGTCAGCATTCAAGCTACTGGTACAGACTACCCTACAGTCTCCTCCACTGCATGGCTATGATCTATATTCGGACTTCATGAAGATTTGTCTAAATCCTTTCGTCCTTATCAGTAACATGGCCATTTGCTTTGGTGAGGTCTCTTGATTTGATACTTGTAACACTACAGTGGCTTTGTTTACAACGTTGGTTAACCGTAAGCACTTTGAAAACCCACCCGGGCAATCTTGATATCGGGCATTTACACCACAACGTGTGGAAACGTGACTCGTAAACAAGAGAGACCCCCTTCGAGTACGGCTGCCGCACAAGAGGGCTCGTCTGGCACTATGATGTATCGTCGTTTCGTGATGCTTGGGATCAGCTAATGGGTTCTCTTTGGCACCGATGACGGCCGGAAGAAACGGAAATCGAGCGGCTCGCATCGGACAACGACCGGGCCAATTCCATCACATACATCCAACTGCTTCTCCAGAACGGAAATAAGCCCCAGTTCAAGCGGAAATATCGTCATGACGAACTCGGTCGACGCAAGGTAACAGCATGGGAGACGCCGATTTCGCCACGGCCATTTTCCGAAAACTCCTTCAGGAGACTTAAACCCTGTTCTTTTGTGTTGTTCTTCAATCTCAACTCCCATGGCGTTCAACACGATTTGCACGCTCCGCTACTGCCCACCATGAATGAGGTCGACCGCGTATCGACCGACGCCTCAGCGGAACGAGCCCGACAACCCGACGAAAACTCACACTCCGACAGCGATGGTCCGGTCCGTCCACACGCCCTTGAGCGTTTCACCTCCGTAGTAGGGGACTCACACATGCCCGGCCTGGAAGATACGGAGCACATGTCCCGCGTATCGAGCGGACCGCCTTACAGCGCCTTCACCCCGGGAATGAAGAAATGGATTACCGTAATGGTCACAGTGGGCAGCTTCATCTCGCCTGTCACAGCCAACATTTACTTTCCAGCTTTGAACCCCATTGCCGAAGACTTAGGGGTATCAATTGGCTTGGTGAATCTGACTTTGACGACGTACATGATCTTCCAGGGGCTGTCGCCGACCTTGTTCGGAGATTTTGGCGATAGGGCGGGCAGGAGACCGGCGTATATCTTGGCTTTTCTGATATACCTCTGTGCTAACATCGGGCTGGCCCTGCAGCGGAATTATGCGGCTTTGATGGTCCTGAGATGTGTTCAGAGCTTCGGGAGTTCAGGCACAATAGCGCTGGGATATGCGCTTGTGGCCGACATTGCTTCGACTGCAGAGAGGGGACGGTATATCGGCTTCATCGGCGCTGGTATCAATATCGGACCCGCATTAGGGCCTTTTCTGGGAGGTCTGCTCAGCCAGTACCTTGGATGGCCTTCGCTGTTCTGGTTCCTAGCTATCTTCGTTGCGGCATGGCTCGTTCCCTGGGTCTTTACCATTCCAGAAACGTGCCGTAGCGTCGTTGGCAATGGGTCTGTACCCGCACAGTCTTGGAACTTGCCATGGATCGAATATGTGCGCAAGAGCAAGACGCAGCATCAGGGGCGGGCTCAGACACGGAAGCTGCGTTTTCCGAACCCGTTGCGGACTTTGGTGGTAATCTTCGAGAAAGAAATGGGATTGATTTTGGCGATTAACTCGATCCTCTACATTGGCTTCATCCTGACGGCGGCTACGCTGGGAACACTATTCAAAGAGATCTACGGGTATAACGATCTTCAAGTTGGATTGTGCTACCTGCCTTACGGTATTGGATCTTGTGTGGCCGTCATTGGGCAGGGCTATATCCTGGATTGGAACTATCGCCGGATGGCCAAAAAGCTCGGCATGGTCATCAGCCGTCGACGTGGCGACGATCTCAGCAACTTTCCTATCGAAGCTGCTCGTATCCAGCCAATCTACCCGACCATTACCCTCGGTGTCGCTGCGCTAATAGGCTACGGTTGGACTCTGCAAGTCGAGACGAGCGTTGCCGCCCCGCTCGTCCTTGTATTCTTCATTGGGCTCCTGGTACCGACTTCCTTCAACGTCCTGAATACCCTCATCGTCGATCTATATCCTCAGGCGCCAGCGACGGCAACAGCGGCTAACAACCTTGTTCGTTGCCTGGTTGGTGCAGCGGGCGCTGCGGTCATCGAGTACATTATTCAGGGCGTAGGCCGGGGATGGACCTTTACGATCTTAGGACTTCTGATTATGGTGTGTCTGCCTGGCTTGGTGCTGATTCAGAGGAAAGGCATGGGCTGGAGACAACAGAAGAAGGAGCGGGATGAAGCGCGAGCTCGAGCCAAAGCCGAAAAGCAATAGGTAACAAACGTGGTGCTAAATATGAACATTTGATATCCATCCTCGCTTCCTCTATAAGGCAGGAATAGCTTGGTCGACAGGCATTCGCTGGGCTTCCCACATCAGCCAGTCTGATCTCGTTGTTCTGTATCATGCGTTAGCGTCTCGCTCCGGCGTGAAATGAGGTCTTCCCGGATACTTACGGCAGCAGTCCCATCTGGTTGATCTTCCAAATTCCCACGCCCAACGCAACCAATTGGCAAACCACGTAGACAAACTTAACCTGCAACATCTGCGCCGCATTCCGTTCCGACTGGAATTTCTCAAAGGCCTGGTTCGTGTTCATCAAACCCATAGCTGGATTCTTGAACGCCATGAATACCATCATGATGCTGAAGATCTGGAGCGAGTTTCCGGACATGTACATCATGATAGCTGTCATTGGGAGACTCTTCACAGGGGCTAGCGCCACTTCCCAAGCCTTCTTCAGTTTGAGGGTATCCATCTCTTCGGCGGTCGGTTGCTTTCGTGGCTGTTGCTTGGAATCCTTGCCAGACTTCTAAAAGTTGCGTCAGCTGTTGGACTCTGAGAAGACGGGGAGCTTTGAAGGCGAACCTTGGAGCCAGATGCAACCGCGCCGGAGAAGCCTTGGGGGTCGGGTATGTTGTTCGCCTTGGACTTAGCCGGCGGCGGCGACTCAATCTGAGCGACCCATGTGGGCGTGGACGATGTTGTTAAGGACATTGCGATGGCTCTGAATGCGATGCGCTGGGGCTACTGCAGGCTGTCGAGTTCAAGACGTGGGTGATGACAGTTGCCGCCCTGAGCATTCGGAGCTCAGGATGGGGTGTTGGCTGGACCCACCCCGCTTAACGGCCTGGCAGGCTCAGGCTGCAACCACCGTTGGCAGCTTATCGATAGGAGCCCCGGGTCCCCGTAATCAGGTAAGCGCGAGAGTCTTGCCCCTTTCGAGACCAGGTTGAGCTTGAAGACGAGAACCGCATCCACGACGACCTCTTCCTCGCCGCGCCCTCTTTGAAATCCCAACGGTCGCGACGATATCCGGCTGAGCCTCCTCACCGAACACCGAAACGCTCGAGAGCCCTGCGGTCTGGGCGCATATGTGACGGGCCCCCCTCCAAGACGGGCGTGGTTATACGTACATCCAAATCTTGGTCCCATTGGCCGTCAGAAGGTGTCGCGCTGGTGAGGGGTCGCAAGCACCCGCTCCCCATCTTTGTTGGGCTTGCATCGCGTGACGAGATACCACTGCCGAGCAGAACAAAGATAGGCGAATCCCTTGCCGGGGTACAAGTACGGCGCAATGGCGAGCTCCGCCGGCGGAGGAGACTCCAAGCTGTTTGCCAGAGTAAGCCTCCTACCTTGCAACACTCTGCTCTTTCTCAACCGAAGGCAATGGTCACCGCTTCCTGGCGGCCGTCGTCGCTTGGTCGACCACATCCACAGCACCTTCACATGATCTGTCAGCCCTTGCTGCGGCAGGGCCGTGGATAGGTGGTCATGTTCCTCGCGTATATCCCGCCACCGGTGTACAACAGTAGGCTAAGGACTCGACAGGGCAAAGTGGCCGAGCTGCGTCTCGAGCTTAACAGCGGGTCCAAGAAGGATAAGAATTATTCGGGCAAGAAGGTTGCGCTGAAGAAGATCGTGGCCAACATGACCATGAGCAATAATGACATGGTCGCGCTTTTCCCTGACATTATTGGATGCATGCACCTGCAAAGTCTCGAGATCAAGAAGATGTAAGTCACTGCTAAGCGCGCAATATAGACAGGGGCTCACCGAGGAAAAGGTGCTTCTTGTACCTGGTCAACTACGCCAGATCAAGACCAGAGATAGCCGTAAAGGCGATTCCTCTACTTGAGCATGTAAGTCTTCCATAAGATCACAGTGAGCGCCGCTGACAGCAGGCAGGACCTGGAGGACACCAACCCCCTAGTTCGAGCTCTGGCTCTTCGAACCATTTCGTATATCCACGTCCGCGAGTTCGTCGAAGCGACTGTACCAATCGTGAAGCATACATTGAGAGATCCCGACCCCTATGTTCGAAAGACTGCGGCATTCTGCGTTGCCAAGTTGTACGACCACGACAGGCATATGGTGGAGCAGTCGGATCTCATCGACCGGCTGAACTCCCTTCTTCGAGACGATAATCCTACCGTCGTGGCAAGCGCCCTAGCCGGCCTGATGGACATTTGGGAACGAAGCGATGCTATCAAACTCACAATCGACTACAAGAACGCATCGAAGATGGTTGCTATTTTAGCTGACTGCTCAGAGTGAGTGGCCGAGAGGTCAGGGTACCAACATCTGCTAACGTCTCTAGATGGGGTCAAACATATATCCTTGAAGCCCTTATGTCGTACGTACCTCAGGACTCAGGGGAAGCGCTGCTACTCGCCGAGCGCATCACCCCTCGGCTATCGCACTCGAACTCTTCCGTGGTCCTGACATGCATTCGCGTGGTGCTGTACCTGATGAACTACATTGCCGATGAGAAGCAGAACACGGCTCTGTGCAAGAAGCTCTCGCCACCGTTGGTCACCTTGCTCGCAAAGGGCCCAGAGGTCCAGTATCTGGCATTGAGAAATGCCCTCTTAATATTGCAGAGACGTCCCGAAGTCCTGAGAAACGACATCCGGGTCTTCTTTTGCAAATACAACGACCCGATCTATGTCAAAGTCACAAAGCTGGAGCTCATCTTCATGCTCGCGAACGAGAAGAACATTGATGAGGTCTTGACGGAACTGAGGGAGTACGCCACTGAGATCGACGTGCATTTCGTCCGAAAGGCAGTGCGCGCGATCGGAAAGCTCGCCATCAAGATCGAGCCAGCGGCACGAAGATGCATCAATTTGTTACTCGAGCTCGTGGCTACTAAGATCACCTACATTGTGCAAGAGGCGACTGTTGTTATTCGCAACATCTTCCGAAAGTATCCCGACCAGTATGAGTCTATCATTGGCACGCTCTGCGAGCACCTTGATTCTTTAGATGAACCCGAGGCTAAGGCGGCGATGGTGTGGGTCATTGGGCAGTATGCCGACCGGATCGAGAACAGCGATGCACTTTTGGAAGATTTCTTGTACTCGTTCTCGGAAGAACCTGTGGAGGTACAGCTGGCGTTGCTTACGGCGACGGTTAAGCTTTTCATCCAACGGCCGACCAAGGGACAGGAGCTGGTGCCAAAGGTGCTGAAGTGGGCTACTGAAGAAACGGATAATCCCGATCTTCGTGACCGAGCTTACATGTACTGGCGACTGCTGTCGACCGACATGAATGCAGCCAAGGAGATTGTGATGGGAGAGAAGCCCCCTATCACAGCCGAGTCAGAACGTCTGGATCCAGCGACTTTGGAAGAGATGTGCTTGAATGTCGGTACTCTGGCGACCATCTACCTCAAGCCGGTACAAACAGTCTTCCGGTCTGCTCGACCACGCAAGCTCCAAGACTCCCCAGCCTTGCAGAAGCACAACACAGTGGCATTCGGCGAGAACCACAAGAGCATCAGTATGTTTGGGAAGGGCGGCCAGGCTACTGATATCGATCTGCGGACTAGGCAAGCCGCATCAGCCAACGGTGGCCAGGGCAACATGGGTCAGGCTGTCAACGACGCCGACGCATACTTTTCGTCGGTCGGCCCTCAGCAAATGGCAGCTATGAGAATCAACCAGGAAGACGATCTCTTCGGCGGAGGAGGCGGAGGTAATGCGACGGGCTACGTGGTGAACGCCCATGCTCCGCAAGCTGTGATTCAGCCTGCGCAAGGAGCTGGCAGCAACGGTGACTTGTTGGTGCTCTAAGCGTGGGTAGGTAGTTTGCTATGATACCTGAATATGAGCGATGTTGTATTTTTCGAGACCCGATTTTCTCTACAGTGATCACAGATGCTACAGCTCCTGGAACGCTTTACGTGAGGCGGCAGCAATCATCGGAGAGCTGATAGCGGCCACGGCAATGACGGTGGTGTAGCTATGGCGGCTACGGTGGTTCATCCATGGTAGGAAGTTGTTTGAATGAAGTCTAGCACAGCCATCCCGCACAACCCATCGGAGTCCCTTCCGTAGCCGATAAGCTTATCTCGCCAAACCCGCCAAGAGACCTGGTGTCGAAGCTACCACCGGTGGCGGCGCAAACGTGACCAGGGGCGCGCCGTCCAAGGGGCCAGCACAGCCTCTGGCCGTACACCACCAGCCAGGTCATGAGCCTTCGATTGCGTCCCCGTAGCTACTGTTGTTCCAAATCCGCCAAAGCCGTCCACGTTGCAATCCAAGAAGGCATACTGCCCAGGCGCGCATGCCACGCGTACTCGGTAAAAGACTCATGCAAGGGTGAGGAGGTGCTAGAGACGCAGATGGACCCTTTCAACTTTAAGCAGGTGAAACTGCGGGGACGGACGCAGGTTGGTCAGTAATGGGGAGGAGAAAGGTCGCACGCAGATTCTCGGGCTTGGTTGTCCGGGGGGTGGAAGCCCATGCGACTGGCCCTCCCTCTCTTGTCGCAAGGCTCCTCGAGGGCTCACTCATTCTGTGACATGACACCGTCGAAGCTGGACTTGCAACAGCGCGCAGAGCCCGCGTCTCACCGACGCCGTAGCACCCATATCTGTGCACGTTTGGCGAGACAACCAGCCTCTGACACAGATACTCCTTCGCAAGTCGTTTGCGTCGGCGACGGGATATAGTTGGCCAATGGGAACCCGTCGGTTGGAGGGCTAGGCCAACCTTAAGTGGGCGCGTTCAGCTGGAGGCGGGATGTTTGCCAGCGGTGGAGCGGCTGCGGAACTTGCGGAGGCCCTAAACGATCGCATATCTGCATCGTGTCGGCCTGGACTGGGTAAATGATGATTGATAGAAATCCCGTCCCATCATTACTGCGTGAGTTTCGCAAAGAATCCTCGACTCGACAACGGACGAGACCCAGATCGGATGAAGATCCTCCAGCTCTTGTCGTTGGGGAACCCGCTTCAACGTGGAAGGAGTGGACCTCATCGCACCTCCCCCGGCCGCCCCAAGCCCCGCGAGCCACTGAGCACTCAGGTGCTAAAGTTAGGGACCCCAGCGTGAGACCGGACACAAGAAGCCCTGTGAAGGGAAAGACTAGGCAATTCTCAAAGAATCAACAAGACTTCAATGAACATTTGAATATAAAGAAAATGCTTCAATGTTCTACAGCTCTATTTCTTGATTTTCAGCTTCAGTTTTGGCAGACGATTTAAAAAGAGACAGTTAATATAGATGGTTAAAAGAGACGTCTTGTATCTGGCTGCTCATCTCTTTCTGTCGTACCAAAGGTGTCTCTGCTGGCAGGTCCACTGGCCGCTGCCAGTGGCTCTGCACTCACCAGGCTGGCAGCCACTCCAGTGGGACTCGCCCCATGTCAACCTGACGTCCTTCTCCACGATCTCGGGCGAGTGACTTCCAACTTCTCTTCCTGCTCAACCATCCATTAACACCCCCATCAATCGTTAGCGATTTCTGCGCCTCGAACGGATTCCTCGATCGCTGGCTTTCCCTGATCGACCGCTCAACCGGCAGTCCGACAATTGCCGTCCCCCAAGTTGGGATTTCCAGGCAATCCGAACTTAAATCCCTACCGGGGCTCTCGCTGCTGCATTCCGCAGTCCATTCCCACTGAAACATGTCGGCTGCTGCGGACAACCTCAACCCACACGCCGCCGCCGCCGTCGCAGGCGACTCATCACGGTTGGAGCAGCCTAAAGACGCTGTAGCTATGGAGAAGATGCCCCAAGAAGAGGTCGAGAAGGATGAGGGCGGTGCCCGGGTCGGAAGTGCCCCCCAAGACGGCCAGCCCGGACCCATTTCTACCGAGTCAACCGACGTCAAGAAAACCGACAACGCCACTGCCGAGCCATCATCAGCAGAGGCCAAGGGTACCGACGAGGCAATCGAGACCAACCCCCCGAAGCCGCCGACCAAGGAGAGGTCAGACTCAATGGCCATCGGCCCAGCTCAGGACGAGATCAAGGCCGTTACTCCCGGTGCCGACGACGTTGGCCCGGTC
This sequence comes from Sordariomycetes sp. S80-01Y, assembly GCA_037042185.1. NCBI lineage: Eukaryota > Fungi > Ascomycota > Sordariomycetes > Sordariomycetes sp. S80-01Y. The sequence continues at coordinate 1,563,425 of JAXQJY010000032.1, forward strand.
TGTAACATCACTCTCCTCCTTACAAGTGGAAGCCGCCATCCATACAAGATCAGTGCCAGGTACCTGAGTCGAAGGAACGTGCCGATTCCGGAAGAGACGGAGGCTGGCCTGCCGGATCCCTTCAGCATCAGCGTTTACACCCTCAAGGAGCTCATCTTGAGGGAATGGAGGAATGATTGGGAGACTAAGCCCGCTAGTCCAAGCAGTATCCGACTCATTCACTTCGGGAAGTTGTTCGATGACAAGGAACCACTGAAGAGTACGTGGCGCCTTCCCGGCTGGGTGGAGCGAGTGCTGACATGATATAGAGTACCAACTACTACCCGAGAGCCCGAACGTGGTTCACATGAGTGTTCGTCCTCAAGACCTTGACGAGGAGGAGCCGAAGACAGGCGCGAAGAACGCCGCTCAAGGGGGAAGCGACGGTAGGCGGGAGCGCTCGGGCGGATGCTGCGTCGTCCTATAAGCAGCGGCACCACCCCAATTCAACATCATGCCAAACCACATCAGCCTTCATCGAAGGGTCTAGAAGGGGTTCAGGACTGAATGCGGCCGGAGATGGGGCTCGCTTGTCCGCCCCAATCACACTCCTTTTGGGATACCGTGCTTTTGGAAGGAGAAGCGCCGTTTCATGAAGAGATGCAACGAAGCGTGCAAAACCAGGGCAAACGGAGTCATAAGCGGCGTTGGGTTTATGGAATTTCTTGCGTTTTGTACATTTGCGCCCGGTCATCCTATAGGTTTGTAAGACGTTGCTGCAGGGGCCATACTGAGTCTGGCCGGGTATTTCCATAGCAGGATAGAATGCAGCTTTCCCACTACTTCAGCCTTCGTTAATCTCCTACGGCGATGCTTTAAGATGTGTAGAAATCATTTTCTCATGACTATTGCTGGTCTACCCGTCATCCCGGCCTTTTGCTACAGCCCGCAGTGATGCATGCTTATCAAATCTTGAGCTTCTTCTCCATCTCATCATGTACACCAGGCGCCTGGACACCCCCATCGCCGGTGAAGACGTCCTCCCACGAAATCATGTCCTCCCTCCCCTTCAGAATATCTTCGTGCACACTTGGTAGGCCCCCGCCTGCCTGTTGCAGCGCCAACGGCCTCCACTCGCCATCCTTGACAATCTTGAGCTCCATGCCTCGTCGTACGGGCTCCGCCAAGCCGTAGGTCGTGCGAAGGGTGTTCATGCGGAGGGCATCCTGCGTGGCTTCCCAGTTCTTGAGACGTGCCTCCAGAGGGTGGGACGAGGCTGGGACGGAGGCGGCTGCGTCGTAGGGCGAGGGCGCGATGCCGTGGCGGAGCGTGTCGTGGACTCCTGGGGCGGAGGGGGCGGACGAGGTTGTCGTGACGTGGGTCGTGGCCTTGGAGGCTTCGGGGACGATGCGCATAGACTGTGATGGTTAGTCGGTGGTGATGGTAGAGGGCTGGTGGGAGGCTCACCATCGCGGCGGTTGGGTTGCGGCGAGGCGACGTTCAATCTTCGTTGTGTTAATGACCTGCGTCAAGCTTCCTGGAAGTGTCGTGACGGCGGCAGAAGACTGGGCGGTTGATGTCGTTGTTCGGTGATGGAAGCTTAAGCTGTCCCAGGCTCCCGCCGCTTCGCGTTCAGATGGCAGCGGGCAGTCGTCACTGGCCACCCCACATCTCGCAACATCTTAAGCCCGACTATCACCGGCCCCGACAACGGCCTCGAGGTTGGTAGGTAGTCATCACTCCCCAATATGGCATCGCGGTCACTCCTTCTCTCGACGGAGACCATATTCCTGTCAATGGACATACGATGAGCTCCCTCAAGCTCTTTGCATCAACATGGCAACCCTCAAACCTCGCGCTCCGATAATACGCATCGCCAATGGCACCTTCTACCGCCACCATCCTAACTCGCGAACCGCGCATCCAAATCCGCCCTACTTCACCGACCTGAACTTCGAGTTACCGAGCACGAGCGAGAATCCAACGAATTGGTGCGTTGTTGGGCCTTCGCTGTCCGGAAAGACCACGTTATTACAAGCGTTGCGAGGACGACTGTTGTGTCAACCACCTACGGCTAGGAGCTTCCCATACTTATCGACAGATGCGGTACCCTCGCGGCTGAAGAACCCAGACAAGGCGATTCAATACGTGGGATTTGATGCAGAGTCTGCTGGTCTTGGAAACGGAGGGGCTACGACGAGCGCGTACCTGTCCGCGAGATATGAATCGAGGAGGGAGGACACCGATTGGTCGTTGAAAGACTTCCTACTGGGCAACACGCATTTGAACCCTCTGCAAAAGCTACCAGGAGATGATGACGGCTCTGTCTCTGTGGACTTTATGAATCGCGTGGTCAAGGATCTTAGGCTGAATCACCTCCTGGATCTTCCGGTCACGTTCCTGAGCAACGGCCAAGGGAGGAGGGCGCGTATCGCCAGGGCGCTGTTAAGACGGCCGGAAGTCCTGCTGTTGGATGAGCCATTCATGGGACTCGACCCGCCAACAGTCACCGGATTGAGTCCACTGCTTCAGTCTCTGGCTGAAAAGGCGAGTCCTAGACTTATCCTGAGCGCCCGACCACAGGATCCACTGCCATCCTGGGTCACTCATTTGCTTTACCTACGAACTGACTCTCAAATCGAGTCGATGGGGCCAAAAGACGTTGTTCTCGATGGGCTCAAGAAATATGTCCAAGGAGTCAAGCTAGGAGGCTTGAAAGAGGATGAGACGCTGCCGGTCGACACCCTGGAAGATATTGGTCGTGTTCTGCCCGCAGCGCCTTCAGCGAAGACCGTAGATGTGAACGAGACATCGGCTTATACTTTGACTCCGGCCAACCCCAACGCTGATCCTCTCATAGAGATGGAAGGTTGCAAAGTCCGATACGGTGACAAGGTGGCCCTGGGTAATTGGAAGCTCGACATCTCTGAAAGCTCGAGAGAAGGACTATCCTGGACCGTCCGTCGTGGGGAGCGATGGGGTGTTTTCGGGCCCAATGGCTCAGGCAAGACAACCATCGTCTCGCTGCTTTGCTCCGACCACCCACAAACATATTCTCTACCCATTAAGCTCTTTGGTCGCAGCCGCCTTCCAGAACCTGGGTCGGGACAACGTCCTCTGACCTTCTGGGACATCCAGGCCCGCATTGGCCACTCAAGCCCCGAAGTCCACCAACACATGCCCCGAAGCCTGACGATCCGACAAGTCATCGAAAATGCATGGGCAGCCACCTTTGGTTCAAAGCCCAAGCTTGATGCCGAAGCCAACGACAAAGTCGACGCCGCCCTGCGGTGGTTCGCCCCTGAGCTACGACCGGGTGGTTTGTCGCCGAACGATACGACCCTTGGATGGGCAGAAGATTACATGTTTGGCGAAATCTCCTTCTCCGCCCAACGCGTAGCCCTCTTCATCCGCTCCATGATCAAGGCGCCCGAGATCGTTGTCCTGGACGAAGCCTTCTCAGGCATGGACGACGCTGTACGTTCAAAGTGCACGCTATTCCTCGAACAGGGCGAGACGCACTGCTACAACGAGGAGCATCACATCGTCGATAGCGGTGTCCCGGACGTCAAGATCGCGGGGTTGAGCGAGGAGCAGGCGTTGATTTGCATCGCGCATGTGAAGGAAGAGGTGCCGGGATGCGTGCGGGAGTGGATGTGTCTGCCAGAGGCCAACACTGGTGAGCCGGCGCGCTTTGGGAGGCTGGATGGTCCGCTAGGTGAAGACGAGAGGAGGTGGCACGAGGTTTGGGGTTTCGACGCTGCATAGAGGCACAAGCTTAGAAAGGGGTCGGGGCCCTGTGCTAGCATGGATTGAGCTCCTAATGTCAACGCCCTCTGTGGAATCGTATGCATGAATTGGCCCACCAAGAGGTATCAATCGAACCAGACTCACCTATATCACTATCTTTGGCGGCTCATACATATACTCCCCAAATTTGAGAAAGAAATCTTGCCGCGCACTGTACTGACACTCAGCAGCGCCTGCTAGAGCACCGTGTGTTTAGCGTTACATTTACTGTGCTTCAACCTCATCACGCGACCCAGCAGCCGTTATGAACAACACCATCTCTGCTCCCGCAAACAGCTCATCCACCACAATGAACTCCGCACAGGAAGACGACGAGTCACTCTCGCCGCGCTATTGCGTTCCTCTCGGCTCACTGACCGCCCCGGTCGAGGTGGGCGAAATCGGGTACCGCCTCTCCCTTCCCGGCCCTCTCATCCGCAGCACTCGCGGCTCACACATCTCCCAGCTCAACCCGCGCCGGCTCCTCGGCCTTCTTCGCCTGGCCACCCCTGGGGCCACTACTCTTCAACAATGAGAGCAGCGATGCGCGGGATCACTGCGCGAACGAGCGAAGTACTGCCCCCCACGTGTGTCGCCCTGGCGGTGCTGACGGACACCTCAACAGCGTTCTTGTCCTATCTCCGCCTGTCCATGTACATGGCTGTAGTCTCCATCGCCATAACGCTGTCATTTCACCTCAAGCACCGGCCCACGCCCTTTGAGCTCCGCATGGCTAAGCCCCTGGGTGCTGTCTTCTGGGGCCTGTCCGTGGTGATGCTGCTGCTGGGGCTGGGTAACTACATCAGAACCGTCAACCAGTACAGCCGACGGGTGGCGATTGTGCAGACGGGGTGGAAGACGCAGCTGAGCCTGGGGGTGCTGGCCAGCTGCATTGTGGGCACTTGTGTTGTGTTGCTTGCTACGGCTGCGAGTGACACGAAGGGTGACATCAGGTCGATGCTTGTCATTACTTAGATCCAGAATGTAGAGCCACCGCCTTGGACGGACCGGGCGTCGCAACCCTTGAACCAGCCCGGCCAGTTGTGAATAATCAAAACCAATAGTACAACAGAAAAGTACCGCTCCCTTACGGGCCCTGCGCCTATACCTAAGAGTCCGGTAAGAAGAATGAAAAACTCATCGCTCATGTCTATGCATTGTTCGCCTTGCAGAACAAATCATTCGCCAGCCTATGCGGTGGCCGCGCAGTCGTATCCTCAGGACAGTGTCCAACCTCTGACCTAAAACGCATAGCATAATTCGCAGCTCCGCTCTGCAAGCCTTCTATACTACTCTCCTGCCCGTTCCAAGCCAGAACAGGCACCCGTGTGAGGTACGGTAGCGTGCCGCCGTGTGGTAGAGTTTCAAGCACATCTGTGCCCCAGTGCGCGTCGAAAGACTCCGTAGCTCCATCTTCGAGCCCGTCACCTTGGGCATCAAGACGGGCTTCCTCATCGTCGAGATACTCCTCGGGCACCTCGGGAATGTCGTTGTGAACGCCTATTATGGAGCTGGAGGTCTCGCTACCGGGGTAGACGGTGTAGTAGCCCCGGAGACGGGAGAGCTGGAGCACGTACTCCAGCCAGGCGGGATGTCTCTTACTAATTTCCTTGTGAGCTAGCATCGCCGGAGTTCCGGACGAGGCAGACTGTCTTTCCAGCACTTGGGAGACATAGCCATGCAGCTCGATCCACTTATCCCCCGAGAACAGCGTGGCGTCGCTGCTGGGCGCCTGCCAAAGGAAGGCATTGCCCTCGTCGTCCGCCAGCTCGGGGAGGCTGATGGGCTGTGAGTTGTCCAAGATCTTAGCTGGAGTGCTGAAGCTCAGACCCATCATGTTCGTGTCCCAGTTCTGGACGATGGCGCCGTTGGAATGGCGGTAGTGCAGCAGCGAGTACTTCAAGTAGTGGAGGAACTGGGGCGTTACTTCAGTGTTGGGCGAAAGGACCAAGACATAGGAGTATCTGGGGTTCCGCGGCCAGAAGGATTCGAGGAAGCGGACCGATGCCTCTTCCTCAGAGAGGCTTGCGCGCGGTATTCGGTGGCGGAGAGAAAGCATGTGTGGTCGGTGGCCGCCGTGGCCTGTCTTGGGTGGCCATTGGTATGTTGAGATGAACTTCTCAGCCTGCGCATCTATCCGATGCGGAAGCTCGATGGTGAGGTGAGGGACGGGCATAGCCCCCATATCCACCTGCGCGAGGGACCGAAGTAGCCTTTTCAGGTTACCCGAGCCCTGTGGTGGTGCGTGAATGACGATGTCAACGTGCACCTTGTCCCAGGCTGCCAGAGCTGCTGAGTCAAGTTTGGTCATCCATGCGAGACGTGTCCCGGGACGATCTGGCAGCTCGATGAGAGCTGATTGGAAACTCCTAACCTGATCTCGCACTCCATTGAGGAAATAAGACTCCTCGTCGGTGGTTGAGTCAATCATGATTGCTTGCGGGTGCATGTAGAGGTTGATGTGGTCTGTGGCGGTTTGTTAGTCTATCTCCGGCATCGCGCGTTGTGCCATGAACCTACACATCGCCCGAGCCGCGCAGATCGACATGCGCGTCTCAGTGCTTGTCGCAGAATGATCCGGCCTCGCATCGTGCAAAATCATCTGGCACTCCTCCTTGTTGATCCCATTGACCTTTAACAGCTCCAGCATGGGTATGTCGCTGCGGCCCATGAAGGCGAAATGCACGTAGTTCTGCCTCTCCATGGCCATCTTGCAGGCCAAGGGCAGCAGCGTACTGGCGCTCCTCAGGCTCGCGGCCGCGAAGAGAACATTCCTATTTTTCGACTGCTTCCCCTGCGTCCCGGCAATAGCATGGAGGGACTGCCCGAGACCAGGCAGCTTGATCGGCCCCGAGTACGTCTTCTTCTGCTCGACCTGCACCGTCTTCTTCCCCGAGCCGCCATCGTCTCGTCCGTCTTGGGGTATTGTGGCTTCGAAGGTGGGAACGTCGTGGATGTACTTGTTCAGGGAGGGGTCGGATTTCGAGCCGAAGAGTCTACCAACGAGCATGAAGAGACCGACGACGACAACGAGGTATGCGACAAGGCGCAGGACGGACGAGCGTCGGGGTGTACGCGCCGCGGTCCAGAGACCATTGCCGGGTTTGGTGACTAGGTCATCGTCCTTCTTTGCGAGTTCCTCATCGTTGGCCCAGAGGCGGGACATGGCGCGAGCGCGCGTCTTGGGCGGGGGCATCGTCTGTCAGTTGGCGCAACGTAGAGCCAGCCGTGGAAAGGAGACGGAGAGCTTCGGCGGACGAGCTCACATTGCGCTGCCGGTGTGGTTCGGAAGGAATAGGGGTGGAATCGTAGTTGTCCCGGGGTAGGAAGAAAGGTCGTCGTCGCTGTTGGACCGGCGCAAAAGAAAGGGGTGCGTAAGAAAGGGGACGGGATGTGCTATGGTCGGTGCTGACGGTGACGGTCCGGGCGTGTTGGGGGAGGTTGAGTCTGGACCGGCACCTCGAGCATTGCCCCACGAGTCATAACGGCTGCAGATGCGCTAAACCCTACCCGGCGGCCAGGAGGTCCCTGTAAGCCCCACCCTCGAGTCTTTCCTTTTTGCGCCTAGCACTGTTCAATTTCTGCGTCTCCAACCACAGCTCACTATCCTCACTTTTCACGGAAGAGAAGATACTGATACTTTGGTTACTGGTAGTTCTGGTAGCACTAGTAGCAACCGAGGATCGCTGAAGATGGGCAAGTCGCGGCGCAACAGAGGCCAGGCCCGGAGGAGGGATCCTCTCTCAAAGCCCGTCAAACCTCCCTCGGACCCTGAACTGGCTGCCCTGCGCGAGCAAAAGATTCTACCCGTCATCAAGGACTTACAGTCCGCCGAACCAAACCTTCGCTCGTCAGCCGCTGCTGCCATCTCCAACATCATTCAGGACACGAAATGCCGAAAGCTTCTGCTAAGGGAGCAGATTGTCCACACCATTCTCACGCAGACCCTCACCGACTCGGCGCTCGAGAGCAGAGCTGCGGGATGGGGCATCCTCCAGGTCTTGGCTCAGGAGGAGGAGGCTGACTTCTGTCTGCACCTGTATCGAAGCGACATCTTGACGGCTATGGAGTTTGCGAGCAAGACGGTGAGTGCCCCCGGAGCTTTTTTTTGGGGGGAGTGAAACACATGTCTAACCAGCGGCGGGGTGCAGGTCTCAGACAAGCTGTCCAACTTCTCCTCCGCCCCAAAGGCTGAGAAGACGCCCCTGCTCAGCATTGCGGCGTCGATCGTCTCGCTCTGCTCGGCTCTGGCGGAGGCGCAGGACGAGATCCTGGAAGCCATCTCGGCCAACGCTCAGATCACGGCTCTGGTATTTGCCATCGTCGCTCACGACCCTGATGCCGACGTCGCCAACTTGAGGACAGACGCTTTGGCATGTCTCATGATCCTAACTGAAGACAACCAGAAGCTCTCACAGAGAATCCTCGAAGAGAACCACACAGTCTACGAGACTGTTCAAGCGCTAAGGAAGGAGGTCTCTGGCGACGGAATCCTAGCTTGCGGCGTGCTCCACAACATCTTCACTTCCCTCGAAGGCCAAACAACCGATTCTCAAATCCTCGATGACTCCTCCATAATACCCACCCTGACAGAAGTCATCTCGGCAGTCACCCCGGCTCAACCCGTCGCCAACGGCGGTGGCTGGTCCAGTCCCTACGAACGTCAACAGCTGGCCCTCGAAATCCTTGCCTCGATAGGTACCAGCCTCAACTCAGCCGGCGGCGAGCCCCCTGTCGAGCAAAAGGAGGCCAAAGATGACAAGCCCGACGAGGACATGGATATGGACGAAGTAGACGAGCCTGAAGAGGGTGACAGCAAACTTGAAAACGACGATGATGAGATGGACGAGGACGAGATGCATGCTGACATGGACATGGTCACCGGCACGCAGGACGACACCCAGGACCAGGGAATTGACGACCTCCCCGTTCTCAAGGTGCTTCTGCGCGACGCTCTACCTGAGCTGATCAGGGTAGCGGGTCTGCCGGCCTCTTCGCCCGAGGTCATGAACCTCCAGGGCCTTGCGCTCTCGGCCCTGAACAACATCGCCTGGTCCGTCTCCCTCATCGACTTCTCAGACGAGCACAACGCCAGCATCCGAAAGGCCTGGACCCCGGTCGGGAAGGAGATCTGGTCCAAGGTCATCGCGGCGATCCTGTCGAGCGACACCGCCGACGTGACGCTCGCGACACAGGTCACGAGCCTCGCCTGGGCAGTTGCCCGAAGCCTCAAGGCCGACACGCCGCTGCACGGCGAGGAGCACCGCAAATTCATCTCCCTGTATCAGGCAACCCGCGGCTCCTCCTCCACAGAGAACGCAGAAGACCCCTTCCAGGGCCTGGGAGTAAAGTGCATCGGCGTCCTCGGCCAGCTCGCCCTCCCGCCCGCACCCGTGCCCCTCAACCGCGAGATCGGCACTTTCCTGATCACCGTCGTCTCCTCGCTGCCCGAGACGCCGGCGGCAGACGCCGTCGAAGCGTTGAACCAAATCTTCGACGTGTACGGAGAGGAGGGCTTCCCGTGCGACAAGGAGGTCTTCTGGAAGGATAACTTCCTGAAGCATCTCGAGGATGCGCTGCCCAAGATGAAGGCCTGTGTCAAGGAGATTGACAAGAGAGCGCAAGGTGAGCTTAGGAGCAGGGGTGACGAGGCGGTACTGAACTTGGGGAGGTTTTTGGGTTACAAAAGGAAGAACAAGCCGCAATAGCCGGCTATGAAATGGCTCGGAAGAGTCAATAACGAGAATAGAGTGAATGAGATATACTGGCTCATTTTTGAACTGCTTCTTCCACTCCTTCCACTCCTGGATATTCTTCGCCTCCTAAAGCGCTGCACAACATTTCTTGGTCTAAAATGTAGGCTTCCCAGACTGACAAACCCAAGCTCGAGGGTCTCGCTCCACAAACGACATTTACCCCTGAACGCCCGTAGATAGCAGTCTCGAAGCTCTCAGCAACGCTCGAATACCCTGTAGAGTCCCTTCAGATCCGCACATTCCAAAACACCGCCGTTCTCCATGAGCCCATTGGTAGCCACCAAACGCGCCTTGAACGCCGGGAAGAATATATGCTCCACCGCGTACCGCACATGCTGCCGCCGCTTCCTCAGCTCATCCGGGATGACCTCCTCCGGCGCGCCCGGCCCACCTGGCGCCGCTGGCAGACTCTCGGGGACGTACCACTTGGCCAATTCTTTGAGGAAGGTTTCGAAGCAGAGCTGCTCCTCTTTCCAGTTCACCTTGGGGCCGAGGTTGAGGAGAAAACGGGGGAGCTTGGACAAGGGCGGCGTGTATCCCTTCACGAGGAGCGGAAGGGTGATGAGATCCCCGGCGGGGGAGATTTCGAGGGAGAAGTACTCGTGCAGCATTTCGCGTCGTTCGATAAGTTGGTTCGCAACACGTTCACTCAGCTCCTCGGTGTCCCAGTCTGCATCCTCAGGGGGCAAATGTTGCTTTTCGAATTCAGCGGCTTTGCGGAGTAGCGTGAGCAGATTCAGGGGTGGATTGAATTTGATGGTGCCAAAGTTGGCGAAGTCGGTCAGACCGAGTTGGTAGAAATATTCAAAGCAAACTCGGCTGTAGTCGACGAGGTACAGCTTGATGCCGCTTTGGAACGCTGCGAGTCGCCTCTTATCATCGACAATGCCGACGAACGTATGGTTAGAGAAGATCTCCGTCAGTTCTGTGTGCATCTCATCGCGTACGTCTGCTCGAAGCTGCTTGATGGTTCGCAAGCGACACTGCATGAATTCCCTATCGCCTTTCTCGTACTCAATCTGCTCTGGTCTCGCAAGTGGCTCATCCTCCCGACCTTTGCTGGAGCCGTTCGTGGCGGGGTTGCTGGTGTTGCCGCTGTATGAGAACATACTGGTGATCTTCCGCTCTTGAGTATCTGTCCTTATCAGGCTACTCGGGTTCGGGGGATGTTTCTTGCCAGTAATCATGAAATCCGGACTTCCAACATTGCGTGGCGTGTGCGCTGGCATATCTGCAACTGGAGCAGGGGCGCCAGGTAGCAGAGTCTGAGCCATGAAGGTGCGGCTCGTGTCGACTGCTGCGAGCTTCGTTTCAATTTCCTTACAGATGGCTTGGACTATCTCGTCCTCGTTCAGAAAGTGAACTTCACGTTTGGTCGGATGAACGTTGACGTCGACTCTGCTGGGCTCGATTTGCAGGCTGAGGTAGACAAAGGGATGTCCGCCCTTGGGTAGATAGGCAGCATACGTCTGCTCGATGGCCTTCTTTATCGCCGATGAATCAACAGATCTTTGATTGATGAACAGCAAGAAGGTTGTTTTCTTGATGTGATAGTTGGCATTGGTCACCATGCCCTCGGCCTCGAACCCCCAGCGCCCATCTGAGGCTGTGAAGCTGATCAGCTCATTGGCAACACTGCCACCATATATTTGGCGGATCCTGTCAGTTACTGTGGCTTGTGATTGAATAGATAGGCTGTTTGAAGACTCTCCGGCCTTTTTGCACGTGAACCCGACCCCTCTTGAATGGATGGCATAACGACCAACCATGTCAATGATTTTGTTGAACTCGTCAGCGGGCGATCGAAAGGCTCTCCGACGTGTGGGGACATTGTAGAACAGATCCTCGACAGCGATCTGTGTGCCAGGTCGCCCTGCCACTCCTTTGGGTTGAGCTGGTTGGCCGGGTTTTGGTGAGGCGAGCTTGCCGTCGAGATAATGGGCGCGATAGGCTAGGCTCGAGTCCTTGGTCTTGGTGGTGACGGTTAAATGTGCAATATGACTGATGCTGGCGAGGGCTTCGCCTCGAAATCCGTAGGTGGCTATCGAGGAAAGGTCCTCAAAGGAGGTGATCTTTGAGGTGGTGTGACGCTCGCACAAGAGGGGTAAGTCCTCTTTCTGCCGCCGTTCTTCTTGTTAGTGCAATTCTGACCAAAAAGGGGGTATGGAGTACTGACATCAATTCCGCAGCCGTTGTCGGTGATCTGCAGGAGCTTCAAACCGCCCTCCTTGACCAGAATCTCGAGATGGGTGGCTCCAGCATCCTTGGCATTCTCAATGAGCTCCTTCAGGGCGTGGACGGGCGCAACAATAATTTCGCCTGCGGCGATCTTGTTGACAACATCTGGATCCAAGGCCTGAATGAAAGTTTAGTGATTTGAGCTATCGTAGGGGCATTGGCGAACAAACCCGGATACGATGTGGTCGTGACTCCCGTTCTGGTTGACCCTCCGTCATCCTCACTCCTCCTGCGGTCGAAGCTCGGCAGCACGGCGAGGATGTGAGTTTGCTACAGTTGTGGTTGGTCTGGGTGCCCCAAATTGAAAGTGAGGCGACTGTTGAGGTCAGGGCCAAGGAGTGCGTCGTTGGACGTTGGATCACATGAGTAGCACAATATGCGTCTCCGCGAGAACCGGGACGAGTCCTAAGTGATTTGAGGCCGTTAAATTATGGGGGGGAAGCCTCTTCAGTGTGTTGCATCAGAGACGGGATTATTCACACTTCATTCTGTACGAGGTCGTGAGCATCAAGTTCCCGGTGAGCTTCCCAGAAGGTAGTTCCAGCTGTTAGCAGGCCCACATTATGTCATCGAGCGCGACTTGGAAGCGCGACAGCACGTGACGATTCTTCTTCAGGTGCAGCCTACCTAATTACCTACCTACCTAGGGTAAGGTAAGGTAAGGTAAGGTAGCTGACCTGAGGTTCGCTGAGCTGCCAGTGCCCACCGCCGTCAGCACCGCCCCGGCGGCTTCAGGCCGCTGTACCCGTCGCCCTCACAGCCTCGTTGCCTGGGCTCATCAGTCAACCTTGAGTCCAGCCTCGCTCGAGCAAAACTCCGAACCCTCAATTGTGCACTTCCTTCAGGACTCTGCCTATTCCCTCTTCCCTCATCATCCAGACCTCGCAAGCGTCGCTGACGCATCGTCCTGTTCCCAAGAGGTGCATGTCACATAGATCAATGAACCGTGGCGCCGACACGGCCTATATTCCCTCGACAGCGACTTCAGGTCGAACGGGTCGATCGCTGTGGAACAAAGTGCTGGTCAGCTTGTGATCGCTGCTACCGAAATGGACGAGGCTGGAGCCACGGCACACGTAGGAGCTCAGTTGGTCCAGCCTGGTGTTGTCATATTCCCGGTCTCTTGAGCGCAGGTCACAGACCGAAAGCATCATCATGTGCCTACCCTTGGGCCCTCGCATGTGGCTCAGTTCCTTTCGTCTGCCAAAATTGGTCGTGTGTCGCACTCACGAGCGTGCAAGACGCCACGCTTTCTACACTTTCAGCGCTGGCTGGGGCTGAAGCAGTCATAGCGCGTTCCTCCGACCCAAGTCGACTAACTGCCAAGCAGACCTCCTACCACGGCGCTCCTAGGCTACCCGCTGCTTTGCCTCAATCTCTCGATGTGTGCCCCCTTTTTTTTTTTTTCCAAAGCTGCTATAGGTCAATAGATCACTCCAACGTCATTTTCGTCGAGTTGTTGTCTCGGTTGGGCCCCGTGGCTCCTAGCACTGCCGCCTCTCTTTGTTGCCCTTCTGCTGGAGTTCTGGAAGCCTCGTTGTTGACGGGAAGTTCATGCATCCCAGCAACACCAATTACCGTTTGTAGCAGTAGTTTGCATATTTGTAAAAATCCGCCAATCCTATATAATCATGCCCATCGCCACTCCAACTGCCGGTTTCGTTGATCTACAGTATCATTCGCCTCTACAACAATGCCTAAGCGACAGGACACCAACACCAGCGACCACTCGCGTCACTCGCATAGCTCATCCGCAACGAGCAACCAGGATACCCAAGACACCGGTACCCATTCACTGGATGTCCAGCCGTGAGTTGACCAAGACATCTGCATTAGTATGCATATGCTCATTCTTTGCAGTTCGGAGACCCCTCCGACGCCCAGGTCACCTCCGCCCCTGACGAGGGCCCAACTCAACCGTGCCATGCAGCATGCGCCTCGCGGGGTCAGCAGAGCCAGCATTCGCGACGACGTCGATCCTGATGGGACCAGACGCTTTGACGTCGTCGGTATGATGTCTGCTAATGACTCTGATGCGGCTTCCTCGCGAAGATCCTCTCCGGTGCCCTCCCCCTTGGAGGACGCAAAGCTCTCGACTCCCCGGCCTCGGTGTCCCAGGCACTCGAAGCGCGTTAGGGAAGACTTGGAGGGTTTCAGCAGCAGCTCCGGGGACAAGTCCGCGCACAGCGAGAAAAGGGCCAAAATTGAGGCCTTAAGCAAGCAGGCTGACAGCTGCTTCCCAAAGGAAGGGGGTTCAAGCAGAGCTACTAGAGCGACTGCTACAGACCACGAAGAGCGTGAGGCCGGCGGCTCACTTACACCTAGAGCTCCTACATCCGGCAACAACAACAGCGTCGAGCAGAATACTATCGAGGGACCCGACGCCAGTGACGAGGACATCTATGACAACGACGAAGATCAGCCTTCGCAAAGTCGGGGTGGATCATCTACCAGAGACTACTCCCATTGCAATGGCGGGAAACCCATCTAAGCGGCCGACCGTCTGGATATGACCACAACGTCAGCCTCGAATTATAGTTGTTTTCGCACTCGATATGGGTTCCTGAGTCATAGGAGATGGCGGCTCTCAAGCTTGGAGACATCAAATTGCAGTCAGTGTCCCTGGTGCCAACTCCCGAGCTCGTCGAGAACCATGCATTGACCTGTCTTTAGGAATTATACCCTTCCCCTCCACGCTTTGGTCCTCGCCGAGCCACCAAGCAAGTCAGGGCCCTCTCGTCGCCGACTCTACCCCTTCTGCTTCCATTCCCAGAGGAACAAGCTCAAGTGGACTTTCTCAAGTCGCTTTACACTGCCTGGAAGATTGAAGATGACTCATCGCGCGCTCTTGCTTTTAACACCCACAATGTCTTTGCTACGGATTCGTCTTGCGTTGCTTTCCTTTCATGATGGATAGAAGTCGTGTTGGTCATCTTGGTTCCTGAGTATTCTGTCCTTATCCGTCTTACCTGATCTTGATATAGGTCTTCCGCGGTAAGCGATACATCAAATCAACAAGAACAGGGTATGCTGGTATTTATCTCGTAGCGGTACGCACTCAATTGACTTCTTTCACTGCAAGTCGCAATGGAATTCATCGTTGGACATCAGTTCGGGACGAAACAAACACACCTTTACCGACTTCATGTCATTCAGCTTTCTATGCTCGAGCGGAACAAGTCCTGTCACTTCAAGACTTCCCAGAAGGAAGCCAGATCGACACGCAAAAGCAAAAGCCTTGGGTAAAAAAGGCACAAGAACGCCGGTGCTTCCCTTGATGCAAAGTTCGATCAAATGCTTCCACACATTGTCCCTCCAACGCCAACACCTTCTTCGACAAGAAACCGGATTGGTAAAAGCGCGAGCAGGCCCCCCCTGCGTCGCATATAAGAAGAGAAAGCAGCGAAAGCATTAAGATCTTTCAGCTTGATATTTGTACAGGTGGTATCATATAGGATAAGACGTGGGTGGATTAGCCAGTGACGGAACACTGTGCTGGTCCAGTACGAACGGCAGTGTAGGCCGGAAAGTCGAAGGAGATTCCCGAGGAGAGTCGACAGTTCCCAATTGGACACTAGGCTCTTGATAAACGGAGCAGAGAAGGCGGCTGGTTGCCATGCTAATGCATCCTGCCCGGCCCTTCTGGCTTCTCAATGAGGCCTAGTATGTCACCTCTCCCTCGATCGCCGCTGCCTGGGGAGGTTCCTTCCCTTTCGGGGGGAGGTCGGATCGGGGGCAGTTGATATGACGAAGGACGAGATGGTCCCGGAGGATGAGACCCCGAGGGCACCTCGCTTCTGGGGGTCTGGTAAGACGGCGGTCCCCCGTAGTCTGATACTCTCGAAGAGGCAGAGTAGGAATGGGGAGGATGGGGACCGATGGGGCTTATGCCCGGGCTCTGTAAAGGAGCCCCTGGGGGCATTCCCTGCGGCTGTCGCTGGGACATGATGCCCTCGCTTAGTCGATGTCGGCTGAGATCGTGGGACATGGAGCCTGGCGGAGGCGGTTGGTATCCCGGCTGGCCGTATATGCCAGGAGGGCCGCTCCGCTCCTGGGGAGATGTCGGGTAGGCAGGCCTCTGAATTGCGAGAACGAGAACGACGAAGTAAAACGACCCTTCCTTCTGCAGTCCAAGCCGAACAGGGTATACTCGAGGCTGGCCATCTGTCGTGGTGAAGGTCAGGTACTCCTGGCGATCCAGCCTGAACCTTGAGACTTCCGCTACGCTGAACCCCATGCCTTGCAACACTTGATCGCCTCTTCCCATGATCGGAGGAAGGTAGTTTGGCTCCCGCTGCTTCTGCTCTCGGAGTACCTGGTCTCTCAGGCTGGCGACCTTCTCCCTTTCGCTCGGAACTACTGCGTCTTCTAATGTCCGTCGGTTCATCAGGCCCCCGAGGGCGGCGACGAAGGTTTCCGAAGCGCTGGCGAACTCGAAATCAAGCGTAAGGTAAGCAGCAGGTTCTGGTGGAGGCTGAGTGACGATAGATAAAGGCGGGCCGTAGGGCCCATGATCTCTGACTCGGTCCATATATGGAGATGCAGCTGGATCGCTTGAGTTGGGTCTTAGCGTGCGGAAAAGCTGAGGCGAATTCTGGGAGGAGTCGTACCCTGGATGCATGCTCAACGGTCTCCGAGCCGCTTCTTGAGCCATGGGCGGTCGTGACATATCGTATCGTGCATCGCGGTCATCGCGGAGGCGTGGCCTACCGCGCTTCTTGTGCTGAACGTCGACACAAGCGTCTTCCTTGCCGTTGCTTCGGCATCTCGAACATGGGCGTTGGGCTATTTGCATCGTCAGCTTGTGTCTTGCCAAAGGACCATTAATCTTCTGCCACCGATCCCACCCTATTTGCAGCACTTGCGTCCGAGGCTGTCTCATTCCTCGATTCCTGTCTCAAGCACCACTTGATGCGCCCCGTGATATGATTCAGTAGGAACAGAAACTTTTGCGAGTCCAGGGATGAAACGCTGCCAAAGGTCTTGTTGAACGTTACACTTCACCCATTCGGTCGGGTCACTTAGAGAAGAATGCCGAGCAACAAGGCCCTCGGTGCGAGCACTCAGTGGCGCACAACACGGATCTTTCCACGGGTCGCGTAGTCCATGCAGCGCTTTGGACCCGTGGCGGTCGAGTCGTGTTCGTGGGGCGTGCATGGTCAGGAGGCTCCTACAAGTTCCTCGATGACCGCTTGTGCGTTCTAGCTCTCCGGAACCCCTGACGCAGCCTCCAAGGGTAGACGAGTATCGCAAACCGTTCTGAAAATTCCAAAGGGGGCTGAACCATATTTCTGTACGTACCGTCGCATCTACAAACACAGATTAGTATGCGCTGATGCCGTCGGATGCAAGCAAAGGAGTGTACCGTAAATGAGCTCTCTTGCATGGAACGCAGGCGGAAGCAACGTGGCCCTTTGCTTTTCTCTGGGACTTGGGCGACGTGCTGAGAGATGTCGAATCTGTAGTGACTGGACCAATGTTCGGGGCACGGTTCGCTATTGGAAAGCCTGAGGTGGCTTGAGGACCTGTTGACGAGAGATAAGGCTGCGCCGGGAGCGCTTGAGGGATGCCTTGGCCAGCTTGCGAAGCATAGGATAATGACTGCGAAGAATAGTCCCCATGTGGCTGATAGCCGTGTATCATTCTTTCTGGCGCTCCTTGGGGTTCAGATCTCGGGAAGGGATCTTGTCGAGGCGGCTGGCCTGGAGCGGGCCGTGGCTCTGTGGGTAGTGGCCGTGATGAATTCGCACGATAGGCATCTTGCGGGAGACTTGTTGGATAGCCGGTGGGAAGCTGTGGGCGTTCGCTGGCTTCGGAAGCTGCCGTCTGCGAGAGAGGAGACCCTGACATGGGTGGAGAGGGATACGCCCCAGGACGGGGTACGGAATCCGGCTCTGCTTTTCTCCAAGCCAGATCCGAGGCGAATCGGGCCACTCCAGGGACAACTCGATGGTAGCCAGATATAGGCGTAGGGGTAGGGAAAGGGCGAGAGTCGTAGGCTTGCATAGATCCAACCTGAGCTGAAGTCTGGGCTGGCGCGAAGCGGGGCCTAGTAGCCTATTTCGGCTGCGAGCTAAGTCAAGGCCTTTGATACTGGAGAGAAGATAGAAGGAATCCAAAAACTAGTCTGTGAGTCGTATACATGCCCTCGCTCGTGATACTGCAAGTGCTCGTCGTGGCTGCCATGAGCTTGCAAATACTGGCGGAGTAGTTTCGCGCAACCCACAAGCCGTTGGCAAAGGTTTTCCGAAAGACTACATCAACATATAGGCTGATAATTCGCCCGACAGATGGTCCGAATCACTTGGCTGTTTTCGATGGTTCCAGCAAGGCGCACGTGCCGGTTGCCAGCGAGAGCGTGGTTAACAACGCAGAGATATAGCGAATGCGATAGACGAAGAGAGGCGAAGGTGTGACAAGATGCTGCACCGTGGTACTCGCAGCAAAGGGTCCTTTGAAGCCGCGGTGATACGACATGCGGCGGCGGCACTTGGAAGGAAATCTATCCGTTGTCGAAGCCTATCGATTCTGAAGCGGAGGACGCTGCTGCGGGAAGCCGCAGAGTCGCAGGGATGGGCCGGATGCGACGACGTCTAGGACGATCGGTAACGGGAGTCAAACCTCGACGGCCGGGCCTGAGAGGATATGTCGTTCCTCGAGATAACCAAGAGGAGGCTCGTTGACAGATTGGTGAAGAGTGAGGGACAGAGCTGTTTTGTTGGGTCCCTCCTTCGCCCGCTCGGGGCGGCTCGAGGTCAGGTTTTGTGCAACTCTCTCTGCGTCTCCCAGGGATCCTTGCTCGGGCTACAGAGACTGGGGGCGTGGTGATAAGGGCTGCGAGCCAGGGTCGGCAACGGTTCAAGGCCCCCTGGTCACGGCCTTGTTAGTGCCAGCCAAATGTCGAACGTTGGACTAGTCGTTTGTGACCTGTCTGGACTGTCCTTTGAAGATCTTCTGGCCCTCTTCTGGCAATAATTCCCCGGCAGTAATGTCTAGGACCTGGTGTGCTTCACCGCGTATGGGCGCCCAAGAAGCGACTTTTGTGACAGGTGGGGAGGAATGAGAAGAGAAAAGGTGGCGAGTTGCATCGTCACAAACTCCAGGCCTTCGGTTCCAGACGGAGCACTTGAAGGCGTTTTCAGATACAAGGCGGAGACGATGCCAGAGCTGGCTAGCTCGGGGAAGCTACGCATGTGTCGAGGCGGCTAGCTGTATCCAATGCCCCATGGCAAAGTTAATGGGCTCATTGCGGCTGGTTTCTAGGCCGCGTGGGGAAATCTGGGCATTCCATCATCCATCCAATTTAGCAGCGCCCCGGACGAGGCGCCAATCAAAAGCATTGAGCCGACGTTGATTGAGCTACTCAGAGAGGCTTGGGCGAGATCCGTCCAGCGCATGATAGTACCGGCCAGGTGGTAGATGCGGTACTCGACGGTGGCAGCAAAACGGATATTGACGGCCCAACTAATGATGCAAAACAAGACCAGACGGATCGTGCAACCGAGGCGAAGAAGTCCTCCGCCTTCACTTCCCAGGTCAACATGACGCACAGCTGGACCAAGACTCGGGGAGATAAAGTTCTCAGCTTGGGTTGAGTCGGATGGGTGGGGTGACGAGCCTGAGGGGACTTCTCCGTAGAGGGTGTCCGAGGTGGTGTGGACGACCGTTAAGTTGTGGGTGTGTGTCGGTTTGCCTTGGTCTCGGAGCAAGCCACACTGAAGCGCTCATTCTTTTTTTGCGCCGGTTGGCCGGGAAGATTCCGTTCTCGATGTTGAAGATTTCGGTCACCGTTGTCGGTATGAGTTGCTAAAATAAGTGACCTCCTTTGTCACCTCTTTCCAGGCCATGGAGGCCACGACGGTGGCCATCTAAGGTAGCCCTTAGGCCGCTCTGAAGCCGAACTTGTAGCTAGCAAATCACGATGCATCATTTCGGGTCATTTGGGAAGCTCTGCGTGGACTCGTAGTGTCAGAGTATGCAATGCAATGCGTCAATCTCCCGGCAGAAATCATCCTGCTCTCTCGTTGCATCGACAATGAGCCTCCAACTCTGCTATCGGACGCCAACGAAAGCCAAGATTCCGGCACCTTGGGGAACCCGCGCGGAGGCTTTGAAGAAGAGGTGCTCCGTAGGAAACGTGAAGACGGAGCGGAACAAGATTCAAAGAGGGATGGCGCTAGAGCGAACCTTTTCGGAGAGGGACCAGACGGTTGTGGTGCTAGGAGGGTGTTAGCGCGTGTGCCCGTAGGTGGCCAGCAGGGAGTTGAAACCGCCATTCGCGGGAGCCGGTTCGAGTTTGTCTTCGCATCCCGTGGCTCAGCAAGCGCGGGCCTCGCTGCTTCAGCTTCAACTTGAGCGAGCTGCTTCTCCGGAGGCCGGAGGCCGAAGAGGCTGAGACTCGATCTCCTGGCGAATTTCCCGTCGCAATCCGTCTGAACCTGGCGGTGGAGGAGCTGCAGCGGGAGCCTGAGGGCGGTGCGGGTGGCCGACACCGTGACAGTGGAAACGGGGCTTGGTCACGGTTCGTGTGCTGTGGAGAAAAGGGGGCAGATCCCCAAAATCCCCGCTGCGACTCTGCACTTCTCCAAATGCAGCTGCTGAAAGAGGTGGGAAGAACAGTCGTTGGAGGTGCCCCGGGTCGAATTCTCGAGCCCGATCCCGGCGGTGTACCGTAGAGATTGCACCCTCCGGCTGGAGCTGCAGCGACGACGGGATTTAAACGAGCTGCTGGGACTTGAACTTGCCTTACCTGATGGTACCTGAGGTTGGCAGCCACGACTCTGGATTTCCTGGCACTACAGCTGAGGTACTGGCTGGAGGCTGAACGTGGCGGGATGCAGCTCACTATGGCAGCGTCCGAGACCACTGCAGCCGCCTCGTCACTGCCCTGGCAGCAGGTAAGGTAGGTAACCTGGAACGTACGGAGTACCTCAGTCTCAGCTGCCCTCCAACCTGAGGTCACGGTCTTGATGCCATGCAGCCCGAGGTGCCTCGAGTGGAAATTTGCCTCCCCTCAGCGCTCACCCTCAGTCATCACCAGCCTCAACTCCGACGTCGAATGAGCTCGCATCGCATCGTATCCTCACTGTCGGCCGCTGCCACTGCCGCTGCCACTGCCAGTACCAGCACCAACCTGTTTAGACTCGAACAAGGTAGTAGCTTACCGTGTCTTAGCCGTAGCCCACCGTCTGTCGTCGACAGCTACCACTCGCGTACCATCGGCCTCTTCAACCACCAAGTACCAAGTACTACCTTCTATAAGCTTCAAGCCCTCCCCCCACCCACCCAACCTGAGACCAATCTCTCCGCCTCGTGGTCAACACCCGTCCTCACGTTCAAGGGTTCCCGCGCCTGCATTTGGCCGTCCTGCCGTCCGCCCAATCCTCCGACTCTTTTTACCAATACGACATTACGTACAGCCTCCGCTTGGTTCAGTCGAACCCCGGCTTTGCCCCTCCGGGCAAGACCACTCCTGACAGAGTGAAGCACACCTGGACCCCAAGAGAGGGAACCTTGAACGGCGCCTTGCTGATTTGGATCAGTTGTGCCCGAATCCGATGGACTGATTACTACAGGGGACTAGCTTCGGCATCCTTGCGTCGCACGCAGCCGTCCCGTTGCCTGTCACGAGATGGCTAAAATCCGCGCCGGACTGTCAAGAGCTGTTCTCGTCGCACTGGATCATCGGCACTTGCCAACACCGACAATCTGGATACCTGCCGCTTTAATTGCCAGCGCCTCTAGCTACATGTGGCCATGGCGGTCCACCCCGAGCACTGGTGTCGTTAGCAGCGCTAGCCCAGCCAACCCCCCGGCAGACGCGGCACACTCGGGGCCTGACAGCAACCCCACGCGGTCCGGAGTCTTCCTAATCACCCGCCGGTGTCACAGACTCGGACGAACTGCAAGGCCAAGCCTGCAGAGCCCCTTGTCATCTCACATCGCACACTGCTCTTCCTGGGGATCGGGTAGCGACTTGGCGGTGCACCAAGCCCTTCTCCCGTCATAACCATATCTTTCCGCCCCGTGTATTTATCCTCCCAAGTTCACCGTTTCACCTGAGACAGGACGAATCTGAGGTGGATCGTTCCCATTCGAGGGATTTTGAAAGCTACGTTGTACAGTAGCTCGCCCTATGGGTACGGCTCTTCATGTTCCGGAGCAGATCAGAATTTCGGACGCTATCAAGGACGACTTTGCGATGTTGCGGATCCATACCGCCCCAAAGCGTTGGCACCAAGACGCAGGATGTCTTGCGCTATCTGGCATCGCGCGAACCAGCCACGCAAACGTGAGAGGAGGTCTCAGAACGCTCGTCGCAGGCAGCGAAACGTGCTGGGCGCCCTCGAGGAGGCAGCACGGTCTTGTGGTTTGACTGGCGGTCTTAATCAGCCTCGTAGCGTCGTCAAGCGACTTTAGCTGACCCAAGAGTTGGGCTGCCACGAGACGCTACTGCTAGCGCCGGGGGACTCTGGAGCCGCGACACCTTTCTTCGAAGTGCTTGCAGCGTTGCATCCCGCGTTGAGTGAGGCCGCTGTGTTGTTGGAATAAGGACAACGGAAAGCGTGGATGAGAAACGTAACTCAAGACCCATCTCCAGAGCCAACTAATCTGATCATCAACAACGAAGAACTGATACGTTCAATTTCCACCACGGTGGAAGTCAGGCTTGGACTCCGCACCCCCTGGTCGGACCTTGCAGAGACGCTTCGAGGGCGCTAAAGGCGCCTGAGCCTTCGGCTGGTACGTGCTTGCTAACGCGCACATGGCATCGAGAACTTGGGTCCCTGGCTTTCGATCCCCTGTGCCCCATTTCCAACCCCTTGCTATCACATGCCTGCCGCGGCGCACATGTCGAATCTTGACCACGACACCAAGCCACGCAGTAGACCAGGGCATCGTTGCTGACGACGTCTTCTAGCTCCGTTCAGCACCCAGGGCTGCTGCTTTAGTCCATGCCATCTGGAGTCTTTCCCGCCCATTCGGGTAGGCACCTCGCACAAGGGTCATGGTGCGTGATCAGACGACGCAAGCCAAGGCATCTCCGCCTTTCGTGGTCGAGGTTGGTGGGAGAAGGGTCGAGACTCGGTAGAAGATCGATATCGCTCAAAGCTGGCTATCGGTCGCAGCCATCAGCGTTACGGAGATTGCCAAGTTGTGTCGCGGGTACGCACGGGGCCAACATATTCAGGTCTCGGCCCAGTGCAAGAACTTCAGCTCTGAAGCTCAGACAAAACTACGATGCAACCCTATCTCACTTGGAGCTGCGGGCTTTGAAGATCTTACAAGACCTCCTTCGGAATCCTCATACGAAGTACTGAGCACCCTTGCGACGGACGGTCCTTGGCACCGTACGTACCATGCAGCATCTTATTGCGATCTCATCCTCGGCCGAGTGAATCGCTCGCCAGTCTCCTCGCCTCACGCTCAGACCATATCTACTCTGTGCATGCCGAAGTTGAGTTCTGACAGCTCCCCAAGTACCGAGTCTTTCGACTCGCGTGCTGGCGTAGAATATAGTCGAGCTATACTCGTGATCAATACTAGCCGACAACAACCTTGGGCCAGGGATGCTCGGCATCCATCAGAGAAGTGCAAGGCCAACAGACTAGCCGAGTGCATTTGCAGAGTTCGTCCCGCCATGACCACACCAACAATCCGAAACGCGCAAGACTTCAATAGGAGTGCAAGGAACATTTGAAGGTGGCATACTTCATGCGGCTTCGGCGGCCCGCTCACCCTACCTCACTCTCTTCGGAAGATTTCAGTGCCAACCGAGCGTCACTCAGCCGTTTTGGACAGGGCCACGGAACAACAGCTTGATTTTCATGACAGCCACAACGTTCCCTGCACCTTGCCATCTTGACCAAGAGCGCCTATTTGTAAAATTTTCCGGTGCCTCTTCGTGCAGCAGGGATGATGCATCGAGTATTCGGTTCATGCACGACTTGGTTGGTCTGTAGTCATATCGTTGCGCTCCAATTAGTAGTATTGCAGCGACACTAATCTCATCCCATCTTGTCAATTCGACTCGGTAGGAACGCTGCGACGAGAACAGAGGCCTGGAAATTCGGCTGCTCCCACACACTTCTATTAGGTCCCTGGAAATGACCACTGACCAAATTGTGTCATATCTTCACATATGGGTTTCGATGTCCGGCGAGTTTCTAAGTGCTCAGACTGGAAATCTACCTGCAATATTAACTCACGATCAATAATACAGAGATATACGTCCACACCAGGGCTCCTTCTAGGAATTTTCATGCAAGACGGAAGCCTCCAGCTGAACCAAGTGTCAAATTTCGAGCCAAGGATTTGGGTAGATTCAAGGACATGTGCCCGCCCACCCCCTCCTTTTCTCGGACGCACCTTCACTGGCTCATCTCCCTCGGAATCAGGATCGCAATATAGCAGATACGCGAGCCGGCAGGGCAGAGAAAGCTTCGAGAGCCTCCAGCCAAACGGAAATTTTATGGCCGTCAGTCCGCATCCCACCTTCGGGGTTCCCTGTCTCATGCGGGCGCCTACGTGGGATGACGAGCGACATGAGAGTGCAACCATGCTGAAGCATGATCGGCCGCCTTTTGGGTGCAGCCTCCGTGAGTGTAGTCTGGCCCTGACCACTACGCCCACGTTGCGGCTACCTTGCCCTTGAGAGCTGGGTGTTGAGATCCCGTTGGTGCGCCCGTCACCGCCCACTACTCCGTAGTCATCCTTTGAGCCCCAATCGCGCAGCGGTGAGCATTTCGACAGGTCATCTCGCAATGCTCGGCACCATAAACTCCGCAGTGGACGCTCGGCTGCTAACTCCACGAAGCCTCGAATCGGTGTGGAAGCAGGCCTGACGTGGATGTAAACACTGTCCCCGAGAGAAGAGGGCCAGAAGCCCTGCAGCATCCGCTTCGTCCGCAACTTGCATCTGAAGATAACCGCTGCGATGTCTAACGCACGATGTCGGAGCTGCGGCCTCATCGGACTTGGGTCGATCAGCGTGAAAGCAAGACGGGCAGATAAGCTTGACGGCGGGCTATGTACAACGTCGACTTGTGTGCCTCACAGTAACCATCAGTAGGGGCGTCACCGCTGCATTGGGCGTCGGTCTCGCTGCGAGCGGCACGTTGCGAACCCGAGCCCTGGCACCATCCTATCTGGACAGCTCAAACTTACCTCATTTCCCTAGGAACTTTCTCCGACGGGGGTGCCTAGGTAATCGTCGACGTAGCCCTGGTAAAATGCAAATCTCGCTCCCTGGTCGCGGTGCATGCAGAGGTGCATTGCATTTGACATGCTACCCCTGTCATCCGACATCTGTCGCGACTCGACCCGTGTAAAACGGTTATCAATCTTGCGCACACATGCGTAATGGGTCTGAACGAAAATCGTGGAAACGCTTGATCCTTGCATCACAACACGGACCGTGCTGGCCCGAGGGAAGTCATGAAAGGGGCCAAGGCTGCGTCCACCTGCCGGTATGATGAGTCTTTCACACGCGACTGTCTGAACTTCACTGTAAGTTGATCATAACGACTCGTCATTGATGCCAGGGTCGGTGCGTATACCTGGTCGGCGCCCAAGACGCCTCAGCTACAAGGCCCTGTTGTTGGTCACAGGCGGGCGGCATGACGCTGTGGAGTTCAGAAAGCAGATCCGGGGTTGCTGGATCCTCCATGTTCTCCCAAGGTACGAGCATGTACTTCGTACTGCCTCGAGAGGACGTGCACCGTAGCGACTCGAGTACGTCATGGAGCAACGTGCGGTCACACGCGGTGTGGTGCGAGGTCCAGAACATGAAGCCTGTCCACATATACACCACCGTAGGGACAGAGGTAATTATCTACCAACCAACCAGCTTGGCCGCCAAGATTGTCCTCGGGTGCGCTCGCTCGACTCTCACCCGAGCTTGAGACCATCGCCGACGAAATACTCCCCCACGGTATGGCTTGCGATCGCTCTACGTCAGTGCATTCCGACGTCAACAGGGTGCCAAGGTTAACACGACGCTGAACACGAGAATTTACCAAGTACCAAAGTAAATCATTTCCGCTGGATGCATAATTGGTGCCTATACTGTCCTCAAGCGCTTTACAGTCCTTCTTACAACAGTTCATCCCATCTACGCGGCGAGACCTAACCACTCCCCTCGCTCATTGCGCTGAGTCACCACAGCCATGCCAGACGCCGACCATGTGCTTGCGGGACCTAGACACATGGCTCCTAGCCACGCACACGTCGGGCGTGTGCCCATCCCTAACTAAAAAAGCAAGATCACACAGGAAAAGCTCGCTCGCTCAGCTAAGACAAAGTACCAACGTTTCCCCAGCCGTGCATATCTTGTAGGACCCAACTCGCTTCTTCCGGCACCCTCTGCTGTGTAAGAGTGACACCAGATCTGCTCCTTACCCCTTGACGAGGCGCGAGGCGCGAGGCGCACAGCAGCTGCAGTCGCAACTCAGCGAGCTGACACCATGGTACGGATAAGGGTAGAACTCTCATGTCGGTCGAGAGCGTGTGACAGTGGCTTTAAACTAGGATGGGGACAGCTGCGAGAAAGCACACAGCCCTCCTACATGATATTGGGTCCGAGACCGCCCGCTATGCCGCGCAACGACGCGTGCAGGGGAGAGGAAGAATGAGCGAGGAGTCGCGCGCCTAGTCTGTGGTATTCTACAACCGACTCTCGATTCCAGCGTAGTTGCTGTCCGAGGCCCAATGAGACTCGGGCCAGACCAGCCGGATCGCTTCCCAAATGTGGCTACAAAGAGCAAGTGTCAGCGCATCGCTCAAGTTGCGCAAGGTCTATCGTGTGCTGTTCGGGGCGAGGATGGGGATTGGCGATGCTTACCTGACGTGAAGAATCTGGAGACCATCCTTGACTTCTTGCGGGAGATCCCTCACATCTTTCCGATTCTGCGCTGGAAGTAACACCGTTTTTACCCCGGCTCGGAGGGCGCCGATGAGTTTCTCTTTTATACCCCCGACGGCTGTAACTTTGCCCCGGAGGGAGATCTCGCCCTGTGTGACGCAGGTTAGCATGTCTGGTCCATTTTGTGACGTCCGTACGCGCGACCGCGCTATCATTAACATACCGTCATGGCCATCGTTGGGGGCACTGGCTTGCCTGAGAAGAGGGAGATCAGCGCGATAGCCTGGCCAATGCCACTGCTGGGACCATCCTTGGGGATTGCGCCCGAAGGGCAGTGGACATGAATACTCCTGTCCTTCATGATGTCGGTCGTCGGCTCAGGGGTGAGACCAAGCTCATAAGCATGCGCCTTGACCCACGTCAGAGCAACTTCCACGCTCTCTTTCAGCACGTCCCCCAGCTTTCCGGTGAGCTGCACCCTTCCCTTGCCTGGCATGTCAGCAATCTCAATGAAGAGAATGCTTCCGTTGCCGCCGGAGCTGTACGCGACCAGTCCGGTGACGATACCAGGTCGGCTCGACGTCTCGGCTATCTCCTCCTCGAAGCGCTCAATACCCAGGATGTTCTCGACATCCTCGACGGTCAGCTGCGGCTTGTACGAGTCAAGGCGATCCGAGTCCTTCGCCTCAGCGAACTCGACAGCCTTCGCACGACATACCGAACCAATCTCGCGCTCGAGATTGCGAACCCCTGACTCACGAGTGTACGACTCGATGATCTTGGACACGACGTCCTGGTTGAAGGACACCTGCTCCTCAGCCAATCCATTGACGCGGATCTGCTTGGGAACTAGATGCTGCATTGCAATGTGACGCTTCTCAAGCGTCGTGTAGCCGGGGATGTATATGGTCTCCATTCGGTCTAGGAGCGGCGCGGGAATGGTGTCGAGGCTGTTGGCCGTGGCGATAAAGAGGATCTTGGAGAGATCGATCGGCATGCCGACGTAGTGGTCGTGGAAGGTGTGGTTTTGCTCCGGATCAAGAACCTCGAGCATTGCAGCTGATGGGTCGCCGTGGACGCTGGCCACGCCCACCTTATCGATCTCGTCCAACAAGAAGACAGGGTTGGCGACTCCGACCTTGCGCAAGCCTTGCACGATCAGGCCCGGCATGGCCGCAACGTACGTCCGTCTGTGGCCTCGAATCTCGGCTTCATCCCTTACACCACCGAGGGAGATGCGGTGAAACTTGCGGCCCAGAGCTGTAGCTACCGACTTGGCTAAGCTGGTCTTGCCAACACCAGGGGGGCCAACGAGAAGCATGATGGGGGATTTATCAACCATTCGCTGAGACTTGAGGATCTGAAGCTTCGCTGAGCCGGAGTCATCGGGCTTTTTCTGCTCGTGCGAGCGCTCCAAATCATGGATGTCCTCTGCTGATCCCGTGTTGCTGGACACCTCCGCGGCAGCATTCTCGGCTTCGGCCTTCTGGATCTTCTCATCCACTCCGTCGTTTATGGACTGCTTCAGCCTCAGCACAGCAAGGTACTCGATGAGGCGCTTCTTGACCTTGTCTAGGCCGTAGTGGTCATCGTCAAGCTGCTTGCGAGCCTTGGTGAGTGTTTCCCGTCCCAAGCGATCATCAGTGACCGATGACCAGGGAATCTCGGATAAGGTCTCGAGCCAGTTGCGCGTGACCTGGAATTCCTGATTCTGGGGCATCATCTTCTGCAACCGCCTGAGTTCTCGGTCGACAGTCTTTCGAGCTTCGGCCGGCAACTTGGCAGCGTCAAGCTTCCGCTTGAGTTCATCCAGCTCGTTCGCCTCCTGCTCACCATCCTGGTCGTTCCCTCCAGGCATCTGGCCTTGGGGAGGGACAAAGGACATGCCAGGCATGTTGGGGAACTGGTTCTGCTGCCTCCTCGATGGGTTCTCGTTTAGACGATCCAAGATCTGAACTGGTATCGACGCAAAGGTGGTGATCTTGAAATTGTTCTTGATGCCACCAACTTGCCGCTCGAGAAGCTCGATAACCTTTGTTATTCGGACCTTGACGTCCAGGGCTGCGAGCACCTCAAGCTTCTCCTCGTGCGATGTTTCAACCAAATTTGCCATGAAATCAGCCAGCAGCCCAGCTTCCTTGAACTCTCGACGCATGATGAGCATGTCCAGGCGCTTAGTGATCGCAGGCGCAAGCGGAGGGCCGCCCTTCGTTCGAGGTAGCAATGACGAAATGCGCAGGATTGTCACCAGTTCCCGTGACCTCGCCTTCAGCAGGGCAAAGAGCTCGTGCAATTGCTTATCGGTTGCCGAGACTGCCCACACGTTAGTTCCCAACGCATGATTTTCTGGACGCGTACAAGCGACTTACTCTCATCTTGGAAATATGTGAAGGTGCCCTCGAAGAACGGACGTTCCCGCGAGATAGTGTCGAGCCTAACGCGTGCTACACCCTCTACCCTCAAAGCAAACTCCCCTTGGCCTCTCCCATCGATGCCGACGATCTTAGCTGCCACTCCGAAGTTGTATAGGTCTGACTTCCTCGCGCTGCCGGGATTGACCTCGTCCATAGACGAAGAATCAACCTCCTCGCCATTGCTAATGAGGAGCTGGCCGTTGGGTCCGACATGCGGCGAGGCTAGAGGAACGCAGGCGATGGGGACTCCATCGATACGGCCATCCGGACCTTTCGTAGCGGCGCGCTCGTAAACGTGTGCGAGGAGAGCCGGGATGTCGGGTCGGCTTGCGGTGACGGTGACTCTTTGGATGAGCCCAGGAAGCAGGACGCTCCCGCGAGGAAGGGGGATGATGGGCAGACTCGCGGTCTGTCGCCCCATGGTGAAATCAGCGTGGAAGGAGTCTGGGGTTCGATGACTGGGAGCAAGCACGTGTTGGTGTTGTCGTTGGGCAAGAAACGGCTGCCCAGGCGAGAGGTACTAAGGTTACGGTTGATTACGCGGAATGCGGCTGGTATCGGTACGGAAGAGACAAATGAAGACGATGAAGACACGGGACGTAGTTGTTGATTGATGCTAAAACGACGAAGGAGCTGGGAATACGGAGATGAATCGATGATGGGGCCGATCACGCCGGGCCACAGTGGTGGACCCCTGTCTACCGAGGCTAAAGGCCGGCGAGTCGTCTCCGATGGACAGGTCCAGATTGCCTAGGCAAGTCACTCTCGTTCGACCTCTTTCCTATGAGAACTATCGGCTTCCACCTGATTGTTGACCCCGCTCAAGCGAAGGGTTCCTATGGTTCTCTCTACCGTCTTCTTGACTACTCTTGCGCAAGATGACCGTATTGCAGTGGAGAGATGTTAAGGTTAGAGCCGGACTTACGCAGGCGTCTTTCCAGACAGCCAGCTCAAGAAGCAATGCGTTTCGGTCAAATTCAAACAAGTTTTACGAAATCATTGCAGTTGCCCAGAGGTGGACTCTCCCATCATCTCCGTTACAGATTCTCAACGGATCAGAGGTGGCTTGAAGTCAAAGTGTCTGAGTATGACGTTGGTTGTCGAGACCCGACGCCTGCTAAGTGAGGCTTGACCACCGACATTCGTGGCACAGCTGCTGACTCATGACTGTGCGCCACAATCGCGGGGTACCCCATCAATTAAGCCTTCACGCGCCTCGACGCGTCTTCCTTTCACGAGCATTCACATCCCTCAGAAACCACAACCATAATGTGTACGTTGCACCCTGCCTGATTCTCCCATCTTCCAAAATCTGACGTGTACTACAGCTACATACGGAGGTTACCAAAAAACTGGCTATGGCGCACAAGGCGGCGAGGACTCAGGCGGCTTCTTCGCAGGCGGTTCACAACAGGGCAGCCAAGGCGGCGGGCAAGGAAAGGTAAACCCAACCCTCACAGCTTGGCTCAAACTCCCAAATGTGTCCAGACTAATTCAGATCCGCAGAACTACCAGGATGAGTCCCTCCGCCCGTTAACCGTCAAGCAAATCCTCGACGCCGAAGAAGCCTTCCAGGGCGCCGACTTCAAGATTGACGGATCGCCCGTCACACAAATCACAGCCGTTGGCCAAGTCCGCTCCTTCAACCCGCAACCCACCAACATCACGGTGCGCATCGACGACGGCACGGGTACCTTGGAGGTGAAGAAGTTCATCGACGTGGACAAGCAGCACGAGGCGGAGAACCCGGGCTACGAGGTCGACAGCCACGTTCGCATCTGGGGCCGGTTGAAGAGCTTCTCAGGCAAGAGATACGTCAGCGCGCACCTGATACGGCCGATCACGGACCACAATGAGGTCAACTACCACATGCTCGAGGCGACCTACGTGCATCTCTTTATGACCAAGCCCGAGGCCCAAAACGCCGGTGACGGAGATAGCATGTTCGTCGACGGCGGCGCCGGGTACAACGCCGGTGGACAAAACAATGCTGCTACTAACAGCAAGCTGAGCGGTGTGTCGGCGCCAGCGAGGAAGATGCACAGCTTCATGAACGAGGCGCCCGGTGGCAATGAGGGCATCCACCTGAATGTGATCACAAACGCGACGAAGATGTCTGTGAGAGATGTGCTTGGTGCGGCGGATGAGCTGCTGGGACAGGGCTTGATCTACACCACGGTTGACGATGAGACTTGGGCCATCCTAGAGTATTGATCCGATATAGTTCTTGATGCGATGTTAGGGATGGACGTATGGTGTTCCGGGTTGGGCAGGAGGATCATGGTAAAATATGTGCATTTCTAAACGAATGACTGATACTATCCAAAGAGCAATCATGACATCGATAAAGAGTGTCTCCCTGCCTATCCACCCGCGACACGAACAGCCCGAGGCGTCATGTCTCGTTCGCCTAACATTGGGGACAATGACCGACTTCCATTCAGGACCACCTTTCAAGATAAAATATGGCCGTACGTAGATCGAGCATAAGACTCCGATAGCCCTAGCTACCATCGCTGCTGCGGCTCGCGGACGTCGCTGGCGTTAAGCTCTTCAGCGGAATGGGCTCACGCACCATGATGTCCAGCTTCACGGTCGACGGCGCATGCCCCAGACAGATTTGCTTCCGCACCTTGAAGCCAAACTTCTCGTAGAAGCGGTTGGTGTCAACAGTGCTCGACTCGAGGTACGTGGCTCGGTTTTCTTCATCGGCCTGGGACAGAAATTAGCGTCCGAGTCGGTCATTTCCGGTCACGGCCGCAGGTTGAGGTATGGAGTAGCCATTCAAAAACAAATCCTATCGGGCCACTGCTCTGTCCACCTCCCGAGCACGTGAGGACAGGGTCAAAAGAGTGTCCCGCCAATCGACTGCTATAAACCACAGGTCTTGGTCTGGTTCTCCTCGAGGATAAATGACGAGGACGGCGGTTGCTTGAGAACCCTTACCTTCATGATCATGAGCTGGAGCAGCTTCGTGGCATAGCCCCTGAATCTGGCGTTTGGCTTCGTGCCGATGTAGACGAGATAGTAGCTATCGTTATCCCGCTCTCTCATGACCTCGGTCTTGGTTCTTGTGAGAAGTGGCAACATTTCCGTAAAGTACCGCCTCCTTCCTTCAGGGGTGAGCTTTAAGTAGAGCTTGGCAACGCCGCTTCGGATCGCAGTCCACCAACCGTCGGTATCGCAACCAGGTGGTGCCCTAGAGATCATGTCAAAATCAGGGTGCGGTTCGGCCGGATTCAGCCCGGTGACTGGGTCAAGCTGTGAACAGGATACCTACCAGATGGCCAAAGCATCGTAGTCAGCGCCGATCGCGGTCACGATGCCTCGATGAGCGTGCGATGCCACTACCGTCGTCATGAGAGCTACATGCAGCTTCCAGCGAGCCTCGTCCGTGAAGCTTTCCATGTCTTCGCCCTCGAGAAGATACCTACTAAGGTGGTCGTTGGCGAAGGACAGGGCGAGGGCCAGCCCGGCCGCCTTGCTCTCGTTCATCTTGACGATGCGGGCGGTGTCGTTCCACGACAACGGCACAAGAGAGCCTCGGGGATCGGCAGCATTTGGGCTCGTCTGAATATTTTGCTCCATGGTCGGAAGTGTTTAAGCGATATTCCTATGGTCTTGTTAGATGCGTTGACTTCTCGCTTTGAGGGTGACTTGCCTTGATATGTTCTGTATACTATCTCCAGTGTGCACTCTAGATATTTGTGTCCTTGAGACTGTCATGTATCTCTTCGGGTGGCGAAGACAGTGAAGACTGGTGCGCAGTTCAACCGACATCAACGTAGTGAGGACAATCCGCAGCAGCAGAGAGAGTTTTAGACAATGAGGTGCTTCCTTTCGGGATGGGGCCAGTAAGCTTCAATCAAATAGCCTTGAATGTAGAATGTGGGCGATGAGATGGATGCATCAGTCTAAGTTGTTGGGAGGGCATCTACGCTGTTTTGTAGAGGGTTCCTTGTCCTTGGTGGCCAATAAGTGAGGCTGCACCGTACTACACGCAGCGGGAAGCTTGACGTGGGCCGGCTGCACCGTACTACTTCGGGTGAGCATGATCCAAACCATTCGTTGGCCACAGGCTGTTTGTGATGCACGATGCAAGAAGCACAGCGTGATGTGCGGACTAGTAGAGGAGGTGGCGGTAAGTGGTCGAGCCAAAAGTCGAGATGCTGTAACGTCTTGTTCCCCCTTGTCTGGTTGATTGATGCCCAACTCCGGTTCATCATCAAATATCCATCTCTTCGGAGGCCTTTATTTCCGGGGTTCCCCCAGGCCTCGTGATGTCTAAAGCTTAAGCAAGCCTCTACGCCTTCGCCTGTGAAACATCATGCGCCCAACGCCTCCCAGTAGCGGGTAGCCACGGCTCGCTTGCATTACCAGTACCCACTGCAGATAAGGCGAGATGATGATCAAGAATCCAGGCCCTACATGTTACGACGGCGCTGCAACAACACGTGGGGGAATGCGCATGAGTGGTGCGCAGCTCATGGTCACTCGGACAACTCTGCATACCAGGCCCCTCACCGATGATGCCTGCTCCCTGCTGTTCTGCTAATGCTTGTCCGCTAGTCTCGTGCTCCCGGCGATGAACTGATATTAACAAATTGCTGTATATTGATTGTATCGCCACATGGGGCGCCAGATTGCTTCAGGGGTAAGAAGCGGATATCTATGCAAGTCAACCCCGAATCACAAACATGCTCCTGGCTAACTTTTTCCTCTCAATTGATACTCATCGCTAGGATCAAAGCATACGACGGATCTCCTGCTCGTTCATGTACTTCTCGAGACCGGTGTCAAGGTGCTCCCACCACTCAAAGAGCATGGAGTTGCAGATGAGCTTGAACCACGGTGTGAACTTGAGAGACGGGTCCTCGAATTGCGCCTTCAGCTTCTCAGGGCTGACGTATTGTGTAGCCTGGACCTCGTTCGGACTAGGGTTCAGGTCGACGTTGGCCTTGATGAAGAGAATATAGTCCACTTTATCACAGTCATTAGCGTGGGTTCGACCCGAATCCCCTGAATCGACGTACCTTCGTGCTCTCCCCACTTTCCGTCGCTGGGAGCCTTGTAGTGGATTCTGGTGAGGAACTTGAACTTCTCGATGGGAACCTGCTCAGGCTTGATCCCCAGCTCGTGATCCAACTTGCGCTGAGCAGCACGCTTAGCGCCCTCGATAGCATCAGGCAAGTTGCTGCCTCCCTCGCCGGGGATGCCCAGAGGGTGGGAGCAGCAGGTGTTGGTCCACATGTCGGGGAAGGTGATCTTCTCGGAGGCGCGCTGTTGGAGGAGGAGCTCGTTCTTGTCGTTGAAGAGGAAGACGGAGAACGCCCGGTGGAGGAGGCCCTTGTCGATGTTGGACATGAGATGGCCTGATGTTCATTAGCGTTTTCTCGGGCGTGCACCCATGAGAGAAACACGTACAGATCTTCTTGCTGGCGTTGCCAATGGGCTTGTCATTCTCGTCAGTGACAATGCAAACCTCGTCCATCAGACGGATCTGCTCTTCATCGTGGCCGGAGAGAGCCTCGCTGCTGGTGTCAATGTCGGGGAAGAGACGCAGCATGTTCTCAGCCGTGATGGGCTGCGCAGTGGTGGTGGTGGTGGTCGACATGATGGGCTAATGAATGCTGGAACCGACGACAGAGGGTGTATGCCAGTGGCAGTTTGTAGGGTCGAAGATGTGGTGGCGGTCGGTTTATTAAATGAAGCAAAGTGCCCCTCCAGGATTGTCGCCCCTCCACTGGCACTGGCAACACAACGGTGTGGGGTTGCGTCAATTAAACCCCGAGCATTCTTGCCTATAAGCACCGTTCGGTGCGTTTCTTTGTTTCCGTCACCCGATGTCTTCGAGGTCCCTTTGTGGAGCGCGCAATTGGGTCGGTGAATCTCAAATAGGACAAGGCTTGACATGATAAGACTTGATCGGGTCGGCCTTGTAAGCCTCGTAATGGACATTTCCGCCACCCTGGAGTAGTTATCAGAAATAGCTCGACATTGTGATCGTTAGGACTTCGATTTCCCTCCTCATTGCGCCCCTTTCAGCGAGCCACAGGCGCAACAGGCACCCGTCAGATCGGCAACGGCCAGGCAGTAGCAGTATTGCCATAGCATGAAGAATACGGTTGTCAACCATACTGTCTTGCTCCCGGGTTCTGCATAGTGAGTTTCATTAACTATTACATCCATTTGAACATCAGACGTGGTCGACGTTGGCATCAGATTGATATGCATCTAAGCCAATCTGACCGCCCAAACGGGGCCGGCCCAAGCCTCAGGGGATGCGCCGGACGAGGCTGGGGAGCTCCGTTTCTGACGACGACGTCAATCGCCGCCAGCTGCCCGACGTCGCCATCCTTTCCTTCAACGGTTGACTAACAACAGCCCCATTGCTTCTTTACAAGTCCGGTCACCGCCCTATTCGGAGCCACCACCTCCCTACTCTCAATCCAACATCGGCGCAACCGCCTCGACCTCGCCCGCCACTCCGCGAGCTCCCCAGCCACTATGGCACCAAAAATCGAAGCCGCCGAAATCGAAACATATTGGAACATCTTCTCCAACCGTACCGGCGGCGGGAAATTTCTCACTGGCGAGCAGGCAGCGCCTGTCCTCAAGAATAGCGGTCTCCGGGATGATCAATTAGAGCGCGTCTGGGATGTCGCAGACGTCGACAATGATGGAAACCTAGACTTTGAGGAGTTCTGCGTTGCGATGCGCATCATCTTTGATGTTCTCAACGGCGAATATCAGGACGTGCCACCCACGATCCCGGATTGGCTGGTGCCGGAGTCCAAGGCGCACTTGGTGCAGGCCAGTAAGGCGCTGACGGGCAAGCAACAGCAGTTTGAGCAGGTGGAGGACGATTCGGAGGACCAGGGATTGAAGGACGGTTTCGAGTGGTACATGAAACCGCAGGACAAGGCGAACTATGAGCAGATCTACCAGGAGAATCGCGACATGCGCGGCGAAGTAGCTTGTAAGTTCACCAATCTCTCGCCGACAAAGACTGACGCATCCAAGTCAGCGCCTTAGAAGACCTTTACGAATCCCTCGACGTCCCCGACACTGACGTCCGTTCCGCCTGGAACCTTATCAACCCCTCTGCCGCCCCAACCATCAACAAAGACGCCTGTCTCGCCTTCCTCCACATCCTGAACAACCGCCATGAGGGTTTCCGCATCCCGCGATCAGTCCCCGCTTCGCTGCGGTCGTCCTTCGAGCGCAACCAGATCGACTACCAGCTCGACAACCAACGTAACTCGCGCTGGGCGACCAAGGCCGACGACTCGACGAGCACGGGGCGCAAGACCAAGTTCGGAGAGCAATACTTGACTAGGCTCGGTCGCAGTGGCTTCAAGACCGCCGGGACGGACTTCTCGACTGAGAAGACAGAGGACTGGGAAGAGGTCCGGCTAAAGCGCCAACTGCAGGATCTAGAGGAGAAGATCCGTAAAGTCGAAGAGGTGGCGGAGCGGAAATCCGGCGGGAAGCGTGACTCCAAGCCCGCACTCGTGAAAAAGGAGCTGGATCAGATGCTCGACTACAAGCGTCGGCAGCTGCGGGAGCTGGAGGAGGGCACGGGCAACAGCTCGGCCGGTGGCAGCTTGAAGGGCATCCAAGAGGACCTGGCAACGGTCCGTGAGCAGGTTGAGGGCTTGGAGTCGCATCTTGCGTCAAGAAACCAAGTGCTGGAACAGTTAAGGAGAGAGATTGAGGACGAGAAAAGCGGACGATAGACGTGTGTATGAGCAGCATGGCGTGCCTTTCGGGAAATACTATTTTTTATCAAACCCTTACCCTCCGTTTCCCTTCTACGACATTCATTTTCAACTACACTCTAACGTGTGGGATTCGCTACCAAGCTGTCCCATCGACGTATTTCTTCGTCCTCTCCATTCCCAAGGTTTTTCCCTTGACGAACCAAATCGCCAGGCTCGGCGGCTTGATCCAACCAACCCTTCCCGCCCCCCTTGCCCTCCCCATCGAACAAATGAATACATCCACCGGCATACCCTTGACCGGATACTGGTACAGCCCTCTCATCTCCAGCGCAATGTTCTTCGCCACTCCAGTAGCCTGCGCATCCGTCTCGGGGAAGCTCGCTCTGGGCTTGCTAACCACATCGCCCAGGGCCCAAATACCGTGTTCACCGACAACCTGCGCATCCTTCTGGACATCGACGTATTTCTTCTCAGTGAGCCATTCCGAAGGCAAGAACTCCGTGTTGGGGATAAGACCCATGGTGGGCATGTAGTAGTCCGTTTCGATAGTCTCGCCGCTCTCGAGGTGGACTGACGTTCTGTCTCCGGGTAGCTTCTCTGTGTTGCCGACGCGGGCATTGTTCTTGATCTTGACGCCGAGCTTGTCGAGCTCGTGCTTGATGTTGGGAGCGCACGAGTCTCCGCCGCAGATGTCCGGGTCCGCAGACAAAAGCAGGACTTCCTTGTCCTTGAACTCGTATCGGATTTCGGCGGCGAGCTCCACCCCAGTCGCACCCGCTCCAGCGATGGTGATGTGCTTCGCCTTGCCGATCGCCTCGCTGGCGGCGTGGATGGACTTGACGAGATCCTCGTAGGTTGTCGAGGCTTTCCAGGGCATGTGCGGATCAGCGGCTCTCGCACCGGTGGCTAGAACAAGGTAGTCGTAGTCAACAGACTGTGTCCCCTCAGAGGCCTCAACAGTAACTTTTTTGTTCTCCTTGTCGACCTTGGTTGCCTCGCCAATGATGAACTTCACACTTCCCTCGGGATATTGCTTCAGTCCTGGCTCAATAGGTTGCAGCACATCGGAGTCTTTGATGACGCCCGGAATGACGGCCCTGACTGCGGCGCAATTCCAGTAAAAGTGGCTATTCTGAGTCCCGAGTTAATGGCGGCACATCGCTGAGCAGAACGTTGGCCCTACCTTCGAGATGAGCGTGACGTGGAGATCCGGCTGCTGTGGGAGGGTGTACTTCAGGAGACGATGAGCAATGGCCAAGCCGGCCATTGAACCACCCAAGATCAGAACTCGCCTCGTCATTTTGCGTCGTTCTGGTAAATTGACAGAAATGAAGATGTTTGCGAGCAATGTTGAAGGGAAGCTTCGGGAGCCGTGTAAGTCATGAGGTCACCGACACGGTGAGACATTACCGCTTAGGAACCCAATTTCCAGGGCGACAAGCATTGGCCTAATCAATCGTGTGAAAAGAGGTCGCTTGTGATACCATTTCCCTGGATAGTACCAAGTAGCAGGCCTAGTTGCCACGACTTGGAGAGACTACTACCTTCTACCTGATTGCCCATAACAGTCAGCGAATAGCAATGGAGGTGCAATGCCCCAAATTGGAAATAGGAGGTGACCTGGAACGTTTGACCACAGCTCCTGTGAATGGGTTGAACTCTCAGGACGTATGTCGCAACAGATTCTTAACCAAGATGCAAACTATCCTATCGGGCAAATGCTAGACAGGACATGACAACTTTTACTCCTTTCGTAATTTTTGAAGCAACAGCAACGCACAGACACAGCTACCGATGCCACGTACAGGGTAGGCAATGTCACTCTGGTCATTCGTACAACACGAACATTCTGTCATGCCCTTGCCATCGTCACAAGATCACACACACCACATCCTCGGTCCATTGACACACGTGTCAAGCCTCGAACCACAGGACGCCTCACATTCCCTTTTTGAAATAAAACAGTGCAAAGAAAAGTGGGAATTGAACCGTCTCCCCAGCCAAGTTTGCAGTCCACCCACTGGCAGATCCCCGGCGAGGTACCCACGCGACGTCACCGACGGTCAGGAGGCTAAGTACCCCTCCCCCTCAGCCCCGCCAGCTCCCCCCCTTAGCCCTCAACAATTTCCATCTATCCCGGCCTCACTTCCTCCAACAACACCATTTCTTCTCCAATCTCTTTACCCCCCCCACCCCGCCAACGCACCCAACAACGAACAAGATGCCCACCTCCGAAGCATTCCAGACCGCGGCTGCGGACTCCAAGAAGCTCACCTCCAAGCCCTCCGACGACGAGCTCCTCGAGCTCTACGGTGCGCTTACCTGCCGCGCCGAGCTGGATCCCTGCTAACGCCCGCAGCTCTGTTCAAGGTCGCCTCCGGCGAGGACATCGCCAAGGCCCCCAGCCCTGGCATGTTCGACATCAAGGTTCGCCTTCCCACCCCGGCGGCCTCGCCCTCGATCCCATACTCGCGCGGTGGAGCGCAGCGCGAACGGCAGGATCGAAGAAGCTGACATGGAGAACAGGGCAAGTACAAGAAGAACGCCTGGCAAAAGGTCGTCGACGAGGGCACCACGCCCGAGCAGGCCCAGGAGAAGTACATCGCTCTCGTGGAGAAGCTCAAGAACACGTGCGGATACGATGCGAACAAGGTGCCCGAGACCGTCGGCGCCTAAGCGCGTTGCCGTGAGGAGGATGTTACGCATTGTGCAGGGGACGAGCAACATTATAAGAGGATGACTTTGGGGGCACTCGTTTTCACCGAGAAAGCAATTCACAAAATCAACTACCAACTTCTTCGCAACGAAGAGACCTCACCGAAGCCACTCATGTCACTTGAACTGCAACTAACGCCCGGCCCCCTGAGCCGGTGGCATTGCACTGTATACCTGAGGTAGCACATTGGCACGTGGCACCCCAATGCTGAGACACGCTCGCGATGGCTGCCATCAGCTGTGCAGCGCAGATAGCCGAGCCCCTCGTAACTGAAGCACGGCGGACGGAATCATCCCACGCTCGCACCGTGAGCGACTGCCGTTGTGCTCGCGAAACAGTAAAACCTGCTGGTTGAGGCTGGGAATCTCCCTTCTGGCCATTGTCGAACTGCGTCAGTCGTAGCCCGATGCCAGAACACAAAACCCTCAACCGTGACCCGATCTGCCATCATCGAGCACGTTGCAAAATCTTTTCCCCGGAGTCCATTGCCCCTCGCGCATGTTCTAGCTCAAACCTAGACTAGTGGTCCCAGATCGCAGAAACACGAGGTCGCTGCAGGATGACGACGCGCCTGGCTCGATATGACCCAGATGGCGTCAACCTTGCCGCTCCCGTGTCAACGGCGGCCACATTCCAGACGTCATGGCCGCAGCGTTCCAACGACAACGTGGGGTTGTTTATTTACTCTCGACGACTTCACTTGGCAAAGACTGAGGATAGTGTGCAATGTCGAGTAATATTGTATACCAGGGCCATTAAGTGAATACGTACAAGCGGATCAGGCGACAAGCCACCCAACCCGCGTAGAATAGGAGCTGCCGTCGCAACGGCAGTAGGTATAATGTGTGAAAAATGTACTGATCCCAAAAACGCTCAAACCACCAATAGCGATGCCGCCAAACAGCCAGAAACGACCCACGCTATTTCCTCAACAAGCCAGATACCCAATTCCAACTCCAACACGGAGGCAGGAACACGAATAGGCCAGGCATGACAACCCAGCATTGCACGGAGACTCAGCCTCAGGATATAAGTCGTCTCCCGCTCCTTTCGTAGACTCGTAAAAGTCGTGGCCGCGCTGAACATGTTCAAGGCCCCGACCACGGACTGCTTCCGCTCGTCGTTGAGGTAGCTTAGAAGAGAGCGACGAGACCAGCGGCGGCGGCAAGGAGAGCCAGGCTGACGCCGGAAGCAGAGGCTCCGCCGGTAGGCTCAGCGGAGGGCTCGGGCGCAGCGGTGTCGGAAGGAGGAGGGACGACCTCGGTCTGGGTCTGGGTGTGAACCTGGCTGTGGGAGGTCATCGTGCTGTTAGCACTAGTCCAGCTGCTGGTTGTGCATGAGGTGCTCGAGTGAGGGGTGCTGGTGGGGGTGGGCGTCGAGGTGACGGAGGGAGTAGTAGAGGTGGTGGTAGGCTCGACGACGACGGAGGTGCTGGTGGTGCTGCTGGTGGTGGGCTCGGGAGTCTCGAGACCGCCAGTGACGGAGTAGGCAGCAGCGCATTCGGCCAGGTCCATCTCGTCAGGGCAGCACCAGGTCTGGAGCTGGGTGTCGTGGGTGCAGTAGTAGCCGCCCTCGCAGGAGTCTGGTCACGTTAGTCGGCTGATGAGCATCGGCATGTGGGGGAAACATACTGCCAGTGCCGTCAGTGCAGCAGGACTGGGCAGCCTGGGGGTTGAAGCAGTGGACCTGAGCGTCGTTGGAAGAGCACTGCTCGAAACCATCACCGCAGGCCTCGGCGCAGGAGTTGCCGTCACCGCAGACAGTCTCCTCAGGCTGGTACCCGAGGGTGTCGCGACGCGCAAGGCTGGAGCCAGGGACGGCCATGACGGCGAGACGGTAGGGCTGGGGCTTAGCAGCGGCGCTGGCAGCGCAGGCCAGGATGGCGGCGGAGGTGGCGGTCTTGTAGAGCATCTTGACGGCGGTGTTGCGTGTGGATGGATGTGAAAATGACTCTCAGGGTTGAGGGCGTCGCGTAAACAGGTGCGTCGGTGTGAGCGTAGACGTTGGTGCTAAAGAGCGGCGCGAGTATCGGATACTCTGAAAGAGAGGATAAGGCTATAGAGCCAAAAGGGCGTGAGGCAGAGGCACGAGGTGATGTTGGTGTCGGAGGACGAAACAAGAGAGACCAGGAGGCTGAGGGCGGAGGCAGGATATGAGTGAGGAGCGGGTGCCTGTCCCAGCGGGCACTGGCAGTGGGCACTGGCAACCAGTGGGCAGCAGGTTTAGCGGGTGGAGCTACTGGAGGATCTCCTTTTAATTTTACTCGGGCAGGCGTCGCGGTTGGCCAGTCATTTCCTGTTCCCACCCGAAATGCAAGCGCCGGCCCATGCGCGTCTGCAGCGTTCCTGGACTAAGCCGAATTGGGCCACGCCTCCATCTTGGCTTCATTAACCCATCTCGGCTCCATTTCCTGTGATTGGCCTCGTGGCGCCTTCACCCGCGGTAGTTGCTCGCAACCTTGCAAACCTTTTTCACCCCGTCCGATGCGAATTCTGATTTCCAGAGCACTTTGAGATTTGAGAAAGGGGCCCTTGCTGGAGCCTCGAGATTTGGTCATCAAGACGTCGCTGCAGGGAGTCCCGTGGGCTATCGTGGTCCAAGCATAGGCAGCCACGCTGGCGCGCAGAAACGAGCTGCTGCCCGACCAGCACAACAGACAGACAGACTGACAGGCACAAACAAAACCAGGCCAACCACCCTTGATTCAATATGTGTGTCTGAACAGATGCGAAATGAATCAGACTGTGGGCGGTGACCTGGTCTCGCCAAGCAGAATCACGCTCATTTCGAGACCCGTGGTTGGCTCAGTCAAAACGCAAGGCATTATTCGAGGGAGACGTCTCGGCGGTGTCTTGCAGGCGCATGCCCATCTTCGAGCCAGTTTACTTTGTTGGCGTGCCTGGTGTCCAACCATGCCGACCAGTCTCTCTGGAGCCAGACAAGGGCGCCGGCTGCCTGCGCTCGTGGCAAGTTGCAGAAGATCGCTGCCGATTCTCGCTATCCCCTTTGGAGCCTGGACCTGAGGCACCGGGCGCAGGAGGTGTCGTCTCAGATCGCGGTGAGACGTGGCTCGCAACAGTCGGCAGCTCCCTTCACTCATCCCAGCACAAGTAATTGCGGAGAACCTTTGACAAATCCCTAGATGACCGATAGCTTCAAGCAATTACTAGGTAGAGTACATATCCTCGGTCCAAATGCTGTTGCCACCCGTAATAAGTAGACACGAACCCAACGCAGACGTCCTACCTAAGCGTAGGCCCGTGACAAGCCAACACCAACCCATTAATTATCATACAAGCTTACAATCCTTCCCAGTGTCCTGTACATCCCAATGAAAAGACTCCTGTGACCCAACTTAACCTACTCTCCCTCAACCGCGCCCATCTTCGCAATCCACTTGTTCATCCCCAAGAACTTCTCTTCGAAAGTCCTCTGCAGCTTCTCGCCGGCCGCATACATCGGGGCCCCCTTCTTCCAGTACAGGAAGCAATTTTCGAAGATTTGCCGCATATCGGCCAGGAACTCTTCCTCGTTGGCGTACTCCCGACGGTCCATTTTGCCCTTTATGGTGCTCAGGTCCATAGGATGCTTGACCTTGTCCAGGTAATCCGGTACACCCTCTCTTGACGGGTTGACCGGTTCTTTGAAGGGGCCAACAAGTCGGGTCCAAAAGCCTGCCCGAAGCTAGTCAGTCTTGCGGAAACTGTGAGAACGTCCAATGGGACTTACCTGGTCCTGACAACATCCTTGCAAGGAGATCCGCACAGAACTCGAGCTTCTGCGCCGTCGTGTAATTTCGGTCACCCACAATCTGCGAATTCGTCTTCCTTCTGGGAGCCGGCTTAGCCATTGACCTGGATCGCCCACCAGCAGGCGAGGGCTGGCCCTGTGATGATGAGCTCCCGACTGGCCCACTGACGCGCCGACTCCGCTTGAGCTGGTTTAGTGTAGGCTCGTCATCCGGGCCGTCCAGGTAGTGGACGTTCTTTTTGGGCGCTGGCATGTCTGTCGGTGTTGCCACAGCATCCGTGGCAGGCTGGTCGCGCAACTCGTTCAGAAGGATGACCAGAGGGCCCAGGATATGCTGAGGTAGTGTGTTGACGAAATCAGTTCGAGAGTCCGACGCTCTTATGTACTCTGCTGACCACTGAAGAAGTAGTTTCCGTATGGGCGAATCCTCTTTTGTGTCTTCCC
Organism: Sordariomycetes sp. S80-01Y; assembly: GCA_037042185.1. NCBI lineage: Eukaryota > Fungi > Ascomycota > Sordariomycetes > Sordariomycetes sp. S80-01Y. Next base: position 1,607,098 of record JAXQJY010000032.1, read on the forward strand.
ACACCGATATCAATAGCGGCGTCGACGGGATCCTCTGTGTCGTAGCACGAACCTCCTTCATTTTGGCGAGGATGGCATCAAACATGCTCGAATCCTTGTCCATCTCCAAGACAAGACCTAGCTTCCAAAGTCCTAACAGCAATTCGTACGAGGGATGGGACCCCCCTTTCTCGCCGACGAGGCCAGTGTAAAGATAGTTCTGCCAGTGACCAAATATTTCGGGATCTTCAAAGGGGCCTCTCAGTACTGCTTCGAGGATAGGACCTGGTGGCTGTTTGGCGAACTCCCGTCTGAACCAGCCGGACTGTGCGGCAAGCAGGTCCCGGTGGATAGCGAAGGGTACTTCGTTGCCTTGGGGTCCCACCATGGGCACCACAAATTGCGCATGTGGTTTCCTACGGCAGTGAGCAACGGCGATATTGACGAGGAGTGTAGTAGATCTTAGAAGAGATGACTTACAGCCAGGAAAAGGGCTGCCTCCCTGCTTCCGGTTCCTCTAATTTCACAGTAGAAGCTGCGGACTGCCCGTTGGTGGCGATGTTGGCAGTGTTCTGCTGTTCCTTGTTTTCTTCGGACTTGCTCTGGGTGTCGAGAGCTGCGCTGCCTTGACTCTCATTGCGTGTGTCCTCAGTCATCTGAATGTCGCTGTTGGGTTGGCTTTGACTGGCCCTTCTCTCCGGTTGAGTTGGTGGCGCGAATCTCTCTTCACTTTGAGACTGCTCTTTGGTGAGTTGTGTCTGTGTCTGGCGCAGTGCGTTAGTTTGGAAGAGTGAGATGTGTGAAAGATTGGCATGCTGGTCGTGGGAGCTCTGGAATTTTTCTTCCGAGCTGCATCAGACGCGTGCAATAAACCAGCAGTGAAGAAGCACTGGCAATGATCATGCGCTGAAGCCAGACTTCGTGTATCCTGGCCATTGAAATGGGCAACATTGAGTAAAGAGCAGAGAAGGTATTCGACTCACTTCAGCCATGACGACGGCACACCTGTCGCCTTAACAGTCCTTCACCACTCCCCTGTCCCACGATGGTCAGATCAGGTCGGTCTCACAGCGCGCTTCGACCTTGAATGACGACACGGTTGATTGGCACTTAAGAATGAAGGTGGCGAGGTTAGTCGTGAGAATGAGTGGAAGGAACCATGATTGAAATTGGTGAAGTTCTCACCGAGCTTATCGACGCTGATTCCAGTGAGAGTCCGTAGCTTTGATTGGCGGAGGCTGCTTACGTCATGAATTGTTCAGGTCCACATCGAAGAGCCAGCGATGGGCTCACCTTCTACTCACTCCTCAACCTTTCGAGTGTTCGAACCTTACCGCCTTATTGTTTGGAAGGCCATGCACTATTGTCTTACCACTGGTGCGATCTTCTCAGAATCATCTCAAGTCGTCGTGCCATCCAGCAAAGACTTCACCGAGGACTCGAATTCGACGATCGAACTGGACTCGAACCGGCACCGCAGTCGAGTCAATAATTTCGATTGAGACCCGCACAGATCTGAGGACCACAATCGCCTTACCGATCACAGGAGGTTTCGGCGGTGGGTGAGGTGTGGGAGCAGCACCTATCTCGAGCTACGATGCTCTGGCGAGGGCATCTTATGGCTCCGATTTACTCAGTCGCATAAACATTCCTCGGCTTACTTGAAGTCTCCTCCGCCCATCACGCCAGTATACTCATCCTCGCCGTGCATACCGCGCAGCCTGGCTAGACTCAGGAGTATGATCATGATGGTGGGCAAGTAGGTCAAGATTGATGAGCTATCTTGGTCAATGGCCCGTCGAATAGACGATCACATGCAAATTTTGCAATGACGAGTGAAGACATCAAATGGTTGCGTATGGCGTATCCAGATACTATCCTGCATGACCTAGGCAGTCGCTGGGCTGCGAGGCCTCCGATGCTTCCCAGGCCCCGGGGGGACGCTCCCTTGGTCTCTGCAGATACATCGCCATCAGCGTGATCATGTCTCAGGACGCTTTCTCTATGCAAAGCACAGCGGCGACTTGATGGTGATACTTAACACCCATCTTGTCGTGCTGGACTACGAAGCCAACCCCTGAGACCCACTCCGAAAAGGGGCAACGGCTTTGTCGAAACCTCGACTTGCTCGAGGACAGAACAGCCCCTGCCCCTAGGACTTAGTAACCTTCGTTTGGAAACTCCCCCGGAGCTATTTCTGCGATGACTTCTCTTGGTCTTTGCAGGCTGTGCTATCGACGCCCCTCTTCCGGCCATCTTGACGATCACGCAAGCCCATCCGCGCAAGCCACTCGTGTCTAGACCGTCCGAATATTTCCATTTCCACTACCCCGCATCATCTCTTAGCCACAGTGAGGTACCTTCTTCTCACCGCCCGTGGACTTAAAGGCAAGTTGCTTTTGCGCCTCGCAAAGCCAGAGCTCACCGCTCATGCTGTGTACCAAGCCACTCCCCGCTGCCCCAGCACCGGCGCCACAATTTTGTGTACTAGGTCCTCGTCCAGGGAGACCGAAACCTTAGTAAACAATAGATCCCCTATTGCACCTTTTGCTCCGCGAGATCTGCTGTGGCGGCTGAATTACTTGAACAGGACGACGCCCTGGTCGGAAGTTCCCGAACAAGCGTCCACGGCCCGAACTTCCCCAGCTTCTTGGCACACGAGGGCCTAGAAGTCGCCAAGCGGTTGCCTTTCTGGCGTCACCCCGCGTCGCGACCTAGGATGGCATGCGGCGTCCGGCCCCAGACAGCACGCTTGGCGCACTGAGCAGACGGAATGGAGGTGACACGGTGCGTGTTGGTGGCGGCGCAGACACGGGTGCACGGGGCGGAAGCTTGCATCTTGGATACCGGGTTTCTGGGGCCAGCTTGCTAGCAACGATATTTCGTTGCAGGGGGGGAGGGGGAAGCCGGGTGGAAGCTGAAGAGACGGCACGGGGTATCTCTCGGGGAGACGGGGCGGTCAGCTTGTGTACATGGATGTGCGAGCCTCACAGATCTGCCTCGTTGAATACGGGCTCATCGGCCTGTGCGTCTTACGCTGGGCAAGGAATTGAGACGTGGGTACTTTTTAGGCCTTTTGTTGTTACTGCAGATGAATTTTCAGGCAATATTGACATGGTACCTTGCATGTTGGTGTTGCCTTGCCGTTTCGTGACCCAAAGAACAGTCCGGGAAGTCAGTAGATTCGGTGAGGGAACGAGCCAGCGGTGCAAAGAAGGACCTCGTTTCACGTGTTGTTGTCCCGCAGAGGGGTTTAATATCATGAGTACCTTGGCAGAATCAAGATGCGAGACAAGCAAACATGTTTGACCGGTCAACAGTTTGGTAGGCGTCTAGATGTTCTTCGGCGGCTACTCCTCCATTGACTCCCCTCCACCTTACCGAAGTCGCTACTTTCCTATTCGGAAAGCCTGAACCTGCCTAATATCTCGCCGCCGATTGATCAATGTACCGGAAAGCAGGGTTCATCGTCCTCTCCCCCAAAAGGCCAAGATCGCGAACCTGCATCCCCCGATTGACGGAAAAAGACGCCCGTTACACCCTTGCGGCCTTTAAGCTCCCCCTGTCGACACGCGCGCCAAGACGGGGAGGGAAAGGGCATCGTTTTCCCACAGTACCTTGCAGCACGCCCTGGTGTTGGAAGGGGCAGGTTGATGCAGGATGGTGAGTTTGGGATGCTATGTGGTTGCATCCGGGAGACAGACGCGAGACAAGGAGGGCGGCGCTTCAGGCTGATGTATTAAGTTGGGGAGATGTTCAGCGACTGAGAGTCTACGTAAGATTGGCTGCGAGCTACATAGCTCAGCTAGTGTTCGGGTCATTGATTGTTGCTTTGCGAAATGTAAAGACTGGAGAGCCTCGATATCGCTCAGGACTAGTGTCACATGTTTCTCTGACCAGGAGGCTGGTGCCGAGTAGATGGACAGAGCATCCGAAGAGAACCCACAGTCACGTCATAGAAAAGTTACAAGAAGCAGACTGCTATCAGCGAGCCGATTACCTTGTCGGCTAAAGGGCAACTCCAATTCTGGCATGTGCCTCGTCGGGGCTCATTGAGGGTAGCACCTCAAGCAGCGCGCATGCAGTCTCACACGCGCCTCGGACAAGGCAAAAGAGGCCACCTTGCGAGTGCCTTCCGAAGCCGCCGATGCCAGGACCCTTTATGCCAATCTAGCATACGGATCTGCTCCGGGTCATGCAGGCAACACTTGACAGAGTGAAGATCTTCGTAGAGGCTGATTATCTTGAAACTGCGCAACCGCTCGACATCGGTCCGCCCACCAACCATCGTCAGCCCGAACGCACATACACATGCCCGTCCCTCTGCGACGGCCAGGAAGCTGGCAAGTGGCTCGCTGAGGTATATAGCCGCCCTCGCGCCTGTGTCCGAAGATGTGGCCGCACAACATGCCATCCGGAGACATCCCGTCGATGCAGCAAGCACCCGGAGGAGGCTTGCTAATATATCTGCCAGACCGGCCGTGAGGGGAAGACACGGCTCGTTATCATGTTGCATCCAGATGTGTGGTTCGGGGAGATCTGTGGGCGCAGCCTTGGCTGCGTCTGCATCGGAAGGGAACACCTGTCTCACCGTTTCTGTGCGATGGCAACTCTTTCACGTTGCCCGTATCCGGGAAAAGCCAATTGAACAGTCCTCCGTATGCTCTGGCTGGAGATGTTGTGGAGGGCCGCTGACGTGTATGGAAGATGCACCTGTCGGGTTGACAATCAAGCCTCAGTGATCCTTCCAGATAGCGCCTTGAAACCATCGAGCCGCCTGCATCAATATCGGATGCAAGCTCTCTCCATGCCGAATTGGCTACCAGCCGAACCGGCCTGGGCCTTTGCCGTGGCACTCGCAAGCCAAGGCACTCCAACCCCGGATTCCAAGGATTGACTTGGTTCAGGAGTCAATGGATCCATCCTCCAGCCTCGGCACACCACCGTCAGCGAGCGGGCAGAGGCCTGTGTCTTCGGACAAGCTCGCCGCGGGGAACACTTGGCCGCCAAAGCCAAGTGAAATGCCAGACTAGGGCAAGACGCATGTTGCCGAGAAGGTCATGAGAAGCCATTGTCGCGAGGACAGAAGCAAGACCGAGGCCTCGCGCTCGCGCTGTCGATGTCCCAGGAGAAAATTAAGCTTCCGTATGAAGTCATCCCCAGGCTCCTTCCCCCACAATGCATAGGCCGTGTCAGCCTGAGATGCGTGACGGGCAAGCACAACTCCGTCCTCCGCTGTGCTCAGTGCTCGGTGCCCCGTACTTGCCCAAGGGGCCAATCCCACACGCCCCCCCCTCCCCGGGCCATTCTCCCGTGGGGGTCGCTGCCTCCCCCTGTGCAAATTGCGCAGCCCTTCTGTACCTCCCCTGCCCATCGGAATACCGAAAGCAGGAAAGCCGTGGGCTATCAGGACACTTGTCCCTGCCTCGACAGCTGAGGACCAGAGGACCAGGATCCGATTGCAGCGATAAAGATAGATCCCGCCCAATCCCGCCGCCCTCGCGACGGGCACCAGCCAGCAATGCTTGCAAGCGTCCGAATCAGCAGCCGATCGGGTCGCTGGTCGCTGGCTGGTGCTGCCCATGCACTCCAGGTTATCGACGACGCCATCAAGGTGAAAGGCCCGTGAGGCGCAATCGCCGCTGCCTGAAGTCAATCTCGCAAAGACAACAGCAACGCTGGCGTCAGTCTGTGGATTCGTTGAGTCAAGGGCTGCACAAAGTTAGGACAGACTGGAGCGATGAGATGAGATGCCCTCAAGCTGTCAAATCAAACCCGCACCGTGACGCGCTTATCCCCACGCCCCACAGTCGCCGACGGGCACTGGATTGGGATTGGGATTTGAATTTGGCGGGTGGGCGCTTGCGGTTGCATCGTTGACGGCCTCTCAATCTTGGTGGGCCCTCTTTCCTTTCACGGTCACGGTTTTCTCACCACCGGCCTGCTGACTAGCCGCCCGTGCAGATCTCAGGAGATCATCTTGTTGAGCCCTTGACCTTCGGCATTCATTCGGTAATCAAACTCCTTCCCCGGATCCCCACAGCTTCACCACCCGAGTCAGGCTATGTCTCGGTCTTCAGATCATGCAGCCGACATTTGCCGATAGCCACGAATGTTGCAAAGTGCTGGGTGCTTACCGAAGGATCGCCGCCTTCGGCTTTGGCAACGGCACGTACTGTACGGAGCATTCGCGGACAATACAGATAGGCACTTGTCCGGCGAGGACTCCTGCGTTTCCGATCCTCATGATGATACGACCGCTCAAATCTTGAGATTGTCTAATGCAACGTCGACGTGGCCTCTGCGCCGCCAGATGGGAACCAAAGAAGAACAACAGCTCTCTCCCCATTTCCCGGCCCCCAGCGCACCCTTTTCCGCAGCGAGGACGACGTGGGAGCGTGCGAGGGGGACGGACATCCAACCATCGACTCTCCGGATCATCGCTGCAGCAAATCGCTTCCATTCCCACCCATTCATGCCGGCGCAGTGTCAAGAGTGTGTATCATCATGTCAGAGTCAACCCGTCAGGGCCGCAGCTGGTGCACACCACCACGAAGAGAAGGCTTCGTGCCAAGACTGCTGCCCTCGCACGTCTTCACCGCCAGGTTCCCGGATGGAGGGAGATAGCCTATCAGCCTGGTGCGCGGATGGGATGTTGACTCACAGCAGGAGGAGAAGAAAATTTGCAACCCCGCCCAGGGACAAAGTTTTTGTCCTGTTGTTTGTTCAAGGAATGATGATGTAACGTGCTCCCGACCTAACGAGGGAAGTCCGCACCCCAGATCGAGAGATCCCCATCCGGGGTTGGCGCAGCCTGAGAGGCCCCCTGCTCCCTTACGCGTCCCCTCGTGCGCCCCCAGATTGCCGCTGGCCCCTTTCTTCCACTCGTATCGTCTGGAAATAGGTGAAGCCTTCAGCCGCGCACTGATTCAATGCTGACGTGAGGACGAGAGTCTCTTGAGCCCGCTGCAACCCCAGATTGAACCTTTACCCGGCCACTTCTCCCGTCCGGGGCGGAGGGACAGGCATAAGGCGTGGGGGATGCACAGTGGCAGTGGCAGTGGCAGCGACTTCAGGCGGCCGGACAGAGGGGGGTGGTGCCCTGCATTCCAGCCTACCAACCAGTAGAGAAAAAAAAAGAGAGATCTCTGCTGCCCTCGGATTGCGGCAGATAACTGAACTCTCGACCAAGCCACCCCCCGTATCACATTCCCGTTCCCAGCTAATATGCCACCCATCATTACGTTTGACACCCGCGAGGCCGCACGCATTGTGCCAGGTTGTCGATCCGACGACCTCGTCCACCTTCCCCTTCCAACCCTCCCCCAGACTTCAGCACCTGAGCACGGTGCACGTGTCACAGGCCACGGGTTTCATGTTCCGCGGGGTGCGATGGGCACATCGATCTTCGCTCCGGTATTCGTAAGAGACAAGCAGTATGTGTCTTCTCGTGACCACCGAACGCCGAAAGAGGCTTTATAGGGACTGGGAGAGGACGACATAGAGGCTCCGGATTATGACATGCGCCAAGGTACCCATCTGAGAGGAACTCAGTTCGTCACTCGGTCATATTGCCCTCGTTCAGGTACCAGGGTTCACCCATCATATGCTGCGAATTGGTAGACACGTGCGAAGTGACAAGGCGATGTTGGAGAAAAGTCCAGTTCGTTTGAGGCATTGTTAAAAAACTAACTAAATCCATCGAGGAAGTGGTGAATGTCTATAATATCCCTTCGTACCGTCACTCCAACAGAGGCCCATAGGCCTTATTATCAGAGCCAAGCGCAGTCAATCGCATCCCGCTATGTGTTGTTCAAACCCTTTAATGATAGCCAGTAAAACGCCGTCTCCCATCTATCCGTCTATGTGGTCCAAATTCGTCAAGTCATTGCCAATACGAGCCCAGGTTTTCCGCCGCATCTCAGGCTCAAATGTGCCCACTCAGCAGCCTTAATCGCGGGTGTGAAGGTCATTGCCAGCGAGGCTGACGGTCGTGCTGCTACGGCCACTGTGCGGCAGGCCGTTGTCGTTGAGAATGTCATGCACCGCGACCTTGGGAACAGGTAGTTTCCTCTGACTTCCGTCTGGGCGGCTGAGAATATCCGTGAGGGACATGCCTGTACTCCTGGGCGGAGCGTGGGAAGGGGGAGGACCGTGGTGCTGTTGCGAGTTGTTGTCGAAGGAAGGCTCCATAGGGGCCAGAGCGGGAGTGGTGTGATTTCCTATCGACAGGCTCCGCAGGCTAGGCAGCTCGTAAGGGCCGCCAGAGAACGGACGCAGACGGGGTGAGTGAGCGGGCGTGGCGATGGGGGTGTGGTCTGGGGTTGGCGACGCCGAGTCGTGAGAGAAGGTTGGTGATGAGGGAGCCGTTGAGTTGGGAGAGTTGGGCCTCGACCTCTTGATGTTCCTCAGCGCTCCATTGTAGTGGTCATCATCGTGATTCTCACCAGAGTGAGATCGCGACATGGCGTAAGCGGAAAGACCGCGGGAGGAAGAAGTGTTGGGGTAGCCGTAAGGGTGGTGGCGTCCATACTGAGGAGGGTTCAATGTGTTCTCGCGCTCAACTTGGTGAGCAGCCTTGGCGAGCAGAGAAATGTCGCCAGAGCGGTGGATGTTGGGCTGAGGCAGCGCGAAGGATGAGTAAGAGTGAGGCGGCGAGACGTTGGGGGAGGACAAGGCAGAGGTGGGCGCCGAGCGGATCGACTTGGGAGCTGGAGGAGGTCCCATCATGTGCTGGTCCATCCCAGCAACGGGAGCCTGCTGAGGCTGAGGCTGGTTCTTGTTTCCCCTCCTGGAGTTAGGGTTGTTGTGTATCCTCGAGTGCCGAGTCAGCTCATCGCTGCGGGAGAATTTCTTGGTGCAGCCGGGGAAGTTGCACGCGTGGGGCTTCTCGCCGGTGTGTGTGCGAATGTGCCTGGTCTGGTGCTCCAAGCGGTGGAAGGCCTTGTCACAGAGAGGGCACTTGTAGGGGCGAGGCAGTTCATTGGAGCTCTGAGTCTGCTCGGCGCCGGGCAGGGGCCCGTTGGGCTTGATGGCCGTGACAGCAGCGGAAGCCATATCGCCGTTGTCGCCTTGGTGTCTGTTCTGAGCGTCCTCCACGGTGTCGTGATTCATGAGCCGCGATATGTCGACGGCTGATTGTGATCGTTGCATGTGATCCGCAGTTCAAGGGCGGATGAGGGAAATATAGGTGGGCGTTTGCCTCTTGCGTCCCGTGTTAAGTATGTGCAGTGTTGTCTTCGATGTCGATGAAGTTATTGTTGTCGTTGACGAGCACTGGAAATGGCGTCGCAGCTGGATTATGTTGGTGATGAGTTTTGGGTGGGAGGAGGGAGGCTTAGAAAAGACTGGGGGAGGCAGGTGGTTTAAAAGAGCGTGGGAGGCTTCGGCCGGGGTCGGTAATGGAGCAGCAGCAGGAGACTGGGGGGTGCCTCAAGCCTCAAGACTGGGGCACAGAAAAAATGGAAGGTGTGGGGGTGTCGTTAAGCGCTCTCAGCCCCACCTGGGACTACGGTGGGCGGAGAAAGATTTGAGTCCTTTGAGAAGGAAAGAACCGGGAAGGCTGTCATGGACAGAAGGTACGTACCTTCTCCCTCTGCTCCTGCTAGATGCATAGCACGCCGCACAGCACGCACAGCACATCTCCCGGTGCTGAGAACGCATCATCACCTCACTAAGGTATTACGAGGTTACAGCTCACGCTGGAAGGCCTCAAAAGCAACCAACGGCAGCATTCTCTCAATGAGGCGCCTGGTCAGCCAGGAGTCCAGGTTTAACCAAGTCCTGGAAATCATTGGGACACCTCAGCCCTGCACAAGTCGACATGCAAAAGCAACAGCACTGCGCCGTCGGCACGGGACAACTGTACAAGGCACTCCGTACACGCATCATACATCGCCAGCAGTGTTAACTCTGGACATATGCCGGAGGAGAAAAGAGACGACGACAGAGATTTTCACCCCAGAGAGTCAGGCAACCAGAACTGTCAGACCACTCAGGCCATGCGCTCACCCACCTTGGGGAACTCTGTCGGAGCAGCTATCCGATGCCCTCATTGGCCTCCAAAGCTGTCCGGGGTCATTCTCCCTCACTGAGTCGCTGTTGAGGCGCAACCCGCGACCCCAGAGCCCCCTACAGGCACCAGCACAGCGCCTCTGATAGGGAGACACGGCCCTGCAGGGCGACTGGGCGGTGTTTATTCAGGGGCATTCGGCGGCCAGCCAGCAGTACAGGGCCTCAGGACCTCAGAAACCCAGGAGGGCGCGACACAAGGGAGGGAGACCAGGCGTGTGCGCTCTTGGCTGGCTGAGAGGCCATGAGCAATGACTCCAATGACTCCAATGACTCCACCGACGATGTCTCCCTGGATATCGCTCATTCATCCGCTCGCATGAACGCTCAGAACTTCATGTTGACGTCGGCGATACCTGCAATTCAGAGCTGAGACCGAGACTCCAAGTTTTGCCCCATGGCACAGGCTGGGCTGCAATGCAAAGGCAACAGTTAAAGCCGCCTTTTTCTCACATTCATGCCCGGAGATGCTCCTGTTGACGTGTCAGGTAGTCCACCGCACAGCCTCCGCCTCACATTACTCTGCCTGAGATTGTCCCAGAACCGCACCATGGTCCCGCCAGCGCTGCCTACACGACTGTGAAACCCTGATATAAGCCTGGGGTCGCCATTCTGGTCGGTAATGTTTGCCTACTTGTGTGAGAAGCCTCACCGGGTCGATACGACGCCCAATGTAAGGCACCTTTGCCCTTGCGACCCCCTCATCCTGGAGACTGGTCTCGTTATAGGCCGATCTTAACACCACAAACCCTTCTCACCATCGCTGGCGTGGCCCTGTACGTAATTGGTGAGGCCAGAATTGCGCGACTGCGAAGGAGTTGATGATGTGATGCGAATCTTTGTGGGGGCTCTCCGGGGGTGTTCTGAGCCCAGACACTGATTGGGCCGTGACGTGAGAGTTAGAGCCCACTCCAGGGCATTTATCCCTCCTTTTGCTCGCCTTGTCTCGTTCCTCGAAGACCTCATCCGATACAGCCGACGTCGCTTGGGCCGTCACAGGCCTGGGGCATGCCAGCGAGTTACGGTAATGCTCTCTGCACCCTCCTCTGACTTCCACCGTCACCTGTGCCTATCTCGTGGAGAAGACTCAGGAAGGGCCACCACCACCACGACGAATCCAGGGACAGCATGTGATTGACGTGTGTGGGGGACTGATATACTGAATCTGGAGGGGTGTGTGTCTCTGAGACACCAGTCTGATTGCGAGCGCCCGCCCTTCCCCAAAGATGGAGCCCCAGAGATAAGAAGCTCACAAGCCCCAGCTCGTCAGTCGGGGGCGTTCGTGCTCGTCTGTCCCGATTGCGAACGTCAGGTGCAGCGGGCTCCCCAGAATATTCTATTTCTTGGCTTTATCTGGGCCAACTAGCCGTGGCATTAGCATCTCCTGACGTGGTGGTCCAGCTGAGCTCGCCCTAAAGGGCACCTTGAATCCACAAAAGCTGTGGGCGTGATATGTATCGTAGATCAACGTGATGCTGTGGTGTAGCATTCAACCGTTCTCCCGCGGCGGCTGTTCCTTTCCCTTCTTCACCAAAAGGCGCCAACCGCCCCCAGCCGCCCCGTGACAAGTAAGACACGCAGCCGTAGCTTGCGTAGCTCAGAGGCCCCCAGCCTGGAATTGGCGCGCCTCTCCTTCACAAGTACGTACAATGGACAAAAATGAGGTTCCTGACCCTTGGACGCATTCGTACCCCAAGGTACGCAACACGCCCCTCCTCCCTCAGCCCCGTCAGGACATTCCTGGAGCCCAGGAGTTATGAATGTCCGGGGCAGGTCGGTCTTCAGTCCGACCCCCGGCCCGCCTCGCAACTCAGATAAGAAGAACAAGGACGAATGGGGAAGCCAAGCGACCAGCTTGCCCCAGAGACCTGGTTCTGTGTGGGGAGAGCACGCGTTTGCCACTCATCTTGGCTGGCTTGGCTTGGCTTATCTTATGCCTCTTGTCATGCGCGTTTGAGGCTGCTCGCGATATCTGCTGGTGGGCGGCAATTCGGGATCTCCTCCCTCGCCCCCAGACTTGGTCTCCAGATCATCCTGCCCGCAATCTAGGCTTCGAAGAGCGACGAGGATGCGGAGGCGTGGGGGGCTAGACACCCAGGCTGACGCTGATCTTCCAGCAAAGGGTGTGCTAGAAAGCCTCAAAAGACGGCACTGTTGGGGGGAGAGGCAACGGAGCTGCCTGGCTTCGGATTGTCATTGGTGCGGTGGCCGCCAGATAGTCGCAGCCACAAGGGTCAATATTCCCCTACGCCGGCTATTTTCCCTGGCCGGCGGCCCTGGCGAGGGCAGGATTGGCGGTTAATCAGAGCCGCGCTCCCGCGCGAGCCCTTGTCAGTGCCAGACTTCCAGAACGCAGCACCCCCGCGAAGCCGAAACGCTGCGCAGCAAGTAAACCCGCTGTATTCCGCATGCTCACCTCTGGAGTCTGGACGTGTGGAAAGCCAAGAGCCGATAGTCGAGGTGCCACCGAGCGCCCAGCTGCCATTTCCACACTGGCGCTTCCCCGTCCTCAGGCTCAGGGCGTGGGTGGTGCATAAATTTGTGTGTGCTCGGGACGACTGGTGCTGACAGCGACCCCAGACTCTCTCGATTCCGGGGCAGATCTCACCCTTGAACTTGCTTTTCCCGGCACACGCCCCCCAGTCAAGTTCCCGTGCCTTGCGTGCCGTAGTCCAGTTCCGGGGGTCAAACATTGACTCCTGAGTCCTGCTGGACGCTTCCGAGCACTGCCTCGTCGCGCAATCTTGCTCAATGCGACCTGTGCGATAATCCTCGGCTGCCAAGCCAAGACACACCGAGACTTTGACCGTGAACCCGGCCGGGGCAGCGGATTTACTCCGGCAAAGGGAAACTCCAGACTTCGGAAACGCCCCCAACAGCGAAGAAGGCCTACGAGGAGCGTCAGGGTGCTGCCGCGTTCGTACATGGCATCCGTCTGCCGCGTCCACACGAATGTCTATGGATTGTTACAGCAGCGCAAGCAGGAAACGACGCCCACCGCCCCTCGCCTCGCATCGTTGCATGCGTCGCAGGATGCCGTCCGTTCCTGGCAGGGCCCCTTCCTGTGGCGCGCTCAGACAGTATCCGTTTGCTCTAGCACGTACGGAGCTAGGGACGACATAAGACTCGACTCGGGCTTGTGATAATTATGCCATCGCTCGGATATCCGCTCCAACCGCGATGGCCCCCTTCTTCCCCAGGCTTTGCACCGTGGTCTCGACTCACGCACAGGCAAGGGACCTCGGGACCTGCAGTAGCTCTATCCGAGGACATGGGCGCTCTCGTCGCTCGTGTCGACGTTGCGCCGAAGTGACCGAGATAAACGCGGTCGCGGCCTGGTTGTCATTTGCCGCCTGAGCAGTGCTGGGCGGGCCTCCGCGTTTCTTCACAGAGCCGCTTGCGAAAGTGCGACTCCCCCAGACTCCTCCGCGATAAAGGTCGATGATGTGGCTCGGCGTCGCCGAGGGTTGCCTAAAGGCGCGCCCAGCTCCGCAGGGCCGGAGTCTGTCCGATATCTTCGGCGTCTGGGCGGCCGGCCCTAGGCTTGGAGAGGAACAGCCTTCCGTCTGGCTGGCCCCCGAATCGCCTTGACCGACACCCCCACGTGGAGATGGCTCGACGACGAAATTGCCACTCTCTGTTCTCTGACTCGGGTCGGCTCCAGGGCATTGTCCTTATCGCACCGACAGTAAATTTGAGTCTTCACCATTGATTACAGGACCTGAGTCTGCTAGGCACTCGACCGTGATCAAGGCTCGGACGCTGCCCCGAGGTGGGACGCACTCGCTTCCGAGTCTCGCCCCGAGTCCGATGGAAGCTTTTTTGGAAGCTGGTGGAACACCACATTTCCCCGCTTCTGGTCACTGCATCGGAGAAAATTAATGCGAGGTGTGCCTGTGAGAGCCGAGCTGTTGGGGCAATGACGAGTCGTCTCACCGGTGCCACCACCGGTAGAGCCCTCTCCTTCTTGTCAGCAAGTCTTGCGAGCTGCCAGTCTCTTGTGACCCTTGATGCACCGAGCCTCGCTGCCTAGGTTTCTATTGGCAAAGCTGATTGAGACTTCGGCTGAATTTGACACAGTCACTTGCTGGGTGCCCTACGTCGAAAGGCCTTTTAACCGTACCGAGGATGAGCCTGTCACAGCGCACTTTTGGGCCAGATGGCGAGAAGGTTTGAAGCCGGCTCCGAGCTTCGAGGAAGCCATCACTGAAGCTCATATTGATCTAAGCGGTCGACACAACACAGCTCGATCACCACGAGCTGTGAACTCGCCTCTGGTAGGTTGTCGGAGTTTTGGGACGCACTTCCATCTCATCCACCTTGACGTCGACGGTACTCTTATTCTCCATTGGACCACTTTGATAGGCGCGGTAAAAGCGGCTCTGGGGGCTTTGACGCGCAAACCTGCAGCACACGCCAGTGAGGCTCCGTTTGAACCTCACATAATATTGCACAATTCGCCGTGACTGTTACACTGCTAAGCGATTTCGATTTTTGCAAGCTCACGGTGTCAAAATGACTTGTTGTGATCGGCGAGTCCCCTCGCTGAGGCTTCACCGCCAAAAAGAACATGGGGCAGTGTGTCGGCCGAGTACCCCCGAAGTCTTAGTCTAGCATGTGCCACTGCGCGCTGGAGGGCTACAGCCGAATCATGCCGCAGTCTCGCCGGTTGAGGCTCTGCTTCTAGAACCAGGGTACAGAGGACAGATTAGCAGAACATGTGTTGCGGGGACTCCAGGTTTGTCGTTTTGGTATCCTCAGAGATATGGAGCGAGGAAAGAGGGAGCCTAGATGACCATTTCTATCCAAGCGCCAAATCCTTCTTCTTCGGGACATGATGGCGGGATTTCGCCCAGCTCTGGAGACCAGCCTCTGGGGCTCTCGAGACGAGGGGCGTCCGTCTTCCCATTGGCCTGGGACGATGTCATGCAAGATAAGGATCTCGGTGGGGATTTAGATGGACGACGTGGATCTAGCAAGCCAGAGCTCAACTTCCAAGAGCCTCCGATTTTCCCCGATGCATTGACAAAGCCTGTCGACGGGGCTTGTTGTCAAAGGGAGAATTGACGCCTTGCTGGACAAATCCCCACGTCGGCTTTAAGCATCACTTCGAGTCATGGGGAATGAGCGTGTTTTGCCCTCTGCCACATAGGCTCAACAGATCCGGGGCACCAGCGGTACAGTAACCTTCAGTGATAGTCGGAGTGATTGGCAAAGCTAGGAACCGCAGACTCCAAACCCCCCCACTGATCCGCCCCAATAGCTGTCGGCCTGGAATTGGTTGAAAGTATGTTATTAGAAGACCAAGTGCCTTGACAGATGCGGTCGAATCAGGTTTCTGTCTTCGACAGCAACATTGGTCGACGCCGTGTTCGATTGCAGTGACGGTCAGCGTTGCTGTCTCTTGCCTGCGATACACGGTAGGTATCCGATCGCAGTATCCGTTGCAGAACTGTGTCGGTCATCTCCCGTTGCCACCAACCCTCTCCATCGAGGCGCAGATGACCACTTGCGTACGAGGAACCCCTCACGATCCCCAACGATGGATTCATCCACTGTTATTCGCCTAACCTCGCCTCGTGGGGATGGTGGATTTAGTAATCTGAATAGTGTTCCTTGGCTGTAGAGGGACCCCGGATCTGATGTTCGACTACAGGCTAAAGGCAAAGTCTGGGGGAGGGGTCAGTAACGCGTCTGCAAGCTAACGCTCCTCGGTCATCTCGCACTATTGAAGACGTATCACTCAGTTGTCACTCGCCGGCTACAAGTTCCTGATCACGCACATAGACGATGTCTGTCGACGAAGCACCAGTACGACTGTCCCGCAGAAATCCAACCCAACGATATCGTTGATTAGTGACGAATTCCATTTGAGGATTAAGTCGGTGGTATAACCAACTGACCTCTTCAGTCTCAGTGCGTGAGAGGCGCGGTTGTCGAAGATTGTGGCCGTTGAGGCCAACAAAAGATGTAGCGTAGAGTTAGAGGGCATAGGGCTGTCTGCATCTCTGAAGAAGTTGAGGCTCTTCCACTTTTTACCAATCGTGAAGCTTTTGGTAGTGTCGGTTTTCGCGTTGATGACTTGGGGACTTCAAGGTTGAGCGGTGATCCCTGAGGTTTGAGCGATAAGCTAGGGCAAAAGTCGCCCAACGGTCTTTGGGGATGGGAATATCACAAGCCTCGGATAGCAAATGAGATATCATGCTGACGTTGAATGTCGATGTTAATCTGCAAGATACCTTGAATGAAGTACCTGAGCAAACAGGCGCAGGTGCAAAGTCACGTGCGACCGCGTCCAACGTCGACTTCGCGTCGCCCCACCTCCGCGCAAGCCTGAGACTCCAAGTTCAACCGTATCGAGCACGTCACGAAGTCCCTTTGAAGGACTCACCAGCCGGCATGGACGATGGACTATCATTCAATCCACGGCCATGATGTTGCCAGCTTCGAGACTAACAGTAACCGTAAGGCTTAGTTCAGCGAATTCCAATCCAGCTGCTGACCACTGAGCAGACCGACTTCCAACCGTGACAGCATCTGCCGCTCTTGAAGAGCTGAGTCATGATGAATCTTCTCAAATTCCAACAGGCCTTGGAGAGCTTGACAAGCATCTGCAAGACGGTCTTGGGGCACCGAACAACACCCCTGGTTCCGGAGGTATCAAACGAGGGCAGGTCGCCGAGGTTTGGGGTCCTCCAGGCACAGGGAAGACCGCTTTAGGGTGAGACGAGACTGTCGCTTCATGTTTCCGGAAATTGACGTTTTGGAGGTTGCAAATGGCTGCGAACGCCCGACACAGAGGCCAGAGTGTGGTTTGGATAGGTGAGCCTCGAAAAGATCTCGTGACAGGTCCGAACTAATGTTTAGTTGCAGACTGCTTCCAAAATGTGTCGACGGATCGAGTGGACCACGCGAGCAATGTGACTGAGCATGCCAAAGGCCAAAGGCCAGAGGGAGAATCTCAAAAGCCTACTGAGCTTGCGCCTTTCTATCATTATGCTTGCCTAACCCTGCCGCATCTTATTGCTCTGGTGTCCAGAACAACATCACGCCTCATACCGAACAACACGAGCTTGGTTATTCTCGATTCCGCTACAGCATTGATAAACTCGGCACTGCCAAAAGCACAGGAGGGTAAGCTGGGAATGGAAATGAAGCGAGGTAAGTTCTGCAGGAGTCACCAGAACTACGCTCACTGTATACACAGGTGCCAGCCCATCGGTCAAGCGTAGACAAGCGCTCCAGTCTATCATGAAGTCCCTCCAAACGTTGGCCTCAACCAAGGACTGCGCAGTGGTTCTTCTCTCTCAGTGTGCCACCAAGATGCAGTCCGAGAGAGGAGCTACATTGACGCCGGCGATCAACGCTAATGTGTGGGAACACGGGTTGTCGACTCGTCTAGTTCTGTTCAGAGACTGGGACTGGCTCAAGGGCAAAGCCAGACCCTTGTTTCTTGCAGGGATTCAGAAGTTGGACGGCAAGACAACTAATGATGCGTTCGAGCTCGTCTCGGCATTCAAGATTGATCATGTAAGCTCTAAACGATTTGTTTCTCTTAATCGTTCACCACTGACACGCATCGGCATAGGACGGTATGTCTAGCGTCTCGTACGACCCTTCACGCCGCCGCTCAGCAGACCTACCGAAGGTGACGCACCCGAAGCGGAAGCTGGCACAGACAGGCTTCGAAGTGCCGGACAGTGAGGACGACGAAGACTACGGGTGGGGGGAAGACGACGAATCCGCGATGCCCCCTCCACCCCCACAGTGGCAGGGCAGTGAGGATATCCTCCTCGGTCAAGATGTCGGTCGTAGTGACGACGAAAACGCCGACGAAGGGGTGACCGAGCACGAAAGCGCCGAAGAGTAAGCTGCCTCGCCTGTCGCGCCTCCAAGAAATCACGTCCACAAGTGTTCCGTCCAAGTACACACCGCGATGAGGCTGAGTCGCCGGTGAAGCCCCGAATGCCTGATGATGAAAAGTGGTCTTCCCACCCGAGGACCTGCACTAGCATGATGCGCTTCCTTGCCAAGAGCCTCTCACAGAGTCCTGTCAATCGATAAAAGACAAGAGAGGGACCTAGACTCCTGCGCTTGAGAGCGAACCATTCAGGCATGCTGGCGGTCAAATGTCGGTGCGACACGAAAAGTCGAGGGCCAGCACCACCCTCGCAAGGGGCTTAACTGGATTTGGGCGTTATGGGGCATAAAAGGCTGCTCCGCAGCTCCGATGGAGGATCCTCACACGCCGGCTTCCACTGCAACGGCTCGACGGCACTGACTAAAAAAAGGTCAGATCTCCCGGGATGGCATCATCGCCAGTGACACATCAAGGGTATTCAATTGAAGAAGAAAAAACTTTTCCTCCACCGTCAAGAGCTCCCTTTTCACCGCATTGGAGCTTCCTGAGTCAGGCCAAGACTCCACCACCCAGCCTCTGGGCGTGGGGATGAGAGACTTTCTCAGTCTCAGGGCTAGCCAAGCTTCCCTCAGCTCTTCGGGAAAAACGCTCATCGTCGCTTTGGGCTGGTCTTATCTCGAGACACGGCTCTGCGAAAGGCCGCATCATTTCCGTAGCATGCATCGGGCTCTGGGGTGCTGATAAGTTAACCGCGGCAATGATTCCTCTCGTCGTCCCGACTGGCATGAAAGCTCTTTCGGGGCAGGACGAACGGAGGTTTTCAGCAACAAACCTTCAAGCTTTCACAGCATACATCATCATTCCGGCTTCACTGCCGAGCATCACATCTGACGATGCGTCATGAAACCCCAACGAAGTGCGTCCATGCATGAAGGGGAGATCGGGCAGACGGGTAAGTGGCTTGGTCGGTCTTACGGACCCCAGTTTCGTGGCTCTGGACCGCAACGGGGGTGTTCTTAACAACACATCCGAGCTCTCTTCCATATGGGGCCATCGAGCCTCTCATGCACCTTGAGAGCTTCTCAACGACGGTTGCGAAGTCAATCAAGAGCTTCCACTTTATATGTTTACAGCCAATGTTGACATGGAATTTTAACTTTCAGAGGATGTGAGAGACACCAACGTGACCTATCTTAAGTCTCGAGCTGGTGTGAACACCCATCGGACCTCGTATCTAGGCTTTTCTCCACGGGTATCGAACGAAGAAGATGGTGTCAGCCTCATTCTTCTACGCAAAGAAGCGTCTGAGAATCGTTCCAGACTGTTGACATCGGGAATCATGGCTGGAATACAGACTCATCGATCTGAACACCAAGTTGATCTAATGCGTCGAGCCGATTTTCCGCTGAGCTGCCTGTTATTGGGCCGCCGACGTAACCATGAACATCGAGCTCCATGACATCCTGCTCGAGTCCGTATCAACTGAGTGAGACAGTGCAACAGCGCAGAGGTAAAGACATCCTTGAGCTTGGGCTTTGGCTCCATCACCGCTGCCTCACCTGCAGATTCCTTATCTCCCGTCGCTCGTAAATGTACTCAGTCGACTCATGTTCGTTGTCCCACTTTGACGCCCGCACGACGCGCCGATGGTACTCGCTCTTCGTCTGCTCCCTGCTCATATCGCTCAACAAGCTGCACCTGGAGATAACAGTCTCGGGGTTGAAGCTGACTGAATCTCAACAAGCGAGCCTGGAAGAAGTGGGAACTTGCCAGTCCCTGATACCAAGCGCAAGCTACACGTACCCAACGACTTGCAGTGCCACCAACGCTCAATGTTGCGGATGTTTCCAAAATATGCCTGCCTAATTTTCACTGGATCGTCGTAGCTGAGTACCCGTGGAGGAGCTCTGATCATGCAGTATGATTGCGGGCCAGAGACTGTTGAAATAGTTGTGACCTCGTGTAAGTACAGTGCACATCGCTCAGCGCTCCGTGAGCCGGAGGACCAATCCATTTGGCTCCCTGGCCACAAGCTATTTACCCCGCGATCATAGATTACTTTCCATACAAGTAGTAAACACGAAGGAAATTGTCACTTCATCGTACAACACGTCGTCACCCAGGTGCCTACCAAGCATGGCTACAGGGTAGCCCCCCCTTACCACTTGATACCGAAAAAGCTCAATTGCTTCTTTGCTTTGCCGATCCTGTCCTCTTCCCTCTCGAGATATATCCTATCGTGGCCCTTCACGTCGAGGTAGAGATATTTGTACGTGAACTCGCTTGCGTTCGGGTACTTGACCATGTGCAGCCGCGAAACACCGTTGTTGAGAGGTCCCTCAACCTGCATCTCATTAGCCACCGTCCAAACATCAAACTGCTTTTCCGTCACGTACGTAGAAGTGCATTAAAATATGCTGGGTTCCGTCTGGATCTTGCCTCTCGGATGACCTGCATCTCGTCAGCCTCTCATGCTTGCACCTAGTCTCGGCAGCCTTACGCAACGGGACGCGCTCGTCGCCACTTATTGAACGTCTCATCGCCATGCGCAGAGATCTTCTTCGCCTGTCCCAAGAGCTCGAGACACCTCTCATCGTCCTTGATCTTGTCGACCGCGCGGTTGAACTGCGAAGTCTTGCTGTCGGGGGAGAAAACATCGTGCCATAGGAAGTAGCTAACACCACCCTTCGACCTATCAGTATTTGTTGCTCAATATTTCAGGCATTGACAACGTACCGTTAGAACCACGCCAACTAGGATCATGCCCAGGTTGTAGGTCTGCTGGCTGGCCCTCGCAGCCTTCTCGCCTGTGGACAGCTCATTCCAGGGCACGTAACCATCGTCGTTGAAAGCCGTAACCCTGCGCCTCTTTGGACCGATCGTAGTGGCTCCGAGCCCAGTCTGCTGCGTGTTTTGCGTAGCGTACGGTCGGCATAGCAGACCTGCTCGCATGGAGCTCGATGCGACAGAGTTTGAAGCCGCGGGGCGCAACGCCAGCGCAGCGTTTGTCGTCGCTTTGATCATGGTGGTCGGTTGACAGCCATTTGACGAGGACCCGAAAGCCCTTATAACGGTTGATGTCTTGTCTTTGTCGGGTTGCGAAGCTGTAGACCCAGCATCAGATGCTCAGAAGGAAGTTCGTCACCGCCCTCGGCAGAACCGTTAAGGTGGGGCTACCATCGTCTCTATCAGGTTTAGCGGCCTGGGACATGCCACTTTACCAAACGACCCTCGACCTCCAGGTTAATCAGAGTCTCCTGAGATCTCGCTTCAAGCCCAACGACCGACACAGCCCGACATTGCGCCGTCCAAAGCCTGCCGTCTTCTAGCCCCTGAGGCAGCCTCTTCAACGTCTCTTCTTTCGGCTTCGACCACGTCCCTGTTCACGACCAACCGGCAACATGGCGGCCCTTGCGACCAAGCAGCAGTCGATTAAGATCTTCGACAAGCTGAAGCAGAAGCCGGCAAATAAGGTAGGGCACGCGTCGCAAACCTCGGGGGAAGGGAGCTAACGTGTATTGAACGACAGGTTTGCTTCGACTGTAGCCAGAAGAACCCGACATGGACTTCCGTGCCGTTCGGCATCTACCTGTGCCTCGACTGCTCTTCCAACCACCGCAACCTCGGTGTTCATATCTCCTTCGTTCGCTCAACGAACCTCGATCGTACGTGCACTACAATGGGCTTCCGTGAAGGTCAATAGTCTGACACGAGTTAGAATGGCAATGGGACCAGCTGCGCGTAATGAAAGTCGGTGGCAACGAATCGGCCACTAAGTTCTTCCAACAGAATGGCGGTACTGCAGCTCTCAACAGCAAGGACCCCAAGACAAAGTACCAGTCGAACGCTGCGACCAAATACAAGGATGAGCTGAAGAGGCGCGCTGCCCGCGACGCTCAGGAGTACGCCATGCGCTTCCCCTTATACTCGCTCTCCAGCTAACATGCCTAGATATCCCGGCGAGGTTGTCGTCGATGGCGCCGATGCGGACGCTGGAACACCCGCTGGCGAGCCCGATGACGATTTCTTTTCTTCTTGGGATAAGCCTGCGATTAAGCGCCCGACGCCTCCTGTTTCACGCACCGCCTCGCCGTTCCTCAACGCTGGCAATGGCACCAACCGCTCTGCATCGCCTCTCTCGAAACAGAACTCTGGCGAAACCACTCCGGCCACCGCCAAGCCTACAACGGGACGCATCACCTCATCCTCTGCTTTGCGCAAGACCGGCGGTACCACCGGCGGAGCCAAGAAGACAAGCGTTCTCGGCGCGAAGAAGCCTACAAAACTAGGAGCCAAGAAGGTCAACGCTGACGCGATTGACTTTGACGCTGCTGAGAAGAGTGCGAGGGAGGAGGCAGAGCGTATTGAGAAGCTGGGCTACGACCCCAACGCTGAAGAGGAGAAGGTCGAGGAGGGACAGGGTGCTGCTCCTTTGGGGGCTTCTCCCGCGCCTGTGAGCCCGCCGCCTTCGTCGTCTTCGGCGGGCCACACGAGGCAAAAGTCCAACGCCGAGGTGGAGCGTCTAGGCATGGGTGTTGGTCGTCTCGGGTTTGGTCAGATTGGAGGTGGCAAGGCTGCTTCTGCTGCTCCTGCTAAGAAGAACGCTGGCGGTTTTGGCTCTGTTGGGCCCGTGAAGGCTACAGGTAAGAAATTCATTACAGATATCTCATTGGTCAGGCTGACTCCTTTACAGAAGAGTCCGACAACTTCGCACGTTCCAAGTTCGGCACCCAGAAGGGTATCTCATCCGACGAGTATTTCGGCCGCGGCAACTTCGACTCCAACGCCCAGTCCGAGGCCAAGACTCGTCTCCAAGGCTTCGAGGGCGCCACGTCCATCTCATCCAACGCCTACTTCGGGCGACCAGAGGACGAGGATCCGGCGGACGACTACGGCGACTTGGAGGGTGCGGCGAAGGACTTTGTCCGCAAGTTCGGCATCACTGCCGGTGACGACCTCGAGAACTTGAGCAACCTCGTCGGCGAGGGCGCTACGAAGCTGCAGGGGGCTATCCGTGCCTACCTCGGCAGCTAAGCGGTTCAAAGCAACAAGTGGGTAGAGAAGTGGCGTGTGATACAATGATGAGCTGGCTGGCCTAGAATGACTTGGACGGCCTGCCTGTGGAGCTGGCCCCGTGGCTACGGCGCAGTATATGTCGATTGGGCAAAGCTCCTTGGTTCCGGTAGCATGAAATAGACTGTTTACTCTGTTCACGAGCTCTTGAGATAACAAGCCCGGAGGCTGGTGAGTGGATGTGAGATAAAATATTTTGAAAGTACCTAAGGAAATCGTCGCCATGCTTTATACCTGGAGGACATCTACAGAACTAAAATCCGTGTCATATATGCATAACCTCATCAAGAACAATTTACAACTTGGCAACCATCTTCTGCGCCTTGGACATGGCGTCCACAGCGTCGTTGACAAACTCATCCACAACGGCCTTTGCGGGCTTCTGCTCGTTGACGACGGCGGCGCACTTGCCCATCAGGAAAGGGCGGAACTTCTCCAGAGGGTCATCCTCGTCGTCGTCTTGCTCCGAGGCGTTGTTGCTCTCGGTCAGACTTGGCTTCTCATCGTCGGCACCCAGGAACTTGTCCAGGTCAGCCTCGTAGGGGATCACACCCTTGGAGGCGAGCTCCTTCATCTCAGCCTGGCGGTTGGTCTCCCAGTCATTGATGTAGTCGTTGTTGCGCACGCGCATGGGTCGGCCGGTGAAGATGATGGTGCGGACGTTGTCGTCGTGGCCCGCGGTGCGGACAGCGTCCTTGTGGGACTTGGGCGCGCCGGCCTCATCGGTCAGGATGAACCTGGTACCAACCCAGACGGCTCCAGCACCCATCATCAACGAGGCAGCAAGGAGCTGACCGTTGTGGATACCTCCGGCGGCGACGACCTGGACGGGACCACCAGTAACTGGGCTCTTGGCCTGACGGCACTTCTCAACGACAGCGGGGATGAGGACTGTCGTGGGGATGTCACCAGTGTGGCCACCTCCCTCGCCGCCCTGGGCGCAGATAATGTCAACGCCGAGGTCGAGGCACTTCTGGACGTGCTTGACGTGGCCGATCATGTTCATGTAGAGGATGCCGTGCTTGTGGAGCTTGTCGACGACGGCCTTGGGGGGAACGCCGACAGCGGAAACGAAGAGCTTGCAGCCGGACTCGATGACGATGTCAACGAGCTCGTTGAGCTTGCCCTTGGTGTAGTCGTAGCTGTCATCTCGGTCAGCGTCCTGTTCGGTCGACTGTCACATGCGAATCCCGGTAAAAACATACTTCGTCTTGCGAGCGGAACCGCCGACCTGGGGCAGCAGCAAATCAACTCCAAAGGGAGCGTTCTTGTCGTCGAGGTGCTCCTTGAGCTCGGCGATCTGCTCCTTGAGCATGTCGGGGGTGTAGCCGACACCACCGATGACACCCAGACCGCCTGCGTTGGAGACCGCGGCAGCGAGGCGGGGACCGGCGGCGACGTTCATGCCGGCGAGCAGCACGGGGTGCTTGATGCCGAACATCTCGGTGATGGGGGTCTTGATCTTCTCTGTCGGGCATGTCAGCATGGAGGGCAGCGACGGTACGCGATGAGGGGGAACGCACGAGGGGACGCCATTGTTGCGACGGGCTGCACTGCGCGATGGTGGTGTCGAAGGAAGGATGCGGTGTTGAGGGTTTGATGGACAGCGCGAGAGGGTTGGAAGAGAGGAGAGCAAGATGTCGGGGAGTCGGAGGAGTTGAAGGAGTAAAGAAGCAGGCGATGGCTCTGCGAACCAGGTTGCCAGGATCGTCGGCGGTTGGATGACGCTGCGCCGTGAGGGAAGCACATGCCGAGGCTCAGGGCCTGGGGCGACCCCACTAGACCGCTCGCAGCTTAGCGCTTCGTCGGTCCCTGTCTCTCGGCTGGGGCAGTCTGGGGAAGAAGCCGAGGCTCGCTATGCTGAACCGCTAAATTTGCAGAGTGCGTGGACTGGGCGGGCGAGAAGGCAGCTAAGCTTGCGAGCAGCTACCGTGCGATTCCCATATGAGGGGGCTCGGCTAGTTGCTTCTTCTTTCGATGTCGACGCTCCGATGCGGGCTCTGGAGTGCTCGAGTCCCGAGTTCAAGGTCTGGATCCGAGATGCTGAGGCTGAGGCTGAGGCTCAGGTGGCTGCGCTGCCGCTAAGCACGTGCTGCACTGGTGTTACACCATCACGATGGCCGGTTTTGATGGCCTTTTTGGAATTCCCATCACCATCGTACTGTCCAGCGTTTCCAACGGCTGGAAGGCCAGAGCCAATCTTCAATTTAATGATGCACAGGAGGCTCAGGACAACGAGACAGCGTCTGTCGCGATCCTGGTAGGGAGCCGCTGAGAGGGGCAGGTACCTCAGGCTCACAACCCACTGGGAGCGTCGCTGCACTGGCAGTCACTGGAAGTCCCGCGCAACTGTTTTTTTGGTGGATCGCCGTCGACTCCCAAAATTTCAACATCAACCTCTCATGATTCTCACTGCCCTGTCCCGCATCCCTTACGTCAATGATCTGAATCGCTGAACCTGACATCGCCTTTACTGCTTTCTCTCATCATGATGTCTGCCACCTCTTTGAGGATTTGTAGCCGCGCTGCGGCGCCCAATGTCGCATCGCGAAGACATGCACTTCGAGCTTCGGTTCGACCGGTTCAGAGCGCGTCAAGATCGTCAACCCCTTTCCTCGCCAACCGCGGCGTGTCTATCTACACGCGCCCACAGGCCAAGCAAAACATGGTCGCCACCACCAGTAGGAGGAGATATGCTTGCGGATGCGCGTCTGCGGCAAGTCGAACCAAGACTGCCTACATCGCCCTGGGCAGCAACATGGGGGATCGCGTCGCAGAGATCGAAAAGGCCTGCAGGCTCATGGACGAGAGGGGCATCGCGGTCAAGAGGACGAGCAGCTTGTACGAGACGGCGCCCATGTATGTCACGGATCAGGATCGGTTCCTGAACGGTGCCTGCGAGGTGGGTCCTCACCCCCTTTTTCTCAGGGACGGTTGGTGATGCTGACTTCTGCATCAGGTAGAAACGAACTTGGGTCCTCTGGAGCTTTTGGATCAACTTCAGGCCATAGAAAAGGACATGAAGCGCGACAAGGTCATTGACAAGGGACCCCGAAACATCGACCTCGACATCCTGCTCTACGGCGATGAGCAGGTTCAGCATGAACGACTTAATGTGCCGCACATAGGGATGCGCGAACGCGAATTCGTGCTGAGGCCCCTGGCAGAGTAGGAAGCTTCAGATCGAGGAAATCATGGGTAGTCTGAGACTAACTGCAGTGCAGGATTGCTCCCAGCAAGTCTAGCGATCCATCGAAGCCTTGGAGACTCGTCCAGGATTACCTCAACGACCTCCCTACCGGCGAACCCCTTTCTTCCATCACGCCATATGCCGGTGGTGCCAACCTCACCCCTATAGCGTCTGCAAGAAAGACCCAATTGATGGCCATCCTCAATTTAACGCCTGACTCTTTCTCAGACGGGGGGAAGCACCAGACAAAGAACCTCAGAAACACCATAATCGATCTCGTCCGTAAGGGAACGTCCATCATCGATGTCGGAGGGCAATCGACCGCGCCTGGCCGTGAGGAGGTTTCGGCCGAAGAAGAGGAGTCCCGGGTTCTCCCAGCAATCAAGCTCATTCGGTCCCTTCCTGAATCCAAGAACATCAGCATCAGTGTTGACACGTACCGTGCTTCCGTCGCTGAGAAAGCCGCCGTGGAGGGTGCCGACATAATCAACGACGTTTCAGCAGGACTCCTGGATCCAGAGATGCTTTCAACCGTTGCAGAATCTGGCAAGACGATATGTCTGATGCACATGCGCGGCACGCCTCGTACAATGGGCAGGTTGACTGACTATCCGGACGGTCTTATCCCTACCGTTGCTAGCGAGCTCCTTTCGCGTGTGGCTGCCGCCGAGGCTGCTGGCATCCGGCGCTGGCGCATTATCCTCGACCCTGGCATCGGCTTCGCGAAGAACGAAGAGCAGAACCTCGAGATTCTGCGCAATCTAGACGTTCTGCGCAGCTGGCCAGGCCTCCAAGGTCTTCCGTGGCTCGTCGGGTCGAGCCGCAAAGCATTCGTTGGACGCATAACTGGCGTCAAAAGGCCCGACGAGAGGATCTGGGGCACGGCGGCGACTGTGGCTGCCGCGATCCAGGGCGGAGCAGATGTCGTCCGCGTTCACGACGCTCAGGAGATGGGCATGGTCGCCACGATGTCGGACGCTATCTGGAGGGTATAATGATTCCGCACCGAGGGAAGCCAGCCATATTGAAGGCCAGCGACCGTGACGGTCCAGCAGTGAGACATCCATCCATGTACCAGTGTTTGAATACACGCTTCAAGACGCCTGCGTCGTCGAAATGTCACAGCCCAGGACCCCGGTCCAGCGCACACCGGTCGCCCTTGATTCGGCGAGCTTGGCCACCCTCACGCCGGACTGGCCAGCCTTCATTCGCTGAGACCTGCGCATGGCCTCGGTGCATTACCGGTCTAGACGTGTCTTACAATCAAATTGACGCAAGACATCCCAACGGCGGACCGCAGCACAGCTGGCAGGGTCCAATTGAACAGGGTCTGTCGATCACCGGTGTGGGCATTGAATGAGAACCTAAAGACCTGCTCATCAGCTCGGACGGCGCCCGTTCACGGGCATGGCATAGACCACCAACATTCATGCCGCAGCATGAGGAGGCACCAAGCAGCAAGCTGGTCAATCAGCCACCCCGGTTGACCCGGCCAGAGCCCACAGTGAGGTACATCAGGCTACATGTACCTTCAGGTCAGGAACCTGCCCGCTTTGTACTGAGACACGCACATGCAACAAAAGACAGCAAAGCCTCACCTCACGGCCACTCTCGGCTAGACGAGCTTTGAAACTCAAATGCAACATCTTCGCAAGAGAAGCAACCGGCTACAGTAGATCCCGTACGTACGGTGGCTTCCATCGCTGCAAAATATCATCATGCCGTGGGACTCGAGCAAGCGCCACGGAAGGATCTATAGGGCTGAAATCGTATTAAAGAATGGCTAGATCCCATCGTCGACCGGACTTTTCCATTAGGAAACGGAGTTGCTGGCTTGTGAACGATGGCGATGCGGACACAGCTCCGGCATGACAAAGAATGATGCATCGAACCTCTCTCACCCTCCTCCCTCTCTCCTGACCGGCCTCTGGTGGTCCTCAGAGCAGCTCATTCTCGCGTCACGCCTCAAATCTCCGTCTCTGCCCTCCGTCCAGCGCGAGGTGACCTATCACCCAGCATCGCCCCCGTCGTCGGGCTTTTTGACAGCACCCATGCCCCCAGTCGCCGCGGGAATGTAGGTCCTCGTGCAACACTCCCTCATCGGCAGTAGTCCTGCCTAACTCACCCTTGTATGGAGCGATGCTGGAACGACATGCACAAGGAAGCTGGGGTAGACTGGACCTCACAAAGAGCCTTAGACGCGGTGAACCGGAACGATGGGCTGCGGAACCCCGACGCAGGTAATGCCTGGGTGGGCGCGCCTCCAGGCCGTAGCCTCGTCCTCAACAGGCGAGAATGATGCGCCCGGGGCTCACCGCCAAGCCAGCATATACAACTTTTGGCCAGCGCAACCGACCGCGCACGCACGCGCGCTGGGGACATGTCGGCCGCCGTCGCTATCCCCGTCCCCCAACCTCAATCACTCCCGCCGTCGCTCTCAACAAATCCCAACAGGAGGAGGCAGCGCAGGTCATCCACCACAGCCCAATTCACCTAGACTCGCCAATCTCAACAGGGAATAAAAATCCCGCCGCGACGTGCCTCAGAGAGACGCGACACGGGGTCTCGGGTCCCCTTGGGCAGCACGGGACACACGTCACGGGCGGGCGCGACGTGGCCCAGCGTGTCCCCCTTTCCCCCCTGGCAACGCAAAGCGCAGCTGCCAGCGGACACAAGGCTAGAGGAGGGCCCTCCGTTGTCATGCATTGTGCATGTGTGATTTCGATTCGGGTGCCATTGGCACTTCGGTTGGCTGCAGGTGCTATTGGGCGCGCCGGGTGACGGGAAGTTTGCTCACAGGTTTGTGCCACAGGCAGGGGGGGAGGGGGCCCTGTGTGGATATGGGTACTCGATGTCGGAGAAAGGTCAGAACTTAAGGAAAGACATGGCTTGATTCACCGTAGCAGACGAGCTCAATCTCCAGCTTGTCATCGCTGGTCGACCGCACTGAAATCACGCGAGGCAAGGGAGGGAGGCAGCAAGTCATTTTCGAGGTGGTCGGAATCAGATAGTTCAACGAATAGATGATGAGCCAGCGGAGTCATCCAGGGCACTATGATTGTCCTGCTACCGTCACCTGCTGATAGATCGACTACAGCACTGCCCTGATGCCCTGGCTTTCGATATCCGTACTTTCAGGGCTCCTGATCGCCTGTTCTGTTGTGCATCCGCATCCGCCCACAATTGAAAGTCGAAACTCGGAAAGGAAGCGTGAATTCAGCCACAAACAAACACCTGCATGTTTTCGGTAAAAAAGGGAGAAGGGGGGGAGTATGGCGAACAAGGCTAGAGTCAGAAATCATTAAATCGAGCAAAAAGGGGGGAGGCCGCTCATCGTCAGGCCGGCCAAGCCCTGCCCAGCTGATCCCGACGACGGCGCCCCCTCAAGCAACGCGATCCCCGCGAGAGTGGCAAAGGGGGTGTGTAGAAGAGAGCCAACCGCAAAAAAACAAGGTCCCCAAGCACGAATCCCAAAGCTCGATGTCCAGCCTGTCCACGAAGCGTCGCCCTGGCATGCACTACCACCTCCTTCGTGACATAATCCCATCCCTACCAATCCTGATCCGGGCGCCCTGTCAAATGCTTTTTGTGTTCCGTACGCCGTGGTGTTCCTGACATGATGTCTCCGCCTGTGTGTGTGCGCGCGCGTGTGCGTGAGGCCGAGGGTGCTGAGGCCCCAAGCCCTCGTTTTCCCCTTGCGCCTGGCGCCATGCCCATATCTTTTCCTGTGTATTTCCTTCCAGTTCCGACCCATGGTGAGCGTTGTTCATTCCGAGGTCGGGATGTAGAGTGTCATTAGTCGTGATTTGGTGTTTTGGGAGTCGTGTTCGGGGGGCGGGAACGGAGTGAAGGGGAGGAGTTGGGATTTGCCGACTATTGTAGCGGCATGTTGATGCTGCTCGATGGCGACATCGTAGGATGAGGGAAGAAGCCATTAGACGTGGGCTTCCCTTCAAAAGGCCGGCAGTTGCGGCCTTGATCGTTGGATGTGAGGGATGCTGGTTGGACGAGACGCGGTAGCGTATTGTTTTCGTACTCGGCCTTGACCCTACCGCCGTTGATGTCAACTCCTGCTACAACGTGGGGGACCATCTGGTCATCCGTGGCATGGTTCCAGGCATCCAGTCGACCGTTCGTCTGGTCCTGATACATGGCTCCCGGATAGTACTGGTAGCTTTTTTCTGTCTCGATAGCCTTCTCGTCTGCCGGGGGAATCATTGCCTCTGGCGGAAGTGCATGGTGACGCTGCCCGTACATGTCGCTTTGATTCCCGTATGTCGTGTACGGGTTCATACCTAGAGGGGCGGAGAAGTCCCGGACCACACCCATTGCTCCAAATCCGGTGCTAGACGGACCGGCTGAGCCCGATGGCCCGTTGCTTGAGTTCCGCCGATCGCCCTGGTAATGTCCCGGAGAACGTCCTCGAACAATCATCTTGGCCGACTTGCGGAAGGCGACTCTAACCCATTGGGGCCTCTCGATGGAACCAGTATTGGCGTAGAGGTCGATGACGAGGTGGTAATACTGTTGAGCCGCCCTCCGCTTGCCGTTGTTCTGAGTCGCCTGCTTGAATTGGATGCGCTCGAAAGTGTACTCGGTCTGAGGCCCGTTTCCCCCAGCCTCGGCAGGGACCCAACCGTCGGGATAGATAGACTGGTTCATCGAACTTGGGCCCGAGTAAAAATTGACATGGTGATGGTTGGAGTCTTGTTTTGCCATCATGGGCACCGTTCGCGGGGCGTTGACAGGCCCTTTATCACGCTTGGGTGTATGTTGAATCAGCTCTATCGTGTGCTGGTCGTTGTCCGAGACGACCGCTGACAAGCTCATGGCAAAACCAACGACGGTCAGGGCGCTACGCGAGCCCGTCAACTTGAGCTCTGTGGCAACATTCGGGATGTAGGGCGTCAGAGAAAAGGAGGTGACAGTGGAAAAGTAATTCCGTCGATAGCATGTCCACTCCTTGTCGGCCAGGAAGAAGCCCTTGTCGATGATGCCGTTTATGCCGATCTCAATGCTTGTCTTGTTATGGTCTTGGTAGGTCAGCGCCCCAAGGACTTTAATGTCCTCCAGCGGCGGAATGTTGTTCTGGGGTGCCCTATTCGCAAACTGGGCGTCCATCCTGCCGTTCGGGGCGCCGTAGCCACCAGTCAGGGTAGGGGTGGGAGATATTGGGTGTCTTCGATAGTGAGAGCCCGGGAACGAAGGCGAACGAGCGGAGTGCTCCGACTGCCTCCGGAAGGACGGAGTAGAGTGAGAATATTGGTCTCTGGCGCTGATGTGGTGGGGGCCTGGGTGTGGAAGTGTTGTGCGTGGAGTATGGTCCATGCCCGAAGGGAGGGTGCTGCCAGCTGCGTGAGCCTGGTGCGCAGTTCGAGATGCAGCAATGAGGGTGGACATCCGGAAGGGAATCCCTATCAGAAGCCAGACAAGGAGGATTTGGACTTACTGGGTGCCCAAGCGAGGTCTGACGTCGATGGACGGATAGACCCCCGACGACGCTGAGTAGTAGCTATTCGTTCCGTCGTGATGGTACTGTGCGGTTGGATCCAGTGCTGTAGGCTGCTGGTACATTGACAGTGTGTTATAATGTGTCTGGCCGTGGTCTAGCAGTGATGTTGTGGTCGGCTCAGTGTTGTATCTAACCCCTTGATTAGCAGATTCATCGACACACCGTCAGACAGAAATCGAGCAAGGGAACGGTCTCCCAGAGTCATGTACGGCGCACCGTGACCAGGTGCTACCAGTTCTCCGGTAGTACGTGCCAGCGTCGAGGGTCGTACAGGACCCTGATACCGAATCGAGGGGCACCAAGCCTCGTCAACCTGACAAACGGCTCTCGAGTCTGCTGACCACACCCGGTCCTTGATTCAGTAGCTCAGGGCAGATCCAGGGAGCTCTCTTCTCATCTCAGGCCACGTCTTTCGTGTTGGCGCAGGCCAGGGGCCCATAACGCTCGTGAGGGAAAGAGAGAAGCTTGGGTGCGTGAGGCACTAATCCGAACGCCTCCTTGGGCGTTGCGCATGGACATGGTTGCTGCTCGCCCGATGTGACTTGCAGGGGGGGATGGCTTACCTTAGATCATGTTGACCTGGCAGGGTATCATGGAGATGATAGTCCAGGCCAGGCCCGGCACCAGCCCCGGCGGACGTGTAGTCCTGTACGCGTAGAGTCAGACGTTTGATCTTGGCGGATGCAGAGACGAGAGAATCAAGACAGAAACAAGAACATGTCGGTCAAAAGCTTTGCGCGCTCTGTTGGCAGGCGAATCAAGGAGGCAGCGACGTTGAATGCGTGGTGGTTGGTTGTCTTATGTGGCGGGCTCGAGGTCAAGCTCGGAAGGCTACGCCATGATGAACTGACAATGATACAAGTTAGCATTCAGTCTGAGTCTGACAGAACTCGACGCGCACAAAGATTGATGACGTGAGTGAGAAGCTGGGGCAGAAGCAGAAGAAGTTGCATGTGAGATGACCAGCAGCGTCTCCGCCGTGCACCTCGCGCCTAGACCGAGCCACGGTGCTGGCCTCACGGCAGACAGCGAAGAAGCGTGGGCAATGCAACACACGAGGACGAGGACGAGGACGACCAAGGTGTGCCAGAAATGCAGGCGTGCAGGCGTGCAGTACCTTGTAGATACCGGACTCCGAAGGTGGTGTACTTGCGGCCCAGGTGCCCGCACCGTGACTGCACCGCCCATGCATCGAGTCAATACCAGTGCATTCGGAACAGAAGCGCCACCCGTGTTGCGGGGCAGCTGCTAAAGAGAACGGTTACACATGGCCGCCAGGGGGGGTAAATGCTGTGCGTCCCGGAAGATGCCAAAGATGCCAGATAAAGTTGATTTGTGCCATCGACAGACCGTGTCGTCTCAGTTGCGTTTGCCGGCTTTGTCGTCCCTACCACTGACTGCGCCTTGAATCAAGAGAGTGCAGGGAAATGTGATCTGGGGCAGCAAGCCAAGCAATCAGGCTGGCGGGAGGCTGCCGACCGCTGCTCCAGGTTGGGCGCGGCTCGAGGGTCGACAATGGGAATGGAACGGGAAGACTCACGCGATAGTAGTTTTTGTCTTCGGTTGGGCGCAATCTCTCAGGTACTAGGCCCCAGATCGCCGGATATAGGGGACGGGAAGCGGGACAGCCCACGCGGGCGCCTTGACGTCGATTGTGAAAGCGCCCAGTAGCGTCGTCCAGCCTGAGCTACAGTTCGCGATCTGGTCCCATTGGATGCCAAGAGCGGGCACGCCAACAACGTCCGACAACCTCGAGGATTCCCTTTTGTCGGTCGCTGTCGTTGTGGTCTTTGCTGCCTCCCTTGTCGTTCTAGTGGCTGTGACAGCAGAGAGCGCAAAGTCCTTTACCTTGTGCAGGGAGTGGGAAAGGAGGGAGGGCTGGTGTTGGGGAAAATGAAAGCAGGCTGGGTCGCCAGATACCTTTGAAAACTGGGAATTCATCACGCCGCTACTGTGACCTGTCCGGCCGCAGTGAATGTCGCGTGCTGACAGGGTAATATCGGTACGTTCCCGCTGTGCTCTGGTTAGCACCAAGGCTTCCAACGGCCGTGCTGGGATGCCGCTGCGTCGCCAATCATCAGAACAATGTCATTTCGACAACGACTGGGAATGGGCTTTGCGATTCTCGCAAAGGCCAGCCGCGGCGTCTCGTTTTCTCCCAGTCCGCCCATCTTCTGCCCCTGGCATAGGTAGCCTTGGAGCCGAGTACTTACACTTCAAAGCTTCGAGACCTTGGCGTAAGGTGCACCCCTGTCTTCCCGCGCCGTCGATGCGCTCGATTCCCGCAAGGATCGCCAATCTACACAAATTCCCCGTCAGCTCTCTCGACTCTTCCACTCCACGTCTCGTCATCTTCGTCTTTGTTGGCCTGGGTAGCCAGACAGCGCCGAAGTCGCTGACCGGCGCAAAAGCACCGCCAAAGGCCCCATTTCCAACCCGGATCTTTCTAGCCGTGGATGCCTCTCCGTAGCAATGGTGGCGCTGGGGACCAGCCTCGAGGCCAGCAGCCGTGCATCGCGATTCGTTGGGATTGACATACATGTGTGCGCTGCGTCTAGCGGCCCAAGGGGCGCTCTTCGGTTTCTGCAACAGAAATTAGCATGGTAATTTGCTCTGCATGCGACATGTTGCTCTGCCCATGCCAAGGCTTGACCACCTCAGACACTCCCATAACGACCACCACGGCTAGACATGACGGTTGGCGAGCAAGCCGGGTCCGTGGTGGTGTTGAGCCTGGGCTTGGAACTGCCGCAACAGTCAAAGGCTGAACCGGGTCGCTCGACCCCGTAGAGAAGTCTTACGCGCTGGCAGGTCGAACTCACCTCGTCGATGTTGATTGAGTCTCCTCAACGTGGCTCACTGTGGTGGGTAAGGCTTGTGATGATGAGTAAAGATTCTTTGCTCCAGACGTGCCGGCTGAACGTCAGCAAAAACCAACGTTTCGTGTGACGAACGGTCGAGGTCTGATGTATGGCGCCGACGAACAATACGTCTTTGCCCTGGTGTGAATGGGGATTTCGGTCGAGGAGAACACAGCGTTTCGTTCCGCCACAGACTCGTGCAAGTGCAGGATCTTGGAGGGGGCCTTACTATATACCCGATTTGCGACACTCGTGGCTGACCTGTTATCGCACAAGGAACAGGCCGATCTGACGCTGTCAACCAGCGAGCGACACCCGATACAGGGCGAAAGTCGGAGGAAGACAAAGGTGAACAGAGCCTTTCGACGACTGATCACGGGCAGGAGATGAGCAGTGGGATAGAGGAGTAAGTCTGAGGACGTCGGTCAGAGAAACTTTTGAATGAGGAGGACGATGGTAGTGCAGAGCCTGAGACAAAGATAGAAGGCCCATGAGGCGAGAATGGCAAGGACTTTCAAGCAGCCACCGGGTTAGCCAAAGGTGAATTGCGCAGATGCTCGCTATATCATCGAACTCGACTTTCGAGGGCAGTTCTTCAGTAGCAAGGCTTTTGTGGTGCTGACCGTCTTTTAGCACCATGAAGAAGGACGAAATCGCTGGAAGGTAGGCCTTTAACGATTTCCACCGGCACCAATGGCGACGATGGGCCATACGGGTCAGGACTTTTGCGTCTGAGCCACCCATCAACGGGCAAAGGCAAGAACCCGCCGATTTGCACGGCCACGCGCAAAGACGGGGCTCGCATCTCGCCGGTTGAGCCAAGAAGATCCTTGGGAGCCTCTGCCAGTCGCATGCCGGCCGCAATATTCCGGCGGCCAGGTCCTGACGGATGCGAGTGAGTGACTTCGCCAGGGCAACAACACTGACGCCCCTCGCTAGAATGAACTCGAACTGACACTAGCACCCCTACTGCCGGGTGAGCTAGGACCAGCGGTACAGGTACGAAGCTGTCGATCCACACGATACCCATATGAGCTTCGAGCTGAAGAGGGTCCTCCAGCTTGTTATAGACACGGCTCTGCAGAAGCGACACGCCCCTTCTCGCCTCCGACGCATCATGCGCAGCTACCCGGCCGGCCAGCCGTCATGGTCCTCGTCAATAGGCTACAGACGATGCACCTGATTGTAGAAACTTCTTGTTGACGAGGAGACCATGCCGATGGCGGGTCATCGCATGGCCACAGCTTAGCCATGAAATGTGCAATGGTGAGCCCTTATTCACCACTTGTATCCCAGTGTCTGATGTCCGGGATTTGACGCCATTAGATGAACCTTAGACAAGTCTCTCGCGCCTTTCACCGTTGCGACTAAGGTGGAAAAGACTTCTAGTACTGTAGCAAACGATGCTTTGTTGAACCGCCGTGACTCTTGATTTAACAATCGAGCCCTTTTAAAAAGTATCGGCTTAACGGGAAAACTTCCTCTTCTGTCGGCGTGAGCCTCGAGCGTGCGGTACTGATCAAATGGCGCGGGCAATGTTGGGACCTTCGAATTCACCAAAGATCAGGGATCTGAGTTGCTACTGGTACTGTGCCGTGGTACAAGCCCCCAAGTAGGGGCTGTCAGGACGGAAATTACTTCAAACAACACGTGAGATCCATACGTGTCTTGGACCCGAGCCTCACTCCAGGCAAAGACCCTCTGCCTAGGAATGTGGCCAGTGCGTTCCCTCCGGTATAAGGGAAGCAAGACGAAGTGATTGACTTGGCCACAGGGCGGCGTGGCTCCTATGAAACTTAATAAACATGTCGGGCGATCCTTCTCGCATGTTTTCGCAGGCGGTAATGGTTGTGCACCGTCACAAACGGCCAATGATATAGTCGCATACCCGAGAGGGGGGCGCTTCGCCTCCTTTTTTGTTCGAGGCAAGCCCGTGATGAATAGAGAAGGGACAGATACTTGTCGAGATACTTCCACGAGGTCCACCGATCTGAACTGTCGGAGCTGGACTCAGACTGCAGCAGGATAGTCTTGTGTGAAGCCTTGGGAGCAGCGCAAGTAATCCAATCAAATCGAGTCCAGTCCAGCGGCTTCGTCCGTGCCCGCCTCGGACCTGAGAAGGGTCTTCAGTCGGGAACAGCAACTTCCCTGGCGCAGATATGGCTGTGTCGATTGATGAGAATTGTTTGATAGTTGGCAACGGGCTGGCGAAATAGACAAGCAGCTGTGTTTGCTCAACAAAGCTCTTCTTCGCCTCAGAACCCGAGCTTAATTCAATCCTGCCGACTCCCAGAGGTTGCATATGTGGAAGAAGTCTCGCCAACCAAGCTGCAACGCCCCTTTCCCGAGCATCCCAGGCCGTGCTAGATTCTTATTCGCTCGGCTTGCTGCCGGAGTCAGCCTGCCAGAAGATGCAGCGGGACACCTCAAATGCACATAAAGTGCGCTCAACACGATCCAGATCTTGTACAATGTGATACATCAGACCGTGGAGACCAAGGATGTCTCGATGGAGGCCTGCAATGGGAAGGGCAAGGAACGGGTGGCTGAGGTCGCCCACGGTGACAGAATGGAGAGGGGTGCCTGGGGGCAGACCTGTCCGCAGCGCATGAGAAGATTGGCCATTCAGCGGATCGGAGGGTCGATGTTCTGCATCTGGGAATAGCACAAGCGCATTGGACGCCGGTGGGCGGTGCTGCTGTGTTCTCGTAGTGACACGGTAACAAATTCCCAGGCTATCGGGCACAATTCCGGGCTGTAGTGGTCAAGGCCAGCAAACCAGAAGAAAACGGACGAATTGAAGATGGCGGTCTTGTTTTCAAGTCTGCTTTGACGGCCCCATTCTACACGTTAGTACAAGGGACTGGAGATGGACGCAAAGCGAGATGAGGGCAGTGCTGCAGCGCGTTGTCTGCACCGATTTGGAGCCTACTGCAGCGCATCGGGTTTGTCTCAGCAAGGAGGCGGCCGGGGAGCGGCGACGGATCTGCAAAGAGCGGTTGATCTGACAATGATGTTGTTGTGCGGAACAGAATTCATTGCCGTGAAGTCAAAAGCGGATCCCGTGGTCGTCACCATCTTTAGCTTAGGGTCTTTGAGTCTGGCGCGTCCGAGGGCAGGAACAACCCTTCACACTTCATCGCCTGCGGATACTGGAAGGTACAGCCTGTCGGCAAGAACGATACAGTGGATGGACCAATGACCCGGAGATCTTACTACAGCGTGAACATCCCCTAATCTTAGCTTCTTCTGTTTCCAATCTCCAGCTTCATCTACCTTGTCCCCTTAAACAAGGATATACTCGGACTCGGCCTTGGGCCTTGACTCAGATTCGTGATAGTGGATCTCCCACGCAACCTAGGTATTGGACCACGAACGGATGGCCACGTTTTCAGGCGGCTACTTGCATGCACTGGATCCCAAGGTCTTATCCTTGACTCGAGCGCTGAGGTCAAGCGATCACGAGATTCGCAACTACAGCAGAGCCGAGCCCCTAATGCCCGAGGCCTGCCTGCCCAAGCTCAAGAAACGGTGCCTCTGCCGGCAGCTCTGACCTGAGCTACAGGAGAGCTCTCGTCGTGGGCGAGATTCCCGGCAAGAGCCATCCCATTGAAGGTCTAACGCAGGGGCTCTCAACAACTGGACCATCGAACCCCGACATAACTGAGCCCTCTACACTCGGCGAGATGGCATCGTAAACCGGGATTCCGGTGCGCCAACTATCATGCCAGCCGACCATGAGAGGCATGCGTTGACGGACAGGACCGAGATCGGCACTATGAGGCGACCTGGATGGTGGAACTAGCAGCGGCCTGTAACTCATGAACAGCTACAAGACAAGGCTGTCTGGCGAACGCGCGCCTGGTATGTTGCCACTGGGAGCTCGCGATCATCGAGGTTGCCGCTTGTCGCATTGCCTACTTCCGTGAGGGGACTTCATTGACAAGCTCTCCCGGACGATCAGAAGCTAGATTCCGGTTGATCACTCAATGAACGGGGCCGTAGCAACAGCTGACTGCTCAAAATCATCATGCTCAGCCGATGTCGGCGGATCAAGATCGGAGACTGAAAGAGCCGCGCAGCGCAGGCTATGGTGGATGCCTGTGGATGGATCGTACCACAAAGTATCGGCGGGACAAAGCTTGGAGTTTGCAAAGAACTTTTGTGACCGTTGAAGTACGGCTGTAAAGGCCTCACAACCTCAGCTCCGTCCATGGGCACCACCATGACCTTCGCGAAGAGCCAGATTGGGCGTCTCTCTGACTTTGAAACTTACGCGGCAGAATCTTGCTCAGGTAGCAGAAGCCACCGGAGGAACCAATGTCGAATACCGCTGCTTCTGAAGGCGTGTGAACGAGAACATGATTAGCCTGGATGACATTTCTCAGGCCCGTTATACCGTCCTCTACATGTCGCACACAACGCAAGTTCCCGAGTGGCAGACTGGTGATTCAGCCCGTGGCACAATGTCTTTCAGGGTACCCAAGCTCAGCATCTGCGACACTAGCAGCCCAAGCCTGGCTCACTGAAAAACAGCCAAATCAATAGTCGCATCAAGTTCTAAGAAGAAGCATGGACAGGCTCAGGATGCAGCCCAAAAGACGACAACAGCGGAGGTACTTGATGCGTTGTGAGCTGCCTGGGGCAAAGTACCAAGAACAACGTATGCACATTGCCCTCATGCATATACTTTTCGTCGCAGAATTGCGTCGCCATGTTTCCTGTACGACAATGCTGGAGTTTCAGGCCAAGAAGATTAAACTCGACCCGTTCTCCTAGTTGAAAACACAGCATGGACGTTACCTTCGGCCAGCAGCCGAAAGACTGAGTTGACGGCTTGGGCGAGGGAAACCGTATACAACGTTGCCCAAAGTCCCCATCGGTAGATTCGACTTCCAAATCTGTTCGCTTCTTCATTCCCGATACGGCTTATCGCGTCGGTTTTGTGAGACTGCTCGAGCCTTCATACGCCCCCAGACCACGCCTTGCAGCCGTTGCCTGTGACTTGCAGCCGCCCGCCTCACGGTCCAGAGACGTGGGGATTGGCAAGTTCTCTGTCCTGAGACGGCACCAAATCCAGTCGCGGCCTACGCAGGCTCCTCGTGCAGGCGCGGCGCTGGCAAGGGCATCGTTCGGTGGAGACGCTGAGACGAGCAGCCAAGAATCATCTACCGAGGGGCGTGTGGTTGAAAGCAATCAATCCGCCCACCTCCTCGGTCTGTGCTCTGCTGATGTCGTGCCCAAACCACGAGTCTGCTTGAGTCCCATTCAAGATCCATGACCACGCCGCAGTCGCTGGTTCCTCTTGTCTCGTTCGAACCTTGACAACCAAGTCAGGACAGCGGAAGCGCACAACTTTGCTTGGGCTTAGCCCTCAACGGATGACAGGGTGATCACAGCACTGAGATTGTGGCTTCACAAGCTCGTGGCTCTCTGATCAACTCGGCTCGGAAGCTTGCTGCAGGCTGGACTGTACAACAGCGCGTACCGGCGGCATTTTTGAAACGCTGGTAAGCAGTCTGGGGTAAAGGCATATCAAGCTTGAGCGTCCATGAGTGGCTGGAGATAAATTCGACTGTTGAGTTGTCAGTTCACAGGTAAGCACGGACATTGGATGACTTTCACGATGTAACGATTTCTTCATCGTAAAGACTTGGGTGCATTACCCTAGCTCACCATGGCGTTTCAGTGATTATGACAAATGTAGTGAGTCAGTCTAGGTAATTGATGATTCACCTATGGTGCTCGATGATCATAGAGAGCGAGTTCAGCCTGGCTCTGCTACCCTCGGTGAGAGTGTGCGGTCGGCTGAGTCGAGTCTGGACCAAAGTTTCGGCAAGCCGACCTGCCGCGAGAAGGCCGTAATGCATGAACCCTCAAGTCTGCTTTCTTGCTGCATTAGAAATACTCCAATGCGAGGCATCTTCTGATTCGTCAAAGTGAAGTGGTGAGGTTGCTGCGTTGAAAAGCCATGGAGTCGAACTCCGGTAGTTGATAAACCTGGCGTTGATCCAAGATTGGGTTCTAGTCTAGGTAGGCTGTTATGCTGGGGCTGGAGTGCAGGGTAGGCATCCCACTGTCCAGGTGGGGGCCAAACTGACGACATCGAACATCACATGGACTCACCATCCTTGTCTTGACTCATCCAAGGACAGGCTGAAGATTGCTGAACCCAAGACTTCAAAGGCCGTTTCTAGCCCACCGTCGTATTGGTCTATTGATACCCTCTCCATTAACATTCTCAGCGGGAATGCCTAAGAAAAGGCAGCATCAACATCTCAGGTCCTTCAAGCCAATCGCCCCGGCGTCTCCGACACTCGCATCTTCATCTAGCAAATCAGCTGGTAAGTTAACCTCTATTTTTCGCTTGCGTTACGCAAAACGACACCAAGTTTCTCACGTGCCGCCAACCAGACAATAGCTCTACATCCCCCAGTGTCAACGATCTGCTAGCAAATTTACGACGCTCGTCTCTCGGACCATCGTCATCTCGGGAATCAGCCGCCACCACTCCAAGCGTTCCTCCCTCTATCCGCGAGATTCTTCAGATACCAGAGACCCCAGCTCCAGCACCGAGAAGACCAACCCGGCCAAGGTTCGATGGATCTGGTCGGAGATTGCCTGCTGGGCCGCCGCCACCTAGGAGTTGGGTATCTGCAGGCCGCGAGAGCTCTGGTCAAGGAACCCGTGCGCGGGCTGCGAAGCTGAGTCTGTCAAAAGCATCTCAATCTTCTTTACCAGGCGGGTATCTTCCCGAAAAGGGAAGCTTCATCGAGATTTTGCTCAGGAACATAGCCGTTGACTGGGAGTTTCATCGGGTTTACAACCAGTATCATCTGTACTTTCTACCCAGTCATCTAAAAGCGCCTCTCATAAGAATGATCGGCGTGTCAAATGGAGGGGCTTCCATTGCTGATCTGAAGCTCATATTACTGCCGCCAGCATATCTCCTTGAGGATGACGATCTGCATGATCAGCTCTCCGTCACGCGGGAGGTGACCTATCTCGATCTTTCTGCATCTTTGGGCCGACCCCTCAAACTAAAAGAAGTGACCGATCTTCTCTATCCTCCGAAACAAGAGCAACAGGAAGATGAGCTCGAAGATTCCTGGGATGCGGCCGAAGATACGCGTCCTCACCTTCCACGTTCGCTGCTTCCGAACCTCACTCACCTGTCGCTGGCTCTAGACCCCCTAAATACTTCAGGGGGCTCCTGGAAGCAGTTGTTGGCCTTCTCACAGAAGGCTCCGAACATAACTCATCTCAGCCTTGCATACTGGCCAGAACCGTGCCTCACGCCACGATCCCGCCTT
Organism: Sordariomycetes sp. S80-01Y; assembly: GCA_037042185.1. Taxonomy (NCBI): domain Eukaryota; kingdom Fungi; phylum Ascomycota; class Sordariomycetes; species Sordariomycetes sp. S80-01Y. The sequence goes on from JAXQJY010000032.1 coordinate 1,648,958, forward strand.
TCTTCCGTGTCCTCCCCAAATGGGAAATCGATAGCCTACAGTGGCACAAACTACTATTCCCACTCCCTCGACCACGACTGGAGCGAAGCCCTCCTGATCCTGCGCAAGCTCAGTCGGAGCTTCTACGAACTCGAGTTTCTGGATTTGACGGGCTGCACGAGGTGGTTCCCGGCATTGGTGGCGGAGTCAAGTCACGATCGCATTGACTGGGCCGGCGACTGGGGCAAGATCAGCGAGTTGAGGCTGTGGGCTGGTTGGAAGCCTGGCGAGGATGCTTTGATCTCCGAACAGGAGGTCTTTCAAGAGAGTATGGAGAATGCTGCGAAGGTTGAGCGTCACATTAGAGCGCAAAGGGCAGGGCAAGGGCGATTCATCAATGTTGAAAGAGATAGATTAGAAGTCTAATGGCTCGACCTTCTGACAATACGGCCAAATGTGATTCACTTTATCTCATGTGGGAATTGACTGCCGTGGGTTGTTGAAAAGACGCTTCACCCCTTTATTTTCGAACATTGTTTGTAAATATCCGTTTTGGTGGTGTTAGTGAACATGAGCTAAAATGAGTCACTATGGCTGATCTCCAACGCGGGAGGGAAATCGCCATTAACGGCTACTGCCAAGTCAACATACGAATTTAAGTCCTCAGCTCTCAATTGATCTCCTTACTCCGAGTCCACAAACAAGAATAATCCAGGGGTTTGAATCAGATCCTCGATCGGAAAAGGACAAGTCATCGTGAAATACTACGTCGCTACCTTCAGCTCAATTTAGGGGTAGCAGATATCGCCAACGGTCGGCACAATGACGTCGGCCGCCTCAGAGACCGCCACGACCATCCTCTGCACGTCAAAGCAGACACGCTTCGACATTGCGTCGCCCAACTACCGTGAGGTGCGCTGCCCTGATCCTGAGAACCCCATCCCTTTCTGACTGCCCGCTCTCAGCTCGACATTGAGGGCCTCAACATCACCATCCAGCCCGTGCCCTCACCGGGCGACAAACCTGTTAAAGCAAAGGGGAAGGCGAGGTCACAGGGCCTTGAAATCCTGAGCAATGCAAGTTTGAGGCTCAAAGAGGGCGGGAGATATGCTCTCGTGGGGAGGAATGGAACCGGGAAGTCAAGTAAGTGCCCACGAGGCTGGACTGAACCAGGGTTAATTGGGTGCAGCTCTGTTGAAGGCTATTGCCGAAAAGTTGATCCCCGGCATACCAGAGGATACAAGAATTGCCATATTGCAACAGACAAAGTTGACTGATGATGCCCCTGCTGGCACCAAGGCGAGTTTTGTCGGGCCTAGTGTTCTGGAGGAGGTCATCGAAAAGGCCACGGCTAAAAATGCCGTTGAACACGAAATTAAGGGTAGCCACCCCCATATTGCTTACGTAGTGGGGATCTCAGCTAAACCTTCTCAGCCCTTTCGGACGGAGTGGACGCCTCGGACGCTTTTGCCCCCGTCAAGGCCCTCCGCCGGCTTAAACACGAACGCCTCCAGCAAAAGCTCTTCAGACTGGACAAGGATGCCCGTCTCCGTTCTGGCGCACGCGGAATGGCAGCACGTAAGGCGCTCGTCGCTTTTGAAAAGACCGTTGCCGAGTATCAAGCCGTAGTTGATCAAGCCAACGAGGATATCTCACCCTCGACCCTGCAGGAGGAGACGCAGGAAGCGGCAGATATGCTCGCGGATCTGCAACTCCAGATCGAACCCACACGCCTGGCAGAGATGGAGAGCAAGGCCAAGTCTGTGCTTACGGGTCTGGGCTTCACCGAGGACAAGATGGGGAAGCCGATTGGAAGTCTGAGCGGCGGGTGGCACATGCGCGCGGCGCTTGCTACGGCGTTGCTCCAAGACACAGACATTCTCATCTTGGATGAGCCGACAAACTTTCTGGACCTTCTGGGAATCATGTGGTTGCAACGGTATCTAGTATCTTTGGAAGACTCGCCTGCAGCACCAACCCTTATCATGGTGTCTCACGACAGGGACTTCATCTCGCTCTGCACGGACCTTTTGATCCTCAAGGACAAGGCGATCACCTCGTTCCATGGTACCCTGCCTGTGTACGAGGCTTCCCAGTCAGAGCGCAAACTGTACCTTCAGAAGATGAAGGACGCGCAGGAAAAACAGAAGGCGCACATGGAGAAGTCCATTGCCGCCAACAAGGCAGCCGGAAAGGCAAATGACGATCAGAACAAGCTACGGCAAGCCAAGTCAAGGCAGAAGAAGCTTGATGACAGGATGGGGCTGCAGGTCAGCGCTAGGGGAGGAAGGTTTAAGCTGAACAGGGACCTGGTGGGGTACCATCTGACGGCGAGAGACGAAATTGATGTGCCGGTTGAGCAAAGACCGGTCACGGTGATGCTGCCTGAACCATCCGAGTTGCGGTTCCCGGGGGCGCTGGTCAGCCTGGAGGGGGTGAACTTCAAGTACAAGGGAGCGGCAGAGCGGACGCTTGAGGACATCAATTTGTCGGTTGGGATGGGCGATCGAGTTGGCATCCTGGGTCTCAACGGCGCGGGCAAGTCCACTCTCATCAGAGTTCTCGTCGAGGGAACGAAGCCGAGCTCGGGAACCGTTACAACGCATCCCCGGCTGAAGCTTGGCTACTACTCCCAGCACGCAGTCGAGGCCCTCCAAGCCATGGGACGGAAGGAGCCGGAGCTAACATCCCTGGCTCTCCTCACCCGCGAAGTCGAGGGAACCCTTAACGAAGGTGAAATCCGCCAACTCCTGGCGCAGCTGGGTCTCCAAGGCCGCATCGCCTCCGACGTACCCCTGACGAAGCTCTCGGGTGGTCAGCTGGTCCGCTGCCAGCTAGCGCGTCTCTTCTGGCGACGACCGCACTGTCTCGTGCTCGACGAGGTCACTACGCATCTGGACTACGAGACCGTGACGGCGCTGAGGGATGCCATCAGCGACTGGGAGGGGGCCGTGGTACTGGTCAGTCACGATAGGTGGTTCATGCGCGGGGCTGTGGAGGGCCAGGTTGACGAGGATGAGGAGGACAGTGAGGCGAGTGCCGAGGAAGAAGGGCCCATGCGGAGGAGGGACGTGTACAGGCTGAAGGGTGGGAAGATGTCTAAGCTGGAAGGGGGTGTCGAGGAGTTCGAGAGGACGATGGAGAAGAGGGTCTCGAAGCTGATGGGCGAGTAAAGGCTTGTATTACTTAGGGCTCCTACGTAGCTTTGACCAAGCCACACTGTACTCGCATTCTAATCTGTAGTCTCATGCGTAGTGAGAGTCTCAACCGCCATGTCCTAATCCAGAAGCATCGGGTGCACAAGAACGTCGAGCGGGCTGTGGTCGAGTTTCTCGAGCGACATCTGTCCACCCTTTGGGATCTCCACAATCGTACCATCGACGCAAATCTTGCGCCAGCGACCATCTTCATCTTGCAATGTGATGCGGATCTCATCGACCTCCTCATAATGAATCTTCTCGCCATCGTCCCATTTGACATCTACATGCTTCCCGCCGTCGTACGCCTTCGTCATCGCCTCCATGGCCCTCTGACCACCAATGTTCCCAAAGTGCACTGTTCTCAGCTGACCATCCAATGGTTGACTAGCAGGCGAAATCGTGAACGTCCTCTCCAAGTTCGACACCATCGTTGTCAACACGTAAGCGTGCTCCTCGCGCGGCAACGGTTCGAACGAAGCACCAGGCCGGCGTATCTCAACATGAGCGGTGTAAGGGTGAGACTCGCGCAACAGCTCCTGTGCGACCAATCCAAAACGCTTGTCTCCGTGCTCTCTCCAGGCGGGGGTGTCGCTCTCGTAAACCAGACTTGCATGGAATCCGTAGCTCGCTACGATGGCCCCGTCCAGGTGAGAGACATGCCTGGAGTCTCCTGAGTTTGGGCCGTCCACACCCCCTGGGGGCACGATGTGACTGCCGTCCGAAAATGAGGCGCGGAAAGTAGGCAATGACGCTCTCGCGCCCTGGAACAGCGTGCGCAGGCCGATGACCAATGGAGAGGCCTTGGAGCTGGCGTAGACAGGCCTGTGGAGGGAGTGAAACAACGCGTTCCCCGTGCCGAGAGGGAGGAGGGCGACCATCGGATGATGTGCGTCGTACGAGTCTTTCGGACGGCCATTAAGGAGATCGACGACGCCGCCGTCGCCGCTAAGGAGGATCACTGTTTGGGATTTGGAGGCCCCATGACGCGGTTCGGGGCCTGATGACCACAAGCTGCGGGCGAAGTGTGAGACGCTACCCTCGTCCTGTGTGATGTGGACGTTACCCTGTTCGGTCAGAGTCGTTGCAGCGTCGGAAAGGATGCCGAGCTCATCGTGGACAAGCTTCTTGAGGGGGTGCAATACAGTCTGCCAGAAGGGCAGGGCTTGGTTGGTGCCGGATTTAGTGGAAACAATGATATCGACCTGGGTGTTCGTGTCGTCCCCGCGGCGAAGATGGGCGAGGAGAGGTGTGGTGCAATTGGGCTGATGTTGTTGGAAGAGGCCAGCTGGCACAGAGTCACTCCTGAGGGTGAGAAGCTCGAATGGCTTCTCGTCCTTCGCTCCCGATTCCTTAAGACAGCATGTGACAAAGCCCCCCTCCTTGTCGGCTTGCTTGAGGATAATGATGATTGTGTCGACGCTGACTTCGTCGCTTGAACTTGCTCCCGTCCAGGTGAGCTTGTTGTCTTTATTGACCTCAAGATTTCCAACCTGAAGATCCATTGGCAGATGCCCTTGATTAGCCGCAGTGTCGGCCATTGCGGCATCAAAAGTGAATTGACAACGAGGCTGCGTACGTTGAGTCGTTTTTCGAATGGCTGAACCGGGTCGAAAAGAAGCTGAGATATTGGTGCAGAGACTTTGAGGTCGAATCCTCCCGATTTTAGATGTCAGCACCACCGCCCGCTGGGTGCCTTAGTCAGGCGGGGAGGTCGGTGAGGTGCCGCCATCACGACCTTAGAACAGGTGGATGGCCCTCAGTGGGCCTGTTTTGGTCTGGAGCAGCACATGCAATTACGTCGGATCAGAAGCCTTCTTTACCAGTATTCGAGGCAGCGGATGCTCGTAGGAAGGGGATATGAATATCAATGCTTGCTGGCTTTGGCCAATGGCCCCCAATTCTCGCGGGGGTTCATGTGATAGCGCGCAACATGTTTGCCAGCAGCCTGACGGCCTAGTCGCGCAAGATCGTCGTTGAAGACCAGAGATTTTCGAAGTTCTGCTTCCGTCGGAAGACCATCGCCTTCTTGATCCTCTTTAGCTGCTACAGCAACGTCGCCATTCTGCTTCTCGACACCCTCCATCTTCCCAGGCTCATCGCTCGAGGCTTGCGCTTCGCTCGTCTGTGGTGCGCGGTCACTCGGGCTTTCGTCGAGGAGACCAGCATCGCCCAAGAGCTTGTGGGCTGGTGATGTCGACTTAATATTGGCTGGTTTGATGGGTGCCTTTTGTCGGATCCATTCCATCATGACCCACCAGATAGTCGACCATGGGGCATCGGTCTTGATGCTACCTGGACGGCAGTGACTGCGGGTGACTCGGTAGCCAAGATGTATCAGAGCACCTCTCAACATATCTTGCGACGGGCAGTGACATGACACGAAACCTGAGATCCTGGAAGGCTCAAAGTAGAAGGGATGCAGATCGATGGTAGCAGCGGCGTCCTCTTTTGGAGTGACCTTCTCCTCAGGCTCAGGAGCTGGGAGATATTCTTCGAGTGCCGTCACAAGAACGCCCTCTAGCCGCGGAAGCGTTCCGTAAACAGACTTGTCGGCCTTATAGACGTTTTCGAGGAGCCGGCGGATGAAATCGTTATTGTGCAAAGGACCACCGTACATTGGGCCTGTAACATGGGGCTTCGCGCCGCAATGAGCGCAATGCTGATCCATCGTGGGTCCCTGAGCAACGGACCACTTGTAGTAATGTTGCGTTCCTTTTTTATTCATGGCAGTTTTGCTTTTCATGAAATGCTGAGTCTGCCAAGCGCCACAGCCAGAGTCACAGCTGTAGACCAGCATTGTCTTGCTACCCAGGAACTTGACATTCTGTGGGGATTTTGTAACGCGAACAAAGATCTTGACGTAGTAGTCAATGGAAAGCGACAGAAGTGGTTCGACATCGAGCCCATATCGTGCTGCGGAGGAGGCGATGGCGTTTATGATGAGGCGTAGTCCAACTTCGTGGGAATGTGACCCTTTGAGAGGGGTTCCGCCGTATTGAGAGAAGGTCTTCTCGCCATAGCTATGTCCAGCCCAGATAGCGCTGTCCGTGCAGGTGACGGCTAGAAGCCCTCCATCGTCCCTCACAGCTTGCACTGCGGCATCCAGGAAGGGGGCAGCTGTTCCGTACGGATCGAGGTCGATGACGTCCCATCCGTTCTTTGCTAGAGCCGGCCTACGCTCCCTAGCGCTCTTGGATAAGTTATCGGCAATTGAACGGTACATAAGAGCCAGGGCGTCGTCGTTGTTAACTTTAATCTTGTCTTGGAGGCCATTTAGTTCCACGTTCGCTTTGATCGACTCCGCAGCAGAGGGGGACAGGTCGTTCGATGTCACCTCGGTGACAAAGGGTAGCTCATGGGCATAACGTAGAGCTCTTAGACCGGAGGCAGATAGAGCATCGAGAATCTTGAAGGGAATGGTCCTCTCAGGTTCTGGTTCCTTCCTCTCTGTTGCTCCCGCAGGATCTTGGGGCTTCGCGTTCTCCTCCTGCTGATCACCTTCACCACGCTTCCGCTTTTTGCTCTTATTGCTGTTCTGGGATTCTCTCTGTCTTCTCCTTTCCAGCCTCTCCTCGCCGTAAGTCTTGATGGCCAGGACAGACAAGTCGCGGTTGAATTGCTGGATGGGATTGTAGAAGACCTGCTGGACCTCGCCCTTGTCTTCGCCAACTTTGGCTCCTTCGGGAACCAAAATAGTTGCTTTCCCTTCGGTAACCGTATCGGATTGCTTGCCACCCCTCTCTGCCTTGCCGGCCGCAATCGCATCGGAAGTCATGGCGATTCGCTCGAGGGTGGACAGTCGTGCGAGTGGAGGCGTTCGCCCTATGCTATGATCTGGGAGAAAAGACGGCGGTCGTGTCGCAGATCGAAGGAATTGCCGCAGCACAAAGCGGCGACAAAGAAACATGCAGACCTGATGTTGGGTTCAAGTAGTGGTGACGAGCTGAGCCAGAGCTTCCAGTATTAGTGCGCAGTGACTTTGACGCGGTCCAGCACAAAAATTTGGGGAATTCTGCCGAGTCCCACCAAAGGCGGTCAGGGCTGCCAGCGCCACTGTCGTGCTGTCTCACCCAATTGCCAGTGCTCGGGACCTGGAGAACACACCGGCTTTGCGCGACCGTTGAGATCGTACATCTCAGATCCCAGCTTGGTGGGCACTTTGGAAACTCGATCCATGACCAGACATGGAGCAAAAGGCACTGCCACTGACAGCCACATGTCTTCTTGTGTATCCATACGCCAACTGTAAAAGGTTGCAAGCTTCCTGCCATCGTCAAGTCTAGTAGTAGTAAAGTCAGACTTCCTTCAGATGCTGGACCTGACATCCTACTTAGGCGGAGGGAGTGCCTCCACGACATCCAAGCTCCTGCCCACATCACGAAGGAGCTGCGGACTCGGGGGGAGTTCTTCCCCCGTTGCGTGCCTTCAAGTTGCCTCGTGCCTGTTCTCAAAGACAAAACACAACTCCCTTATGCAGCTTCTTCCGAAATCAATGCATTGCACCAGCACCTCATAACCACTGAACCTCAAACCCTACTATCTGATCTGACCTGTATGACTCGCGACTTTATCCTGACACGGCCCCTCCAAGTTCCCTTCAAACAAGCTCAAGCTCAATCCGTCTCAGTCTCAGCCTCAGCTATGGTCTCGGGTCTTGGTTCCCCGGATCAGCCTCTGTGTTTCCCCAGAGCAACACGCACTCTGTCCACCTCTCCGAAAAGACAACGGTTGACGTCGTTCGACAGCTCATTTTGTTTCACCCTTGTCCGTCAATCCTACCCCTGAATCTTCCACCAATCCCCCGCCAAACGGCTCTGTAACGGATCGTCGTCGCAATGGCCCGACCAGCACCCTTGAATAATACCGCCGACCCAGGGGAGGACATTGCTGAAGCCAAGCCGAACCCGAGGCCCTCGGGGAGCGACGAGGAGGATGACGCCGGCACACTCATCCCTCGACATCGGTTTCTGTCTCCAGCGGAATGGGCCGTCTTTGCCCGGGGCGTCGGCGCCTTGAGAGACCCGGACGGAGAGCGGCAATAGCACAACCCTATCCACCCATCCTCTTGGTGGTGGCCACCTCGGGGCATGGTTCCGGGTCTCTATAGAAATGTCGTGTTGGAGCGTACAAAATCCTACTATCTCTTCCACGCCGCGAGCATCTCACGATGGTCTCTGCTGATCTTGCAACTCTTGCTCGGGGCCGCCCTGACGGCACTCGGTCCGCAGGCCTTCCAAGATGGGACGCCGATCACGGTGCTCGGAGCCATCAACACCACCACTGCCGGGCTCCTTGCGCTGCTGCACAATAGTGGCCTGCCGGACAGGTACAGACACAACGGGGCCGAATTTGAAGAGCTTGTAGATCACATTCGCGAGATCCTCGATACTAGTCTGGCTCGAGCGGACCAAGCGCTTGACCAGATCCTAGCCGATTGTTTCGACCGTTTCCAGGACGCAAAAGCAACCGTACAAGCCAATATGCCTGTGACGTACAACTCCAAGCAGACGCTTCAGGTCGAGGGAGCTCGGCTGCGTCAGAAGCTCGACAGGGGTGTAAATGGCAATGCGACCCCAGCCCCCCGGCCAGAATGAGACGGTGCTTCACCAACCTTGAAGGGTCACGATCGAAACCCCGCGGAGGAGGTCAAGGAATTCGAGGATATCAACGCTCGGAGTACCCTCTGGTGGACGCTGGTTTCCCGTCAGGAGGCAATAGGCAGCGGGTGGCATTGGGTCGAGACCCGAGCAATAACCACTATTGAATTCCATACGCTGGAGGTTCTAATTAGTCCAACGTTTAAGAAGGTGGCGCGCATCGAACGGGAAGCGAGCGGGCTGATCAGCGCCGGCAGGCACTATTTCTTCAGCTGGAGGGTATCGTCGAAATTCAGCATTACGGCGACCATAACAAACAAAGCCTACGTTGTTGCCACAAACGGAAGCCCGTCATCTAGTTCCGTTGGTGATGCCGCGGCCCGTCATTGTGCAGTCCAGCGTAATGGTACCAGGATCCTGCAGTAATCAATCACTCCTCGACTTTATCCGTCTTGATGACCTCAGAACCTGATGACTTTTGCTGACAGTGTCCATGAGTGCAGGAATGAAAACAGCTGCCTCCGTGGGCCTTGGCAGTCAGCTACGCATTCGCAACACGTCCAAATTCCCCTAAGCTGGAGCTGAGGGCGAATGGTGCGAAATGAGCGAGCATGGACAAATCGATAAAGACGCTTGTGCCTGGCGCCATCGCCGCCATCTGTAGACCATCAGGGGTTCCGTTGCGCTAGTGACAAGGATCTTATCGGAACGGCCACGTCCCACCCTCAAGTTTCAAGTTGGGTTGCCATGCCGGAATAGACAAAGGATCTGCCTCTTGCGGACGTGAGTCTTGATTCTGCAAAGACTCAAATGACCTCGAGCAGCAGCTAAGATCCTTCACCGGACCCGACCCCTCTGATCGCTCCCAAACTTGAGACTAGCTTCCCGGCTCTTTTGGTCCTTCACCAGGGCTTCGAATCTACGCAGCGTCGCAACCTGGACTAAAGTGCCCACATCCCAGCCCTCAGTGATCAATCTGACCCGGTTCCTGGCATCTTAGTGAGCTCATTCTTGCTCTCTCACGCCTCGAAAACCATCCTCTCACTCATTCTTTCCTTTCGCATCCGACCACCTCTTTGCATCCAGGGCCTCGAGGGAGTGAGTCTACAGCGCTGGCGAGCGCAGAATGGCGTAGAATCCGCACTCATCTCAGCGCCAACCCACTCTCATTTGGATTCAGGCCAGGTCGCCGACGACAGCTTCACCTCACCCCTTATCGAACAGCAAACTGCAAACCTTGCGCGCGCCGGACGCGGTCGGACTCGCCCACCATGTTTATCGTCAAGGGGCCCTTTTCGCTACATTCGCGCATGTCACACGTTTTGATGACGCTTGTCATTCTCGGCCTGTTTTTTCACACAATCAGGATAGCCAACAACCAGCGCTCACCCAGCCCGTTATTACGAGACGCAGAGGTCATTCCGGAGGGCAGCACCTCGCCGGAGGAATTGTATTTGGCGCGATTGAGTCGGGATTTAGGACTCACCACGGAGCTGTCATGGCGAGCGTGGAGGATTGTACCAAGCGAGCAGGGAGAGGATTGGCCCTCCGTCACCGAGGTCAATCTCAAATTTGAGTCGGTCGCGCCCAAGGTGGTGGACACCTCATCGCCTGATCGCCTGGACTTGTACGCGAAGAAGAGGATGGAGCTGCCCGTTCCCATGAGTCCTCTTCTGGGCCAAGTCGATGCTTCAGACTTTCTATTCGGCGTGTCCACGACCTACGCGCGCATCCGCGACCGCGACTATGCCATGATCAAGGCTTGGTCGCGCTGGCTGACGGACGGGCACCACCACAGTAACGGCGCCAGTCTGGTAGTTGTTTTGAACCAAGCGAGGAACGATGAGCTTGAAGAGATCGACCGGATGCTGCAGGCTACGGGCATTGATTGCTGGGTCACGACGACAGAGGAGCCCATGTCCATGGCGAGGCGCTACTTTGAGCTTTCGAGGATCTTGAGAACCTTTGCCGCCAACTTGGCAGCAAACGGCCAGGACAAGAGATGGTTCGGCCTTGTGGAGGACGACGTCTTCTTCCCCAGCTTGTCCTACCTTCGCGAACGGCTATTTTCGTACAACACCGACGGCCAGCACTACATCGGTCTGCCGAGCGAGCGATTGGATTGGGAGATGGACGACAGGGGCATCACGACATACGGAGGTGGCTCCGTTCTACTAACTCGCACCGCCATTTCTAAAGTGCCTAACCTGCCCTGTTTTGAACCTGAGTCGAACGGCCCCTCCTTCAAAGCGAAGCGATGGGACGAGCTACTCCACGACTGCCTCATGAAACATTCCGATATCAACATGAATGTTTTGCCGGGCTTCTACTCGCCCAACGACGACAGATTCGACGAAAACACAGACAGCTACGAGACAGGGCAGCAACCTCTTCTTCTGCGACGCTATGCCGAGCGTCACCTTCTCAACATCAACAAAGCCCATCTAGTCACTAATGTCTGCGGTGAATCTTGCTTCATGCAACGGTATCTCTTCCAGGACAAGTGGGTCCTCGTTAATGGCATTTCCATATCCCAATACCCCGACGGTGTGGAAATCAACCGTGGCGCATTGCCAGCATCGCCACCAGAGAAACGCCAAGTCGAGACCCCCAGGCCCACGCCAGGCGCAAAACCGCCGGCCAAGGAAGAGGCGTCGAGCCGCGGGAATATTCCTGAGAGGGTCACCATCGACGACAACCTCGAAGGCGTCGACAGAGCCGCGCTCACGTACCACGGGCAGAAGAACATGTGGCGTCTCGTCGACTCAGCCATGTCCAAGGATCGAGCTGTATGGCAAGCCTACGTCAAGAGGGCGAATACCAAGGATCCCGAAGGGGACCAAAAGGACTCGGTGATTGTGCTGATTTGGGAGCACGGCAAAATCACAGCTTGATCTTCTGCGGTCAACTTACTTCAACTTGTCTATATTTACGGCGCTTTGGGATGGAACCTGTTTATACAACTTAACGCACAAAGAAGCAGCCTCCGGGTATGAAAGAGAGGGGGATGACACGTGGAGGGAAAATACAAAGCAAACGAATGTATTAGCGACGGCCCCCCCGTTTACGGCCACCTACTTCCAAGATACCTGACACGAATCAACGGCCTCCTTGTGGCATTACTTCTAACCCCGTTCCTTCTTCCATTCCTCAGCTGTGATCTCAAAGTACAGCTCCTGTTTATGCTTGTCGAACTCTGCTGGCCGCAGAACGGCCTTTCCCCTGTCGAGTCCCAGCCTTTCAATGACCCGCATCATAGCATCATTGTCCTCCAATGTCGTAATCGTCAAAAGATCAAGCTGCAAGCCCCCCTCGGCCACCGATCGCGCCCCGAAGTCCAACGTCAACTTCATAGCTTCAGTCGCGTATCCGCAGCCCCTTTTCTCCCGCTTCAGCACGACGCCCGCGTCACCAGCTCGCAAGTCCCTGCCTTCTCGCTGCCAGCTTTTGATGCAGCCGAACCCGGCGATGCCAATCGGCTCGTCGCTCTCCACCACGAGCAGATTCGCCTTCGCGGGGCCAGACGTGACTCGGCCGCGCGGGTCCGTCACCGTCGGGTTGCGTACGGCGTGGTCGTTCATGCGGGCCACAGCGCCGCGACCCCATTCTTCGTCTAGGACTTTGGATGGGTCGGTGCTGCTGTCTGGAGGGGAGACGAGCTCGGCGAAGGCTGCGCCGTCGTTGATTGCGATCCATCGGACGGTGAGAGCCGGGAATGCTGAGGAGGTTATGTGGGTGGACTGATGGGTGGTAGAGGTAGCCATGTTCGCGGCTGTGTTTGTAGAGCTTGTAGCAGAGGTTGTTCAGTTCGTGGACGGTATACCACCGGATAGACTGCATATATACATGCGAATTTGGGACGGTCAATTGACGAAAGGGACATTGGGAGCGATATCCGCCCATCTTCGCATCTCCTAGTCCACTCCGCTTACACTGGGCGCAATGCACTATCCTAGTTCCGTGGTGAGTCAACCGCGGCACAGTCCAATGTAGTCACATCTTGCAGAAGACAAAACGCGAAACTAAGACATGACGACGTGCTAGGAAGCTTGACCACTGCCCGCTTTGCACCTAACGTTGATGTCGGAGCCACGACAGAGATGGCGTCGGCGCGCAGATCCGTCACCAAAGTCCCCCTGTGGGCGGGTAGGTTGGTGAGTCAGGGGACCCTCAACTTCCTATCCGGGAGGGAACAACGGGAGTCACGGCCAACGTGCCCCTGTCCCTGTGTGTCTGGAATTTTGCGATTGATGCCGAGGCGTTTTGCGGAGGGACGCAGGGATGGTGGCTGGAAGGGACTGGGATTGAACTCTCGGCTTTGGTGCGGCGAGTGAACGTCAATTCTGGGTGACTTGGGTTTCTAGGCGGAAGCCTGCGAGATCAATGCTTTCTCCGGCGGGATTTTTTGACATTAGAATCAGCGTTACCATCAAGCAGTGAGATGAGTCCGTGAATACAACATATGTATTGATACTGTGACCATTCCGCACTGGTGTTAATGGTCGAAAACGTCTACGGCTTTTCCCCCTTCCCCTTACTCCTCGTGACCCTGCCCTCCCCTTCTCTGGTACCCTCCGAGTCTGCGCTCGTCTCCTTGGCCAACGGGCTCGTGAACTCAGGCGTGACACTCCTGCTCTCCGTCCCGGGCCTCTTTCCCCTCGTGCTCATCGCGCTGACACTGGTAGCCTTCTTCCTCCTCTCCTTGCCGCTGGCCGTGGAGCTCGAGCTCGGCTTGCGGGCTACGTGGCCGTGGTAGACCTCGTCGGCCTCGAGGATGGGAGTCTGGGACCGGGACGAGCTCGTGGAGCCGCGGCGGACGCTGCTACTGCGGCGCTTTCGCTCCTTTTCCACGAGGTGGTGCCGTGGGTTGTGCGCGCGGTGCGGCTCGTGGTGAACAGGGCGCGGGTGACGGCCGGGCAGCCACCACAGCCAGCCGAATTGCTGTTTCGCGAGTTTGTGATCGTGGTCTTGGACTTTCTTCCTCAACAGAGCGCGACGCTCGTTCTCCCGCTCCCAGTACTCGTTGCGGTAGATCTCCCAGTTCTCGCGGAACGTAGGTGAGAAGGGCTTCGCATGCAGGAGGAGCTTGACGTAGTCGCCTCCCGGCGCAAGATCTTCCTCGTGGCCCCCGCGCTCTTCATCGTCGTGGGGCAGGACGAGGGTTGGATGGTTGTCGCCGGAGACCTGCAGCTCCTTTTCGACTTCGCGGAGCAGGGAGGGATCGACGTGGCGGTAGGATGAGCTCGCGGTGTGGGAGAAGAGCCCGTAAGTCAGAAAGAACCCAATCGTCGAGAGCATCTCGGCATACCACGGCCGGCGCATGATGACGAGCTTGCAATTGAAGGCCCGCAGTCCTCGGTTCGAGATAGCCAGCCATCGTCTCGGCCATCGGATCCCCCTTTCCCAGATTCCCACAGCCCAAACCAAGACGGCCGTAATCACGCCTGCCCCCAGCGCAACCTTGTACGCGCCCTCCAAGGCCCAGTAAATGCTGCCACCGACACCCCTGCCGTCCTCTCGCGGCTTGAAGAAGAGCTGATAGCTGAAGAAGACTATCCAGGCGGACAGAAGCATGAGGAAGAAGGTGTGGTGGCGCTTGCGGGCGCGGAGCTCGAGATACTGCGCGCGCAGGGAGGCTTCGAGGATGAGGAGGTTGAGGTAGACCATTGAAGGTGTGTTGGGCGCATTGTTTGTCGCGTCGGACTTGTTGGCTTGGTCGGGCTGCTGTATGGGGGAGGTGCCGGCGTCGGATTTTACGTCCTGAACGGGGACGGAGGCGGCGCCTTTGACGATGCTGTCGAGGGAGGCGGCCATGTTGGGGATGGGATGTATGGTGACGGCGGATGGAGTGGAGGCTGCGATCAGCCTTTCAGAGGCATACAGCTGCCATACAGCTGGAGAATCTTAGCTGTAGGCTCGACAGGCTACAAAGAGAGCCAGGTCAGTATCGTGGTCGCTGGACAATGAGGTTGTCGCTGTCGACGGTTCACGTGCGAGTCAACAGGCAAAGCTCGCTTCGATCCCAATCCCACGTCATGTCTTGGTGGGCAGATTCCAGAATCCCCTGGCACCACCAGCCACAGCGTGCCGGTCATTGTGACGCCACAGGCGGGCTCGGCGGACAACGGCGCCAATCATCGGCCCAAACAAACCCACGACAGGCCCATCTCATTGCCGAGCCTCAGGCCTGCGAGGAAGATGTTGGGGACACCCGACACATCATGAAAAGCCTCAGCGTTGCTCTGTCACCCTCCGCCCCCTTCAGAGCATCACTCATCCTATACACAACGCTTCGGACCTTTTTACAAATCGACCGCACCCGCATAGCCTCCCATAGCCTCCCTCGCACTCGGCCCAGCACTCATGAACGGACTCCGTCCACCAAAACCCGCGGCTTAACTCCGAATCCCTCTTCGTCACCGTCATACTTTCTCGATCTCGAAGCGCCTGTCGCAAGTCCGCTGGGGGCGTCTTTTCTTACAAAAAGCGCCCCTTGCCTCCGTCCCCGCGGCCGGCATGCTCAAGCAACAAACCGCCACCGCCGTCCTACGCTCGCGCATCACGGTTGTGTCTTCCATGCCTGGCGCAAACGGCACCCCTCCACCCCCCCAACAGCACCACACGCAGCACGTCAAGATGTCGACGACGGGTGGTAACGCCACAGCGCAGGCTGCGCAGCACGAGGTGAAGCAGAAGAAGCCCGAGCGGCCACCGTCTGCTTTCTTCCCGCTGGGTTACAAAGATGCAGCCTATCAGTGGGTAAGTTCCGACGCACTTGCGCTCCCGCAATGTGTCTACGACAGGTCGCGAGAGAGATGTTAACGAGACCAGTGGACGAGCGTGACACCGCCTATCGCAGAGCGCAATGTCCTCACGCTCATGCCCAACCTCAAAGAAGCCATCGATACCCTCGCCAACCCCTCCGCCACCGACAAAGCCCACCAACAACCCATCGGCACGCGGGTCTGGCGACGGACCATGGTTCAGCTGTCCGGCAAGAACCGCGCCCTCAACGAAGTGTCCATCGAGCGCGTGGGCGAGGAGGAAGATGAAACGCTGGTCATGATCCACGGCTACGGCGCGGGCTTGGGTTTCTTCTACAAGAACTTCGAGCCCATCACGCGGACACCAGGACTGAAACTGTACGCGCTGGACATGCTAGGCATGGGTAACTCCAGTCGCCCGCCCTTCAAAATCCACGCAAAGACCAAGGAGGAGCAAGTCATCGAGGCGGAGAACTGGTTCATCGATGCCCTCGAGGAGTGGCGGAAAACGCGCAAGATTGAACGCTTCACGCTCCTCGGCCACTCGCTGGGCGGATACTTGGCCGTGTCCTACGCGCTGAAATACCCCGGTCACCTAAAGAAGCTCATCCTCGCTTCGCCGGTGGGCATCCCTAAAGATCCTTACGCCGTCAACGCCAGCATGCCGGAACCGGGCGAGCCGACCATAGAAAGCGAATTCGCACAAGACGTGCAGCAGCCCAGCCAACATAACGAGCCTACGAGGACGCTCGATAAGAGCGCGCCAGCTGGTAACCCCACGCCGCCGAATATGCCAAAGCGACCATTGCCGGGATGGTTGGTCTGGCTCTGGGACGCCAACATCTCACCCTTCAGCATCGTACGCATGACCGGACCCTTGGGTCCCAGATTTGTATCAGGCTGGAGCTCAAGACGCTTCAACCACCTCCCGCCCGAGGAATCGCAAGCCCTACACGACTACTCATTCTCCATCTTCAGGCAGAAAGGCAGCGGAGAGTACGCGCTAGCCTACATCCTCGCGCCAGGCGCCTACGCCCGCCGCCCTGTCATTGACCGCATCCAGGGCGTTGGCCGCCAAGCTCTGCCCTCTCCTTCTTCCTCCGCGGACGAGGTGAAGAGGGAGACCGGGATACCAGTCGTGTTCATGTACGGCGAGAACGACTGGATGGACGCTGAGGGCGGCCGCGCCGCCAAGGCGAAACTCGAGGCCGAACAGGCCCGCGCCCTCGCCTCCGCCACCGACGCAGAGAAGCAAAGCGAGAACGGAAGCGCAAAGGTCGTCGTGATCCCCAAAGCCGGCCATCACCTCTACCTGGACAACCCGGACGGGTTCAACGATGTCATCCTGAAGGAACTGGAGATGACGAAGAAGGACGAGGAGAAGAGGAAGCAAAGACTGGAAGCTTGAGGCCGCAGCCCCGAGACTGGGACACATTAGATGATGCATGAGTGTTGGGCTGGCGTTGGAGTGGTTTTGTCCTTTTGGGAAGCGCTGTTTGCATCGTATAGATAAAGTTCTGCCTCAGAGGTTAGAACCTCGCGGCCTTGTAAATGCTATACATACATACCTTAGATATAGAAATCATACTTACCCTATCACCGTCTCTGCAAAGCATGGTCCTGACCAGCACCACCCGTCGGCCACCACAATCCGGACTGTATAGAGAGGCGTTTGCTTCAGCAGGGGAGGAGGGGAGGTGCTCTACTAACTTGCCAGCCTTTGTGGTGCAGACTGACTTACATTGCTACAGAATGGTTCACATGGACAATCAATTGTTGAAAATAATGTATGCGTATTCAAGAAGCACCCCTGCGCCGCACCGCGTAACGGGTACCAGATCTAGCTCTGTCTCCAAACTCCTGGGTATTCGCCTTACACCATTCTATGCAAATCTGCAAACGCCCACATAAAATAAGGAATGAAACAGACCCCGCAAGCAGTGCTTACAAGTTGATGACATCAACTTCGGAGAAATCAGGCGGGTTCTTGCCGTAGACAACTCGAACCTTGCTGTCCAACGCAGTACCTTCATTGCTGATCCAGATGTTCTCGCTGTACTGCTTTGTGCGGAGGATCTCATCGTCGCTGATGCCCAAGTCATCTCGCGGGATCCAGACAACTGGTCGGCGGGCCCGCAAGGCCGAGTGTCGGAAAGCGTTACGGACAAGGAGGTCTCTCTCATCAGGTGTGAGATCCTCGATATCATCGTTCATGCCGCCGTAAAGGGCGTTTCCTATCGCCTGCTGAGCCTCGATATCCTTCTGTCGTTGCTTGCTACGGTATTCAGTCGCGGCTCGGTCCGTATTGGTGATTTTGCGAATTTGATTGCCGCCATCTTTCGCCCAGGCACCCACTTGCTTCATGGGGTTCTTCAGACCACCGTTCTTCCGTCGTTCCCGGAGCTCCTCCATTTCAATATCCTCGTCGTGGTTGCTTCCTATCCGTGGTGATCGGATCTGAGACCGCGCGGTCAACGGACTGTGAGCGTCCCCGCCCTCTTTCTCATTGTCATAATCCTCAAGGCCGAATCGCTTGTTCTGCGCACGCTGGAAAGCCTCATCTCGCAAAACAGCCTCATCCTCAAACGTGATAGGCAGATAACGGAGCAGCGGTCCGAATGATCTGTTGAGCAAGACTTGGAAGAGGACCGTGAGGGCCAAGACGACGAGCATGACGATACCATGAGGCGTGCATACGTTGTTCTTGTCCTCATCTTCCACTATAAAGAACAGGCCTGCTACGCAAAGCTCCATGAAGTAGACACCGGTGAAGGTCTGGTTGATGGCTCGAGGGTATAGCACACCTCCGGTATCGTGCTCGAAGCGAGTGACGTAAAGCATGTTGTAACGATGTGCTAGCCATAGGAGACTGAAGGTGATGATGACAAAGATAGAAATCAGCGGCGCTATGACGCAGTACACCAAGCCAATGCAGGCGAAGTTCGTGTAGACCGGGAAGAAAGTTCCCCAGTTGACATTGTTGAGCTTAGTGTTGCGCGTCCACTTGTTGCGAGCCGTGCTGTCCATGATGCGGGCCACAATGAACCACATCGCCAGTGTTGCGATCTGAAGCAGGGAACCGGAGCTCGTTGACAAAGCTTGCAGGATCATGTAAGTGAAGAAGTAGTTTGCGGCCTTTGGCAGATTGGTAGCGAGTAGATCCAGAACGGCGGTAACGCTATTAAGTTGCTCGATGTTGGAGACCAATTTGTCAATACTAGCCGCGAAGAAGGAGGCGACCGAAACGATCAGGAAGACCTGAACAAACAGGAAGAGGAAGTAGAAAACCTGAACAAACTCAGCCCTCTGTGCACCCGTCTTGGCACCTCGGAAACCAGCAAGCAGGTTAAGGATGATGGGTACCAGGATGAGCATAAGGGCGAGCAACGCGGCGGGCAAAACACCAGCAATAGCCTCAGCAACGGTCCGGATACCGTCACTGCTGTCAAGCCAGCTTAGCCAGTCATTATTGGCAATAAGCTCGTCCAGCTGGCTCAGAGAAGCCGTAAATGCAACGGGAATAGCCCAGAGTAGAACCATGCCAACAATGAAGCCAACAGCGGCACCCGTTCGTGCCCATTCCTGCCACCATGAGAGCGCCATGTTGTCCCAGACAACGTCGCGAGGAGAAATCTCGATGATACGTGGAGACATGTGTTTTGGCAGATGGTGCATGGTGCTTTGACAAGCCATGTGAGCAGCCACCTGGTGCTCAAACTGGATAAAAGCCGAACTCATAAGAGGGTATCTTTCTGGGTGCTTCTGGTCCTCGTCGATCTCGACATTGAGACGTGCCAGCTCCTCCCGACACCAGTAGATCGTGTCGACCTTCTTAGTGACCCAAGGCATTCCGAAGAGCCATTGCTGGCCAAAAAGGGGAAGATGGTGTGAAGGACGGTCCTTCTTCTTGATATATTTCGCCCACGCCTGGTCGCCTGCTTCTTGGTCCACGCCTGGGTTGCAGGCAGGCTGGTATTCCAGTTCCTTGATTTCTGGACCTTTGCTCAAAAATGGGATCGACTGCTTGAATTGCTGCCAGGCAGATTTATTCTCGGCTGCTTCTTTTGCCATGTAGTCGGCGGCTTCCCCTCCTTGGGGTACCGGTGATGCATATCCGCCACCGGGAGGCTTCCAGAATTGCCAGAAGGCCGGATCGTCTTTCAGGACCTGGTCGTTAATATTGTCAATCTTGCGAACAGTGTTGCCCGCTACGCCAGCAGCCTGAATGGGCTTTGTAGACCCGTCAGACTCAGATCGCGTGCGGGGACCGACGGTGGATGGGGAAGGATACGATTTAGGAGCCGTAGGCACAGCCTCTCCCTCCCCTGGGATCTGAACTCGCCGATTGGCTGGGTCCGCATTGTCTTGATAATCGTTCGGGGCCAGTCCAACGAAGCCATTGGTCGTTTCAAGTTGGTTATCGACACCGTGACCAGCCCCCTTAACCGCTCCCGCAATGCCATGTCCGACCTTCGTCAGAGGGTCTCCAAACAGCGGAACCTTGCGCCCCTTGGAGTCGGTGCGTTCGTGTCCAGACTCGACAGCGTTTGACTGGTGTTGGGCAGCGTCTTCCGGATTAGTATTGATGTGCGGGACCTCATGAGTGTCACCAGCATTAAGGCCCTCTCCGCTGTTAGCCATTGCTTTGGCGCGGGCATCCCTTTCGGCGTCTCGCGCGGCTTGGTCGTCCTTGGACACGTGCTTGTTCTTCTTATCATCCTTCTTTTTTTGCTTCAGCTGTGCCTTCTTTGCTGCTTTGATAAGATCGGTCTCCGCGCCTTCAAGCTTCTTGTGGATCTTGTCCCGCATCTCGATCTTCTCCAGCAGAGTGCTCAAGTCTCTGTTCAGCCAGATGTTGCGAACTCCGCCTGGGAAGACATCGAAAAGTCCACGTAGTGCTTCTTCAGTCAACCATTTTCCCGGGATACCGTTCACGAGAACGGTGGTCGCAGATGCTCTCAGGCGATGCTCAGCACTCGTCAAATAGTCCTGTCGAACTTTGATGTAGACTCGAAGCTCAGTGTAGAAGACTGTGCAGACCCAAATGACGATCAGGATGGCCATGAGCAAGTGAGCGCCATAGCGGCTCGTATTTGTAGGCTTCACATTGCCCCAAGCCAACGTATCCAAACCAGTGACAGTGCCGGTAGTATTGCGAGATTTGTCGCTGGGATCGATGTCCTTTCCTCGGCCGTCGATGTAATTGAGTGGGATAAGAGTCGGCAGCACAATGAGGCAAATAGGAATGAAGATCACCAACAGAGTCCTCAAGTATCGCAGGAAGAAGTAGGCATCGAGACCGCACTTCTGAATGATTTCACGATCGGGGAATTTGAACAGGTTCTTGATCAAAGCAATCAGTCCAGAAGGAGGGCTCGGAGTTCGTTCGCGTTCGGGGACGAGGTAAGTTTTGGGTTTGCTAGAAGGGTTTAGAGTTAGCGGCGGCTTCAGGGGCAGGCCAGACCGCCACGGTACGAGGTCCAGGGGAATCTTACAAAATCCGAGCGAGCTTATTCCGAAGCAAGACGAAGAGGCCCGTTTGAACAGAAAATACGATAATACTGACGACGATGGCAGTAAGGAAACTCGTAATGCCAATGCCTTGGTCTTCTTGGGCAGCGCCAGGAGAGCTCTCGGCTCTTGCGCTCAGCCTTCCTGCACTATCCTTGACGAGTTGAACAAGATCATCCCAGTTGGCGGTAGGCGATCGAGGAGACAGGTGGATGTCCTCACTGGGTTGTGGCAGCTCCAGCGCCATGATGTATCGACGCGGCAGCGTACCAGATCCCTGATCGGGCGTTGCCGAAAGAGGTTGATGGTAGTTTTTCAGTAGACAGTGTCTGTTGAGGGAATAGGCATACTCGCGCGATCGTAGGACAGCAGCAAAGCGCAATACAAAGGAGATGCACAAGCAGAAGAGGATATGGCTGTTGAATTGCAAGAAATGGAGAAGAGAAGAAGCGGATAATGGAAGTTGACGTCGTTTGAGGCCAAAGTGCCCATCCAGGGAAGATGAGCTATGATTGGCAGTCGCCGGGGCGGCCTCACAGACGGGAAAGCAGGAGCCACGCGCGGTTGCAGAAGGTGCGTTCAAGGGTGAATCAGTGACATCAGAGGCTTGATTCGCTCTCCTTGTCCTAGAACAAACTCCCAGGGACCCTGAACAGCCGCTTTGCCGCCCATCACTGCCTCCAGTTGTTTCAACTTGCACTGACGTGTCGCCTGTTTGTCTTCAAAATAGCAATCATCGGCGCTTCTTGTAACAATTTCCATTCTTTGGCATCCCTTCATTCCAGACGCCGAATGCCAACAGCCATGACAGCCAAGGCCCCAGAGATACGCGGTCCTGGCGCCACCGAGATTGTGCGGAGCGCGCCAAGGCACTGGAAGTCGCTCGATCTGTGTGCTCCCCCCTCTGCGACAGATCGATGATGCAACGGTGCAGCGATAAAAGGGGCCACACACTGAGGAAAACGAGCGTCCTGTCAACCTGGGCCAGAATGCCGGAGTTGGAGACGGAGTTGATCTTGTGCCCATCCTATAGGTGGGCTAGAGCTCGACACTGCCATACTCATCCTTCCTTCGATGGTATTACTATGATGCTGTTCAAGACCCGTAGTCTCACCCACATGAGTACGCATTTGTGGTCCTCGTGATGTGTCGCGTGTGGGATCTCTTCACACTGACGATTCACGGCGTTAGTATCACGCTCTCTGTGGAAACGTTAGCAGAGAGCTTTGGCTACATGTATGGTTTTGTCCACCGCAATCACTGTCAAAACAATCTGTACGCAGACTAAGGAGGTTGCAGGTCTAAGACTGCACACAACGGCTACGCCAACCGTGCGAAGTTCGTGTAAAATTTGGTCCCTCCTGTTGCGCATCAAGTAGGGGTTGAGAAGCACAAGTAGCAACAAAACATAGCGTGGACACATAAGTTCCGTATCGTTTTGTGCACCATTAACGTTTTATCTGAACCATTGTCATGCTTTATCCAATTCAGAGGCAGAGACAATCAAGGCGAGCTGGAAAAAAAGCGGTGACGTGCAGGGTAGCCACGGCACGAGTCAGTAAATATTCTAAAGTACAACCATGCCCAATGATGATGTTTGCCATTGCAAACCAGCTAACGGGAGAAGGGTTGCCACGTCAGGTGTGATAGCAATTCTTTTTATCATTTCCTCACAAAACCCAGTATACCCGTCCCTCAAAAGACGCAAGCTCTGAACTGTGGATTTGTCCTGAAGTTGAGATCGCTAGTTCCAATTGCGTTGCCTCGACTCCTGTTGGCAGTACCAGTGGTTTAGGGGTCTTTGAGAAATTCAGGGCTACGAAAGCCCTGAGCACATTCTTTCCAGCTTCAAGACCGCTGCATTCGCTCTTGCGGGCAGACTTGAGGTAACTAAACACATGCTCATCTTCGTGACGGACCTCTTCAAAATCACCGTGGGTGAACAGGTGCTTGTGTGCCTTGCGGAACCTTATAACCTCCTTCCAGAAGGCGAGTGGACTCCTTTCGTCACTGAGCTGCTGCTTGACGTTGACCTGTTGGTAATTGTCGTGTACCCGCATCCATGGCTTGCCGGTTGAGAAACCAGCATGCTCCGAATCATCCCATTGTAGAGGGGTGCGAGCATGGTCCCGAGCAAGAGTGTTTATGCCGTCCAGGGCCTTACCCATGGTTTCAGGATCATCACCACTGGCTTTCATCATTTGCTTCCAGAAGTTCTGTGACTCAATGTCCTTGTACTCGTCGATGCCCCAGTCCCGCGGCACATTTGTCATGCCTATTTCCTGCCCTTGGTAGATGAACAATGTTCCCGTGAGGGTTACAAGCATAAGAGCAAGGAGCTTAGCGGAGTCGACACGATGTTCAGGCTTGTCTGATGCAAAGCGCGAGATCGACCTGGCACTGTCGTGGTTTTCGGCGAACACAGTCGTCCAGGCGTCTTTGTCCTGAACAAAACGCTGCCACGTGGACAGCTTGTCCTTGACTTCGAGCAAAGTGAAGGGCTGTGGAAGATACTTTCTCACTGTGCCCATGCCTAAGTAGATCATGTCAAAGTGAAAGACCATATTCAACTCCCCTTCTTTGGCACTGACGTAGCGAAGAATCTCAGAATGATCGGGTGTGCAAGGGAGCTCCCCGACCGTCATGATCTCGCCGTATGGCGCGAGCGCTTCTCTGTTCATCTCCTTGAGATACTCGTGCATCCGTGGACCGTTGCAGAACAGCGGATAAGCGTACTGCCACCTGTTCTCAGGATCGGTGATCTTGGCATCCAAGTACTGGGTTGGCTTGCTGTATTTGTTCACAGTGTCGACCCGAAACCCGTCAACGCCCAGGTCCAACCATGTTTTGATGGCCGATTGATAGATAGCCCGACGAGTTTCCGGATTTTCCCAGTTCAGATCAGGCTGCTCCGGGCAAAAGTAGTGGAGGTAATACTCCTCCGTGGCCTCATCCCATTGCCAAACGCTGCCTCCGAAGCTGGCGCGCCAGTTATTAGGCGGTTGGCGATTTCCGGCCTCATCGTAGCGGGGCGGCTTCCAGTGGTACCAGTTGCGTTTGGGGTTTGTTTTGGAGGATCTGGACTCCTTGAACCAAGCATGCTGATCTGAAGTGTGGTTGATGACAAGGTCCAAAATCAAACGGATGCCGCGGTCGTGCAGCCCAGAGATGAGCTCCTTCATGTCGCTCATGGTGCCAAAGGGAGCATGGACGTCTTCAAAATCTGATATGTCGTAACCCATATCGATCTGAGGGCTTTTGTACATTGGTGAAAGCCATACCGTGTTGATACCCAGCTCTTGAAGGTAATCGAGTTTCGATATCAGACCTTGAAGATCGCCTACGCCATCACCATCCGAGTCCTTGAAACTGGCTGGGTATACTTGGTAGACAATGGCGTCCTTCCACCATGGGCATGCATCTGGAACGGAGCCCATAATTGGGTTTTAAGGTTTTGGTGAGGCGTGAGCTGGAAGAGCAGCCGATGAGAGCAGGCGTTCATGATATCCATCAAGGACGTGGTCAATGGTATGCTGAGCTATCCATATCTATATAGCGCAAGTTAGGTCTTGGTAGGCGAGCATGGCCGAAACTCGGACCGAGCTCTCTCTCTGTGTTCGAACGCCATCGGGAATCGTGGCAGAGAAACCCAAGGCCACTGCGTTGAATGATCAGTGGGCTGGACTGAGCGAAGTTGCGTTCTCGCTCAGCGAGTGGCTCAAGCTCGGCCCGGGCTAGCGCGCATCGCACAGGCTTAGCCGCATGTCGCCCCTTGTTTTCCACGTCGCTCTCCGCAGCTGCGTCAAGTTCGGCCCGACCTCCGACCATTCAGAGCGCGCAACCTTCTTAAGCATCTTTGTTCCGGTACCATGTACATTAGACAGCCCTACTGACAACTGTTTCCTGTTCCCCAGGCAGGATGAACCAGCCGAAACGCGCAGCACGCGCCTGTGTTCCGTGCGCAACACGCAAAGTCCGATGTGAGCACATCCATCAGCGACTCGTCATCCATGCTCTTGAATGGCTGTATGCATATCACCTCGAGGTCTGACTGAGCAGCAGGCAACGGACAGCAGCCATGCCAGAGCTGCAGCCACAATGGCATCGCATGCACTTTTCGCGTGAGAGATGCTTCTGCACGCTCTCGCGCTCAGAATAAACGGGGCCGCATCATTGAGTCCTTACGTCCTCATGATAGGGACTCACAATCGCAGCCACCTTTGGCAGTGCTGCAGATCCGGCCTCAAGGTCGAGACGAGGTAGAAGTAGTGGGCAATGTACCACCCGTTGATGGCGGATTCCTTCGTGAGCTCCTCTCAGACTATATGGATTCGGTGTACACGGTGTGCCCCGTTCTGGACGAGACTGCTATGAAGGGCCATATCCAAGTCTTTGGCTCCAGTGCCGAAGATACTGCGTTGTGCTATGCCTATGCAGCCGTCACTATCGCTACGGGTCCATCGGAACACACATTGAAGCGGCCGGAAGTCATCCAGACTTACATCTCTCGCGCATTGAAGCTTCGTCCACCAATAGGTCGCAGTAACGACATCACGTTAGCGCGGGTGGTATTTGCCGTTTTTCTACGCATCACCTTCGCGCTATTGCAGGATGGCGACATGGATTTCTTCTACATGCGAGAGGCTATCACGATGCTCCAGATGACGAGACTTGGTGAAGAAGAGCCGGCGGGCACTTCGGTGGCAGAGACGCTTTCGTGGCAGCGTTTGCGATGGGTCGTCTTCATCCAGGAGCGAGTTGCTTGTATCTGCCACGAACGCAAAGCAATCATTGAAACGTGCCCAGCACAGTGGGGCTTTTCAGACAAGCTGTTGGCGAACCAAATTCGTGTCGCCTTTAGCCACATGACCCAGCTGTACCGGCTCGTCGACGACGAGTTCTTGCACATCTGGCGAGACAAACAGAACAGTAAAGCTCTGACTCAAGAATGGGTCAACGAAAAGCAGCGAGCTTTCGCAGCACAGCAGATGATGATCGAGGAATCGCTCAGCAGTCTGACCAACCTGCAGCAAGTAGATCTGGTCCTGACTTGCCAGTGGCTTCGAACAGTGGTCTGGCAAATGGCTGGTTACAAGCACATGCTGCACTCGGATGCGCTGCAAGACTATATGCTGCTACTTTTCCCGGTGCAAGGATCAGTATACGTCGGCAACGTACTGCGGAATATATCCCGCGAGTCACTCAACAGGCAAGGGATGGGAAACTTGCAGAAGCTCTTCGAAATTACAGACATGGCAGCTGACGTGCTGAGCCTGTCCGCGGGGCTCTATGAGCGGACCCAGATCCTCGGCTGGATGGAGAACTGCTGCTTCCTGATCCGATGGCTGCAAGAGTTCACGCAACTATCTCGGGCCCAGAGACGCCTACTGGGGCAGAAGCTCGAAAGCCTTGCGGCGCTAATGGCAGACACTTGACGGGTGGGTCACCAACCAAGGAGGTATTCGTCCCGGACTATTGGTAGCGAAAGATCCCACCGTAAAGGTGATTGGCCAGAGCTCGGCCCGGACAGAAGCACTGGACAACCCCAGACCACCCTGGCTTGCCACGAGGGGTCTCCACGGGGATCTTCGACGGCTTGTTGTTCTCCATCCCCAACTTCGGCGCTTTACGATCACTCGCCTCCTCTCATGTCATCTCGCCAGCCATCTATATAATAAGTAGAGGTCAGCTCATGAGCCCCAGCTGACTTGACCTCCTTATCCACCACTGCTCACCCCATTCTTCCTCAGTACATCTCTCATCCGGTCCGCCGCAGGCATGGCTCACACATTGGGGACCCCAGAAAAAGCGGCACTCGCAAATGAGGAGACGAGCATTGGACAGGTCGAGTCTCGCGCACCCAAGGAGGCTCTGACCGATATCCAGGATGCCACTGACCACGAGGTCCGCATGAGCTTGCTACAAGGCATCAAGCTCTACCCGAAAGCTGTTGCTTGGTCCGTCTTCCTCTCGACTGCCGTCATTATGGAGGGATTCGATACGGTGCTCATGAACTCCTTCTACGCTCAGCCTCAATTCCAGGCCAAGTTCGGCACAACGAATGCGGAGGGCGAATACTACATCTCGGCCGCCTGGCAGGCTGGCCTGTCTAACGCCGTGCGTGTGGGCGAGATTCTGGGTCTCTTTATCAATGGGTGGTCGGCTGAGAGAATAGGCTACCGCTGGACGATGATTATATCGCTTTTTACACTGGCGGCCTTTATCTTCTTGCCCTTTTTCGCCCAGAACATTGAGACGCTTCTCGCTGGCCAGCTCACCATGGGTGTCCCTTTTGGAGTCTTCCAGACCGTCACCACAGTTTACGCATCCGAAGTCTGCCCAGTTCAACTTCGCAGTTACCTCACGACTTATGTTAACTTATGCTGGGTCATGGGCCAGCTCCTGGGCACCGGTGTCCTGAGGGGTGTGCTGCATCGCAACGACGAATGGGCATTTCGCATACCCTTCGCCCTACAGTGGATGTGGCCCATTCCTCTGATTATCGGCGTGTATTTTGCTCCCGAGTCCCCATGGCTTCTTGTCCGAAAGAACCGCCTCGACGAAGCTACAAGCTCCCTCAAGCGTCTCACGACCGACGTCGACGCAACATTTGACCCGCAAAAGACAATATCTATGATGGTGGCTACCACTGAGCACGAGAGGGAAGTGTCCTCAGGCGCAACATATGTGGATTGCTTTAATGGCGTCAACCTGCGCCGCACCGTCACTGTCTGCCTCATCTGGGCCTCGCAAGCCCTGTGTGGTGCCGCTATCATGGCCTGGTCGACGTATTTCTTCCGACAAGCAGGCCTGCCCGTGGAGCAGGCTTTCAACATGAGCTTGGCTCAATACGGAAGTGGGTTTATCGGCACGATACTGTCGTGGGTTCTGATGAAGCATGTCGGTAGACGGACTGTTTTCATTGGAGGACTCGCTATCTTGACGACTTGTCTTCTCATCACCGGCTTCACGGGAATCGCTCCTAAGCACGAGCCAACCTACTGGGCCACAGGTGGCATGCTCGTCCTCTTCACCTTCTGTTACAACTGCACAGTCGGCCCCGTCGTCTACTCGCTCGTCACCGAACTCTCCTCCGTCCGACTCCGGCAGAAAGTCGTTGCTTTGGCACGTGTCATGTTCAACGTCGGCGCCATCATCAACTCAGTCATCACTCCGTACATGCTGAATTCGGAGGCCCTTAACTGGGGTGCAAAGACAGGCTTCTTCTGGGCTGGCATCACCTTTTGCTTCCTAATTTGGGCATTCTTCCAAGTGCCAGAGCCGCGGGGTCGTACGTATGGAGAGCTAGATCTTCTGTTCGAGAAGAAGATATCTCCACGACACTTTAGCAGAATGAGAGTCTCAGTAGCTGAGCAGACTGTCCAAAACATTCACTAAGTTTCGACGACACGAAAATTATCTGGGTCGTAAATTGAGATAGCTGGTGGGAGTAGCTTTTCTCGGAGCGCATTATCAAGAGATCGGCACAAATGAACATCATTTGCCTATATAATAACAAGGGCCTAGTCTGTAAAGTATTGTCCTTAAGGGAATCCTCGTGTGGGATAGCCCCTGCGCCCCGTTCTCGCCTGCCCTGAAGACGCTAAGGAGCGGCTGTCAAATCCATCTTAACCGATGCAGTAATCGGTGTAGCAGACGTGGGTCATGGCGTACAAGCAAGCGTAGTTCCAGGCGTTGCAAGCCTCCTGGCCGCCACCAGCGGCCGGCTCACAGTGCCCAATCTTGATGCCCGTGTTGACCACGATCAGGTCGCCGTTGGCCCGCATCTCAAGCGGGTCGTCGCAGTCCGGATTGCAGGGGTTTCCGAAAGTTTGATTGTCGCCATCGGTGCCTCCGGAGCAGCCGTTGCAGACTTTCTCGGAGTCAGTGGCAGCAGCGAGGGTGTCCCAAGGGGTCTCGGCTCCGTTGCCGACACCGGTGGTGCAGGTGCCGGACCAGAGGTTGAAGTCGGCAGCCACGAGGGCGGGAAGGGAGAGTATGATGACTTGGGCGAAGCGCATTTTGACTGATTGTTCTGCGTGGTAAAGAACTTGATGTATAGCTGGGTGTGTTGAGGAGAGGGGGAGTGTGTTGTCAATGGGTTACGTTTGTTCGAGAAGATGAGGAGAAAAGGAGGCTTTATATACTTCTGAGAGTACAGATTCTTTTCCAATCTGGTCTATGGTGCTCAAAAACCACCTTCCTAATTCCCCAAAATCCCTTGTCCTCATCGTGGAGTCTCATCATCTGGGCATTACCGCCATCTCAACCGCCGTCGAGTGGAAGCGCTGCCGCATACAAGGTCGAAAACAACATGGAACAGACGCAGTAGTGGATCAGAACCACAGACTAGAGCTTTTGGTTGGTGGCCCTTCTGGATCCTGATTAGATGCCGGACTGGTTTCTGAGCGCCAATGGAGCTTGGCTACAGGATTTTGTATCATACTCATCACACGCATTCAGTGCTATCGGAGGGATGCAGGAACTATCGAATAAAGTGACCTGGGGCTACATCTTACACAATTTTGCCTCCAGTCGAGCCATGAGCTGGGAGTAATCTCTATCAGAGGCATAGGCTCATGTCAACGTTGGTGGGAGTGTTCCCAGAAGTTACTGAGCTTTTATAAGGCGTGAACACGCTTTTCAATAGGAAATGGAAGACGAAATCGGTAAATTGAGTAGTTTTCCAGCCTAGTAAACAAAATCTGGAAAATTGGTGGTAAACTAGACTCACTGAACTCATGAGATGGAGCTCCCCAGAAACTTCAGCAAGGGGCAAAGTCATTTCTCAAGAAGAGAGTAGGTGGACCTTTCTTGGCTTCGATGTTGTTATCTCTAGGAGTTCGGGGTCGGGAGCTGTCGTATACGAATGCGAGGACTGTCTGCAGACCCTACGACTAGATGTCACTGGGTTTGTGATATGTGATATTGCGTCGCTAAACATTTGACTGCCGAACTCAGAAATTGGCTACATGTAGCCTTCCTAGGGGGGGGGGGGGGGGGGGTATGCGGCCAAAATCTTGGGCAAGGATCGAAGGATGAGCTTTGCCAAGCTACAGAACCGAGAGGATTCTCAAAACTATGCAGAAGCCAAACAAAATCCTTGAACGCCCAGCCGGCTTGCGGCTCGTGGGCGTTCGAAAACTAGTTAATACACATCAGGAATCCCCCTTAGGCCCTTGTCTCCTTGACATTGTCCGCAAGAGATGGCCTTCGACAGTTAGAGTAGCTACACACATTTCTATTGATGAACAAGAAATGTTACAGCCCTCTTAAGGACATTCGAGCCCTCGATAGAGACCTGGTGTTGCATAGAGAGGATAGTGTGACTGTAATCACCGGCGAACCCATAAGTTCACAGCACCTCAGAAACCATGCTTGCGAAAATTAATTCCTCCAGTAAGAAACGAAATCAAGTATTGGCAGTGTTGATCGGGGCAAGAAATACCAGGAATGGGTGGAGATCCCTACCGCCGAAGGATGATTTGTTGTAAGTCCGGCTTGGCTTTCCCCAATGAATCCCATCATCGTACTTCGTTAGCTAGCCCTATGGAATATGCCGAAGACTATGGTATGCCCCGAAGACCCGAGAAACATGCCGAATAAGAATCGTGTTACATCATTGTTTGCGCTTTCCGTTTCATTTTCCGAAGTTGAAGCTAACCAGGTGACTGAGACTGACCGCGACGAGTGGGCTTTGAACAATTTCGTCGAACTGCATGCAATCTCATCACGCCGCCCATACAAAATTGCCTTCATGGTATGTTCAAGTCTTTGGCTGTGATAATGGAGAGCAAGGGGGCTTTCAGGCTATTAGCACTGCCCACGTGTTGAGCATCCCTGTAGGGAGTCTGCCTCCTACCCTACCTGGAAGAAGACATTGATCCCGCGACGACGTATTTCGGATGGGCTCGGGACCGGCTGCAGATAAAGCCCGAAGCATTAGCCTGTTAACGTTCTGCAATGTATGAACATGACGTGTTTGTCATTTCATGGTGCTTTGTGGCGGTATGGCGTTGTAGTCTTGGCAGTCTCTACGATGTGATGAAGATACGACACTGAGTCGTCATCTCACACGACCACATAACGTTATGAGTAAGGGTACAAAGGCGGGACAGGCTTTGTTGACTGAAATGTAGCTACTCACTGATCGGGGTAGTTCACGGGAGGTGAGTCGTGGAGTATGATGTGATTCCTTGCACCTCAAGTCATCCTTAGGCTCGAGAGTTGGGTATTGGGCTGATCTGGCTTCCTGAATATGCAGTCGTATATTCCGTATGTTAGAGAGACAAACTCAAGTATTAAACAGGTGGGACCTGGGAGAACTTCTATGACAGACCGCGGTGCCCAATGTTGTGTTCGACAGTGGATGCAGCAGCTTCCACCTTGGCTTTCGCTTGTCCCCTAAAGACCTGCTGACGCCAGCCACGCCCATGCTCATACCCCATCAGCATATCAAAAGATCTAGACAGCAGCAGCAAGCTAGGGAAGCAAAAAGAACCTCAAAAAACCCAGTTCGTGGCTGCCGTGGTTGCGGATAGTACCCTTCTCTAGGGTAGGGGCCTGGCCCGTGAGGACCAACAGGGCCTTGAACTGGGTAGGGCCACTGACCAGCAGGAAATACACCAGGTCCATACATTGGCTGACTAAAGTTATTATTGTAGTGGCCTTCAGCTGACCCCCTAAAGCGCTCGTCGCGTTCCTGCTGTTGCCACGCCTGCCATTGTGGACCTGGCCGAGGATGCTCCAAATCTGGATTCGCAGGGCTGTCTCCGTAGTTACCATTTGGGCCGCCGTAGGGAGCTCGTAGAGGATGGCCGTGGGGAGTCTGTGGAGGAAGAGTCTCCTCGTATGGTGGCGGAGACTTTTCCCGGTCGCGGCGGCCGCGATTACGCCACATATTGATGAGTGTTGCTGCTGTTACAAAAGCAGGAGTTGTTCAGGATCAAGGGCTCGGCTTGAAGTAACCAGACGAGCCGCAGTTGTAATCAAGGCCTTTCGGGTTCTTGATACCAGTGAAATAGGCCTGGTAGAAACAGCCACTTCAAAAGTTATGAGGATGGTCTCGTCTTATACTACTTTAGTGGTCGAAACTCTGTTTGACAATCTACCTTGCGATCCCGGGCTTCCGGGTCCAACCACCGAAGGGTATGACGCACTTGTCGTGTGACCAAGCATATTGCAGACTAGTGATGTCTCGAAAGAGCAGGCTGCCTGGAGTATTTGACTTTGAAGGCCTCAATTTTGTCAGACTCGGCGGCCGTCCCTGCAAAGCACTTGCTCCAGCAACTGGCAAGCTGTTCCGGGTAGAAACGCAATCGGACTTGTGCGGAAGAAAAGGACCTTTGGTCGAACGGAAGACGGACTAGAGTCACTCAGAACCATCGCATGTCCTAATGTGATGTTGGAAAGTGATTCTGCCCGTCGCCGCGACGCGTTTGAGTGCAAGCGCGAGCCCACGTGATCTGAGGCAGCCGTTTCGCCACACTTCAGCCAGCCGTGGCTGACGTCGCCCCACCATAATCGGCAACACACCACGAAAAAGTGATAAAATCCACCATCGTCAAGAAACCCCACGATCGCACGTCGCAACACCCAGAGCGCCCTTTTTGCCCCTCCTACGACCCGCGAAGAGCTCGAGACGAAGGCCACGGTACTCAGAACATCATCATGGCCGCCGCCGTGGACAACAAGCCCAAGTACGCCCCTCCAGCCGCCCCCCTACAAACTCCATGAAGCCCTTGACTAACCCCACCATCGCAGGCATGACTGGGCCGACGACGACGACATCGAGGAGCAATCCACCGAACTCCCTCCCACCCAGACCATCGGAAACAAGGATGGCACAAAGACCATTATCTCATACCGCATCAACGAGGACGGCAACAAAGTAAAGACGACCCGCCGCGTCCGCTACATCACCCACAAGGAGACCGTCAACCCCCGCGTCGCCGACCGTAAAACATGGGCCAAGTTTGGTGACTCTGCCAAGGACGGCAGCGGCCCTGCCAGCGACACCACATCGGTGGGCGAGAACATCATCTTCAGACCCAGCATCAACTGGCGCAAGGATGCCAAGGAGGAGGTCACCGAGAGCGAACAGTTGAAGGACAAACTAAAGGACAAGAAGGTCAAGTGTCGTATCTGTTCTGGAGAGCATTTCACGGCCAGGTGTCCGTACAAGGACACTATGGCACCGGTGGGTGCGAATGGCGCGGCAGATGTTGCTGCTGGCATGATGGAGGATTCTCCCGCGGGCGGTGCGCCGGGCGCGGCGCCAGGCAAGGCTGGCGTCAAGGGATCATACGTCCCTCCTGCGTTGCGCGGGGACAGGCCAGCAGGCGAGAGGATGGGAGGGAGCAAGTTCGGCGAGCGGGACGACTTTGCGACACTGCGTGTCACCAACGTGGGTTTTGCGTACCTCGATTTCCGGTTGTGTGTGGCTAACGGCGTAAACAGGTATCAGAGATGGCCGAAGAAGGCGAGCTGCGCGATATGTTCGAGCGGTACGGGCGTGTCACCCGTGTCTTTTTGGCCAAGGATCGCGAGACAGGCATGGCGAAGGGCTTCGCCTTCATCAGCTTCGCGGACAGGACCGACGCCGAGAAGGCTTGCGCAAAGATGGACGGTTTTGGTTTCAAGCATCTCATTCTCAGGGTGGAGTTTGCAAAGAAGGCTCAGTAGCTTATTTGATTTCGTATGGGTCACGTCCGGACACGGTTTATGAATGCATCTGGTTGATATCATGTGGAGCCCCTGATCGAAGGATCTCGGGGTATGAATTGCAGTATGTGGCATTTGTAGTGTGTCCAGTCTAACAGTGCTGTAGCTAGTGAAATGTAGAATGTAGTGAACGTCATGTGAAGAGCGACCCGATGGTTCGAATCAGGGGCGTATGACTGCCTGTTGTCTTGTACTTAATCCCAATGAGCAGCCCGTGCGCCTCCCTTGAACCATGAAGTCGTCGAGTCGTGAATAGTATTAGGAAACATTGTTGGTCATATTAGTGATGCAGTGTCGTAGTGATTATGATCGATGCGGCCCGGCGTATTCAACGCCTGGAGACAAAGAGAATGAAAGCTATGCGTCGAAGCGAGTGGAGGGCGTATTTGCTATAGGTATCGGGGACGGAGTGGCGATCGCTAATTAGTTGTCGGCGGCCTCAGCCTTCGATGCCGGAGGCTCCTCCGCGTCGGGTGTCTTAGCCAGCTTCTCCTCAAGTCTTTTCCGCGAGGCCATGGCCCTCACCCTCCGCCGTTCCTCCTTCTTCTCAGCAAAGATGTACGGGATGGCCTTGACGGCCCCAGCCGTCATCGTGGCCCCGAGCTTGAAGTGACGGCCGCACTCTTTGAAGTGGGCCCGAGCTTCGTGGTAGCTTTTGCGAGCAACCGTGGCTCTCTTCTTTGACCTATAGGTCTGTTCGGCTTTCTGCGCTTTTTGAAACTCCTGCGCAGCGTGGCGGCGGCTTGTCATGAGGAGGTTCTCTGTGCCGGATGTACCAGGGCGTTTGGGCTCTTCTTCCGCGGGTGCCGCCGGCTCCTCGAGCTCCTTAGACTTCTCTCTGCGGGATGAAAGAAGAGGCATTGCGGAATAGGATTATAACGAGCGACTGAAGTTGAATTAAGCTTGTGGCTGGAGTGACCGACCGTGGCATCCTGATGAACCTCAAGACGTCCTACTATACTTATATATCTTCTTCGACTTTCTCCTTTCGCTTCTCATGCGATCAAGTGCCGTACAAAAGACTCGTCACTAGCCCATGCTCGCATTAACTGTGTTGATTACGCCCTTATGCTCCTCCCCCGTAAACACGGTCGTAGCATGAACCGGCAATTCAACGCGTCCTGCAAACCCCCGTGTAAGAGGGGTGTTGGATCACTCACGGTGGCCACCGTGAGCCACCACGAAGCGCAAGCACAGGCGCGCTTCTCAAAGCGTAAATCGACAGTTTATTTCGACATTTGCAAAGACGGCAGGGTCTGCTTTGTGATGGGCAGAAGATGCAAAAGCCCCCACTGCGTGTCATGGTTCAGGAAGACGCGCGCTAGGCGGGAGTTGCAGGACCCCCCGCTCCCATGCCGCAGGGCCGTGGGGCAGCGTTGCGGAAGAAACGCGAGGAACCGCTCAATGAGAGCGCACAAAAGGGTAACATGAGGGGTCAATGGCGCCGGAGCGTTCTGTGCGACTGCATCTTACTCGCCGCAAGAGCTGTGCCAACGCGCTGAGGGCTGCGTTGCGTTGCAGAAAAGTTGGTAGCAATGCTGCGCGAGAATTTGCCGCCCTGGGGAGTGTGACAGCCATGATACCTCCAGGCTGGTGGTGACTGGCAAGGCCGGAGCCTTCGCTATGAGGACGAGCAAAGCTCAAGCACCTGAAGCCAGAACATGGGGGTAAGTTTGCAGCTAATTACAAGTGCTTTTCATTGTTTTGAACAAGGGTCGCCGGCTCAATTCAGTTGGAATCTGTTGAGATGAGTGGATTCCTGAGAAACCAGGTGTTTTCACGTGAGAGAAGGTGCTGGAACTGAACGTCAGGGTGCCGCCTATAAACGTCACTGTCGTGAACTCCCCCACCTTCTTGGCGACCAGGCGTGACACAACCTGAACTTTCTCCCACAGGCACTGCTCACTCAGGACAACAGTACCAGCAATTGCCTGCATCAACTGCTCGCAATTGGCAGCCAGACCATTCAACACCGGCCTGCCCTCCTCCTTGATCCACTCGCTGCCACTCTGCCGAGCCCTACGTTGCCCGTGGCCCGCGCCAGTGCCCGCGCTCGCCGGCCCTTGAAGTTC
Organism: Sordariomycetes sp. S80-01Y; assembly: GCA_037042185.1. NCBI lineage: Eukaryota > Fungi > Ascomycota > Sordariomycetes > Sordariomycetes sp. S80-01Y. Next base: position 1,684,804 of record JAXQJY010000032.1, read on the forward strand.
TAGTCCTCTGTGCCGACCGAGCGGAGACTCCAGCAGCTGCTACGGTGTCCCGGCCTGCAGCTCGATCCGATCGCCCTCAACAAACGCCCAGTACTTAAGGTGGAGGTCCCAATGAAGCATCCCGGCTGCGCCTGAGCCTTTATTCCTCAACTTCTCCCACCTCTCCCGATTTCATCCTTGCTCGGACTCAACCACCGTCCCGCCCACCAGACTCGCTGAACCTCAGTGTTTCTCAACATGGCCACAGCTGCCGGAAAGGAGGCCCCTGAGGCGGCCGAGCTCCGGCAGAGGATCCCTCACGGAGCCCCGACCGGGGACACCCCCGAGGAGCACCAGGCCGGCGCCGCCGCATCGGTTGGAGATACGGAGCGCCCGCCGCCCACCTCCGAAAAGGGGCAGAAGACCTACGGCCGCACCCCCGATGGCACAGGTAAGTCTCCTAGCGTCCCGAACATCTTTCTCCATCCCAGTGTAGTGTGTCGTGGTTGGCTCACCTAGCGACAGTCTTCGTGGTTCCCACTACTCATGATATGGTCTCACAACTACTGGACCCTCGCCAGCCCAAGAACGTATCAGACATCATTGTCCTAGCCATTCTGGGTCTTCACATCCTTGCTGCCTACTTACTGCCGGCACATTTGAAACGACCAGTTTTTGCCCTGACCTTTGGGGTCTGGAGAGCCGCCTACAATGGCGGCATCGGTATCCTCCTGCACAACCAGTCTCACCACCGACGCATGATCACCTGGGCTCGCAACTGGAAGCTCTTTGAGAATCCCAAGACTGGAAACAACCCACGGCCATGGCTCTACAAGCTCCTCAAGACCGAGTTCGAGACTAAGATTCCCGAGGACTACAAGTTTGAGGAAGCTCCTCTCGAGTACAACACTTGGCTAGCTTTCCGCCGAGTGGTCGACCTCATCCTCATGTGCGACTTCGTCTCCTACTGCCTCTTCGCCATCATCTGTGGTCACACTCCTGCCGGAGAGGGAATTCTCATGGGCATCGGCCGCTGGACCTTCGGCATCGCCTTGGTAGGGTTCAATCTTTGGGTGAAGCTCGATGCGCATAGAGTCGTGAAAGACTTTGCTTGGTACTGGGGTGATTTCTTCTATCTCATCGACCAGGACTTGACCTTTGATGGTGTCTTTGAGATGGCCCCACATCCCATGTACAGTATCGGGTATGCTGGCTACTACGGCATCTCCATGATGGCGGCTAGCTATGAGGTGCTCTTCGTGTCGATCGTCGCTCACCTTGCTCAATTCGCGTTCCTGGTGACAGTTGAAAACCCTCATATCGACCGAATCTACAATCCCCCAGCTCCTCGCAGAAAGAGCGAGGCTGCTCGAACGCAGAGTGAAAGCTCCGTGGTGCTAGACATGCCTTCCGACCAAGTCTCCCCCAGTCCCATTCAAAAGGACAGCCCGGCTCCGGTTCATGACATGGTTGGTTTGAACAACATCGACCTATTCAGGCTGTCTGACCTCATGGTCATCATGCTACCTGCCTACGTAGCCGTCCTCACTCTCGCTGTGCCGACTACGCCCTTCTGGCAGACCCTGTTCGTGATCCACGCCCTAGCCTGGCGTGTTTGGTACCATCTGGGGCTGGGCCTCATCCTTGACCAGCAGTCTAAGAACAAAATGTGGACTCGTCACTTCGTCAAGTTCGGTGAAAGCAAAGATGAGGCATGGCGCCAGTGGAAGGCCCTCCATCATATCAGCATGATCATGGCCAATGCTTCATTCATTGCTGCATGTTTCAAGATGTACAACTGGCCCGAAGACTGGAGCTACGGCGGTGCGCTCCTCAAGCACGTCCTTGGTGGAGGCCTGGTGGCCCTGCAATTGTGGACGGCCTTCAGCGTCTATGATTCCCTTGGAGAGTTTGGCTGGTTCTGCGGTGATTTCTTTTATGATCATCAAGCAAAGCTAAACTACACTTCCATCTATCGTTTTGTGAACAATCCGGAGAGGGTATTCGGCATCGCTGGTGTTTGGGGTGCCGCGCTTATCACCTGGAGCAGGGCTATCTTCCTGATGGCCTTGACCACACAACTCCTCACCCTCTACTTTATCGCCTACATTGAGCGCCCGCACATGCAGAAGATTTACGGCAGGGCTTTGCGGAGAGAAGCCGGCTTGACCAAATTCATCAAGAAATCCCTACCTGAGCCTGTCAAGACCTTCTCACAGAGTGTGGATAGCTTCCTCGATGACACGACGCACTTTGTCGAGGACTTCCTCGAGGGCGCTCGACCCAAGTTTGCCTCCGGTATGAAAACTATTGTGCGCGATACGACATCCTTCTTCAATGTTGCGCCCGCCAGGTTGACCATCACACGGATCTCCCCAGATCTGGCGGGCCTAAACCCCAAGCACTATGTTCTATCTGTAGACGGTACCCCGTCCGTCTATTCGAGTGTAAGAGAGCGAGCAACCGGCAAAGAGAGCCTCACCGGCCGATTCCACAAGGAAGTCAAGACAAGGGTTTACGAGTACGGCACCCCTCTCAAGGTGACCTGGCGCGCACCAGTCAAACACAGCAAGGGCGACTGGATCGGGCTTTACATGGTCACAGATAATCGATCGCGTGAGACCACTGAGGTGTCATCCCTCGGACGATGGAGTCCTACCAACCCTGGTGTTTATGACGCCCTCACGGCAGACAGTAGCATCACCATCCAAGAACATAAGGTTCCCACTAATGACGGCTCCGACATCGACATGGTTTCCGGCGAGGTGGTTTTCTCGGGCGACAAACTCTGGTGGACACAAGGTGTCTTTGAGTTCCGCTACCACCATGACGGCAAGCACACAGTCATGTCCATTTCCGAGCCCTTCGAGATCCGCATTGGCAAGTTCACAGACGAGGATATCGACGTTGACGTCGACGCGCAGGGAACGTACGAGCACGCCGTCGAGCAAGCCATCCTCCCAGTGGTGCAGAACTGTCTGGACCGTGACCCCGACATTGCGCCTAGCAGCGTTGATGAGCCTTTCGGGAGTCATGTTGAGAGGGATAACAAGTACTCCAAAAGGGTTGTCTATGCAATTCGAGAGATGTTTGGCATCGAGTTTGCGCCAGCTGTGGTGCTTGCAGATGGAAATGTGAAGAAATTGGCTTGGAGAATTTGCAATGCGAAGCAAGTCTTGGTAAGTCGACCCAAGGTATGGAAAGCCCCATGGCAAATCTGACTCGAAATAGGCACCCTACAGCATGTCCACATCGAGAGGCACCACAACACCTGTCAGATCGTGAGCTCAGCCTGAACGGCCTGCGAGGATGGCCGTGGCTTTGGGGAGGGCAACGTTGATGACTTAACAACTGATATGACGAAGAAGATGAAAATGATGGAGCGAACGAGCGAGCATAGAGGAGTTGGGATTTTGATGTTGTTGCCATAATGTTTGCACCGGGAATACTTAGCGCCACAGGCGGTAAAATATAGAAAAGGGCTGTATGCGTACTTTGGTAGGCCATGAGATATCAAATTGACAGTATCAAAAAGGGGCGGTCTTCCGCATAGCGCCTACTTCTGGACAGGAGTACTGATTACATCGCATAGAAAGGGCATCCAGAGAACATTGGCGGCTGCCTGATCTAAGCCACAGCCCAAGAACCTGAGACTCCGCCGCCCGCTTGCACCTATTTTCTGGCCTCTTTGTCGTGTAAGTGACGTTCGTCACGAGCCGCGCCCTCGTCCACGGCGGCCACTCCGCGATGGCCTCAACGGCTCGGAGAATAAACACAGCCCTCTCAACTTGATCCTTGAGGATCCCTTGAAGAGCATGGCGAAGCAGAAAGCTTAGTTGAGAAAAGCTCACCTGCATGCAAGAAACCCTCCCCACGGGGTCCCTGTCCCGCACCACCAGCTCATCCCAACCCCGGAGCCGAGGGGCAGCCGGTTGCGACGCTGCCACATCAGGGTCGCATAGCCAAGATCTCGCCTCCATCGACGCCCTGTCACCCGCTCGAGTCGGACCAAAGCTTCTCTTCGTCAAGATGTTTTGGATCGGCCGTTTCTGTCCCCCCGCACGGGCGGTGCTGGCGGCCCGCGCATACAGGGGTCCCGGATCGGTAGTTGCGGACGATGCTCTCCGCGGGGCTAAAACCAATTCGAAGAAGTCCCGGTTTCGGCACCTCGTTAGGGACGGATCTTTCCTTTGTGATGATGCTACGTTGTTTGAGGGCGGTTAAAACCTCTAGGGATGTTTCATCTAGAATGGAGTTGTGGCTCCGTCGTCCATGTCCCGAACGGCAGTGAATGGGACGATCTTGGGGGGCGCTTAAAACAACGCAAAGCCCCCAGCTTTGAAGCATCGCAGCCAAGGTCATCCTCTCGCAGTCCGAGCAAGTATCCACCCCGTCGCCACCATGCTGTCCAAGACTGCTTCTTCGCTGCTCATGCTGGGTGGTCAGGCCTCAGCTACGTACCTCTACGTCGCTTCCTACACTGGCATTGTTACCACTCTCAACCTCACTGAATCGACTTTGGAGGAAGTTGCTACGAGCAGTGAATGCGGTAGCAGCCCATCTTGGCTCACCCTGAGAGACGATGGAACGCTGTACTGCAATGACGAGGGCTTCGCAACTTGGCCGATAGGTCATGTCGTCTCCTTTTCGACCAATGAAGATGGCTCTCTGGAGTTCCTCGACAGCGAAGAGACATTCGTTGGAGGTGTGAGCTCGCTGCTGTACGGTGAGGAGGACAATGGTCTCGCGGTGGCCTATTAGTAAGTCAATTCAGCAGTCAAGGAGTCATCGCAGAAAAACTGACCGTCGGCAAGCGCGGGCTCGGCCTTCACAACCTGGGACACCACGGATCCCGCTGCCCTCTCTCTTATCACTGAGGAAGCATTCGAGCTCTCTGAGCCCGGCACCGATCCAGACCGTCAAGAAGCTGCCCATCCTCACCAAGTCCTCTCGGATCCAACTGGCTCATTCATCCTCATCCCTGATCTGGGCGCCGACATCGTCCGCATCTACTCCATCGGAGATGGTCTTTCCACCACTGAGATCACGCCTCTGAGCGTCACTCCCGGTAGCGGGCCTCGTCACGCCGCGTTTGCGGTGCATGGCGAGACAACGTACTTTTACCTCGTCAACGAGCTCGCCAACACCCTGTTTGGGTACAGGGTGAGCTACGGTAACGGTACCATCAGCTTTGAGCAGTTCCATGAGAGCAGCACGCATGGAGAGGGTGTCGAGGTTCCGGAGGAGGCTTCTGCCGCGGAGATTATTGTTTCTGTAAGCACACCCATGCCTTCACAAAAGATCAGAAGGCCAGCACTAACTATTTGGCAGAACGACCAGAACTTCCTCATCGTCTCCTCGCGCAACGAGAACGCCTTCGAGATCCCCAACTTCGACCCCAACAATGGCACTTCCATCGTCTCGGACACCCTGATCAACTTCTCTATCGACGCGTCCACCGGAGCTCTGACAGCGATCCAGGAGGTGCCCGCTGGTGGCAGGTTCCCGCGTCAGTTCAGCATGAACGCGGACAACACGCTCCTGGCGGTCGGCCTGCAGAGCGATGGGATGGTGGCTGTCATCGAGCGGGATGCGCAAAGCGGCGAGTTGGGAGAGTTTGTTGCGTCTGCTCCGGTTGAAGGAGAGGTTACCTGTGTGATCTTTAACGAACAGATCTAGCTGGAGAAATATAGACGTAGATGCGAATTTAGACGTTACAGTATTACTAGCTTCTCGAGATCGTCTATAGTTGAACTGCCCCTTTTTAGAGCCTCATGATGTGGCCGAGCGGTTTGGTGACAAGATTCAAGGCAATGATGAAGCACGGGTAAGAAACAGACTTCTCGCTCCAACATCGACGGTGCTCGCAAACCAAGGATTTCAGCGCTTTGGTATGGAGTAATGGAATAAAAGTCGACAGTGGGTGTGGCTAAACGACGACCAACGCCGGAGGAGGTCGTCGAACGCGCAACGCCGAGATACGGATACACTGCAGGAGCTAGACTATTGAAATCTTGCGATGACTGCATCGCAGAATGGGTCCTGGCCGCCCGTCTTCCCGCAGGCAAGTCCGCAGGCAAGCTCGGCTTTGAAGTGACGACGAAACCCGACGCATGACCCGGCGGCCGCCGCCGAGAAGTAACACTAAGACGGGGCTATAATCACTTCATATATCGTGCTCGGCCTCGCTTTTGAAGACCGAGCTTGGCGATCTCATTGGCTCTTGGCCTGCCATCTGTGCTGCAGCCCCCATGATCACCACAGACTGGATGCGGACGCGAAGCACATCCGATAGATGAGGTGTTGCAGGGCGGCCTTCTCACGGTCCTATAGCAGAGTTACACCGGTACCCAAAAGGCTACTTCGTACGTGTGGGAAGTCTGAAAGCACAGCCCACCCGAAGGAGCCAGGCATCTGGTGTGCTAGTTAATATCGAGCTGCCGCGTCCTGCCACGCCGCTGGGCCCATAGCTCACTCTAGCCATCCTACCAAGTGGTCTCGAACAGGACCCCAATAGATGGTGACGAAATTGGCGTCTCTGCTGGCCAGCACCCAATATTGACGAGTGTCGTTCTTGGCTCGCGACCCGGTGAGGCTCGGTCTGCTGACACGGGCCAATTCATCACAAGCCGCGCGCCTCCTCTGCTAGCTCTGGCGATGGCCGAATCAGCTCGCAGTGGGATTCGGTCCTTTGCTTCTGCCCCACGGGCGAGAGGTCCAAGGGCGGCAATGTCGCGTTCGTCGACGGACGGGGGCTGGCTTCGTCGCAAAGAATGGCTCAACCCTCCCACGGCTCTGCCGCGTCGTGAGGGACCCCGACATGGGGGGGGCCAGAGGTTCGTTTCGCGCTCCAATTTCGATTGCCCGTGCATTAGCTCGTGGTCTGATCCATTTCAGCCTAATCTGTGCCGGCGCTGTGCGGTTGATCTTCCGGGGTAAATGCTCTCGGGGTAAAGGAAATTTCTCATACGTGCGAGCTCGCGACAGCTGAGACATTGCAGTGAGATTCCCAGCTCGAATGGGTTTCGAACGTCGGTATTGTATCCTGACCTGGGTTGAGTTACTTGTTCGATTAGGTGGCTCTTCTGAAGACTTGGCTGCAGCTGACCAGAAGTGTTCCATGGTGGCCCGGTTGGTACAACGACCTACCTTGGCTCCCACCAAAGTATGCCTCCTGAAACCAGGCCTGATGACCAGTTTACTTTCTACTATGCAAATATAAGGATAATATGAGCGATTGCCTAAATTAAGGTCGTAGGACAATGCTGTGGTAAGAAGTGATCATACGTCGACTGTAATGTGAACATCAAACGGGGTTGATCTTGAGACATCTACAGTCTAAGATTGGCATTTTCTGATCCATGAACAGTTTGGATAAGAGATTACCATCGGAAAGACTGTAAAATTCCCCAATCAATTTCGAGCGAGACCACATCTTGCGTTCACTAACAAATACACTTCCCCTGAGCACCTCATCAGTGGGAATACGACCCTGAGAGCAGCAGTCTTTACAGAGGGCTATGTTCCAGATTCGCCTCGCCCACTCCTCTATTAATCGAAGTGATATATGTAACAACGAAGACCATTCTCTCGATGTGGAACCCCTGGATATCCGGAAGCGTAGAGTGGCTCGTCGAGAACGTCTTGGCGGGCATCGATGCCACACTCCACTCACCGCGGCCACCAAAGTTGGGACGAGCACAGACCCTGCCGGTACAGTACCAGGGCTCGATGCGATCGTCAAGGCGAACCCCTGAATGGATTTGAGAGTTGGTTCATCGACGTCGCCAGTGAATCTGTTGGTGTTGGTCCGCTGTTAATCACACACCAACGAATTGCTCGCGAGGCTGAAGAACCCAGGAAAGTACAAGGAAATCGTACTCACGGTGGAAGAAAGAAAAGAATCCGATGAAGCGTGTGCTTTGGAATTCAGTGTCACCAAACGTCTTATTCGTAGAGGGTTGGGCAGAGTTTTGGCGATACGAGCAAGTCAAAGTCTTGTCGCCCGCCGAAACATTTATTGGCCTTGACGATAAACCACCTGCCATCGTCGCGAAGCCCTACCTCTAAGGCCTTATTGTCTTCTTCTCTTTCTACGGGTCTTCCTGGCGACAATACGACGTAGGCACTTCCTCTGAGGTTACTCGCCCCCCGTCTGGCGACGCAAGGTTGTCAACGGCGGAGTTGACATTTCCAACGATGGCACCGACTGAGAAAAGGACCAGACATGGGCAAAAAGTCCCAGTAATTAGGCGAGCTTGACTTGAGTTTGCACCACGACGCCTTGACTGGAACTCGGCTATCGTCAGTTGGATTCGCGGGGCTGTCTCCTCGGACTTCGCTGCAAGGATTCAACCTGTTCGCTTGCCACGTAGGGCATCTACACCGAGGGTCCTCGCCAAGGCCTCGAATGTGGACGGAACTGCAAAAAAGATCCTTCAGAAGCTTTGCTATGAGATTTCCAGTATTTCATTTTCGTCGTCGGTTTCCCTATGTCGAACCGCGGCGGGCGTCCAAGGCGCTGTGCCTCAGTCAAGTCAGAATCCACTGCAGCAAAGGGTTCAGCTCAGAGGTACTCCCGGAGAGTACTGTTTGTTCTAATCTTTAAGGGAGCATAATCAGAAAGCTTTACGAGATTTGATCCTCTAAAGGGCATTTGACTCTCTGAGGCTACAATCCTAACAGCGAACACACATGTAGGATGTCTAGCCGCTCGTGGTTTTGTCGTGACGCCGTTGTTTAGAGTACCCTGACTTCTCACGATGCACCACGTTCTGTTACTGACGACCTCTAGGGACCATAAAGAACACTAGCTGCAATTTCAACGGTGAAGTCGTAGGTGCACAAATCTTCTGGTACTTCAGGTGAGATATTTCCGGCCAGAGCCTCCGACGACAGCTAGAAGCGATAGCCCCATCAGGGCCGTGCTCAAGCTCACGATTCTTCCTTGACCCGCAACACACTTGAAGTTCCGTACAGTTGACCAGAGAGAAGCAGGCCTTCATAGCAGGGTCTAAAATATCTCAACAGCAAGCAGTGACGCCCCGCGGGATGGCATTAGTCGGTGTGTCCAAGGGTTGTGCTTGATGAAACGGATCTCTGTTGCAGTGCCGGGATCAGTACCTGCATCCGAGGCGGAATCCACGACGAGCGGTGTTCGGCATTGTGATTTGAGGGGTTGGTGGTAAGCTGCGTTTGAGGAGTCCAATGCCGGTCAACCAGCTAGTGCCGTTTGGAACAGGAGTCACAGAGTATTGAGTATTAGTCTAGTAGCGGAAACCCCAAACATTGGTCATTGGATGTGCGCATCTACAGTCGTGCTGGATAGCCCCCCACCAGGTATGTTGTGCCAGCGCCCGGTCGCCCCTGGTGAGTGTCTCAGTTGGTGCGACGGGATTCTCGATGTTACCGACTGCGTATGTGATCTCGGCACTAACACAAGCTTCTCAGGTCATGCTTGGGTTTGGAGCTCGCCTGGCGGCGTCAGAATGAACGAGCCTCAAAGAGGATGGTGGACGTGTCGATCTGAAGTGGGGAGCGTCGGAGCACCCATAGATGCCCGTTGCTAGCTTGTCGCACGATACCTGGGTGTGAGTTCCGCGGTTCTGTGCCCTAGCGTCCATTCCACGAGAAGTTAAGCGTTGCGGTTTCAGGCACGGAGACCAGTCTGTTTCCTCAGCCGCCGACAGGGGGGTCCTCGAGCTGTTGAATCTGGCTGCTGAGCGGAATCATATCAATCCGCTTACCAGCACTACTTCCCTAGCTCGTAGCAGGGTACAGAAAAGCATGCGCCGATCCCAGCCTCGAAGATATTCAGAGCAAGGCAATTGCACAGAGCCAAGTTAGCCCAAGCCACAAGTCGGTGACTTACCGCACAAGTGATGGCGGCCGTCAGCCATGTGTTTCTCGTGGAAGGATTGGGCCAAACACTATGGCGACCCCGGATCTGCAACCACCAGGTCCACACGGCCATCCAGTCCTGGCAGCCCGAGCAAGGCAAGTGACCAGATTGATTCGTGGATCCATGCAATGGATGCAGATGGTTCGAGGGGTGAGGAGGGGTAGGAGACTCAAAGAAGCTATAGTTACGAATAAGGGCACATGCTGGCGGGCTAGCTCTTGCTTTGATAGCCCGTGCAGCCGCAGGCAGACCAGGCAACGTGGCGATTAGGTTTGACGACTGGAGACGAGGTACCAGAGATTTTGCCGGGTGGGATTGGATTATGATGCCACTCGGCATGCTGAAGTCCTCGAGGCCGGTAGAATTAAACAGCTGCGTGGCTTGAACTAGTCCCGCTTGGAAGCCTAGGTTGGACGAACAGAATGCCACAAGAGGATTTTCCACAGCGCGGTTAGTGTAGCTCGCATGATGGATACGTCCTGGTTAGCGCTGCAAGGAGACCGCTGAGCTAGGAACGAGCAGCCGTGTGAAGCCAGACCGGAGAGGAATGGGTGGAATATTTCGGAGTTTCTGCATTCTTCAACGCCCGTACACGCCGATTTGTACCGCCGGGCGTCGGGTTCATGACCAGGGCTGAGAAGTGAAATTACGCCTCCAGGGACTCGAATCCGGTCAGAATACGCGCTGTTGGCGGCAGGAGATGGTGAGTGGGAGCGCTCAACACAAGCCCGAGGGAGTGTCGCGCATGGGGTCGGCCGGGGTGCGTTATGGGGGTGCGGTGGTGGTGGTGATGGTGGAGGAAAATGTGCGAAGCGCGGAATGGGGAAGCAGAGGCGGACGATGCAGGCTGTCGGGCAGGGCAGCTGACAGATTAATCAACACCAGAGTGGGGGGAATCATCGTGCGCATCTGATGGGTCTTTCTGTCGCGGTGTTCGCAGCCGCTGGGGTGGAGCACCGCGCCTTCCATCTGTGCTTCCAGCAGCAGCGGCTCCATGGCAGCCCCATGGCAGCCCCGTGGCAGCCCCTCGAACCACTAAACTGACAGCTCTGTGGCGGTCGAGCCCGGGGTCCTGGCCCCACCCATGCCCGTCCGTGCGTGGTCACCCTCCCCCCGTCCTCACATTCTCCGCTCGGCGTCCCTCCTCCACCCTCCCCCATGAACCCGGCATGAAATCGCGACTGGACGTGAGGTGAGGTACCTACTCCGTAGCCTAGCCCTGGCCTGGCACTCTGGCACTGGACTGGTTGACTGAAGGTGCTGTGGCAGTGGTAGTGGCTCTGGCTCTGGCTCTGGCACTGGCACTGAGTGGCCTTCCTTGAATGAAGGGTCCCCTTGACCCGAGCCGAGCTTCGACCTCTGTTTCCTTCTCCGACCTTTATTCTCGCTCACCTCATCGTCCCATCACAATCAACCTTGGCTTGCTTCTACCGCTGTCGACCAAGCGAACGCCTCAGACATCATCCAGCAGTCACTACATCCGTGACAAGCCACCCACCCTGACCTCGATCTCGACCCGACCACATGCGCTCATCGGTAGTACCGCCCGTCCGCCTGTAATTGCCTGCAGATTCTTGCGTCTCAGCCGCCAGACGTGCGCAGCTGTCTGCTTTCCGTACAACTGTAGTATAAGCCCGCGGCTTCACGCGCGCCATCTTTTGCTGGTGCAGTCTCTCCCGCCATACGCCAACGACTCAGATCCTTCTGAGGACTCAAACCATGTCCCCGTCCTCGACGGGCGACTCGCCGCCGTTGGCGATGGGAAGCAACAACCACCATTTCAACATGCCCAACCGCGAGAGCTTTACTATAGAAATGCCCAATGCTACTCTGACGGCCATTCCGAATGGTACGACGCCGCTCAAATCGCCCAACGACTTCAAGATGCAACGGACACCAAGCATCAGCACGCCCAGCATCAGCCGCGAGGGGATCCTGGGTGCAGCGCAGAAAGCTCGAAACGCTTCGCAAATCACCGATGTTGGAAATGGTGTAGGGAGACCCCCAAGTGACGAGGGCTCAAACCCGTTGAAGAGGAGAAACACGGCAACTGACGTCGGGGTGGACTATCCCCGACGTAGGGCAACTATAGCTGTACTAGCTCCTCGTCTCCTCCTCTACTTTAGCTGCTGACATTTCCCAGTGCGAAGTCTGTCGCTCCCGAAAGTCAAGGTGCGATGGAAACAAGCCTAAATGCAAGCTCTGCACCGAACTCGGAGCAGAATGCGTATACCGAGAGCCTGGCATCAAGCTTGACGCTGGAGACAAGCTCATCCTGGAACGCCTCAACCGTATCGAAAGTTTGATATCGATGGGCATGGCAGGCGGCCAGATGAACGGTATCAACGTCAATTCTGACTCGCCCTCAATGAGCAACGGCACTCAACTGAGCGGAGAGAATGCGGTCTTGGGCGGCAACAACAACGGATTCGTCTCAGTCATCCCCAACGGCGGATTCGGCACGTGGACTGCCCAGCCAACAACAACCAATATCAACACGATGCCCAAGGTGCACACCAATGCTGCCATGCATCTTTTGCAGTGGCCGCTGATCAGAGACCTGGTCTCTCGACCCTACGATCCTCAGATACTGCTGCAGCTCGAGATGGCAAGAGAGCCCTTGCACTCTCTCACCAAGACACCGTGCGTGGACTTATCAAACACTCAGGCATACATCGAGGCCTACTTCGAGCGAGTCAATATCTGGTACGCTTGCGTTAACCCTTACGCATGGCGGAGCCAGTACCGAACCGCCTTGTCCAACGGCTTCAGAGAAGGCCCGGAAAGTTGCATCGTGTTGCTCGTCTTGGCGCTTGGCCAGGCCAGTTTACGTGGTAGTATATCAAGGATTGTGCCACAGGAGGATCCGCCAGGGCTGCAATATTTCACGGCCGCTTGGTCGCTACTTCCAGGCATGATGACTACGAATACGGTCCTGGCAGCGCAGTGCCACCTTTTGGCTGCCGCTTACCTATTTTACTTGGTGCGGCCGATGGAGGCCTGGAATTTACTATGCAGCACCAGCACCAAGCTGCAGCTCTTGTTGATGACACCAAATCGAGTGCCAGCAAATCAGAAGGAGCTGGTCGAGCGCATCTACTGGAATGCGTTGCTTTTCGAGAGCGACCTACTCGCGGAGCTCGATTTGCCTCATTCAGGGGTAGTCCAATTCGAGGACAATGTCGGCCTGCCCGGAGGTTTCGAGGTTGAAGAGGGCGAGGGGGTGGGCCGAGATGAGCTATGGTACTTCCTGGCTGAGATCGCCCTTCGCCGGCTACTGAATCGGGTGAGCCAGCTCATCTATTCGAAAGACTCTATGGCCTCGACGCAAAGCCTAGAGCCAGTGGTGGCCGAGCTCGACTACCAGCTTACGCAATGGTACGAGAGCCTTCCATTGCCACTGCAGTTCCCCTTCACCCGAACCGTCCTTCAAGATCCGGTCCAGACCGTGCTGCGCCTACGATTCTTTGCCTGCCGGACCATCATCTACCGCCCCTACATTCTGGCTGTACTAGATAACGAGCAGGCAGTGCTGGACCCTGCAGTAAGAGAGAATTGCCACAAATGCTTGGAGGCCTCGATCCGGCAGCTCGAGCATGTCGTTGAGCAGTAAGTTACAGCCGAATACAAGCTAATTTTGATAAGTCGACTAATGATCGCCAGCCACGCGGGCCATATGCCGTACATTTGGCAAGGGGCCCTGTCCATGGTATCCCAGACGCTCCTTGTGATGGGAGCCACCATGTCACCCTCGCTCCAGAGCATTCTGCTCACACTGGTCCCTCATCGAGAGGCCCTGGATCAGATTATCAACGATGTCGTCATGGAGGTCGAGCGCTACGCCATGTTGGCTCCGAGCCTCAGTCTCGCCGCAGAGATCATCAAAGAAGCCGAGATAAGGCGACGGACGTACCTCAGCGGCGGGGGACTGGCGAGCGCAGGAGCATGATGTCGTCACTAGATACTCAGGAGCATCATGGTCAGCGCAATTATTCTCCTTTGATCTCGATGCGACGAAATGTCTCGGATGGATCTCATCAAGCTCATGCCGTGAGCTCGGGCATGCTGGGAATGAGATTAAGGCGCACCACTCCCCTCTCGAAACACTCGTCAGCTTGGCATCCCGAGACCTGCGAGCGATCCGGTTTCGACCGCGCGACAATTGGGGAGCTTCCCCGCAGTGCCCATGGGGTCAGTGATCACCAAGACCACGTCGGGCTGATGTCGGTGGCTTTAATACCTAGCTGTTCGCTTACGGTACTTGGGAAGCAGGATGTCCAAGACGGGGTCTTGCATGGCTTTTTGCGGCCAAGAAAGGTCCATCGAGGGTACTGAAGACAAGGGATTGGGGTTGCATTAGCATGGCCCTTGACAGGGGCTGGCGCACCTGACGGTGTTGCGGGCCGACCGGCCGTGCGAAGCCACCAACCTGTCGGAAAAAGAGGATTCGAACAACACCAAGAAAGTCTCACGATATTTCGCGCTGACACAAAATTGGGGTGTTGCGATAGGCACATACGCAAAGGGTATGTATTGCGGCCGTCGATGACGTGGTAATTACCCAGGCGAGATGTGAAGGACGAAACGGCAAGAGTGAACAGTGTCGACGACTGAGAAGTGGGCCAAGTACGCCGGGGCTGTGGTCTTCGTGTCTGTTCCTTGTATGCTACTGGCATTTTATGAGCACGGGGCTAGGGAGAACGGGTGGTGCACTGGTTTGAAGGAAGACCTTTGCCGTGATATCCACCAAGGCACTGGGGCAAGCTGGTCTTGTGCTCATTCTGGGAGGCTGTACTTGTTCGCATTTGCAACGATCTCTTCACGAATTTACGGCCATTGTAGTAGCCAACAAAAGATGTACGAGAATGATTTCTCAAATTTCACACTGTATCATCTCACAGACACCTTAAAAACCTAGCTCCAACCTTCCGACCGTAGTGTTTGCCGGAGACGACGTTGGTGCCTGACAGCACTCCTCTCCCGGATCTGAAGCGCTGGTCGTGAAGGCCCAGAACAGCTGCCCCTCGTTACACAGCCGACCCGAGGACGAAACGAATAAGCTCACAGCAGGATCGAGTCGGCAGGCAGGATATGTGAGATCTTGGGGCGGGATGTCGGTGTTAGGAAGGTCGTGCTGTGTGGGGGTGATGGTGATTGGGGGAAATATTACTTGAGGGTATCGTGAAGGGTGGGGAGGAGGGAGTGCGCACCAAGACGGGAACGATGGGGGTTTTGAAGGCGCTTACAAGTTCCCCGCCACGAGAAAACTATCACCTTTCCCGCGGGGAGATATTTGATTGCTTCGGTTGTTGCCATACCGAAGCTGCTCGAGCACCCTGCCAGCCCGTCGCCTGAGCAGGGGCTTACTAAGTGTCCAAGCCCCCGATGTGTGAGAGACTATTTCCACTGACACCGCCTAATGGATATCTGGCCCCATTGTCCCTGATTTAAACAAGCAACTTCCACTTGAATCTTGGATGTCCAAGTGTGCACGCTGCAAGCAGAAGAGTCCCAGCCCATAGATTGACAACCAAGGAGTAGTGAGAGGCACCAAAGGTCAGCCTTGCTGGTAGCCAACAGCATCTTGGGTAATGTCCGTCAGCCATCACTGCACGTACGAACAGAACAACTGAAGCTGATAGAACACGTCTAGACAGTTCCCCGCGTCTCTCGTCCGATCTTTGAGCTCGAAGACCGGAGCCCGGGACGGGCCTCTCGGCAGTCAACCGGACCAGAAGTGGAGCTCTGCCTCCAACCCCGCCGGCCAGCTCCGATCCCGCTTCCACCCGCAGCCGGAAGACCGACACCGCTCACGTACCCAACAGTCTCGTCTCGTCTCGTCTCGTCTCGGACAAAGCATCTGACTTGGAAAAGGCATGTAGAGGCTGGAAGGCTTCCTGATCACCTGCAGCCCCATCACATCTTCTGTTTCATCAACGGCTGTGCTATAAGTCAAGCCTCCTTAATGTCTCATCCGCACACGGCCTTGTGACCCCATGCGGGCGGCTACAGCGTGACGAGAGGGGCATTCCTCGACGAGTGCCGTACCCTAAGTATGGAGGACCTTGGGTGTGCGTACTGCCAATACTTGGGCGTGTTGGTGATCATCAGCCCTGCGTAATGCTCGTTGCGACACGTGACTGTCGTGAGGCCTGGATCGAGGGTTGGGATGTCGGTGAAGCAAGACATTCGGCGGTGCCAATGCTGAGGTCTCATAGGTTGTTGTTGTTTTTCCACTTGGGCTGCCCGCCGTAGAGTGAGGCAGAGGCCCACGCGTGGCGCCATCCGCGTCCACCCAAGCCACCCAGCGGCCTTGTCCCTGCATCGCATCGCCCCTCCTTCTGAGATCCAGCATCTCCACGTCGCGCCTCTCAGGCCCCTCTTGGCCTTCTTCCCTCCTCATCACCTCCTCGCGAGGTTTGTCCCCTTCCAGCTTCCTTCAATCAACCCCATCCGCCTCGTTCAAAGCACCAGCAGAGCCCCCTGACGACGCATTACAGTCGTCACCGGGCGGTCACTGGCCAAGTCAATCCCCAGATGATCATGCATCTCCCCACCCCGCACACCTCCAACCAAACCCCGGGGCTGTCGACCTGATTTGGTGTTGTTCGCTTCACAACCACCCGCGAAGTCGTGGACTTCTCCCGTTGGCTGCTTCCCAGCCTAAGTCTACAGACGTGTCCAGGCCCAAAGCCTCTCCCTCAGTTCAGCTTCCCTAGAAGCCCTACTGCCGGCCAGCCATGGGGAGAGACTCTGATCGACGCAGACGCAGGCCGTCTCATTCGTCCTCCCGCGATGCACGAAGCGTGCTACAAAGAGAGGATGTCAGGACCTCTGTAGCTGGCGGTTCTGACTACCACGGTTCCGGGAGACACGGTAGAACTGCCAGGAATACCGTCCCCGTCATGCCGCAACCTCCACCGCCGCCACCTGCTGCGGCGGCGGCTGCGCACTACGCTGCTCCGCCCCCAGCTCCGAGGGGTCACAGCTACAGGACAAGACGAGCGGACGGTCAGATTTACGAGACGGAGATCCAGAGGTCAGTGCACGTCAATGGCGCTGAAAGACGGAGGAGGAAGAGCGAGATGAGTGCGGATCAAAAGTACCGGCAGATGCGGGTGAGCACGGGGCTGACGAGTTCTTCGGATCAAGGGAGTGAGGATGACTCGGATGATGAGGTGCTGAATAGGAGGTCGGATGTTGACGAGGAGAGCGCATCTGAGTCCGAAGATGAGGAGAGCGACGATAGCTCCCCAACGAGGAGGAGAGGTCACCGTCGCGACGTGCAGATCCTGTCGAGCAGCAGGCAGGTGCCGGAGCCGGAGCAAGAGTCTTCTGATGATAGTGATCTCAACCACAACGGCGCTCAGCTTGCTCGAACACCTTCCAACTCCAGTGGCCCCGCGGATGGTCACTACAGGACACCCGAGTCTCAAAGGCGACGTCCGAAGCTCATCGAGGCCCCACCGGCCTCTATACCGCGATCTGAGACCATGCCTTATCAGAGGACACCGCCGCGGCGGAAGCCCGAGAGGAGGAGGGCCCAGAGCGAGATCCTGGATGATCAGCCCCGCAGGTCGATCAGACGGTTCGTGCTCTTTTCCGCCCTGTTTGAGCTTCCTTACTAACTACGGATGAAGTCATTCAAGAAAAAGCGAGCCCATCGTCATGCAACAGGAGATCAGCCCTCGCAAGCCAAAGAGGCAGGTCTCACGGGGTGACAGTCTGAGATCCAACTCGAACCATCGATCAAGTGTCTTGTCAAGCATCATCTCAGGTAGTAGTGACCACCGAGGTTCTTCGAGGAAGCGTGCTGTGAGGCCGAAGGAGAAGGGCCCAGTTCCGGTGTACGTGCAATTGCCTCTCCGATACATCGTCGTGAACTGACTGGACAGCGTCGATTGCGTGGTCTGCATGGACGGCATCAAGGCTCACAAGGCCCATATGCTCAAGTGCAACCACTACATGTGCCGAAGCTGCATCGTGCGGCCTTTCGAAATGTCACTGAAGGATCCGAAACAAATGCCGCCCAAGTGCTGCGACCAACGCATCTCCCTCCGCCACGTCGAGCCGCACTTTGACTTGAAGTTCAAGAAGAAATGGAACCGCAAGTACGAGGAGTACACCACCGACAACAGGCTCTACTGTCCCAACACGGCATGCGGTGATTGGATTCATCCCTCGCAGATTCATCTCCATAAGAATAGAGAGAGAGCCAAATGCACAAACTGCGGAACCAAGGTTTGTGTCGACTGCAACGGTGTATGGCATTCCTCGCCTGACTGTCCCGAGGATGAGGAGCTACAGGAGTTCCTGAAGCAGGCCAAAGAAGAAGGATGGACTCGCTGCTACAGGTGCAAGATCATGGTTGACAGGAAGGAGGGCTGCAACCACATGACGTGGTAAGTTTTCTTCGAGATTCCCTTTGGTGTCCCTGTGTACTGAGCTTTCTAGTCGCTGCGGCGCCGAATTTTGCATGCTTTGCGGGTCCAAGTGGAAGAGTTGCGACTGCGAGTGGTTCAACTTTGAGCCCATTGACGACCTCAATGACTACTACGAAGGTCCGGGGCACATGGACGACATATTCGACAGCGACGACGCGCCGCCTACCAGGAACAGAACGTACAGCCAACAAATGCGTCGCCGCCGGGCCCAAGAACACCACGATGAAGAGTTGGCACGACGCATGCAGTACGACATGTCCTTGGAGCAGGATTCGGACGACGATGAGTACGGGGAGGAGTACCATATGTCCGGAGGAGCTGGCGATTCAGTAGGACTAGGCATCGCCCCTGGCCACCACGACTACGGCAGATCAAATACTGGGCGCCACAGAACCAGGATGCGCGGTTCTCCCGTCTCCTACGAGCACACCAGACAAGGCTCTGGGCACAAGACGCCCCCTCGGTCTGCTCACTACAACAGAGGGAGCTACATCTCGGAGGTGGGCAGAAGCAGGGGCGTCAGAGGTAGCGACAGGGGCGACTCGATGGAACGGAGGCTGGCTGAGAGGCTGTCAGAGCAGCGTGTGCCCCAGGGTCCGCCTCAAGGACCAAGTCCGATGCATATGCCAGGCTACGGACCGTCGCACATGAGCCCTGCTGCCATGATGAGCCAGTCTGTCGCGCCGGCGCCGATGGGGCCGTATCCGCCGTCTGCCATGCGGATGCCGATGCACAGTATGCCAATGCCAAGCAGTCCGCCCATGATGGCGGCACCGCCGCACCACGCCTTCGGCAGCTTCCCGCCTCACCAAGCGGTGCCGGTCCACCAGAGTCACTCGTACCCGCGAGGGGGCATGCCGGAGTTTGATGAAGATGGACCTAGATCCGCCGCGGCAGCCGGCCTGGGCTCGACGGGAGGTGGCAAGGATCGGGTTGCGCAGTGGGCAACTCATGTCGCGCCCGGTCCGCCGGACGGAGAGAAGACGATGGGCAGGCGCTCGAACGAGAGGTTGTCGCGTGTCAAGGCGTGATTTGTTACGATTTATGACGATGATGAGACGCTGGGCTAGAGGTGTACACGAGGCACGTGCACGAGCATCACACGAGGGGTTAGGTACGGAGGGACACGGCTGCACATCACACATTACTTACATCGGCGTTTATTGACAATTTGTCCAAGATAACCATCTGTGCTTGCTTCAGAAGCGAGCCTCTCCTGCGCAGGCTCTGGCTCTGATTCGACGCCTCCAGCATGCCGAGAGCACGAATGAAATGAAATCCACAGATCAGGCCGGGTCGCGTGACGGGACGTGTGGCGGACCATCGGGAGGCTGCCACGGCACGACCTGAGGTAAGGTAGGTACAGCGAATGCCGGCGCACCCGGCCGCTGCAGTGGCGGACTACTTAGTACAGAGTAGCGGCCTAGCCTATAGGTAGCCTACCTTAGGGGACTCCCTGTGGCAGTGCAGGCCCCCACCACCTACGGCACCTTCACTGCACCGACCCTGCGAAAGGGCATCGGGAGCACATGTCCTCCACCTCGTCCGATACCATCCTCCTCTGACCTTCTCTTCACCTACAGTGCGCTGCCTCTAGTCTGGGCCTGTCGTTCGCACACTTCTCCGGCTGCTGCAATAGTGTCTTGGATCCGTCGCTCACCTACATTCATCGAAATGACGTAAATCACCGCCAGAAACCCTCCCAGACAGACCCCACTGTCGATACCCTGACCGCCGCTTGCACTACTATCACGAGCCTCGCCCGACCTCGGTTCCCTGCCCGCGCGCGCAACCTCCTCCTGCCCCGTCGACGAGGACTGCCGCCACGATGCTCCTCATTCATCAGACCGGCACCGCCAAAATCGGCGAGGTCGTCCGCTACACCCTGACCTACACGCCGTCACGCGACCGCATCCTCCCCTCGCCCACGCACCTCTACGTCCGCGTGAAGAACACCTCCGCCATCGCCCTGCGCGCCGCCTTCGTCCACGGCCCCTACACCCTGTCGGTTGCCGCGTACCCCAAGGGCTTCAACCCGAACGAGAAGTTTGAGGAGCCCAAGAGGTATGGCGTCCCCGAGTTCGAGCCCATGCTCAAGGCGGGCGGGAGCTGGGAGTGCGAGCTCGTCCTGCCCGAGGACGTCAGGCAGGATGCCGGCGCGGGTGGTGGGGGCTTTGGAAAGGGACCTGAGCACAACGACGAGAGCGCCAGCTGGGTGATAGAGGTTTCGAGCCAGGTCATATTCTCCACCAGCGCCGCCGTGGGATACGAAGTCCTCGTTGCGCGGGATAGGAAGAGCCTCAACCTGGGGGGGTCACTACCTGTAGTTTCAGGGCAGAGCCAGGTCCCTCAGGCCGGCCGGCTTGCCGACTACCAGCAGAGCGTGGGGGCCAAAGATGGAAGTCACCCGGGGCAATCCAAAGGTGTCTACTCGCGTGCAGTGGCGCTGGAGGTGGAGGATACGGCCACGCTGTGGAACACGCCACGCCTGCCGGAATGGGATGACAAGGGAGATGAGAGGGTCAAGGAAGCGCAAGGCTCCGGCAAGCCAATCGAGAGCCAAGTCAACACTGGTGACAAGGAGACGAAACAAGAGAATCACGATTCGCCACCGCGGAAGCAGAAGAAGGTCCATCTAGTCGTCTTGACGCACGGTCTGCACAGCAATCTAGGTGCGGATATGTTGTTTATGAAGGAGAGTATAGATGCTGCTGTCAAGCAGGCCAAGGTTGACGCCAAGGCTAGACGCGCGCGGGAGAAGGCTTCCAGAGGCAGGTCTGCTTCGCGACCGACCAGCAGCGGCACAAACAACTCAGAAAGCTCACCACAGACAGCCGAGCAAATTGATGAACAGGCTGAAGAGGACGACGATGATGAAGAGGTCATAGTCAGGGGCTACTCTGGCAACGCCACCAAGACTGAGCGAGGCATCAAGTATCTCGGCAAGCGGCTAGCCAGATACGTGTTGTCCATCACCTACCCCGATCAGCCGTATCTACCACTTGGCAAAGACATGGTTGACCAAACCGGCCACATGGCCCATCACAAGCCCGAGAAGAACGATACTGAGCATTATAAAGCAGCACACAAGCATAGTACCATCCAGACGGGCTGGCACAAAGACCAGCATGCTAAGGATAAGAGGGCGTACAAGATCACCAGCATCAGTTTCATCGCCCACTCTCTTGGCGGTCTCGTTCAAACCTACGCAGTGGCGTACATCCAGAAACACTCGCCTAATTTCTTCGACACGATAAAGCCCATTAATTTTGTCTGCCTGGCAACACCTTTCCTTGGCCTCAGCAATGAGAATCCAATGTATGTCAAGTTCGCGCTGGATTTTGGGCTGGTCGGGCGGACAGGCAAGGATCTTGGCTTGACGTGGAGAGCGCCAACAATAGCACGAAGTGGCTGGGGTGCGATTGTCGGCAACTTGGGCGAGACTGCCCATAAGAAAGTCTACGGCGAGTCGCAACCAGAATCAAAGCCCCTGCTGAGGATCCTGCCTACCGGACCGGCGCACACAGCCTTGAAGAAGTTCAGGAACAGGACGATCTACTCAAACGTGGTCAATGACGGCATCGTCCCCCTGCGCACTAGCTGCATGTTGTTCCTAGACTGGCATGGACTGGGACGGGTCGAGAAGGCGCGAAGAGAAGCCGGTCTTGTGGAAACGGTGGTCGGCTTCGGCTGGGCTGAGCTCACGGGGACGAACATGCCGAGCAACCGATCGAGACAGCAGATTCAACAGTCGGGGGAGCCTAGTGATTCGGGGACGACAACACCAAAGGGCAGCATGGCTCAAGTCCCACAGCCTGCCACGGACGCCGTTGAAGAAGATGAACGGGCTAGTCTCGGATCAGTGCCGACGCCCGCGTACGACGAAACTGGAAAAGAGCAGCACGAGCAGAATGGCCAAGCTGGTGTTGCCGGTCCGTTCTCCGGAATCTTCAACTTCTTCCGCAACAATGAGGCGCCAAAAGAGCAGCCCATCACGCAGAAGCAGAAGAAGATCTACGACATGAGCCAGACGAAACAGCTAGAAGACGGCTCTCAAAGCTCTGACCTTGCATCGACCACGGATGTGACCAACCCCCCTCGGCCAGCTAACGGGAAGGCGTCTACTGGAGACGACTTTGAGGGAGATCAAGCTGGGCTGAACGCGCCACCTCGGACGACTTTCTTTGAGTCAGCCGGCGATCTGCTCAACCCGCACGTCCCGGACGTCGAGTATCTCATCGACCCTGCCAAACGCCCACGGACAATATTCCATGACCGTGTCTACCACCCGACCGACATCCCTGGTCCGCCCATGAAGCGGCGCCAGACCACTGTCTTCAAACGCAAGGGATCGAAGTCCATAAGCCGCTCAAACACCGGCTCTCAAACCGTCGCCTCGTCCGCCTCGTCAGCTCACGCCTCAATGAAGTCCGAAGACACTGGCACTTCGACACAAGACCACGATCCCTCAACGAACAACACTCCAAACAGCCCCGTTGTCGGAGAAACGGATGAGCCAGATCAAGTTGTCGACGGCTCCAACATGCGCGTAGAAGAGAAGATCGCGCGTGGATACCACCGCGACCTTTCCTGGCGCAAAGTCCTCGTCAAGCTGGAACCGGACGCACACAACAACATTTTCGTGCGGCGCATGTTCGTCAATGCATACGGTTGGCCGGTGGTCAAGCACCTCGTCGATGCGCACTTCTCTGATAGTGCGATTGCGAGGATGCGGACCGACGACGAATACCTCGGGGAGAGGGCTTTGGATATGAACCAGCCGCCCGATGCGCACGGCGGGGAGACGAAGGCTGATCCAACGAGCAGGCCGATGAGCTCGAGCAGCGAGGCGAGGACAGAGAGTGAGAACAGGGAGGCCAGGGATCATGTTCCTGACTTGCCGGCTTCGCAGCCTAGTGAGACGGAGCTACCGAGGGTTGAGAGGGGGGATAGCATGACCTGGAGCGAAAGGGACTGGGCGGACAGCGAGGCTGAAAGCGACATTGACTTCAGCGACGGCAAGGAGAAGAGCGAGAGCAGCCCTGGCAGGGACTGGAAGTGGACAGAGAAGATTGTGGGCAAGGGATCGAAAGCGAAAGCCGCATCGAAGAGTCCTGACGGCGCCAAGAGCCCAACGGCCAAGAGCCCGGACAC
Source organism: Sordariomycetes sp. S80-01Y (assembly GCA_037042185.1). Classification (NCBI taxonomy): domain Eukaryota; kingdom Fungi; phylum Ascomycota; class Sordariomycetes; species Sordariomycetes sp. S80-01Y. Next base: position 1,708,282 of record JAXQJY010000032.1, read on the forward strand.
CAAGGGTCATCCGGACCCGGCGGTGACAGGACCGGAGAACCCAGAGGTGGGACAGAGTCCGGCTATAAAGAACAAAGAAGGGTCCTAGACTCGGAATATACAGTAATGAAGAGTATTCATAATGAAACACTGTCTCGTTACCCACAGGCAAGCTGGCGACAAGTCAAATTGCGTGTGTTTCTTTTCTTAAGCCCCAGCTCGAGATGTCGTGTCTTTTTGGGCCCAAGAGGCAAAGGGCTTGGTCGCAGTCATGATCAAGCATGACAGGATGTCACTATATACAAAGTAAAGGGGCGACTAATGGTCCCGAACCTCCTTCGAAATCGAACGTCTCGCTCGTCAGAAGCCACAAAAGACTAAGATGTCTCTTATCAACCGCATGGCATCATGGGAGTGTAGGACAGCTCCACGCTAGTCGGCTGTGGCGCCTTAACCTCATGGCAACCTTGCTAGTCCCGGAAATAAGATCGCGGGGCGGCCAACAGTATTTGTATGTGCTTGGACGTCTTTGTTGCTCCGGGCGTTCATCCGTCATTGCTGTCTATGGATATGGCTATATTGGTAGCCGCACCCAGTTGTCTGCAAGGTGAACTACCTTGCAGAGACTACCTTGCGGTTCATGGAGTCGGGCTTCGTGCCCTCAAGCCTCCAGCATCCCCGCTCCGACACTCCCCTCCCAGGATCTGGATCGAAGATAAGGAACGTGGAGAAACGAGCGTAAGTGACCCACTGGTATAACCCTGTCGGTGAGTTAATCCCTCTGCGTCACTTCAAAAGCCGCGAGTAGCTGCTCGCCAGAATGGCTGTTGAGTCGCTAGGTTGCAGCGTTATGTAGGGGCAGGGACGTTGCTGGACACTATATCGGCAGAACCCCGACGCGTCGGCTGTTGTCCCTTATCGCAACTCAATGGAGTCGACTGAAAAGATGGAAGGCTCGGGGTTCTATAAGAATCAAGCTCCCATGTAGGAAACAACCTCGGAGCCGGGTCTGGTTCCTGTGCTGCTATAGCTGCACGCTATCCCTTTCCTTCTCGCTACCCTGCTTAGCCGTACACAATGAAGAGCATCTTTAGTCTGAGCCTGCTGTCAGGCCTCGCGGCCGCGCTCGACTTCCAATGGTCTCACGACGGCAAGAATTACTTCGCCTCCGAGATCGACCGCATTGAGAAGGAGGACGATGCGCTCGGCCTCTCAGGTCACATCGGCGAGGGCGGCCTTGGCTACTTCAAGGTCGGCCACGTTGACTGGCCTCAGTTCTGCCGTTCTGTCAAGACGGACGACTACGAGGCGGGGGCATACGTCGTTGCGAGCTTGTCTAGCCAGCTAGTCATCTCCAAGGCGTACCAGCTCATGGAGGACCCCGTGCAAGCCTTCATGACCGGTATCCTGGAAGACTGCGAAGATAGCTACAAGCCCTTCCCCGGCGGCGCCGTCCCTGTTGCCCCCGCCGTCGGTGAAGGGCCTCTGGCTGGTCTTCGCTTCGCTGCCAAGGATCTCTTCCACGTGAAGGGCGTGAGGACGTCCGCTGGATCCAAGTCCCACTACCTGGCCTACCCCCCTCAGAATCACACGTCCGGCATCGTCCTCAAGAACATCGAAGCTGGTGCGCAGCTGGTAGGCAAAACCAAAACTACCGCCTTTGCTCTCACGACGACGCACAACGGCTGGGAGGTTGACTACCATGACCCTTTCAACGTGCGAGGGGATGGCTACCTTACCACGGCCGGCAGCAGCTCTGGCTCCGGCGCCGCTGTGACTGCGTATGACTGGGTCGACTTTGCCATTGGCAGTGATACCGGCGGCTCTGTGCGAGGTCCTGCCACCCAGGGCGGACTGTACGGCTACCGCCCCAGTCAGGGATTCTATGATCTGGAGGATGTTGTCGTTTGCGTGTTGTCGCTGGACACCCCTGGCTTCTTCACCAGATCTCCCGAACTATTCACCAGGCTGTTCTCCGTCTGGTCAAAAGACACTGAGCTTGAAATGGATATGGACTCTTTCACCATGCCGACCAAGATGCTGCACAGCACCGACATTGTCGAGCTCGCCGATCAAGACGCCCAGAAGATGTTGGATGACTTTTTCAAGCAAGTAGAAGATCACTTCAACATGACGTCCGAGACCATCGACCTCGACGAGCTCTGGATGGAAAATGCCGTCAACCAATCGTATCTCGATTACTTCGACACTGTCTACCTAGACCTCAATTCCCTCGAATCTTGGGATCTCAACGGCGAGCCCCTGACCAGGGCCTTCGGCGAAATGACCGACGGGGCTGCGCCTCCCGTAGACCCTTCCGTCAATCTCACCTGGACCAACGGCCAGAACGAGACCATCCGCTCACGCTACGACGAGGCCATCAAACGCGGCCGGCAGTGGCGCGACTTCTACTCGGAGCACGTCAACCCGACCAACCCGGACACGTGCTCCGAGTCCATCATCGCCTACACCTACTACACCGACGTCCCCGCCAACAGGCAGGATCTGGTCCCCTTCGACTTCACGGGCGGCGACGTGACGGGCGGCTTCTGGAACACGCTGCCCCAGAGCTACGGCGGGGCGCCCGAGATCATCGTGCCCTTCGGCCAGGTGCAGTACTTGAGCAACTTCACCCGGCGGGCCGAGTACAGGCCCATCACCGCGAGCTTCTCGGCGGCGCGGGGGTGTGATGCTGTTTTGTTCAAGATGGTGGATGGCCTGGCTGAGGCTGGTATCCTTGGGGAGGTTCAGACGGGGAGGCTGGCGTACCCCCTGTGAGCTGTCGTCGGGCCCATCCTCCCAAGGTTGCCTGAAGACGTATGTTGCGTTTGTTGGTTATTGGTAATTGTTGGCTTGCTGACAACTTCATTTGATGGAACCGATTGTTCCGTATGTCTTCATCTCGCTTGACCGTTGCCACTTCATATTGTTCCCATGTTTATCAGTGAGTGAAGTTGAGGCTATTGTTCCTAATGTCTCTTTAGGTGCGAAATCATGGACTATATATCAAAGGTCGGAGTGCGGCTCTGTGCAGGGAATCTAAGGCTCGGGCATGTGTGTGCCATTGCGCCGAGAGAAGCATGCTTCTTTTTGGACTTGTGAACTTATGTAGTATGGCTGGCCGTTCTCTTTGGATACAGGTTGAGACGGTACTATAATTCCCGGGTCAGGGTCAGGTTAGTGTCGCAAGGCTTCGTTCATCACTTTCTTGAGTACGTTCTGCGCAATAACACGATGGGTTCATGTACTGGGGTGAATTATTTAACTTTCTATTCCATTATTGAATTACCCACCCAGGAGAATCGAAAGAACCCCTTCCCAAATATTAGATGCGTTCAAGCAACTCCTTACAGGAGGGCAACAGCGGCGAGGACACCGAGAGCCTTCAGGGGGCTCAGGTGGTCGGCAGCAGCGGTAGGGACAGTCGAAGGGCTGCCACCGGTGGGGTTGCCGGGGGTGATGGGGGTGACGGGGTTGCCAGGGGTGCCAGGCATGGTGCCAGAGGGCTGAAGGGTGGTCTTGGGGGGCTGAGCAGAGCAGGCAGTGGGAGTAACGAAGGAGCCGTTCTCGAAGGGGTTGTAGCCCAGGCACTGAGCGATCTGCGAGGCGCAGAAGGACTGGTTGGCGTCAGGGGCAGTCTGGCACTCGCGGTAGGCGGCAGTGCACTCCTCAGGGCAGGTACCAGCAGGCGTGGTAGGGACGGGCTGAGTCTCGCCGGGCTGGGTCTCAACGGGCTTGCTGATGGTGCAGCTGCAGTCGGAGATGGTCAGGGTGGTGGGCTCAGTGACGGTGTAGGTGGAGTGGTCGAAGGTGAGGGTGGTAGGGGCAGGGCAGTAGGTGGTCAGGTGAGTGACGACCTCGGTGGTCCAGACAGCCTCTCCGGAGCAGGCGGTGACGGTCTTGTTGGAGCCGTCGAAGGGGTTGAAGTTCAGGCACTCGGCGTACTCAGCAGCGCAGGTGGCCATGTTGGCGCCAGGGGCGACGCGGCAGGCGTTGTAAGCCTTGGTGCACTTGGCGGCGCACTCCTCCTCCTGGGGGGGAGCAGTGGTGGTAGGCTCGGGGTGCTCAGAGCAGGCGGTAGGAGTGTGGAAAGAGCCGTTCTCGAAGGGGTTGTAGCCCAGGCACTCAGCGACCTGGGAGGCGCAGTAGGACTGGTTGGCATCAGGGGCAGTCTGGCACTCGCGGTACTCCTTAAGGCACTGAGCAGAGCACTCGTCGCCGGGGGTGCCGGTGGGCTCGACGGGCTTGCTGATGGTGCAGGGGCAGTCGGTAATGGTGAGGGTGGTGGCCTCGGTGACGGTGTAGGTCTTGTCACCGTGGGTGAGGGTCGTGGGAGAGGGGCAGAAGGTGGTGAACTCGGTCACGACCTCGGTGGTGTAGGCGACATCACCGCCAGTGGTGGTGGTATTGCCCCAGTTGCTGTGGGCTTGGGCAGCGCCGACGAGGGCGCCGACGAGGGCAAGGTTGGAAAGCATGATTGCTAGTAGTGAGCGAGTGTGATGGTAGAACGATTGAATATCTTGCAACGCTTGACAGATGAGCCAAACAGCCAAGTAAGCTGGGCACCTCCCCTCTTATAAACAACAGAGCTTTTCACCCCGTATCCTGCTCACCCACTGTCAGCCCACCCGCCAAGGTTCCTGGTGCCATGTTGATCGAGGTGGCTCCGATACGAAGCCTAAAAATGGCTCGACAGAGGCCCTAAAACCATCGATCGGGCGCTGCTTATCCACGTTCCTGCGTTGGCTCCAAAGTATGAGAACTTTCTGAACACGAGGCGGACTGTTCTGAGAGGCCATAGTCCCCGCCATGAGGTCACTCGACCCGCCAAGCGGCTGCCGAGCTACCGAGTCAGCTTTGGGGGGTACGAGACTATTGGGACAGTAAAACTCGGTGGTCGAATGGGATACCGTCCGTCTGCCCCGCCTCTGCCTATTTCCTGGGACGAGATGGGCTTCTGCCATGCCCAGACGCGGCAGGGTACGAGTTTGTTAGTCCTCGGTGTGGGCGACGGGGCGAACGAGTCTTGGCCGGCCAAGAGACGCTGACGTCGTCAACGACCGAAGTTCCGCACTTTCGTACGCGTGAAGTGATGAAAATGTGATGGGTCGAAGAGGTGTTGCTTTTTGCACCCAGCTCCTGCCAGCTCCTGGGTCAGCCCTGAGATCGCAACAGGCTCGGGCTGTTTGCATGGCGTCGGGCTCGACCGTTGCTGGGTGTGGCGGCCCAGGGGAATCCAGGGAATCAAAACACGAGCAGCAATCTGCCCATCTCTGAGAAGGTTCTCGGTCAGGCCATGATTGGCTCGGTACACTCGGTACAGAGTCGCCCGCTAGTCTGACTGAGATCTTGGAAAGGCCATCGGGCACCTTTGTGAAGACTCGTATTCAGCGGGTCAGCCCATGGCGTCCAGTGTCAGACCGATCGAAGAAGCTGACTGCACGTGTGGGTGCTCTCACAGAAGCCTGACGATCTCCTAATGGAACGTGCTGGGATGCAGGTAAGCACAGAGGCCGGGGCGACGCGTAGAGATTGTTGCTGTCAATGCAGAGAGAGTTTTCATCCGCGTCGAGGAGGTTGCTCGCCCCAGGTGCCGCAGCCAATAGCATTTTATGGCGTAACACGGCGGGGCCATGCTCCACTTTTGCCTCCCGCTGCAGCCCGGTGCAGGATCATATCCTGTGATACTGCACTACCATCTCAACACCTGGGGATGTGGTTTAGTGGTATAATTCTCCCTTAGCATGACTAAGCAACTTGGGAGCGGTCCAGGGTTCGATTCCCTGCATCTCCATACCTTTTTGCACCCTGCGATATCGTATGTCGTTTCCTTTTTGCTGCGTGTCGCATCTTGGGGATGTTAGCAGCCTTCAAAGTTGATTGTACCGTCTGTGGATTGGTGGTGGTGGGACGGATGTGGACGAGGAAAGCGCGGCCATCGAGGGAAGGAGCCCCTTTTTGCACGCTGTCTGGCCGCCACAGTCGCCTTGGGCCGCATTACCCGAACACAAAAGACTTGAGCTTCTGTATTTCGATGAAAAATGTAAAGCTAGGCGTTTGACGTCGTGTGGGCCGCTGTGTCCGTCACAACCGTGCACTGCCGTGTTAGTTCGCCTTCGAGTGCGCAACACAGGGCTGGCTGCACACTACGATTTGTGCTGGGATACGACTATGTACATCTGTTTTTAAGGCTCCTAAACCCAATCATCGCTATATTCATCGTGAAAGAAAGCCGTAAAAGTACTTCTCTTGTTCACGGTGATTGGAAGCAAGATGTGACACAAGGGTATGGCTGTAGGGTACGTCTGACATAGGCTGAAAGCACGCGTCTCGGCATATGTACACTTTGAGGCCATGTGCAAGAATTGACGGGATGACCAACAGAAGGTTGCCTCGATCTCGTACAACGTCAGCCTACCTACAATTTGGGAAAATGTGGTTGGACCCACGCTCCAGTGTGATGTGATGGTGGTTCAACTTCAGCTCCAACCCTCGACACACGATTTCTAGCGCAAGCAACTACGTTGAATGAGGCAACTCGGGCCTGACCCTCGACATCTCCGTTCGCTCGAACAGGCATGCAATTGTAGATCAACAGCTTGACACTCTTGATACTCTAGGCAGGGAAAACCACTCCGGAGTGTGCAGCTCTTGGGGGCTCAAGGATGGGCAGCAGGCACGCCTCGGCCGCTGCCTATCGACAGCAATCATGGTGTGGCAGATCATGGCAGATCAGTGGCGTAGCCATCATGGGAGGGACGGTACCGCGGGGACTCCCTGCGGAAGAGTAGATGTGTGCGGACTGGAATCGATGGCTTCCAACGGATCTACAGGCGCGCCAGCAAGGCTCGTTAACTCTTCACATGTATGGCGCTGTCGTCGCCTCTGAATTGACATGTACACTTGCTCACAAGTGAAATTCCCTGAAGAAGTCAAGATGGTCTAATAATCAGAAACTCTCTCAATACGGTCCACGTGTGCATCCATCCGGGCCAAGCGCAACACTGAGTGCATCGTAAGATTCCGAATTTCTGTCCACGAACTTTGTATTCCCCAAAGACCAAAAATGGAGCTGATACAGTTGGTCGATGAACAAGAAGGTTGTGTCGACCAGGTGATGTGTTGGGAGCAGAGAAGCACCGATGGCCTGGGGTGAGTACCTAGCAGGACCGTGGTTGTGTGCACCCTCGGTTCAACAATATTTCTCTGTTCTCACTTTTCACATGCTCCGATGATATCTAGATTCTTCTTTACGATGATCTCATTACGTACGTCCTCTCCCCAGCTGTACTTTGTCGCAGTGACATCTTCCCGCCCCAAATCTCGCCTCTGGGCCATTGTCGCCAACGCAGGCAAGATGGGATGGTTCTCTATCGGTATAAGCTTTGCAGCCACCCTAGCAAGCTGACCAAGAAATCTATATTTCCTACTCTATACCCCAAAGATCATCCCCCCCTTTGTGCCAAGTTAGCCCACCCCGCGACGTCTCCCGCTCCCCGCCATTGGCGCAGTCGCCCTCCTTTTTTGCCAGCCCCCCATCGCAAAACCGGATTCCAGCGGTCCTGCGACGTCCTTCGATGCCAGATCCCAGGGTTTTCTCGAAGATCAGGGTCCTGCTTGTTTCGAACCTGTATGCCGCCAACGTCATCCGGCCTGTATCGTCGATCAGATCCCCGTGACGTCATGGCACAATCAGTCAGGTATAAGTTAACCTCGACTCTTTTGTTCTGGACACTACAATCCATCAGCACTAGCTCATAAACAACCAAACAAAAACAACGACTCTACAACAAGCCACCAACTCTAAATCACAACCTCTAAAAAAGATGTCCAACAACAACAAGGGCGCAGGTGACCAGGTCGCCGGTGGCGCCAACTTCCTCACCAGCACCCTCGGCAACACCGTCGGTGCCGTGGGTCGCACCGCGGGCAACGTGACCGGCGCGGCGACGCGTGGTGTTGGAAACACCCTCAACTCTGCCACGGGCGACTACGTGAAGCCTGTGGGCGACGCGGTCGGCAGCGTCGGGACTGGCGTCGAGAGCGGGCTGAACGACGTGAGCAAGGGTGTTGAGAACGCGGGAGACTGGAAGAAGCAGTAAGAGGCGGTTGCAATATCCTGTACGAAATAATGATATCACAATGAAGAAGCAGATCTTTTCGCTTTGAACATGGATGGAGCATACTCGTGCATGTCATGTGAACAGGGACGTATGTGTTGCCACGTAAAGTGCCCTCGCACGGCTCACTATCATCTAAACCGAGGCGTGCAAGGCCCGAGAGACGAGACGTTACCTTGGAGTTTTTGCGAATGCACGGAAACAGCGGAAGGAACTTGAATCTGCAGGTATGCCTCCGGGAGTTTCAGCCGGGGATCGAGACTAAGTGAATTGATTCTTCAACTACCAACGTGTCGGACACTCAGCTTGCTGATAATGCGACCAACTAAGTAGACACTGCCTTAATTTTATGATTTACTCCAATTACCCAAAAAGCTCGCCTTGATCATTTATCGGTCCTTCATCATAGAGCTCTCCACCAACCACAGCCGACTGGGATTCGGCCTGCGAATCAGCTCGTCCACTCTTCAGCCAATGTTGAACTCATCCGCTCCTGCGCTCATCATCATGCTCTTCTTCCTGAACAGATCACGCGAGGACTTTTCATCCACCGCATCGGTGTTGACATCATCCATGAGACCACTCTTGGCGCCCTTAGCCTTGTGGGGTCTCTTAGCCTTCTTGTCAATACCGGCTCCTATACCACCTGGTGGCTCGCGAAGACCGTAGGTCTTCGCCATGTGTCCGAGATGGAGTTCCTGGATGTCGAAGTGCTTCCTCTCCTCCTTTGTGTGGGTGGCATAGGCTCTGATGTGGGATTTGAAGCCGTTGCGGGCCAGTTCAAGAAGCTTGTTGTCGTTCAAGATTCGCTGCTCGATGTGTAGTTGGAGGCTCTCTGCCTTGTCATGATAGTTGCCTTCGGCGGGGGTGGCATTCGTCTCGATGGGGAATTCGAGTTTTGACATGAGGCCTTTCTGCAAGGTTGTCGCGTAAGGTTGTGCGGTGGGCGGCGTAGACGTCTTGAGCAGCTCGATGTAGCCCTCTTCTGTGCCGGGTAACAAGAACAAGGTAGCGTCTCCAGCACGGCCGGCACGCGCGGTACGTCCGACTCGGTGGATATGGTCCGCAAAGCTGAAAGCCGGATCGTACTCGATGACCAGATCCACCGATGGAATGTCGAGACCACGAGATGAAACGTCAGTTGTGATCAGCACCGACGGCTGCTTGCAAGCCGAGAAGGACTTGATGGTGGCCGTGCGGACATTCTGGGCGAGCGATCCGTGCATACGGTGCAAGATGACTTCCGGGCTAGCAGGCGTGGTGATGTACGCTGCTTTGCCGACAGTTTTCGAAAGCACCTCAGCGGTCTTGGCTGCGCCTTCGGGAGCGTCAGCCTTTGGGTCCTTGAGCAGTTCGTAGTGGAAGTCCACAGAGTCGGCGCAAGACATGAAGATGATGACCTTCATCATCTTGCCACGCCTTGAGAACGTCGACCGTAACTGCGAGATAAGCGTGATCAGACGCAACTTGGCCGGGACGATGATATGGGACTGATGAAGCTGGGCCGGTGCTTTCAGGACGTTGTTCTCATGCGTGATCGGTTCGTCGTCGTCCCCCTTCTCGGCCGCCAGGAAGGTTGCGTCCGCTAAACTCATCTCTCCCAGCTTCTGGACATTCATCTGCATCGTGGCCGAGCAAAGTACTGTAATTCTCCGTTTGGGGAACGTGTCCAGTGGCGTGCCGTCAGTGGTCTTTTTCGCAACAATGACCCGCTTCAACGTGTCGATAGTTTTCTTCAAGTCCTGCTCGAAACCCAAATCCATCAATCGATCTCCCTCGTCAAGGATCAACCACCGAACCGTGGAAAGCGTGAGCGCTTGTGTGTTGTCGATATGATCAGCCAATCGCCCGGGCGTCGCGACGAGGAAGTTGACGCCTTTCCGTATCCGTGACTTCTCCGCCTTCTTTGACTCTCCGCCAGTGATGGCCGTGGAGACGAGCCACGGGAAGGGCCTTATCAACTGCTCGAGGACCGTGTGCGTTTGACGTGCGAGTTCTCGGGTAGGGGCGACGATGATGGCGAACACTCCAGAGTCGCGGTGGATCTTCTGGCCTTGAGCGCTGAGCTGAAGGACTCGGTGCAGGATCGGGAGGAGATAAGAGAATGTCTTTCCGGAGCCAGTCTCTGCTTGCACGAAGGCATCGCCCTCGCCGGACAGCAGATGAGGGATGACCTTTTTCTGAATCGCCGTCGGTCGTTCAAGGTTCATCTTTCCAAGCTCATCCACCAGCCTCGCAGCAAGCTCAAGTGTGCCGAAGTTCGCTGTGTCTGACAGGGGTGCGTTCGTAGGCTCTGGCGCCTCCCAGGTCTTCTCCTCCTCAACTGCGGTCTGTTGCTTGGGATTGAAAGAGAACAGTCTTGAGACGACCTGGCCATCCGTGCGAGCCTGGTGTCCTCCCGGCTTTCCCCCGTGATGACCGGACCTCGGTTCATGCTCACGGTCTCGGTCTCCCGCTTGTAAGGGCTTGGGATTGAAAGGTCTTGGGGCGAATCGCTTTGGGGCGGACCCGTCGTCGAATCGTTGTCGCTTCGGCGAGCGCTCAGCATTGTCGCCATCGGCATCGTCCTCTTGCGCTCGTCCGGCGCGCTGGGCTCGCTTGCGGTCCCTCCATCGTCCACCGGTGTACTTGACCTGTCGCTTGAGCGGCTCGGGGCCCAGCTGGAAGTTCAAGAGCATACCATCATCGGCCATGGTTGCGGTCGTGAGTGGTGTTGGTGAAGGTCGGCGGGGTCTGGAATGGAAGGGAAAAAAAATTCGGGGACACCCGAAAAGGCTTATCTTATCAGCGGGACGGACAGTTCCCACCCCGACTGAGTTTCCACAAGCTAAAGGATTATAAAGTCTTTCGTTTCTGGATGACCATGATTTTATCTGGCATTGGCGGTTCAAAGTATCGATAATTTCCCATCCAGCAAGGTAAAGACTTCGTACGGAAAATAAACAATACTCGGCAGTTATCTGAATTCAACGCACCTTCGGAATCCATTCACATCAGCGATATCACATTCATAATCTCATCATGTTGGCTCCCATATCCACTCCTTCCCTGAGGCCTTACGCTCCAAGTTGATCCTCATCAATTTCGAACGAACATCGTCAACATCTAGCCCGCCGGACAACACTCAGCGCCCATCACGCCTGCGCTTCCAAATCCAAGTCCGCCAACAACCATGAGACCTAGAGCCACGGCGGTGGATTCCCAGTCCAACTCCGACTTAGGGATCACATCACCCTCAGGCACAGAATCAGCCTCAGAGGGCTGGTAAGACTCCTCGCTGGAGTCTTCTTCCTTCTTGACCTTGCCGCGGCTCCGCGGCCTCTTGGACTCGCGGCGTGACTTATCGACGGTCATCACAGAGCGTGCGTTTTCATCACCGGGCCTGAAAACACCTGGCACGACGCAAGCAAGCATGTCATGAACGTTAGTGGACCTTGCTGCAGACCAGATACCCAAGCTGAGGGCAGATAGGACGACATCGAAGGTCGCGCCTTGAACCACAGGGTGGTCAGCAGTTGCAGACAGAATCCTGCCAGTCGCACTGGTTGTCCTCTCCCAAGCTGAACGTTTCTCGACATCAAAGGGCAGATGGATGCTGTGTCGGTGGTAGTATGTGTCTGGGGCGCTCCACTTCATCCCATGATAGGTGGTGACGAGGTACAGGACCAGATTGCCCGCTGCAATGGTTTTGAACAGTGTTACGACGTACGGGAGGTACTCGTTGCGGTGGAGCTCAAGCCCAAGTGACTTGGGAAGCACCCAAGGTGCAAGCAGCGGCAGGGCGACCAGCATGCGGCTCGCGAGAACAAGTCCCTTGAACGAATCCAGGTTCACGTTACTCGCCACCGAGGTTTGGTAAAAGACAATGTACGTCGCGGTCATCCAGAGCGAGATGATAAACGGACGGGGCACCCAGCTGTCGGATTTGGGGTGCTTCAGCCGCGACCAGATTCCGCTGTTCTTCGATCGATCCGGCATAGGTGCGGGTGTGAGCAGGATAGCAAGGAAGAAGAGGTTCTGCGCAAACGGCAACGACACAAGCTGAGCTAGCAATGAGTAGCAAGGCAGCTTTACGATGTTGCGACGGCGGCCTTCAAGGAAGAGGAAGACATTGAAGGGGATCAAGCTTAGTTCGACCTGCTGTGCCCACCAGAAGCGGCGCGCTCGCTCAGCAAGGATTTGGAAGGCATCAAGCTTGAAAGGGGTTTGAGTCGCCCAAAGTCCAAGGTTGCGGTAAGATGTGGCGTCAATCAGGAATCCATCTCGCCCATAAAACCTAGCTGGGTCAGCGTTTCACGTGCTGGGATGGTGTTTGTTTACTCACTGTGCAGGTATTTCGATATCACGCTGACTAGCCCAAGTCTTGTACGACAAAATCGCATGTTGAACCGAGGCGGATGATGCAGTCCCGAGACTGATAAGGGCAAGAATAGCGAAGACAGGAACAAAGTGCTTTCGATACTCGCGTCGCTCACGCGTATCCTGTGAGGGACCAAGTGCGCGGTACGACTGGTACAGGCCCCTTGCGACAGCGGATGTGAGGCCAGCTGCGAGGACGAGGTGCCCTACAAGGAGAGCGACGGATGAGTAGCTGATGTGCGCCTCGAGGGGTACGGGCGCCATGACGAAGGTTCGCGGCGAGTCGTGGAGGGAGGTGAAAGGGTTGCTGAGTTGAGTTTGTAATGCGCGCGGGTGGTTGGATGTAAGGAGGCCTGAAAAGGGAAGCTGCGTGCCCCGCGTTAGGAATGCCATCATGGGTTGCGACGTGGCAGCGCTGACTTCATTTCAGATCTCGTTAACTTCTTTGAAACTTCTTCAGACATTACAAGAGACAAGGTCTGATCCTGTCGACTTTGTTTCATTCCAAGGCATCATGGTGCCACACACCGCCGGCCCAAGCTTGGCCCAAAGCTTGATTCTGCGTGTAAGATCCCATGCCGACGTCACCGCCAGACACACTGCGTTATCGGGGCCTAACAATTGATTGCGAAGTACCAGCTTGAATCAACCACGTCGACAAAGGAATCCATAAAGTTAAAATACAGTGTGATCTCTCCAGAAATGTAGGGCCAGGGCGCTTACGATCCGATACGACTTGATTGCTTTCTTGCTTTCGTTTGCCAAGTAGGATCCATCGCTTTTCTTGTTTGTTCACTTACACGGTGGCCTGTCCACTTCAAACATGATCCGAACTCGAGGCAAACCAGGCAACGTACTGCCTCGAGACCGTGAATCTCGAGCAAGCTCTCAAATAAATGTAGAAGCATCCGAAAGAGGCATGTTGATGCCAAGATGACACCTGATCAGCGCAGCACCCCTTCTTCTACAGAGCGACTCCGACGAAGAGGGTGCACCCCCGGTCAGAGAAGCCGCCCTCTCAGTGGCCAGACCCGCCCAGGCGCCAGGTACCGTGATGCACTTCTGGTTACCCTGCAGTGACGCAACCCTCAGGTCCGAGGGGAGCAGCCTCGTGTCATGCTAAGCTTCAAAGTTCGTGGCAGCTCGTGACTCGTGCCACATGATGGTCCAGCCCCGAGCGATAGAACACGAGTCGCAGCTGGCGTGTACAACCTCACGAACTATATCACGTATCCTAGATCTCTTCATCTTTGGAACAATAGCTCAACCAGCACTTCAACATGCGCGTCGCCCGCGCCAGCTAGCCCTGCAAACCCGATTGCCAACCGAACTACCCCGAAGTTACGACGACTCGGCTTTGTGACACAGCTACAGACATTCCATCTGACATATTCGCTCCCGCTTCCCGACCCGAAATATTCCCAGCAAGATGCGCTCGCAAACATCACGAGAAGAAACCCAGTCGAATTTATCGGCCGAGCCTCGAGACCAAGGTCGAGTCAACGAACGATCTCTCCTGCTGCCTCCGGAAGACAATGGAAACAACGAAACATCATCGCTCGACAGCTACAATGAGTCGCAGACCACCAAGAGCCTGTGGTACCTGATTCTGCTGACCATCAGCATCGGTGGTCTGCAGATTGCCTGGTCTGTGGAGCTGTCCAATGGCTCGCCGTACCTGCTCTCGCTTGGGCTCAGCAAGTCATTGATGGCCTTGGTGTGGATAGCTGGACCCTTGACTGGCACTCTTGTCCAGCCGTACGTCGGCATGCTGAGCGACAACTGCCGGCTGTCCATGGGCAAGCGGAAACCCTTCATGATCGGAGGCGCAGCAGCTACGATTCTTTCCCTCCTCATGCTGGCTTGGACAAGAGAAATCGTTGGCGGGATCTTGGGCTTGTTTGGCGCAGATCGTGATTCCAACGGCGTTCAAGTGACTATCATTGTTGTGGCGGTCATCTGGGTATACGTTCTGGACTTTGCCATTAACACCGTCCAGGCGGCTATCCGGGCATTCATCGTAGACTGCGCACCGGCGCATCAACAAGAAGCGGCGAATGCGATGGCCAGTCGTATCGTCGGCATTGGAAACATTGTGGGCTACATCGCGGGCTACATAAACTTGCCAGCCTTCCTCTGGTTTTTCGGAGACAGCCAGTTCAAGATACTCTGCGCCGTGGCCTCGATTTGCCTAGCTGCCACCATCATCCTCAGCACAAGTGTCATAAAGGAGAGAGACCCTAGGCAAGAAGGGCCTCCGCCAGCGAAGCAGCCAGGCGTATTTGCGTTCTTCTTCACGATCTTCAAGTCGATCAAGAGGTTGCCGCCTCAGATCCAAAGGGTGTGTCAGGTGCAGTTTTGCGCTTGGGTCGGATTCTTTCCGCTCTTGTTCTACACTTCTTCCTACATTGGCGAGATCTACGTGGAGCCTTTTCTACAGGAGAACCCGCACATGTCCCCCGAGCAGCTGGACAAGCTGTACGAGGAAGCAACGAGGATCGGGACGTTTGCGCTGCTCATGAACTCGGTCGTCAGTCTCCTGACCAACGTCTTCCTCCCCTTCTTCATCGCGCCAACCTACGACAGCATCCCGGTTCTAGCGCAAGTCCCGGGAGAAACGGACGCTGCTTCAAGACACTCAGATGAGGTGACCTCATCTTTCATGGACCGCCTCCGGATCCCAGGCTTCACTCTCAAACGTGCTTGGTGCGGTTCCCTCGTCCTTTTTGCCCTCGCCATGTTCTGCACAGTCATCGTACGTGAAGTGAGAACCGCAACCGCTCTTATCGGTCTTGTTGGCATCACTTGGGCCATGACTCTATGGGCCCCTTGGGCAATCATCAGCGCTGAAATCAGTCGACGCGACGCCACCGTCCGCGCACAAAAGCTCCGGGCTGCCAGCGTGACCGAGAACGGGTCTGCGCACGATGCGGCCGAGGAGGAGTCTGACCAAGCAGGCGTTATCCTGGGTATTCACAACATGGCCATCGCGGCACCACAAATCATCGCAACTGTCGGCTCGAGCATCATCTTCAAGATATGGCAGAAGCCGCGTGGAACGCCGGGCGACCACAGCATCGCTGTTGTTCTTGCGCTCGGCGGAGTCTGCGTGCTGGTGTCGAGTTTCTTTGTGGCGCAGATTCAGGACGATCCGAGCTTGCCAGCTGATGCCATGGTCGATGAGGAGCAAGGCGGATCTGATGAGGCAAGCCACCAGCGCCCGACCCTGTCACATACGAGGAAGCCAAGTTTTGAGCAGAGGAACAGGGCTACTCAGGGGAGGGCGACGCTTACGCGGAACAAGAGTTTTGGGGGGATGGAATACTGAACCATGCCGGAAGAGAGTGAATTACGATACAGTCATCAACTTCGACACGAGCCTATGTTAGCAAATGCGGGGTCTTAGATCTAGTTCGCAAGGACGTTTTCTTCAGTCGCAAGGGAATAATCGGGGACATTGTTTCATCGAATTGATTCAATCTATCCAGCAGTCTCGCGACTCGCGTCTAGCCTCCTGTGCTTCAAGGTGAAGACGGACATACCATCCGGGACTCAAAGTAAAAGCACGTTATCAGTTGCTCACAAGCTCTTCCCACCTCGCGCGCTATCCAACGCTGCCGTTCTCCAAGGTTGAGAGGTGAAGGCCGCTGAGGCAAGAATACCACATTGAGTACAAGATTGGCTGAACCCCGTGCCAAAGCTCAGGTTGAAGAAAGCCTAGTTGAGCTCAGACTACAACGTGCTAACTGTCTCCTTTAAACCACGTCTTGGACATCCCCTTTGCCACACACAGCCTATCGAAGCCAACAATGACAATGATTTCTACCCGACATCTTCCTCTCCGCCAGGCGACAAGTGAACACGGATGTGTTCTTTCCTCTTCTACTTCTGAGATTTTTAGCTCCGCTCTGTTTCTCAATGGGAGGGAACTTCTCAGACGCAAATTGACCCTTGCGAGCGTGCTAGATGAACCTCGGATTACCTCATTACCCGGATGTCGGCGCCGGTACTGGTGGAGAGCCAGGTGTCTTGGGCGCGTACTCGCACGTGCCAACGCTTGTCCTGCTCTCGCCCGGCAGCGGGCCCAGCGTCGGGTCGTAGGAGGAGACGCCGGCCCAGTAGAAGCACCAGCTAGTGCTTCCGTCGCAGTACTCATAGTGGCAGTTGATAGAGATGGTGGGCTCGGGAGGCGGAGGGGTGATGACTGGCGCGGACACGCCTGTGCCGAGAGGCACCGCGGCGGCGAGGGTGCCGAGAAGCAAGATGGGGAGGAAGCAGTTTTGCGACATTATGCATCTGCGGTAGGGACTGTGAGTGGTGGGTTTATAATAGACTCAGACGCACAAGGATGGGAAGAGAGTAAAGATATGAGCCATACTCGGCCATCTTATACTGCCCCTGCTCGACGGGCTGGGAGCACAATGAATCATGTCAGAGACATCCACGCTTGCCAGACGGCTCTCGATGGGACGGCGCGACGAGCCAAGCCACCGAGGCGAAGCCTTTCGTACGATGGTCGAAGCCAACCGGACATGCCGTTATTATAGAAGTGCTTGCTGGCAAGGCGTCACTTGGCTCATGTCCTACCCTCGGGGAATAGGAAGCACCGGAACGTCGATGTTTGTTCAACCTTGTATTACATCTACCGAGATCAGACTCTTCCAGGCTCCGTCACACGCAGCGGCCTCGTCGCATCGCCGAGTTTGCCCGCCCGCGTCCCTCCACCGACCGTCGCTCAGAAGACGTACGCATTCATCGTCTTGAGGCCAGCCTGGACAAACAGGCCGATGCTCGTAAGCGCGCCGGCCTGCCACAGCGCCGAGCGCACCCAGCTCAGCCCCTCCGACTCGCCCATGGCGATGTACACGACGTTGTAAGCGACGCGGGTGGCCACGTAGCCCCAGGTCAAGGCATTGAGGCGCTGAGGCTCCACGCCGGCCTGGTTGGCGGCGACAACAGCCGCGGCGAAGAGGCCGATCGTCTCAAAGGCGTTGTCGGAGGCATTTTGAGCGCGGACGAGCTTGCGCTTGGTCTAGAAAAGGGGAACGGTTCCTGTCAGCGTGCTACTCCACGGAAAGCCTACAGCAGGCGGGGTTCATACCGGCTCGTCCAGGCTGGTCGCTGTGCTCAGGTGCTTCTTGAAGTCGCGCGGCGCTGTGTTGTCGTACGTCTTGCCCGAGGCGACGATGGCGTAGACGTGCGGGCCGAGGCCACAGACGTAGGCGGCGGGGACCTGTGCTGTCATTAGCTGGAGCTGATGGGCCAGGCGGCGACTGCCGGGCAGCGACGAAGACGACATACCGCGAACAGGGAGAGGTTCTTGGTGAGATCGAGACCGAGGGAAGCCATGGTTGCGGTTGTGATATCGAGGTTTAGAGGGGGGCTGTCTTGTTCGGTGAGTGAGCGTCGAGGTGTGAGGGTGAAGAAGGGTGGACGAGGATCCGAGACGGGAGCTCAGAGGAACCGGAGCCAAGACTTAGCAGCTCGCGAGATGCCATCGACGACGATGAACTCATAGGTGACGATCTGGTGGATGCCGAGGCACGCTAGCCGGGATGTGTCTTGGTGGCATCTCCAGGTCCCCGTCTCGGCTGCGCACTTCCCCGAGGATAGTGTATAAATCGGTTATTGCATCATACACTCCTGTCGGTGTTTCTCTCTTCGCCGACACGCTATGTGAGTATGGTCATCCGTGGCCACTCCGTACAGAGTCGATTTGAAGCCATCTCCGGGTCGTCGGGCGTCTCCAAATCGGCGCCGGGGTGGGGCCTGGTTCATGGACAGATCGGGAAATGTGTTCCCGATGAACGTGCGTCGACCCCGAGCCAGGACTGGAGAACCTTTCAGGGGCCGTTGGACTTTCGGAGCTACAGTAGATTAATAAGACTGCAGTATTTGTCACGTAGATAACGAGAGTCTACACGTCGAGTTACATCGACCCCAACGTCATCGCAAGGCACGCAGCACACGTAGCTACTGCACAGTGAGTGAGGAACAAGATGTTCATAATTGTCGCTCAAAAGAAGCGTGGTATGTGAAAAGAAGTTAACGAAACCTCCCGAAACTCCATAACCCTTTAGAATTCGCAACTTTTTCCCCCAAAGAGAACGCCGCAACATGCCACATACATCTCCTCCGGGTTATCACGTAAACGTCCACCATCCCCCCCTATATACAGGTTCCCCGACGAATATTCTCAAAGAAGTGAAGGTTGCTGCCTCCCTCCCTCCTCAAGCACGGAAGGTCTGGGGCGTGGTTCCGTTGGGCGGCACGGGGCTGCCCTGCTGGTAGACGGAGATGCTGTTGACGGACCAGAAGCCCTCCTCGAACTCCTGCGGGTTGTTGCCGACGAACTCCTGGCAGGTGGCCGCCTTGGCGGAGCAGACGGGGTCGCTGCCCCAGACCTCGGGGGCGCCGGCCCAGGCTCCGCAGAAGGTGTGGTTGAGGACGATGTTGTGCTCGCGGAAGAAGCTGTCGAGGTCGCAGCCGGGGGACCCGACGAACTTGGCCGAGGGCAGGCCCCAGAGGGTAGGGTCCGGGGTGCCGGCGGTGATGTCCTCGGGGATGCCGCTGCGGGGGAAGAACCACACGGCGATGAACTCGGACGTCCACTCCCAGGCGTAGACGCCGCCCTGGATGTCGTTGAAGCCGGCGCCGTAGTTCTGCGTGTTGGAGGTCTGCATGCCGCAGCCGTCGTGGCCCGTGTTGGCGTTGCAGTCCGTCTCCTTGATGATCGTGGTAGGGTCCTGGTCCAGCTGGATTGGCTGGATCGAGCACCCCGGCCCCGTGTGAAGCGTGATGGCCGTGGCGTCCTGGGAGTTGACGCCCTCGACGATATCAATCTCACCCGAGTACGGCCAGTCGGGGCCGAAGCTCCACAGAGCCGGCCAGCTGCCGCACACGTTGGAGGGCATGTGAGCAATGTCGGCAATGAAAAGGCCCCTCGTGAAGGCCTTGTTGGACGTGAGGCGCGTTGACTTGCGGCCGTTGGGCGGGTTGACCTCGGTGGCGTCGGCGCCGAAGCGCACGACACCGTTATCCACTGCAGCCAAGTTCATGGAAAAAGCCGTCTCCTGGTCGACGTATTCGACGTAGCCCATGGTTGGGTCAGGCTCGGTAAAGAAGGAAAACTCATTGAAGAAGTTCTGTGCGTCGTAGTAGCTGTCGAGGGCGTACTGAGCGTTGGCGGCGCCGGCCCCAGCGAGGGCGGCGAGGAGCGGGGTTGAGAAGTGCATGTTGATTTTGGAATACTTGCGAAGATTTCAAGATTCACGCGAGCCGTTGATCTCGTAAGAGTCGTCTTGTGATCCCGTCACAGAGAGTGTTTGTGCTGAAAGAGGGTATGTATGAGGAGTATGTGGTCTCAGGGGAGAGATGCAAGTCCGCTCGAAGAGAAAAAGGAGCGTATCTGAACAAGGAAGCACAGCTGACCGAGTTGCCTTTGTTCAATTTTCAATAAGTCTCTTCAGGTCCCTTGTTCCGAAGACAATGAATGTGTGTTCTCAACAGAGTAGTGGGCGGGCTGTGTTGCGAGAAGCGAACAATGAGTCGTAGCCGTCGTCCCGAGTCAAGGAATGTGGTTAGAAAGACGAGAACCAGCTGTCAATCAAAAGGAAAGTAGGAGGCCCAAGGGCTGGGAGCAGAGGGGAAAAGGAGAGGAGAGCAGAATCTATGTACACCTGAGGCTGGCTGGGGAGCAAGACAGCCTGGCCTCGACGCGGAATGCAGGAGATCTATATACGTCGACGGGCACACACGCGCACGCACGCACGCGCACACCCAGCCCTCGTCGAGGCATAGGTCCTGAGAGGCCTCAAAGCGCTCTTCGGCCATTTTATCCGCCTAAGCGCACAAGCATGGTCGAGTTTGAAACGGAGCGACAGCTCTTGCCAAGCCTGGTAGGTGACAGTGAAGATGTAGCGGCGCTTCCCCCGGGGGGGGGGGACCGGGATGTGGCTACAACGCTCAGGCGGCTCTACTCCCCACAGTCGCGCCGGATCGCCAGGGCATTGCACCGAGGGGGTACTAGTCGAGGTGATAGGGTAGACTTGCGACAGCTGAGGGACCGTCCCCTCTCTCCTTTCTGGTCCCAGGAGCGGCCGCTGGCCCGGTTTGCTGGGATGACGGGCGTCTCAGTCCGGCACTACAGGCTTCAGCAATCACCTCGAGCCTCAAGCCAGGAGCCAGAAGCCACGGGGCCCAGTTGCGAAACCAGACGAAGAGACCCTGAAATTGACTCATTAGCGGTCATGGGCCAGTAGCCGCGCACGCATCGAGGGTCGGCGCGGGTCAAAGAAGAAAGAAGAGCCAAGCCATCTGCCAGACCAAGTCGACGGTGCGACACTGGGGGGCCGGCCGCAGAAGCCACGGAGGCTCTAGTCGTGAGCCGCCGGCCAACCACATTGCATAGTCGCACCTCTCGTGCCTGTGCCTGGCATGAAGACCCCCACTCCCCCTTTACGCAGGCAGACTCCGTACGAAGCGTACTGCGTACTGCTGGTACGGCGTCTGCGTATTCTGGGAACATTCTACCCCTGCGCCTGACTTGCCGACTTTCCTTTGTGGACGACAAGGTCGAGCATGTGCCGGTTATCCCCAAGCTGCCCTCGATAGGTTCGAGCCGTTTTCTCCGCCATGAAACAACCGATAAATGTTTCGTCGAGCGCGGAAACCGGTTTGCCATGACTGTCTGTCTGTCTGTCTGTCTGTCTGTCTTGACTCCAGGCGGCGGTGCGACTGTCCTTTTCCCGACGACATCGTGCCACGGCGCACCGCACTTGTGAGATCCAACAGGCTCATTGTGGCAGCTCGTCGAATCCAGCGCATAGATAAAAAAGCGCCCCCCCTGGCCATCTCCATCTCCATCTCGTCCCAACCCATGTTCGACATTTATCTCCGTGCCGAGACGTCGATCATCGTCCCCTTTGGGACGTCCACTCCTAACCGCCTTCCAAAGCTTGTTTCCATGAGTGGTGTTTGATGCGCCCTCTCTTGCCCCTCCACCCGGGATGCGACCCCGTGCGGCGGCAAAGCGTTTGACAGAGGGAGACGAATGTTTCAAGTCGCCGATGGAGAAGTCTTCGTCAGCGCATGGCCCCTCTGGGGAGGTCTCTTCCATTGGCTGCGGCTGCCACTTCAGCGCTTTGATGGAAAAGCCGCGTCCGGCTCATCGGCTTCGACTTCACCTCGAGAACTGCCGCCGCCGAGTCTTCTCAGACTCGGCATTGTCGTGCGGACGGCGCGTCCAAGGCACGCCAGACGAGACTTTGACCAGGCTGCTGCGGAGATCGTCGACCTATCAAGCGCCCAGCAGCTCCCGTCTCGACCAGGAGACGGCCCCATCTCAACGCCGGCACCAGATAAAACTGACTCAAAAGCTCGCTCCATGGAGCCGCCAACACCATGAGACCATGGCGGAACGCCCTTTCATCAAAGAGCCGTTTCGAGTGAAGACTCGGGTGTCGGACTCAACCGCAGCCTCGTTCAGACGACACGTTGTGCTAAAACGTCTAACTAATTAAGCTATCTCCCTTACCTGCCCGACTCGTCCCAGCTCCCGTGCCTTCGGGCCGTTTTGTGAGTGTTAATCCTCTACCCCCCACGCCATGCAACCCAGCTGTGCCTTTTTTTCCCCTCCTGGCGAAGTTGATACAGATGTCGAACTTCCGTGGCCTAGCCTAGGCGATCGCTCCTGCGGTTCTAGATGCTGGGAAGTGCCGGAGGATGAAGATCCTGCGCGATGCCGTTTTGGCCAAACGAAGCCACCAAGGATGGCGCGCATGAGGAAGTCCATCGCGATCGCTGCCGTCGAGCGTTGTAGTCTAACGTATTAGGCCAAGATTCTGCATGGGGGATATCTCAATTCATCAGCTATGCTCAAGCATCCGGCTCCAGCATCAGCCTGTGATCGTACATGCGTCGCAAAAAAATACCACGTGAACATCTCGTCTGCTCCGGCAAGGTCCAGTTCTATATGCGTTCCGATCCATCTACGCGTCCCATCCCAGATCCGGTCCGAAAATGCCAGGCGCTAGTCTGTCCTTTTGTGCACAACAAGAAAGGAAGAAAAGAATACGCTCATCAATGTCAAAATGAATCCAACCCCACCCCGTACTCCAGTCGTGTCCCTGTCTTGTCCGGTTTGGACGTGGGGACGCGAGGTCTTGAAGCTGGTGCCAGCGTCTGCCAGGCTCTTACAGCCGAACTCGGTTGCCCGTGATCTTGTACCAAATCTCCGCCACAATATCCTCCTTGAAGCGTTCCCACGGGTTGCGGTTGAGCCAGTAGCCAAACTCGCGGTAGTGGAACATTTCGCCCCAACAATCACGGCCCCACTCACAGCCAGCCATGTTGACCAAGAAGTCGTGGTCATGCTCGTTGTAGTGGAATCGCGTGTTGTTATGCTTCTTATCGTCGCCGCATGCGCCCGGCGGGAAGGCGTTGATCGTGCGCTGGGGGAGGAAGCCTGTGCCCTGCCGGATCCAAGGCTGGCTTTCGTATAGTTGCTCGAGGGCATCTTGCTCCTTGTGGTCCCATTCCATGTGCTTCTGCTCGTAAAGCACAGGATCCCACCAGATATCGAGTAGCCGTTCAGTCCAGGGGCTGCGACGGACGAGGAACGAGCCCAGGTTAAACCCGGCGCAGTCTTGGGAGAGGAGGAGGTTGATTGAGCTTGCTTGGCCATCGCCGATGGGGCTCAGAGCTACCTCGTCCAGATAGGGTTCCGTCGGGGGGTGGGAGATGTTCAGAGGGTTCCATTCGTTAATGTCGCGGTAGACCTTGTCCTCGAGGTTTTCCATGAGATGGTCCTGCAGAGGGAACGACAGCTCCATGATGTACGTATTCAGATCAAGCCACCAGAACCTGAAATGTCAGCGCGCGCACCCAAGTCGGGGCTTTGAGTAGACTCACCACTCAGCATCGGGGTATTTCCGCATAGTGGTCCGTAGGAAGTCGACCTTCTCCCAGCTTTCCCGCCACTCGTGCGCGTATCGTTTCTTCGTGCTCATGTCGACAATTTCGAGTTCGTAGCCCCATCGGTCAGCGTATTTGCGCTTGTTGCGTACACTATCGCGCTCGATCGCCCATTCTCTTGCGCCTTTCCATTCCATCACGCCTCCGCCCACGTTGGCCCCCAGAATTATAACGTATTTCGATCCGCTGCCGCCCCACGATGATCGCCGCCAGTAGTATGGTAATGCTGGTGATAAATTGTCAGCCTCGTGATCCCCTCTCAGTCCCGGCGCAAGCACTCACAGGAAGCATTGAACAATGTCAGAATGATGAGGACGATGAAAGCGATCAACAGTCTCAACTTCAACTTCCGGCCCATGCGCCCAAAGATGGAGCGTATCCTAGCGAACAACGGCACATTCTGATCCGCCCATCGTCCTCTCCCTAACTTTTCTCTTTGTTGATATGACGAGTCGCTGAAGCGTGGCAAGCTACTGGATAAACGGCGCAGATGTCGGTGGAAGAAGCCAGAGTTCTGGGTTGAGAAGGACGGGTATCCGTTGACATTGTGGTTTCTCATCCTTGCAGAGGATTCCCATTGCGCCTGTCCACCACTGATATGGGCCGGACTCGAACGTCCGCTGTTCATGTTCAGGCCAGGGCTGGACCACCCTCCGCCAGGAATCGGCGAGGGGCTGCGCGAAAGGGACATGCCGACGTTCGGTGTGCCTAATATTCAGAACATGGTCAGCCATGGAACACAGACAGACATCGACTGTGCGACGCTGTCCGCCAGGACCGCGGGCACCGCGCACATGGCGGCTACACAAGGGGACGCAGACGTACCTGGGACTGGGGTGAGAGGTGGCTGAGACGATGTCGGACGGGCTTTGGGGTTGTCGAGGGAGAGGAAGTTGCCGGACCGCTGCTCGCTGAGAGTCTGGCTCGCCGAAGAGCGTCTCCGATGATGCTTTGAGGCAGGTCTTCCGCTGAGGGAGCTCGACGAGCCGGCCTCGTCTAGAGTTGGCGGAGCCACGGCGACGGTTGGGCCGATGGTTCTGGGGGGAGGTCGGTCGGGGGACGCAGTCGTCGATATCGTGGTTGTAGGTTTCGGCAAAGAAAGAAGGCGGAGGGATTTGCTGTCTTCTTGTTGGTGGATCTGTATCTCGACGACGTTGGCGTGTCTCCCTTGGTGTTCAATAAAGGGAGTCGGCCACGTCGCTCAAGGTCGCAGTCGGTTGCAGTCGAGGTCGCACTTGATTGCGAAGGGAAGGGAGAATATTGAAGTCAAAAGAATTGAGGGGTGGGATGGCGTGCGCTTGCTCAAGGCTCGTATCGTATTATCGTCGCGGTTGATGTCGAAACTTCGTACTCGTCGATGGTACTTGGAGCTAACGAGGCGCGAGCCTTGGCGCTGCTGCAGGAGAAGCTTGGTGGCCGTTGAGTGTCTCTCTGAAGAGAGGCCAAGAACAAGTAAGATTAGGGTATAATGACCTATAGTCAATGCAGCGCCAAAGTATGCTATGGCCGAGGCGACGTCTTAAGGTTTCGTTTACAGAAGTCAAATCTTGAAGAAGAGGCTGAAGGGCCGCCTGTGGCATGTCAGTACTGCACCTCGAAGGCACTGAGTCGGATTGCGGGTGCAAATCTGCATTCGCTACCTTATCTGCACTGTGGCGTCCCCCACTTCGGGCTTAGGCTATCGCTGCTTTCAGGTCAAACGCACCACCATGGTGTCAGACATCGCGATTTAAATCGCGTCATTCGGCGCCCGGCTTAGAGCGGCGCTCTCTGGTCTAGGGGCCCTCAGCAGCTGGTCGCGGCCAAGACAGGCGCGCAGATGAGATTTCGAGGAATCGCGACGTCTCATTTCTTTCTACCAGCGCCCTTCTTCTTGATCTCATCTCGTCCGTCATGCGAACGTCAAACGTACATGCGGCCGTGGTGAAACCGTCCACAGAGCCGGGTACCGTATCGTTCGAGAAATGTTTGTCTGTCTTTCAATTCCTCCCGCATTCGACGGCGATGCCACGCCTCGTGCTGTGCTTGTTTCGAAACCTCCAACGACTAATTCGAGGCATTCCAGTGGGCTGCCTCAGGGATCCACCTGCCTGGCCTACCGTTTGCAAGCAGAAAGGCCGTTTGCCGGGCAATTTTACCCACTGTGCAGCTTGCAGTGGGCCTTGGCGCTCTCCCCTTTTGCTGATTGCTTGCTGACCGCAGCTGGGCATTTCTTCGAAGTGTAATGGTTCAGGGGCTCGATAGCTTCTTCGCTGACCACGTGCACGCAGCTAAAGCCCCAAGGTGCCGTGGCAAAGCCCGGCAGCCGAAGACACGGCCTCGAAGCCCCCTAAAAAGCTTTGTCCACCAAGGTTGGCGGTTCTCTGGCGATCTCGATATTTGACAGAGATCATCGCCTCCCGCCCTGGGGATTTGCGCGCAACTCCTCCGTTGGCAGCAAGAACCCCCACTTACCGATCCAACCCTGGCCCCTGGGCTTATCGATACCGCCAGACTGGCATGTCGGACAGCGTCTTGAATGCCACCCTCCACCATAAGCACAGCGACCGTGATGACGCTTACATACATGCAAGCAGAGATACTGCTGCCTCAGCTGCTGCCTCACGCCTCCTTCGGTCCTTCGGATCGGTTCGTTGCCGTCTTGCACGCGTCTCCTGCGTCGCATCCAATCCCAGAGACCCGGTCGCTTCACAACGGGCCGCGATAAATCACCAATCACGGTCCGTCCTGAGCTCGGCGCCTAGGTGCAGCCAATGAGACTCCCCGCACGCCTATTGACGGCGCCTATCTCATACAACCCTCCAGCCAAATCACGGTTTCTTCAGCAATCATGTCCACAACATGGCCAGGCCAGCCATTGGCGACTAGGCCTCGAAGCGCGGCCGTGTCCCAACACTTGGCTTTATTTAGATGCCTTGCCGCGTGTCAGGCCGAAGATGGCGTTAGTCGCGCCGTTTCCCGACGAACCAGTTGCGAGTGGATGGTTCTGTGTCGGTCTCGATTCTTCGTCTTGCCTTGACTTTCCTTCTCTTCATCTCATCTTCAGCTCTCTTTGGTCCTGTGATACGTTGAGGCTGGTCCCTCTTTTCCTATTGTCTCTCATTGTTCATCCTGCATTCGCAGCTCCAGCAGTTACTGGGCTCCAGGTTCTCTTTGTCGCTCATTCTTCCTCTCACGGTCACACCTTCTTGCAACCGCAAGAATTGCGTCACGAAAGCGAACATCTCCTCTCAGGATCACGAACAGCATGTCACTTTCTCTACATCCTGGACCATACTGAGAAATCCTTTTGCTTACGACGACATCTCCTCCCTACATCAACTGCGCCCATCACTACGACCAACAACAACAGCAACGACTGCCAAACGATAAACATTTCACTCATTACGAAGCTCTCACAATGAACTCCGCACACGAAACACAAATATCTCCAGGGTCATCGCGCCCTACAATAGATGACTGGGAACAATGGGAAGATGACGATGTGATCACCCCTATCGATCCGGACGAGCAGGTCCTGATCGAAGCACCATCTGCGCCAACAACCCGTTCAGCCAAATCGGTCAACTCCCGCGCGTCGAGGCAGCCAAGCACGAGGATGAAGCGCCTCAAGTCCAGGCACAGGCAAAAGGCGCAAAATGCGAAGGCGGGCATCAAGCTCATCACCGACATGACCTCGTTTCGACGACAAAATCACATCGCCAGCCAGCTTAGGACCCCGGATGGAAGGCCGGTCAAATTTGTCGACGCCGCCGCCCTACGTGCGTTGGAAGGGGAGCCAAGCTCGGCTTCTGTGGGCAACTGGAATTGGCTTAAGAGAGATAAAGGCAAAAGTCCGCTGTCGGCAACGCCTCGTACTGCAACTGCCCAGACGCCCGGGACCGAGCTAACGCCGGGCGACGCACCCATTATGATCGGGATCCAGTTCCCGTCCGAGGAAGAAGGATCAGTGCAAGAATCGGGTGTGACTCCTCGGTCCCAAGAGCGGTCTGGTCAAGATGGAACGCAAGGCCCTCCGCAACATCAAGCATCTGTTTGGTCACCGGACACCCCTTCCACTGCCTCCACTGCTACCAACTTCCGCCCGCCATTCAGCATCTATTCACAGGCGACAAACCTCACCGGCTCTAAGCAAGCCGCTGAAGATGTGCCTCCTGTACCTGCTGTCCCGTCCAATTATAAAAAGACTCACCATCAACGCCTCATCAGCCTAGAAATTGGCACCGGCGGCAACGGCGCTGATAGCCCAGATGATTCTGGCACACCTTGTACACTCTTCGAAGAAGATGGCAGCCCGAGCATCCCGAGGCATCTTCAGACCAAGGGGTTCTCGCCGGACAGCGCGACCTCGCAATCCAAAGGCTGGTGGGATCATGTTGTAACACCCTTCATGGACAAGCGCTTCTCTCACATCAGCCGCAAGACTAGACTCGAGTCGCCCAGGTCGCCTTTAGGCATCACGCAGACGAGCCCAGCCGAGAGCTACGTTAATGAGAAGGCGTCGGCAGGCCTAGCCCCAGTGCCTCACGCTAGCCCACCGCCTATTGTGCGGGCTCCTACTCCCAGGCGTACGCCAACGCCGGCCTCCGACGACGGCGGGCTTGTCACAGACGCAACAACAATCTCGCACGCGACGAGCGATAGCGAGAGCAATGCTAGCATCTCCGAAAAGCCCCAGATTGTTCTCACGCCATCGCTACCGCTAGGCACGCCGCCACCATACTCTCCGCCTCGACGTGCAGCCCAGAATGGCAGCAACGTACCCATCCGCTACCGTGCTCACTTTCCACCTGGACATCCTCTTCTTGCCCAGTTCCCCCCATCTCCTGCACCAGGTTCTCCCGGCTTGGCGGCCACCATGACATCCCAAGGAGCTACCCAAATGAGCGACATCCCAATCACACCCACAGTGCCAAGAGAGATGCCGGCACCGCCGGCCATGCCATTGCCACAGCGTCCGATAGGGACTTGCGTTCCCCAAGAGCATTCTCATTCCGCACGCGGTAGCCAATACAGCGTTGAGCGTGAGCGAAGGCGACATGAGAAGGAAGAGGCAATTGCACAAAAGCTTGGGGGTTTTTGGCGAGGCAGAGGCTGTATACCAGCGAGCGGTTGCTTTGGAAGGTCAGGACGCGAGGGTCGCAAGCGCAGGAGATGGTGCATTTGCGGCCTCGGCGCATTGCTGACTCTCATAATTCTTGCTATTGTCCTCGGTGTGACTCTCACCCGACCTGGGGGCTCCCCTCCTGAGGACACTGTCTGGCTCAATCTGACAAACTACCCACCCATGCCCACCGGCGTTTTAACGGTAGTTGGCAGCGACAACACGATCGCAAAGTCAGGATGTACCGAACCGTCGACAGCATGGAGTTGCTCGCTGCCGCGTGCGGATCAGGATTCCGTCAAGCCGTACGAGCCCAACCAGCCAACCTTCATCATGCAGATCCAGTGGGACAACAGCACGAAGGAGTCTTGGAAAGTGCCGAACGGCGATGAGCCTGAATCTATATCAAGGAGAGCGCCCGGGGCCACAACGGGCGCTGCAGCGGTGATCCGAGACGATCAGGCCACAGACTTTAAGTCACAGCCGAGTCCGCCAGACTATCAGGAGATGTGGTTCCTCGGAGACACGACAGATGGAATTAAGGATGACGCCAAAGCAGGCGAGCCGGCACCATTTTATATCAGTCTGTTGGAAGCAGTCGATAAGCCGGTCGATAATCCGGTTCTCACCAAGCGTCAAACGACTATTGGAGACGTGGATGTGAAAGACCTCGTCTCGGAACCCGATTTAGAAGACGACGGCACACCAGTCGAAGCTGTGATGCTTCCCACTCCCGTCCAACAGCCAGTCCGTCTCTTTGATCGCGGCCTCTCAACAGAACACTATGGCTTTTACACCTACTTCAAACGAACTATCTACCTCAAATCCGTCAATCAGACCGAGGAAGACGTACCTCTGGACGAGGATGGCGGTTGCACCAAGTCTGAGGCCAATTACCTCGTGACTTGGTCGCAGACCCGCATGCTTGTTCGAATTTGGACCCGGAAGCTCGACGACAATTCCAACCTGCTGCCTAAGGACGACAGCAATGAAGGGTCGCAGGAACTCGTCCGTCCAGGCACCATGCCGTACCCTGTGACCATCACGCTCGATACTCATGGTGGAAACCCAGAAGAGAAGTTTGTCTGGTATTGGCCGATGGATGAGCGGCAGAAGCTGGACACGGAGAATCCAAAATTACTGCCGAACGATATAGAATTTGGAGGCACAGTCATCAATCATCGCAACGGTGGCCAGGAAAGCTTTGGGGGGTTCGATGGAGGTTCAGGAGGCTGCAAGTGTGAGTGGGTGAACTGGACTTAGGCAACTCTGACTGAGCCTTGACGGGAAGTCTGGTTGTAGATACGAGCAAGACGTGCTCGTGTGAAGCCGAAAATGGAAACGGAATTGCATGGATACGGTGTTCTGACTTAAGGATGGTAATCTGATATGTAGCATAGTTGCGAGAAGCAGCAGATAAGAAGCAAACGTTTCTGAGCACATGCAGTAACCATGGCGCCGACTGTTGAAGTACTATCAAAATAATTGCGAGCGTCTAGTGACAGCGATCAGCAACCACCTAGTCTGATGTTAATAGCCCCAAAAGACAAGGTGTGATCTTCACCCCAACTAGACGGAAAGAAACACTAAGTCTCCTAGAGATTCCAAGTACCTGCTCAAACGATTTCGAGCCTTGCAAAAGGGATGTGTCGTTGAACATAACCCTGACTGGATTTGGTGTAGGGTAGGCTGCCACCATCAGGCGTCCGAGGCAGGTTCAGGGTCCAGAAAAAAAAGTTGTCCGGGGTCTTGGATCGCGACTCGAAGCGCGGCGCGCATCGCCACGTCCTACCGCATCGACAAGGCGTGAAAACCACCAATGCGCCCCTTCAGATGTAAAGCTCTACAACAGAGGCGGCCACTGGCCTGCCTGGCATCGAACCCGCGGCTCCCCCAACATCGTCGTCCCCTGACGACCCTCGCCCTCGAATCCTCGTGCGACGACAGCGCCGTCGCCATCCTCCACAAGGACGACGCTACCGGCACATTCACCCTCCCCTACAACGAGCGCCTCACCTCCGACCACCGCGCCACCCGCGGCATAGAGCCCATCGTTGCGGTGCAGGGCCACACGCGATCCCTCCCCCGCCTCCTCCACAGGTCCTTCTCCCATCTGCCGCACGCACCCGGGAGCTACGACGGCGCCGTGTGCTTCGCGCAGGATGGGTCGAGGAGGAAGGTTCCCGACTTCGTGACAGTCACTCGAGGTCCAGGCAGTCTGGCCAACTTGGCGGTCGGACTGAACATGGCCAAGGGACTTGCTGCTGCGTGGAACGTCCCGCTGGTGGGCGCGCATCATATGATGGCACACGCCTTGACGCCCAGACTAGTTAGGGCGTTGGACATGAAGATGCCGCTCGACGAGACGGACGGGGTGGCTGGAAAGGGTCTGACAGGCCCGGACTTCCCGTTCTTGACGCTGATGATATCGGGCGGACACACGCAAGTCGTCCACTCCAAGAGCTTGACGCAGCACCGGACCATCGTCCCAAGCCTAGACTCAGCCGTGGGCAACGTGCTCGACCAGGCCGCGAGGGACATTCTGCCCGCCGAGATCCTCGCCCAGACCGAGGACGTCAACTACGGCGCGTACCTGGAGAGGTTCGCGTTTCCCGACGGTGGGACGGCCGAGGAGTACGCCTTCTTCAAGCCGCACGCCACCCGGGGCGACGAGCTCTTCGACGAAGTTACCGGCTACGATTGGGTGCTGCCGCTGCCGCTGCGGGACAACCGGAGCCTGCAGTACTCGTTCTCAGGCATCGCCTCCAAGATCAAGACGCTCCTCAGGGACAGGGGCGCCGGCATGGACGTCGAGGAGCGCAGGGCATTCGCCCGGCACACCATGACGACCTGCTTCCGCCACGTCGCCAGCCGGCTCTGCCTCGCCCTCTCCAGCGACAAGCAGCTGAAGCGGTGCGACACCCTGATCGTGGCCGGCGGCGTGGCCTGCAACAAGTTCCTGATGCACGTGCTCCGCACCACGCTGCACGCCCACGGGCACAAGAAGATCAGGCTCGTCGTCCCGCCGCCGAGTCTCTGCATGGACAACGCCGCCATGATCGCCTGGGCGGGCATGGAGATGTACGAGGCCGGCTACACGACCGACCTGAGTGCCCTGCCCGTGGCGAAGTGGCCGATGGATGGGGAGCAGGGACTAATGGGCGTCGAGGGATGGCATAAGAACTGGGCAGGGTACACTGCATAGTTGCTGTGCCAAAGAACTGTACTATATATGTAGATCACACAGCATTGGGAGCGGGTTGCATTCATGGACTGGCATTGCACATCTCTAAATAATATTTGTTGTACACTCCACATGGTGTCTCGTTGCCTGCCTCTACTCCAGCTCGCTCGTAACGTTCGTAAACTCGCCCTTCTCGAGCTTCGTCTTCCAGAAGATCGGGTTCGTGTCGTTGAACCCGTGGTGCGTCCAGCCCTTCTCCTCGATGTGGTAGAGATTGATGTAGCCACCTGAGTACGCATCCCTGTGCGTCGCCGCCAGGATACTCCTCCTTCCCAGCTCGAGCGCCTCCTCGTTGCTCAGCTCGTACTTGTACTCGGCGTCCAGCACACCGTAGGCGAACGTCTGGCCGGAGCCGACGCAGAACAAGTTGCCCGCCAGCCGCGTGCCGTCAGAGTCGACGTAGTACAGCGCCGGACCCTCCTCGGGGGTGACGCCCGCGCACATGGTGCCCATGCTCAGGCCCATGCCCTTGTAGCTGTAGACCAGGTTGGCGAGAATCTTGGACGCCGCGGCGACCGAGATGCGGCGCTTGTGACGCAGCTCGTGAAGACGACACTGCATGCCCAGCCAGGCGAGCCAGAACTGACAGTCGGCGGCTCCGCCGGCCATGGTGCCGAGCAGAACCTTGTTGACTTCGATGACCTTCTTGACCGTCTGGGAGGCGATCCAGTTGCCGGCCGTGGCGCGGGAGTCGGTCGCGACGATGATGCCGCCTTGGAAGCGGAAGGCGAGGGTGGTGGTTCCGTGGGCGAGCTTGATGGGGCAGTCGGGGTTAGAGCGGTCGTCGGTTGCGGCGCGGAGCCAGGACGCGGGCTGTGCAGATGTTAGCGAAGCGCGAGAGTACGCTTTGGAGGTGCGAACGGACCTGGGAGACTGGTGGCATGGCGAATTTCATGGAGAGATGGTCGGTCGGGTTCATGAGGTCCTGGCATTCATCCTCGAAGGGATCCGTCTGCTCAGTGACCGGGCGGCTGTACTTGCCCACGAGGGCATCCATCTTGGCGGACGTTTGTGGTCGATGTTGCAGGGACTGTGGAAAGAGAGCCGGCGGTAAGATTGAGAGCAGGGTCGGGCTGGCGACTGGTCGATGTGCGTCGTTGGTGGCGGGCAGCGGTGATGAGGTGAAGTGGGAGAGCTCAGGCAGCTTCCGCGTCGTCACTGAGGAGCTCGAGCGTGGCTCACCGTTGTGGCTCAACGTGGTGGGGTAACGCCACACCCAAGACGGCTCGCTCATGACGCCTCAAAGTCGGCTCACTCAGCGTCAGGTGTGCTTTGGGGCTGTTTATGTACGGATGGTCTTTTACTTTATCTTCACTGCACTCCTTACAGCGTATGTTGAAAGGGCTGGTCGATGGCGATTCCATAACACTACAATAATCTCGCAGCGCGGTGGCAGTTTACTGTGGACATTCGTGAATCTTATTGAAGTACTCATTCATACTGAAGCTAACACTAGGGAAAATCTCAAGGGGATATCGAAGGAGCACAGACACCAGCCACGACCATAATAACCATCCCGCCCCTATCCTTCAAATTTTGCCTTGTGCCTGCGCGAAACAACAGGCCTGTCCATACAACATTACTAAAGGAAATGATAAGCACCAAACGTGTCCAAGGAGAAATGCGCAAAAAGTCAGCAAATCAACAAATGTGCCAGATCC
Source organism: Sordariomycetes sp. S80-01Y (assembly GCA_037042185.1). Lineage (NCBI taxonomy): Eukaryota > Fungi > Ascomycota > Sordariomycetes > Sordariomycetes sp. S80-01Y. Next base: position 1,741,723 of record JAXQJY010000032.1, read on the forward strand.
CTGCATGCCCGGCGGTTAGGCCAAAGTGAGGGATCGACTCCGCATGCCGCCCTTCTAGGACGGCGTCCCCTCCCTACTATTACGCCCGGCATCGCGCTTGCTGAGGAAGCTACGACGGACGTGGGAGCGAGGGCTCTCGGTCGAGAGGTTGGACGTCTCGGCGGGTTGGTAGGAGCTCTTGACTGTGACAGTGCCGCTGCCGACGGTGAGATCCTTGGAGGAGCCGGAGTTGCTCTCGTCGACAAAGTAAGCGTGCTCGCCAAGGTCATCATCACTGCCGAAGGTGTGGTCGCCTTTAGCCTCGATCTTGAATGTCGTGTCGGGGGCGCACATAGTCTTAAAGGATTGATCGAATTGCCACTGGCCGTCAGAAGATTTAAAGTGCTTTGTCTTGCCCAGGACTTTCTCCTTGGGGGACATCTGGGTGATCTGGATGTAAAGATCTGAAGACGGAGGGAAGCCAGAAGCCCCAACAATAGTGATGTTAGCGGTGCCACTTCCAGGAACACCCGGCTGGCCGCTGCGAGTTGAAGAAGCGCCAAAGCTCTTTGTGCGGCTGTGGTTGTTGGGTTCGTTGCTGGTCGTCGGACGTTCACTCGGAGACTCTGTTCCACCACGGGTACGGCTGGGGCTATCAGCACCATTGGTAGTGATGGCGGGCACCGAGTTGTTGGAAAATTCATCCTCGTCCTTCTTGCCAAACAGTCCGCGACGTAGGAAAGTGGCACCCTTGCCGACACCGGAGCCAACGGCTCCAGCGACTGCAGCGCCACCCTTGATAGGCGCACCAGCCACGCCTGTAACGATACGGCCGGGAGCTGCAAAGGTGCCAGAGAAGGTAGATGTGCCTTGTCTGGTGCGACGAACGTAGTCAGGTCGGAAGAGCATGCGTACCCGCAAGGTACCCGACTTGCCATCCAAAATCAGCTTCGTCTCGGTCGCTTTGAAGGGGTCAAGAGACTCCAGGTTCACATGTGCCGCACCCAAGAAGTCAGGCTTGTCGGCAAAGTCCCAGTCGTAAACTTTGACGACCATCTGAGCAGCCGTCCTCGACGGGACGTCCACCTCAAAGTATTCGTTCCAAGCCGGATGCAGGGTCTTCTTCTGCACCTTGGTCTTGTACACCTCGACTTCGTTGAGTTCAAACCTGCAGTAAGGATCACTCTTGCCGTTGCGGTCGGCCGAGGGCAGGTCCTGGGCGTCGAGCACATCCACACGCAGTTTGCCCATGTTGTTGATGCTCTCGCTCGGGTCGAGTGACATCCTCAAGGGCACATATTTGAGGCTGACCTTGACCCAGCCAGCTCGGCCGTCCTCAGCCTTCAGCTTCAGGGTAGTAGGGTTGTTCTGAACTTGTTAGCTATTATCGCGTCAATGGGAGAGTAGTACTCACCAAGCACTGCTTCAGCGTATCGATGGTGTTGCCACTGAGAGATGCCAGAGTGTCGTCCTCATCGTCACCCTTCTTGCGCGCCTTGATAGTCAACCTCGAGAACTCGAGTTCACGAATGACGCAGTCACCAATCTCCTCGAACTTGTAATTGCGCTGAGGAGCCTTGGATGAGACGTACGCAGGATACATGTAGTCGTCGACGAAAACCTCAAGCTGGGTTTGACTCTCGGGCATCTCAGCCTCCATAAGTCTGAAGATGAGCAGGCCGCTTTCGTGTCGTAGGAGCTCCTCGGGGCTGAGTCGAAGCTTGGGTCGCTTCTGTTCAACAGAGGGCTTACCTGTTGTTGTGGGTGTCGGTGGGGTTTCCGACTCACCGTCCCGCGACTTATCGAGGCTGGCCTTAAACTTGCCGGCGTTGCTGGATCGGTCGAGCGAAGCTCTGCCCTTCTCGCTACCCTGATCCACGGAGTCCCTCGGCTTGGCATCGGCATCTGCCTCCTCTTCCTCATCCTCGGGATCGGCCACGTTTAGGCAAGGATAGAAGGCCGCAGTGTAGGTTAGAGTACCCTTGGCAATACCCTTGCCGTGCAAGCGCAGACCTTCTTCGCGAAGTTTCTTCTGATCATGTACCTGGAATTCGCCGTTCTCTTCATGAACGTAATCACCGGCAAACAGCTCAACGAGACCCAAGCTGCGATCCTTACCCAGCTTCTCAGTGTCCATGACCTCGAGTGTCAGCTTGTCGCGCGGCGAGTGGATCGGGACGTAAAGGACCTCATCCCATTCGGGGTTCAAATCATTGCGGAAAGTGACTGTGCGGCCTTTCTCAATTCCAGAGAGCAGAACACGCGTGTAAGGATCCGACTTGCCAAACGCTTCGAAGTTGCGGAGATCGGTGGCCTTCTTGAAGTGGAAGCGCATAACACCAATAGGCGGGACGTAGCCGCCAGTGCCAACGACACCCGAGATGGCGACTGGTTTCCACTGTGCGGTCATGTTGATGCGACCAGTGCTGGCGCCAGCTAGGTGGTACCACTCCTTGCCTTGCTCCATGCACTCCAGCATCTCGTCCAGTTTGATCTGGTACTTGCCGAGGACCTGATCTCCGGTGAGGTCGCGGTCATCCTTAACAGTAACACCGAGCTTAGCCTTCTTGCGATCAGTAATGAGGATTTCCTTGGACCCGTTATCCCAGATGGGGTTGTTTGTTCGCTTGAGCTTCTTGGTCTGGTGCACCTCCTTTCCGTTGAGGAACATGGTGGCGTACGGGTTGAGCTGGCCGACCAAGCTCTTGGTACCGTCGAGATCCTTGGCTTGCTGTACACTGAAACGGAGGATACCCTGGTTAGACTCAGGCGGCGGCTCCTCAATGCCGTCCTCGTTCTTCGTCGCCTCGAGGACAGGGAAGAAGCGGAAGTCGCAGGACAGGGTACCACGAGCCTTGCCGTCTGTGATAACTTCGAGGCGCTCGTTCTCGTGGACGTTGAGCTCCTCGAGATTTTCGAGTTGGAAGGAGCCGACACCGAGCATCTTGGACTTGCGGAATTCGTTCTTGTCGTAGACTTGAATGTCGAGCGAATCGTTGAACGAGTTGATAATTATGTAGTGGGTCTCGTTCCAGCGCGGGTTAGAATTGTCGGGGATAGTCTTGGTCCTGGCAAGCTCGGTGCGCTGGTTGACAGTGATGGAAGCGTACGGGTCAACAGTGCCAGCGAAGTTGTCTGTATTCTTGAGGCCGTGTGCGCCATGAAGCGTCACAGCCAGGACACCGATAGCTTGGTCGACGGGGTTTCCAGCAAGCATCTTGGCGACCTCAATGGGGAACGTCTTGGGCGCGTACATCATAGGAGCAAGGTTGCCGTGGATCTGCTCCTGGATAAAGCTCTCAAGGCCGGGGATGAAGTTGATGTCGAAACCGAGCGTGTCACCTCCCAGTGGTTTACAGACGTAGTCAATCATCGGGCGCTCCAAGAAGCACATCTCGACCCTGTCAATATGGGGGAATGGGATCTGGAGCTTGATCTTCAGCCTCATGATGCCAGAGAAGGCCATATCCTCCACGATCACGTCTAGACCCTTGCTGATCATGGCCTTGCCAACGCGAATCTCAAGCACGACCTTGGGGTTGATCTTGTTCTTGACCTGGCGAGCCGTCATGTCGGCGGTATCATTGGGGGTGAAGCTGAATTTCCAGTCCATAATGACAACATCATCTTCGGTCTTGGGGTAGGTCTTCACGTGCTCCATACGAGGAGGCTTGGTGCCCAATGTGAAAGTCTTGAGCTTCAAGCTGTCGAGAAAGGAGGGTGTGGCAGTGCTCAAAACCTGGTCAACCGAGTTGATGACGGTCTGCGCGAGCACGGGTTGGTAGATGGGCCAGAACTTGACCAAGAAGGAGTTGATCCACTCAAGCGATTCGTTATCGTTCTCGAGCTTCTTGAGGGCCATCTCGCGCCTGATGTCGTCACGGAAGTTGCGTCGCACTCTTCGTAGAGAGGTTCTGTAGTAAGTTCCGCAGCAGGCCATGACGATCATGACCCAGCCGAGGCCACCCCCTATCACCGCCACCAGCCACGACGACAAACAGGCAAAGACAATGATGGCGGTATTGTGATACCAGTCGCCGTACAGCGTGTCGGGGAGCTTGCCCTCCATCCAGGTGGCATGGTCCAACAGGCTCTCGCCCTCGGTGAGCTTCTCGCCTATAGCACCAAACTTGGGTGCCCAGCCTGTTCTAGAGAATGGGGGGTCCTTGGCTTCAGGATCAGCGTCCTTGACCACATTGCCCTCCGCGTCCTTGGCCACGTCAATGACACCAGACTTCCCCATCTCGGGCAGATCCTCAACCGGTCCGGTTCCATCGTCGATGTCGGAAACGATCGCGGCGGCTTTGTTCTGCTTGCGCAGTTCGGGGGGGACAGCCTAATGATCTCGGTCAGCTTCAGGCTCTCGCGACGTTCAACACACGCAACTTACAGCTTGCGCCTGCCTCCGCTTCTCCTCAGGCGAAGCATCAGGGTCGAAGGAGAAGGCAGCCACGCCCGCATTCCTAGACTGCTCAACGATCTCCTTCTGGGCTGCATCAGCAGTCACTGAGCTATTCGCATCTTGGGCAGCCTCGACGGCGCCCTCGGCTTTGAGCTCGGCCGCGTCTTTGGAAGACATGGCGTCTCCAATGGGCCACTGGAGGTTGCGTGGCGGTTGACCAGCTATGGATGCGATGCTATGCAATTGAGTCGGCTGGGAAGCGTCCAACGATCCAAGAATGCGCGGACGAGCACAGAAGTACCTGCTCGAGCTCTTGAGGCGCTCTCGGAAGAAGTTGTCGGGTGCACTGCGTCGAGGCGTCGAGCGAAGTCAAGGTAATGGAGAGCAGGATGGTGGAGGGAGGACGGTTAAGCTAGTTGGAGTAAGATAATATTGGGACGAGACTGGGTCAAGGTAGCAATTGAGACATAGAAGAGGTGTGGCTGGCAGACTGGGACCCCGCTGGGTGGGCAAGTAAGGTACCTTAGCTCGATGGACGCTTCAGTGAGCTTCAAGAGCACCTGAAGGGCGGGGGAGCAGAGGGCAGGTGAGCGGAATAAAGAGTGTTGGTGGTGGTGAAGACGCCAGATCAAGAAGCTCGAGGTGCAGGACTGCTGAGGCCGGAGCCCTGTACAGCTGAAGGGCGACGTAATGGGCTCCAATGACGCCGCAGGTGGCTGGGATGTCGGTAGAGGTACCTGACCACATAGGGCATTTTGGCCTAATTTGAAGTGTAGGTACCTGCTCCGTGCTTTAGCTGGGATCTTGGTCCGCAGGCGGGGCGCTGGTCGGTTAGATCGCTCCATTGCGATCTGCACAGACCACAGACCATGTCGTTGATTAAGGTACTATCATGAACAATTCAGCAAACAATTAGACACTCCAGCCGACAGTCTCACGTTGAGCTACAGTCAAATCAGGGTTGCGAGGCGCTGCCGAGGGATTGCGTTCCTCCCTTGTCCGGGAATCAAGTTTCTGTGCTGCTTTGTGCCGGGTTACCTCACCTCAATCTCCCACGGGGCGGCACTGCCAGTGGGCGCCCATCCCATGCACGCCATGCGCCGTCGTTCCCAAGCTTGCATCCCATCGTGCTATTTATTCAGCTACCCAGGAATGCATCTCCAGTGGCCATTGTCCAGATTCCGAGCAGCAGCAGGGCTTGGTGCCTGATCGTCGCACCATCATCATTGCAAACCGGGCGCAGCATCCCGTGTTGCAAAGTCCCTGGAGCCAGGGCGCTGGGATGGCCAGTCCAGATCGTCGTCAATCCTCGGTCTTCAGCTCCCTCCGGCCGAGGGATCTGGCGCAAGCCACCACGCGATGCAGACTTCAGTGGAACCGCCGAGATCTTGGTGTTCGCAGCACTTAAAGACTCAGCTTGGCGCGGGAAATAGTCTGCAACATGGGAAAAGGGCAGAGGAATGGGTACCTGAGAACGTGTCGTGCCGAAAGTCAGTCCTCCACCCGCTTATCACGGCGGTGGGGATCGGCGGTTGGTTTGCTGCATCGGGCGCTGGGGGAAGGAGGGCGATCGGAGGGATCCGTGGCTGTTTGATCGTTTGTGAGATCAGACAAGCCTGCTCATCAAGGGCTTGGACGCTGCGTCTTTTCACAGTCGTAAAGGCTGCCCATTCGAGAGTTTGGTGTTGCTGGGACAGGTACCTCGATCAACCTAGCGCAGCCCACTTGCCGATGGTCACCGCCGCAACCAACGCATCATGTCTTACTCTTGCCAGCGTCCTACAGTGCAACCACTCAGAGTACCTATAGAAGCACTCACTTGCTGGCCCGAAATTAGCTCTGAGCCAAAAAGATCCGAATTGTTGTGACATTCGGCTGTCTATGAATTAAGTGCAACACCACCCACCCACCCATGCAAAGCCTGGCCTAGAGTAGGATGACCTGGACGCCTGGAATGCATTCCCAATCTCGGTACGCCGTACAAATGAGTGAGGATATCAGCCTGCCGCTTCCCTCCACATGCTCCAAACTCCGTCCCGACAATTTCAGTAAGTTCAGTGTAGTGAGTGTCATGATTCGTGCCCGCCCGCCTCATGTCGAATACGCCTGGACTGTCCTTTGGTCAATAGCCAAACCCGTCATGCTGATGCACAGGACATCGTCCTGGATGGTTCACAAACCACGCCTGAATACAAGATCGGTGGAAGCGGCATAGACACTCCAGCCGTGCCATCTGAACACCAACCGTAAACTCCTCTAGACATATCGTGCACTCAGCGTCGTCGACACAGTCCTTCTCCGTGGCCGGGTAGGTATACATGCCCGTTCTTCGGGGAGCAGCGGCAGGCTCACCAGGTTCGCTGCCAGCCCCTGGCCTGGGGCTTCCGTATGTGCTGTGTGATTGTATGCAACTGTTTATATGAGACTCGCGGGCAGCCTCAAAGTTCGGCAGGGTGCGAGATGGGAGTTCCCGATGGCAGATAGGGCACTCGTCTTCCTCTGCAATCTGCGGCGTCGGTGGCAGATCCCGATGTCGGGATGATGATGGCGCATTTCGCAAGGAGCTATACCGGGTTGGATACGATGGGGCTGATCTGCCTGTGGACGAGATGTAGCTCCCTGGGTGGGGACGACGTGAGGAGGACCCCGGGATAGCGTGCGTGCCAGGGCTCATTGTGATGCTCCTGTTCCGAACTTGGAATGGGTCATGGCTCGGTCCAGCCATGACCATGCCATATCTGTTGGTAGGAGTGTTTGCTCCGAATCCACCTCCGATGCTACTTCTGGATCTTTGATGGGAGCTCCGAGGGGACAAAATCGTCGGGGTCGTTGAAGTTGAGTTTTGTGGCGGCTCTATGTTTGGATCGGGCACGCAGGGGTTACAGAGCCGCACCCTTTCGCCCCCTGACATGCCGTTGACGTCGATGTAGCCGACACCCAGGCTATCCATCAACAGGCTTTGTGACATTGGCATCTCTGAACCCGGGGGGCGCACAATGTACTGATGTGGTATAATGATTCGATGTGGCGAGCACGCGTTGCAGACCACTCTGCCGCACTTTCTGCAGTGATGCTTCCGGACGAAGAAGCTAAATTGTGTCTGGCATATCGGGCAGTAGGTTACCTCGGCGTCGGGAACCCACCTAGGGGGCCCGGCATCTGAGGGCCTCCTACTTGATGCAGGACCTCTTTGGCGAGGTGCTGGTGGCAGCGCATGCCCATGATACCCGGGAGGATTACCAGACAGTCGGTTGTGATCGCCTAAACTAGGTCTTGCAGGCAGAGGCGCCTCAACTGGCGGTCTAGCCTCTCGGCTCGCAATACGTTCTGGAAGTATGACTCTACCCGTCGGATCCGCGTTCGGTTGCGGTTCCGCAACGCTCCAGCTCGAATGTGTGTTCTCGCCAAGGTGGTCCATAGTGGCTACAGAGCGTTCGCCTCGGGTATCGGCCGGACTGGCTGGATCTTGCGCAGCCTCCCAGTTCTCGGTCGTAAGTTGCTGAGGGAGCTCTGGCGTACTTGTGTCTGATCTATCTCTCGCACTGCGCAGACTCTCAGGCCTCGAGCTGTCTTGGCTTGTCGTTGCCTCGCCTCGCAAGTCTCCTTCGCTCCGTGCTGTACCTGACGGCTGCCCCTCCTCATCAATCGGCAACCGTCTCTCTATTGTATGCCCTGGACAGTCAAAATACCCCTCACATTCCTGATGATAAAACGTATCAGACTTCCACGCACACTCTGTCGAATTTCTGCTCCTAACACTCCTATCGCTCATCGTTCGCGAGTGCACGGAGCTGGAATCTCTATCGTCGGTAGACTGGCCTGGCAGAGAGGAGGCAGCGTCGTCGGAAAGGCTGGCCATGGTAGCGAGTTTGACATTAGAGCGATGTTTCTGGAAGGGTGGGGTTTTGATGACAGGACGCGAAGCTTCCTTGGTGAGGACGTGTTCGGTTGATGGAAATGTAGGCTCTGCGCTCGAGGGTCGCCTCGTCGGGCGCTAGGGTGAGTTTCGAGGAGGCAGCGACTCGTGCGACCGTTGGCTGAATCAGTCATGCATGGTAGGAGCTCATGACTAGTAGACACGACTAAGGGGGTCGCTGACAATATGCTTACTGGACGACCGGCGAGAAGGCAGATGCTATTCGCGATGTTTGACTTTCTGAGGGGGAAGACACGCGACCTTGCGTCACACAGGCCCGACGCCATTATCGCGGCCCACATCCCTTGCCTCAGGCTTATCATTCCCGCCGGGCCGCCCCCTTGGTGCGTTAGTCATCACGATCCTAACGAGCAACTTCCACTCTCAGCCAAACCAACTTAGGCCGAACAACTACTGCTACTACTACTAACTACTAGTGGTAGTATTGACAATGTGCCAAACGCATACTGGTTGCTCGAGGCGGAAGTGGCAAACGCGAGAGGACGCTAATATGTATTCTGGAGTGATCGTAGGAAACCCATCGCGGCTCAATTCCGATGCTGTGGGGATGTACTAAGTAAGCCGATTTAGGTTGAAGTATTGCCATCCACCCCCGCGGCGCTCGATTCCACCATAGTAAGATAAGCACGTGCGCACTTTCCGGGACAGCAGCAGCATACATCGTCTTCAGCACCGCAAATCTACCATGAGCTCAGCTCCAGTGATACTGGTTACCGCTGGGTCAGCTGGATTGGGTCTAGCTACTGCCACCCTCTTCGCGGAGAACGGCTGGCGAGTGGCCATCAACTATGCCAACAATAACCAACGAGCAGCAGAAAGTCTAAAAAGTCTGAAGCAAAGGGGAAATTCTGGCAATGATCAGGACTTCGCAGCTATACAAGCAGACCTGGCACAGCGCTCAGATATTGACCGTCTCATCAACGACGTGTTGAAAACATTCGGGAGACTAGATGCTGTCTTCTCAAATGGAGGCTACACGAAGCCAAGAGACATTAATACGCTAGAGGATAACCTGTGGGAGGAAGACTGGGACGCGTGTTTCAATGTCAACGTCAAATCACACCTGTGGCTGATGGCTGCTGCCAAGGAACACCTCGAGAAGACCAAGGGCGCCTTCGTCACCACCTCTTCGCTTGCTGGAGTTACAGCGAGCGGTAGTTCCATGGTACCTTGGCTCCCTTTCTTCATGCAGCGATATGTGCTGACGACGCAAAGGCTTACAGCGTGACCAAAGCCGCGCAGATCCACCTGGCCAAGTGTCTCGCAAACGCTTGCGGCCCCAACATCAGAGTTAACACAGTATCTCCAGGGTTAATGTTAACCGTAAGTTAGTCACCAACGCAGCAGAAAGTAGGCTGACCAAGTCTGTTCAGGACTGGGGCCTCTCAGCGTTCTCAGAAGAGAAGCAAGCGGCGCACCAAGAGAAGACAAAGCTCAAGCAGCTCATCACCGTTGACGATGTTGCGCAACAGGTTCTTTGCTTTGTCAAGTCCAGGGGCGTGACGGGGGCCAATGCGATTATAGATGCTGGCGCGTCAATTTGAGTAATTAGCACTAAATGCCAGCTGGTCCAGATCCTGGAGGCCGCCAGCTGGATGAGCCAAGACGACGATGCTTCTGTAGGCGAGGTTAGGGATAATTACAGAGTTCTCGGGACTGCATCAGCACCCAACAAGAAGACAATCCATGAATCAGTGCGAATCAAGTCCTTCAGACGAGATGGCTCATGCCGACCCGCTTGCGACGCAACGCAATAAGTCTTAAACCGGCGAGGCCGAAACTGAGGCGTCGTAAGCATATGCGATAGTGAAGTTTCTGCTGTGCCGTCTTGAAGTCGTCGGATGCCAAGGCTGGCTTCTGGACCCTGTTGGAAACACGCGTACTCATCTTACGACGATGCCAGGTCTGCGCTCTGATAGGTGTTTGCCGGCGGTGCGCTGCGCTGAACTCAAATTGACGATGGAGAGACACTGGCAGCTATCTTAGACGCGGTAGGGCTGAGCAGAGCCGCCATTGGCTCGAGGGTTTCTTGTCAAGGCCGTCCTTGTCTGTCAAGCACCGTTGGGAGCATCGACCTGAATCTCGCCATCAGAGTGAAGGGGACGATGGGAAACCTCAGCGGCTGGACTTGGGACGCGTGGCATTCATCGGGATCGAATTAACGACCGAGCTTGCGTTCCTGAGGGCTTGGCGCACTCATGGTACCCCGGATAGGACCCCGCTCAATGCTCGATGACACCAGCAATGGCTGGCGGACTGGAAGGTCATTGCCCAATGCTCGCCTCGGCGCGAGTGCTCGTTGTCCTGCGCCAAGTCCCTCATGACCCCCTCATCCCGACAGCGACGAGCTCTGCCGGGAGGAGTGTAAGTGACGACCAGAAATATATGAGGGCACCCCGAAACAACAACGGTAAATGAGCAGCGTCCTCGGCTGATAACGATGCGGTCAGTCAAGCCACGGACTCACGGCGACTCGGAGACTGGTGCCGCTAAAAAAAGGACCTCCATTTCGAGGCCGAGAGAGGGTCTGCCAAGACGTGTACGCAACCCTCCGTCCGAGGGAAGCGGGAAGAGTCATGGGGACTGCTGATACAGAACCGCCCCAAGGCCGGTGTTAAGTGTGGCACAATCGAAGGAAAGAATCTTCTCTGGCCACGGCAGACCTACCGAACGTAAACATAATCAATTGCTGTGTGTGTGAAAGGGGTGAGCAGCCAGCCAACTCGAGGTGGCAGGCATGCGGAGGTCAGATCGGAATTCGGGGAAGACACTACGGCAGCGACAGCGGCAGCGGCAGCGGCAACGGCAACAGCAGCGAGGCTGGCAGTGGACGGGAGGCTCAACAAACGGCAGAAGTCCAACTGAAGAGCAAAAAGTGAGGTCATGCGGCCAAGCAATGGGCGAGAGCGGCAGAATACGCGTGAGAGAAACATCCGACCTTAATATATAACCTTAGATCCCCTCGCATGCTGTCTAGGGTCCTGGCGATCGAGGACTGACTGGGACTGACAGAGGCCGCGCCGTGGTGCAGAAAAAGAGCTTACGACGACTTTACAGACAGCCCACCTTGGGCGCCGCGAATCTGCACTGACGGGCCCTTTGACGCCCCTGTTCCCTCCAGTTGACGTCGGTCCTAGTACGACGACACTTGTCTTCCTTTTCCAATCCTGATCTACGCCTTCTTCCTCCCTTCTATATCCGTCCGCCATACGCGTGTCGCCTCAACCCTCATTGCGAACCGGAACTGCGCCCTGCTGCTGCCGTAGCCGACGCTCACGCCAGCTCACGCCAGCTCTGCCTTTTGCCCTTTGCCTTTTGCGCCGCCCATGTCGGTCCTGCATACGGCGCCTCTGCCAGTGCTGGGCCCACTGCTGCCCCGTGGATAGCACTCCAAGTTCCCGTTCCAGCGCCAGCGGGAGTCCTCTCAGGCTGAGGCTCCTGACTGACCCTCTGTCCGGCTTCACCACAGGCACAACTTGAACCTTTGAGATGGCCGGCCCTTCTCTCTCCCATATCTTAGATGACCCTCGCCCGACCTCTGGACGCGATTTTTACTCGACGCCGCCCTCGCAGGGTCATCGCGATTCGTTTCGCCCGTCTTCGCACCACCACCAGCGCTCAGACACGGCGCCTGTGGTTGGAGCTGCTGTTAGTCCCAATACGCGTAATCTCACCACGAGTACGCCCGCCGTCACCCTTCCACCACCAACGCCCTCCAGCTCAACCCTCCAAGTTCGTCCCGCGCCCGCTCCCACGCCTACTTCTCTGAGTCAATCGCCTTTGCCAACTGCTGCATCTTTGACTTCGGCCGCCTATCGAGCGAACTCTCCATTATCCGCCTCCGCACCTGCGCCGCTCGGCGCAACCTCCGCGTCCACCACCACGAATCACTCCCGCGGCGCCCACCATCGCTCCCACAGCCAGGGCCACGATGCGAGCCCAAGCCGGCACCCTGCCGTCGCAGCGGACTCGAATGCGACCGACTCTGCGTCCCCTGCTCTGAACCAAGGTGGCAATGCTAATCGCGCCAATAATCACGATGGCAAGAAGATGTACGCTTGCAACTTCTGCTTCTCCAGCTACAGTCGTCTAGAGCATCTCAAGCGACACACCGATACACACACACATGGACGGCGCTTCCAGTGCGCCTGTGGCAAGGCTTTTGCTAGGAAAGATCTTCTGCGACGCCACGAGTTGAACCATGATGTCAACAACCCGTCCAAGAAGAGGCGTCGCACAACCACCTCGCCCAGCGCTGGGCGAGTGTCCTCGGCCTGCAAAGCCTGCTCGGCTGCTCGAGTCAAATGTTCGGATGTCAAGCCGTGCGCGAGATGTGTTCAGCGAAACCTAACGTGCGTATCAAACGACGGGCATTCAAACGCAGCAATGCATCTGATGCACCTGTCGGCAAATGCTCACGCTGACAATAACGACACCAACAACAGCTCTCCAACCCAGCAGAATGATGGCGATAGCCCGAACAAATTGGCCAGTGGAACGACCGACTCCCACTCGCTGGGCACAGGATCCGACCCCCGCTCGACTGCACAGCCTCAATACCATGAGAGGACCACCAGCAATCATGGAACTCTTCCATCGCTTACCAAACCACCGAGCCATGATCTCAGTGAGTATATCCCTACCCAAATCGAAGACCGTGCTGCCCTCTCGGTCGAAAATACTCAGCCTAGCCCGTTGCAGAGACAATTGAGCTGACCACGCTAGCATGTACAGGGCTGCCCGACTACCCACCACCGCCCACAGAGTTGGAGCCAGCTACCAGCGCCATGGACCCCAACCGCCTGCCCTTCTCTGACTTTCTGCGTGATGTCTTGTACGAGACTTCGACAGAGTCCAATCGCACTGGGCCTATCCAGGGCTTGACTGTTCTCGACTTTTGCGACCATGGCAACCTGCAATTGAATGATGACGACTTTGCCCTGCTTGATCAGTGGACCGTCGAAGGCAACCCGGCCTTGTCTCAAGGCTCGAGGTCAGGCGCTGGAACTCACGGTCGAGGTAGTTCCTCTGACATGGCTCAAGTTCGCCAAGACTTGGTCAAGATGTGGACTAACTCGACTTGGAGTGAGCGCAATGCCATCGCCGCCGCCAACGGCTCCGATAGCTCGGGTACCAGGGATAGGATGGAGCGGATGACTTCAGAACGTCTTGAGCATTCGGCTCGTGATCGTGTCCTTGCCATGGTTCTTAGGACGAACAGTCAGAACTCGACAATGCACCGCATTGCATCCTCGTTTCCCTCGGTTGATGTGATGGATCTCTTGATCCAGAACTTCTTGTCGGCCATGGCCAGCCAAGCTTCTGAGTGGATTCACTTCCCAACCTTCAGATTGAACGCTCAATCTCCCGAGTGGATTGCAGTGGCTGCTGCCGCCGGCGCTGCTCTGTCGCCCGTCCCTACCTTGCGTAGGTTCGGGCATCTGCTGCAGGACGCTGCCCGCACTGCCCTGCCCACTCAATTCGAGGATACTCGCACAACCATTCGCGATGTCTCCCTTGTGCAAGCCCTTCTGCTCATCCAAGAGATTGGTTTGTGGAGCGGCAATCGACGAAAGATGGAACTCGCCCAGGGTCACATCGGCATTCCGGTCACCGTAAGTTGAACATCTCCCGATGGACGGTCATTCACTAACATTGCCAGTTGATGCGTTATCGCAGCAAGTTTCAGAGATCTTCATACCCTGATGTCGCCGTTGAGCCTCAAGATGAGGGTACTGAGCTGGAGGCGAAGTGGCTCAGATGGATCGACCGCGAACAGTGGAAACGGTACAGTATCCAGCCAGCCTTGCGAAGCCATTGACTAACGACCGCAGTCTCGTCTTTCACTGCTTCTTGAAGGATTCTCAGTGCTCCATGACCACATTGACGAACCAATCAGTGTCCTACGCAGAGCTGACTCTGCCTCTTCCGGAGCCGAGGGAGTTGTGGCTGGCAAGAAGCGCGGCTGAGTGGAAGGCCGAGTACCTCCAGCGCCATGGCGGCCAAAGCCGCGTCGTCCCTTCCATTGGGGACTTGCTACATGATATTCACCAGCTGCCTGGCAACGGTCAGCGGGTAGATATCCAGTTCTCCGTGTCCGTATATCTGCACGGCTTCTGGGCGTTGATCCTTGAGTACCGACGGCTCAGCGCCGTGCATCGATCCCGCCAGCACGGCAGCATGGGAGGCAATCAAAACCTGCTCCTCGGCTCTCGCCATCAAGAGCTGGTTAAAGAGCTTCAGAGCTTCCAGCTCATGGCGCAGGAATGGCCTGACATGACTGCTCAAGAGCATCTCCTAGTGAACCTTCTAGTCATGAACCTGCATGTCTCCTTGGACGATTTGCAGTTGTTCGCCGGCAAGGAGGGTGCAGAGCCCGCTCGCCGGGTCTATCCCGTCTTGACGATGTGGGCTCAGAGCTCTGAAGCTCGCACTGCCGTCTGGTCCGCCGGGCAGGTTCTTCGGTTTGCGAAGGCTTTCCCGCCTGGGCATCTGAAGGACTTCCCGGCCGTTGCAGTCCAGCATGCTGCTCTGACACTGTGGGCCTACGGCGTCACAACCAAGGCTCGTCGCACTGCGCCGCCGCTGCCTGCGCAGTACCAGTCTGAGCCTGTCTTCCTAGACGGCACCGAAACGATGCCCATCCAGCGCTTCGTCGGCTTCGGGCAGGGACGTCCATCCATCCGTGGGCCCATGGTCAGGGACCAGGTCGCAGAGGCCTCCCTTGAGGACCCCCATACTTCTATGGCCATTGCTCAAGAGATTCTATGCTCGAACTTCAAGGAAGACTCTGAGAGTCTTCCGCCCATGGTAGACAATCTCGTCTCGTTGATCAAGCAGTTGGGAGATGCTGCGTGGACCGCTGGCCTGGTATCCAACTGAACAAAACGGTGTATACGATATGATTTGGAAAAAGAAGGCACATAGGGCGTAATTGGGAGGCTGTTTGCTTCGAATAGTCTCAGGATTGGGGCTTCCCGCGAGCTTTGCATAGAGGGATGGTACCTAAAAGGACATTGATGACATGATACCCATCTAACGGCCGAACAATACAAAGTATCAGACTCTGCTCAAGCCCCCTCGCGTTCGAAGCGTTTGTGATGTCTGCCCCTGGGCCTTGCAGTCTAGTACTCGGTGTGAACAGCAGTAGCAGAACTGTTCATGAGGTAGTTGTTCGGCAGTACGCAGTCAGGCACACTATCGGAGGAGCCACGTGGGACTCGGCCCCGGCCGTAGCGCGCAGCCTGATGTGCCGTCGCTGCCCTGAGGGTGACGTATTCTGAATCACTTCAAAAAAAGTCTCATTTCACTTCGAACTTCTCCCAATTTTCACCCAGCAACCAGTCTCGGCACATTTAACTTGCCAGCACTGTCCAAGTGCAACTGAGTTGCGAACATGGACTCCTCGAGCTGGCCAGCCACGGCCGCCCTCGTCACCGCCACTGCGATCACGACTACCACATTCCTCGTCCTGGCTAACACAGTCCTCTGGCCTCGTCGGGGGGCGGTGCTTCCAAACCCGCTGAAGACCACCCTTCCGAGCCTTCCGGAGGGGGAGATGAAGGCACTTGTCTATCGGCCTGATCAGCTCCCCGGCGCGCGCGATGTGCAAACCCCCGTAAGTTCCCATCCCAGGCTAAGCACCGGAGAGGGTTCGAGTAACATGGCATAGTACGGGTCCATGAGGGTCTACGAGTTCGGACCTGAAAATGGGCAGAAGGTTCTGTTCATCCATGGCATCTCAACGAGCTGCATCACGCTGGAGCCCATCGCCTCGGCACTGGCGATGCAAGGCTGTCGCGTCATGCTCTTCGATCTCTTCGGACGGGGCTTTTCAGACGGCGTTGGCGACCTTCCCCATGATGCGCGTCTCTACGTGTCTCAGATCGCCCTCGCGCTAGCATCTTCGTCGTTGGCGTGGACAGGGGAGCAAGCCAAGCTCAGGGTTGTGGGCTACTCCCTCGGAGGAGGGATAGCTGTACACTTTGCGAACACTTTCCCTCAAATGGTCGATAAGCTGGTGCTGTTGGCACCGGCGGGTCTCATCCGCTCTGAGTCTTTCGGGAAAGTCTCCAACTTCGTCTTCAAGTCCGGCCTCGTTCCTGAAGGGCTCCTCGCGCACGTCACCAAAAAGCGTTTGCAGCAGCCCATAGCTCGCTCCCGCGTCGAGCCAGTGGAGATAGAGGTCGCAGCCGCCGAAGCTGCGGACCCTCCCTCGTCGTCCGCCACGACACCCCTCGAAAAGCGCGTGCTCTTGTACGTGCGCTGGATGGTGGAGCACCACGTTGGCTTCGTCCCGGCCTTCATGTCCTGCATACGCCACGCGCCTTTGACGGAGCAGCACGAGGCGTGGGCAAGACTGGGGGAGCGGAGGAGCGGCAGCACCGCGGTTCTGTTGGCGGAGAAGGATGAGATAATAGATTGGGAGGCTTACGAGAAAGATGCGCGGGCGTTGGGGCTGAAGGGGGTTGGAGGCAAGGAAGAAGGAGGGCTCTATTGGAGGCTGCTTGGTGGTGGCCATGACTTTGTAATGACACACTCGGACGCCATTCTGAAGGAGTTGGAGGGTTTCTGGTAGCAAGGCTGGTTGGGACTACGTCTGCAGGGTGTTTGCGGGCTCGTGGCGTGGGTATAGTTGTGTCCAAGTATAGAAGACACTTAGAGATATGGGCAACACTAGAGTGACCCTACAATCCCCATGAGTGCTTTGAAAGAGGACTTTGGTTCACAGGGTGAACAGCTCTAGATCTAGGGGCGTCTGTGAGAATCTGGTTGCCACGATGGCCCCACCGCCCTATCTCAGCGCCCGTCTCGATGCAGTCACTGGCAACGGCTGCTGCCACCATCTGGCATTTCAAACGCAATCGCATCTAGGCAGCTTCTCCACTTCGATATCCGCTTCGTCTGATCTTTAGCGTTTGTACTTCTTCGTTCAGTCACTGCAAGCTTCAGTCAGCAGCGTGATTCGCCTTACGCTTGCTGCCTTGCCTACCAAGCCTAGGCCTTAACCCCTTTTCCCCTCACTTTGCTCTGGTACCCTACTTCATTACCTCTACAACCCCCCCAACTCATCCATCTCACCCGATCATCTCCTGGTTTTACGGCCACAAGTTTCATACGCTTTTATTAAGCTAGCCTCTGGCGAGCTTTCTCCTCCCTTCACGCAACCAAACCCTACCGCGTCGACCCAGCTCCCCAGCATGCCGCCTCAGGAGCCTCCTCCAACAACCTCGGCGACAGCCGCTTTTCCTACGGAGCCTTTTCACGATGAAAATCGGCAGAGAATTACTCCGCTAATGTTTGCTTGCGGATGGCCGGTCCCGCGGCAGCAGTTTGCTGGCACATACATTCCGCCACCACTCAACAACGCCCAGGACGGTGCTCAACCCGTACAGGTGAGACGCATGACGCGAAAATACAAGCTCGACCTGGTGCTTGAGTGGCAAAAAAGCGACAAATCTCGGCCGAAGAACGCCAAAGTCTTGAAGCACACCCAGATCTCGAAGTCAGAGTCACAGATGGCTGGGTACCTCGGCTTTCGCAGGATCATTGACTTCTTGGTGTGGTGTGATGACAAAGGTACAGCATATTGGAGCTTAGCTCAGCAAGGATCGTTCAATTACTGACTGGTCAATAGCAATGGATTCGATTGCGCCCCTGGTGCAACTTTACCACCGAGACCGTCAGCTCAATGCTGATAGGACAAGTTTCGTGAGGCTGGGGACGGTCTAGAAAGCCTTCCCCTCGCTCTCTGGCAACGACAACATGAAAATTTCACTGGAAGCATGCGGAAAGATCATCATAAGGCCTAGAAGCCTGGGCATGATCCATAAAGATGAGACGACGGCACTTCCCTCCAACACTGACTGCGCTCTGTCGATACTAGCGACAGCTTACCATCTGATGCGGTCTAACCCGTCAAGGTTCAAGAAAGATGAATCCACTGCCGGCTTCGTCTGGGGGTTCTGTGATGAGGACTGGAATCGCGCAGTCAACGTCATCAGATTCGTCGTGGATAGGCGTTCTAAAGCCATGAGGCCTTACCTCAAGCCCCTAAGGACCGCTGACACGTACACTTTTGGCTACGCCGACGATGAATCCATTGACGAGGCGAATAATGCGGACCAAGATCCTCAAAATGAAATGTCTGCCTCTATAATGCAAGAAGAGACTGATCACATAGACCGTCTTGTCGAAGGAACGAGCAACCGGTGCACATTGGCGGAGGAAGAGGTGCGCTCCAATGTACAACAACTTCCGAGCGTTTCCGCGATTGATGAAGAGAGTACGAGGGAAATTATCGTTGATATCATTGTTTCCCAGTGCAAGAATAACCCTCGGCTTGTGGCAGGTCTGCTCTCCGGTCGTTTAGCAAAAGACTTGGATCATCGGAGTCAGGGTTTTGATGCGATTGGGACAACCAGGCGCAACCTAACACACCAGGCGATGTCCATCACGAACGAAGAGAAAGATGAGGTCAGGCAATGGTTAAACACCAGGATCAATGTCGCCCATGAGGGGCCGAGTAAAGACTTGGGGGCCTCGAGCGGCTCAGAGACCCTGTTTACAAACGAGGACTACCTTGATCTTTACGTGCAGCCGGATGATGAGAGATATGAGGACGACCAAGAAATTCAGCGCGCTCACGATTCAAGCTTAGATGCTCAAGACTTGGAAGAAAAGCTGGAGGAGCTCGACCGCACCAGGGCAGCCAAGAATGCCGCGGAGATGGAGGAGGTTTGTCAACGCCGCGCACGTCTCGGGGAACGTCTCCCCGACGACGAAGATCTGGAAGCAATCTGCAAGCTTTACAGCGTCCCTCTAGACACCTTACAGGTGAACCCGCATGTAGAGCAGACGAGGAACCTGCCCACCCAGGTTGTCGGTACGTCTTCTACCCAATATTGCTGGCCGTTAGGATCTCTTGTGATTGCTAAACCTTCTCCAGACGCTCATCATTTGAAAAAGCTCCTGGAGTCACCAATCAGAAGTGCATTCTTGCTGAGTGAATGCGGAACAGGCAAGACCAGAGTCTACTGCACAATGCTCAAGTGGCTCGCCGACGATCGCGAACGACAAGCAAGAGAGGGCACGATTACGCTGGCCGAGGGCTAACGCCTTTACAAGCCAATCTTCATTGCTTTGCCCAGTGCGGCTGTGGACCAGTGCTTCACCGAGATCAGTCAAGACTTCAAGGGCGTTTTCAACGTTTTTGCTTTTTACAGTAACTGGAAATACGTTAAAGATCTCAGGAGACGTGCTAAGACTCTCGGTTACGTCAACGAGCTACAAGCCTTAGTCGACAAACTTGCACGCAAGTCTGATGACCCCATGGTACGTCGCAATCTGTGCAAAGCAGAACAGCACCCGTGCTGAGCTGACAATGGCTAGACTGCTCGCACAATCATTCTTGCTCCCTACACAACGGTCACTTCGAGGATGGTTGTTCGCGAATCCACAGAGTGGGTTGATGGGAACAAGGACAGTAAATCTGCGCCTGAATCCACGATTAGCGACGGTGAACCTGAAGGCGAAGTCGACCCGGCCACAAGGGTTAGCTTGCCCGGCTGCGAAACACCCGACAAGCAGGAGGAAGACAGAGAAGCCAAGCAACCAATTCAGAAGCGGGGGAGGTCAAGTAGACTTGAGAATAGCGACTGGGCTACCATTATCTTCGACGATTGCCACCACATCAAGAACCCGACATCCACCATTCACAAAGTCATTGCCTCGCTTCCAACCGACGGCGTCTTGTTCGTATCGGCAACGGCACTATCCAATCATCTTCGCGACATCTTGGGATACCTTGAAATGATCTCGAATCCAGCGTGGTCATTCTCATATAGCAAGAGAGACGAAGGTGAAGTGTCAGTGGAAGACTTTTACCACCCAGAAAGCTGGAATCGCCTGAAAGAAACCGGAGCCTTCGGGAACCTCACCATGGAGCGGTTATTGTCGAGGGCCAGGAAAGAAGAAGAGCCTATTCCAGCTGATGGAGCCATTGAGTCAGTTCAAGTGAGTGCAAGAGATGAGCGCCGCGCCCAGGAGTATAAGAGCTTCATACGCGAGGGCAGAGGGCCGTTGCATCTTGTCAACCCACGACTATTTCAACACTACGCGATCACCCATGAGTGGTCCGTGGATGTTGCTTTCGGAGCTGTGAAGACTATCATGGACATGATGTCTCTCAAGCGTGGCATGTTCACCGAGATGACGATGCCAGACGGAAGCAAGACTTGCCTTGGAAAGAATATGAAGGGAATCAAAGTTCGTACCGTCGAGCTGCAGCCCCTCGGGTCCGACAAAGAAGAACTGGCTCGCTTCTGTGAACCTCTGTCCAAAGAGCTCCTTCGTCAACAAGACTCAACCTCGCCTGAGATGGTGGGTAGTGGCACGATAATAAACGCACCCAAGGTATTGTTGAACGCCACGGCGATGCGGAGATTGATGTGCGTCAGCACAGACCTCGGGAATAAGGCAATCACTGACACCGGTGGACGATACGCTGAACTGATGAAGAGCTTCCGGGAGAGTGACTTTCTTAGCGAAACACTGCGTTGGGCTTCTAAGTCTCGCCGAGTTGACAAGGATGCCGCCATCGAGATGTCAGCGTTCAACGAGCGCAAGAAACCGCCCGTTCCCGGAGGGCGTGTTGATACTGACCACATCGCTTTCTGGGACAGCACTGGTGGCCTCAAGCATCACTTCATGGCAAACAAGCCGAGCGACGCATACTCGTTTCCGATCAATCGCCCAGCGCAAGTCAAGGCCGTGGCGTACCATTCGCCAAAGTACTGTTACGTTTTCAGGGAGGCACTGGATGCCCAGAAGAAGGGCGAGAAGCTTCTCTGCTTCGTAAACTGGCTACTGACCTCACAGTGGGTTAATCTCTTCCTCTTCGCTCACGCTTTTCAACTAATAATGCGGTAGAATGCTCAAGGCTTTGCTTGAGGCTGCTGGTGTGAAGACCCTGCATTGCATGAGTCGGCACAATCAGCGCGAGAGGGATTCAGCTGTGGCGCAATTCAATGATCCCGATACAAGCTACACGTGTCTCATCAGCTCTCTGCAGCTGTCGGCGTTTGGGGTCAACTTCCACAAGGCTTGCCACCGAGGCATCATTGTCGAAAGTCCGATCAACTTCTCCCACGAGCTTCAGGCTCTTGGCAGACTTTACCGTATCGGCCAGAGCGAAGAAGTAGAATGGAAGATTCTCCTCTGCAGAGATTCTTTTGATTCCTGTTTCGAGCTTCGCAGTCTAGCCAAGTTCGTCACCACCTTGGTCGCCGAGGGCCAGATGCCTGCACAAATCCAAGGCGAGAACAGAGTGATCTGTGCATGGGAGATTCTGAGAGCCCAGTTGGGCCAGGCGTGCTCGAGATATCCCCGTACCCGAGCCAAATGAAATGAGATGGACGGCGTCGAACTTTACCGCGAGGGGCTCTTTTATTCTGCCCTGGCACAATGGATGCTTGCCAATCCTGACCAGAGCCACGCTCACGATCAGCAACAAATTGACAGGATCGCGCTTTCATGGGAGCCTGGCACTCCTCTTACGGCTGATCACATCAATCAGGAACGTGAGCCCCTTCCGGAGGGTCGAGGCGTGGTTCTTAAAGATCGCACCAGCGATGAAGAAGACCAAGCTCCGTCGATCGTCGATGAGGCCTACGCTAGCGAGGACGAGGCAGCTCAAGGAGACGCAAAGGAGACTGCTGCGGAAGAGAAATCCAAAAGGGACCGCGATGGTGAATCCCCAGGCGGACCGCGTAAGAAGACTCGGACGGAGTAGGCACTGCTGAATGTGAGCGGTCAAAATTGAGGACACCGAGGAACGAGAGCGGCCGCGAAGAAATAACGAGCATTCATATGTTAGGATGAAAAGTCTGATGCTCTGTCCGGAGTACAGCCATCTTGTTGAGCGAGACATGGTGTGTGATGATGATGGAGTCTGGACTTTGGCTACCGCAAGCACGAGCTTAGCCAGACAGTAATGCTCAATTATGAGATCAATGAGAGGACATTTGCGTGCAATTGTCTATAGAATCGAATGTTCATGTTATGAATTAGCAAGCCGACGGCGAAGCTGTGTCTTCATCTCTGCTGGCATAGCCGCAATGACTCGGCTCCTTGCAGACACCAGAAGACATGACGGTGTGGTTACTCATCCACCAAGCACCACATTGAATCCGGAATCAAATCAGAGCTGTTCAAGGAAACCAGGAATTCAATTCGGCATGACTGCTTGCATCGTCAAGGAGAAGCCATGTACGAAAGGTCACGACTATGGATAGAAAATGGGGTATTGTGTCAACACGCATACCTATCTAGGTAACTACCTATCTGACCTATCTACGGTGATCCACAATTTGGCGCCCCTCTACGTCGTCGACTACAGAACCGATTGACTTTTGCCCAGCTGTGAGCGCATTGTGTTCTCTTCCTCCTGCCTGCACTCCAATAGTGTAATGTGCGCTATTATATACCTATCCCAGAAGACGGTAGAATCCAAGCAGTCTGTCATCCCGCACGTCACAGGTGCAACCTCCTCCTGCGCGCTAGCCCACCGGACGGCCCGAAGGGGTCAGCACGACAGCTTCTTCAGTCCTTTTTTTGGGATCCATAGAATGTGCTCTTCAGGTCAGGGGCAGGATGGCCAGCGAGAGCCGAGGTCGAAGCCGTGGTTGGAGCTGGAAGCCCGTCAATGAACCATCGCCGGAACCAGACGGAGTCGCTTGTGGTGGAGGGTGGCAAAGGGTATTAATTGATTGGTTATTTCTTACAACAGAGTCTAAGCAGCTATCAAGTGGTGATTCATGAACCGTCCGGCAGGCGCGAGGACATCACTCCTTCCGGAGATAGGTTCGCATAAAAGCCGTGTGGTTCTATCTCCGGAAGTGAGACCCGGGCAAGACCGGTGTTGAAAGACCACAACATATTTGACAGCGAACAATGGCTCACGAACATAAGTCGTTGCTATCTTGTACTTAAACAGCCTAGGGTTCTGCTCAAGCTCGCCGTGTTACATTTGTCATTCCTCCATACTCAACACAACAATCCTAGCATCTTACAAACGCACTTTCGCCGTATATTCAATTTCATTCCAACTAGCCATGTCTTCAAAGCATCAAGCCGCCGTCCTCCCCTCTGCGGGGAGTCCCCTGTCTGTCATTGACCGTGACACGCCTGAGCCCGGGCCAAATGAGATCCTCATTGAAACCAAAGCCATTGCTGTCAATCCGGTGGACTATTACCAGCGTGACTTCGACAGGCCTCCGGTGTTATCCTACCCTGCTGTGCTAGGGGAAGATGTGGCTGGCCTAGTCGCCAAAGTGGGCTCCGGGGTGTCTGCTGCTCTTCCCACCGGGACTCGAGTACTCGCCTTTGCCTCCTCATTCTATCAGGACGGCTCACCAGACCATGGAGCGTTTCAAAAGTACACCCTGGCTCGGGCAGAGGGCGTCACTCCCCTTCCGGATGCCCTGTCCTTTGAAGAGGGTTCCATCCTCCCCTTGGCTGTCTTGACGGCCTTATCAGCCTACACAACATTGGGAATCCCACTCAGCACCGTATATTCTCCCAAGGATAATCAAGCGATCCTGATCTGGGGCGGATCCAGCAGCGTCGGCTCCCTCGCCGTTCAGTCAGCTAAAGCCATGGGGTTCACGGTGTACGCCACGGCCGGCGCGCAGAATCTCAGATACGTGGAGGAGCTCGGCGCGAAGGCTGCCTTCGACTACAAATCAAGCGACGTCGTCCAGAGGATTGCAGACAGGGCAAAGGAAGACGGCGTAGATCTCCGCACTGCGCATGTAATTGTGGACGGCGCGCTCCAGCCGACGCTGGACGTGCTCAGACTCACCAAGGGTGACAAGCCAGCTAGGGTCGCCCATGCGCCGTTACTGCCCGAGCAAGTCCCTACGCTCGAGGGAACAGAAATCAAGTTTACTTTTCCCCCAACGGATCCGGAGGAGAGAAACAAGCACATATACGAATGCTTCAACGTGTGGCTCAGGGACGGACTGAGCTCGGGAACGATCGTTCCTAGCCCGCGAGTTCAGGCTGTAGCGGGAGGTCTGGGTGGTCTGAATGAGGCTCTGGACACTTTGAAAGCAGGTGTCAGTGGAACGAAGATTGTAGTATCTCTCTGAACCTGTCGAGCTCTTGAGCGGTAACCAGGCGAACTACACCGACCGAAACTAGCTCCCACGCTCTACAGATACAGATACTCTACTCGGTCTGATGAGAATATGAGTTTCTCAAATATCATGTAATAAGGCTTCGATTTCACCGACATGCTCTCGTCGGCGAGTCCACGCCTCTTTGCCGTGCTCTTTGATACGGTCGAACGCAGGGGTCATCTAACCGACGCGGTGAGGAAGATCATCATCACCACTAGCCTCTCAGCAGAAGTTACGTTCCCTCTCCACGCCAATTCCGCCACTAGCTCCACGACCCAAGACCCTTCCAGTCCTTCCCGAGCAGGGGAAAGGGAAATAAGAAAAAAAAATCCCAAGTCCCAAGACCCCAGACCCCTGCCCAGAGCCATCCAGGCTAGCATTCGACACCCCCCCGGCAGCTCAATCTCGGGGGCCGGACCAGCCCGCGGAGCTAACACTCTCTCTTGGCTTGGGGCTAGTTCCCACCGACTATTTGCTCGCGTCTCTCCGTGCGAGTCGTGTTCGGGCACGCCCCCATCGACCCTCGACTCTTTTTGCCGAGCAAATTACTCGTAACGAGGTTCGTTACGCGCAGAGGGACAGAGAGAGAGAGCAGGGTCACCCAGGTTCCGGGCGAACGAACGCCGCGTCTGTGCTGAGCTTCGGCCGAGCCTGGACCGTCACCGCCGCCCGTGTTGCTCTTTTTGCTCTTTTCTTTTTTGCTCCCGCCTGCATTCATTTCGACAACGGGGCCTGACAGCGGGGCTGGGCGGTGGCGAATGATGATGTTATTTCGTTTTTCTGCGGCAGTTGTGGCAGTACCGAGTGTGACGAGACTGCTTCTGGGGGGGCTCTTTGGCGTGGGAGGCGTGGCGACTGGGACGGCTGGTGCGGTGTCCTCTGCGTCAATCAGACCCGAGGGACGGGACCGTGGTGTGATGTGATGTGACGGGGGATCACTACCGGGATATGGCCGTGCAAGAGGTGTAGGCAGCTGTCCCGAGGGTCGCGCTTGTCAGTATCAGTTTCACATGAGGGAAGACATTCACAATTCACCAAGTGAGGAGATCAAGTATGCATCGTAATGAGGCCATTGTGGCCAGTGTGAAATTGTAACCCTCATACTCCAAAATGTACATGGTGTAAGAGAAAGACTAACCGTGAGAGTGCCTGACTCTCATGATGAGCTTTCTCGTCCACCCTAAAGACTGGCAAAGAAGAGAAGAACACAAGAATGCAGTCCGGGCGAGAAGCAAAGCCACCTCACACCGTCCAGCAATAAGCAAGTTCCGTGTATGCCTGGGCAAAACAGCCGCAGTCGACCCAGTCTTCCGCGAGCTGCCTCACCCAAAACATTATAAACGAACGTAGAGAACAACAAAGCCGCCGAGTCTCCTATACGATGCCGAAGTTTCCGTGTACTGTAAAACCCTTTCCTTTCGTCAAGTGTGAGAAATCCACCAAGCACGCCAATGTGTCCCAATTTGTCCAAAGCAGAAATGCGCAGGGTTCGTCGATGCTGATGTACTCCTTCTGTGATCCTGTCCGCCTCGCCGGGTGTCGAAAGCAAGTTGAAAAGCATGTGAAGCTCGAGGCTATACAAAGCGCAGGGTGATGGTGAAAAGTGCAGTCGTGAGCGCTAGCCTTTCTGTGAATGTGCCAGGTTGTTTTTGTACTCCTCTACCGATGATTGTGGCCGCCCAAAAGTTTTTGTTGACCCTATGATCGCCGCAGCCGCAAGCGGATTGGCGCTGAGAATGTTAAGTCGTTTCATCGTGTGATGCATTGGTCTGGTGTTGCCAGATCCGTCGTGAGATTGAGATGACGGTGAGTTGAAGCGCTTACTCGGAGCGCTTGCGCTTCTTGTTGCCATCCGCGTCCTCGTCAGAGGACTGATCGGAGCCGCTACCGGGAACCTCGGAGGCAATCTGGAAGAGAACCTTGCCGTAATGCTGGTAGTCCTCGGTGCCTGGTGGAGGCATGGGGTTGGCATCATAGTTGGGCATCTCACCACCCTCTTCGATGAGGTTCATGACGATGGCACCGGAGCCGTGAGTGCGGGCGTGTTGAGCCAAGTTGTCGCTGCGGGAAAACTTCTTGCCACACTCATTGCACTCGAAGGGCTTGTCGTGGGTGTGAAGCGACCGGTAGTGACGCTTCAGGTGCTCCTGGCGACGGAACCTACGGTTGCACAGCTCGCAAACGAAGGTCTTACTTGGGTCGTCGGTAAGCGACTGCTTGCGGCCACGGCGAGTGGTGGCACTTCCAGAGGGGGTAGGACCAGCGTTGTCCTCGTGTCCACTAGAAGGAGCAGATTCAGTGGCGTTCGCGTCGTGGTCGACGGCGCCAGTGTCCTGAGGGACAGAAGGCTCTTCAGCCGAAGGGGCCTGAGCCTCAGCATCAGAGGCCATGTTGATGGCAGGCGCAAGAGCGACGTGCTTGTTGTCCTTCTTGTGGGACTTCTTGGCCCGCTTGGCGGGACGCTGCTCTTCGGTGGTCTGGGAAGCGGGCGGGGTAGGGATAGAGGTGTTGAACTGCTCGAAGTCCTTCTCAAAGTCAAGCTCCTCGTCGTCGAAGCAGCTGCCGTGGCCGAGCGAGACAACAGACGAGCCGGTGCAGGCGCGAGGGCGACCAACGTCGGCGTCAGCGGCGGTGTCGAGGTTGACGAGGCTGTTGACGAAGTCCTCCTCCGACTCGAGATCAGTGAGGTCCTCGAACGAGGGGAGGCCGTCGGGGATCTCAGGGTTGAAGTCGAACGTGGGGTGCGAGACACAAGCTTCAGCCTTGGGCTGTTCGAGCTGCTCAATGGGGGCCTCAGGAGCCAAGGTGGGGTTGGCACCACCAGAAACGGTGAGGTTGCGGGGGTCGCAGAAGCTGCCAGTGTCGAACTCCTGCTCAGAGGCCACGGAGCGAGCGTAGGGTGCGGGCGAGGGCGAAAGCGAAGGGCACGAAGTAGAGCCGGCAAGCGAGGGAGCTTGCACCTGAGAGGAAAGGTAGACTGCAGAATTCGGGTTAGCCCCATGTCCCGCCTAAGTGCATATTTTTGGTGGTCCCGGCCTGGCCAACACGGGCATTTGTGTCGTGCTGTCACGGACCACCAAGAACACGACGCGAAGGGATTTTCCACTTACCAGGCGTCATTGGGGGCGAGCCGCTGCTCGACCAGTCCAGCATCGAAATCTCGGCGTGCTCCTTCTTGATCATCTCGTCGTCGTCGATACCCGAGAACATGGGGTTCATGGGAGTCTGGAGGGCCTCGTAGTTGCGAGGGCTGCCAACAGTGCTACCTGAGGTCGACAGCGGAGGCGTCGAAGGGTACCAAGAGTCAACGTCGGTGTCGAGCAGGACAGCGGGCTTCTGGGCAGACAGCGGACGCGGCGAGCCGGTCGGTGTCATGACTGAGGGGCCGTTGCTGTAGAGCGTGGGAGGCTGGGCGTAGAGGCCGTTCGAGGGAGCCTGGGCATACATGCCGTGCTGAGGGTGTTGGGCGAACATGGCGTGCTTCTGGTTGTGTCCAGTTTGGGCCATCATTGTGGAATCCATTAGGTGCGTGATCTGAGTACTCCGGTCAGTCTGGTTCCTGCATTTGGCAGACGAGCGGCTTGGTTTCGCATACCTCGAATCAGGCGTGGTGTTAGTTGTCGTGATTTAGGTATTAGGTCTAAGTCGTCCGAGTATGGTATAGTATACAGTTGCGTTGCGAGTCTTGTAGGCAGATGGCCAAAGGATGGTGGGGGTCCGGTCCTAGTGTCTAGGAAAGAAAGGACAGAGCAGTCATGTAGGGACCGTCTAGGTTTGTTTGATGGCTCGGGAAGAGTTGTCGCCGGCGTTGCACAGCGACGATGAGGTATCCGTCTAAAGTTGCTTGTAGAGAGCGTGGGCAACCGAGGACAGGATGATGTCTTCAAGTATGAAGGAGTGTGAGGAAACTCGAGGGTTCCAAATAATAAACGCGAGCCACTTAAAGAAGGAAGAACCGGGAGGGCATGTATAAAAGAACAAGATCACAAAATCCAAGAGTCGTCAACAAGGATGCCGATCATGGAAGAGTAATGAAGCAAACGAACGGGTGCTGGGGGAGGCTTGAGGATAAGTAGCACGACGAGGTCCGAGAGAGATGATCAGCGAGTACATAGTTACATGCACCGTGGTGGCCGATAGGCACAGAGGGACCTGCATGGGAAAGTCCCATCACTGCGTCCACTTCCACTTCCCACTGCCTCCACGCCTGTCTCACCCTCGCTCGACCAGACCAGACCAGGGATCCATCCGGCGGGCGAGACGGCTTCTGGCCCCCCTCCAACCAGCACCCCTGCCACCCGGCCTGTCTGGGGCAAAAAGGAAACCCTGAGATGCGCTTGGACGGTGGATGCTGGTGGATTGGAGGCCCGATTGAAAGTCTGGCTGTGGTTGGCGGTGGTGGTGCCGGGGTGAGCGGGTGGTCGTCTTGAAGGATAAGGAAAGGTAGCTCTGGCCTTGACA
The DNA here is from genome assembly GCA_037042185.1 of Sordariomycetes sp. S80-01Y. Classification (NCBI taxonomy): domain Eukaryota; kingdom Fungi; phylum Ascomycota; class Sordariomycetes; species Sordariomycetes sp. S80-01Y. The sequence goes on from JAXQJY010000032.1 coordinate 1,770,683, forward strand.
AATTCCGTGATTGATTGAGATTCAGCAGAGCAGAGCTTCAACTCTTGCGAGACGGCCGCGTCCTCCCAGCAAAGTTTTCTCCCAACACGAGACTGACACGCTGCCTGACGTAGGCGCCTCCCGCGGTGGGCTTTTTACGAGCTCTGAGGTGTGTGTGTGTGTGTGTGTGCCTGTGTGTCTGTGGTTGACTGAGGATGGCGCAGTCGCAGCACTCCATAAGGGTTCTAAATCTGGCGCGGGGTGGGACGAGTGGGAACCAGAACTTGGACCGACCCAAGTCACCAGCGCGCCGTCCGAAGGTACCCTTCCCAGCAATTTGGGCGCTGCGGGTACCTTGCAGCGCAGGACGGAGGACGGGATGGGGGATTCCACTGCTCGAGACAACCCTGGCTGTTTGGCCTTCCACTGGGATCTGGCATAACGCGTTTGCATAGCTGGTAGGATCGCAGTCGTAATCATGTGCACGCTTTCATTACGCGCCTCTTATGCCGAGGTGGAACGCAAACCACCGAAGGAGCGGCGGCCATTGGCCGACGCTGCAGCCATCCAGGGTGCACAAGACGCGATTTGTTCCTCCCTGCACAGCCATTCGCTCCAATGCAGCGTCTGATATGCGTCGTGTCACATTTGTTCTGGTGCTCTGGCGGGCTCTGGCTGGCTCTGGACGTCACCACTGGTTCCGTCCCGGTGCAGAGCTGCTGCTGCAGCGCTCCCTCAGCTGTCTGGTCGACACTAGCATCAAGGCGAAGCTCCTCGCGTCTCCCGCGTCGTCCAGTAGCTGCGAGGAGCTCAGAAGCAAGGTGAGCAAACTCTGCCTTGTGACGCCGATCCGGCACTGGCCTTGGGTGACAAGCGCTCTGGTTCGTCACCGCCCTGGGAGTGAGAGAGCCCGGAACCGACGTCGTGCCTGTCTTCACTCGAAACGACGCCAGAGGGCGATCAACTGTGGTTCCCACTCTGGAACTTTGTGCAAGAGTTGTACGTGTCCCGTCTGGAGACTCGCCAGTGGTCGGGGATGCAACCCGTGCTCCCAGTTTGGAGCGCATTAATGAAGCACCTACCGTTTCCAGACAGCCACTATGACCGGGGGATAAGTTGGATTAATTTTATGCGGGCAGCATGACTTACCACCTTAGTTTGATTGCAACCTGCATTGGGCGGCCTGTGCGCGTGCGAGGGTGGTAACATTGCGTCGTCGTGCGCCGCGGCAGCTTGTGCATTGGCTGGATGGCTGAGCGAGTTGCGAGTCTTGCTCTCGACCACCTCGTATTCATAACCCGTCACAATTATTATGCGCGCTTTGTTCGCCAATGGCAGGCCCGCAGCTGGGGCACGTCGGGCCACTCACGGGCCGTCTTTCGCTGCTCCGCGCTGCACTGGACACTTTACGCGGTGCCCTCTGCCTCCCTCCCTCACTAACTGACTGACTGTGCGGTTGGCGGCCCAATCCAACCCAACGATGCCGGCCTTGGAACCAACTAATGCTCGGTTAGTTAGTACGGAGAACGGTGTCAGTGTGCATGCGCTGCCCACGCCAGCGCCAGGTCCGTCGTCGCAGCTGCAGCGCGTCCGCCGCCGTCGACACTTAGACGTCGGCTACGATGGGTTATCTCGCTAGCTTCGTGAACAACATCTCCAATCTGAATGGGCTATCTACGCCCAGCCTGTCCCGCCAAGTCATCATCCAAGCTGATGTCGGTCGACTCCGCCCAAGCGCCGGTCCGCTCCAGCTACCTTATTTCGCCCTGCGACCACGAATCTCTTGCTGGTCACGGCAGCTTTCGAGTCAGAGCCGGCGCTAGAGTTGCAGACTCAGCGGGAATCCCACGCTTTGTAGCCCGCGTTTTGCTGCTACTGCGTGGGCTAGACACTATGGGTACTCAATACACGAGCAGATAACGCCGGAACGGTGCCTTCCCGCCGCAGCCACAGCGGTCATAGTTTACTCAGATACGGGCCTCGGATGCACTTGTTCCCATTACGTGGCCGACAGTAAGATAAGCGTATCCATCAAGATCTCCGTCGCGAGCCAGGACGATGACGGTCCCGCGGAGCCACTATCAGCCGTGCTAATGGGATTCTGCTGCGACGTGGGATGACAGCATGGCAATCTCGACGTGGTAATCTCACCATGTCTGCGATAATTATTGGCTCCGCAGGAATGCATAGATGGCTTCCAGAATCCTTGGGCTCCTTCACAGGGCCGGCAGATGAATGAGCGCTAGAACCCCATACTGGCAGCTTCGGCTCTTCAATTTGGAAATTTGGGAAGACGTGTGGTCGTTTAGTCGTTTGATAGACGCTTATCGCCGTTGTGGCATGATACGTGTGACAGCCCTGTCAGAAGCTGTGTATCAAGCTTGACACTGTAGGTCTTTTGCACACGTTGGCTGGTGTCAATGTTTGCTCTCTGGGCCTGCAACATGACTCAAACGAAGGTCCATCCAGGTCAGTTCCCTCATGCCTCTGCGTTTACTCATCTCGCGGTGGCTGGCGCGTTAGTCGCGTCTGCTGTCGTCTGCCACCAGCTGGCCCGCCGCGGACGGGGAGGCTGAGCAACGCTACTGCATCTGTCGCACGAGGAAAAAGCAGTGCGTACGTACAGTACGGACTACGAAGCACAGGCGACGGACAACAGACAACGTGCCGCGAGTAAGTTCTTCCTGGTGGCTGCCACCAGCGACTTGCGACTGGCAGCGACGTCTGTCTCGTCCCATCGAAACGGAACCCGCGTGGGGCGCCCCAAAGGCCCAAGAGGGCGGTATTCCAGACTAAGACGACGGCCGGCTTCCCATTGGCCAATGGCCCAGCACCTCAACCTGAAACTCTAGCTCTGCATAAAAGAAAATGGACGCGATGTGCAGCTCGGCCGTGCAGCGGCATCGACGTGTGACATGTCGGGGGCGCCAGGCCAATTTCGCCGAGGGCACAGCGACAGCGACCGCCTGAGGCGTCGGTGGCGGGCGAGCACACGGCCGGCAGATGGCGTTGTTGGCTTGCTGTGCCTTTCTGTGCTTGCACAAGCGACCGGCATCAGGCTTATCCTCATTTCATGCGGTGGGGTGCTTGCTGTGCTCGCGATGCGGTGCAGCAAATTATGCACCTGGCGTGCAGCGTCACTGCGACGTGCTGCACAAGTCTTTCCCAAAGGAGCAGCTTCACAACTCGCGACTCCGAGGCACAGACTTATGCCTGCTGCCTGTCCTCGTAATCCCAGTGCCAGTGCCAGTGCAGTGCTGCGACTCCATCTCCCAGGTCGTCTGCTCCTCCATCATCAGTGTCCTTCTCCATTGGAAAGTCTGGAGACACCCACTGGCCCGGTTCTTCGTCATCGTACAGAATTGTCGTCATGTCTGTTGCACCCAGCGCGGCCAGCTTCCCGGTCCCAGCAGGCGAACCGACTGGGCACCCCAAATGCAGAGACCAGATGACATGGTGATGGGCGGTGCTTGACCGTCATTACTCGTAATAGAGAGTGTCTCGAGTTTCAAGTCGTCGCTTTCCCGCTGAATCGGGCTGCGTCGCGGGCCCAGTCACATGTGTGCCCGCGAGCACCGCATGAGTCCAATGCAGGAACAGGCGACAGCCAGTGGCCACTGAAGACCGGCCAATGCAGGAACCGCGCTGTGCATTTCGTCCGCATTCGACTTCGACTTCGACCTCTCGCTGGCCCGGCCTGGCCCTCGCAAGGTGGCCACAGCTCTGCTCGCCAAGCCGCGGCGCACCCTCGAGGTCTGTACGGTCCACGACCCGGCGAACGGCCCAGCATCCCCGGAACCCAGGCCGTCCCACGCCCAAGGTTGAAGGGCCGTTGGCCACCGCCCTGGGCTGCTTCCGGAGTAGGCTGCACTCATTCTGTGACCCACCGCGTGGGGTGGCCGAAGACCGCTGGATGACAAGCAACAACATGCCGCTAGGGAACCCTGGCTTCAGCGCACATCGCCGCCGGCCTCACCACGCTAGGGTGCAATGGGACCCCACTGATCCTCATCTTGACATCTCATCCAGAGATTAGGACCGCAGGTCCCCACGACGCCGACTCGTACCGCCAGTCCAATGCTTTGATCAACAGATAGCGTCAATGAGACGGTGGCATCGACTGAACTGTGCGCTCCAGAGGCCTCGCTAGCCGTGAGATGGTTTCCGAGATTCTCTGCGGAGAGCAGCCTTGGCTCGGGAGGATTACTAGACTACGCGCAGCAGCGCTCGAAGAGCGTGACGCACAGACTTCTGGGCGTGTGGCGACAAGGCAAGGCAAATAGTTCTCTCGGTCCTGGGTCGTTGGCACCATGTTGCTGCTTTGGGCGTGTGTTGCAGACTGCTTCTGAAGCTCTGCGAGAAGCCCATCACTTGTCACTTTCGACAGCACGCTAATTAATTGCAGGCCGAGCTGTCAAAGGGTGACATGGGTGCCGCATGAATGCAACCCTGCGAGCACTTTCCACATCTCGAATTCGCCACCGCGGTGAGTTTGGGGTCCAAAACAGTCAAGTCTCTGGTTGTACATACGCCAACTGGTCTGGATGATGATCTCTTTCCGTTGGCTCGATGGACGCCTCGGACGGCATATGCGGGAACGACTTCGTCGGCGTCCGTCAGGCACTTGAACCTCGGAACGAAGCTTTCCAGCGAATGGCCACAGTGAAGTAGAGACGCACATCGCAGCCATCATGTTCGGCTCGAGTTTCAGAAGCACGTGCTTCCGTCTTCCCAGGCTCCATGCGGCCAGTATCGGTGTGACAGAATCCAAGCCTTCCCACGGCCGTGGTAACGGCACGGCGACACGAACCGTTGGAAGTGACGGGCCAGACCCTCGTCGCTGTCTCTGCAGCTTCACTTTTCCCATCGATGCCCTTGTCGGCGGCTGAATTGCTTCTCCCCGTCGATTCTGCCGCATCTTCCGCCGTGAATTCACCCCTCCAGTTTGTGCTGCCCTCGCCGTCTTTCCATCGCCTTCTCTCCGAGGCTCAAGGCTCAGTTGGACCCTGATGGTTGCTTTGATGCCCAAAGACCTCCCTCATCCCGACGTCCCCTCCACACCCGTCGAGCCTCTCGAGCCAATCCAGCTTCCATCATCCGGCCCACGGTGCCTGAAATGGCTCGCTGGTCCGGCCCTAGCTTTTCGCAGCTCCCCAGATTCTGCCTATCCTTGCCCGCCGCGAACATCCGAGAGTTCGCCACCTCTCCTCAGTACGTACTCTGTACTGTACGGCGCCGGACCGTGGATGCTGAGGCCTCTCCCCGGGTGGCTGGCAGAACAAGCGAGATAACACCGGCTGGAGAGGGACTTACCGCCGCGCCGCAACTTGGCGGCTTCTGGAAGCATTGGCAAATTAATTGACGAGAACCCTTATCGGCCCTCGTCTGGGGCTGTAGTTATTACAGAGTGCCGTCGGAGAATTTCAACTGCTAGCTGGGTGGGCTTGTCTAATTGCTTGGCCCGTCGCAAGGACGCCTGGGCTGCAAAAGAGTTCATGCCCGCCAGTTTCTGAAGCAATAGAGCACGTGGTATCGTGGACGTTGAGTGCTGGGCCCTCAGACTCGCTGGGCCGGCGTCCAGGTGAAACCTTGTCATCTCGAACGACCCTGCACCGCGGGGCCATCCCGCCAGCCTGCACGGCCCATGGTGTGGAATTTGGTGCCTGGCCGCTCGCTGGTCGCCGACTGGGCGGGAGCCCGGGTCTCTTGTCTGGGCCGCATGGAAAGGTTGGGATGATCCCCAGGCTAACGCAGGAACTCCAGAGCTCCGGGGACTAGGCGAAGCCAATTGAGCGCTCACGCACCGCCAGCCGTGATGCTCGGACCTTGCAAGGTTCCAGGTTCCACTGTTGCCTCACTTGGGTTTGGGGCCTGAGGCCAGCAAAGGCAATTGCAAGGCCATCCCACGCTACTACGTCAATATCGAGGCAGCCACTGCCTGGGGTTTAGAGAAGTTCGAATAACTTCATTGCATGCATGACGCTCGCCTTGGAAGAACCCTTGGAGGAGTGAATATTCGTACGTGTTTCCCAATTAATCGTCTGTGCTCTCGCTTCTGACAAGTCAAGCTACGAGACTCCCTGTCTACGAGATCTTCGCCCGGCGAGACGAAAACGCGTCATGGCTCAAGCGAGCGGGCGTGCTGACGACACGTCAAGACTTTGTAGCAACGACTTGCCCCGCACAGCTCTGGACGGGTCGATCTGTTTACTACGGCAAAGAATGACACTCAGGCCTCCTCCGAACCAAGACTTGTGTCCCCATCAATGGCTGCTCGGATCAATGCCTGACCACAAGCTTCCCGAGCTAGGCTTCAATGTTTGGGATGGTGGTGTGCTCGGCACCGCCGTCAGTGGCGATGCTGGCGACTGCCGCGAACTTTTTGTGAGGCCTTTTTTTTTTCTACGTTGACGCGTTGAATTGCTTCATACTTCCAGAATCGAGGTACACAAGTTCCTACTGAGGCAATTGTAAGAAAGAAGAAAGAAACGCCGAGGTGGTCTGTGGCGCCTTGCCGCTCAGGTCTGCGGAGTCAACGTTGCCGTTCGTTCATCTGGCACTTATCATCTCTGAGACCACCACATCGAAACCTACTGCTGACAAGAAGACGTAGGGTTGTCCGAATGTGTCCAGAGCAGCATGACGACGAACATGCGAGCAGACGAAGCGAATGCCGCGAATCGATGCGGTCGAACCTTTGTTTGCAAGCTCGCCTTGCTTTTTACTGTGTTTGCATACGCCACTGCCACATATGCGTATTGACATGGCGTTACGCACTGACAACGGGCCAACACTCCTCGCTCTCAAAATGCGTCTCAAAGCCCCTCCAAAACCTCGATGTGCTTTTCCATCGGCGGGCCAAAGCGCTGAGACAGCGTTCGAGCCTGGCAGTCCCGGCCCTCGAGATCAGATCCCCTGCGGGGACGCCTGACGTGCAGATGTAGGGCTGCCCAAGACATACATCTCGAACCCTTCAGAATTAACAACCTCTACGGCATTTGGAAGCGCCTCATTGGCCGGAAAGGCTGGCGAGGGACGCGAAGGTCTGAGATTCGTCGTCATCATGTGTGAGGGTCTCTGAGATGGAGGGGCATCATCCGGAACTTGGTCAAGCGCTACGGTGCGCTTGCTTTTGGGGTGTTGAGACAAGCAGCCGCCTTGGCTTTGGGGGTCTGAAAAGGTCTCAAGAAAAGTTCCGATGTTTGTTGTTTGTTGATGCCGGAAACCGGGCATATGGGAGCGCGTTGGGATGTCTCATGGCCGCTTGTCGGAGGGCTGCTGGGTCAGGGAACTCCGCCTCGAAGTTTTGTCTTTGCGAGTACTCCGTAGACAAGCTCGGTGAGTGGCTTCAGTGGACAGCAAGGACTTGCTTTTTTCCTTGCTGCTTCTGTTTAAGCCGGCTGCGGGACAGCATATAGCAAATTTGCGCCTACCGAGTGGTGGCCTGGCTGTATGCTTCATGTCGCATACTTCCCAAAAATCCACGCGCGTTATGCTCGCGCGATGTGAGCGAGCCAGCAAAGAAAGCTCGCAGCTAATGTGCTGGGTACAGCAGGCCCGGGTTTCTTTTAAAGGGCATCAGCCGAGGAAGTGAATGGGAATAGGCCGCGGTGATGTCTTTGCACAGTGATACTCGTAGTTGTGTCCCGTACTCCATGTTAGCACTGGTAGTACTGCTGGGAGTCGTCCGTCTAGAACACCGACCGTCTGCAGACTAATCAACTTTGTTAAGTTGAGCGGTGCTTGTGAATGTTGGCAATTGAAGAGCTGCACGGATTGACGAGCTATGAGGTATCGTGTGGTGACGTCTCTACCCGAACAGCTCTTGAGTTTACCTGGCACGTCGTTTCAGCTGGTGGACTGCGTGTCAATGTCAACGTACGGCGGCCCGCATAAACTTCAATTGCAATTATCGAGCACAATTCAATCCCTATGAATTCAAACCGACATCATTCCCAACGTGCCAACGTACCGCCATTGCTGCGCAAGATGCATCGCATAGGATTGCAGCCGCGGGACGCCATGGTGGTGTAGGGTAGGCCTCCCCCAGCCACCTATTTTCCAGCCACCTTCCACGTCACGGTCAGGCCTCAACGCCCGACCTCAGCCTCCCAACCTCCTTGGCAACGGCCATTCGAGCGGCTCCTAGCTCTGGATTTCAGGGTCCAGCCAACTTTATTCGACGCAGACCCCGGCAAGTGCCAACAAATTGTACTTTTTGCATCTGCTGTCGATGACGCCCGATGCAAAATCCCATCATCCAGAGGTGGCTGGGCGCTGCCGATTGGGATGATATACCTCGTGCTCTGCCCAACCCCTCCCGCGTGCCTGCATAGAAACATAGTACTCACCTTCTGGCTTTCTGTTCGCCTACGCTCACACTGAGCTGTATCTTCTGACACCATCTGCAGCTAACACTGCTACTTCTTCTTCAACGACTAGGACTGAGGTTACACCCGCAGTTACTACTAGCATTCCTACTAGGACTCAGGTTACACCTGCAGCTCTCTTCCCTCTCCTCACACTCTTGCAGCACAGCCAAAGCCATGCGCCGGGATATCTGGCAGAGCGGCTTTGCTGCCTTGGCAGCCTTCACATCAACAGTCACAGCCCAGACGTGGACGGACTGCAATCCTCTGCACAGTGAGTCTTTGGCCCGCCGCGCCTTTCGATACCAGCAAGACTAACCAAATGCTCCAGCCGAGTGTCCCGCCAACATCGCCCTGGGCATGACCATCAACGTCGACTTCCGCAACGGCGAAGTGAACTCCTTTGCCTCCTCGGGCTCACCAGCCTACGACGACTCTGACGGCGCCCGCTTCACCGTCGCCCAAGGCGGCGATGCCCCGCAGCTCGGCTCCCTCTTCACCATCATGTTCGGCCGCGTCGAGATTACTATGAAGGCCGCCCCCGGCGCCGGCATCGTTTCCTCCCTCGTCCTCGAGTCCGACACCCTGGACGAGATCGACATTGAGTGGCTGGGCAGCAGCCCGGATGAAATGCAGACCAACTACTTCGGCAAAGGCCAGACGACGACATACAACCGGGGCCAGTTCCACGATGTTACCGGCACGCAGAGCGACTGGATTACCTACACCGTCGACTGGACCGAGGAGAGGATCGTGTGGATGGCTGGTGGCACGGTCGTGCGTGAGCTGGCACACTCGGATGCCGAGGATGACCAGTACCCTCAGACGCCCATGCAGGTCAAGTTCGGAGCTTGGGCGGGCGGTGACCCGAACCACAACCCTTCGGGGACCGTGAAGTGGGCTGGGGGTCCGACAGACTACAGCCAAGGCCCCTTCACCATGGCCGTTCAGAAGGTCACCATCACGGACTACTCCACTGGCAAGAAGTACAAGTACACAGACAACTCTGGATCGTGGGAGTCCATCGAAGCCGAGGACGGCGAGGTCAACGGCAACATCGACAACGAAGACGCCATCACCGTCACGGCCACTGCTGCTGGGTCGGCTGTGACAAGCGACATTTCCGTACCCGTGGGAGGAATTGCCGACGATGGCAGCTCCGCTACCGTTACGCAGACGGGCTGGCCTTGGGTAGACGGCGCCAGCCCCACGGACGGCGCTATCCCCGAAGGTTGGATCATGGACTCGGAAGGCAAGCTCAAGCCTGACCCGGCCAACTCATCTTCGTCCGTGCGACCGCCCATCAGCATAGTCCTCCTACTCACGCCCATCGTCGGTGCTCTCCTCCACCGCCAACGACTCCTGTAACCGGGACCTTCCGCCCCCCTGCGGGTTCTCCCCAGGAAGCACAACAACACCCACGATACACACACACCTTGTATATACATCGAGCACAAACCGGCGCTTCTGGTACAGACTATACACTCAAAAGACATGGACTAGGCGAGGGATCACGTAGGAATCACTGCATTTTGGCGAGGGAAAGCATCTATTTGGCGCCGAGCGGGAACTTCAATCGAGCATTTGCATTTTCGAGGAGCATCACACGGATAGAATCAGGGCAACGCTGTCGAAGCGCTTTGTATGGGAGCATAGGATTTGATAGCAGGCGGCCAGCACGAGACACCGTCATACTTAATGAGCAAGACGTGAACATCAACATAATGAACTCACTCAAGTGACGCGTGGGGGGTGTAAAAACGTAATGTTTTGTATGTCGAGGTTGGAGATGCTGATCTATTTCACTTCCACCATCCGCCGTGTTTCCGCCCCTGTATCCCAATCACGGCGCCTCTAGTCCAATCCTCGGTAAGGGTGTTTGCTTAAGGAGACAAAGCTGGCAGAGTGAGGCCTCTGAGCCGGATCGAACAAGCCCCTCTCTGGGAACGCCACCCTCCTGGCTGCATCATCTATCATGCCTCTACGCAGCATCCAGATGTGAATCTCTTCCTCGTGTAACGCATATAAATGGTGAAACGTAAAGCAATGATTGAAAGCCACGTATTCCTGCAGAGACATGATCCGAGTAACTTAGAAAGTCCAGTCGTCCTCGTCCTCGACGGTCTTGATAGCCCAGCGGAACTTGTCTCGCAGGGTTTTCGAAAAGAACTTCTCAATCGGCACATCGAATTTCTTGGCGAAAACAACTGTGAGGCGCGGATCGATGTAGTTCTGTCCTTTTTGTCAGTATGGATGTGCACGAGACAAGATATCATCGAGGGACTTACGATCTTGGATGTACCCAGGGCAACCTCCTTGTTGCCCTCCCGGTCCTCCATCTGCGCCTTGTGGTTCTCGATTCTCTTCTCGAGAGCCTCAATCTTCTTGTGCAGACCTTCGACCGTGTCGCGGGGCCCAGCTTCGACCTTGTTCGTCTTGTTCTCCTTTTTATACATGGTCTCCATCTCCTTCAGCACCTTGAGTCGCTCCTTGAGCTCCGAGTTGCCCAACGGCTTCTCCTTATCAGCCTTGCGCTTCTCGTTGTCCTTCTCGAACTTCTTCTCGATCTTCGTGCGTTGCTCCTCGATCAAGGCTTTTTGATGTTCCTCAATCCACTCCTGGTCAAGGTCTTCCGGAAGTTCGAAGTACGCCGCGCCCTTCTTTTTCTTCTGGGTGGCATCGAGATCAAGAATCTGCTTCTTGTGGCGCCAGATCTGGTAGTGGAGGCCTTTCAACTGTGACATAGGTTAGCTCGGCTTCGAACAGTGGGTGCACCCGAAGAACATACCTTGTCCGCAAGCTTCTGCATCTGGGTTTCGTGTGCAGCGCCAACGGACCGCTTGTGGTTACAGAGAATAGCCACTGTACGGTTAGCGGCGTTGTACAGCTGTGCCTTCTGTACAGGAGTTCCATGAAGGGCGATTTTGTTATTCTCGAGCTTCTTGAGTTCCTGCTGCATCGTCCAGGAGGCGTTGTAGGTACGGAATACCTTGGCCGTCAAGCCAGGCATGTAATTGTTCAAGTGCTTGTTCAGTTGGGCAGTCTAGGAGATATGTCAGCATATGTCCTGGCAAGCAGGTTGTGATACTTACTGTAAGGCGATCGAAGATATCGTCGCCAGGTCCCTTCGGCGCCTTCTTGAAAAGCTTCAAGTTCTTGAAGACCTGAGGATCGACCTCGGAGGTTTCGTGATACCGGATACTGTCTTTACCTAAGAAGTCGAACGTCACCTTGTTCGGGGGCTCAAGGCTGATGTGTTCGTACTTCAAAGAACAGCAGCCGACGGTTTCGGCCTCGTTTTCGGCGTCCTTCTCGTTGCCAGCTCTCAGCGCAAGCTTGTCAATGAGGTACATGGCGGTCGCTCGTTGACGATCGGCCATCTGCTGATCCTTCATCTCCTTCTCGTAATCTTTGCGAATCCTGGCGATGTGCTTCTTGAGTTCTCTGGCCTTCTCGAACTTGTTAAAGTCGCTCTGTCCCTTGACGTCGCTTGCAGCGTTCAACATGACGTATTTGTAGGAGCCGTTCACGTTCTCCGTCCACATGGCTAACCATGTGGCCTTGTTGTCGTGCTGGACCGCTTTCCACTTATGACCTGGCGGGGGCGTAGGAACCTTGGCATCCTTGCCACAGTTGATAGTGATATCCTCTGCGTAAACACGAGTCTTGACCTTACCCATTTTCGGGTGATCACCGCGGCCGCGGAAGAGACCTGGAGGTTCGACTCGGAAGTTGCCAACCTTCTGCTTGCGACCGTCCCAGAGACAATAGGCATACGGAGCCTCGAGCTCGTCCTTCTCCTTCTTCTTTGCCTCGCGCTCTTCTTTCGAGAGGTTCTTGGTCTTCTTTGCCTCCGTCGCAGCGACCCAGTAGTCAAGCATCTTTGAGAAGTCACACTTTTCAAGACTTTTGATGGTCACCTTGTTTCCCTCCGAGTCCCAAGCGCCGTACTTCTTGAGATATTCCTTCCAGTCGTTAAAGAAGTTGTTGCGGAATACTTCCTTTTCAGTGTAGCCCTGCGTGGAGTTCGCTTCGGTTGCCAACATGGCTACCCAGAAGGTTGCTACCTCTTCGGCCTCCTTGGAAAGCGTGATGGGCTTTCCTTCGTAGTAGAGTTTCACGTTCTTCGGCAGTGGCTCGTACTCAGGAGCGAAGATGACACCGTTGTGCTCGAGGGTATCCCATTTGGTGCCGTCCAGGCGCTTTGGGGCGTTCCACCACTGGTGTTCGTCATCATCTTCCTCTTGCTTGACCTCCTTCTTTTTACCCTTGGCAGGAGGAGCAGACTTGCTCTTCTCCTTCTTGACTGCGGCCTTGGACTTCTTGGAGATCGGAGCGTCGGAGTCGGACTCTTCCTTCTTGACGCCATTTGACTTGCGCTTCGCACCACTAGTAGACGGTCGCTTAGCCTTTGCTATCGGCTGGTCGTCATCGGATGACTCGTCCTTCACGGCCTTCTTGGCTTTGGCTCTCGCTTCTCTCGCTTCCCTTGCATTGATCGCCTTGGCCTCCTTCTCGGCCGCCTTTTCTATCGAGGCCTTCTCCTTTGCGAGCTTGACGCCCAGCGGCGTCTCGCTGTCTGAAGACTCGAGAATGTCTGTCTCCTTGTAAGATGGAGGAAGCTTCCTCCCGCGGCTTATTGGGGCGTCGTCCGAGTCCGAGTCGTTCTCAGGCTTGACGATGGTCTTCTTGCGCTTAGCCTGTTTATGGGTGTCAGAGTGCCAACGTCGTGAGCTTACTCGCCGTGACTTACCAAAGGCTCGTCACCATCGCTGTCGGAAACATCCTTGTACGCAGGCTTGGAGATTGAGGTCCGCGACTTTCTCTTGTGGCCGTTGGTGGCGGGCTCGTCAACGTCCATGTCTTCCACGGGGCCATTGCGTATCGACAGACCCGCTCGCTCGCCGGCGTCTTTGGGCATTGCGCGGTCGAGCGCTTGGTCTTCGGCGCGGGATACTGTCGGTGCGGAAACTAAGGCGTTAGATTAGCCCTGACCAGAAGGAAGATTGTCCAAGCCAGGGTAGTGGGAATTGCTGTTGCCGTGTCCGGAGAGCGCCATAATCATGGTGTAGGGCGCAACGGTGTGCGGCGTCAGGCGCTCGTCAAAGCTCGCGAACGTGGAACGCGTCTGCCCGCAGAGGAGCTCCGACCAACGTAACCACCCGCAAGCCTGCCTCAAGATCGAACCCCAGTACCCCAATGACAAAACAAAAACAAAAACAAAAGTCCACTTACCATGCCCGTTAGCCTTCGCCAGAGGCCGATCGTCATCTGAGCTGAAAGAACTCATGTTGGATGTCGGGTAGTTGCAGCGCTGGCAAGAGGACAATGGGAGGTAGAATGACGTTGAACGGGTGACAGAGAGGCTTAAAGGTGGGCGCAATCCGAGATTGAAAGGCCGGTTGAAGAAGAGGTGGCGGGACCACCTCGTTGAAACCAATCTGAAGGGGTGAATTTGGGCGTGATGCGGTACGGAAAGGCGTCAGCGCAAGAGAAAGGCAAGAAAAGAAGAAGTAGAAAAGTCTGGAATGCCTCTCAAGTCGAGAGAAACGGGTGAGGCTTCTCTGAGGGAGCGGCGCGAACTTCCGAGGGAAGGTACGTACCTCCGTTGCGATTCACCTCAGGCCGCACACGGGCAGCCAGTGGTAGCGCCCCGCTGCTCCTCCGCACGTGACCCTACGAAGCGGAGCTCTGCGGTTCCGGGAATTTACCGGGCAAAATGGCAACCTGAGGAAAACCACCTCAGCGACCGGCAGAGCCATCCATACCTCATCTACGTAACGCTCCAATTCAATTGATCATCGCAGGTCAATTGAGCCACCGTTGGCAGAGGCTCTCTTTCCCTCTCTCCATTCGACAAGATGTTGTCTCGCACAGCCCGTCCCGCCGCCCGCCTTGCGGCTGCAGTTCCCTCTCGGTAAGTCGACCAGGTTTTGATTGCCGGGACCGCGAACTCCATGCGACCGAACAACGACGACGACGCCGACGACGGTACAATGGATAAAGCACCTACGAAGGTCAATCTAAATCGATGGGTTCAATGCTGATACGCTGTTTCCTAGGGTTGCTGCTCCCGCCAGCGGTGCTGCCGGCTACGCGACGCTCCGAGAAATCGAGGGCCGCCTGAAGTCCATGAACAACATGAAGAAGATCACCAACACCATGAAGGTCGTCGCTTCCACCAAGCTCACTCGCGCGCAAAGGGCCATGGACGACTCCCGCAAGTACGGTGAGACCGCCCAGGAGGTCTTCGAGGCCGCCGAGACCAATGTCCCGGAGTCCGAGGAGAAGAAGTCCCTCATCATCGTCTGCTCGTCCGACCGTGGTCTTTGCGGTGGTATTCACTCTGGTCTGTCCCGCCGCATCCGCCGTCTCTTTGCCGAGCAGGGCTCCTCGGACCTGGTCATCATCGGCGAGAAGTGCCGTGCCCAGCTGTCGAGGTCCAACCCCAAGGACATCCAGCTCACCTTCTCTGGCATTGGCCGCAACGTTCCCACTTTCGCCGACGCCCAGGCCATCGCCGACCAGATCTCTCTTCTCCCCACCGAGTACTCCGACGTCAAGATCCTCTACAACAAGTTCATCAACGCCCAGAGCTACGAGGCTAGCTTCCTTGAGGCATTTTCCGAGGAGGCCATCACCCAGTCTCGTAAGTTGGACCAGATCCAGGTAGCTCACAAACTTGTCTGACGATAAATTTAGCCAACTTCTCCGCCTTCGAGGTCGAGGAGGAGTCTCTCGGTAACCTCCAGGAGTACTCCCTCGCTAACACCCTCTTCTGGGCTCTCGCTGAGGGCCACGCTTGCGAAATGTCTTCCCGTCGCAATGCCATGGACGTACGTAACCACCTTGATTTCGGGACATTCCCAGAGCATTTCACTGACTAAGTTGTAGAATGCCACCAAGAACGCTGGTGAGATGATCGGCAAGCTCCAGATCCAGTACAACCGCACCCGTCAAGCCGTCATTACTGGCGAGCTGGTCGAGATTATCACTGGTGCCACCGCTTCCGCGGACATGTAAAGAGGTGGACGTTGTTGCTTCCAGCGAGGAATAGAAACCCTTCCCTTTGTATCAAAGCCAACGGTTGCCCATAGTGGTTGCCTCATGTATCAGAGACCCAATATATTCCCTAGTAGACCATTGTGTCTCTTTTAACCTTGGACGTCATCAAAGTGGCTCTTCTGAGATGAACAGTGCTGCGCCATCCCGTACCTCGTACGAACAGACGTAGGTCACGAGGCTGATTGCACAAGATGGGCAGTGGCTGCGGAAGCAGAGGCTGCGGAAGCAGAGCAATCAGTTCAAACATTCAATCATTCAAACCCCAGTGGCCGACGCCTAATGCTACAACAATAAGTGACCCTTTAAAGGCAATCCTGGATGCTCCTGATCCCCTTAAATCCATGCAATCCGCCGACTCCAGCGCAGTGAACCGTGCACCAGCATCGGGATAACCTGTTAATGTAATACGCCCCAGCTCCCTGTTCGACTTCAAGTCTCAATTACTCCGCGTAGCTCATTGGCTTCGCACGACGAGGTTTGTTCGGTGTTTCAGCCTCATCCGGCCCAGGAACACTAGGGTGCTCTTGTTCATACTTTGACCTCAGGACGATCGCGTCCATGTCCCATTTCTCCAGTGCCTCGGTGTAATCTTGCATAGCCTTTGCGTGAGCTGCCTTATTCTCGGCCGCTTCATCCTCGAACGGCTTGCGTTCTTCCGGGGATGCTGCCTTCCACATCTTGGACGTTTCTACTCTCACTTCGTTTGGCATATGTTTGCTCTTGCTCGATTTGCGGTTTTCTTCGCAGCGTTTCTTGGCTTCGTCGAACTTGACCTTGCTGTACAGAATGTATGCATTAGTCGCAACCTTAGCAGGCTGCACGGGTCGCTCGCCAATCTTGGACCGGATGTGTTCCAGAACCTCGTGCTCGTAAGCCTCCAGACGTGCCTGCCGAGGATCGTGGGCTGCCTTCTTCCGCTTTTGCAGCAGAAGAGAATCCTTTGGTAGGACAAGGGGTACTGGGATCTCGATGGGACCGAGCATCGCCTCGATGACCTCGGAGGCAGCTTTTAATCCCGACATGTACGCCCCGTGAACAGTGGCCGGGTAGTCGCGCATAGTGTGCTCGCCCGCAAAGAAGAGATTGCCAACGGACCGCGCCATGACATCGTAATCGTCGGGCTGCATGGCGGGGCCGGCAGAAGAGTAGCTACCTCTGGCGAAGCGATCTGAGCTCCATCTCGTAACAACGGCCTCAACAGGGTGAGGGACGTCTTTCCCAAAAATTCCCCGGAGAATTCTGGTTGCTTCGGCGACCAGGTCATCATTCGTAGCCATCTCGGCTTCGTACGCGGCCTCGCCAGCCATCAGCCCGATCAAGCAGGGCAGACCAGTCGTGTTGGTAACGTTGAACCACTGGAACAACCGGCCGCGATTGGCGCGATAGTCACCTTGACTCGTGCTGTGGCGATTTGGAGGTTCTTTCAAGGATCCAAAGATATCTCGGGTTGGATCCCAGAAAATCTCGTCGTAAACGAGGACTACCTTGTTCAGAACGCCGAAGCCTAGTCGGTCAATGGCTCCTTGCTTCCAAACCGGCAGCGGGGGCTCAAAGGCCAGAGTGTTTTGTTTCAGCACTCCGAGCGGTGCTGTGCAGACAACCGTATCTGCTTCTACAGTCCTGCCATCCTCGCATTCTATTTCGGCTGACCCCTCGGTATCCACGCCGTTATAGCGGATCGTCTTGACGGGAAATTGCTTCATAATATTCAGAGGACTTGGACATTGGAGCAAACCTCGCGCCATTCCCTGATAGCCGCCGACAATCATTGTATGCACCCCTTCCCACTCCATGCCTGCATCGATGTCCCACAAGGTCAGGCTCAGGTGGTGCAAAGGTGAAGCATTCGCATACTCGAGGTTCGCCGTGTGCCAGTTGAAGAGGCGATGCTCTAGCGGGCTAAGATCAACGAGCTGCTTATACTGAGTGACTGCACTTTCGAGAACAGAGCCCATCGTGGCGCCCTCCGCGGTAGTAGCAGCGTGAAGGTCAAAGGTGTCATTCTGCTCAGCGCCGGGTTTGAGCTTCCAGCCCATGGATTTGAGCTCTTCGAAAGCTTTGGTTGTAGCTACCACGCCTGGCTCAGTGTGCACGCGGCCTGTTGCCTTGTCTGTCGATACCGGGACCATGTCCACCTTCTTCGGCACACTTTGTTGAGCCACCGACAGTGCGTTGGGTAAGGCGGCTGCGGCTTGCTCTGCGGCCATTATTGTTTTGCTACCATCCCCCTGGCTGTCACGCCCTTCGCTGATGAGATCTGGATTGCCCTCAATGAGCTTCGTTGGTTGCAGCTTGTGCTTGAACTCGCCCACCCTTTTGAGACAATGCTCATAGAGCTTTTGCACCAATTCGTCTTTCACTTTATCCACTGGCTTCCCGTTGGAATCGTAAAAGGTGGTTTCTGGTTCCAAGGCGTAATACGCCATGCCGAGCTGGGCTCGAATCAGAATGTTGATTGGATTGCCTCTGTCAAAACCCGTGATGATCATGCCGCCCATCTCTGCTGTATGTCGTCGGCCGGTAAAGTCGGGGTTCGGCTGCTTCGGCTTCGTCTTGAATTCGCGAGAGTATACTCTGCCACCGATACGGTTTCGCCCTTCAATGAGTACTACCTTGGGTGTTTCTTCTCCTCGGTCGCGGAACCGGTCAGCGTATTGCGTGAAGAGATTTTCAAGTTGCCTGGCGCAAGAAAGCCCTGAGACGCCAGCGCCGATGACCGCAACTGTCTTTTGCCTCCTTGATGGCGGGCCTTCCCAGCTGCTGCTGCTCTTAGACTCGGTGATCTTGACGCATCCGTGATTGATATATCCCTTACGAACCAACCAGTCGTAGCATACACTTGCAGCGTCAAACCAGCGGGCTGTAGCACATCCGATTGCGGCACGCCGTTCGACCGCGACCCACGGCGATTTCATCCATAAGTAGCAAATGCTATTTCTGATGTTGAGGTATGTCGTGACTTGCTGATGAGAGATATGATGCCGAAACAGGTGATACTCTTCCACGTGCAATGCAAATGGATTGAGCGCGCAAGACTCAGCAGCCCATATGCATTCGCCTGCATAATCTGAGGCGGATAAATCATTGGGTATCGACGATTTCGGCCGAATATTGAAGGCTAGTCGGTCGACGTCGTTTGAGTACGAGGTAGACTGGGTGGTGGTAGGCGTAGTTTGCCCGGCGATGCCATCCCCCGAGGCGTTAGCTTCGACAGGGGTTGTAGCTTTGCTCGAGATCGATGAGGGCGGCGATGAGATTTCAGAGTCGGAAAGCACTGATAATGACGAGCCAAAAGAGTCGACACCACCTTCTCCGTGGATCTCTTGAGTCCCCTCGTCGTCTTGGAGGCCATCCTCGTCACTAATCAGCTCTCGTTAGTATCGAAATAAGAATATTCTTCATTCATGTGTCGGGCCGTGCCCTTTCAAAACATTTGGCTGATGATGTGACTTACCCGCTACTGTCCATGTCCGATGAGCCCCCACCCTCAAACTCTTCGTCCTGATTGTGGCTTTGGTCTTCGCCACTGTCAACGTCCATACTGTCAGACCAGGCAGCTACTCCCTGATCCGCTTGTTCAGAATGGCTCGATGCAGAGCTCTGCCGTGACAAGCCTATAGACGCTCCCTCCATCGGCGAACCTGATGACATCCGGCTCTTGATATGACGGGAGAGAAGAGGACTGGATGTTGACAGAGATCCGTCCCTTTTGCGTTTCAGATAGTCAGGCCTCCCAATTCCGTACCCATCGACAACATGGCTGGTGAAGCCTCCATCCATCATACCAAGACCTTGGAACGCTCCCTCAGCCTAGGTGGTGTGATATTGGGCGGTGTATCGAAAGGTCGGCGAGACGGCGTTTCTAAGGATTTCCGCGATGTATCGACGCGAGACTCATTGAATGAAGACAAACCATCATTCGAGTCTGAGTGTTGGGTGGATCTGCTTAGAGCGCATATCAGTCATGGGGCTCATGGGTCCTCCTCACTCGCCTGAGGATGCAGGATATGTATCTAATGGTCACTAACCTCTGATACGACGGCACCAGGGCGGTATCAACGATCAATCCGATGGATGCGCAGGACTTGGGACGAGGAGTCTAATTAGGAGATTTCGGGAGGTGTTGATTATAGAAGATGAGTTGACGGCGTGATGCATGCGACGGGCATTGTTGGAGCGGGAGCGATGGGAATGCGCTCTAAGAATCACGTGCGCGCCAATGTAGCGATTACCTAAATTGGCGGCTCCATTCCCCTCAACTTCAACTCTCTCACTCCATCCCCTCTGCTTGATGGCAGATCCCAAATAAATACAGCTTCCGCAGCCGTGCATTCGTCAAACAGTCCGCCAAATCACGCTCAAATCCTGAGCGCAACCCGCGTACGACGCCAACCGCCACACCGCGAGCTCGTCCGACGCGTTTGCCACAATTCCATACTCGACGATGACTCGACATTAATAGTGTGCGCGTTGAGGGTAATTCACTTCGCAAGTCTGAAAACAGACTTTGAATAGTGGCATTGAACTTGCCGAGCGATGGACAAGCCCATTCTCAACACGGGGTATACATAATGGTACAGATTGGCTCAATCCGAGTCATCGGGCTTGTCCTTCGCATAGGACCCCTTCTCTATGGCCGCGTCCATCATCCTGTTGCCGCTAATGATCGATGTTGTACAGATGACAATATTCCGTCGACCTGTCGTGGTTAGCTCGAGTGCTTCGCCATCCAGAACCGAGAAACTCACCCTCTTCTTGTTTAGCGATGAAGCGCAACGCCGCGATCTCAGTGAATGTTATCCCTCCGACGAAGACCACGAAGACCGTCTGGCGATTGCCACTCCCAGAGAGAAGGGCCCGCGCCTTCACAGCTTTGTCCTCGCCTTTTTGATGTTCATAGAACGTCTGGCCGCGGACATGCTTGACCGCGTCATCGAAGCCATGCCATCCTTGAGAGCCAGCGCTCGATGATACAGCATTGGCGTTGTTCCCCGAGCCGCCTTTAGTCACGTTCTGGAGATACTGCTTCTGTAGGATGCACTGTACCAGGCGTATCGATAATGGGGCGTAACCGCTGTAAACGTACGCAACGTCGTTTGGATCGTCTTCTTGCACTTCGTCGACTATTAAACGAAGCTGCTTGCGTAGATACGTGTAGTTGGTTTTCGTCCCGGTCGCATTCGTATTGCCGCCAGCCATGGGGATCATACCGGCCAAAGGTGAAGATCTGGACAGGAACAGCTGCAGCTTTTCGAGGTTGTTGAGCGTGAGCAGATGCTGGTGTCCGTAACCTTGGAGGATGAGCCGCCTGAACTGGTCAAACTCCTTGGGCCGGATGCCGCCAGATATACACGAGTAGACGCATAGCAGGCGAAGGGTCTCTCGTAATGGTGCATCACGCGCTACGAGTTCTTCGATCTTTTCGTATTGTGAAGAGGGGTCGGCACCGGCTGCCAGGTTCTGCTGCACTTCAAGCAAGCTCTTGAACTCGTCGGTTCGAGTATGTTTGATGATCCCCTCTGCCAGACCTGTATGCGTCCTCACACTGGCATTCTCTTGTTGGTACCCTGGAAGCTGGCCTACGAACTCCTTGAGCTCCGCCAGCGTTTTGGTCTTGTGTTTGCTTTCGTATTCGCTCTGAATTTGCTGTTGCTTCCTTGCGACTTTGTTGAGCAAAGAACCGACAATGGCAAAGTTCGCATCTCGCAGTTGGTTGTAGAGCTTATCGCTTGAGTCGAGCTGTATTGTTCGTTTCCGGCCTTGAGGGGTTGCGGCGGACGATTGAGCAGGCTGTCCGACAATAGTGCTGTCGACTTTTGCTTGGTTGTTCTGGATCGTAAAAAGCTCATCGATGAGGCCTTCGTATGTGAGCTGTGTGAGGAGTGGTGTAACAAAGTCGACTTCACGGTCGATGATGATGACGCTCTCGTTTGTTGTACTTGGTGTAAGACCAACCCGATTCGTGTCGCTAGATTCGTCGCCAGCCAAAGCCTCCTGTCGCATCCGTGCAAGTAAATCGGCCACTCGCTTTGCGTTGTCGCCTTTACCGATGATTCGGGGAAAGAGGCCGTGGCTCTGTTGGATCTCCATCAGGGCTTTGGCCACCAGGAAATTAGGCGTGACATCTTTCGAGAGATAGAGGTCCTTGAAGGCATCGGTGAGCTCTAGTGACAAAACATCATTCTCCAAGGGGAAGAAGGATAGTGGAAGCTCTGCCACGTTGACATCGCCCAAGACTCCAGCTTGCTCGAGGAGCTGATCAGATACCAACGTTCGACGCGGTACCCAGAAGATATGAAAGTCGTGAACGGTCTGACTCTCTCGTCGCACTCGTTTGATCTGAGCGGCTATCCTTTCGGCATGACGTCCACACTCGCCCCTCGCTATGAAGACCAGGTTCCGTTGACTCGTGTCGGCATTGTCGTTCTCTAAAACGAAGAACTTATCGACCCCGTACTCCTGCAGGGTCGCGACCTTGACGACGGTCCCAATCGGTCCAACCAGGCTCTTATCCAGCACAACATTCTTCTTGCCGCGAACCTGCTCACGCGGAAGCAACACGTTAGTGACTCTGGCATCGGGGTTAAGGGTCGTGCTGGTGGGCATGGGCCAGCCTTACGTACACCCTCGAGCAGGTAGAGCAGGTCCTTGCGCGCCTTGCTGCGGAACTGTTCGACGCTGAATTCGGTGCGAGGAGCCATGGTGGCTCGCAGCGCGTGAGGAAGGTGGTGAACAGGACAGTCGGGAGCTGCCAGAGCTGAATGATGGGAGGCTGGCGGTGAGGATTGGAGGTACAGTGCAGTGCAGTTGGAGCTGGAGCTTGAGCTTGGGGGGGATGCGGGGCGCCGAGTGCCTGCCAGGCCACTGCATCTGTGCTACCTACCCGATCCCCCACAGCGGTGATGGCGACGTCATTGGCCAGCTGCGAGGCGCGGGCAACAGATCCGAGTCGGCAACAGGCTTCCAGATCAGTGTCAACAAGCTAGCAGTTCAGTCACAAGCACTAACAGACATGGGATCATGTGCGCATTATTCATAAACTCTAGGCTTAACTTCAAAGGTCTGGTCAACGAAGTGTAGCATGTCTCCATTGCTCAAACCCGCCACATCAGTTGTACCACTCCAATTCCTCGACGTGCTCTTGAGTCGCATCAGCTTCCGTTTCGGGGAACGGACTCGTTGGCTTGTCGCAGAGGAGAGGGCGCTTCCCTGCCGATGCCTCCATTCTGGCTGCCGGAGCTCAAAGTAGTGCCATATGGTCTATCGGTCTGCGGGATCAAACAGTGTTGTCGTCGTACATGAACTCAATATCCCTCGGCCGCCGCGTGTTCCCTCTGACAAATTCCTCATCACCCTCTGGTCTCTCATTGCGTGTATTGCTCGTCAACATGCTTTGGATGCTCATGCAGACACTCTGTGCGCTCTGAACGGGACTCCATCCTTGAGAGCCAAGGAGGTCTAGACAGATGATGCCGTTCGAATATACGTGGGGATGTACCGGAATCGGTCGGTCTTTGAGGTTCTCGAAAACGACTTCGGGCGGCTCTGCGGAATGAGTTAGCCACCTGTTGGGATCTAAAGTGATGCTACGCACCTATTGGGTACGCCTTGGGAAAACGGAAGCGTAACCGATGGATCTGGCCTTTGTAGATGGGATTCTCGTCCAGCACCCTGATGTCAAACGTCCAGTCACTGATGTTGCCCTCGCCCTCGCCGGACGAAACCAGCTCGACACCGGGGGGCAATCCATCGTTCTTGATTTTCCCAAGCTCCTTCAACAGCCGCTTCCCGCTCATCGCCGCCGCCATGGTGGGCGTGGGTGAAGGTACGCGAAGTCAGTCGGACGGCGTGCACGTCGGGTCGTCGATATCGAGCGTCGGAGGGTAAGAATCGGAGCTGCGATATTGGAAACGGTATTTCGGAATGCGAACGCGAAGTGGGAAAGTTATGGATGGTCAAGAAGCCGAGTGACAGAAGAAAAGAGGGCCGGGTTGCTGATGAGGCTGAACAACTGTGTCCGGCTTGGAGCTTGGGTGCCAGGCGCCGCCAGGCGCTAACAGAACGCGGGGCAGGGCCACATCGCATTTGCATGACGGGCGGTCGATCTTATAGATGGTGCAAGATATGGGTGTCACCGTATCGCATTTTGCAAGTACACACGTGTCACCGTAAGCCACAGTCATCTGCTCCATGATGCTTGTTTCTGAATCACGAAATCCCCTTAGCATTGGCTTGTCGTGCTGATGGGAGGTCAAACTTGGCTTGTTCCGCCATCTTGTTCCAGGGTCCATCCATGTGTCAGACGAGAGCCGGAGCTATGAGGGGAGTGGCCAAATTCCGGATCAAGACGTTTGCTTTTTGGATATTGTCTCAATGCTCTTACTTTTCTTTCACCATTTTTATCTACGGGCCGGACGGCTTGACTCCTTGTCACAGGCTCCTTTCTAACCTCGAGCCCAAGACTATTGTTTTGTGGCATGGCCGCAGTTCGAATGAATACATTGGCACGGCGATGAATGTTGTGACGAGTATGTCGTTGAGCTCGGAGCTTCACTTGGCCACGGCGTTACTAGGATACAGGGGTACTACCCCGAGATCAGGGTAAGCTCTTTGAGTTTAAACGGTGCCGGCAAGCTGCATGCCACTACAGAAGAACTTGAAATCTAGAGCCCGGCCTAAAACCCCTTATCCGACCAATATATGAGTAAATGCTTCGGGAGCATGAGTCCTCGCGCTTTCACTCATGTTAACGGAGAGCTTGGCCAGGGCCTCGACCCGGGAACTCTCACTCGTGCGATTCGATACCGCTGGGAAACTTGTCGACCAAGGCCTTAGTTCCTTCGACAACACTAGGTACATATCAGTATGCTCGCACGTTGAAGACAGTACACAACTCATCACTTACAGCTTGAGGAAAGACTCATCCTGAGGATACAAGGCGGCAGCCTGACAATCAAATCGTCTGAGCACTTTGTTAGCAAGGGCCCCAGATTTCAAGCCGAGATGTTCAGATACTCACAAAGCATATAAAGCATTGCGGTCCCAAAAGTCTTCCTCGGGATCGCTTTTACCCACGCCAGGAAGCGAGGTGTACTGCTCGATGTTCTTCCTCGTGAATCCATTCCGCTCTGGACGCCAGTTGCCAAATTCGTCTTTAAGAGTTAGCTCTAGCCCTTCCTGAAAAATCCCGGAGGAAATATACATTCGTTGTGCGCAAAGAAGCTGGCAGAGTCAAAGATGACACCGCGACCCGGGCTATCTTTGACAGCCGCTACGTTGCCGCGCCACAGATTGCCATGGACCAGAGCCGGGGTCAGTTTCCTCCCACCAGTCTCCAGCGGTCGTAGAAGGCGAGGGATGACCTTCTCGAACAATGCAGGAAGCAGCTCTTCTAGCGCTGAGCTAGGACCAGACCGCTCTTCGCGTATCCTGAGAACGTCCTTCATACTAGCGGCGAAGAAAGCCTCCCATGACTCGCACCAGTCGTTTTTCTGGGGTAGATTGCCGTTGTAGGTGGTGAATTCGAAACCGAATTTCCCGCTTGGCGACTTGTAGCTGTGGAGAGCGGAAAGCTGCTCACATAGGAAATCGATGTCTGGGAGGCTCTCTTGCAGCTCGTAAAAGGTAAAAATACAGAAATGTAGAGCAGGATCATGGTCGAAGGTGCCAAATGCGATGGGTTTCGGGCAGACCCCCGAGCAAGCTGTGTCTATAAGTGACGCCGACTCATATTCACCTCTTAGGGACTCGTAGCCGGCCTGGCCGCCAACAACCTACATCTTGTCAGTCAGAACCTCGGGATTCGACAGCTCTAGGGCAGACCTTGATGAAGTATTCTACCTCATCTCCTTCAGTATCCTCTACGTCGGCTTTCCAGAAGGTGGCCCCCCAGTTTGAAGGCCTGACGCAGTTCTCCTCGAGCGCAAGGACCTTCTCAGCTTCGGGAATGACTACAAGTTTAGCCGAAGTCGAGAGCATATGGTTTGACAAGACTGACCCCTGAGCAATGTGTTGGTTATTTGCGTGTCCATGTTGTAAGGACAAATAGCAAGTTGGTGGTGTGTCGTTCTTGACAGAAGCAGAGAATGCAGACAGGAAGACAAAAGCCCTAGAACAAAAGAGGAAAAGGTCAATATTATTACATATTGCGAAGGCATGCTTAGCACGCATGCGGATTGTCTCCATCATATGCATGTTGGTTGACATCGCTTTCGACCAGGGATATCAACCGCCAACGACAAGAACGTTTCACCCCTGACGAACCCCTCTCAACGCATGCACGGGTCTTTCCCCGACGATAAGATTATTTCCAGAACACCCGACGCTTCCGCCCACTTGAGGATGCTGCCATCGTCAATTTGCTTGACTGCCGGTGCAGGGTTGTGCTCAGAACTTTCCAAAGCGGCGGTGACAAAAGAGAGGTCGTCCGGCAAGTTCGGGATGCCCCAGACGTGGGACATGGGGGACATTTCGCTGTGCTGGGCAGGGGACTGCGAGAAAAGCCGGTCGGGCATTTGTAAAGAGATCAAACCCCCACGACGAGCTCGGTAGAGCCACGAGGCTGGCTTTCCTTAGCTCGAGGAAACCCCGATTCCAATGTCCTCGAGACAGCTCTTGTCATGGGAATAATTGAGCCGGCGGCTGGCCAAGCGTAGCCCCATTCGTAGTCGCGCTCGAAATCTCGTGAAAATGCCATACCGGCATTCTTTGCATGAATGCTCCTGCAGCCGAGTAATGCCGATTTCTGCAAATGTTTTCACTAGAGCTCGAGGACAGACATCCACAACCTCGCCGGTCGTTCTGGCCGGATACCGAAACGAGTCCGCCTGAGCTCCGAGTCCGAATCGTCTGCCAAGTGGGGTGCCTCAGAATGTTCAAAGATGACCAGGAAGGGTCGATCAGGACTCGAAGCACATTGAGCTGGTCAGGCTCTGGCAGGAACCATCAACGCCGTAGACAGATCGGAACAGAGGTATAGCGCGACGAGTCTCTCGGAGCACGCGAACCACATGTTATTCAGCATCTTCGAAAAGGCAGAGGACCAACTGGAGGTGGCGTAGCGTCCCGAGTGACCAGGATCATCTAGAACGGGAACCCGCAAGAGTCACGGGCATGGGAGGAGGGAGAAGACTGACATGGGGCTCAGGCCAATTGAGGGCCAAGAGTGGCTGGTCTGTAGCCTTACGAGGCGTCAAGGCGTCGAGGCTCGCTTGGGTCCGGTGATGGTGCGGCACAGCCACATCAGCCTCGATGAAACGCCTGTATGGAGTACGTGGTAGTGCGCAGCAGCTCCACTGGCGCTACCTCAGCTAGGTACCTACGCGGACCAGAACGCCTGCCAAGACACTGCCATAGACGGTGACGTCCCGCGACGGAGCGCCGCCATTCAGTCGCAAACTTACGGCCTGAACCCTGTCCACAGCTGGTCACAACTTGAATAAATATAGTCACAGTGAAATTGCACGCGCACGAGCTGATCCATCGTCAGCAAACACACCTGTTGGCCGTGCATAGGGTACTACTTCAACTTCTCACCTTGTCAGCCCTGGCTGCATTTCTGTCGTCCTCAGGCTGGCCCCCCCTCCCCCTCCTCAACCCGGGGCCTCCAACACCGGACCTGAATCTTATCACCTAACGCATCCAAGCCACCCTTGTTCCTGATTTCCTTTCTTACTTATACACACCGTCAGCCTCACCTTCAATTTTCTCCCTTCTTGATTCATTTCTCCAGCTCACCTGTCGCCCCTCAATTTGCGCCAGTTCTAAACTCAGCGCCTCCTACTCGACCGCCGCGTCACCGGCACATACCCCGCCATCCATCGGCCACCATGAGCGGCTGTAGGTTGCCTCCCATCCGAGCTTGAGCTTCGAGCGGCGCAATTGCGATGGTCATTGCGATCGTTCTGCGACGTGTGACTTTTGTGGCGCAATTGTTCGAGTCAGATTTAGGTCAAGAATGCTAAGAGAATATAGTCGCAGGCATGCTTAACAGGCTGGGCGGCCAGCCCGAAAGCTACGAGAAAAAGTAGGTAATTACGCGTAAACCTCGAACGAGTCGACTTCAGAACAACGACTGACGATAGTCGCACAGAGCAAAGTATCGATTCGGACGAACTCTCGGCGCCGGTACCTATGGCGTCGTTCGCGAAGCTGAAGGCCCTACCGGCAAGGTCGCCGTCAAGATCATCCTCAAGAAGAACGTCAAGGGAAACGAGAAAATGGTCTACGACGAGCTCAACATGCTCCAACGGCTAAAACACCCCCACATCGTCAAGTTCGTCGACTGGTTCGAGTCGAGGGACAAGTTCTACATTGTTACCCAGCTGGCGACGGGTGGTGAGCTTTTCGACCGTATCTGCGAGCAGGGCAAGTTCACCGAGAAGGACGCCTCGCAAACAATCAAGCAGGTGCTCAGCGCCGTTGACTATCTTCACAAGAACGAGGTCGTCCACAGAGGTGAGAAAGGCGCCCCTGGGTTGGTAGTCCGCTCGCTAACGGCGTAGATCTGAAACCCGAAAACCTCCTCTACGTAACCCAAGATCCTTCCTCCGAGATTGTACTCGCCGATTTCGGTATCGCCAAGACTCTCGACAACAAGGAAGAGTCTCTCCAGACCATGGCCGGCTCATTTGGCTACGCCGCTCCCGAAGTCATGGACCGCAAGGGGCACGGAAAGCCGGTCGACATGTGGTCCATGGGTGTCATCACCTACACCCTTTTGTGCGGATACTCTCCTTTCCGCAGTGAGAACTTGCGCGATCTCCTGGAGGAGTGCAGCTCCGGTTCAGTCGTCTTCCACGAGCGGTACTGGAAGGATGTCAGCAGCGACGCGAAGGACTTCATCATGCATCTCATCGTGCCCGAGCCCGAGAAGCGCTGGACCTCCCAACAAGCGCTCTCTCACACCTGGCTCAGCGGCCAGACCGCCACCGACCACGACTTGCTTCCTGAGCTGCGCCGTGCTCGCGAGGCGCGCGCCAAGCTCAAGCACGCCATCCTCGCCATATCGCTCAAGAAGCGCATCGCAGCTCTCAAGACTGACGAGTCCGACTCCGAAAGCGATGAGATGGGCGCCGCCGAGGAGGG
Source organism: Sordariomycetes sp. S80-01Y (assembly GCA_037042185.1). NCBI lineage: Eukaryota > Fungi > Ascomycota > Sordariomycetes > Sordariomycetes sp. S80-01Y. Next base: position 1,799,182 of record JAXQJY010000032.1, read on the forward strand.
CATTCCCAGCGCGTCGGGCGACAAGAAGCCCAAGAACTGGGACAAGGTCAAGGAGGGCGCCGTGTTCCGTGAGGTTGTGCTTGGCGCGGTGAGGGATAAGAAGGCAAAAGAGGAGGCTGAGGCGGCCGAGAAGGAGCTTCTCGAGCAAGCTGCAAAACGTGACCAGGCTTAGCTGGGAGAAGTTTGAGCGGAGAAAGACTGGGATACCTTAGCTCGAGGCCTAGGCGGCCTCGTGGCCCGAGAGACATGGTGAATAGGCGAGAGCGTTTCTTCAATCGTCATGAGCAGATTTCCTTGTTTTGGACTGTCATAATATAGTCATCCTCTTCTCACTCGGTCGCCCGCGATTATCATTACATGTGTCTGTCATATCGCTGCGCGACCTATTCTTGCAAGCTCATCAAACGCCTCCGCGACGAAAGTCCAACTTTTTGCTGCGTCGCCCAGAACCGAACTCCAAAACATGAAAACAGCTTGCCGGGGTGAGGGCTGGTACCATCACTCCATCATGTCCGCGACCGCCGCTTCCCGTAACCGCTCATATCTGGCGACGTCGAACCTCGGCCTGGGCTTCCACCCTTCCGTCCTCAACCTCTCGATCCGTCGTCGTATGTCCGCGGCGCGCATCTCGTCGTTCGACACTGGTGGCGGCGGAGGCGACAAGCTCAAGGATGGTAGGTGAACGGCCGCAATCTGGTGGCGCAATGCCGTCAGCAGCGACGTGTGCCGTTGCAGCGACATGGACTGCACGTGAAACGCTGGCGTCTGTACGGGACCCAGAGTCGCCGGCGACAGCTCCAGAGGCTCAACCTCGACGTCAGAGCAGGATCCATCGTCGAATCCGAGCGTAGGAGAGTCCAGCCTGATATACACACCCGAGCTCCGACTCTCCTTGAACCTCACGCCCTTCTCGCACTTTTCCTCCACCGGCGTAGGGCTGGGAGAGCTCAACCTCGTAGATCCACTGCTCAGGCTCAAGCTGGGGGAATGACTTATTGAGCTTCCACTTGTCTGCTTCCTCTCTGTGAGCATGTGCTTGATGTTGTCGTTCTCGGCGTCGGCCAAGACTGCTGCTCGGCGATAATGGTCTCGTGCTTTGTCGATGATTACGCTCCGGTAGGGTGATGTGTGGTGCAGACAGCGGACTTGCTGTTCGAGTGCCGAAGCGGCGTAGAAATGAAGGTAGACCAGGTGGATCACTTGTGCGGATTTCTAGTCCGTTGTTAACTTTGTTCCGTGTAGTGTCGTTGAGGCCAATGGTACTCACAGTGATCTTTGCGCCGGCTAAAAGGTCATCGCATCTTGACACGCAAGACCGATATTTCCCGATGAAGTACTCCCTCTTCACCTCCCGGAGCGCCGTCCTCCACTCAGAGCCCGACCTCGGCGCATCTCCTGCTGCCTTGCGCTTCTGGTTCGTTGCGGCTGGAGTCATTCTTGCCTTGCGCCTGGTCGAAAAGATACTCTCCAGATCGATAGTGGACTGCGGAAGCACCGTCATATCAGGTCCAGCCGCCATGTTGTCCACCTTCAATAGCACCGAACCCAGTATTAGTAACCAATCGTTGACGAGCGTCAAGGTCTGAAGCGTCAAAGGCAGCTTGCGCTCTAGTCAAAACGTGGTCGGTCTCGTCGCACACAGGAGGGTCTGAGCGCAGGAGGAGTTGCAAGCTGACCCGAACTGCAGAAGGCTGACTCGAGCTACGCAGCAGGGCAGACTCAAGCGAAATATACGTAGGGAGGAGACGGTCGTTGCCAATATTTGCACAGCTTGGAAACCCTGTGATTTCGCGGGTTGGGTGACACCTATATGTCTCGGTTGGTATAGGCAAGGCTGCGTTGTTGCTGCGCTTGTCAACCACACGGAGCAAACAGCGCAAAACTCGGTACATGAATCCCGGTCTAATTACTCGTACTTGGTCTTGCTGCCATCCAGGCACCTGGTATTATTCTTCCGGCTGCTCGATATCAGACGAACGCAGACTGCAAGAGGCTGCAGGAAGACACCTCCCGACCACGCGGAGACTGGGGTCTTTCAATCCGGAGGGCGGGGCAGCAACCCAGAAGGGCAAGAGGGGAGGGTTCTCAACAGGAAATGTCTCGATGTTCGATGTGACGGGCAGGGGTGTCTGACGGTCGGCCAGGTCGTCCAAGAGAAGATGGCGTTTCAGGATTCGCAACGGGCGACGGGCATCAAAGACAATGTGACGATAGAAGTGATATGGCGACTGCCGACAGGAAATAGGCCAGCACGTGCCTTGCCTTTCATTGCGGAAGAGGAGGGATGACGGCCGATGGAGGGGGAGATGCTGCTGAAATATGAAACATTATGGGGAGTCGGTAGTTCAGCCAAGTCCCTTGAATATTTTGATAAGGGGGGCCAACGTAGGGGTTGCGAATTGTCGAGGGGCGGCAGAGACATGCGGGCAGCAAGGGGGCTGGAGCGATTGAGCGACTCGAGGGCAACGAGCGGGGAAAAGCAACGCACACTGCGCCGTCGCACAGCAAAAGAAACACTGCATCTCACCGTCGCGCAGCTTCGCACAAAGGCAACAGGTTTGTTGAGGGGTAAAATCGACAGCTGGCGCCATTTGCGGCCGGCGAAGGTCCTCGGGTCGCACTAGTCTGGATGCTGCGAAAGGTAGGGTCTGACTCTTGAGAACTGCCGACGTGTTCCAATGCTTTTTTCTCTTTGTTTTTGGTGACTTGTGTCTACGAGGATGGCTCCGCGGGCTTGACGTCCTCGCCCTTGACGCCATCTACGACTTTCAGGCCCTCCGCCTGTACGCTGATCTCGTCGAGCTTGCTTTTCCTCCCCAGCCGAAGCTTGACGGCGGCGACCATCTCATCCTGCGGGACGAGGATGCCCTCTTTCTCCGGGTGATCTTTAGAGAGACCCATCTCCTTGATCTTTACCTTCTTCTCGGCAACTTCGTCCTCGCCGAGGAAGATGGCGAAAGGAACGCCGTTGTTCTCGGCCGCCTTGAACTGTTGTGGGACCTTGGGTTTGACCTTGTACATGAATTCGGCCTGATATTGTCAGCACCACATCGAGAGCGATGGCGGAGGGACTCACTTTGATACCACCCTCCCACAATTGCTTGCAAACCTCCATTCGCTCCTTCAAGAAACCCTTGCTGCCGAACGCCATGACATACACGTCCACCTCGTTTCCACGAACTTGCTCGGCGCTCTTGTCGGCTTCCATGCGGGCCTTGGTGATCGAAAAGATACGGTCGACACCGAAAGAGATCCCCACACAAGGGATTTTGTTCTTGCCGGAGAACATGCCGACCAGGTCGTCGTATCGTCCACCAGCGGCGACACTGCCAACGCCAACGGTGGGGTCATCTGAGCGGTCCTCATCCTCGCCAGCTTTGCCCTTCTTCTTCTTAGGAACGACCTCCTGGCCGTCCTCCTTGACAGGGGCGACGGTGGGTGCAGAACCCTCTGTTACAACTTCATAGATGAGGCCAGTGTAGTAATCAAGACCACGCGCCAGACTGAGATCAAATGATACCCGGTCCAGGGCATCAAAGGCCTCGAGGTACTCAAACAAGAGACCGAGATCAGTGAAGCCTTGCTTCATGAACTCGTTGGTGTTGAGGTTGGCATCGCCCTTCAACTTTTCCAGCAGATCTTGCTTGCCCTTCAGCAAAGCATACTCGCCGATCTTGTCGGCGACAGCAGGATCCAGTCCCTTCTCCTCGGTCATCTCCTTGCGCACCTCAATCCATGGCAGCTTATCCAGTTTGTCGACAGCCGACGAGATGGTTCGAATCTTATCCTCGGGCACACCGCACACTTGGAAGATACCATCCAGGATTTTGCGGTGGTTCAACTTGATGGTGTAGTTGTCGGTCCAGCCCAGTCCTTGGAAAACCTCAGTAATCACCCGGATAACCTCAGCATCAGGCAACATAGGGTCGTACGAGCCGGCAATGTCGAAGTCGCACTGGTAGAACTCGCGCATACGGCCCTTCTTCATAGCAGGCTGGTCTCTCCGGTAGACCTTTGCGATGTGGTAGCGCTTGATGTTCTGGATATCCTTGTTCATGGCGAGGAACCGAGCGAAGGGGACGGTGAGATCGTATCGTAGGGAGGAAATTTCACCGCCTTGGTCGGCAAGGTCGTAGATGAGCTTGCTGTCCTCGCCATATTTCCCCGACAGAATCTCCTTGAGCTCGAAGACGGGGGTGTCGATGGTGACGCCGCCGTGGCGCTTGAAGACTTCGGTGATGGTGCTGAAGATCTTGTCGCGGATGACCATATCCTTGCCCTCCCCTGCGAGCGTCAGTTCAGTTATGCGCCGGCATCAGGAAGAGGACGTACAATCCTTGGTGCCCTTGGGGGTCTTGAGCTCGAACTTTGGTTTGCCGCCCATGGTGGGGTCTTGCGCGAGGGCGCTGGAGGACGAATCGGTTGAGTAGCTGTGGTGACGGTATCGAGGGGCGTTAGGGATCGCTGCGATTGCGAAGGGCCGCGTTCGGGGCGCTATTCGAGTCCAGGCGTAAAGTGATGAGCATCTGGCAGACTTCTGGAGTCCGCCCGCCAAATTATTCATCCACGACGTCGATGGAGGGGCAGAATGACTAACAATTGGGGTTCCGATGGGTATGCATATCGTCTGCAGAAAAAGCTGGCTTTGGCGGCTCGTGAGTCAATTTACAGGTGGTCCAGCACGGGTGGAGGCCCATAGTTCTTCCGGACCGCTCACTCCCTTGGAATCTCGACGGCGCAAGGCGTGAAGAAGTTGACGCCCGGTGTAGAATTTGTATAGAATTTGTAAAAGATACGGACTTTTTGTTGCGAGATGTTGGACAACTTTTCAAACCCGGGAAGACACTTTCGATGACTCTCTTGATCAACGCACAGCGATTGACTCCGTGGTGTAAACGCGTCTAAGTCCCGCCTAACCCCACTGCCTCGTTTAAACCCCTCCCCATGTTAGACTCTTGATCTGACGAAGAAATTCCCGTCAAGAAGAAAGGATCAATTGGCATTTACTGGAATGTGCGCACTCCAAGAGTCCTGAGGTTGTGATGCCACCGAAATTTCAACTGGTGCTAGTTAGGACTCGGTATAGTACTGTTTTGTTCGGAGCAAATCGTCGCGCGCACTCGAGCGCCAATGTTTGGCACAGCTGTGCGTTACCCGGGTGGATGGTAGCAACAGTGTGAGTTTCCTGCAGTACCATGAGACATCGTTGTAGCCTGATTGAACGGGGTCAATGACAGATCGGTGCCTGGTTCCAGGATGTTGTTGGTGTTTGGGCCGCGAACGCCTCTCTCTAGTTGCCTGTCGGGGCCACCCCCCACCGAAACTCCAATAACACGACTTCGTTGGGCCACAGTATTATGGAAAGGTCACTCGATATATTCTGGAGCATATATGACTACACTTCAAAAACGCGCTTGTGGCTCAACGGTGATTGCGAGTATGGGTGTGTCTGCTTGTCGACGGCAAGGAGTTGCAACCGTTGTGATCGGATCCGGTGCTGTGAGGCTGAGGGACAGCGAGAAACAAGAAGCGCAATGAGACTTTGGATGCGCGTATCGCTGCCTTCTGGCAGGCAACTAATCACTCCAACACCGTGCCTTCAGCTAGATCAGTCTTCTCGGCCGACAGGCGGACTTGTGACACGAGCAATACGCAGGCAACCTAATATCCCATGTGGCGTTGGCGCCAAGGGACCGCCGCACCCGCTTGATAGCGGACTAGACTAGAGTTTTTGGTGCCACATCGAACAACCTTCGAAGGGTCTTCAAAGACGCAATGCAAGAATATCTAGGACGAATGCCTGAGACAGAGCGCGTGGGGCCGTGCGGAAGCTTACTCCGACCGGGACATTCATAGCGCCCCGGAAGACGCCCGGGAGGCCGTCGGGTGCTCGGGCCCTTGTACCAACCCGACGATGCGAGCGGTACGAGAGTCGCATGTGGCGGCGTTTGCCCAATGATTCAGCAGCATATTCTACACAGATCGAGTAGGATGGAGGACGATGGAATGTTACGACATTGACTTGCGGACCTCGCGGACTTGTCTGTGTGCCCAAAGATGACACGTATGAATTCTACAGTGGGATTGCAGCAACTCAGCAGGAGTTGTGTGAGGGTAGCAGGCAGGCGGACTTCGGAACATACTAGGAGTGCGGAATATTGCGACGAAGCTGGAGGTAGGCCTCAGTCGAGGCGTCATCTCTGCCTGCAGCGACTCACTCTGAGTCGCAACCCGGCCGCTGGCCTACAGTGGAGGCACCCCATGACTCCTTTAGGAGTAAGAAACGGGTGTCGTCAAATTAAAGGCAATCTAATTGGGTCGTTCGCTTGCGCACCCACTGAACGTGGAATTCGAGGCCGCCGACACCCTGGAGACACTCATCTGCTACAGGGGTCTGCCAATGCTGCCAGTGGTTTGCGTAGCTGCACCTGAATTGGTCTGTCGGTCGCATGAGACTTTCTGCTGACGCCTCATCACACTCGTCGTTCCCTCGCCCACCATCTCTTGTGTTCGCATTGTATATAAGGCCATGCCCCGGCATTCCTCCCCTTTTCTTGATGCTCGCGAATCGAATTAATGAAATCCGCGCACGCTGCGCGCCCCTCGTACTCGTTCTTGAGCTACGCGAAAAGGCGACTTGAGGCGACCTGTGCACGCGTGCCACAGTGACATATTTTCAGCCGTCTCAACACCGCCCACCATGCCTACTACTGTCCCAGACGGCTCTACGCAGGCTTATGCCATGGCGACAGAAAAGGGAGAGGGGCCCACTAGTTCGCCGCAAGCTGCCACGCCGGACGAAAAGGAGGGCAAAGATGTCGTCGTGAATCCCCAGAATGGCAGCGACGAAGAGCAGAAAAAGAAGAGTCAGCGGCCTGAGCGTGAGGCGACCTTTCAGGACTATTTGGTATGATTCAACTGTTGGCCGGGACTACGAGCTGTAGCCTTGTGATGCTCGGCTCCGAATACCCCTTTACATGCTGCTCTGAGCTAACATTGGCAGCGCATTTTCAAATATGCCACGAAGTGGGACTTTATAGCCTATGCTGCAGGAACTCTCTCTGCCATTGGTGGTGGCGCAACGTTGCCGTTGATGAATGTCATCTTTGGACGTTTCGTGGGGGAGTTCAGTAACTTCGCGACAGGCAACGTTCAGTCGAGTCTAGACGGCTTCAAAGACCAGCTCGACACGCTTAGTCTCTACATGTTCGCGCTGTTCATTGCCCGATGGGGTCTGGGCACGATTAACAAGTTTGCCTTCCGCATGATTGGCATCAGGCTCTCTGCCAACATCCGAACACACTACCTCCAGCGGCTCTTCGCGCAAAGCATCCATGTTCTCGATTCGATGCCGCCTGGCTACGCCGTGTCCACCATCACCTCGACGAGCAACGTCTTGCAACTCGGTATCTCCGAGAAGCTCGGCGTCTTCGTTGAGTACTTGTCGATGATGATTACCGCTGTTATTGTTGCCTTTACTTGGAGTTGGGAGCTGACTCTGATCACTTGCTGCGGCGTGATCTTCATCGTCGTGGCTATCAGTGTCGTATTGCCACTTGTTTTGGAGCGACATGGCAGGATGACGAGGGCGGACGCTAAAGCCGGAGCCATAGCGAGTGAGGCACTGGCGAGCATCCGCATGATCATGGCTTGTGGTGCCGAGCAGAGGACCTCAAAGAAATACTCCGAGTTCGTCGACGAGACCAAGAAGCATGCCATGTCCGTGTCTCCTCTGATTTCGCTCCAGTTCGCCGCCGTCGTAAGTCAACCCCCAGATTCGAGAGGGCTCGGAAACTGACTGAGCAGTTCTTTGGACTCTTTTCCACTTTCGGCCTGACCTTCTTCTACGGAACCAAGATGTTCACCGAAGGCCGCTTGGACAATGTCGGCGTCATCATAGTTGTGTTGCTCAGCACCATGTTCCTTGTCTTTGGCATGGAGCGCGTCTCGAGCCCAATGCTTGCCATGGGCAAGGCGAGCGTCGCAGCTTGTGAGTTCTGGATCGTCATCGACGCCCCTCTGCCCAACAAGGGCCACCTCAGAGAACCGGACGTGACCCCTACCGACGACATCGTCTTTGACCAAGTTACCTTCGCATACCCGAGCCGACCACACGTCAAGATTCTTGACGATCTCGATCTCCGAATCGAAGCTGGCAAGCTGACCGCAATCGTCGGGCCTTCTGGCTCCGGCAAGTCGACCATCGTTGGTCTGATCCAGCGATGGTACAATCTCAAGAACCAATACGTAATTGCCAAGGCTAAGGAGCAAGAAAAGAAAAAGAAAAAGAAGAAGGATGGGGAAGAAAGCGAGGAGGAGCCGGCTTTAGTTCCCGAAGAAGAGGACACGGGCGAACCCATTGAACTGAGCGGCCAGGTCAGCACCTCTGGACATTCACTGGACGACATCGAATTGCACTGGTGGAGGACGCAGATTGGTCTGGTCCAGCAAGAACCCTTTCTCTTCAACTCGAGCATCTACGACAACGTCGCCAACGGTCTGATCGGCTCTCAGTGGGAGAACGAACCCGAGGAGCGCAAGAGGGAGCTCGTCAAGGAGGCTTGCGTCGAAGCTTTCGCCGACGAGTTCATCGACAAGCTTCCCGAAAAGTACGATACCATGGTCGGAGATTCAGGGGCTCGCTTGTCTGGTGGTCAAAGACAGCGTATCGCCATAGCTCGATCCATCGTTCGCAAGCCGAAGATCCTCATTCTCGACGAGGCCACCAGCGCTATTGACGTTCGAGGCGAGAAGATTGTCCAGGCTGCGCTCGACCGAGTCGCTGTCGGCAGGACGACCATCACGATTGCTCATCGTCTCTCCACCATCAAGAAGGCTGATCGCATTGTTGTGCTCAAGAAGGGCAAGGTCGTTGAGTCTGGTACCCACGAGAGCCTTATCGCTGCCGAAGGAGTCTACAACGGTCTCGTACAAGCCCAAGCGCTCTCCATGGGCGAGGGCACGGACGCATCTGGGAGTGCAGAGAAGGCGGATGACGAAGACTCCTTGACGCGCGAGAAGAGCCGGGCCATCTCAGAGCTAGCTGGCCAGGAGGACGCAGAGGAAACCAAGGAGAAGAGGAGGAACCTCTTCCAGAGTTTTGGCCTGTTGTTCGTCGAGACCCGAAGTGTCTGGCTCCTTCTGGGCCTCGCTATGTTCTCCGCTGCCTGTGCAGGTGCTAGCAGTCCCCTCCAAGCTTGGCTCTTCGCCAACTCCATCAACCTTTTCCAGTATCAAAACGATCACAGCAAACTGACCGACGAGGTCAGTTTCTGGTCCCTCATGTGGACTATCCTAGCTATTGGTGTCGGACTGGCTTATTTCAGCACATTCCTTTCCTCTACGCGCATGGCGAGCACGGTCCGCGCCAAGTACCAGCAAGAGTACTTTGATTCCACCCTCTTTCAGAGCGCATCCTATTTCGATGCTGACGACCACTCCCACGGAACACTGACCTCTCGCCTTTCCGATGACTCGAAGTCTCTGGAAGAGTTGATGGGTGTCAACATGGCCATGGTCTACATTGCCCTCTTCAGCATCACCGGATCCATGACAATCGCCCTCGTCTTTGCCTGGAAGCTGGCTCTTGTGGCGATTTGCGTTGTGCTTCCCATCACAGCTGTTTCTGGCTACTGGCGTATCCGCTACGAGATGCAGTTTGACAAGATGAACAACGAGGTCTTTGCCGAGAGTTCGAAATTCGCTGCCGAGTCAATCGGCGCCTTCCGAACCGTCACGTCTTTGACTCTCGAGGATCCCATCACCAGTCGGTTCGAGCGTCTCTGCCGCGGCCACGTGGGCGAGGCTTACAAGAAGGCTCGTTGGGTCTCCATCATCTTCGCCCTCGCGGACTCCATCAACCTGGCCAGCCAAGCCCTCCTCTTCTTCTACGGCGGCAGACTGCTTCTACGAGGAGAAGTAGGCATCACCGCATTCTTTGTCGTCCTTATGGGCGTGATGAACTCAGCAGAGAGCGGAGGACAAGCTCTAGGCTTTGGTCCTAATGCTGCTCAAGTCACGGCCGCCTCGAACCGCATCTTGAACGCACGGGATACGAGGCTGTCCAGTGAGTACAACAAGACGTCAGACATGGGTAATACCGAGGGTGGAATGAAAATTGAACTGCGAGACGTTGGATTCAAGTACCCAAGCCGCGAAGAGCCCGTCTTCAAGGGCCTCAACTTAACCATTGAAAAGGGGCAGTTTGTTGGGTTGGTGGGTGCAAGTGGGTGTGGAAAGACCAGCATCATCTCACTCTTAGAGCGCTTCTACGAGATTGACACAGGGAAGATCCTCGCCAACGATAAGGATATCTCGAATATCAACATCTATGAGTACCGGAAACACCTCTCGTTGGTAGCCCAGGAGGCGACGCTCTTCCAGGGTACTCTGCGCGACAACATCACGCTGGGTGTCGACCGCGATACCGTGACAGACGAGCAGCTCCACCAAGCTTGCCGCGATGCCTCCATCCACGACTTCATCGTTTCGTTACCGGACGGGTACAATACCAACATCGGCTCGCGCGGTGTCTCACTCTCCGGAGGGCAGAAGCAGCGCGTGGCCATCGCCCGAGCTCTCATGAGGAACCCGCAGATTCTGCTTCTCGACGAAGCAACCTCAAGTCTCGACTCGGAGTCGGAGAGGATGGTACAAGCCGCCTTCGAGCGCGCTGGCAAGGGGAGGACGATGATCTGCGTCGCCCACCGCCTGGCGACTGTGCAAAACGCAGACGTCATCTTCGTTCTAGGCGACGGCAAGCTGTTAGAGAAGGGCAACCACGTGGAGCTACTGAAGAAGAAGGGTATCTACTATCAGATGGTAAGTTTTCCATGTCACCCCCCTGACCTGTCTCACTACTAATACTCGCTGCGCAGTGTCAAAGCCAGGCTTTGGATCGATGATCCTGCAAGAGCGCATACTTCTCGACGGGGCAAAAGCATTTGTAGAATTCATACATGGCGTTTCGGGTTTCGTTGCTTGTTAATTAGGGCGCATTTAGACGCCTCGAGGCGGACAACCTGCACATCACTCCTGTTATTTTTTGTACATAATTCGAACCCTTCTCGCATCTCCAGGAAGCCTTTTTGAACATAAAGCAGGATTGAATGTATAGACATGCATCATGTACCATTTGAAACACTAGGCGGACAACCACAGGTCGCGGGTTCCCAAACTTTCGACCGCCGCCCAACCTCTAAAGCTTTGACCTCGTGGGGCCGACCCAGGCAACCTAAGTCGAGTGAGAAGCTGTCGGTCGTCGACTGGGTCAAAGTAGCACGGAGACATAATCTGGGGGTGTATATAGAGCGCCGTGGTCTCACAAGGTGACGAAATGGCGATTAGTCCAGAACAGCGCCAGCTTCAGTGCCCGCCTCAAGGAACGGTTGTCTAAAGTCCGGCCTGGAGCCTGTATTAGGTCAAACTAAGGTCAAACTAATCACCAACCTCAGCTTCTCATCACGAAGTTCCCCAGAAGCTAGATGATTCATTCAGTGGCCTTTAGCAGAGGCACTCTTCGTCTATTTTGGTTTCAGCAGGGGCAGAACGAGTAGTCGTAATCAATGGCGTTCTGGCTATAATGCAACGGCAGCCGTCAGAGTCGACAAGTCAGGGTATCTCAGATCCGCGTTGTCCTCCATGAAGTCCATCCACTTCTTCAAAAAGGGGCTGCCTCTGTAGACAGGTCAGCAACTACCGGTCTTCGATAGTCAAAAGGCGCTAGTCCTTACCGCTTCACAGTCTCAGAATCACCTATGATCGTAAGCGACCGCCGCGGCCGTGTCATTGCGACTTTCAACCAGTGTTAGCGATAACTTCCAGCCAAAGAAACCGCGAAATTTACCGTTCAGACGTCTCTTCTCCCCAAGGAACCCGACTTCGCCGTCCGTGTTGCTGCGGACCAAGCTGACGATGACGGCCTCCTTTTCCCTCCCCTGGAATCCGTCGACACTGCCTAGCTCAATGCCAGCGAACCTTTCCTTCAGCGGCGCGAGAACGCCAAGCTAGGCCGCGGTCAGTACCAACGCAATCAGGGAAGCTCTTTGACTAACCTGTGCGTTGTAGGGAGTTACAACAGCAATGTCATTCGGCCTAACCCCAGCCTCTACGAGCGAGCCGACATGCTGTCGCACTAACGCCGCTTCCATCTCGTTGCATTTGCTGTCGCCGTAAAGTGCACTTTTACCTTTCCTCGGCTTGTCGCTGTCTTCATCTTCAGTTCGTTCCGGGAAATCCCCGCCCTGCGTGTCGATGAACACGAGTGGCTCGTTGGTGTCCTCGCAATCCTGAACGTCGTACTCTAGATCTTTGAGCAGGCGGTCTTTGACAGCGTCGGCCGCGATGAGTTTCGACTCATAGAGCTCATCTGAAGGGAAGCGCATGATGCTCTCATGCATGCGATACTGTGTTGTTAGCATGCGCTTGATCGAGGACCCGTGGAGGGCCAAGAGCCGGTCGAACAACGTTGTCTCCAAGCTCAAACCCTTGATTGGCGTTTCGCCATCCTTGATTTGGGGCTTCTCCTTGGAATTCAAAGACTTGATAGTCGGCGGCAGCTGCAAGTGATCTCCAGCACAGACAACCTTCTTCGCCGAAAGCAGCGGCACCCAGCACTGCGCCTCCAATGCCTGGCTCGCTTCGTCTATTACGACCACATCGAACTGGTCATGTCGTATCTGGAATCCCCCAGCACCATGCAACGTCGACAAAACCACTCTACTTCCTGCCAGAAGGTTGCTGACACATTTCTTCTCCCGCTCACGAAACTCCTTCCGAAGGTCTTTGAGATCCAGGTAAATGGCTCTGCGTTCCTTACCACTCTTACTTTTCTTGATCGACGCCTGTTTCGCATCCATCTCGGTGCGGACATCCTTGACGATCTCGCCCGCTTCCGAGGTCTGGGTAAGGACATCTAGTGAATGGTTCAGAACCGAAGGTAGGAGTCGGGCTGGGTGGCCTAGGCGAACAATGGGAACCTTATGAGGCGATAATCGTTCGACGATATTGTCAACTGAGATGTTAGAGGGCCCGCACACCAATATTCTTTTGCCTCGCTTCACCATTTGCAAGATCAACTCAATGAGGGTATGTGTCTTTCCCGTGCCGGGCGGACCGTGGATGAGGGCTACCTCGCGAGAAGCCAGGGCAAAGCGGATGGCATCCTTCTGCGAGTCGTTCAGCGTTGGATCGTTCCACTCAATCTTGCCAACTTGCGGGTCGCCTTCTGGATCCTGGGGGACTGGCGATGGGCTAGACAAGCCGAATAGCACTCGGATAAAGCTCGAGTACTCGGCTTCGCTCATCTTCTGTAGCTTGTCCATCGACCAAGCCATCCTGATAGCCTGGTCAGCGCTCGTTTTACGCGAAGATAGCAAGAAAACCGCAAGCCCACCTTTTGTAAGTCACCTCATCCGCCAATTTGACGATCCAGACCTTGCCCGTGAAAGCCGCATCCTCCTTTCCCTCGTCGAGCGCCACCCCGACGAAACCTTTGGTAACCTTTGTCACCACTCCCCTGGCACCCTTCTTCTCCAGGTCCTTCACCTCGCGCTTCTTGGCACTGCCCGCAGGCTGCTCTGCGACCAGCACGATATCCCCCGTGCGGATGCCATGCTCAGGAAGGTCCCCAGTCGTTGACGTGGCGGAGTCTGGACTCAGCTCCAAAACGGTCTTACCACCGAGACCAGTGCGCTGGGATGACAGACAGAGGTTCGTGATGGCTAGACCAGCGCGTTGGAGAGCGGTCGGGCTGTGGTTTGAGATGAGGGTTGAGGTTTCTTGGATTTCGCACTGGAGTTCTTGGTCGAGGAGCGAGAGTTGGGTGCTGGCGAATGAGGGGACGTCGACCGGCCCTTTGGAGGGCATAATGTAGGGGTAGTGAGGGTCTGCGAAGAAGGGGCTAGATATCGGGATTGTATGTGATAAGTGAGAGGTCAATTCGCAGCATTCGCTTCCAGGTTGAACATGCCCCACTATCAGACATGGCGATTGCATCACCGGGCGTTGAGTAAGTAACTTGAAGCATTACCCTGCCCTTACCTACTACACTATGCTTGATACTGATGCTAAAACTACTAGAGCAGTGGTGGTCGCTGAATTATGAGTGCCGGTATTACTCGTGCCCGATTTTGGTCCACAGGGACTCAAGGCGGCCTAGTTCACCCAGTCCCAGAGTAAATCACCGCCCACCAAACATCATCAAGCCATGAGCCGTGTCTGGTCTTGAAAGACACAGATCTCAACTATTTCCCTGAATGCGATCATCTGGCGGATGTATAACGACGACCACCACAAGAGACAGCACCATGATTGCCAGTGTTACAAGCACGAGCAGAATCACTGTCCCTCGACTCGCTGGAAACTTCCCCTTGATGATCCATTCCTGCCCGACAGAGAACCGCCGATACCCCAAAAGCAAGATCAAGATACTGATGACCAGAAAGGCTGCACCAAGCGGCTTGCCGACTTGCCGCAAGGTATCGTGATCGATGAGCGATCCGGAATCGGGCAAGGACGTATTCAGTCGAAACAATTGGGTCACCGCAATGCCAATAGAGGTGAATGCCAGCGATGTTCGCAGCCAAGCGAGGAACGTCCGCTCTGCCGGTCGTCAGTAATTCGCCCGTGGATAGCGCAACGAGTCAAGACTTACCAAGAGCAAGGTGATCGCGTGCCACGCTCCCCTTATTCTCTAGCTCAATCGATCGAAACGGTCCCGTTACTTTCGACCAAGTAGACAGCTGCCTCGTGCGAGAACCTTCGCCGTCCGTATCCGCATCTTCGTTCTCGTGGATCTCTTCCGACGGACCATCCCTCAGTGTCGACTGCGACCGTTTATAGGCCGACTTCCTTGCTCCCGCCGTCCCGTCGTTGTCGTTCAGGCTCTGGTAGTTCTGGCCGGAGAGGCGCCTCGAAAGGAAGGCCGTGGTCTCATCTGGTCGCGCGTCGTCAAAGGAAAGGGATGTCCGTGAGCGTCTCAACCCACCAGGGCCGGGTGAGGTCGGGGTCGAATTCGATGACATTGATTCGGCGGCGATGCTGTCGGCGCGTTCGCGTGCATTCTGTCGAGTCCGTTAGCCTCTTCCGACTCTTCCGAGCTCTTCCTTTCCAGAACGCAATCAGCTCACCTCGAGGATCTGATCAATGCGTTCGCTTGCCGATTGCCTCCTCTGATGATGCAGTCCAGAATCGTGTCTGGTCGCGGCCCTCAATGTCGCACTCTGCGGCGAACAGGACAACTCGTCAGCGTCATATCCCATATATTCAACCATGTAAAATCTCTATGGAGCGTGAAACTCACTCTGCGAGCGTTGCTGGAGGGGCTCATGGTGGGCATGCGTCAGTCTTATTTCTCAGAGCTGCCCTGTCATCACGCCATCGCCGAGAGAGTGCGCGTCACTGGTGCAGCGCGCCTATGGGACGAGCTGGTGCGGCTAATGCAGGGGAGCGATGTTCGGCAGCGTCGATGGCGGAATTGGCCTTTCTGAGGATTGGAGAGAGATGGCGAGGTTGCGCTTCTTGGACGTGACGGACTTGACGCTTGGCTAGGGCTGTGCAGATGACCAGACACAGACGTCAGGTCGAGCTCCGGTCGCAACACGCCCAGACATTTCGTGGGGTCGCGCTAGACGCCGACGCCCAGCTGCCGCAGTAGTACCTTCGGATACCGCACGCTCCTCTTTCACCTCAATCGATCCAGAAGATGGAAGTCCACTCGTCGCTGTGGGAACTTGGTTGTTGCTTGATATTGAGGGGGGAATTCGAGATCTTTAGGAGATTTCCAGGACCCTGAATCGCCCAATTGCCAGGGTGCCCGGTGCGCTCGCTGCCGGACATCGCTCCACGTCATCGTCGTAGCTGCAACTGCCACTACTTACCCGATTAGGAAAACAATTCAACGACAGCCCAATATGCACACAACGGCAACCCATCATAAGTAGGTGTTGAAGCGCTGAGAAATGAATTGCCCGAGTCCGCCGGCCAGTAACTCCTCAATAACCAGCATTTCAAGCGGCCTTACTAATGGTCTCCCCTCCCGTCCTCTCCTCTTATCTCCTTTCCTCTCCTCTAGTCTTTGCGGTGCTCTTCCTCACCAATGAACGCGACCTTCTTTGCCTAGGGCCCCGGAAGAGGAGGTTTGACTTCCGTAAGCACATTCGTATGAGCAGGGATGGCGATTGCTCATCTGCATTGAAATGCCCTCAATTGTTCTCCTAATCAGTCTAAGCTCTGCTTGCTTCCGCCGAATCTGTGTGGCTGGTTTACGACGCGGTCGGAAATAAGCGAGCCAGATGAGAGAGTTGAGAATGTCACGGATTTTACCCCTGTCTATTGAATGTCCTTGACCCTGATCTAGGCCTCTCTGTGCAGCTAGGGACTCCAGTTTGCGATGCAAGGCCCGCAGCGACGCTGTTCGGGCCCCTCGAAGGCGTTGATATCTCCGACTCGAGCGGGTTCCGGTCGAGCATAAATAGCCTCTCACCCAGATGATTTTGAGAGAATTATCAGCATCAGACGCAACACTTTCCTTGAGCCTTCAAAAACATTACCAAGACTCAGGCACTTCCTCCTCCTCCTCCAATATGGCCTTCACCGTCAACAACAAGCCCGTTGGCAACATTGGCTTTGGCACTATGCGTAGGCTCATTCCCCTAGACTTAGTAAAAGGGAAGCCCGCTAACCCTCTGACAGTTCTCGTGTCACGCTCTGACGAGGAAGGCATTGCCGCCATCAAAGCCGCAGTCGACAGTGGCTGCAACTACATCAACGCAGGCGAATTCTACGGCCCACCCGAGAAGAACAGTCTTCGCCTCGTCCGTCTCTTCATCGAAAGGTACCCGGAGTACGCCTCAAAAATGGTTCTCAATGTAAAGGGCGGTATGAACCTGCAGACGATGCAGCCTGCGGGCAGCAAGGAGGATATCGCAAAAAGCATTGAGAACTGCCTCGAGCAGCTTGGCCCCAAAGTAAAGATTGATCACTTCGAACCAGCGAGGCGGGATTTCAATGTCGATTTCGAGAAGGATACTCTTGCGACTATCGCTTCATTTGTCGAGCAGGGCAAGCTTGGGGGTTTGGCTCTGAGTGAGTTGAACGCCAATACTGCGCGGCAAGCCGCCAAATCCTTCAACGTCGGAGCGTTGGAGATTGAGTTCAGCCTCTTCCATCTTGATCCTCTGCACAATGGTCTCCTAAAGACTTGTGCTGAGTTGAACATCCCCGTAATCGCGTACTGTAAGTCATACACCCTCTCTTCATGCATGCTAGGCTGACTGAACGGCCCGGCAGCCCCTCTTGGTAAAGGATTCCTTGGTGGACAAATTAAATCCCTCGAGGACATTCCCGAGAACGACCCCCGCCGCCACTGGCCACAGTTCTCTCCAGAGAACTTCCCGAAGAACCTAGAGCTCGTCAAGCAGGTCGAAACATTGGCCGAGAAGAAGGGATGTACGCCCGGCCAAATTGCCATCGGTTGGATCTTGAATGTCTCGAAGCGGCCTGGCATGCCCAGAATCATCCCTATTCCGGGAAGCAGCAAGCCTGAAAGAATCAGGGAGAACGCAACTGTCGTTGACTTGTCCGAGGAGGATCTTGCAGAGATGGAAAAGATTCTGGCAGGGTTCAAGACAGCCGGGGCTCGGTACCCGGCCTCCTATATGGCCCACTTGGATGCTTAAGATATATCTGTTAGCCAAGATATCTTGTTCCCCTCTTTCGACTCATTCTTCATCATTCGTGAAAACTACTGTTCAGCACAGCTCATAAATCAACTGTGGTCCGATATAGCCCAATGATCCCAAGACGTTCTCCCTCACATGACCACAAGGAGTGACATGGCAATACAGGAAGGCCACCTGATTTGATGTCCAAGTTTTTTGTTCCATCAGCATAGATGAGGTATGGCATCTTGGCATCGCCTTCATCGTAAACCTTCAGCTTCTTCAAGGACGCTCGGCGAGCGGTACCCATTGCGCGCTGAATTTCATCTTCATTGCCGTGGGCACAGTCCAAGTCGCAGGCTATGGTGGTATGGATATAAACACCATTGTCACCACGCGCCACAGTGTTCCAGGCTTGCCATCCACCAACTTCAAGGCGTTGGTGATGAAGCATCTCAACGCTTGACTCTGATACTCGGGACAGACCAATATGCGCATGCCATTCAATATCGGCCTGCTTGGGTAGTTCCTCGACCTCGACAGCGAAAACAGGCGGGACGCAAGTTTCCGGTTCATTTTGCTGGCGCAGTGTGAATATCGACGAGTCAGGTAGAGGCGTCGGTGCTGAAGACTGATTCCCGGCAGCCAAGGACATGTGTTGAGAGTTGTACTTTAGATCCCAAGGATCCAGTCCAGCATCCTCTTCATCCTCGTCATCTGGGGAGCCGTGTGCAATGCGCCAGGCTGCCCCGGCCTGTACAGCATTCTTCTGCATAAGATCCCTCGAGGACGTTCGTGCAAAAAGGGCAACAGCACTCGTCCAGAGTTGGATATGCATGTCGACGCCAATACGCCAAAGATGTTGCAGCGAAAGCACAAGTTGCATCTCCTGCGACGTAGGCGATTTGCTCGGCAGCAGCATCGAGCTGGGGATAAGCGGTATTTGACCAGCCACGGACCAAGACTGTAGGCCGGTGTCGTTTCCCTGATGGACGATTGAAGTGCCAATTGCTTGGCTATAAGGCCCGATGTTGGCAGGCGCCCAATATGACCGTGACTGAACATGCAGCCCCTCGCGATGACCACCTGAAATGTCGATTGTGAGATAAATTGCAATGCTGCCCGACGGAGGGAGGAGCTCGCCGCATGAGACCGTTACCCTAGAGGGTGGTTTGGGATTAGAGAAGAGCTGTCCATATAAAGCATTGACCTTGGGGAAATCAGCCATGTTGCGTAGAAACACCACCGTGTTAGAGATCTGTTCTGGTGTTGTCGAGGTCACCGCGAGTAGCTCGCGGATTTGCTGAACCAATTCAGATGTCTCGTCTTCGATGGAATCATGCTTCATGGTTGGCACCACAGCCCAGTGAAGTAGAGCTCTGTCGGATGCTGTAGCCCGTTCTACCCTTCCGAGAAGACTTGGGTATTCCAGAGACTTGGCAGTGGCTACCTTGGGTCCTTGCGCCGGCCTTTCTGACAGCTCCCTCACTATGGCATCAAATCGACCCTCAAGGATGTGTGGCACTCGCACATTTCTATCCTCTGGCTGAGGATCTTTGTCCTCCAAGCTAGCCTCCCGGAGCATAAGCCAAGTTGAGCCGCCGCCCTCATTCACGACTTTTCTCCCACTAGCTGGCACCCTGATCCTGCGCTTGAACAGAGGGCTGGGTCCGTCAATAACGATTGTCTCAAATTCGCCACCTTCGCCTACGACCGCGCCTCCTGCAGCCCCAAACTTCCGCAGAGCGAGCTTGACTGCTTCCGCGCCAGCGGTGCTCGATACTCGCTGCCAAAGTTGAGCCTCCGTCAAGCCCGCGCTTGCGACCTTGATAATGCGGGCGTCTAGACCAGCTTCTTCCATATCTTTTAGAAGCTGAGAATCATCGGTGGGAAGGGCTGGTTGCGGGAGAACCGGATATTTCCATAGGTACGCCAGTGGTGCAAGGCCGAGCCGTAGAGCCACTGACTCTACGCGAGTGCGCTGATAAGTAGAAAGAATAGCGCCTGCGCATATGGCATTTGCCTCTGGATGACTCTTCAAGATCGTCTTGAGGAGGTTCGTCATAGACTCCGTTTCGTCCTTTGTGCTCGCGTTGTCGTCGAAAGCATAGTCTCGCTCGTGGCGCTCGGCCCCACCTAGGATGGGTTGACGATATAAAGGCAAGCCTGTAGCTGCTGCATACAGCGGAATAATCTCATGACCGACAGTCTGATACATGAAGCTATTCAAGTCGGGTTCTGTTGAGTCTCTTTCGAGGGGCTTCTGGTTCATGGTGGGCTCAATAACCTGAGTCTCCGTCGAGGTATCCCCGTCCAAGGCCGGGAAGAGATTGGCCAATGCGACAACATTGTGACCATTTTGAATGCAATGCAGGAGACCAAAGAAACTGTCTTTGCCTCCAGATATCAACGCAATTACGTTGAGTCTATCGGCCATGTTGTGTTCGTCGACGTTTGTGTTAGTGGGGATGCAGAAATGGATGCGGGCTGTGAGATGCACATACTATGCATACTGTGCGGGAAGCTTAAGCACTGTGAGACAACACGGTACATACATTTCCAACCTAGGTACGAGGCACTCGTGCAGAGCTTAGGCTGTCGTCTGTTAGGAAGAACTACGAATTTGCTCATGGTGTTAAATATTTGAATAACCCACTAAAAAAAATGACAACTGCTACCAAGGTTGTATGACTTCCTCATAATTGGATTACCGTATCAAGAATACTCGAATGAACCATGAATTCTTCGTTTGCATTCGGGTCGTTTCTGATCCTCTCCTTCTTTGTGAGCAAGTTACCAGTATGCTCTCGTCAATCTACACATAATCTAGAGGAAAATCTACTCAAGCTTCAGCTGCTCGAATTGCTTGATCGTCTCCTCGTAACTCTTGGCCTCCTGTTGAGCATCTGCCAATTTGGCCTGATCAGTCTCCTGAACCTGTGCAGAAACCTTCTCCTTGTATCCAGCATCCCCGAGGAGCTTCTCTTGCTTGGCGACAACGCCCTTGGCCTTTTCTAGCTTCTTCTGTGCCTTGGCAATTTCTGCGTCGAAGTCAACGCGACCAGCAACGTGCAGGAAGACAGCCGCTGAGGTGCCGACAGTGTATGCGACGCTACCGCTGGGACGGGCGTCGTTGGGGCCAGCAATCTTGACTCCGCTAACACCCTTTCCTGCAAGCGTTTGGATGGAGGATTGTTGCTCGGTGGCAGTCTTGTGAGACTTGTCGTTGTAAGCTTGGACGATGACTGCGGTACATGTTAGTTCACGCTCGGCTCTCGGTCTGGAAGCAAACTTACAGCTGGCATTGTCCTTGAGAGAATACTCGGCCATCAACGAACGAGCACCCTTCGAGCAGTCCAGAACCAACTCATACGCCGCCTCCGATTCGGGGTCGTCAAGCTCGGGGGTGTAAGTAGGGTACTTGGCAATCATGATGGACTTGGTAGTGTCGTTGGGTCTCCGGGGCATGCGCTGCCACATCTCCTCTGTGATGAAAGGCATGAATGGGTGAATCATGGTCAAGGCAGCCTCAAGAGTTGTGTACAAGGTCTGCAGAGCAGACTCACGTTCCTCGGCTGAGCCATCGCGGATGATAGCCTTCGAGTTCTCGATGTAGACGTCGCAGAGCTCACTGTACCAGTACTTGTAAATGATGTTAGACGACTTCGAGAACTCACGAGCTGCCAATGCCTGGTTGATTTCGCGAGCGGCAGTGTTCATCTTGTGCAGAATCCAGCGCTCGGCAAGTGTCTTGCCAGGGACACCGCCCTTTGCGGCGGGAGAAAAGTCCGACGGCAAGCTACCGAGAACATACTTGGTAGCTTGGAAAATCTTGTTGCAGAACTTGCGGTAGGCGTGGATGACCTTGACCTCGAGGTTGATGTCGCCGCCACCAGTTGTAGCACTGGCCATGGTGAAACGCAAAGCGTCAGCACCACATTGAGGAATGCCATCAGGGAAAGCAGTCTTCTGGTACTTGGTCGCCTTGACGACCTCATTGGGGTGCAAGTTTCCTTGGTGGAGCTTCTCATGCAGAGCGTCGAGCTTGATGCCGGAGATAACATCGAGCGGGTCAATAACATTGCCCAAACTCTTGCTCATCTTCCTGCCTTCAGAGTCACGGACAAGGCTGTGGCAGTAGACTTCACTGAAGGGGATCTTGCCGGTCATCTTCAAGCCAAGCATGATCATTCTGGCAATCCAGAAGAAGAGAATGTCCCAACCAGTTTCCAAGATGGATGTCGGATACAGCTTCTCAAGATCATGAGTGTTCTTAGGCCAGCCGAGTGTGCTGAAAGGCCAGAGACCGGACGAGAACCAGGTGTCAAGAACGTCTTCATCCTGCTCGAGCGTAAAGGTCTTTCCGGGCAGGGCTTTCTTGGCCTTCTCTTCTGCTTCTGCCTGGGTGCGGCCTGAAAACCATAGCTTCTCATCGTTTATGTCGCTGTTCTCCCCCTCAACCTTGGCGAAGTAGACGGGGCAGCGGTGGCCCCACCAAAGCTGTCGGCTGATACACCAGTCGTTGATATCTTCCAGCCACCTGAAGTAGCTTCGCTCAGCGGTCTCTGGCCTGATCTTGATATCGCCGTCCTTGACGGCCTTGATTGCAGGCTCTGCGAGGTCCTTCATCTTGACCCACCATTGTGGCTTGATCAAAGGTTCGATGATATCCTTGGACTTCTCACATAGAGGAACCTTCATTGCGTTATCCTTCTTATCGACAAAGAGGCCCTTCGCTTTAAGGTCATCCATGATGGTGTATCGAACGTCGAAACGCTTCTGGCCCTTGTAGGGACCGGCGTTCTCGTTCATGAAGCCGTCATCAGTCAGGATATTGATGAACTTGAGGTTGTGGGTTTTGCCCAAGTTGAAATCGTTAGGATCGTGGGCAGGTGTCAGCTTGACCGCACCAGTTCCGAACTCCATATCAACGTATTCGTCGGCAACAATAGGGAGCTTGCGACCTTCAACAAAAGGATGAGTAGCAGTCTTGCCAACAAGATGCTTGTAGCGCTCATCCTTCGGGTTAACGGCGATACCAGTGTCACCAAGCATGGTCTCGATACGGGTAGTCGCAACCTCGATCGTTTCCTCGGACCCTTCGATCGGGTACTTGAAGTGAACAATGACACCAAATTCGACCTTTTTATCGTAACCGGGAACATCGAGCAGGGTTCGACCACTTAGTTCTTTGTTGGAGACTTCGAGGTTGGAAAGAGCGGTGTTCAGCTTGGTGCACCAGTTGACGAGTCGGTTGGCGCGGTAAATTGTACCCTCTTCATGGAGCTTGACGAACGTCTCATTGACGGCGGCCGTGAGGCTTTCGTCCATGGTGAAAGCCTCCCTGCTCCAGTCGAAGGAGCCACCGAGGCTCGACAAGGCAGTGTTGATGCGCTTGTGGTATTCGCCCTTCCAATCCCAGACAGTCTTGATAAACTTTTCGCGACCGAGATCGTGCCTCGTCTTCTGTTCCCGTCTCCAGAGCATGTTCTCGACGACACTCTGTGTGGAGATACCGGCGTGATCGCAACCAGGCAGCCACAAGGTAGTCTTGCCTTGCATGCGACTCCATCGAATCATGATATCCTGAAGCGAGTCTCCCAACGCGTGACCCATGTGCAATGCACCAGTAACGTTGGGGGGCGGGTGGACGATGACGAATTTGCCCTCATCCCTAATCTCGCCATTCTCTTTGAACTGAGGCTTGAAGAGGCCCTCTTTCTCCCACCAGCTATACCACGCAGACTCGACGGCAATCGGGTCGTAGGCCTTGAAGTTGGGGTCGTCGAACGGTCGGATTCGCTTCTTCTCACCGGCCGGGGTGTCTTCGACGTACTCGGGGATAACCTCTTCGGGCTTCTTCTCCTTGACCTTCTTTTCCTTGGCTGGTTTTGCGGCTGCTTGCTCAGCCAGCTTGGCCTTCTTCGCTTCGAGCTTTGCAGCCTTTTCGGCCTTTTTGCGTTCCTTCTCCACTGGACGCGACCAGATTAGTCTCGCTTACGTTTCTCTTTCAGACTAGGCTCAGTAGATCGCTTACACTCCTTCTCGGTCTTTACTTTAGGTGCGCCACCTTCTGTCGACGCAGCGCCGGCGTCTTTTCCTGAGGCGTGAGCGCCAGACTGGGTTGAGCTGGTGATGTCTTTCTTCGCATCGGCGGAAACCGCAGGCGGGGTGTTCGTGGCCTCCTCCAGACCCTCAGGGGCCCCGACTGAGCAATTGTGTTAGACATGTATCGCGTTGAAAGCATGCCAATGACTGTTGACTTACTCGGGTTTCCACGACCGCTGTTGGTAGCCATGGCAGCGGCAGTTGCAGCGGTTGAACTCAAAGGTCGTCTAGGAGAAACTGATCGCACGCGAAGTGCCCGGACTGCGAGTCTGAACGTCGTGATGAAGATATGAGAAGAAGCCCACTCAAATGAGGGCTTCCAGGTCTATCTTCAAGTACTCGAAATTGGGAGTAACGATTTGATCTTAGGACGATGAGTCAATCGCCCGTCCAAGCGTTGGAAGTTGACTCAAAAGGTGGGATGCTGGTAAAATCCATCCCGACCCCTCTCGTGTGGCGCATGCTCTCCAGGGTTGTGGCTGAACCTGTCTGGGGCAGTAGGTGCATATCTAATTCCAAATAGTACTAGCCCAAGACCAGGGGTCGCGATTCCTTGACCTCATCTCGAGAGTCAAAAGTCAGTCACTTCTTGGGGGAACGCGTCCATCACGATCAACCCGCCACCATGTCCTCGACGCTAAAGGCGCCATTGCGAGAGGTCCTGAGCGGTACAAACTCCATACAAGGCACACGACGTTATCTGAGGCGATTCCCAGCGGCATCCTACCCCAAACAAATACTAGACCATCTCAAGCTCGATCCAAAGGACAGGGACCAATCAACGCCTCATTGCATCTCATACAGAATCCCGAAAGACCTGACAGTGAGTTGCCCGTCTACGTCTGGTCCGAGCTGCAAATCTGACCTGCGAGCAGACATGTTCCCGCAAACTCATTCGCAAGATGAAAACCTTGAACGACGACCGGCTGTGGAACAAGACCAAAATGAACAGAGATGATCAGGCTTTCTTCAACGAACTCATTTCTTGTGAGAAGGAGGCACTCCAGCTCGCGGTAGGCATTTCTAGGCGATTCTAAAGTGCAAAGCTACAGGACTAACTATATTAGGCAAAAACAGAAGCTTTCTGGGATAAGGCCATCCAGGATGGTGTGGTAGCCGAAGATTACATGGTGAAATATCAGTTCAAGCAATTCAAGAAAGTACCACCATTTGTAAAACAACCCTTATGAATCTCCAAAGGTTGCCAGCAGCTCACCTCGCAATAGGAAACCCATCCACGCACCATCCTTCGAGACTTAAAGGTGCTGAAGCAGGCTTTCCAACAACGTTTAAGAATGGTCAACAGCCCCGAGATCAAGTGCAGGGGACACAACGCTGCTCTGGTTCTCGTAACGCCTGGGCTCGCAGATCTGGTGGGACAAAAGTTCTTCGAGGAACAGATTCTCAAGATTTGGCCATTCCACTCCCGCGATCGGTACCCTTACCATATCGTAACGGCTGTGGTTGACGGCACGCACCTCCCGGACGAGGACTCAACCAGCACGAGCGAGGGTATCTCCATCATCCGGGGATCCCAGAGCATTATGTTTCCGGATTTGTGGGAGGAAAGAGAGCCGAGGGAGACCGAGATTAAAGATGATGTCGGCGCCTTGTCGTTCGATATGGGCGGCGTAGCAACTGTGACCGTCCCCTTGGCTAATACTCTCTTCCAAAATGGGAAGATGTCGACACTTCGCGCGACAAAGGTCGTCTCTGGCGAGGCCAGGGAAAGCAAGGACCTGTTTGATCAACACATACGATTACCGTCGATGATCGAGAAAATGACAGCCGTCAATCGCAGTGTAACGAGCTTGCGGCTGCCCATAGCACCCATCACAGACATAAGGGTAGTGCGGCATGCCTTTGGGAACATTCTGAAGCACATCACGATCAAGGATGGGCTAAAACCAGCCTCTATCGAGCTGGAAGCGGCCATCACTCAGATGCAGGATCGTATCGCTGAACGTTCTCAAGAGCTAGGCATCGAGTTTCCCGGAGTTTGGGCGGTGGTGTTCCCACATGAAAAGGGCCACATCCCCAAGTGGCATGTAGATACGCGGTCACCACACGATGATCGTCCCGGCGTTACACTGTCGCCGTTCCCTAACCCACTACAGCTGGACAAGCCAGGATTTGCGCCCAACCCGCTTCTGGGCCGGCCTTTCAAGATCTGTAAGTTCGGGCACGCTTCACGAATGTCAAGATCACTGACGATTATAGTAAGCGGAGGTGGTGGATGGGGGGACAAAGCCGGACTTCTGGCATTAGACCCCCAACTATCGCACTTCGCCAAGTCGGAAGAGGAAGCGAGCAGGAGCCTGTTCGGCGGAGGCAAAGTCGACTTCACCTACATCCCCAGCGGCTCCGCCGTCCAATTCTACATCTCTGATGAGCGGAACCCGATGGAACTTGGTGAACGTCGGGACTTCATCCGAAGGGGCAGCTCGCGCCTCAACGACTTTCCTATGGACAATGCCGGCGTCTACCTAGACACCGGCGACGCCTGGTACGAGAAGAACAAAGACAACGCCGAGGTGTGGGAGCCGCCGGAGAAGAAGCCCTACTTTGGGACGGACGGTGTACCGCGCATCATGTTTGGCGTTGGGAGCCGCCTTCCTCCGCCTAAAGGCCATGACTCGGAGATGTCGCTTCACGTGGGCGAATTCGGTGCAATTTCAAACAAAGCCATCTATGTGGCGGAGTCGAAGATGAAGACTGTAGTCCGACACGCGGCACTGGACGTTGTACCGGAGATGAGGCCCATGAAGTTAGATATGCCAGGGGCACAGCTGCAGCTCGCCAACTGGTAAGGGGCCGTCAAGATTTAAACCTGTACTCTATGTATCATACACCCTCTACATATCATACTCACTTGTAATGTTAATGATGGTGAACACCTAAGCTGGCAGCTTACAGCAGACGGCAAAAGCACGTCTAGCCATCTATTCCATCTTCTTCCTCTTCCTCTCCATGCCTTCCGCCATGCACCTTGCCACATCCTCTACATCTGTTCCTCTTTGTCTCTTCCCACCCCTTTCCTTCCCTAGAACCGCATCCGCTGCTACCTCCCTATACACTCCCGCCGCACCCTCAAACATGTCCCTCCCCCAGCCGCCCTCCTCGCTCATGGTGCCCGCAATCTCCTCCATCTCCTTGACCCAGCGATAGGCTTTGGGTACCATGCTCGGCACGCCCTTCTCCACGGCGGCGAGATGCGTGGGGATGAGCTCGGACATTTCCTCACGGAGCTCCGAGGCGACACCTAGACGTTGAGCCGTGACGAGGGATTGGGTTGCGATGGCGGTGTAACCCTTCGTCAACGCGGCAAAGCACATCTTCAGACCGGAAGCTGAGCCAATCGAGGGGGAGATGGAGCGCATGTTGAGGATGGTTGTGAGTTTGTTGCCGTCAGGGAGATCGCTGAAGTCATCTGGGCCGGAGATAGGGATTCTGGGGCGCACCCAGTTCGACGATGGATCTTCTACACTTGCTGTGACATTTGTACCGGAGTCAGGCGTATCTTTCGAGCGCGGGGGTCCGCCGATGATGCAGCCATCAATAAAGCGGACTGGCGCTCTGGCCTTGGTGAACAAGGACGCAATCGATCTTGTCGTTGCTGGCGAAACAGCATTCAGCTCAACGAAATAGAGATCTCCTGCCCTTGGCGAAACCCCTGAAAGAGCGTCAATTACTCTCTGAGCTGTAGCTTCGGCATCTCGTGGCGGGACGACCGATAAGATGATCGAGCATTGTTGCACGAGCTCGAGGTCCGACTCGAGGAGCTCGACCTTTGCATCACGAGCTCGCTCAATTGTGTCTTCACTGTGGAAACGTCAGAGCTTGAACGTATGTTTAGATTTGCAATGCACCCACCTTCGCCCCTGGACGTTGGTCGCGACTGGGTATCCGTGAGCGATGAGGAGTTTGGCGATGCCTGTACCCATCTCACCCATCGACACAACGCCGATTTTGAGCGGCGATAAATCCGATGACATCTTAGCAACAGATATCCGGCTGCCCTGGAGAGATTGATGGAGTTGGGCTTTTCTAATCAGTGTCGAACAGAGGCGGGGATTTCGGAGAATACGTGATCCTCCCCACCTGTGATTGGAGTTCCTGGCGGATAGTCGGTTGTAATGATCCCCTCTTTCAAGGGGCACACGCCCTGAAGGGCTCGATTGCAAAGTTCATGAGACAAGAGACGCGAGCCATATGTTGGCCACGAGAATTCAAGTCAGGGGCCAAGAGCCTTCACCCTATGCGAGACTCCATTTCTTTTCATTTCATAACATTTCAAAACAGCTAAACTCCCTTCCCAGGAATGGTGATGTACAACTTTCGCATATACGGACCCGTCTAAAGCTTACTCGATCATATCAATGTCGTCGCCGCTGGGAGCAGCAGCCGGGGCTTCAGCAGCCTGGCCATTCTGCGCGGTTCCGCTGTCATTGGTTGCCTCAGGGGCCGCTCCGCCACCGCCAAAGTAGTCCTCCATCTCAGCATCGAGCTCTTCCTGAGTCTTCTTCGCACGAGGGTTGCCGCGGCCACGTCCTTCTTCCTGAGCGGGTCGCTCGCGACGAGCTCCGGGTCGCCGGCCGGCAACACCACCGCCTCCACGGCGACGGGAAGGAGGAGGGGTTCTCGATCTGCCCTCATCGCCAGGAATGTATCTATCGATACCCTTGCGAGCAGCATCCTCCTGAGAGTATCTACCAGAAGGCGAGTGCGAGCGAGCCCTGCCGCCGGGTGCAGTAATTCTTTCGGACAAAGGTCGACCTGGCATAACTGCGGAGTCAAAAGGATTCCGGCCTCCTCTTCCGCCACCCATCATCGAAAGCCGAATAGGCTGACCGTTGGCATTGGCCCCATCAAACTGCTTGACGGCCTCCGAAGCGTCCTCCTTAGACTCATACGTGACGAAAGCAGTACCCAAAGATCGCCCTGCTCTGTCGTAGCGCAGCTGCAACTTGGTCACAGGACCGATACGGCGGAAGAGTTCCTAGGGACGGATCAGCCTATGCGGTACATCAACGTGGTCGGTAGAACATACGTCAAGGTCGTCTTCGGTCAGGTCGTAGTGCACGTTGTCGACACGAAGCTTTGCGCCGCCAATCTCCCTGGTTATTGTATGAGCAAGCTTCTACTGCTATGCAAGACGGCGTGACCTACCTTTCGGGCGACGGCTCGCGCGGGCGGCGGGTTGGGCCTCGGCGGTAGTCTAGAGTAAAGGTAAGTCGGGTGCGGGGGCACTGAATGGGAGGGCGTGTTACTGCTGCTGTGATCGTCATAGCGGTCGTGAACCCACTCGCTGAGAGATTTTAGCTTCCTGCGCCTGGCGCCCTTAGACAGTGCCCATACCTGTCGAGGTTTCGAGGCTCATCGCGGTAGGACTGTAGGGCAGGGAACGCGAGTCAGCGACGTTTGTTGTAAGTGTTGGTAGCTCTTGCGCAGTCGCCAAATACGCCCCGTAGAGCGATCGCTTGGGTCGTCGTTGAAGGTAATGGCGACAGGCGTCGAAACGTAAGGTCATGGGGAGGAGAGAGCAACCTGGCATCTGTTAGCCTTGTCGCGCCAAAGGTACATTTCAATGTCGGGGTTAGGATCGCTGAGCCATTGTTACCTTTCTGATTCCATCACGAGGTCCTTCACGTCCTCCATCGCGGCGACCACCACCTCCGGGGCCATTGCGTCTGTTCCGCGGCTTGCTTTGACGCTGTTTGCATCGTTAGCTAATGAAGAGCCGGGTCTCGTGAGAAAGCTTACAGTGTCGGCGATGATCTCATCAAGACCGCGATCCATCTTATCGGCCATATTGATACAACAACGTTGGCTGTGAGGTCGAGGGTTTAGGTAGCGAAGGGCGAAGGATCGAGGATGTCTGCTTGCTATGCAAACAAGCTAGGCCAGGGAGCAACGAAGAGGGCGGCCGTGTAAAAGCGGCCTGTACCAGTAGGATATACGCTATAAAAGCTTGGGATGCAAAGAGATGTCCAGGATTGGATTGCTGCGGCTGTTGAGAGGGGGAAAACCGCGTCGTAGTGCGATTTGAGGCTCAAAAGGATGCGGCTTGTTGAAGTTGCTTGGCTGACCAGCGCGGCGTGCGATGGCGGCGTCTCTTCAGCGACCGACAGGGGGCAGCTACGCTCGAAGCGCTAGTCCTCCAGGGGTGTATCTAGAGGCCTTCGAGCTGTCTGTACCTAAAGAACTACCTTATGCTTTGTCGATTTGCAGCTCCAGAACTGAACACGACAGCCCGGCCCCCAACATCCACCCATTCTCGATTCCACAGCAGTAATTAGACACGGTGAACAGCGCTACAGGATCTCGCAAGTAGGCAACCGCTCCTGCCCTTCGTGTCACGATCTCCGCTAAGGGGTGCTCGTATCGCCGGTCTATCGATTCTCCGGTGCCCTGACAGCAGCTGCTCGGCCTCTGGTTGGACAAACCCCAGTCTGCACCCCAGCACTCCCAGCGATGTGCCACCTGTAAGGTAGCGAGTGCCAGCCAGTGTGGCCGCTTACAGACAAATTGAGGACGGAGGCATCCCTTTTCACAAGGGTCTTGACGGCGACGTCTGTTCATTTCAGCGCTCGCTTGCAGTCTTTCCCTCGACTACCGCGCCTTGTCGCACTCGACTTCTGACGCGCCCCTCTCTCATCCTGCTGTCGCAACCACGACAGTTCGATTGCACCAGCCGCGACGAGGCATGCGTTCCAACTGACCGACCCCTTGTTCCTCGACCGCCGCTCGCCGCGCGACCATCATCCCCAATGGCTCGGCCCATGGGGTCAGTCCGCCTGAAGAAGGCCAATCCCTCGACTCTGCTCCTCGGCGCCATCCTCTGCGTCTTCATTATCGTTTTCCTCGTCTCTCCCTCGTCCACCTCCTCGACCGCCCGCCTAGCCGTCGACACGGCCCAGCATCATCTGTCACCACCAACCTCGCCGTACCGCAAGCCCAGTCCGCGATCTGGCATCGAGCTTGGCCCGCCGCCAGTGACGAGATACAACCTTAACAATGTCACCATTACGGCTGATCCGATCGGCAATGAGGAGCACGTCCTGATTCTCACGCCAATGGCCCGTTTCTACCAGGAGTATTGGGACAACCTCCTCAAGCTCAACTATCCTCACGAGCTTATCACCCTTGGCTTCATTCTGCCCAAGACGAAAGAGGGAAACGCCGCCACAACCGCTCTGCAACAGCAAATACAGAGGACGCAAAAGCAGGGTCCGGAGAAGGATCGCTTCAAGAGCATCATCATTCTGAGGCAGGACTTCGACCCTGCCATTGTGTCGCAGGATGAGAGCGAGCGACACAAAATGCAGAATCAGAAGGCGAGGCGTGAGGTTATGGCCAAAGCCCGCAACTCTCTCCTATTCACCACTCTCGGACCATCGACGTCGTGGGTGCTGTGGCTCGACTCGGATATCGTTGAGACACCGCCGAGTCTCATCCAGGATCTGGCTGGGTACGACAAGCCATTGATTGTGCCAAACTGCTTCCAACGGTACTACAATGGTGAGACCAAGAAGATGGACGAGCGACCATATGACTTCAACAGCTGGCAAGACAGTGAAATTGCGCAGAACCTTGCGGCGCAGATGGGCCCCGATGATATCCTACTAGAAGGGTACGCAGAGATGCCTACCTACCGGGCTCTCATGGCCTACATGGTTAGCGACGTGAGCGACAGGAATCTCGTCATTCCGCTTGATGGTGTGGGCGGCACAGCTTTGCTTGTCAAGGCGGACGTCCACCGTGACGGAGCTATGTTCCCGCCTTTCTCCTTCTACCATCTCATTGAGACTGAGGGCTTCGCCAGGATGGCCAAGCGCCTGGGCTGGCAACCCTATGGCCTGCCCAACTACAAGGTACGTTGATCGGATTCCAGGCCAGGAAGCCATCGCTAATATCTCTGCAGGTTTACCATTACAACGAATAAAACTTCGCCAGCATACCTTCGGCACAGGGCATCGGAGTACCGGCGTTTTATGGAGAGGGGGAAAGCTTTCGAGAGATAGCGATTTGCAAAGGGTATTGGCAGTCCAGGTACCTGCATGTTTCTTCAATTGTATGTAAGATATAGCAAAAGCAGGGATGGCCGCAATGGAGACTTGGGATAGAGATCGCTTTTCAAAAAATGTGCACGCCAAGTCATATACATGGTATCCTTTTGTGATAAACACCACAACGCGCTTGTCCGCATCCAGTTCATTCATCTTGTCAGGGACCGTCATACCGGCCCTCGTCGTCTTGACACCAGAACTCGACCAGCTTCCTCGTCCCGACGACGTCCCCTCCCCTGAGCAGCGCAGCAACGTCCACGTTCAACGGGCTGTCCACCTCGGGACAGCTCAGTAACATCCTCACCGCCCTCACGCTCTCAAGCACCGAGTACGCCGGCGTCCACGCATCCTTCAGTAGGTCAAGGCAGATCTCCCCATTGTTGAGCGCGATGTTCGGGTGGACGATTGGCGTGCTGAATGTAATGGTCGGGGGATGCAACGGATACTGAGGTGGGATCTTGATGAGGAGGAGCCAGCGTCCAGCTGCGAGGCGGATTGTCAGTACCTGGTGTTCTGGCGTTGCGAAGCCACCAAGGAGGACGGGGGGCTGGGAGGGAGAGATATGATACGTACCCGAGTAGCCGCCGCCAATATCGTGCCCGTTGATGACGGCCTGCCAAGTGAACAGGTCTTCCTCCCCGACGGGTCCCAGTCGCTCGATGCCCTTCTCGGTGACTTTCTCTTGGTGCCAGGTATCGAGCTCCTTGAGCAATCGCTTCGTCGCGCTGCGAGATGCGCTTCCGCTCGAGACGGCGCTGGACATCGGATGTACGATTGCTAATCAGTTGTTCGAAACTCGGTTTGTGAGGGCGACGAAGAAGACGTATGGCTGGTGGGATGGGTCTTGACGGAAATGATGCAAGTGAAGCTGGAGGTTAGAAACGGCGCTGGGCGCCCGGAGCTCTGACGTGGACCCTGGAACTGCGCGCAGGGATCCGCGGGGAGAGCCGAGGCATCGTGCGTCAAACGACCGAAGGCCCAGCCAGCCAGTGTTTCAAGTACTATCGTTACCACCTCGAATTACCGCCAACTTCCACGACACAAGATCTTCACATATGACCACATTAATTGAAGAGGAATTTTCAAAGTCAAATTACACGTCCCAGTCTATAATGCACAGCCTCATGTAGGTATCATAAAAAAGCGAAGCGCAATCCCCTTCTTCCCCTTCCCCTTATCCTATTTCTTTTTCCTCCTTCCCCGTCCACTTCCCGAACTCGAGCTAGCCACCGGTTTCCTCTTGGGGACCGACTCCGCACTCTTGCTCTTCTTGGGCGGCTCCGGCTCCGGCTCCGGCTCTACGATGATCTCGCTCCTCGTCCCCCTCAGCGGCTCCCGAATGCGCGCTCCAGCGTTCAGATCATCACTCGTGCTTTGGCTGTCGCTCTCCTCATCGCTGGTTTCGTCGTAGGCGCGGCTGGAGCGAGTCCTCCGTCCTGCGGCTTCACGACGAGTCAAAGGTTGGAGGTCCGAGGCGGGGCCAGAGACGTGACGCCTAGATGCGGCCGCAGCGCCAGATGAATACGGCGCGCGCGGACCCGCAGTCTGGAATTGGAACGGGTCGACCTCGCGGCTGGTGGGGGAGTCGTCGTATCTGCCTCGGGAGGAGTGAGGCCGGGCATGGGGATCGGAAACGTGGCGGCCGGTCGAAGAGCCAGGGCGCTGGAGGTACTCATATTGGAAAGGAGAGCCGCCGCGTTCTTCCATCAAGCGACTTGGAGGTCGGGAAGAGAGCGATGTTCCTGATCTGGGCCGCGAGCGAGAGCCAGTCGGGAAGTAGCCTATCGGGGGCTGGCCGGATCGATCTTGATCGGCGGAAGATTCGAGCGCGCCCAGAGCAGATGCCGCGCCTTTCTTGCTCTTACGAGACACGGGCTCCAGGGATGTCAACGGTATGGCAACCCGCTGCTGCTCTTTGCGTTTCTTCCGCTCTTTTTTCTCTGCTCTCTCGGCCTTCTCGGCCTCCTCCCGCATGCGCTGCTTTCTTCGCTCCAAAGCAGCCAGTTCGTCTTTACTCAGGCTCACATCAGATCGACCTCGAGCCTGAGCTTTTTGAATGCGCATCATGGCGGTTTGCACCAAAGCCTCTTCTTTTTCTTCCGGTCCCAGTAACGCCAAGTCATAATCGTCGTCGTCCTCTTCGCTAGAAGTGGCATCGTCGTCTGTCTCCCCTCCAAAGCCTCTCCTCACGGTACCACTCCTCCTATCCCCCAGATCAGTCCCCGTGAACCTCAACGAGTCACTGACGAAGCGCGTGCCACGCCGCCGCAACTCAACCCCCTGACTGTCGGTGTCCTCGTCTTCATCGGACTCCAGTTCACGGACCCTGGGGTCACCTCCCCAGGCTCCGTATTGCGCAGCATCCCCGTCCGTTCTCCTCCGACCGCGCCTCGATGGTCTTCCCCATTGGGGCGCAAATTCGGGAGCTCGCGGCCGACCACCTAGACCGCCTCCCCGGAAAAAGCCTCGTCGATCGGCTTATCCATGAATGCAGCGTGACCAAGGATGGTCACGCCAGAAGCGCCAATTAGCCACAGCAATGTCGAGATGGGGCTCGCAATCAGACCGAGGGGGACGGTCACAATCAGGAGACCCGTGTAGAGCTGGGAGGACGTGGCGCGGAAGTTGCCAATGACCAGATCGCGGCCGTCGAGCATGCCGATGAGGTACATGCCGGCGATAACGATGATGATGTCAAAGAGCAGGAGAGGGTTGGAGATAAGAGCGTAAATGCTCAGCATGGCGAAAACTACGGCATAGTTGCTCGAGTAGTGGCTCAGGTTGTAGTTGACGCGCGACTGTGCCTCTGAGAAGTTGGCGGGCTTGGTGAGGCGCTTGAAGTCGAGGAACTCGCCAAATGGACGCAGGTTGCTGAAGCGGCTGCTGAGGGAACCAGAGCCAAAGTTCTGGAAGCGGTCGCCGAGGTTGAGGCGGGAGGTGATAGCCTCTACGGGAATCTGGATGCGAGACATTGTGATGGGAGGTTTGGGTTGGCGAGATGTGGTAGGCAGGCTGGTTTCGTCGAAAGATCGTAGCTTGGGGGATCGGCTAGAGGAGCGTAGGCGTGGTGTTGATATACAAATTCAGGCACAAGCTGATGCTCTAGGCAACTGCTAATGGGATTAGCAACCGTTCCCTTTGGTTGACGCGTACGCGAGTAGCTGAAAGGCGTTGAAGCGGAGCGAACGTTGGATAGCGTCCCGCAGGCAGAAGCCACGTAACTCAACGGCCGTAGCCTGGGGATAACGCGAACTTACCGAGAAAAGGCGTCAGAAGTCAGGCGAAAGATTGCCGAAAAGATGGCGAGGTGGAATGTTTCGTTTGGTCGTCGAGGTGATCCAGGGGTGAAGGTGTCAGAAAACAATCAACTTTTTCCCGAGATCATCCAAAGGGTCGCCCGTGATTGCCCAGGGGTTGCGTCTGCCCCTGTCTGTCAGACCCAGGCTGAGCCGCCAGAGGCCGACTGCGCCACGCGTGGCTCGTGCAAGCTTAGTACCCAGGTAGGTAGTCGCGTCGCCCAGCGCCAGCGCCGGCTGGTGATGTAACCGCTGGCGGTGGGGAAGTCAAAGGCCGTCTCTCACTGCCTCAGCAGAGCAACACCCGTCCTCATCGTGACGCTCACTTCGTAAAACGAAAGGGAGAAGCAGGGAGATGTAACGGAGAAGAAAAGAAGAGGGAAGGGCGGGAGGAAAAAAAGAGGGAAGAGGTCGGGGGTGGAGGAGCTAGCGCTTTTCACAGTGACAGCTCCAACGAGCTCGCTCACCGTCACTTTGGCTTGGGCACTCTATCGGGCAGCTTACAGCGCCTTACAGCGCCATGTGAATTCCATCCTCCCACGGCCCTCATCAACATCCATCCATCATCTCATATTCCTGTCTGCGTCCTGTGCGTCAATTCGCCCTCCAAATTCCACTGGCCTGCTCGTGGAACGAAGACAGGGCACCGTCAGGCATCCAGTGTCTCTGCCCAAGCGAGCCCGAGCCACTTGATTCTAGGGAACTGAAGCCCGATCTGGGCCTCCCTGCGGGCACGACATTCGCGAGCTCATCCTGTACGATGACCTGTCCTCCCTTACGCAGGCGGCAGAGCATCCCCTCATTCTCCGCCTTTCTTATTGTACCCGGGTAGTACATGCACACACGAGCTATTCGCCTAGGCTCCCAACCCCGCCATGGCACGCAACTCGAAGCTTTCGAGCTTTGTCAGTGGCCTGAGGGATGCTGTGATTGCAAATTGATGCCCAGAGAGTTTAATCTGGCCGGACCTCTGGCAGTAATGAGTCTTTACCTCACTCCGGAGTAGATCGACGAAGCTCTCGAAAATTCAGTTGCCCATGCACAAGAATGGATACCATGCAAGCCTTGACTGGGCACCGTTCGCTGTCAAGTTTCTCCCACGGCTTCGCTGAGAAAGCTCTCCGGCAACTTCTTCCTCGGCTAAGACTTGAGAGGCATGAATTCGGGGGGTTGGGACTCAAGACTCGAACCGGCATCGGCGCCATAGTGTCGGGTCCGGAGCTGTGGGTCTTCGTATCGACCTCCGCCTGCGCCGTGTACAACATTCTAGTTCCACTGAAACTGGGTTTGAAGACTATGGTCGAGAACATATCATCACTCCCTACGCCACGCGTCTCATAAAGGTCAATGCCTAGCCTCTCTAAGAAGAGGCTAGGCACGCCATAGGCTGAGAAAACCTCGTGGCATTGGTCCGGGTGGCGCGAGGAAGATGATCGATTGTCTCTGTCGCGCATAAAGTTTTTGGCATGGGTGTGGCTACTGAGGCAAGAATCCGACAAGTGTCTGTTTTGTTACAAAGGTCGAACCAGGAAGGGTCGGTCAGGCGCAGGACTTCGTAGGTAACACAGCAAGGCCCAAACGGGCTTATGATCTTCACAGCGATTATTAAGGCCGCAAGGACAGCAAGGAGCGTAGATTTCATACTGTTAGAATTCCTGATGGCCACCAAGGTCACTTGCCGAGTTGCTTGTGGGTACTGAAACCTATGCTAGCAAGCCAAAGTGTCTTTAAATCCAAAGTCTAAACTGGTGACGCTCGCTGCGCGCACAAGCGGCTCAGCGTCAGAATTTGGCATTGAAGCTTCCACGTTTGCCTGAGAGGTTGCGTCATGTCTTCAATATCTTTATAGGTCATCTAAGCTCGCCAGCTGTGAGACAGGCCAACACATCCTGGATTCCGCAGTACGTCCAAAGCATGTGCACAAAATGGGTATACGCAAACATGCAAATCAGATACATCCAATCAAGCCCCCGACCATACAACGCACAACCCTCACGTTCATCTCAAACCTCAAAGAAGTAGTCCTCGTCAAGCCCCTCCCGGCTAGGTACCACGCCCGCACCTGGCGGTGGCCCTTCAAACGCAGCATCCGTCCGAACGTTGAGCAGCCGAATCTTGAGTCCGTAGTCGCTGACCAAGTTGACCAGCTTGTTGGTCTCTGCGGTTATCGGCGCCTGCCCGAGGAGCATTAGCAGGCCGTCGAGCCATTCCGATGCCAGGCTGTGCGAGGTTGGCCAAAGAGTAAGAATGGCTTGTTCCTTGCCTGACACCTCGCTGTTGATAGTTATTTTCGTAGTCGATTTGGATGTCTTAAGTGTTGAGCCACTGTTGGTGCTCTTCGCATCGTCACCAGCTGAGACGTTTGAAACGACCGAGCTAATAGTGTTCAGGTCCACCCTGTCTGGTAGGTTCCCTAGCGCTGGCTCATGGGTTGTTTGGGCGGTAAAGTCCGCATAATGCAAGTAGCGCTTGTTGTGCGACAGCTTGGCGAACCTCCAGGGCAATCCTCCCGAGCTCTTCGATGCAGGTCGCTCAAACCAGGATCCTTGCAATAGGCATCGCACGCGTTGCTCCTTGACGAAATGCAAAGCCTCTTGCTTCAGCTCCTCCCGAGCCTGCACAAGATGCTTGCCCCATTTGTCTTCGAATGAGAGCTTGAGCAAGTTCATCTGTAGGTCTCGCAGCCGTGGCACGTCGTACTCCTGCATCTCATCCTCAGCCTCGAGGACGTCCTTGGTCCGTGTTGCTTGACCAACAACCTGTTCGATGAGTATGCGCACCAGCTCGGCGACCTTGTGGAAGTCGCCTTGGCGGGCGCCGGTGGCTTTCCAGACTCTGAAGAAGCTATGAAGCCCAGCGGCGTGAAGTCGTGACCACTGCAGCACCAGCGGCTTGAAGAGCGTGTCGTGGTCCGACATATCCATACCACGATATCCTCTAGTATCTTCCAGGTCTGTCTTGTCCACCTCGAAGTGCTCGTACAAGATCATCGTGACCGTTAAGCTGGCTTGGGCAACAGGCAGCCGATCCGCCAGCGGTTTCGACGCCTGCTCAAGCAATAGCTTCTGAAAGCCATCTTCGTATTTACGGACATAGTCGGTCATGTCCATTAAACCCAGGTATCCCGCCTTGTCGAACTCTGTAGCTGGGCTCTCCGTGTCGAACCCGAGCCTCCTCCACTTCTCTGGATTATGCCGTTTGCTGCTCTTCCGGTTCGGCTCGCCCGAGTTATCGCGCGAATGGCCATTCGCCTGTGCTCGCTCAGGGTTGCTGGCAAGGTGCAAGCTCTTGAGCGCTCGTCGGTGTTCCGTTCGCTCGACATCAACCCTGACTTCGCGCCACTTCCGCAGCAGGACCTTCGTCAGATTTTGAAACTCCAACATGGGATGTGCTATGTCCTGCAGCGCAGAGCTCCTCATTAGACTGTATACCGCCCGTATCAGGCCCAGATCTTGCAGCCGCTTGATCAAAGTCGACCAGTCGTCTCCGTTCGTGGAACTCGTGACGTCGTCGGTCGATAGGGCGTCGCGGATTAAGGCGTTGATAAGCATGAGTGCGTTTGCGCACAACGCGTGGTCGGCGCTCTGTAGTTGCTGAATCACCAGCGCCAGAAATTGAGGGTGCACCGCAACAGCGGGCTTGAGCGCTCTGAAGCCGAAGGTGCCTGGTATCTTTCCTGGCGTTCCGCCGCCTGTTGCACCGCGAGCCTGCGCGGTGCTTTGCGAATGTCCCACCAACGAGACCAGAATCGACATTGCGCCTCTCAGGATGTTGACCAGCGGGTTCTTGACGATAAGCTCGACTATCCGCTCCACGAGATCGCTCGCCGTCGGTCCCTCGAAGATATCCCAGCCCATATCCACTTCTAATAGACGCGTCAAGCTCTGCAGCGAGTATGCCAGTGTGTTTCCGCTTGAGGACATGATAAGGCGCCGCAGCACCACGAGCCCGCCCGACGAGATGAAGACGTCGGCGAAGGCGGGGTCGTTGATCGAATTCTGGAGCTTGAAGACGGCCATCTTGCGGGAGGCATCCTCGTCGCTGGCCATGCGCGCGAGCAGCGCGGGGATGTCTGCTTGGTCCATGGTGGTCGGCGGTCGGCGGTCGACGGTCGAAGGTTGGGGCTAACGAGGTGCGGTTGACGCGAGCATTGCCCTGGTAGGTTCGATGAGGTGACTTGTCAGTTCGCGAGGTGGGGGGTTGCGGGTGCGTTTGACAATTGAGGTCGAAAGTTCGAGGTTGGACCCTGCACATTTGCATGCATTCCCCCAGGAGTCGCATTCAGGGGCACCTCGTGGACAGCGCTTGTGGCCGGCCTACCCTATAACCGTGCAACCCTTCGGCATCACACGAGACCCTTAAATAAATGGTTTGGAGCTACATTTGAGCCTTTTTTTTAAAATCTAAAATTTACAAACATACCAGCTAAGTATTCGCTCCTGTAAGGTCGCATGATGTGGGCGCTTTTAGCTGAGGGAGGTGGTACAGTAAGGTTCTCACAGAGCACGGGTGCACCTGCAATTAAGTATACAGTTCATTCGGCACAATCTTCGCGGCGATGATAACTACACGAAGGCAGCTAGGACAGGCCAACAGCTGACGTGTGACCTCGAAGGGAGCGCCACTTTAAATTGTTTCTTAAAGACCACAGGGGGCATTTTAGAAAATCTGAAGAGTTTTAGGAGATGGGGGTTGATTCCAAGTACTATCCTGGCACTATACTCCCCAAAAGATCCTCCTCCAAGACGACTGTTCCACAACTCAACGCCCTCTTCATCGCGGACTGGCCCTAGAAAGGTTGTCCGAGCCAATGACAGC
The DNA here is from genome assembly GCA_037042185.1 of Sordariomycetes sp. S80-01Y. Taxonomy (NCBI): domain Eukaryota; kingdom Fungi; phylum Ascomycota; class Sordariomycetes; species Sordariomycetes sp. S80-01Y. The sequence continues at coordinate 1,839,133 of JAXQJY010000032.1, forward strand.
GTCTGGACAGAAGGAAACCGAAAGTCGCCATGGACCAATGGGATCCTTAGCCGTTTTGCTATATATGTCGTATAAGTGATTGTGGACATCAAGAATACAATCCGAGAGGCAAGACTTACGCCGCAGACCATCTACGACAAAAACGTTATCAGCTTACTGTTTCAAAGAGAGATTGCAATATTCGGATGGGCACTTACATCGCCGTTGGAAGCAACACATGGGACCTTCTGAGTACAGCAGTACTGTCAAACTCCGTCAGCTTCTAAACGGATGCCACCTGTTCAGCAGGAAACCTACGCGTCCGTCGTTGGGGGAGTCACAGCAGTTCTCATCGCCAATGGTTAGGCCGTCGGTGCAGAGCTGGTAGCCAGGCGAGTCCTCGCATACAGCGTAGGCTGTGCCGACCACACCGGCGAAGGCAACAAAGATAGTAGAGAGCTTCATGTTGATCTGTTTGAATGCTCAATGATGATCTCGAAGAACGGTTTGCTACTGGGAGGAGTCTCCTTAAATAGTCGAGGGCTACCAGGAGGCTGCCAACCAAGGTACGAAGTCTTTGAGGATTGACATTGTCAATCGATCTTTTGACTTGATTCCTTCTTGGGTCCAACGATCCTTCAGCGCCGGCAATTCCTTCTAGTCCATCCAGACCGGCATATTCAATGCAGATCTCACTCCCACAAAGATGTGGCAGTTGGATATAATGGCATAGCCTTCAACTGGGGTATCGGGGACCGACTCCCGATACGCCAATGCCGATCGATCTCGGTCCCGAAGAGCTCTGGGCAAACAGCTAGGCAGGAAGTTCCAGCCAAATTTGGTACGTTCCCCTGCTTCGGAGGAACAAGTTCCAATTAGGGATCCATGTTTGGTCTGCCACCTTTCATCAAAGCCATCGGGGACTATTCGAGCGCAGGCGGTGACACAACAAGCCTGTGATGAAAACCAACACAACCCTCATTTCCACGACTTTCTGAACAAGCACCATGTCCCTTTCCGCGTGGAATTATGAAGGAACATCACACCAGACTCGCCGATGACGCTAGTCAAGAAGTCCTAGTCAACGGAATCGGCGACCCGGAAGTGTCGGTGACCAGGCCTACCCTTGGCTAGTTGCGAAGTCGGCAATCCTTCCATACATCATGTGCGGCATTCGCAGAATAATAAGTGCGGGGGCCCGAGCTAGTCCAGCTATCGCAAGGAGGAATAGCACAGTCGCGGGACGCTGGCAAGGCTGACGGAGCTTGTCAGCCCCAACATCACATCGTGTTCACCGGGGTTGGCACGCATAGTGTGGTGACATTCATGATAGATGTTAGTCAGAAATGGCATGCGCGTTTCTCTGGTGAGCTTGGTTGAGTTTTCCCGCTCATGGAGACTCGCCGTAATCCTTGCCCGACTCGTCTTGTGGTAGAAAGTTTCTGCCTGCCTAGGAATCCAATGCCAGTGGTTGCCGGCATCTCACCGTTGCTCGTGATCCTGGCACCCGCAGCCTTCGTCGGCCCCTGCTCAGAATATAGGACAAGGAGCAAAAGACCTTCAGTCTTGCCTGGGAATCCAAACATGCTGCTTAAAGTACCTACCTAACGAATGGTATGGAACTCACAACGCCTCTTCGGCTTCCCTGGCCCTTGCCTACGCGTCGAAGTAAACTGTCCAATCCCGCCCCTTAGCACCTCGATTGGGACAGGGTGTCTCTTGAAGGTGCGAGGATCTGTCGCTTGACTGAGAACATGCAAACTGTTGGCTTGAGTTGAGACAATTGCGAAAGGGGTAGCTGACGGTTGTGTCGTTTGAAATCAAAGTAAGCAAGAGAAGTCATTGGTTGGAAGAGCGATAGAGTTCGCGTCTCGAGATGATTCTAGAGGAGTGGCCCCTGCTGAATAATGCGCCACAACCAGCTCGGCGCCACACAGCGCTAAGCTCCACGTTCACGCCACACCGAGTCGCGCCTCAACGTCCAAGTTCTCCATTCTCAACTTGAAGTCCCAAAAGACCAAACCGCATCACCAACAACCTCCCCCACGACAACGACAGCCACCCTCCTTCGCCTCGACTACTCCCGACCCCGCCGGATCACACGAGCGCATAGCAACCATGGCGTCCTTCCTCGCCTCCATCTTCGGCACGGAGCTCGACAAAGTAAACTGCTCCTTCTACTTCAAGATCGGCGCCTGCCGCCACGGCGACCGCTGCTCCCGCAAGCACGTCAAGCCCTCGTACTCGCAGACGATCCTCATGCCCAACCTGTACCAGAACCCGGCGTACGACTCCAAGAACAGGATGAACCCCGCGCAGCTGCAGAACCACTTCGACGCCTTCTACGAGGACATCTGGTGCGAGCTGTGCAAGTACGGCGAGCTGGAGGAGCTGGTTGTTTGCGACAACAACAATGACCGTAAGCGCTCTTTCTCCTTTGCCACTGCGCGCGCGTGCGCGTGTGTGCACCCTTGCCATGAACGACTGCTAATGATTATAATGACAGATCTGATCGGTAACGTCTACGCCCGCTTCAAGTACGAAGAATCCGCCCAGAAAGCCTGCGACGAGCTCAACAGCCGCTGGTACGCCGCGCGGCCCATCTACTGCGAGCTCTCTCCCGTCACCGACTTCCGCGAAGCTTGCTGCCGTCTCAGCTTGAATTCGGGCGAGGGTTGCGGTCGCGGTGGCTTCTGCAACTTCATTCACCGCAAGAGTCCGAGCGAGGAGCTGGATCGCGAATTGACACTGAGTACCAAGAAGTGGTTGAAGCAGAGAGGGAGGGATGAGAGGAGTGTCAGCCGAAGCCCGACGCCGGAGCCGACGAGGAGACGGTATTAGGAGAATGAGACATTCAAGAATGTTGGAATTCGGAACCTTGAGTAGGTTGTATTGTATGGCTTGATCAGGAACGGCGTTCGGAAGGGTAAAGGCTTGATTTATAGAGGTGAATGATATCGGAGCATGCCTCCGATTGCCTATCTGAATTTTATGTCCCAGCAATGTCTACAGAGTGTTGAAGTTGACGAATAGCCATTGCCCGTGTCCTAGGCGCCGCGTGTCGACTAATGTGAGGTGACCTGCGGTGCGATATCGCTCCTCCGTATGTGTCTTGTGACGTTGTTATAACTAACTGAATGTGTAAATGCTTCAACCAAGGCTATCTCCAGGCTTCTTATCCTCCGTCGGTAGGCTCTTCTTCACATCTTCACTGAAGTCCAGCAACGGCCCGCCGTCCGCCTTCTTGCCTGTCGATGCGAGCATCTTTTCGATTTCGTCGGGAGTTGGAGGCACTTCGTTTTTCTCGGCAGGCTCAGGCGCAGGCTGCGCTGCTGCTCCATCCTTCTGCCCAAAGTCTATCAGGTCATCGCCTGCCGGATCTTCTGTGTTTGGTGCTGCGCTCGGCGCGATCTTCTGCGACGCGGTAGGGTTCGAGTCTAGTGAATCAGGGGGTGCGATCTGGCCGTCGACTATCGGGTAAATGGCCTTGATTTGCTCCGCTTGCTTCTCGGGGTCCGCCGATGGATCGCTGTTGATGTCAGTTCTTGATCGTGCATCGTAATCGTAAGAGACTTACACCGTTGCATCGATGATCCATTCCAGATCGTCCATGCCCTCTTCCGGCTCGCCCGGTCCGCTCTTTACAGCGCGGAAGAGCCGCGGCTGCCATTGAATGCCGTCTTGCGCGCGCTTCGCAGCTTCCTCACGTTGCCTATCTTCTATCTTTGTCTTCTCGTCCGTAGCGAGCTCGTGATTGCGCTCTCTAACGGCGTTGGCTGTTGCCTCCCACAACCGCTGAGACTCACGGGTTGCTTGTTCTGAGATGGGTCGGACCTGTGGTTGGCTCGGTTGCGAGCGACGCGCGTTGAAGAACATTTCCCGATGTCCAGTTGTCGCGTCCTTGATGAACATCTCCTCGTTCCACAGCCCGGACAGCTCGAAGAGAACCTCCCCGGTGCTTTCTCTTTTGATGACACCGCCGATAGCGTTGTAGGTACCACCAACCCATCCCTTGACCTTGAACTCAACATCGGCGGCGAGGTCAAGCTCCGGACACCGAACGAAGCTATGATCTCCAAGTTCGTACTTCATCTTTCCGAACAGAATGCCTCGCGCATACATATTGGGCTGGGTCAAAATGTACTGCTCCCCCTTTTTCGGATCCTTCCCCCGATTCTGCAAGCTGAGATACGCGATACCCTCCATCAAACTCGCCGCAGAGTTTCCCAGAAACTTGCTCCTGGGCTTCAAGGTCCCATCGATCCGGATGTGCGAATCGGGCGCAGCGTAGAAGTAGCTCGACTTGGGCGGATGATGCGACGTTTGCTCCGAGATGTAGTACGCCCTCTTGCCGCCTTCTAGGTCCCAATAACACGAGAAGATTTCTCCCAAGATTGGGTTCAGTGGCTTCTTGACGCCAGGGGGGCGGATGTGCCAGCCGCTGAGGTAGAACTTAACGACCGAAACGAAGCGCTCGACGGGGTCTTCTATGGTTGGGATGTGGAGGAGCATCTCGGGGTGGCACATGAAGCTGCGGAAGCGGTCAGATTTTGTGACAGGCATATTGATATGGGACAACGGACTTGGTTATTCGTTCTAGCATGCTGCGCGGCTCGAGGATGAAAGTCGGTAGGACGATGCGACTGAGATCAGCGCCAGGCCGCAGCTGGGAGACGAGGTGAGACAGGACTAAATGGGCTTTGTCAGAAGAGCATGCAAAGAAACACGCGAAGACTGGAGACTCACCATTGCCCTGGTCGGGCTCCATGACCTGAGTGTCATCGTCTGTGTCGACTCTGCCGTCATCGGTGGAAGATCGGTTGCCTTCATCAGGGGGGTACCACCAGTTAGACAACATCTCGGCTTTGAGCGAAATGAAGGACAATTAAAGGGTGTAAGAAGGAGCCGAGAGATGTAGCAAGGAAAATGTAGGAGAGCAATGTGAAGTGAAGATGGAAGAGGAAGAATGCGACGGCGGCGGGCTTGGTGCTTGGAGGTGGGGCGGGAACTTGACTGAAGTTGAGGTTTGTTGAAGACTGCGAGGGACAAGAAGGTGGGGGATGGCAGATGGCCCGGGGAAGCCGTGCGACGGAATCGAAGCGGCGCAGGAGACGCGCTTGTTCACCTCCTCGAAGTACGAGGGCGACGGCAGCTGCTAGTCTCGGGTTCTGCTTCACTTGAGTAGCAGCAGTTAAAGGCCGGTGACAGAGCAGAGATGGCGCTGCCTGTTGGTACTGCACTGGCAGACGACTCGGAGAGTTCATAGTGGGGTGGAATGACGGCGTTGGAGATGACGATGACGATGCGCCCAGTGCCAGTGCCAGTGCCAGTGCCAACGCCCGTATCCCGTCGTCTGCCTGCTCAAAAGCCACCGTGCAAACCAAACGCCTCCAGCCCAAGGACAAGCTCGCTGACAAAAATGGAGGAAAAGAGGGAGGAAGGAAGACTCACTACCCAACCCGAGGCTGGCAATCGATCCCGCCCTGCGACGACCGTGCCCGTGTCCATGCGCAGAAACAAGCCCCATGGCTGCCGGCGCCGGAAGCTGTCGACAAAAACAAGACGGTATATAACAGCGATCAGAGGCGAAGCTGCCGCTAAGTCTGAGGTAGAGGAGAGGAGGAGGAGGATGATCTCAGGTGAGCCGCTAGGCCTAGGTAAGTAGTCGAATGATGTTGCTGGCTGATGCCGGTCGGATAGAGGAGAAAGTGAGTTTAGGTTGGGCGAAGATTCGGAGGTCCGAGTCACTGTGAACGTCACTCAGCTTCTGCCCACTCTGGACCTGGGCTGTTGACGTCGATGGCGATGGGCCGGCAGTGGCTGCCAGTGTGCCCGCCCGGAAATGGTGGAAGGGCGCGGGGCTAGCGGGAGCGCGTGGCGGACAGCTGGGCTAGACTAGTCGGGATGCACCCAAAACGCAATTTGGAGGATGCCAGACGGGTCGTGTATGCGGCGATGAAGGGGTAGATTGCAGGAGGAGAGGGCGGCAGAGCAAATCAGGCCAGACCTCGTCCAGGTGGAAACATAAAAGTGACAGACTGGGACTCCCCCCCCCCTCCTCAAGGTACGGAGGCTTGGGGGGCAGTGGACGTGGGCAGCTTGACCAAGGCGTCTGTAAACGGGGGGTTGCAGTTCCACTCGCAGTTCACCTCCGGACATCCGTGCATCTTGGTGGTGACATCAAACACCATCACTGGCAGTGGCAGCCATGGCCCAAGACACTTACACGCGTTGTCTCCACACGTCCAGCAGACCATCCGTGACCACCGGCGTGATCATGATGAGCTTCAGACGAGTTGCAACGTGCAAACCCATCCATCGGGGGCGCAGAGCCAACCTGCCAACCTGCCTACATCTAGGCGCATACTGCGTGCATATAAGCAAGACAGGCATCCATTGACACGCACGGGATAACCAACGTTCCCGTCAGTACAAGCTTTTTTTCTTCGGAGGGGGTGGGAGGGGCAACCATCTTCAAGAGAGGGGGCAGGGCCCACGTCCAGGTACAGGCCTGCTGATCACCTCGCTTTCGACCAATATGACGTCGTGTTGGGTCCAACCCATGCTCGTGTAAATGCTTCTCTTATGTTACGGTTAATTGTTTGCTTCTCTGCGTCCATGCCCGCTTCTCAAATACCCAAATGCGCTCGCTGCCTGCTGACTCCCAAACGCCGAGTAGGCCCGCAGCCTCTCCCACAGCCAGGGCTGAAGACTGGGACCATAATGCTCTCTCATCTTCTATTTGGCCAACTCATCTCCGGAACACTCATGTTTAACATCGCGGCCAGTATGACTTCGGCCCTGAGTCATGTGGTGCGTTCCTGCTCGTCCTAATATACCTGGTCCATCGCTTCTTACTTCAAACGTGATGACATTCGCGCGGACCCTTTGACGGGCGCAGGGAGCACTTGGCATAAGTGATCTCGATCTGCAATAGTCAGCTTCAATAACTTCACCATCTGGCTGCCTTCACAGTGCTCACCTGACTCTTTCTCGAACAGGATGGAGATGTCATCATGCTCTCCTGGTAGATCCGGCAGGTCCAGCGAGACAAACGCCATGTCGTCGTAGTCTCCGTCCTTATCCAGGGGCAATCGTGGTAGTGGGAACTTTGCGTCTACGAACCGAATTCCCGACTTGCCGCTGCGGTGGAAGGTCTCGTACACATCAGTGCCCTTCAGTACGAAGCCCATGCAGTGCCCGTGCACGAACTCCTCGAAAAAGGCTAGCAGCTGGATCTTCTCATCCTGCCTCACGACCTGGATTCTGGTATAGCCAGCCTCCCATTTTTTGTGTATAGGCACGACCATGCGGCGTCGGGAGATAGCAAATGTCGCTGCGAGGCCGTCAAAGATGACCTCGAACCCGGTCAGGGCTGCCTGGAAATCATGCAGATCCTTGAGACCGCCGAACTCCAATGTCCGTATAGTTGGATTCATTTTGATCAATTGCAACGCATCGGCAAAGTTGCGAGGCAGCTCTTTGGGCACTTGAGCTTCCGAGACCGCCATTGTCATGTCGCTTTGAGGAAGTCGCATGAGTCTCAACACCTTGGCGTTGGAAACCTCCAGCCTCATCCTCAATTCGCCCGGTCCGTGGTTGACTCGATCGGTGATAGTTCCGTTCTGATACTCAAGAATAATCTTGAGCTTGTCTGATAGAACGGTCTGGGGTTGCTCGCCCGAGTCGTCGAATTCGTCGTTGACGACCCTGGCCACCTTCCACGGCATCCTGCTGAAAGGCGCCATGCCCAATGGCTCGCGAAGGCTCTGGCTGAGCGTGAAACTCTTGATTGGTACGTCCGCGAATATGCGTTCATCGTGATCGAGTGAAGTGCCGGTGAGAAGCGAGTGGAATCGGACTCGCTCCTTGTCCTCGCTGAAAGTCAACACCATCCTGCCCTTTTGCCGACCACTCTCAAATCTGAGCGACAGTGCAGGGGCCTCGCCTTCTGTCCGGAAGAAACCGAACTGTATCGGCATTTGCGGAGGATATGAATGGTGCACACCGCTTAATGTTCTCGTCTTGGGCCCTGTAACGACCGCGATGCGGAATCCTCGATGCCAGTGTCGCACACCTTGCGGCCCATTTTCCTTCAACACCTTCTCGAACAGTGCAACATCGCATTGAGGTGTCGCCTCTTTAGGAAACACACGAGAGTTGGGATCTGCGTCGATGTACTGGAACGAGCGAAGAGTGTTGCGGAATACCATGTTCTCGTCCTTGCGAGGATAGAGGGTTGTCTTGACTTTAGCCCCAAAGTCGTACATGTTATACAGTGTCCTGAAGTCCTGCTGTGTGAGTTGAATAGCCAGCATGAAGCCTCGAGGCAGCCTGACGTCCAGGCAACATGTATCGCTGCGCCAACGCACGTCGTCCCAAACAGGGCCGGCGTTCTTGTTTTCTTGTATGGCAAGCTGCACATTCCCATTCTGATTTGCAATGACGAACACAAGACCCGTATGCTTTTGTGGCCTCACCATGGACAGCATGGATGGAAAGTGTAGCCTTTGGGCTTCCCGGCCCTGTTCCATCAGATAGACATCTGCCAACACGCGGCCGTAGCTGAAATTATCGGGTGTGTCCATAAGTGGAAACGCATCGAGTAGGTGTAGTGTCGACAGCGGTGTTTGCATAGCCGAAATGCCAGAACCCCAGTTGCCTGATAGCAGAGCAATCATGTCCTGACTTAGAGGCGGGTACTCAACCCAGATAGACTTGTCGATCGTCTGCGGCAGGAAGGCCTCCTCAGGCGGCAGCAGTTCATTCCTTTGCATCGACATTGATAGCTTCCGCAACGCTGACACGAGTCCTTGCGTGACCTCTGCGACCTCTGCGTCTGGTGACTGACCCTGGACCTTTGCGACTTCTCCGATGACCTCCTCGCATAACCAATAACCCTTTGACAGGTTTGTATAGGCCTGTTGTCGGTCGATTTCGTTCTGCATTTGGGACTGTGGTGACGTTGGGCGCTCTCGAATGGTGGTCTCGAGCCCCATTCTGCCCTTTAAGAACCACCATAGTCCAGCTCGCGCGCATTCCTTCATGGTACAGCTCGAAAGGGGCTTCACAGTCTCTGCGTGGAGGCGGAACAGCTCAAAGAGGTGCTTCGTCCTGGCAACAAAGGTACTCAATGCATCGTCACTCGCCGCTTGGACAACGTCGTGCAGCTTGAAAGATGCTTGTTTAGTGGGTGCCACCCGAGACGGCGGATCGCTGAGAGTGCTTTGAGCGCTCTGGAGATGTGCGCTGTGCGACATGGCGCCATGGTCTCGAGAGGCTGTCCTTTGGGGCAGCGTTTGCGAGAAAGATGGCTGGTGGTTTGAAGCGCTTGATTGATCGTAGGCGCTGGAGCTGTTGGAGTGTATTGAAGCCGCAGGACTGTACTGTATAGCAGGATTGATGTCGACAATGTCTGACTCCGGAGACACCGCACGGTGTCTGACCTGCTCTGGTGAGCTGTCTATAGAGGCTGATGGAGGTCTATCTCCATCCACCCAGTCATGTTCAGACGCAGCACTGGCCGCCCTCTTCGCCTTGGCCAGTGCCTGTCCTTCAGCTTGCCGCATTTCTGCCTGGTGAATTTCAATAAAGGATCTCCTCGCTTCATCATTGCGGTTTGCTGAGCCTAAGTAGCGAGCTGAGTTTGCTCTGCCGGGTCGTAGGGTACTTCCCGCTGACTCTGCCGACTGCGTCGTCTCGAGGGGAACGTTCAGTTGAGGAGCGGCTGAGGGTGCCGCGCGGGGCGGAGGTTCGTCCTCGTCAGACTCAGGGGTATATATGGAAGAGAAGCCAGTCTGTGTCCTCGCAAGAGGTTTCGGTTGGAAGTCGTCCATCGGGTTGGGATTCTGAGGTTCGGCGGGTCGCGGAGGAGCGGCAGCGGGGAGACCTGGGGATGGCAATGGGGATCGGTGCGGAGGTGGAACAGGCGGTGGAGGAGGCCGAGCCTTCTTCCTCTTGGAAATCTCAATAGTCGGCATTTCAGTCTCATCGCCACCTTCGCCGATAATCTCAGGGTACGAGTCGGCGAATCGTACGAGCAAGCCCTTTTTGTTAGGTTTCGGTACCTTCAGCGGCGACTTGTCAGACGTGCGCGCGTAAGCCACCGGGCGGTTCTGCTGAGCTTGCTGATTGACGCCTAGGGCTTGCGGAAAGCGCGAGACGGTCGTATCTAGCTTGGCGAGCTTCGGGATCGAGGCGGCGGGCAGCGGAGGGGGCGCGTGGGTGACATTGAGGTGGTCGGAGGAGCTGTGGAGGAACGCGTCGACTTGCGCCTGGTTCTCGTTCTCGGCGACCTTCTTGTCCTTGGCCTTGAACAGCTTTCCCATTAGACGATCTCTCCTAGACGAGCGTCCTTCGCTGTAAGGGTCGTTCTCCATCTTCGTCACCTTAAGCCGTAGCGACCCCTCATCTAGATGCTTGTCCGAAGTGCCAAGATATTGGGATAAGCTCGTCTAAAGATTTGGAGGAGTTGCCAACGAGTCCCCTGCGGAAAGCAAAGAGAAATTGGCGGCGACAAGAAGTGACGTGGCTCGTGAAGTTGGGTCAGGACGCCGCTGACGGGAGGCTGATTGCGATGATGTCGTTGGTGGGGTTGGAGCTCGTTGGTTAAATGACGAGGGTGATGCAAGCGGCACGCGAGCGATAGTCGTGCTTCAGCATGCGAGACACTGTTTGAGGGAGGGGAAGGATGGTCGAGTCGCAAGAAATCGAGGGGCATGAACCGGAGGGAATTTGTCGACAAAGAGGATCTCAGGTCAGGTATTGGTACCTGAAGTCAGTAGAAAGTGGTCCCGGTCTGGAAACCTCGAAACCTGACAACTTGAGCACCAAACACGAGAGTGGCAGCGGCAGCCACACTGGACAGGACGGGGGGCAACCGAAAGTGCCTGTAGGGATGCAGATCGCGCTCCTCTGTGGACCGTCGGCGCAGCGCACGAGCCGGAAAGCGTGAAGATGGCGCCGCCTGTGCGTGGGACAGGTTGAACCTGAACAAGCGGCGGGGGACGTGGTATGCAAGGTATGCAAGTTGTGCAAGGCGAGGTAGCACCTTACTGACCTTAAGGTAAGGTAGGGTCGTAGGCAGACGAAGGGAGCAGACCGAAAGGGTCCTCGGGTAGGTATCTCTCCTACGAAACCGCCCTGGTCTGGCTCCTTTGGACCCCTTATTTGTGGAGGAATACAACGTTGGTAGCTCTGGACGCGGACACGACTTCGTCACCAAGCTAGCTTGGGGCTGGGCACGTGGCTCGACACCTCAGCCATAACCCTTTTCCAGAATACGACGTCCATCGAGCCCATTTTCCTCATCATCACGAGGATGAGACTCCAGAGCCATCTTGACGGGCGCGTACCAGGTATTTTTAGACCCTGACGGGTCCCTTTCTTGGCTTTAACCTTGTGTCGGCTTCGGCGTTTCGCCATCAGCAGCCCTTCTCCCAGTGGCCGGCAGCCTGAGAGCCCCAACGTGGGGCCGCTGCGACTGCCCTTTAGCGCCCTTTGTTCGCCTCGACATGGTTGTCTCAGGCTGAGACTAGAGCTCACCTCGAGGTCATGGCTGCCTCTTGCCACGGTAACCTTAGATATCGTCCTCGCAACCCTTGTTGACAGAAAGAGGCATCTCGTCAGATTGTACAGTCTTCCAAGACCCATCATTTGCATCGAGGATATGACAAGTCTAAAATGCTCGGACTCAGGCTGACGCTATCTTGGTATGGAAAACAGCACATCTCCAGTCTAGTTCGAACGAGTAGGAATGATAAGTGAGATGAGAACCACGATTACCAAAGCATATTTAGTTAGTAGCGCTAAAGATGCCACATCCATATCCTACTGACATACCCTGTTCCACGCTCCAAATCCCGTCCTGAATCATACCGAGATGTTACCCGCAGCTATCGATAAGCGCGCCAAGCCCCGAGGTGGCGCGAAATTCCCAGACGATCGGAAGGCCGCTCCAACCACTAAACCAAAGCTTTTCGACTCATCAAACTCCAACTCCCGAAGACATGTAACCTCCTGCCTCTCGCGGCATGCTCCCCACATTCGTTCGAAGAACTATGGCCGCCGAAGTCAAGAAGAACGTTCCCATCCCGCGTCGCGGGGTCGACTACCGCGGGGGCAAGATTGTGCTTGCGCCTATGGTGCGCTCGGGCGAGCTGCCGTCGCGGTTGCTTGCGCTCAAGTATGGCGCGGATTTGGTATGGGGTGAGTTACCTTGCGGCCCATTCTGGTGGCCGCTGCTAACGTGTGGCTTAGGCCCTGAGATTGTCGATCGAGCAATCATCGGCTGCACTCGTCGCGTCAACGAGGCCTGTGGAACGGTCGACTGGGTGCGCATCCAGGGTGATCACGCGCACAGTCCCTCGCCGGGCAAAGAGGCGCTCATCTTCAGGACACATCCCGAGAAGGAGAATGGCAAGATGGTGTATCAAGTGGGGACCGCGGATCCCGAACGAGCCGTCGAAGCAGCACATCAGGTCGCAGCTGACGTGAATGAGATCAACGTCAATGCTGGGTGCCCCAAACCCTTCAGTACGAGTGGTGGCATGGGTGCGGCACTCTTGAGGACACCGGACAAGCTATGCGCCATCTTGGAGGCCCTGGTCAAGGAGATCATGCCAAAGTACGAAGTCAGTGTCAGTGTCAAGATACGGATATTGGAAACACCTCCCGAAACGGAGGCGCTTGTGCGCAGGCTGGTTGGCACCGGCATCACCGGGCTGACGGTGCACTGCCGTACTACGCCTATGCGGCCCAGGGAGCGAGCGATTCGTGGACAACTGAAGATGATCACCGACATATGTCATGAAGCCGGAGTGGCATGCTACATGAATGGCGATGTCGAGAACAGAGACCAGGGCCAGGCTCTGGCAGAGGAATTTGGGGCCGATGGTGCCATGATTGCTACGTCAGCCGAGTCAAATCCGAGCGTTTTCAGATCTCAAGCCGAAGGGGGTGCACTTGGGTGGAGAGAAGTGGTGGAAGAATATATCAAAACGTGCTTGGAGGTTGAAAACAGGTACGGCAACACCAAGTACCTACTGGGGCAGATGATACCAGGAAAGGAGGCTGCGTACAAGAAGATGAGCGCGTGCAAGAGGTATGAAGATCTTTGCAAGGCCCTAGAGTTCGATCATCTTGTGCAAAAAGCCAAGGAGGTCGATGATCATACTGGTCTGAACGATCACGTACCCTCGAAGAAAGAGAAAAAGAGGGCGAATGCAAGCGCACGCGCAGCCGCGGGCCAAATGGGCAAGGAAATGCCCAAGAAGGTGCTTTCTGAGCGTAGCGTCACCAAGTCCCAGCAAGCTGAGCCAGCGCCAGTAGCCCTCACGGGCTGAAGGGGTTATAGAGTCTTGTTTAGTACACGCATTAGTGGAGTTGGTAAGCATATCGCATTGGGAGGAATTCATACAGTGGACCTAAGCGGCACCTATCCGATCATCTCAGCATTCGAGCCATAGATCTTGACACTGACCCTGACAAATGAACAATTCTAGGGATCTATGTGATGATACAATCGCTTTTACATCGTCCTCTATTTGCCCTGTTTCACCCAGCCTTCAACCGTTTCTCTTGCATCCGTGACCTTCTCATCCACCATCCTCACGCCGAGGTCCTTGTGCACCTTAGCGAAGCTCACACCCTTTCGTAGCCCGTCCTTGATCTGAAGATGTGTCTCTGCAATGGCCGGAACCCTCTGCTCGTACTTCCATGCGAGGTCGGCGACATTTCTCGACGTGACAGGTAGAACAGTCCATCCAGCGCCGATGCCCATGGCCAACGGTACGCTTGCCCTCAAGAGTATGTTGCGGTTGCGCGTCACTATGCTACCCGCCATAGCAGCCACAAGAACGTAGATAGCGCCAGGCATGAGCTTCTCCCCAGAGTCCCGCGAGGGAGCGAGGTTAGCTAGCGTAGTGGTGAAGGACTGCTCGAGGTCGAAAGCCGAGTCCATGGCGGAGTTGACGGCGTCTTCGGCCGCAACGGCGCCTTTGTAGAGAGCTAGACGCGCATTGCCAATCTGAACAGCCAGGCGGTCGGTGGGAGTAGGGCCTCGTGATTGCGAGTCTTCGGCAGGCTGGGAGGAAATGGGGGTTTCGACGGGGAGGATGGTTTTCGGGGCCGAGGTTGGTGCGGGATTAGGGGAGGCGATGTCGACGTCGTCGTAGATGGACTTCTTCTACAAGATATTAGCTCCGAAATTGGCGGTACAGCTTCCAATGCCAACGAACCTTGTAGCTTTCCGGAGCTTCAGCGTGGATGGTGCTTGGGGCGATGACCATGCCACCAACTGCCAACGCGGACATCGACGCCGCAAAGCGCTACACGCCGTTAGCTACCGTCGCTCACTGAGGTTATCCGCAGGGAACACTCACCCCTTGCATCAGCACTCTCGCAGCCATGTTGCAAGCAATTGGCGTGTCAGAGCTTCAAACAAAGGCGGATCGCTGGATTTAGTGGGAAGGCTCGTGTCCGCGATGCCATCATCGTCAAATTCCTGCTTCGGAAGTCCAAAGCCTGTCGGAAAAACATCGGCGGGATTCCCCGAAGGTGGCCGAGCGATCAATCGGGTAACCCGCTGCCAGTTGCCTGCAACAAGACAAGCGCGCCACTTGCGCCTGTAAATCGGGCTTGTTCAGGGGACTGGGGTTGACTTGCGGAGAGCCGCGCCTGCCGCAAACCTCCGAGGGCGGCGAACTGCCACTGGAGTTGGCGCAACCGAAAATCTTGGCTGGGATAGAACGATGGCCCGAAGGCGATTGCGCTGCAGCGGGTTTCCTCTCCTCTTTTCACCTCTTCGTCCCCTGTGTTTCTACTGTATACTGTTGTTTTCTACAGTTCTTTCAAGTCTTTCGGCGTTTGGCAGCGCGATCGTTCTACCTCTCAGCTTCGCTTCCATGTATCCCGTCATTCCTCGATCTCGACCATGATGAACACCGAAGGCCGACGTCGCGGCCTCTGGGTCTGCACTCGGTGTGTCCGTCGCGCAGTAGAGCCTCCCTACCATCAACAACGAAGGTGGCAGTCTATTGCCTCTGCTGCCGCCAGCGCTACCTCTCGACCGATTGATCACGGCTCGAGCACGCGACACGATGATACCGTCCTCCGCACCCTCTTCGATGCGCCTACAGGTCGCAGTTTTCCCGACTTCGGTCTACAGAAGAGCCATGGTCTGTTCAAGAACCGCTACCTGACAAGCCCTGACGGCTTTGTTACGTTCGCGCAGAAGAACTTGGAGAAGGCTACGAGAATTGTCCACAGAGTACTCAACGCAACGACGACAAAGGAGTACCAGTCCATTGTGAGAGACTTGGATAGACTGAGTGACCTTCTATGTCGGGTGCTGGACCTTTCCGACTTTGTGCGCATGACACATCCCGATGCTCGCTTCCAGGCGGCTGCCACGGGCTCATGGAACATGGTGTATCAGTACATGAACGAGCTCAACACCATGACCGGCTTGAGCGATCAGCTTGGCAAGGCGCTTTCGATGAAGGAGGTGACGGATGCTTGGTCCGAGGAAGAGAAGACCGTGGCGGAGCTCCTGAAACTAGACTTTATGAAGTCAGCAGTCAACCTCCCTCAAGCGTCGCGCGATCGCTTTGTCGAGCTCTCATCTAGGATCAGTGAGACCGGTTCTGCGTTTGTCCAGGGTATGGCCCCAAAGCGGAAAGAGGTCACACTGCCATCGCATCGCTTCTACGGCCTATATCCTAGTTTGGCTGCAACACTGAAGGTCAGGTCGCAGATCTCGATCCCTACTATGGGCTCGGAAGCCGCTGCGGCCCTGCAAAGTGTATATGATGAAGAGACGAGAAAGGAACTATATTTAGCGCAGCGGACCGCATCATCCAAGACAATCAACCGTCTGGAAACTATGCTGAAGCTTCGCTCCGAGCTTGCTGGCCTAGCTGGTTTCCAAAGCCACGGTCACATGGCCTTGAAGGACAGGATGATGGCCAAGTCGCCAGGCTCAGTAATGCAGTTCCTGCTGGCGCTGCGCAAGCACAACCAACCCATCATCGACAGCGAGCTGAAAGAGCTCACTGACAAGAAGCGCGAGAGGCTAGCCGGCCCAGAGATGCAGCTTGAAGCATGGGACCGTGACTTCTACATGGAGAAGATCCGCGCCGAAATAAGGTCACGCGTTAGGCACGACGATCAACTCTCGGCTTACTTCTCTGTAGGGACGGTGATCCAGGGCCTATCACGTCTCTTTGATCGTATGTATGGTATTCGCTTTGTCGCCAGAGAAACCCTTCCTGGCGAGACCTGGCATCCTGATGTCAAACGTCTCGACGTTGTGTCGGACAACGGCGACCAGATTGCTGTGCTCTACTGCGACCTCTTCTACCGCCCCCAGAAGTTCCCAAACCCGGCCCACTTCACCGTCCGCTGCTCTCGCGAGATTCTTCCCAGCGAGGTTGAAGAAGCCGTGGCTGAGCAGGGTGCCGCCGATGTCCCTGCTTTCGACACCCCTGAGCAGGCTGCCAACGATGGTATGGAGGTCTCCACTCAAGACGGCACCCTCAAGCAGCTCCCAACCATTGCCCTGGTCTGCGATTTCCCCAAGAACGACAATGCCAAAGAGCCAGCGTTCTTGTCGTACTACTCAGTCGAAACCCTCTTCCACGAAATGGGTCACGCAGTACACTCCATCCTCGCGAGAACATCCTTCCAAAACGTTTCGGGCACGCGTTGCGCCACCGACTTTGCCGAACTGCCCTCTACCTTGATGGAGCACTTCGCCGCCGACCCGACCGTTCTCTCCCTCTTCGCCCGCCACTGGAAGACGGACAAGCCCCTCCCCTACGATCTCGTCGCGGAAAGAATCCGTCTGTCGAAGCGTTTCGAGGGCATCGACACCGAACACCAAATCCTTCTCGCCATGGTCGATCAAGCCTACCACTCCCCCGACGTCGCCCAGCCTGGATTTAATTCGACGTCAGTCTACCACGACATTCAATCCCGCTACGCCCACGGGCCCAAGGAGCCAGACGAGACATGCTGGCAAGGATTCTTCGGACATCTTCACTCGTACGGCAGTACCTACTACTCGTACCTCTTCGACCGTGTTCTTGCCGAGCGCGTGTGGCGCGTGGTCTTCAGTGCTGGAGAGAACCAGGGGGCCATCACCCGCGAGAACGGCGAGCGCTTGAAGGAGAAGCTCTTGAAGTGGGGTGGTGGCCGTGACCCTTGGCTGTGTCTGGCCGAGACGTTGCAGGACGAGAGGCTGGCGCCCGGCGACGAGAACTCCATGGCCCTGGTCGGGAGCTGGGGCATCAAGGACAAGAAAATCTGAGGCGGTCCGGCCCAGGTTTACACTTTGCTTTACGTTACTTGTATAAATTGGGAGGCAAGATTGATTGACATAACATAACATATAGGGGGAGATGGCTGTATCAACACACCTCACAAGCATAGCATGGCAAGCATAGATCATTTGTTTTTCCCGAGGGCATTGCACGAATAGACAGATCGTTCGGCCCACAGATTTATTTGCACTCGGGCTGAAAAGCGTCTTACAAAGAAATAGTTCGTATCGTCGTTGATCCTCGATGCCACACTGTCATCGCTCGCGTCGCTAACCCGCCCGTCGCCTATTAAATCGACATCGCTTGCATATCCCAGTATCTGAACGCCGGCGCTAGTAGTAAAAAAGTACAATTACAAAGGCGAAACCCCTCAGAAAATCAACCGATCACCTGCTAATGACCGGGCAGGGGCTCGTGAGATATGTGCCTCCCCCTGAAGCCCTGCATTGTCATCTTGGAGAGGGAGAGCGTCCGGTCCGACTTTCTCGTGCCCACCACCTCGTCGTCGGTGCTGTCAGGCTCGTGAGGAGTCGCGTAGCTCTCGTCCTCGTCCACGTAGGTGGCTGATCCTGCAGGCCCGTAATACTTTGTCTCGCCGTCGTCGGAGTCGTCGTCAAAGGCTGAGCCGCCAAAGGAGAGCTTGGAATGACCGAGGCCGTTGGTTTGGAGGGATTGCTTGCGCATTATGCTGATCTGGTAGTCGAGCGTCTTGACTTTGGTCTCCAGCGCCTGTCTAGCGGACCGTTCTGTCTCCAGCAAGGCGATCAACGTGGTGTACTGCTCAGTGGTGAGCGCCTCAGACGTCCCCCTTGTGAGCAACGGCAGGCTGGCCACACCCCTGATAGTAGCGGTCGACTCAGGCCGGAGGGCCTTCTTCGTGGCAGGAGCCGCAGCGAACAAGGGCATAGACTCTGCACGATTATAAATTCGAGTCGAGTCGCCGACGCCCAGGCTATCGAACCCCATTGAGAAGGATCTTTCGTCAGCGTTCACCTCACCTTCGCGGCCCATTCTTCGAGGCTGCGGCGAGTTGCCATCGAGGAACTTATCCATCGGCTGTAGAGACTTTAGAGACATCTGCTCCGCTCGAACATCCTTAAAAAGCCGCTGCATCTCGTCGAAATGACCCCATAAAAATTGGTATCGGTCTTCCAGCCTTGAGATCCGAGCCTCCAGACTCGCCGCTGCAGTAATCTTCACTCCAGCCAAAGCCTCATCAGAAAAGGGGAAAGGCTCCAATGTCGGCCTGGGATGCTCTTGCATGGGTGCCCTTGCCCCGTCTGTCTCAGATCGCTGCTCATCTTGCTCGGGATGAGCCGAAGACGAGGGTGACTTGTATTCCGGACCGTCCGGTCCATAGCTCGCTCGCCAGTAGCGTATCTCGCCGCTTCTTCGTCTGTCGATTCTGTGCTCATTTTCCGCAAGAGCAAGCGCCGTCAAGCTCCGAGATCGTCTCTTGAGCGTCCTGTGGTCAACTTGATCGCCCGATATTGCCCGCCCAATCATCGAGGGATCTTCGACGTGAACCGTCTTGATAGTCCTCTCGCTAGCGCTAGCAGGTCGAGGCGTTAAGCCATGCAGCTCGTTGGACGTCCTCGACCTCCGCAGGGACTGCGTGCCAGGACGTCGCCTCGAAAAGTTGGAGTCGACCCTGAGAGAGTCTCTAGCGCTCTCAATGGCGATTCTATCCCTGAGACCGATGGAGTGCGATCGTAAGGCTCTGTCCTTCTCACTGAGCGGCATGGATACTGAGCGCTTGTGTTCTGGCTTGTCCGCGCCGATGGCTTGAGATCCATCCTATGAGCTTGTCAGCGATAGCCGTGATGTGGTGGGAGGCGTACTTACACGCTGAGCCAGTTCCGCTCGATGTTGGGAAAGGTCAGGGGTTGGGCGTGTACTGGACGTGTCCCACGTCGAAGCCTGACTGACAGTCTTCTTCCTCCTGCCAAAAAGCCTGCCCAAAGCCCCACGAAGGCCTGGCTTCTTCTTCACAGCCCCTTCTTTTCCATTGTTGGTGGAGCCGGCGCTGAAGTAGGACATCCTGGCATTCTTGCTTGGTTGCCTCGTGTGAGGACCACTTGAGGGGGTAATGTTCCTCGAACTGCCAGTGGCCGCTGCACCGCTCTGTGCGGCCCCTTCATCGTCGCCGTGCTGCTGTTCGATTCTAACGTGCTGTTGCGAGGTCTCGGGAGTCCACCTTGCACCGGTATCACGCTCATCTTCCGGCGTGTCACGGGCGGGTGTAGCGGGCTTGGGATCCATGTCGGCAGCCAGCGACGCCTCATCGTCGTCGGCGCTGTTGGTGTCTTTGGCCATTGGTATGCCCGCCTCTATCGGGGTTGCAATTTGTATCGGACCGGAGATGCGGCCCTTGATGGACCGTATGTCTGATTTTGAGCGACTTGGGCTCCGTTGCTGGGTTTGGGCCTGACCCGACGTTTCGACCATCGTCTTGCTCCAAGGCCTCTTCATGATGTGCGGATGCTGTCAAGGAGTGTTGTAGGGAATGACGAGAAAGGTAAAGTCGGCTGCGCTGCCTACCCCAAGAACAAAGCAACCGCTGGACGACTGATGCTGGTAGGGATGCGGTAACGTGTTGCGGTGCGTGTCTAGTACAAGCAATGTTGGAATCGAAAGCTCGTCACAAACTCCAAGGCGAACATAGTATGATGCCTTGCTCGGCGCCGCAGGTGGGAGGGGAGAAGAGGGGAGGGAAGGAGGGTAGCGAAGACTTCAGAAGTAAAGACAGAACGAGGGACCAGCCTTGCTCGACGACCTCATGGTAGCTGCCTTCCAGGGCGATTGTACCAGACCTAAGGTAGTCGACGGACGACGGACGACGGACGCTTGGACGAGGAAGCGAGAAAGAGGGAAGAAGACGCAAACGATGCGAAGCGACCCTCGATGCTCTCCGACGGCGGTGTTTGATATACCCCAGCACCGGGAGGACGGGAAGGAAACCCCAACGGAAAGGACCAGGATGCCAGGATAGCAGGATGCCGGGATGCCAGCCTGAGAGCCTGAGAGCCGCCGCGGCCTTCAAGTTGGATCCAGACGATGCATCATAACGCCCGACCTGAAGCAGACACGGCAGCCAGCCAGTCATGTTGGGGTCCCTCGGATCCCCTCATGAGGTGCATCTGCGGCAGCGGAGGACTCAAGCAGTACTCCGTAGAGGTGCCCAGCGCCGCTACTCCGTGCTCCGTACTCCATACTGGCGGTCGGGATGGTGGTAGCAGCGCCAGTGCCAGTGCCAGTGCCAGTGCCAGTGGCTATCAGCGCTGGCACTCCATGTGCGTCTCGTTTGAGAGTTCGGGGGAGGGTGGCGCCCTGGCCGTCCTCATACGACACGTCTTCTGGCCACCTGGCGCCTGAGAGCCTGGCAAGGCAGGTACTTTGACTAGACTAATTACCTACCAGGTGCTCGTGCAGCAGCACCGCACGATGCAGGCAGATAGATGCTAAGCGAGTGCATGACAACGCAGAGACGCGTCGAGGCTCGTGGCCTCCGGATTGGGCGACCTGGCAAGCCTAGCAAGGGCCGAGGGGACGATCCAGGAGTCCTGGACGACGACGACCCATGCCTGGGAGCTCTCGGACTTTGAACCCGATCCAAGGCCCGCGCCACATGGCGTGTTTGAGAATTGGACGTGGTGACCGGGAGGCTGCTGCACCGCATGCAAGGCATCTGTAAGGGGTCTGCACATGCGCCTTGGCCGTCGACCGTTGGCTGCTGGCTGCTGGCTGCTGACCGCTGACCGCTGACCGAGTCGCAGAGGGCGCCGACGATTTCAAGAGTGCGTGCGCTCTGCGACTGGACAGTCGGAAATGTTCCCTTTTGTCAGGCTTGAAAGGCTCCAGCCCATAAAATGTGTGCTCTTTAATGTGTTGACCAGCGACGGTGACCCCACTAGACCACTTACCACTTACATGAGCCCCCCTGGCGCGCACACTAACACCCCTGTGGCAGCCCCCCTGTCTCATCATCCGGTGCCCTCAACCCCAGGGGGGGCTCAGAACCCGCAGAGCAAAGCAGAGCAGACCAGAGACGGTGACGGTGACGGTGACGGGACGCCGCACTCTGTCAAAGGCCCGACTCCGAGCTTCCCGGCCTCCTTCGCAAGCCCAATCTAAATAATCTCCGGTTCCGAAATCCGATCTGAGCTTTCTCAGCATTTGCGTCCGGGACAGGGCGCGTGCGCGCGCGGGAAGTCGACGTCCGGGCGGGGGTGGAAACATGCTCACGTCCCGCAAGCCATCTCTCAGATAATAATTACCTGCGACCCTCTCGCACCATGACAGTTGCGGTTGCAGCCCCGTTTCAGCTTCTCCAATTGAGCAAGATGAGGATCCTGACGATCGATTTGTTGGCAACTTTGGACCAGAGGTCGTGGAGCCCACCCTCGTGGTCAAGCCGGACGAACAGTCGACAACAGACGAGACTGATCTATGTACAGGCTCCATGCTTTATGCACGAGCTCGCATATTCAAGGATGGCATCACCGATAGGTCAATGTGTCGTAGATGGGCTGAAGCTCAAAAGCTCGAAAAGATCCACACCTCTTTATACCTGTCTAGACGATTTAAGGAAGCTACAGATCAGTCCTCAAGACCAAACCCAGGCTTCCAGGCTTGGGAAAGGAGTGCTCACTGTGCAACCATGATGTAAAATGGAACGGAGGGAGGGCACATCTTTAAAGGCATGATAAGCAGCGCACAGTAGAGCCCGCGTCAATATGGATTGAGAAGGAGCTTGAACTGCCATTATCCCCTTCTATTTGCTGAAGACTCGGATATCATCATCGCCCGCCATGCTTTCCACCAGCCTCCTCCCTCTTCGCACCACCACCGCCGCCGCCGCCGCCCCTTACTGGCTTCGACTGCGCCGCCTCGTGCCTCCTCAGCTCATCCGGCACCTTGGAGATGGAGCTCTTGCTGAGCATCTGCTTCAGGTCGTACATGACATCCGTATCCTCACTTCCGAGGAACGTAATGGCCACACCGCTCTTGCCCGCACGACCGGTTCGACCGATGCGGTGAGTGTAGCTCTCGATGTTGGTCGCCATGTTGAAGTTGACGACCAGCGACACGTCGGGCACGTCAATACCGCGACCGGCCAGATCTGTTGCGACAAGAACCTGGGTCTCGCCGTTGCGCACCGATGCCAGTGCTGCTTCTCTCTGTTCCTGGGTCTTGGATCCGTGCAGAGTGACGGTCGACCATCCCATTCTCTTGATATCTCTCGCGACAGCGTCGCAATTCCGCTTAATGTTGACAAAGACGATGATGGGCGGCCCGAATTCGTCAGACGAGAGGATCTCCTGGAGGCGCTTCTTCTTGCGATCCTCGTTGGGAACGAACTCGACCCGTTGCTCGACTGTGTCGACGGCCTCACCCGCGTTGCCGATCATGACGGTTGCAGGGCGACGCAAATACTTCCTTGCAATCTTCTCCACTTGCGCCGGCATAGTGGCTGTATACATCATCGTCTGACGATAGCGGTCCCTGCCGCCCACGTAGCGCTTCATGAGTTGCGTGTTCTCGGCGTCATCGGTGTCCGGCTTCTCGTTTCCGACAGGAAGGGCATCCAAGATTTCGTTGACGGATTCTTCGAAACCAAGATCGATCATTCGATCAGCTTCATCCATGACAACGTAGCAGCACTGTGACAGGACGAGGAGTCTGCGTTGGATGCAGTCCACGAGACGACCGGGAGTGGCGACGATGATTTCAGCTCCATCCCGCAGGGCGTAGACTTGCTCCTCTATCAAGTGACCACCGACGATGCTGACAGTGTGGAAGCCCAGAGGTTCGGCAAACTTCTTGCATTCTGTCTCGATCTGCTGCACCAACTCTCGAGTTGGCGCCAGGATGAGGGCGTATGGCCCGTCGTTCTTGTTCATCTCATTGATCTGCGGGAGTTCGGAGATGTACACCAGCAAAGGCAGTAAGAAAGCTGCCGTTTTACCGGAACCTGTGACGGCAACACCGATGAGATCCCTTGCTTGCAGCGCAATCGGAATGGCCGCCCGTTGGATCGGCGTGGGCTCCTTGTACCCGACCTGGTCGACAATGTCGAGTATCCGGGACGGCAGCCCAGACTCCTGCCAGTTTCGCATGGGATTCGGCGTAGCCCCGCCCTTTGTAGCGATTCCAAAGTCTTCCTTGAAAATGCGCCAGTCTCTTTCGCGCATTTCGTGGAGTGCCTTTTCTGTCCATCTCCTCCCAAGACCTGTCTTGTCTGCGCGCTCCTGTGCGCGGTCCCTCGCCCTGTAGAAATCCTCCATGATGCCCGCCGCACGTTCTTTGCCGTTCTCAACATCTCTTTGCTCGATCATGCGCGCCCTCTTCTTCACGCGCTCCTCCGCCTCCTGGTCGAATTCGCCGCCCAACCCAGCGTAGGAACCGCCCCGGTTCACGGTCTGACTGGAGTAGAGGGGGTCGTTATCTCGCCATGTGTCCTCGCCCGCATCCCAGTCGAAGTTGAATTTCTTGTCCATCGTACGCATGCGTTTCTTCTTGGCTGAGAAGTGGGATTGTTGGTTGACTTCAGGCCCGAGGTACCGTGACCGTAGCAGCGAAGCTTCGATGTCCTGAGCTGAGCGCTTATCGCCGGTCTTCTCCTCCTTCTTAGCTTCTTTCCTCCCTCGCCCTGCATCGCGAGAGTCTCGTCCACCACGCCCGCGGTCGCCGTTCAAAGCCTTGGGCCCTGTTGGCACATTGCTCGCGCCGTTCGGTGTTCCTCGCTCGTCAGGTGTTGCAGTGCTTCCATTTTGACGAGCTGCCCATTTTCTCTCGTCTTCTTTGCGTTTCCGTGCTGCCTCGCTCTCTTTCCGCTTCTTGTCCTCTTCTTCCTGCTTGGTCTTCTCTGCGGCGAGCTTTTTGCGCTGGGCTTTGGGGATGAATTTCGGTTTCGCGGCCGCGGCGTCGGCTGCCTTCTTCTTGCGCAAGATTTCTTCGATATCCAGCGGCATCGTGGTACGTTGAAGGCAGATGGAGATTGTGATGTAAAGATCGAAGCAAAGGTGGGAGTTCCCACGAGGCTGTAGAGCAAGGTCGCGAATCTCGAAGTCCAAGCCAATCACCACGCGATCTTGCAGTGGAGACCACCAGGTGTCTGACATAAAATGTAACCACTAAATTTGATGATCCAACGGAAAATTACTGCATTTATTATGTCACCCGATAGCCAGGGCCAGAAATCTTGGTCCTCAGCCTTGGGCATTTCAATGACAGACGTTGACATTCACACGGTTTGCCATACCACACAACACAATGGCGCCTCCGACGGCATCCAGCTTCATAGGTCTAGCGAAGCAGCTGCCAGCGCCTCTGCAGCGCTTTTTCGCCCGCTGGCCCCCTGCCGCCATCCTTCCCAACAACGGCGTCGGCGTCGAACCAACCGAGTTCCAGAAGCTCCGTCCCAACCCCTTCGCGAAGCAAAAGAACCCCCGAACCGGCAACTGGCAAGACCCAGTATACTCTCTCCGGAGGCAAGCCGAGCTGTGCAAGCTAGCGAGGGAGCACGGCGTTGAGCACCTGCTGCCGGAGAGCAACAAGGCTTTCGAGACAAAGCTTGCGAGGCGCGTGGAGCATGGTTTGAGGGTGAAGGGTACAGGTGTTGGACAGCACGTCAAGGGTCACATCCACGAGAGACACATGATCGCAAAGTACGTGATTCGGATAACGATGTACTCGGTGGCGGCGACTGACCACTCGCAGGATGGAGAGCAGGAGAGAGGCTATGCTGAATATGCCCAAGCTCATCAAGGAGTGGAAGAAGGCGAGTTCCCCCGTGTGCAAAGCTATGAAACTCCATGCTAACATCTTAACAGACGGGAAGGAGAGGCTGGACGAAGTGGCCAAAGGTCTAAGCACCGTGTTGGTGGTCGGTTACGCTATACGACTGTACATACACTATGTATTCCTCTGTATCAATATGAGCCACTCTCGGCGCACTACGCACACCACCTGAGTGCCATCTTAGCGTGCTCCAATGGCACGATACTGGATACCTTACCTTAGAGAGGTAGGCGATGCCTCCAAGTCGCCGATAGAAGTTAGTCACGTGACCTCCCTCGTAATAACTTCACTAAATTTCCTCCGACGTGCACCATCTGTCCCAACAAGATCCCAACCAAGATCCTCGCAGGCGAGGGTCTTAGCCTCATGGACAATCATCGGTCATCCAAGCCAGCGACTCACTACCAAGTCCTAAATCTCAGCCCCTCTATCCTCTCAACGCAACACGACCCCTCAACACTCATAAAACGAGCTTACCACCGCGCTTTACTACAAAATCACCCGGACAAGGCTCAGACAGTCCAGGTGTACGCCATCGACCAGATTACGACAGCATACAACGTTTTGTCATCACCATCACAGCGCAGCGCTTACGACACTTCTTTGAAGTTGCAGTCGAATGCTGATGGGCAGAGTTTTGGCGCAAGCTTCCAGACTGGAGTTGAGAATGTCGATTTGGATGATCTAGACTTTGATGAGAAGGAGGCATGCTGGCATCGCTCGTGTCGATGTGGGAATGACAGAGGCTACGTCTTCAAAGAAGAGGATTTGGAGGAAATGAGTGACGAAGGGGAGTTGATGGTAGGATGTCTTGATTGCAGTCTATGGTTGAGGGTTCACTTTGCAGTTTTGGAGGATGACGAACCTCAAGTCAGGGACGGTGGAACCTGACTAACACGAACAGAAAGGCCATCAATTTGCACTTTGAAAATTCTAGAAGAATGAGGTTCACGATAGCGCTCATGGCAAACATATACGCCGGAAACCTCACGAAATAGGCGGTTATGATGTTGATGAAAGGCAATTTTAGTATTTTATTCGTCCGTACGGTCACGCATTAGAAGTCTAGAAGCAGAACCACAGCAATGTCTCTCCTTTAGGCCTCCGTGCCTCCGTTGGCAAAAGTCAAGCCCCTCCGTTTGTTGTTTGCGCGTTTACCTAAACGATGCCGAAGCTCTTGATCAAAAAACGAAGTCTTTCCGTCCACTCCGTAGACACCAACACCAGCGAACTCCAGCTGTAGCCGGAGTCCATGACGCCCCCGCGAACACCAGTTTTCTTTACTCGGCAGCCTTAGGCTCCTCGGTGGTGGCCGGAGCCTCGGCAGCAGCAGGGGCATCCTCCTTGCTGGCGTCGGCCTGAGCAGTGCCAGCGTTGTCGGCCTCGGACGAAGTCCACAGGGTCTGTCATCTGTCAGCCTAGATCCATCACGTTCAATCAATAGTACTTACGAGGTTGTCACGGAGGAGCTGCATGATGAGCGTCGAGTCCTTGTAGCTCTCCTCGCTAAGGGTGTCGAGCTCAGCAATGGCATCATCGAACGCCTGCTTGGCGAGATGGCAAGCTTGGTCGGGAGCGTTGAGAATCTCGTAGTAGAAGACGGAGAAGTTCAGGGCGAGACCGAGACGGATGGGGTGGGTAGGAGGCAGGTCGGTCTGAGCAACCTCGGTAGCAGCCTTGTAGGCCTCAAGTGACTTGTCGGCAGAGTCCTTGCGGCGGTCGCCCATGGCGAACTCGGCGAGGTAACGGTGGTAGTCACCCTTCATCTTGTGGTAGAACACCTTGGACTCTCCGGACTTGGCGGAGGGAATGAGGTGCTGGTCAAGAACTTCAAGGATGTCGTCGCAAATCTTGGCGAGCTCCATCTCGATCTTCTGACGGTACTCCTTGATGAGGGTGACCTGGGAGGAGTTGCCCTTAGTCTCCTCCTTCTGCTCGATGGAGGTGACTATCCTCCAGGAAGCACGGCGGGCACCGATGACGTTCTTGTAGGCGACGGACAGGAGGTTGCGCTCCTCGACACTGAGATCGCGGTCCTCAGAAGCGACGATCTTCATGTTCTCTACCATCTCTTCTGCAAGTCAGCGCATTGCGGTCACGGAGAATGCGACGAACGCGTCGCCAGCGCAACGTACCCTCATAACGTTCGGCCTGCTCGGCGAGCTTGGCCAGGTAGACGGCATCCTCTTGACCCATTTTGACGGTTTCGGGAGTGAAAGATTAGGTACTACGGGTGAATCAGTTAGCAAGCCGAAAGTCACTCGTGAAAGGGGGGTCGGCGTGTGGCGGAAGGCAAAGGCTGCGAGCTTGGCGAAGGCACATCACTATCATCTCGAGGAGCTCCTTGATCAGGCGGACGCCGTCGAAGTCGAGCGAGTTGGAAGAGTGTCCCCAAGTGCGGAAGGAGGTGAGACGCGCGAGTTGTTGTTCGACGGGAAGCGGCATTCGCGACCCCCGCTCTCCCTGAGGCCATGGTGGGGTTGGACAAGCCGCGCTCGACTGCCAGGGACGTCGCGATTGCTCGGAGGGGGCCAATCGAGGGCGGAGAAGCGATTGAAAGATCTCGAGATGCTTCTCAAGGGGTGTCGTCGCGATACAGATAGGTTCGAGTCGCAGCCTTGGCCATTGGGAAGCCGGGTGGGGGAAGAGAATGACGCAGTGCAGGGTCGAGCTCGAACCAGAGCCAAAAACCCGCCGCTGAACTCAGGGGTTCGCATACATACCGTGATTTGTAAAGTAGTACTGAATGAGAGAAGAGCCCAGTCGGATCGACAAGGAACAGATATATCAGGAAAGCGCGCGGGTGACGAAAGTCGGTCGGGGTTTGTTGTGTTGGTTGTTTAGTCGAGGGTTTGGGGATTCAAGTGCGAGGTGGGTTGAGGCGCAGGTATTAAGGCAGAGGCGACCGACGGCGAGGAATCCATTGGAAGGCGGAATCCCAGCACCCAATTCGCCCATCCATGTGGAGATGGGCCTCGTACAGACCACAGCGCTCAGCCCGCTACGGCGTCGCTCGTTACAGCGCTAACAGTCCAGGCTAGCTTCCCAACGAGCAACGTCATTCGTCCCTCTCAGTCAACCCGCGACATCAGAGCCAATCACTGTCGCATTCTCTACTCACCATTTCTGGCATTGAGCGAATTGACCCGGCACCTCGCTTCTGGAGCTCACGTGCGGGAGCAATTTGGAGTCTGGGCAAGTCTCGCGGATCACGCTGTCTGGCGGCGAGACCGTGCCGTGACGCTGGCGGCCATTTACATTCGCTTCATTTTCCCAAGATTACGCCCAGGAGATGCGAGCGGTCTTCCAGTTGTATTCTCGCAAAGGTGCTGCCTTGCATATTCAGGGCATTCTCCATGACGTCCGCAACCTCACGGCTTGCCTTGCTTTGGTCAGCGTTGATCATGCCTTCTTGTTTCACATCTGTCCCATCAGCAAGGCGTTCATGCGACCTAAGCCTCGCAGCCCACCCGCATCAAGGTTGACAACGTTGGGCATAAACCACACCTACTCGTGGTGAGGGAGTCAGACCACTAGCGTCTGGCAGTCCTAGCAATCTCTTGGAGCCGTTGCCAAGTATGGACGTTGAACAACAGCTCTCAGCTGGCCTTTACCAGCATTACGTGTAGCATCGCCTGTAGTGGTGAACCTTTGATCAGCCAAAACTCTCCTAGCGACCTGGTGCGCACGATGTAGTTATCCTGTCGGCTTTCTTCTTTCCAGTTTGAAAAGCATCCTTCGAGGATGGGTTCGCATCAGGCCTTAAGTTTTGCTTGTGTTCGTAGTGGCGTGAGCTCGGAGGCGCCCCTGGAGGCTTCGCAGCGTTACAACGAGGAAGCCGCGCACGACAGCAGTCTAACAGGTAGAACTCAAATCTTCTTAGACTGCAGTGCAGTACAACCACTTCAGCCTGCTGTAAACGACACGCCACCTTCGTTTTCAACCGATCTCTTCCGCAACGGTTATCTCGGTACCTGCCAACCCACCAATCCCCAGCCCGCTGTTCAGGTATCCTCGTATGACGTATTGGCCTCCACCAGTCACAGCTCCCAGCTCCAAGCTCCACCCAGCTCTTCCAGCTGCATCCGATCGTCCTCACGTCACATCTTCCAACATCCTCCAACGTTGCCCTCCTCCCCAATTCACCTCCCAAACCGCAACCATGCTTCGCACGACCTTCACTAAGACGGCCGCTTTCCGTCCCCTCCGCGCTACGTTCTCTACGACCGCCCGCGTGATGGCTGAGGGAGACACCGGCGCGCCGCCCAAGACCGGTGGCCAAGGGTAAGTCGGCTCTCACGGGCGAGGTTCGAGAGGCGAGAACTGACCTTTGGTGCACAGCGATGCCTTCCAGCGCCGTGAGAAGGCCAGCGAGGATTACGCCATCCGTCAGCGCGAGAAGGAGAAGCTTCTGGAACTGAAGAAGAGGTTGGCCGACCAGAAGGACCACCTGAACAAGCTCGAGGAGCACATGTATGTTTTTCCTTCATCCTCCCAGGTCTCCGCCGACTACTGACACTCCCCAGCAACGAGATCACCAAGAACCAAGGCGGCGAACAGAACTAAGTGTCACTGTTCAAGTACGATTGTATAATGGATAATTCGGGATAACATGGCATGTTGCATTGAGCTTTGCTCTCTGTAGTCGCAGATTGATGCACCTGAACCATTTGCTTCTGAGTTCTTTAGGCTAGTGTACAATTACCAAAGGATCATCTTGCGTTCAACCTGACTCATTTGTGCTTGCGAGCCGCAAGGATGTTCTAGTAGCGCAGCTAAATTCTCCGGAACGCCAATCCAAACAGCAGATTCATGTGTTCCTTGCCATTCGTACACTACCTCCGTCCCATGTAGGAGCGGTAGAAGCTCTCTGCCGCACCATTGTCTCCTCCATAGTGATTGCCGAGGTTGCTGTTCGACTTCTGTGCTGCCTCTACCTTGGCTTGCAGCGACGAGGCGTTCTGATCGATCCATTGCAGTTGCGTAAGGTGTCCATTTAGGACGCGAACGATCTGACTCAACTGGAAATCGTCAGTATTTGCATAAAAGACAGTGAGTGATTCTTGTTACTTACGGGGTCCTCGGGTTTGGCACCCTTGCTGAGAGTACCAGAGATGTCATTGATTTCCTTGACCATCTTGGAGAGGTCCTTCGACTTCTCGTCCAGTTGCTGAGTCAACTTCTCGGCCAACTTGTACGTGCGCTCACGCTCTTGGTCGGGCCCAGCAAGCTGTTCGCCAGGGTTCATCTGCTTTGAGAACATCTCCTGAACCTCCGTCTCATACCTGTCCAGCCATGCCTCGAGCTCATCTTGCTGACCCTCAACGGAAGCAAGTTGGCGCTCGATTTCGTGGCTAGCACGCTCCGCTTCAAAGGTATCAAGGTACAGCTTCTGGATCTTTTCGCCATTGTTGACTAGTTGTTGATCCCATTTGGAGACCATGGTAGCTTGCTCCTTGAACTCCTTTTGGTACTTGGTAAGATCGGATGCCCAGCGCGTAACGATGTCTTCCATGGTCTTGTTTTTGAGCCTAGCGATTTGGGACGGCGGCCCGGTTGTGGAAGCACCGAGAGCGTTGCCGCTGCTTGCGCTAGCAGCTGCCGGAGTGGCAGTATCCTTAGCCTTCTCTCCTTCTGTAGTAGCAGCGGGCTTGGCGCCGAACATGCTAGATGCTGCGGTGGTTGCAGGCGCCGCAGCGCCGGAGGAAGTTGTCGCGGCAGTGGTTGCGGCCGGTTGAGAAGCGGCGGTCGAAGTCGCACCCCCAAAGAGTGATGGCTTCGAGGTCGCAGCCTCACCACCTGAAGCTGTGGCGGGAGCAGCGGCACCGCCGAAGAGCGAAGGTTTCGACGTCGCAGAGTCGCCAGCTGTGGTCGTCGGAGCAGCGCCGAAAAGAGGCTTCGAGGTTGTCGTAGTAGTTGCTGCGGCGTTTCCGGCAGGCTTCGCACCAAACAAGCCGCCACCAGAGCTAGGTGCAGTGGTCGTTGTGGTTGGAGCTGGAGAGGCTGATGAGCTCGTCGCACCTTTGTTACCGAAAAGGCCGCCACCAGCAGTTGCCGTAGTAGCACCTCCCGAAGAGGCTGCCGATGATGCCGCAGCGCCGCCAAACAGGCCTCCGCCAGCTGTAGAGCTAGGGGCTGCTGAAGTTGTCGAGGCTCCGCCAAAGAGAGCACCGCCTCCGGCAGAAGTGGTGGCCGTTGTGGAGGCTGCTGGGGCTGCCGAAGAGCTTTGGGACGTGGCACCTCCAGCGTTGCCGAACAGTCCTCCAGCTCCTCCAGTTGAAGCCGCAGGCGTTCCTGATGAAGCTGGTTTCTGACCGAAAAGACCCCCGCCAGAGCTTGGAGTCGCTGCAGCAGCGCCACCAAAAAGCCCTCCCGAAGGTGCTGCACTTGTTGTCGCTGCTGGCTGTGAGGCAGGAGTTGAGCTTGCAGCGGATGCACCAGCTCCTCCAAAGAGCTGACCAGCAGGTTTTGCGGCGCCGCCACCGAACAGTGAGCCAGCGCTTTTGTTGCCATCAGACGGCGGGAATCCGGCGGGTGTTGTAGAGCCGCCTAGAGAGAAAAGGGGCTTTGCTGGGGTGGCAGCAGGAGCTCCAGGCGTGTTGCTGGATGACTCGGTAGGTTTAGCACCGAAGGCGCCGCCGCCGCCGCCACCGCCGAAGAGACCGCCAGATGCTGGCGCTGTCGATGTCGTAGGTGTTGAGGAGGCTTGAGTTGTCGTGTTCTGGCCCCCGAAGAGTCCCCCGCCGGTTCCAGGAGAGGAAGCATTGTTGTTTCCGAAGAGACCTCCGCCGGTAGAGGCAGGCGTCGAAGATCCGCTACCAGCACCACCACCAAAGAGACCTCCACCGCTTGGCTTGCTGGCCGCTCCTCCGAAGAGACTTCCCGCGGGCTTGTCGCCCCCTGAAGTTTGAGGTTTGTTACCGAAAGAGAAGCCAGCGCTCGACCCTCCAGCACTCGACCCGCCTCCACCAAACAGACCTCCCGATGCCGGCGCGGTCGACGTGTTGTTATTGCCAGAGGCTCCTGACGAGCTTGGAGTTCCGAAGCTGAACGACATGCCGGGCAAATCGTTGGGTATGGGTCGAATGCGTTGGGTTTTGAGCCGTTGGCGAGCTCAGGCAGCGAAGTGATCGAAACGTGCTTAAGCACGTATCGCGCCGGATCGAAAAGGCTTTCGGCGACCTGTATTTCTATCGATCAATCAGACAAAATCGACCGCGAGACGATTGTGAAGCAGGAAGTTGGAAGAGAGATGCGCAAGCTCGGAGCTGCTGGGTGTTTGATCGAGTTGATGGTCGTTTCGTAGCCTGAGCTTCACGCGCCTTAGAATTTTGGTAGGCGCGCCTAGGTTTGCGCCACAAACCGTCGCACCAGCCACAGGTAGCGACCACTGCAGCCACACGACCTTAGCACCGCAGCCGGGGGCAGCACCGGACTGCCAATCAACCCCACGTGATAATCGATAGCATGAAGGTTGACGTTCTCGACCTTTCCAGATATCACACCTTACAAGCCTCCTTCTGCTGCACTCGACGCTGACTCGCAACATCGCAGCTAAACATTGCGGCATCGGCATGCTACGACCCTAATCGCTTGAGTTTGGGCACGAAGCCCCTCGATCCGAAATCCGTCTCACCCATCGACGATCGACATCTCCGACCCATGACTGCGCGAGCATAGCTTAAACGACAAACCTATTCGCTTCAAGTCCCCTTCGGATCTATCAATATGAGCGGCTCTGGGGAGTTGGATGCCCCGGCGGACATTCGCAAACAGCAGGACACGGGAGCTCACCAGCTTGGTATGCCCTCTCCGAGCTCTGATGGCAAGCTCCTCAAAGGGCAACGCGGCTAATCATACAGCAGAGGGCCACTCCGACTCCGAGGACCAATTCACGGATGCGCAGTCGGCGCCTATAAGCGAGAGCGGATCACCAATTCCCAAAACAAGAGTCGAGCGAGTTGATGACGAGCCCGCTCACGGCGAGGTCCCAGGGACTGAAGCTCACGCCCTGAGAGAGAGGGACGCTCAACCCGACGAGATAGCCTTGATCCCCAGCGATGACGACAAGTCATCGTCCTCCGCTCTCAGTGAAGGCGTGCCCGCTACAGTGGTAGAGGAGGCTTCGGGGTCAGTCGGGGAGCATTCCCAGGAGTTCTTGGATAAGCGTCAAGCCGATGCTGCGCCTGATGTTCTCGTCGGAGCCGATGGTGTTGAGAAGAGCAACAATGGTACGGGAAAATGAGACCCTGAGATACGAAAGCTTTGTTTCTGACCTTTTATTTCCTACTATAGATGAAATGTCATCCTCTTTGCACGCTTCCGAGACCGAGACCGAGACTCGGCCTAGGAGGAAATCCTCTAGAGCCGCGCGACCCCCGATTGTTGAACGTGACGAGGATGAGGACGAAGACGAGGAGAGCAATAACGATGATGGGGAAGATGCGTTCGGCGACGATTTTGACGACTTTGAGGAGGGCAATGAGGACGACGAGGACTTCGACGACTTCGAAGATGGGTTCCAACAACCAGACATCACACCACAGCAACAATACCCCCCAGCTCTACAGACAACCTTACCGTTCCCGATACCTGACCTGGATGGCTTAGCATACGAGGATATCCTTACCGCAACCGAACCCTATCTAGCTACCCTCTTCCCACCTGAAGAGCTCGACGTGCCCGACTTCCCGCCCCTACCGAAAGACCCATCATCCTTCACCACCCCACGATCAGCCTCATTATGGTCCCAACTCGTCGCCCCTCCACCCCTCGCTCCTCCAGACTGGATCCGCTCCCGCACCCGCCGCCTCTTCCTCGTCTCGCTCGGCGTACCAGTCGACCTCGACGAGATCCTACCCGCTTCCAAACAGAAGAAGCTCGTACTACCATCCCTCAACATCCCGTCTTCGACGTCGCCGAGGACGTCGAGCGAGTCGAGATCGGTGTCTCGTCTACGGCAAGGGGACGGGAATGCCTCGACAACATCTGTCGATACACAAGGCAAGCCAAAGAGGAGGAAAGGACCGCCGCCACAACCGGAGTTCGACATGGTGGCAGCGAGGCACACGTGCATGATCACAGACGAAGCATTAGACGGCATGACGAACGCAGAGCTACAAGCTCACGTCAAGAAGCTCGAAGGCTTCGAAGTCACGGCCAAGGAGGTGCTAGAGTACTGGCAAAAGCGGACAGACGAAAAGCTGGCCGAAAAGGATACCTTTGAAGGCGTTATTGAGAATTTGGTGAAGCATGCACGAAAAGTTCGAAAGTAAATACTCCTTTTTAATAGACATGGCCACTCGTGTCGAATTTCATTTATTCTAGCTGGCCAATCTCCTTTGGCAGATTTTTTGACATTCGTCAAGACCCCCTTGCGCCCGTCCATGCTATCACACAGGAGATCACACCCATGACAAATAGACCACTGCCCTTCGTCCTTGTAGCGCCTGTCTAGTCCGCATCCGCTCCAGTCGTGGCAACGACCAGCCTTTTTGAGCTTGTGCTTTTTGCTCTATGCTTTCGGTTCATTTCCAAACATTAGTTTACTTAGGTTGTGCTGGGGCTGACGGTAACACCCCTAGAAAATCATTAGCTTTGATCATAGGGAGGCGGCTTAGGTAAACTTACGCGACGATGGTGGCCCAACCGATCAGACGCCAATGCTTTTCAATACGACGACTCAGAGCAACCTTCTCACCAATCTTGGTACAAGCGGGCTGAGTGAGAACCAGCTTGGCAGCATCAGACTTGAGCGCAGAGACCTTAGCACCAGTCGAGTTGGAACCGATGTTAACCATGAGAACCTCGTTCTTCGCCAGCTTGGCGACCTTAGCCTGCTTGCCGTCGGCAGTCTTGACACCCAACAAACGACGGAGAAGGTAGAAGTTGACCTCGATCTCACTGTAGATCTCAGGCAGCTTGCCCCTCAATCCGAGGACATGACCGACCAAACGATCGGCACGGCAGAGCGTGGGGTCGATGATGGTTCCGACACCAATCAACCCTCCGGGGATGGCGTACTTCAGATCGTTTGATTCGGAGTTCAGGGTGACGACTCGGCTGAAAATCGGGGTACACTTGAGAGCACCGCCATCGTCACGCGAAACGATACCAGGACGGATCTCAATCTCGTCGCCGAGCTTGAGAACACCGTGCAGGATGGAACCACCAGCAACACCGCCCTTCAGATCGTCAATTTCGGAACCAGGCTTGTTGACGTCGAAGGATCGAATGATGATCATAAGAGGATCCTCGGCGAAGTCCCGGGGAGGAATTGGAACGGTGTTGACGATAGCGTCCAGCGCCGCATCGACGTTCAGCTTGAGCTGCGCGGAGATGGGGATGATGGGTGACTTGGCGGCGACAGTTCCTCGGATGAACTTGAGGATGGACTCGTGATGTTGCTGCGCAACCTCTGGCTTCATCAAATCGACCTTGTTCTGCAGGATGATGATCTTGTCCAGCTTCATAATCTCGATGGCAGCCAAGTGCTCGGAAGTTTGGGGCTGGGGGCAGGGTTCGTTGCCGGCGATGAGGAGCAGGGCGGCGTCCATGACGGCAGCACCTGACAACATAGTGCTCATGAGAATATCGTGACCGGGGCAGTCGACGAAGCTATGTCTTGTTAATGACGAACCTTCTAACGTGTCCAGAGAATACTCACGATACATGTCGCACCAACCGGTAGGTGCCCTCACACCCATCCCGCTCACACGGCGGGTCGACCTCCTTCTCGCTGGAGTAGCTCTTGTAGCATGTTGGTCGTGGGCACGATTGGTTGTCGCACTTGTAGATCTTGGCGTTGGCATAACCAAGCTTGATGGTAATGTTACGGATCAACTCGTTCTTGAAACGAACAGTCTGAACTCCGGAAATCGACTTGACAACCGTTGACTTTCCGTGTGCGACGTGACCGATGGTTCCAATGTTGATAGTCGCTTGACGAGCGATGATTTCGGACGTCAGGGGCGAGAGTGTAGAGACATCGAGATCCTTAGGATCGGTTTGCGGGGGCAGCGGAGGTTTTACTTTGGCGGGCTCGGGCTCGACGGGCTTGGACTTCTTGAGGGCGGACTTGAGCGGCTTCTCGTCGCCAACATCGTCGCCGGCTTCGTTGTGGTCTTGGATCGAGTCACCAGACTCAGACCCCGACTCGATGTCGTCGTATTTGGGGTCGCCGTTGGCAGACATTGTGGAGGCGGGGCACGCACGAGGTCGCTTGCTGCGCCGGTTCGCAGGGGGGTCGAGGACTCGAAGGCTTGGTTTGAGATAAGTCGAGGAGGGTGAAAATTCGATGCGCGTGGCGGGAGCTCGACGCTCTAGGCAGTTCGGTGAGATAGGCGCTACGAAAGTGGATGTCGTTGAGGCTTCGACGTCGGCGTGGGCAAAATTTCGTGGGATGTCGTTCGAGGTGAGTCACGCTACTGCCACCACAGGCCGTCGGTGGCCGATAAGATAAGGAAGTGAGGGGCACAACGCGGGACTGGCTGGAAGACTCTACGTTGCTGTACGTACAGAGGAACTACTAGGAAATGGCCACGGAGAGCTCGCAGTTGCGATTGCCTAAGAATGGGCAAGAATCAGCTCTGGACAACGTGATCTTATATCGTTTAGATCTCGCGTTCCAAGTGCAGCATCAGTCGAAGGGGCATCCTGGCTTTTCCCGCGCCCTTCCTGAAGCCTGGGCGACCTTCGTGGGCAGAAATGGCTACCCTGAACCAGTGTCCGGCAGTTGACATCACATCGCAGCGTCAGCTCTGAGACTGTCTCTTTTCTTGTGCGTACATATTTTCCGATTGCGTACCTTGACACCAATTTCTTCGGGGCAGATGTTGAAAGGTGCGGCACGAAGTATTGATGGATGGAAATAGCAACAAGAGGGTGCCGTATAACCACAAAGACGCATGCTGCCACATCGTCTCACTTGCAGAGGATAACAGAGAATTGATAATAAGGCTTCATCGGTGGCTCCACCGAACAATTACGACGGGAGAACACCGGTCCAGGGCAACAAAGTCGACATTGAGGTCCATTCTCTCTGAGTTGTGAGATAAAATCCAATGACTGGCGGGTGAGCTATAAATAGCATAACCGAAATATATGACTTTTTTTCGATATTGCAACGTATGCAACCCAAGATGTGATGGCCAGAGTGGGAGACCACCGAGACCTATGCTGTGAAAAGGTGGCGAACTTCCCTTTATAGTCGCTGAACGGACGACTAGTCTAGCCAACCCTTCTCAACACCTGACCGCCTCGTCTCGTCCGGCTGATGACGATGAATGCCAGTATCCCATGCTTGACGCGACTTCAGATTTAGAGTTTTGGGGGTCCCTCTTTGCGGCTCGATTGAGGGCCAAACCGATCGCTTGTTCTATTCCCGAGATTCGAATCGATAGTGATGTTGGTGGTGAGACTTCGAGGGACGAATCCGAGGTTTCGTTTTACCGCCCACGTCTGCATGTGGCTGGAGCAGTCGTCGCTCGTCACGGCTGTAGCGCCCCTCATTGGCTGCGGGGAGGCACACAGCTGCGCCGACTTGGCCAATCACTGAGCCAAGGTCCGCCCCCGGCGGCATTAGAAGCGGCAGGCGGTTAGTCGCCGGGCCAGGATCTGAACAATGCGCCAATCAACGGCGACGTTTCCTCCGTCCTCCTCGACAACCGCCTGTGATCCCGGTGCTTCCCACCGCTTCCAGACACAGGCAAAGCTTGGTTTGCCATGTCTTTCACGCACTTCCAGGAACCCTGTAGGCTGGAAATGGAGGGGGGACGCCCGTTGAGGGCTGCTTGGCCTTGTTGCCGCCCACGGACTGCAGCGTCCCTGATCAGCCTGTTCAAGTTGCGGTCCCCTCACGAGAATCTCGCAACTTCTCAACCTCCTCTCTCCAGGACTCTTATAGCGCAAGTCTTGCCTTGACAGCTTTCCCTCCTGCTCCTCTTGATAATCGAGGTGCATCACCTGTGGTCGCAGAACCCGCCATCCGTCCGACATTGGCTGAGAGCTGGGCTCGAGGTCTGATCTCCGGCCACCGGCATCCTCGAACCGCTACGCGCCGACTCCAGACATCGTGGGCGTCTAGAGCTTCTGCCAGTCACTTGCTCGCTCGCGCAGTCTCCCGCATCCTGCCTATCACAGCTCGTCCTCACCACTTACCCATCATCAAGGTCGGTTCAAGTCCCACTGCTTCCCTCGTCTTCCCTGCCCTCGGCGCCTGTCCATCGTCGAATGAGCACCACCCGTTGCTGTGTCACTGCCGCCCTCTTAACGGCCTGCGTCCCTCCTCTTACCCTCTGTTCTATCTCTCCTCCCTCTTCCCGGTTAGCTGGTCTCTCCGTTATTTTTGTATCTCGCCTTCGTCTTCTGCTTCTCTACTTCAAAGTTGCTTCGACTGTGTCTGAGCCACTGCGTTTTCGTCTTGCTGTCTACCATTATCCACCTTAATAGTCACTCACTTACACAATGCCCGGACAAGGTCCGTCACCACCCCAAAGATCAGCAACTCAACAATGGAACTATGCTAACGAAGCCATAGCCGAGGAGAAACGGCGACCTGCCGCCCTGAATCTCACCCCAGCCCGCACTGGCACCGCGGACTCGTCCTCCTCAGACAACTCTCTCAAGCCGCGAACGCCGCGCTTCGCTGAAGCCACCTCTGTACACTCTCCTGTCGAGGCTCGGTCGCCGTTCGCCGACCCTGAGAAGTCACACCTTCCCCAGGCGCAGCCAGGCGACATTGGATTCGGATACATTGGAAACCGCGAATCGGTAGCCGTCCCAATGACGCCCAAAACACCCCTCAAGAGCGCCATGAGGGTGCCTGGCACCCCGGCCAGGAAGTTCGACAACCCCATGAGCCCGACCTTTCGCGAGGAGGACGTCCTGGAGAAGCGCGAGTTCTCCACGGACAAGGAGCAGGCCAAGGACTTGAAGATCAAGATGCGTGTGCGCTTGGCTAAGGTTGCTCTCCGTGGTGTCAACTTCAGCTGTGCGCTCATCATCCTTGCCATGCTTTCTGCTTCCTTCGCAATCTTCAACGCTACCAAGGTCCTTCCCAGCCAGAGCAAGATGCCTTCTTGGGCTGAAGACACGAACACCTGGCCGCAGAAGCTCGTTCTGGCCATGGCTTGCCTTTCCCTCTTTGCCTGCATCGTTGTTTTCGTCGCATACTGCCGCGGAGGTCACAAGCGAGCAGAAAAGGTGGCTACATACTACACCATGTTTGCCCTTGGCTGGTTCATCCTCAGCATGGTACTCTGGGCTGTGACGGCAGCTCTGTTCCAGAACTCCCGCAACAACTCCGACAACAAGGACATGTGGGGATGGGCCTGCGTCGACAATACCCGCGCGACCGTCTACGGCGACAAGGTCGACTACCAACTAGTTTGCCGTCTCCAGAACTGGACCATGATTTGTATCATCATCGAAGTTGTTATCGAGGTCATCTGCATCGCTCTCTACAGCGTCGTCTTCTACCGCTACTACACCAAGCGCCGTCTCGCCAAGTCTATGGACTTGCGTGATCGCGCCCGGTCTGACCTCTACCTCGCTCAACTGCGCAGCCAGTCCGCTCCCAACACCCCTGGATTCGGCCCCAAGTCCCCTGCCCTGAGCCAGTACGCCATGTCCCCTCGTCACCCTCCCGCGGCGTACCGCAACCTGGCCGACATTGGCGAGGAAAGTCCCTTCACCCCCGGTGGCCGCGTTCCCGAACCTCAAAGCCAGTTCAACGCGCCCTCGCCCCAATCCCAGACCAACTTTGTCCTCCAAGCTCCACCCACCAAGGCCCCCAAGGCTACACCAACCGTCAAGGTCACAAACTTCGTCGAGCCCGCTCGCGAATCCACACCTCCTCAAGAAAACGTCCAACAACAAGCCCCCGCTGCCGACGACGAGCCCGTCTACGATGCGGTGCCCATCCCCGGCGCCTATGCTGGTCAGGCTATTAAGAGCCCCCCGCCCGGTCAGGTCCACTTCGGCCAGGCCAGCTAGGCGGCTTTCTCAAATTGCTTTGGACCGTGCTTCTTCTCTTCTGTGTCGATCGTTCATCTTGACTTGGGTTTGGCTATGACTTTGGGTTTACATGGGAAATTGGGGACTATACCACCGGCGTTTTAACGGAATGACAAGCTATTAATCTTGATGAGAATGAGCATGGGATATGTGCTGGACTAAATATAACTACTTTTTATTTTGTGTCTCAACAGATGTTCATAGCAGATATCGAAATGCATTAGTTGGACAATCCATCTTTCGCCTGAATTTGTGGATAATAGGCGCCCAGCCCCACGGATGACCTGAGATGACAGTGGCGCAGAGCGGTCAGTGACACTACATTCCAGCTCCAGATAGAACTCTGCAATCTAGTCGCGTCTTACGAAAGCGGGTCACATCTGTCACAAGGGAAAAGTCATCGAGAGGAGCTCAGTTAAAAATCATTTCGTGAGAAGGACCCCGTAGATACATAAACAGCCACGGAAAAGCAGCGTAAACAGCCGTGCATTACTTTTGGTAAGCCCCCGAGCACCTTTTTGAAGCCATTAAAGGTGTAAAGGACTTCCTGAGCCTTCATCACTCGTCACCCCGAAATAAATCCTTCCACCTTTCCGGCAAGACACCGCCAGGCCGCTTCCGTGGCGACCTGTGGTATCTCTCTAAGAAGTCGAATCTATCGTCAACTGCAAAAAGAAAGTGACAAAAGGAATCGATTATGCCTGATGCCCTGGGTACGCGTTGAGTGT
The DNA here is from genome assembly GCA_037042185.1 of Sordariomycetes sp. S80-01Y. Lineage (NCBI taxonomy): Eukaryota > Fungi > Ascomycota > Sordariomycetes > Sordariomycetes sp. S80-01Y. The sequence goes on from JAXQJY010000032.1 coordinate 1,879,979, forward strand.
CGTCGGGTAGTGAAGACCTTAACGGTGAGGCGAGCAGGCGGGTGTACTGGGTTCTGGAAGCCGTTTAGATGAGGTCGGCAACGTTCATGGGCATCTCCTCAATCTGGGTGCTGTAGAACTGCTCAATCTCACGCATCATGCGGACGTCCTCGGCGGTGACAAAGTTGATGGCCACACCCTTACGTCCGAATCGACCACCGCGACCAATGCGGTGAATGTAGTTCTCGCGGTTAGCGGGAAGGTCGTAGTTGATGACCAGGGAGACCTGCTGGACATCGATACCACGGGCCAGGAGGTCAGTGGCAATCAGCACACGAGAAGATCCGGAACGGAACTCCTTCATAATCAGATCACGCTGAGCCTGGTCCATGTCACCGTGCATGGCGGAGACGGTGAAGTCGCGGGCAGTGAGCTTGTCCGTGAGCCAGTCGACCTTTCTGCGGGTGTTGCAGAAGATAACGGCCTGTGTGATGGTGACAGTCTCGTACAAGTCGGAAAGGGTGTCGAGCTTCCACTCCTCCTTCTCAACGGCGATGTAGAACTGCTTGATACCCTCAAGAGTAAGCTCGTCCTTCTTGACAAGAATACGGACGGGGTCGCGCATGAACTTGGTGGTGACCTCGAGGACGTCCTGGGGCATGGTAGCGGAGAGGAGAACGACCTGGGTGGACTGAGGCAGGAGCTGGAAGATATCGTAGATCTGCTCGGTGAAACCACGCTGGATACAAATTAGGATGGGCTTGTGACAACGTTGTCAGGGGTTCTTACAGAAAGCATCTCATCGGCCTCGTCGAGGACGAACATCTTCATGGAGTCGGTGCGGAGGATCTGGCGCTGGATCATGTCCTGGACACGGCCGGGGGTACCGACAATGACCTGGGGACCATCCTTGAGAGCCTGGATGTCGTCGCGGATGGAAGTGCCACCGATACAGGCGTGGCACTCGATGTTCATGAAATCGCCAATGGCGACAACGACCTTCTGGATCTGCTGGGCAAGCTCACGGGTGGGAGCGAGGATCAAAGCCTGGGGCTGCTTGACAGCAGAGTCGAGCTTCTGGAGGACGGAGATGGAGAAGGTGGCGGTCTTGCCAGTACCAGACTGGGCCTGAGCGATGACATCGTGGCCCTTAATGACGGGCATGATGGCGCGCTGCTGGATAGCAGAAGGGCGCTCGAAACCGTAGGCGTAGACTTTGGCAGAAAGTCAGCATGGTGGATCTGGCGGCAAGAGGGGCACGGCAACTTACCACCACGGAGCAGCTCAGACTTGAGGCTCATGTCGTCAAAGGAGTCCACGGTCTCATCGTAGTTGGACTCGATCTGACCTGCGATAGTGTGTCAGCGCTGCATCGGATGGCTTGCGACTCGATAATTGTCGGTGGACGGGTGGATCGCGGTCGGGCCACAACGAGCGAGCACCGACTTGGTGCCTACCCCTCGAGACCCTGGCCGGATCATGTATTGCGTCCGCTCGAGCATTTGGTCGCATCGCATTTGAGGTCTCACTTACCCTCGGGGACATCCTCGAGTCCCTTATCGGTAGCCATGATTGCGGTTGGTGGAAGAAGAGATCTAGATCAAGCACAGCTCGACCTAGACTAAAATTATCGTGGGTGGTGGAAGAGAAGAAAGATCGCAAACCGCTGGAAGGGTTGCGACGGATGTGAAAAGAAACGTTGGTGTCGAATAGATCTGAGGCTCTCGGATTCAACGAGAGCAAACAGTCTAGGAAAAAGCGTGATCTTTGTGGTGAGCGATGTTCCCTTTGGAAGGTTGAAGGGAAGAAAGAGAGGAAAAAAAAATCGACTGAGGGGCTGCTTGGTTTGTAGGACGGGAGGTTTTCGCCTGCCCCCCAGAGCACTGCTCCAATCACATATCACCGTTGGCTGCGTTGCGGGGCACTCTGGTCGCTCACCACCAAATTTTCCTAGAAATCCATCCAGCCAGCCCGCCACTTCCAGTTCCCATGTTTTCTCAGCCTCAAGAAACTCAGTCATTGGCTGACTCAGGCCAGATCGTCTCGTCTTTCTCCTTCACCCTAGCTTTGGGGCTTTGAGTAAAGTTTGTGAGGGCACTTCGCCATATGCGCCTAATCTTTACGCTCAAGATTACCCTAGCCAAGACAATCCTGAACGTCCAGTCACCGCCAAACTGGTACCTTTGCGCTACGCGCCGAGGCCAGCTCCCCCGTCACCATGCCTTCTGCAGTCATCGAAGAGAGCAACCATGATGGGCTGGCGAATGGGACACTTAAGGCCGCTGGAATCTCTTTTCCAGATCAGGAAGCATCACAAGATGACTATATTCCGTCACACCCCCTAGGAGTCAAGCCGTTGGGAAATCAGTATTTTTCCCCAGGGTCCAATGCAAAAGCGTCGACTGGTAATTGGGCTGCCTTGCCCGATGAAATTGCCATGACTATTCTTGAACATTTCGAGCAACTCGATCTGCTCAAGCTGGGTCATACCTGCCGGTTCTTTTACGCTTTCTGCCATTCTGAGGAGCTCTGGAAAGCCCTTTTCCTTCAGTAAGACGGCCCCTCTTGCACCTAGCCCGGGCAGCCTCCTGAATCCATCATCCCAAATGTGACTCACACTATTGCAGGCACATGGAGGATCATCCTCGGACTGTCAGCTGGCGAGGGTCCTGGAAGTCTACATTGTTGGGCTTACCCAAAGATCAGGAGATCGATATTGATTGTGGGAACGTTTTCTCGGACGTCCTGCATAGGCCGTTTGTGTGCAGCAACATCAAGCTCTCACAATACGCATCAGGGATACCAAAAGCCAATCAAATAAGGCGCTTTGCCAACCTCACTTACGAGGAGTTCGCAGAGAACTGGACTCGAGAGCCGTTTGTGCTCTCCCAGTGCATTCAGGAGTGGCCCGTTGCTTCGCAATGGACAATCCAAAGCCTACTCAAGCGCTATGGCGACGTAGAGTTTCGGGCCGAGGCAGTTGACTGGACGTTTAGCATGTATTGTAAGTACATGGAACGCAATGCCGATGAGAGCCCGCTTTATCTTTTTGATCGAAGCTTTGCGGAGAAGATGGGCATCAAGGTCGGTCGAGAAGATGATGCGGCGTACTGGCGGCCTGACTGCTTTGGGCCTGACTTCTTTGAGGTCTTAGGCGCTGAGCGTCCAGCCCATCGGTGGTTGATTGTTGGCCCCGAGCGAAGTGGCTCGACGTTTCACAAGGACCCCAACGGTACTAGCGCCTGGAATGCAGTCATTCAAGGGGCGAAATACTGGATCATGTTCCCTCCTTCGGCGCAAGTTCCTGGCGTCTACGTATCCCAGGATAGCAGCGAGGTGACAAGCCCGCTCAGCATCGCGGAATGGCTTCTCACCTTTCACGAGGAGGCACGCCAGCTCCCCGAGTGCGTGGAGGGCATTTGCCACCAGGGCGAGATCTTGCACGTTCCGAGCGGATGGTGGCATCTCGTGGTGAACCTGGAAAGCGGCATAGCGTTGACTCAGAACTTTGTCCCGCAGTCACCGAGCCTGTATCACTTGTCAGAAGTACTGACTTTCCTCCGCGACAAGCCCGACCAAGTATCCGGGTTCAACAAGGACGTTGAGAACGCCTTCGAGCTCTTCACGGCGAGACTACAGGAGCAGTACCCAGAGCAGCTGGAAAGGGCCATAGATTTGGCCGACAGGAGGAGTGGAAAGAAGCGGAAATGGGACGCTGCGGTGGCCGTTGACGAGGAGCAGTCAGGAGGTGGCGGCGGCTTCAGCTTTGGATTTGGCGGAGACGATGAAGATGAGATCCCATGAGACAATGAGTCACGATGGGCTAAGGTATGAAGCAAAGAGCATGTGCAACGTCATAGCTTGTGAAATCCAACCTCAACCCTACTGTGATGCCGCCAGGCCAACAATGATGTGCCTCTGTGACCCCTTTTTCCAGAGAAAAAGGGAGGAATGTGGATATTGTGACAATGCCAGTCACTACTCGTTCAGAGTGAAGGCATCAACAGCCAATCGCAGGGCTGAGTGTGCTTCTAGCGCGATCGTGCATCGCCAACAAAGAAGGCACGGGGGCCTCAACGCGCCCCACCTTGAATTTGCCAGTGCAGTGCCAGCAACTGTGGGACGCGCTGCAACGAACCTGAAGGCGGCTTTTGTGGCCAGGAAGCCTGCTGTAGCAGAATCGGAAAGATGAGGGTCAGCACTCTGCTGCTTTAGCCGTCACCCATACTAACAGCCTCGCAAAAGCGCCTTCAAGAAGTCTGCTTGGCTCTGACGGACTAGAGAGTCGATGACGCCGGACAGAGCCAAAGAGCTCGATCTCTCCAGAGGCAACTAGAAAGCCCAGGGCCACGAGCACGGCCACTAACTGCATTGTCGCGGTAAGGTAAGGTAAGGTAAGGTAAGGTAAGGTAAGGCCTGGGCCCACCTAAGCTCTCCGCCCTCCACCGTGACCCTCCGCAGGCCGCAGCTCACCCCGTCTCCATTGTCGACAACCGACATTTCCATCCATCTCTACATACCTACCACGCCTAGGGGCCTCTCCAGACATCTCCCCGCGCCCGCACGCCATGTAAGCCGCGAGACGGCCTCATCGCTGCGCGCTCTCCTTCCTCTCTTGCGTCTCGGGTTGAACAACACTACTATTCTTACGTCTGCGTCTGTTTCTCGTCGTGACTTTCTGTTCCACGACTCCGTCTCGACATCGGTTGTCGTAGAGGTCAGTGCCACCCTCTCTCTCTCTTTGCCCCCCCAGAAACCACATCGTACGGGACTCACAAATGTTCTAGACTGCTTCATCACCGCATCTTTGACGTTGACGCTCGAGCCCATTGTTGCCCGGCCCGCTACGTCCTCCCACGCTCTCAGTCGCCCCGCCGCCATTTCCGCCTACTCCTCTCCCACCAAGCCACCACTCGTCCTTATCGCATCGTACTCTCCTCGACCGACGAGCAAGATGGTTTCCGACGAGCACTACGAAATATGTCTCCCGATTCTTCAAGATGCCACCCTCCAAGACGAAGATAAGACGGATCAGCTCGAGGAGCTCTTGAAGGCGCAGACAAACTTATCCGGCCCCGCCCTTGACAATGCCGTGCTCGATGCGCTCTGGCGCTTCCGAGATGGCGAGCAAGTCTCTGCTTCGCCACCACCAATCCGTCACTCTGTCCTCCGACGAGCCGCTTCTCCAGCTTCGTTCCGATCGCCAACGCCCCTGTCCGGCTCTCCGCGCCTGGCTGTCAGCCCTCTCGCCCCGCCAGGCTTCATTCCGCCAGCGTTCAATCGAACCATGACGGCCTCGCCATTCTCTTCTCCCAGAGCATCTCCACGACCCAGCTACATTACACCGGCGCTTCCGCACAGTCCCGGCCTCAGCCCGTATGAGTTCGCTAGCGATTCGACGCCAGCTACAGAGATCTTGGGCGACTACCAGACTGAGAATGTAGATTGGTTGACAAACGACGACGGTGCAAGTGTGACATCTTCTGTGGGCACTGCGGGCACAGGAAGCGGTCTCAACGCAGCAGCACCTGAGTTCTCTTCGATGACCTCACAGCAACTCGACATGTCGCCTTACGACATGCTGCGGTCGATACTTGGCCAAACTCGCACCGATGAGGAAATTGAAGCCGCGCTAGCAGGCCACGGCTATGATCTCAGTGCTACTATCGCCTCCATCATGGAAAGCCAATCTCCCGATGAAGGGGGAGGTGTGTCGCTGGCTGAAGAACCTCAGAAGAATGTTCTTGTTGGGAAGTCTGTAACCCCGGAAATCAGGCCTAGCACTCCTGTCAGTCAGCAGAAATCCGGGGTCATCTGCAAGTTCTATATGTCAACCGGCCAGTGCCTTCGCGCCGACTGTCGTTTCAGCCATGACCTCAGTAATCATCTCTGCAAGTGGGTTCATCGGAGTCCTCTGCATCAGGAGGCAGTATGCTAATAATCTCAGGTACTGGATGATGGGCAATTGCTTGGCTGGAGACACTTGTATCTTCTCTCACGACCCTGCCAAGCTCATGAACAAGCTCAGCCTTGATGGCACAAACACACCACCTTCCAAAAAGGACCTGCACCTACAGGACTTCAGCTCCTTTCCGTCTATACAAGGAACGCAGGATCAGTCCACGTCCTATCCTGGAAGCCCCGGTCTTCTCGGTACCGGTATGACCCCACCGCCGGGCTTCAGGTCATACCACGACAGTTCTCGTCCAAGGTCTCGGCCCGGTAGTCGTCATCAAATCCGCGAGCCGGCACCCACGGCGCCATCACTCGACGACACAGAAGCATTTCCATCCCTTGGCTCTGCCGCATCAAAGCAGGTAAAGAAACACCATGGCAAGCGAGGTGGTCACGGGCATGGCAGTACCAAGGAGAATGCGGCGCCAAGCTCATTAGCCGATGTTGTCAAGATGAGTCCTGCAGCATCACCGCGTCTTGAGCCGAAGAAACTGGGCAGGAATGGGGCCGCGACGGTAGTCAAGAACGGCGAGAATAGCCTTGCCGCGCAAGCCATCCCAAGCCCGAAGAACGTTCCGTGGCTCGAGACGGGGGAGAAGGCAAATAAGGCCTACCTCAAAGCCCGCCAAGAGGCTATCAAGCATGGCGGGCTGAGGAACAAGTTCCTGCAGAGGTATATCACTTCCAAAAGCGCACCCATTGGATGAATACTAATTAAGACAGCGCCGCCCAAGCGTGGAACCGCAATGATGCACGGGCAGCCAAGGCTCTCAGCCTTCGCGGCCAGAGCGAGAACGATCTCATGCGGAAAGCACACCGCGAGGCCGCTCGCGAGCTGTACGAAGAGCGCAACAGGAACCAAGCCACGGGCAGTGCGACCGAGATGTATGTCGACCTCCACGGTCTGCATCCCGAGGAAGCTGTCGAATACCTTGAGAAGGTTCTCTTGGAGAGCAAAGAGACTAAGCCCATCTACGCCATCACCGGATCCGGACATCACAGTAAGAACGGCAAGGACAAAGTCGGCAAGGCAATCCGCAACTTTCTGAACGAGTGGAGATATGCCTATCGGGAGTTCTCGGTCCCTGGTGATCGTAACAACATGGGGGGCATCTTGGGCATTGACCCCAAGAGTTGGGACAGATCTTTAGCTCGGGAGGGTGCAGCAGAGGATGGAAGCGCTGAGACGGAGCCTATCGACCCTCTGGATTCAGCCGTCGAGATAGGGGATGGTAAAGTGAGGCTCCTCGTGCGGGATACGCCGAAGGGCCCGCGGAACCGGTGACCACCTGGCCATAAAGCAGTAAAATAGAAAATCCAAAGATTTGCTCGTACATAAAGTTTGATCGCGTTCTTAAATCAGGGGACAAGGGTCGCCGTCAACTTACACGTGGGAGCAGACGCCACTGGCACGACTATAAGTGGGGGCTACCCCTGGTTCAGGGAACTTATTGGGTTCCGCTGCTGCCGAGGATCGTCACTGACTTCATCGCGTAAGCTCTGCCAGGGACACATTCGCGCCAAATTACTTTGCTTCCGGCCTCACCATCTCCGAGAAATCTTCTTTTTACCAAGACGCACGCCAATAGCCTCACGTTGATACACTCTACCATTCGAGTGACCTTGGACAACGCATGCCTACACGCGCAAGCTGAGCCGACCCTCGAGGCGTCGTCATCGCCATTCCCAACTCCCACAACCGCCATCATGCCCGCCTCCTACCAATCCACGGCTGAAGCCCTCTCCGTCTCGCCCTCTCGCTCGCCCTCACCGCCATCCTTCTCCGACAACCCAGACTCCCGCCCCAGCCGCCGCCTCTCCTCGGCCCGCATCCGCTCCCTCAACCAGGCACCCTCGCGCCGCGACCGCCTCCGCCAGGCGTGGTCCTACGTCGAGGCCTACAATGAGTGGTGCCTGGCGACGTACAACCGCATGTCCGTCCTGCAGCGCTGCGCCGCGGTCGCGGGCATACTGGCCATATACGCGCTCATTGTGCTGGGATGGATCTACTCGCACCGGCTGTTCGACTGGCTGGCCGGCGTGCGGGAGTCGTGGCGCGCCCTGCCGGGCGGCTGGCTGATAGTCTTCTTCATGGTGTTCGCCACGGCGTTCCCGCCCATTATCGGCTACTCGACCGCCACGACCATCAGCGGCTTCGTCTACGGCTTTCCGTGGGGGTGGCCCATCGTTGCCGCGGCGTGTACGCTCGGCAGCTTGACGGCGTTTGTTGCTGCGCGGACCGTCTTGAGCAAGCGCGTTGATAGGATGGTCGGCAAGGACCCGAGGTTCGTGGCGCTGGGCCAGGTGTTGAGACGGGATGGGATTTGGTATTTGACGGGGATCCGGTTCTGTCCGCTGCCGTTCAGTCTGAGCAATGGGTTCCTGGCCACGATTCCGAGTATCTCGCCCATGGCATTCACGCTGTCGACTGCTCTATCAAGGTAAGCCCCTTCGTTCTTTTTAACACAAGCACCAGCTAACATCGTCCCAGCCCCAAGCTCCTCGTGCACGTCTTCATCGGCTCCCGTCTCGCCATCCTAGCCGAGAGCGGCGACGACATGTCATTTGGCGACAAGTTCGTCAACTACCTCAGCATGGCCATCGGCGGGGGCGTCGGCATCGCAGTCGGCTGGATCATCTACCGCCGCACCATGGCGCGCGCGGCGGAGATTGCGCGTGAGGATGAGGAGGGCGCTGGTGCGCAAGAGGAGGGCAGGGCCGGCGGTGGTGCCCCTTACCTTGACAGGGAGGATACCCTGATGGACCCCGAGGACGCGGCAGCGTTGATGTCGGATGACGATTTGAGTATGTGGGAGACGCAGGTTGACGAGGATGCCGAAGAGGACGAGGCTGGCGGGAGGAAGAAGAAAACTGGGGACGAGGAGAGGAATCCTTGGTGAGACCTAAGCTGGCGAAAGATTGCGAATATCATTGTGTAAAGCGAACATGTTTAGCATATTATGGTTATTGGTAGAAGGCGTTGGACGGGTACGCATACGGGAGACACACGGAAAGAGAACGACGTGGACATGGCAAGCTTGTTGATATTATACTTGAAACCAAAGGAACGAAACAAAGGCTTGCTAGCTATTCCAAACAACGCAATACAATCTCATCAAAGGTACTCGCTCCAAGAAACCATATTCCCATAACGCCAACGCTTTGTACATGAATCGTTACAAGAAGTGTGAGTAGGCAAACCCATCAAGGGTTGTTTGGTCGGTATTGGTTGAGAATCTGAATGGCTTGATCAACTGGGTAGCCAATAAAGACAGGGCCGGTGAATACCATCTGCGGACCGTTGTTGTCTTTGATGGTCTCAGGACTGATGAAGGCAGGCTGTCCGAGGCCCGAGGGCGACTGCGCTGGTGCCGTCTCCTTACCCGGAGTGAAGGTGGCCCCCTTCTGGGGTGGCTCAGGCGTGGTCGGCTCCTTGGCTTCTGGCTGGGGTCTGGAGGAAGCAGCCATAGCCTGGAGCTTGGTGTGATCGAAGGGACACTTGCCGCCGGTCTTCTTTGGTGTCTGCGTTGGGCTAGGCATCCGAACCGGAGCAGGGGGCGGGGAGAAGGGTTGTTCATCCTCGAAGCCAGATGGCTCAGGGACGGGGACATGAATACCCCAAGGGCGACTCGGTGACTCTCCTACCCGGACCTCTTTCAGAGGGCGGTCAAAGTGACTTTGTCGGTCCCCGTCAGCTTCTTCAGACTCCGCTGGCTCAGCCTCAGGATCGGTAGTCTCTGTGACGGCCTTCGCCCAATTCTGAACCCGCTCGTTCGATGCTTTGTCGACATCGCCCGACCGACGCTGCTCCTGCTGCTCTTGCTCAAGCTTCTCGCGCTCAGCCTCGGGCAGCATCGGCTGATGCAGCTGACCCAAGCCCTCAATCATGCTAACGAGGTTTCCATACTTTGAGTCGAGCTTCTTTATTTGCTGCTCATTGTGTTGATACCTTCGCACGCAGATCTCGTGGCTGCGGGGGAGTTCGTGCTTGTGTGTCTCGACGTAGTGCGCGATCTCCTCTGGGGAGTGCTGGTCCATGTAGCGGATGGGACACTTGCTACCGTTCGCACCGTTCGCGCCGGTAGCACCAGACTGTGAAGTCTCCTCATACATGGCGGCGCAAATGGGATCAGCTGACTGGTGCGGTGTTGGGTCGACGGGGGCATCGACATCATTGTCTCCATCCGTCGCTGCTTGCTGAGCAGGCTGCTGGAATGGGCATTGTAGGTTTCCCCTTTTGCCTTCGACCGTAAAGTCCTGTTCAAGCGCCGTAGACATCGACGTCCTATCTTCGGAAAAGCGATCAGATGTCTCTCTGGTAGAGCCAGTCGTCTTGCTCGCCTCGCCGATGGAAGTCAACTGGCTGGCCACTTTGCGCCCGTCACGGATGACAAGAGCAACCTCGTGTTGCGATCGTTCGCCGCGACGCGGAAGGGGCACTGAGGAGGAATCGTTGACGGACTCGTGAGGAGGCAGTTGCAACTTAGCCAGCGTCTCGGTTATCTCTGGTGTTGCCGGTGCATACTTGTCGGCCAGATACTGAAGCTTTTCAAGACGAGAGTCCGTTAGCATTGGATCGATGTCGAGCGATGCAGGAAGGAAGGTGTGATGAGGATGGTTGTCAGTGTAAAATGTATGTTGTCACTCTCTGCGGTATTGGGCCGCTTGTGATCTAGAGCTAAGATTGTTCATCATGATAAAAACAAGACCAAAAGGCCCCCATTCCGGCTGTGACGATTGACGACGAGGCCATCAATCGTGGTGATGTAAGCAAGCCGAGCGGCGTCGGTGTCGGGCAGACTGACAGACGACGGCCGAGTCGACGTCGGACGCCGAGATCGCAGCGGGTTTGGGGTTTGGGGGCCTTTGGTCGAGGTGCAGAAGGAAAAACGTGCTTGGCTTACCTGCTCATGCGCGAAGCGCAGCTTGTGCTCGAGGACGATGCGGCGGTCGTTCAGGCCTTGGGCCTCGTCTGCCAGAGTGTTGAAAGCATCCGCCAGGCTCTGCGTGAGCTCAACGTACGTGCCCATGCCGAAGGATGCCGGATGTTGGAGTTGGGGTTGGAAGAGACATGGCCGTGGACGCTGAAGTTGGGTGCAGGAAGGAAATTTCTGGCGGTGCCGCCGATTCCAGCCACTGCTGAGCCTGGGCCCCCCGGTGCCCGCTGTGGCCTCTCAACCGCCCCGGGCGGGCAGGGCACCCTCGGCTTGGGGGCCTGAGCTTCCAGGCCAACAGCACGAACTCAGCTACCCTGCACCGCCCCTGAGAGAAAAGGGGTGCCTCAAACGCACCATAGTTGTTGGGTTAGAAATATCAGGTCGCGGCTTGGACAACCCACATGCCTTGATCATGTTTGTGCTATGCTGTTACAGGAGACATGTTCGTTTCTTTGTTCTAGAATTCCAAACATCGATCACCAAGGTTACCCTGCGTGAAAATTGTGTCCAACTCAGGCGTGAGAAATACCCAAACAGACCTCATACCTGCGAAGCCACAACCATATTTTGTATAGCATTGATTGCCTGGCTCGTGATCCCGCCAGCTTCAATGGCGGCTGCCATGACCTCTCTTCCTCGCGGCCGATCTCCTCTTCTTCTTAGCTTTCCGCCTCTTTCTCTCTTGCCTCTCCCTCTCCTTTCTTTCCGGCCTTAGGCTCCACCATCTGAACATTGGCCCGATCCAGCCGAATGCTTGAGATTAATGTTAGGATCGCTAAAGTTTCATCGGGGTTTCCGGCTTACCGCGTTCAAACCTGGACATGACCAGTTTGCGTTGGCCAAGACGTAGGCTGCGATATGGCTCTGGCTTGGTAGCTGCAGTGTCTGTCGGAAGAATACAGGACAGTTCGAGGCTCGAAGCACAAGGCTTTTGTGAAGTGGAGAGTCCCATTAGAGAGTATTTGTAGTTTTCCCAATCGGTATTGTGATTCACATGCGGCAACTGTCTGAAAGAGACTCAGCGCAACCCTTCTTCCTCTTGCCATCATCTCCGGTGCAAGAATGGGTCAACTATGACCGGAATGGGTTAATCAAGACAGATGAGTGAATAAAGGTGTTACTATCATAGAACCTCAGATGGAGATGGATCACAGAAGAAACATGACAAGAGTATCACATCTCAACCCGAGCCAGAGTCTTAACACGGTAGCCACCAAACCGTGACGAGCGCACAATTCTCCAGCAGACGATGTCATTCCATGATTTTTTAGCTCAGTACGGATGCGGAGCATGAGGCAGAAGAGGAGTAAAGGACAATTTACGGGTGAGTATAACGCTGTGTATGACACCATGAGCATACTGGCGACAACGTACTAGACCCGCGGACGATGGTAGACTCTCCCTCTTCGTCGGTACGTCGAATATACTATACTCTAGGTCGAATTCTCCGCAGTGGAACTCTCCTCATATACAGAACGCGGAGAATCCGCCTTCAGCCTGCAGCACATACCCCGTCACTAATGCTAGGACGCTGGCAAGCCTCGTACGGAAGTCGGCTGGGGATATAGTGTGGATCATGAAGTTTTTGCAAAGCCTTTAGTTTTAATCGACGTATTGTAGAGCGCTTTTGTCTCCTTTGTGGTGGGGACATATCCTCGTGCCGAATGAGTCGATGGATAGGAGAAAAGGCCGCTCTCGGTGTGGATTACTTTCCCACGAGACGCACTGATGACAATTCTAACAGTGGCACTGTATTGGAGCATTTCGTTAAACAATCCAGAGCATCTTGTCACCGCATCTAAAATCTCATTGGCTGCCAGGTCCCGTGATCACGTCTCAGACTGAATGCGACGACAAGACTTAGATGCTGACATGCTGTCAACGATACTCGAACGACGCTACCCACGGAACTGATACCCATGACAATAGTTTCCTTGTGCCCTAAGATCTTTCAGGGCCACACGGATGTAAATTTGACGTGGGACGACAATCGGTCGAAGCCAATTACGCAAATCAGACAGACAAACACTTCCTCAGTTCAGGTTCAATACTATCGATACCCTTTCAAAAACTTGACATGTGTGTGACCGATCCAAATTCCCCCTTATAGCGAGGCGGTGTCCCCAATTTTCCAACTGAGATGGTTCCAAAGCAAAGGATATCAACCTCAATCAAGGGAAGCCTCAAACATGTTAACATTCGAGGCTGGATCAGAATCATGGTATTCTTACTGCTTCGAGAGACCTAGTATTTACCACCAATACAAGCTACAGTACCTAATGTAGGCTAATAAGTGCTGCTCAGACAAATCAGGTACTACCTTACCTTTACCTAGCACATGCGAAGTATACCTTATTTAGTGCAACATGGAGTTACATTCCGGCAGCCGCTCCCACTGTAACCGCGCGCCTGCCCCTCACCGACGACGATACACCCCACATCCAATCTCACTGGACCCTTCACCGTTTCTCCCTCCGGATACTTCGTCCTCAGCCCCCCTGAGATTCAATTCCTGTGTTGTCTAAATTACATCAACTGAGCTACTGGAATTTTTCTTTCTCATGATGGCGTGTCCCGACAAGTTCCCCATCCCCTCAGCCTCGATCCTCGCCTCCAAAGACCACGTCGTCCCGGGACCTGGACCTCTCCTCGTCACCGAACTCACCTTTCAAGTGCCACTCACTTACGCGCCAAAAGCCACACCAGGCCTTCCCAAGCACATCACCCTCTTCGCTCGTCGCGCTCGCAAGCACGACGTATATTCATCCCCGGGCTCCGAGGATCAGAAACCGTACCTCGTCTACCTCGAAGGAGGTCCCGGCTTCGGAAATCGTGAGCCGCAAGACCATCCCGTCACGCGTCATGCCATACACAAGGGCTATCAGGTCCTCCTTCTCGACCACCGCGGCACGGGATTGAGTACGCCCGTAGGCGCGGACATGTTAGACATGATCGGCGATACAGACGCCAAGTTTGAATACCTCAAGCTCATGAGGCAGGATAACACGGTCCGTGACTGTGAAGCTGTCCGTCAATGCCTTACAAAGGATTGGCCAGAGGCCAAAGCAAAGTGGTCTATCTTCGGACAGAGCTACGGGGGGTTCGTGGGCATGAGCTACCTGTCCATGCATCCCGAGGGCTTGAAGGAGGTGTTCCTCACCGGGGGGTTGGCGCCCGTGAGCAGAACCGCAGATGAAGTGTACGCTGCTGTCTTCCCGCGAGTGGCAAAGAGGAACGAGCAGTATTATAAAAAGTTCCCAGAGGACGTCGCCAACTTGCGTCAATTGGCAGCGTACATTGAGTCGAAGGGGGCTGTCCCTCTACCTTCAGGAGGCCATCTTACTGTCCCGCGGCTTTTGACCATCGGCATTGCCTTTGGTGGTCACGGGGGCTTCGATCAAGTCCATTCCACAATTCTGCACCTGAAGGCCTCGCTGGATCAACTTGGCTTCTTCACCCGCGCATCCCTCGCGCCAGTTGAAAGCTTTACCCCTTTTGATACGAACATCATCTATGCCATACTTCATGAAGCAATCTACTGTGATGGCCCAGGATACGCCTCAAACTGGGCCTCGCAGCGAGTCGGGGAGCAGATCCCGGACTTCCCCTGGATCAAGCCGTCAGCCACCACCGGCCTCGAGAGACCCTTGTACTTCTCAGGCGAGAATATCTTCCCCTTCCATTTCGACACGCACCCCGAGCTCATCAAGCTCCGCGAAGTGGCGCAGAAGCTAGCTACATACGACCAATGGCCGCGTTTGTACGACCTCAAGCAGCTGGGCAGCAACAACGTCCCCGTCTATGCCGCGAGTTACGTGGATGACATGTATGTAGATAACAACTTCGCAAGGGAAACAGCAAGTCTAGTCGGGGCCAAGACATTCGAGACGAACGTCATGTATCATAACGCCCTAAGGACCAAGAGCGATGAGGTCCTGAGCCAATTATTTGCGCTCAAGGAAGATGTCATGGACTAACCAGGGCTCTAGGATATGGCGTTGATTACAAATGAGGCGTCTTAGTTGATCGGGATTTCGGGTCTGGCGGGCTATTCATCGATTTCTGCCTGCAACTGTATCTCTGATGAAGAGGTCAGATAGAGAGAAACCTAGTAGACTAGAACACACTTACGCCATAGTTTGTTTGCCGAGGCGGAGATGACGTGGGCTTTGGCCAAGAGTTTTTCTTCATACTTGACTTCGTCTTTACCATTCTGCCGGATCTTGTTCGGTTGTGCCTAAAAACATCAGCACACCAGTGGAATGATGGGTTGAAGCGATGCTATGAAAGCAAGACTGACCTGCATCAACACCGGCACAAGCTCCTTAGGGTCGGCGTTCGCAACCGTTCCAACTGTGCGGAAGCCGTTCTCCCAGAAGACGCGTCTGGAAGCTAAGATTAGCATACGGTCTCATATCTCGGTAGGTAAACCTACGCGGTGCGGCTTTTGATGAATGAGATCTTTGCCAGCTCAAGCAGGTCAGTGTGTGCACCAGCCATAAGTCTATCCGAGAAGTGATCCAGAGCCGCAGCGAATACCCTACCGTCTGTCAATAACTCGTCTTGGCGAAGACGCCGGATTGAACTTACCCCCAGCCCATGGATTGACAAAACTTGATCATACCCGCTGCAAACCCCTGACATGTCTGTGACAAGTTTTGGACGGAGCCGCGGGGCATGTCGTACTTTCTTGCCACGGCGTGGATGGGGACCTCGCTGCAGAGATCACGCAGCTGGAGGGCGAGGTAGAAGCGGCGGTAGATGCGAGAGAGGTCCTTCTCTTCCTGAGTCTTCTCCTTCAGCGAGGCGCCTTGGGCCCTTCCACTCTGTCAGCACTCTACATTCCGCTCCGCACAGAAGCGGAGGACTTACAGCTTGAGGATCGTTGTGGGCTTGATCCCCAAAAAGCTCAGCACCCTCATCCCACTCTCATCCAACCTTTCCATCTCATTCCGGAAAACCTGCCAATTCACCGTCACTCCCATCTCGTGAACCGGGGTGAACGTGTAAAGAATATGCATTTCGCCGTCCATGACGAAGGCACGGAGCGCCCTACTCAGCTCCTTGTGAATGAAGACGCCGTCGTCAGGGTCGATGGCGGATGCGACAATGGCTTTTCCTAGCTGCGTCGCGGCGTAATTTGAGTGCTCGTCTTTGGTCACGAAACCCAATTTCTCTATTTCCGTCAAGCTGGCTTCCAAAAGCTCATCCACATGATCTATGCCATGTGTATGGCGGAGCAGGGAACGGCGGAAGTGGTCACGGATGGATTCGCGAGAGGTTGCTAGACGAATGCATATGACTTCGAGCAATGCGCTGTACGTGTTCAGCGAGGGTGCGACAGCCTTGCGGGTTGCTTACCGTTGTAGCCGTCTGTTTTCCGTGTTAAGGCAGCTCGTGACCTCCGGGAGGTCGGCGTGCATAAGCTGCACGACTTGCTCGAGGTCACTTTCCCGACAGCAAAGGTAGGTTTCTCCAACAGGTACCCTGCCCTGCCTACCAGCGCGGCCTCGCATCTGTCTGAGAAGCGCTGGACCCACGAAGTCACGGCCCATGCGAGCGCCATGGAGTATCACTCGTCTGGCAGGACTGCACACCATCCATCAGTATTCACCTCGGTAAGTATGCGTCCAATGCTTACAGGTTTATGCCGGCGGCCAGGCTGCAAGTTGCAACACAAACATAAAGAGTACCAGCATCGTAAGCAGCGGCGACAAGGTCGCGTTCCTCAGTGGTTAAACCCGCCTATCGATATCAGTCAGTACACCAGGTAGATTTGCCACGCGTGGCGCTCACATCTGGGATCGTTAGCAAAGGACACGGAGGGGAATGTGACTGGTCTTACGATGGAAGGCTACCCCCTGCAATACCGTCTCCTCCAGGACCGGATCAACACCGGTGCTCAAGCTCCTCAGATCTGAGAGCAGATCCCTTCTCTTCTCAAGCAACTCTGGGCTGATCTCATGTGTCTGCGGCATTACCCTGGCGATCCATCGAGCATCCGTCTCGCAGATACCCCGGCTTCCGGCGAACACCAAAGCACCAAACCCAGTTGAAGCCGTTTCATGAGCAAGGGTCACAACAGCATTCAGTACTGGGTCAGCAAGCTCCTTGTGCTTTGATGCTTCTAATTGTTTCACCGGTGCTGCTGGGTTTTGCGTTGACTGCAGGTTGCTAATCTGGGAAGCTGTCTTCACGAGGCTGCCCGTTGATGCTGCTGGGTAGATTTTGCCTTCGTAAACGAGGTGCTCGTGGATCGGGACAGGTCGATATTTTGTTTCGTAAGAGTGACCGTCAATCCAGCGTGCCATGAGGTCCATGTTCTAGTGAAAGATTCAGTACGCAAGACTTTGCTTGTGTTGAGGCGCGCTATACTAACTGGAAGTGTCGCACTCATAGCAATAATCTGGATAGCTTGCTCTGTGTCGAGGCTTAACAATTTGGTCGTCATGAGTTCTAGCAAATATCCTCGGTGGGCATCGTCAATCATGTGCAGCTCGTCCAGTACTACACATCGTAGCTGGGAAACGGTGCACTCTTCGATTGCCGTGTTCACCAGGGCGTTGGCCTTGGGCAGATGGTTAGTAAAAGACTGGATCTACTAGATGTCACGCACCTTTTCCATTGTGCAGACTCCGATATCGAAGTCATGCCACGTAGCACGCACTTTGCCCCCGCCAAAGAAACCCACCACCCTGACTGTATCCTCATCTGCCCTTTTCCGCCATACCCGTGATGGGTCGTCTTGCTCTTGACAAGGCGGATAACGCAACCCATCCACCATACTCCGGAGCCATCGTACCTTCTCCTGTACCAGGGCGACGTAAGGCAGAACAAGGAGTGCCTTGGACCCCTTCTCCCCCATCACCCTCTTCAGCATAAGCACTTCGGCAGGGTAAGCTAGGGATCTTCGTAGTGCACGGGGATCACGAACAGTCAGCCACAAGTGATTTGCCACCTCCGGTCGGTGCACAGTAAACCAGATTTTTAGATCCCGCCAACAGCCCCGGTCCTTTCAAGCAAGTTTTCTGCCAAGGGTATATCTGCTTGATCCCCAGGGAAGCAAAATTCTCAACCAGCCGCGGCAGAAGCTCGTACGTCGGGTGCGCTAAGCTCAACTCAGGATCACACGAAGATGTCGGCGTGGAAGCGAAGACTCTTCGTTGGGAGTACTCCGTCATCCCCTCTGATATCTGTTCCAGGTTGACGATAGTGCTGGGCTGTAGTCGAGGTGCTGCCCCTGTGGCGCTAATCGCTCGTTGAAATTTGACAGGACCTTGAGGCTTCTGGTCTGACTGTCGAAACTCGGTGCCATTGCTAGACCAGCTTCGCTTTTGACCGGCTATTGCGGCTGCCTCAAAGTCCTTTTGCCGACCCTGCGCGGATTGCAGGCTGGTCTCATGCTGGAGACCTCGCATGTTGTTCATGGCGAGCTGTCCACCACGATTGAGTCGTAGGAAGGCTCATTGGGCTATAACTTCGTCAAACAAACATAGTGGACGTTTTCGAAGCTCTCTTGTAATCACACGCCAGCTCGAACAAATTGCGTGGAACAGGTTTGATCTTCGAACGTACTTTGATGGATTGTTGTCTGAGCTTGCGTGACGTGACGCGACCGCGTTAAGTCTTCGAGATGCGCGGGGCAAACGCCAGAACACGTGACGTCGTACGAGGCCATCTTGCCGTTTGGTTGTAGGTGGTTATGGATTTCTCCTACGACGAGCTCGATCGTGAACCAAAGGGGCTGCGTGCTTTCAGCGTTGTTCCTCCCATTTCATGTTCCTATCAACAGCACTTGGCGCTGGAGCGATCGCCACACGCCCGTCCATAAGCTTTTTGAGGCAAGAACGAGCACCATATGGAGTGCTGTTTAGCGCGCACTTATTCACTGAGAGACTTAAATATATCCTGAATGAGCCCTTTGCCGATACACCCTGAGCATGCGCAGCCGACACGCAACTCGACATCTCACAATGTTTTCGAGATCCGACGTGGAGGATTCGAGCAATGAGCGCGACTCGAAGCGGGACAGGGACGGTTGAAGGAGAAATAAAGTGATTGGTCAGGCGCCACATGGTGGGGCCGCATTAGACGCGGGGCGCTGCCCGCGTTCCTGACACCAGCAGCGAAAATCTAGATTTGGAATCTGGGACGAGATTGGCTGGGCAGAACCCGTGACGGCAGAGCGGCTCGACTGCAGCGATTTGCAGGGCTCCAGTCCCTCCTGCCCCCGCGGCCCGCCATTGGTTAGCCAGGTCATCGGGTACGAGTACTCCCTACACCGCACCGCACTCGAAGGCCACGACTCCCCTCAACTTGAGGCTGGCATTGAATGAGGGTAATATTCATCCTCAAGGTAACTCACTTTCTGCTCAGACTTGCGAGTAGTCAGCCATGACGCTGGCTTGGTTTTCCTCCGAGAGTCCATTCAGCGATGTGGGTGGTTGGACATGTTCACAGCAGATGCAGCGTGGAAGGCCTCGGTGGCAAATTCGTTGGGTTGGGGGTTACCGAGACTGGGTTGACCTACCCGACGTCGACCAACAAAGATGACCAAGAGCGGCTGCTCGGGTGTTATTTCAGTCGTCTGTGGTTTGCACAGGCTCTGGGAAACAAATATTCACATGCGCTTCGCCAGTTCAGAAGCTTTTTTATTTAAGCTAAATCTGTTGGCTCATAACAAAGGTCGGAGAGTCATTATCGTCACAGCTGACGACACGGGAACCACGCCGGCCTGGTGATCTGCTGCTCTTCGTCATCACACTCGACGAGGTGACAGGCTGAAAGATAGGCTGGTCGACATTGTGCTCTTGCCCGCCCGGGTCTCTCAACGCCAATCTTGAACCGCACAGACGGCCATATTTTCCCGAGGCATACAGGGCTCATTAGCACACCTGAGACTGGGTGAATCAGCGTTTTGCATGCCAGGTGAAATTGAGCCCCAACCGTCCTCAGATAGTTTGCTTGGCTGGTGGTATGCCGTGCCACCGACAGCCGCTGGACATGGCAACGGCGTACAGTACTAAGGTAATTGCTGCTGCCATTGACATGACTTGCGCCGGCGCACAGATGCAAACTCAGCCTGCAGTAGTCAGGCGACAGGCCGCCCACAGGTCTTCGCTAGACTGCATGCATTTCCTAGGGTTAGCATGGCCGCCTGGGGTTGGAATCGAAGATGGCGATTGGGACCCAGGTTACCGATGGCGGAGCCTAGCCCTGACCCGTCGGAGCTCCTCGTCCTAGAATCCTACCAGCGCGATATCACTGGCAAATACCGAAATTGAGACGCCAGTCAAAGAAACCAATGTATTGTGGTGAAGCGCGCAGTTCAAGAAAATGCAGCATCATTAAGTCTCATCTCTCATTGCTCGCAGCGAAAGAATACCAGGGCAGGCGTGCGCGGAGGTGAAGGGGAGGTCAAACGTGGCGGAAACAACGGATGGGAGTTGGCACTCTCTTCTCACGGTTCGCCCACAGGATCCTCAGCGGCTCGCGAAGCCCCATGTTCCGCCATCGTGTCAACGGAACGACCTTGCAGCACCCCAGAATGGCATCACCGCAAATCAGCTAACGGTGATTCTCTCCATGTCGCAGTGAGAGACTTCTGCCTGCTGGACGACTGCACGAGCCTATTGCCCACGAGGGCTCACGGCCGATAGGAGGAGATACGGAGGTCAAACGTTAACACGTTTAGAGAATACTTCGCTAGCTCAAAATGACGACGAAGCCCCCCCAACGAGTCGCTGAAAAAGGTAGGCAGAGGTGGTCAGCCCCGAGACTCCGCCCGCCGAGTCCATCGCTGGGAGACGGTGTGATGCTCGTCGTGAGGCTCGCCCGCACGTTCGAGCAGCTCAAGGAGCCTAATGGCAAGGGTGAGGGCAAAGCTATAATTTACCGGTAGGTAAGTTCCCTGTCGACCGAAGACGACGTTTGAGATGCCTCGGAGCTATCACGACGAGATCCTGTCGATGGAGATCATTTGGGATCCGTCGGGCTTTGATGATGGGCGAGCCTGTCTGCTGCTCCTCATCGAAATCTTGCCCTCGACGGCATGAAGCCAACGCCAGTGTGGTGACGGTAGGTATTCTTGGTGTGAAGCTTATCTGAAACCCGGGGGATACTGGTGTGCTGGTGTTAGCGCGCGCAGAATGGAGACTCTGCTCTAACGACACTCCTGGGTGTCGGGGATGGAGCAAGGCTTACCAGGCCTCGCTCTTACTGGCTGGACATGGGTGACGGTGGCCGTTGCTGGCCCCCGGCAGTGCCTCCGCCGCTCAGCGTTCAGTGAGCTGCAAGCACTGAGTGAGAGGAAATTCAGTGAGAGAGCGAGCCCACTTTTGCACCAAAGCCACGTCCCACGCCCGTCGGCATGGCACGCCCACTCCCACCTCTGGCAGCAGCCAGCGCAGATACCCTCCCCGTCCGTATGGCTCCATCCATCAATCTCTCTTCTTCTCTTTCACTCATCCAACTTCACCTCAACCACGGTCACTCTGCCGGGGCAGCCTTCGATTTGATTTCTCTCTCACTGATTTTGCTCTGTCGCCAACGGTACAGAACTTCCGACAGTGACCAAGACTTGTCTGCTGCCCTCCTCTCCCTTCTTCACCTTCCACTGCCGACTCACCTCGCCCGGGCATGCATTCATACGTGATCCGCAGCATCTCACCTTTGCACACATAGCACTTGGATGCTGCCATGGCTCAAGATGTGAGTTCCCTGCCGAGCCAACCCGTCACCTCATTTTCTTTTCACTTTTCCCTGCTCGCGCTTTTACCTTGACTTTGTCGATATCTGACCCGATGGCAGGAATCCAAGGCCACCGAGCCGGACATCAAGCCGGCCAGTGACCCGACCATGACTTCCGCCGCCGCAGAGGCAGCGGACAAGGAGCTCAGCGCCGAGCTCGCTGCTGGATATGGCACCAGGTCGCGAAATCGCACTGGAAATGCTCGGCCAAATTACGCTGAGGACCGAGATTACGACGTGGAAATGTTCGATCATGATCACGACAAGGCACAGCAGACATCCAAGAAGGGATCGCGACTGTCGAACGCGGCCAACCAAGGCGATGGCGCGCCGGCGAACGCCAGCGCGCGCAAATCATCTGGCGATGAACCTCGAGGCGCAATGTCGCAGAATGGCTCCAAGGAGCACACTCCCGGCGGTACCACAGGGTCGTCAAGCGCAGCACAAGCATCCAACGGCACGAGTCAACCGTCACGGAAGCGCAAGGCTGCTGGCGCCGCGCAACAAGCCAACAGCAGCGCTGCCGCGACATCATCGCGGCGGGCGGTGACCTCAACCGAAAATTCGACGGCATCGCAATGGACCGGAACCAACTTGCTGACCTTTACCAACAGTCGTGCGCGACTGCAGGAAGGGCGGCTGGTGGCCGACGATGGAACTGTGTTGGAGGCAAATGGTACGTAGTGGCACCCTTCCCGAGATCCACCGCGGTGCAAGAGCAATTTCAGGCTGGACACGCACCAGCGGCACCACCTCAACCTCACTTGACCACGAGTCTCGCTCTCATTACACTTGGCTGCACCGCACCACCCCGCAAGATAACCGGCTAACGACTCATCACAGATCATGTCTACCTTGTGTGTGAGCCCCCAGGGGAGCCATATTACCTCGGTCGCATCATGGAATTTCTGCACCCGCAGAATGACAAGACCAAGCCCATTGATGCATTGCGCATCAATTGGTTCTATCGCCCCAGGGACATCGGCCGCAAGGCCGCCGACACGCGAACGGTCTTTGCGACGATGCACTCCGACATCAGTCCCTTGACGGCGCTGCGAGGCAAGTGTCAGATCCGCCATCGTAACGAGATCGACAACATGGATGCCTATCGCCGCACGCCCGACAGCTTCTGGTTCGAGAAACTGTACGATCGCTACATTCAGAAAAATTATGATCTGATCCCGACATCGAAAATCGTCAATGTGCCGGAAAAGGTGAAAAAAGTCCTCGACGACCGCTGGAGGTTTGTCTTAGTCGAGCAGGGGCGTGGCAAGGAGCTCACTAGCGCCGTCAAGACCTGCAAGAGATGCAGCGGCTATTGCGCCAGGTACGTCCCTCATTTTGGATGACGCTTCATGGTCGCTTGTACCCCCCGACCGGGTTTTGGGTGTGGCACCCACCACGAGACCCCGGTCGAGGTACATGCGACCCGTCCGTGCACCGTCCCTCCCCGCTGTCAACGGGATGCTGATGCTGACCCAAATCGTCACAGCAATAATTCGGTGGATTGCGCTCACTGTCAAAATACTTTCCACATGGACTGCGTCAGGCCTCCGTTGCTGAAAAAGCCGTCGCGTGGTTTTGGGTGGTCATGTGCTGCGTGCAGTCGGGCCCAGGAGCGGAAGCTCGAGGCGCGGCACACTCCGAACCTAACTGAGCCCCACGGCAATGTTGAGGAAGAAGAGATTATCGAAGAAGAGGAAGAAGACGTTGGCGCCGCGACCGGTCGCTCTACCCCCGACCACAATGATGAGGATCATCACCACGGGACCGAAGAACAGGTATACAATGCCAGTCTATGGCCATGGAGGTATTTGGGAATGCACTGCAAACCTGAAGACGCCCTTGACTACGACGATCGAATTTATCCTCGCGCCAGTACCCGAATAGGTCCGCGCCACCAAGCGCCTGTGGGTCCTTGGCCTGGCCGACCCGTACACTACGTGAAGCCCCCGGAAAAGAAGAAGGGCAAGAAGGATGCGATCCGGGCAGCAGAAGAAGCTCAGGCAGCGGAGCTCTACCCAGATGGGAAACGCCCGAAATGGGTACAGGACATGCCGCCGGGTTACATTGCTAGAGGAGAGGATCCGATCGACCCCGACGACCCAAACGCTTCCTCGACTTTACTATGGAAGCCTCCTGCTGATGAAGAGGATATGAAACAAGTGGACTTCTGCATGAAGGAAGCCAGGTGTATGGCCAAGGGACTAGGCTTGCCGGAAAGATCGACTCAGCTGCAGGACGTGGCTATCAAGAAGCTGTTCCGCAAGAACTACAACGCTGACGAAGCCTTGAAGGCCCTAGCTGAGACCCCCAAGGCAGAGTTCGACGAGCCCACACTGAGCGCCACGGAGCTAAAGAAATTTGAAGAAGGCGTCAACAAATACGGTTCTGAGATTTACCTCATCAAGCGACACGTCAAGACAATGACACCAGGCCACGTCACTCGATTTTACTACACTTGGAAAAAGTCAGACAAGGGACAGAGCATCTGGAGCAACTATCCCGGCCGCAAGGGCAAAAAGGAGGCTAAACGAGCAGAGGCTGTAGCCTCGAAACTTGCAGACGACGTTGCCGACCCCGACGACGACTCGGCTTTCGATTCGGCAAAAGCCGCTGAAAGGAAACGGGCTTTCATGTGTCAATATTGCTCGACAACGAATTCCCGTCGATGGAGACGAGCACCGAATGCTGCGCTTGGGCTGGTCAACGAGCATGGCGCAAAGGCCACCAGCAAGGACAAAGGGAACCAATATGTCGTTGCCCTCTGCACACGTTGTGCCGAACTGTGGCGACGATATGCCATCCGATGGGAAGACGTCGAAGAGATGCAGAAGAAAGTCAACGCAGCTGGTAAGGTCTGGAGACGCAAGCAGGATGAAGAGCTCATCAAAGAGCTCCAAGCAGCAGACGAAGCTGGCCTTCCAACGCCCGACCGGCACCTCAGCCCGGTCAATGGTGCGTCTCATGGCCAAGAACCCCCGCGCAAGAAAATCAAGGCCGGCGACAGAGACACCGATTCTGACAGCGGCTCTGGAGCGGTCAAGAAGCTGGACAAGGGATCGGAGACTCCGGTCATGCCAGAGATGCCAAAGCCTCGCACGTTGCCTTGCGCAGTTTGCGAGCAGATGGAGCCAATCGCAGATCACCTCACTTGTCGCGAGTGTCGTCTCTCTGTTCATCGAAACTGCTATGGCATAGCAGATGCTCGTGCTACAGCGAAGTGGACTTGCGATATGTGCCTAAACGACAGGAACCCGCAAGTATCCACGAGCTACAAATGCGTCTTGTGTCCGGTCGAGCACACCGAACATGTGCTGATAGAGCAACCGAAGCTCACGCACCACAAGAAGAAGATGACAGAGAAAGACCGCGAGCGTGAGAGACTGGAGGTCCAACAAGCCCGCAAGGCTCTTGACCTTTATAGGAAGAAGCAAGAAGATCTCAACCGACCACTTGGCCCTCGCGAAGCTTTGAAGCGCACTGCAGACAACAATTGGGTGCATGTTACCTGCGCGATCCTGACGCCTGAGGTCAAATTCGGTGACGCCAAAGCCATGGAGCCCTCAGAGGGCATCCCCTCGATACAAAGAGCAAAGTACGAAGAGGTTTGCCATGTTTGCAACGACATTGGCGGTGCCTGTGTCAGCTGCCTCTCTTGCCGGGCGTTCTACCATGTTGAATGCGCAAGAAAACAAGGCCATGTTTTAGCCTTTGAGATCATTCCTGTCAAGAGTTCCCGCAGAGAACAAACACACATCGTGAGCTTCAACGGGGAGAGCGGTGTGATGGCCCCTGGGATTTGGTGCAAAGATCATGTCCCGAAAAAGAGCATTCACTACATGCATGAGTCGATGGACGATACTGGTCTCAATGCACTGCAAACATACGTGCAGAACTACAAGCAGGCGGACCTCACCCTGACTGGCACCGTCCGCAAGGCCACTCTGATGACGGACGCGGCGAAGACAGCCGGGACCGCGGTCAGAGCTGGATTCCGCCGAATGTCGACCACCACGCTCCCTCATGGTGGAGCAGCCCAGTCTCGTGCAAATGGCACCTCAGTCGAGCCAGCGAACGATGCGCTGCTACCAGGCGACAAGGTGTGCATAAGTTGCGGCATCGATGTCAGTCCAAGGTGGTGGTCCAGGGAGGATGGCGCGGGAAGCCCTTTCCACGCGATATTCGGCAAGCTAAGTAAGGAAGCGGAGAAGTGGGCTTCGCAGAGGAATTTTCAGTGCCACAAGTGCCATGCTGCGCGTCTCCCTATGAAGCCGCCATCGCCAGAGCCTTCGAACGAGCCTCGGGAACCGCCACGCACAGTGCACGAACCAACCATGGCCGCGACAGCATCGGCGACAGCATCGGTCTTGGGTGGTCCCGAGCAAGGGCCACACCCTGCCGAGAACGCGGACTCACATCCTAGACCATATGTGTGGCCAACACAGTCTAGAGGTGCCCCGAATCCCCTTCCGCCGCCGCCCTCGACAAATCCCATCGACGTCAACACCCACGCTCCGCGTCCTCTGCCGGGTTCCTCCAAGTACTATCGAGCGTCGGTCTACCCCACGGCACCTCCACCGATGAGCGGTCCTCCACCGGCACATGGTCCCTCAGGACCTCCAGGGCCGCCATACAGCGATTGGAATCGACCTCCGAGCCAGCATAGTTCCCCTCCTCGCCGTTTTCACGAAGGGTCCCCCCCCTTGAGTGCCGGACCCCCGCTCGGTGGCAGCAACTCATCACTCCGGCCACCATCAATGTCTGGGCCAACTCCAGTGGGACCGGCACCTATGAGCGGCCACCTGCACACCGCAGCCCATGGACCGGCACCTTATCCCAATGGAATGCCACCATCACCTCACCGTGCATCGGGGCCGGCGCCCCCTTCGCCCTACACTAGCCCGTATGTCCAAGCGCCGGTTCACGGTGGTCCGCCTCCGCCACCTGTTGCCCATGGACCATCCCATGGCCTGAGCAACGGTGCGCCGGCTGCGCATGATTCATACCCATCAGGCTACCCGCCGCCTCCAAGAGTACCTTATCCGGGACCTCATGGCAGTCCACTTGGGTCGAGAGCAGGCATTTCACGTGGTCATGAGCATTCCGGATCAGTGGGATCGAACACATCGCGCGGCGGGAGTGATGGGAGGCCCACGAGCGGTGCTAGTGCGAACCCATCTCTCCGGAATCTCTTGTTGTAGCAAGTTTCGGCGACGAGCTCGACAGAGAATCTACGAGAGAGTATTGCAGCATCTTCATCCCAGACCCGCTTAGTGGGTCTTTTTGCTTTTGTCTGTCGTTGGAGCATAGTGATTGATAGTAGATGGGAACAGGGTTTGGCGTTTCATGACCAGCCTAAGGGCGGGTTGGCTTATTTGATACATTGAAGTGCTGCTCTAGCAGCAACACCGAGAGTCCGGCCAAAGATTTAGCACGGCGCTCACAGGATACATGTACTATGTCGGATGAAGGCTCACGGCTTCTCGCAACCGGAGACTAGGTGTTGGAAGCTTTCAAAGAGGAATAGATAAATAATACAGAATCTCCGAGTACACGAAGCGAATGGATCTAGAGACGTTATGCGCTGTAGTGACATGGGCTCAATAGAGCAAATGTTAGAACAGGATCATCAAGATTCCGAGACAGACCAAATCAGCCACGCAGGTACCCGCCGTTAAGGATCAGAGAATCTCCAGAGACTCCATTTCGATGTCGTGGTTGAAAACGCTGGTGGTCATAGTCAGATCGAACAGCGTCAGTGCCAAGGTTGTATGGGAAGTGGATCTCGCCCAAAAGGGGGCCGAGACGCAGCACCCCTGAAGGCTAAGCTTAGCAGCTGTGGCGCCGACGGTGGCGCCCCGGACTGCTCCTGCGCCACGCGTCACGACCGAATCCGATCTGTCTGACACGAAGGAGCAACAACTTGAGGCCGCGACGGAAAGGTCACACACCAGCATTGCATCTCCCATCGAGCGCGCTTCACTTTCTTGCCGAGGCTCAATTGAATTTGTCCTCACGTCGAGCGATCTGTCCCCCGCCTTCTCCCCCCCGGTATCTGCCAACCCGTCTGTCTGCGCCTCGAGACGACGCCCAGCCGGAGCTCCGAGACAGAGCCATTGCGACGTCCACGATAGCTTCACCTCCTCGATCTCGTACTCACTCACACTCAAGCAGACGCGCAGTGGCGGGACGCCCAAGACCGCGAACATGGCGCAGCTAATCTACGACCTCTTCTACTCGATCGGCAACTGCCTCAACTGCTTCCCCGGCTCGCCGACCCTCAAGATCAACCAGCGCAGCTTCAAGATCCTGCGCCTCCTGGGCGAGGTGCGCCCCTCCACTCATTTCACCCAAGCTTTGTTCAAGCTGCTAACAGCGCCCAGGGCGGCTTCTCCTACGTCTACCTCGTTGAGGACACCACCTCCCACCAGCTCTTCGCCCTCAAGAAGATCCGCTGCCCCTTCGGCGCCGAGTCCGTCCAGCAGGCCATGCGCGAGGTCGACGCATATGCCCTCTTCGCCCACGTGCCCACCATCATATCCGCCGTCGACCACTCCATAGCGACCGAGCGCGGCGCCGACGAGGCCACCAAGACCGTCTACGTCCTGCTGCCCTACTACCGGCGGGGCAACCTGCAGGACATGATCAACGCGAACCTCGTGAACCACAGCAGCTTCCCGGAGCGGAGGCTGATGATGCTCTTCCTGGGCGTGTGCAAGGCGCTGAGGATGATGCACAACTACAGGCCACCCGTGGAGAGGATGGAGATGGGGCGGGAGGAGGATCAGAACGGCGGTGGCAGCACGGGAGCGACGAGGGGGAAGCGGACCGAAGAGGAGGAGGAGGGAGAGCAGGAGAGGCCGTTGATGGAAGGTGAGAACTCAGTTGCCGGTGGTGGAAAGATAAAGTCATATTCGCACCGTGACATCAAGCCAGGTGAGCATCCCTTTTCGATATTCTCATTTATGGCTGTACTGACTTGACAAACCCAGGGAACATTATGATCGACGACTCCGGCTCAACCCCCATCCTCATGGATCTCGGATCCGTCGCCCCTTCACCCATCGCCGTAACCTCACAGTCAATGGCGCTGCAGATCCAAGACACGGCTGCCGAGCACTCAACCATGCCCTACCGCGCCCCGGAGCTCTTCGACGTGAACACGGGCGTCGTCATCGACACCAAAACCGACATCTGGTCCATGGGCTGCACGCTCTACGCCTGCTTGGTTGGGAAGTCCCCCTTCGAGATGCGCTCCGACGAGACGGGCGGAACCCTCAGCCTCTGTGTCCTGGGAGGTGATTGGAGGTTCCCCGACGAGGGACCTCAGGGCGTCAAGCGGACCAACAGCATGCGGCACCCGCAGGGACAAAGTCCCAACGGTGCGGGGACCCAGACAGTTGAGATCAGTGAGCCTATCCGGGAGGTCGTGAGGAAATGTCTCAAGGTTGAGCCGGCGGAAAGGCCTGACATTAATGAGCTGATTGAGATTGTGGAGAAGGTCATCGAGGAGCTTCCCGAGGACTCCGAGTAGGACGGTCGACAGGTGGTGATAGCTTAAGGCCAGCGAGAACAGTTGGATGGACGTCACTACGCGTTGTATGACTTGTATATCACGGGGATTGGATTCTAAGGGTGCGAGCTGATGGCTCACTCCTGTCACATATTCATTTATTGGGGGCATCGGCGTTAGGGACAGTCTGTCTTCGAATAGAAGTACCTGATGGATTGATTTAAGGAGCCACCGAACGCCAAACTACCTTTGCATGATTCATAAGATGCCAAGCATGATCCGGATAGACGATCTTGGACATGTGCATTCATCCTCCTCGCCGTCCTACAGCTCGAGCTTGAAAGTCGCCACTTCGAAAGGTCGGAGCTTGATCGGGACCTTGCCATCCTTGATTGGGATCTCGACAATCTCGTCCTCGAGGATGTTGACCTTGGTGGCACGCTTGACGTCGAACTTAGTGTGGAATGTGCCCCTGCTGTGTCCGCCCAAGGATTCGTACACGCGGAGAATGATGCTTTGACCAGCATTGACCCGCATACCAACATCGTTCCGCGTAACATCCTCATCATCGTGACCGCGCTTGATCGTGTCCAACACGAGGGACTCAGAGCTGTCCTCATTGATCAGCTTGATGGGGCAGCCAGAGAAGCTAGCAATGGTCTCCTTTGAGCCTGAGCACAGCTTCAGGGGATTGTTGAAGGCATAGGCTGCCTTGACAGTGGCGGATCCAAGAGCGTCCTTGTGCGGGAATATGGCCCATCGAATGACGTGACGTCCCATGTCGGCGTGGGCATCTGGGGCCTTGGGCGAGCGCAGCAGCGAGAGACGCATCAGCTTACCAGCAGTAGCGAAACCGTACTTGCTGTCGTTGAGGATAGAAACACCGTAGTTGTGCTCTGATAGGTCTGCAAATTTGTGGCAACAGACCTCGAACTTGGCCATATCCCAGCTGGTGTTGTAGTGCGTTGGGCGCTTGGTGATGCTGTAGGCTGTCTCGTACGAGGCCTCGGTATTGACGATATCGACCGGAAACTCGACCTTGAGGAACTTGGAGTTCTCATGCCACTCCACTTCCGCAGAACAGTCTACTTGGGACGGCTGACCCTTGAGCGAGGCCCCCAGTGTAATGTACGACTTCAGAGAGCTGTTCTCACTGATGGTTATGTCGGTGACCAGGGTGACCTTGTGTGCCTTCTTCTCGTGAATCTGAGTCTTCCCATACTTGAGCTGGCGCTTTGTGCCCAGATGGTAAACCTCCACATCCCATGCCTGCCAGTATAGGGGGATGTCATCGAAGATGACGAATTTGTTCGCCTCGCCACCCTTCTCGATAACCTCACGCTCGGCCCCACGATCGTAAAGAGAAGTGACGACTCCCTTCTCAACAACAACGCGGAGCTGATCATTCTCAAGGACAAAGACTTCTGTAGCCGTTTCGGTAACGCTAACGGCTGGCTTCTCTTCTTCAACATGGAAGGTTCGTAGTTGAAGCATCTGGCCATCTCCACAGGCAACACCGACCTGGTCATTGCAGAGCTCGACGAGCTCCTTGCGATGCCACGGCAGGGTATTGATGGCTACAGCTTCGTCCAAGGACGCAACGTGAGCGTCCGCGATGCCAAATAGCTCGTAAAGCTCCTTAAGAAGCTTGTGACCCGTCTTGAAAACACCAGCGTACAGCTGTGATTTGTTAGCATGCTGAGCCATATCTTGACAGGTCTGACTTACCTTGTCAGAGTCATCATAGCACATTTCGATGCAGCTACCAGGCAGGCAATCGTGGAACTGGCAAAGAAGAACAGACTCCCACATGGTGTCGATCTCTTCCGTAGGATACTTGTAAGACTTTGACTTGATAGAGGCGATGGTCGCAAGCTGCTCGATATCTCGTAGCATGACTTCAGATTTGCGGTTGTAATACTTGTTGTTGGCTTGGGTTGTGTACGTTCCTCTGTGCAGCTCAAAGTAGAGCTCTCCATACCATGTTGGGAATTCGCTGGCCTTGGGCGCCAGGCGATCGAAGAAGTCGTCTACAGTGTGTCCTAGCTTCACCTTGGGAATGCCTCCAACGGTGTTGCTGATACCGGCGCAGCGACGCAGCTTCTCGAGTTGCTGCCATGTGGGCCCGCCACCACCGTCTCCTTTTCCGAACAGAAGAAGCGAAGAGTCATCAACGCGCATCGTCTTGTGCTGGGTAATACTTCGCTTGACATCTCCGAAGTTCGCTTCGGCGGTGTAAGTCTCGGAAGGTGGCATGTGGCACACAACCTGGCTTCCATCGGGGCTTACCCACATGAATGTGGTGTGGGGGAAGTTGTTGATGTTGTTCCAGCTCAGCTTCTGGGTTAGGAAGCGGTCCATGCCCGCCAAACGGCAGAGTTGTGGGAGTTGACTCGAGTAACCAAAAGTGTCAGGTAGCCAGAAAGTGCGGCATCGCGACCCAAACTCGCTTTCAAAGAGCCTTTGTCCGTAGAAGAACTGGCGCACGAGAGATTCACCGCTGGGCATGTTGGTGTCGTGTTCGACCCAGCTACCGCCGATAGGGATGAACTGGCCTTCGCTTATCTTCTTCTTGACACGGTCGTACGCCGCAGGATAGTACTGCTTCAGCCACTTGAACTGCTGTGCCTGCGAAGCTGCGAATGTAGCTTCGGGATACCGGTCGAGCAGATCGCACTGATTTGACCAAGAACGCACCACCTTGCGCTTCGTCTCGGCCCACGGCCACAGCCAGCAAGTATCAATATGGCAATTTCCAATGCCGAAGACGACTGGTTCCTTTCCATTCTCGTATACGCGGTGAGAGTCGACATCCGGGCCAAGAATCTCCTGCGCCAGCTTGCGACACTCGATGATAGATTCTTGATTGTTGACTTGGAATGTATCGATAATCTTCATTGCGACAGCCAGAGCATGGTTTTCCTCTGAAGAATTGTCGGGAAGCTCACGGGCAGCGTCACCAATCTCCCACATGTCGATATAAAGCATGCGTGCTTGGTAGTTGACGGAGACAATGTCGGCCTTGCTAAGCGTGAAATACCTGTCAGGATCCGGCGGCGCAATACTAGTGCTGCCATCTGGGGCATTTCCAAACATGCCATTACACGCCATCTCGATATAAATCATGTGCTCCTTGCCATCCTTGAAAGATTGGGGGATGATCCATTCGATGCGTTCGCCTCCACCGGTCAAGCCCTGTAAGGGCTTCCCGTCTTCGGTCCACACAAGACCCTCATTGTTGGCATCCCAGTGGAGCTCAAGCAGCTCATCGTTGGCAATGTCTTTGGGAATTGTCAGGATGACCTTGAACCAGTGTGTTGACCAGGAAGGACCGAACGAGTCTCCAATTTTGGTCTCACGAAACTTCTGAGATGTGGCCTCTTCGAAAGTTGGTCTTTCTTGACCCGGTGCGTCCCAGACGTAGAGCTGAACGTTTGGTTTGCCAGAGTACCTTGAGTTGTACAAGTTGGCGAGCAGATTGACCTTCTCGTACTGCCCGGGCTTATAGAACGGTTCGATACGGCCTTTGAGAATGCTCGCCTTCGGGACACCGACGGGCTTCTCAGCAAAGATAGGGTAGGAGATGTTACTCCTCGTCTCGGCGCCTCCACCCATAGTATATGCGTCGAGATGGCCGGGAGCAGACGGTGCGGATAAGTTCAAGGTTCGGCGACGCCTTCCAGGCAGTTGTCGTGAGATGAGATGTCGTGGACAGTCGGGATCGGTGGGGAGGAGGTGATGGATGAGGCGACTGGTAGCGGGGACGCTCGATTGACTGCTGGCGTCGCTGTTGGGGGTCGTCAGCGATCAATTGAGAAGGAGAAATCCGCTCAAATCACATGGGACAACACAGAAACTCCTCAAACTGGGCTTGAGATGGAGTCAAAATAGAGGCATGTGATGAGGATGTGATGGTGGTGGTGTAACGTTAACGCGGGGAAAAGGTGGTTGGTCTGCCACTTGTACAGTGGTCGAGGTGCGTCAATCTGCCCGTGGGGAAGCCAATCGGCCCACTGCCGCCATCGCCAACAGGGGCGCGCTATCCTGCTATGCGGGGGAGATGCAGCCCGCCTTTATTCCCGCCTAGTTTGACCTCAGGTTGATATGTATGGAGTCTTGGCTTCTGGATGCCACCGTGGAGCGTCGAATGTCTGAAAGCGAAGTGCTCACCTCATTTTGCTGGTTGTGCCGTTATCCAAGATGTCTGTCTTTCAGATTCGCAGTGGCCCTGCGCATTTGGCTCTGGAGGCCGTGGCGGGAAACGCAAACCAGTATATTTTTTTTGTTTTTTGACGCGAGACACCACACAAAGTATTCGGAATCAAGTGTAGGAATCAAAGGTGAGGATAGTTGACGTAGGGATATACCGTGAGACGTTTTGTACAGGGTGGGCTGCTTGAGGGCTCGGAAGTGTCGAACAATGAGGAAGAAGAAGGATGGAGATTGGTGCTCCAAGGCCAACCAAAAGATGGCGACCTTGACATGACCAGGATTAGCACTGTCACTGAACGTATTTCTGAGATAGAAGGTGCAGTCGACACCGACGTGGTCGACGCAGGAGGAGCCGCGTGAAAAGGGGTGACTCCTTAGGACCTGGTAAACAGTGCAGACACTGCTGTCCACACAGTCCAAGCTTATCGATCAAAAATATCCCGAACCGACGCGGTGACCTCGTCAACATCTATGACCGCGTCGCCACGCTCACTTCGCTCAAAGCCCTCATGCTTCGTTCCGCCGGAGCTCAAGGGCTTCGTCATCGCGCGAAGCATGATGCGTGGGCGTTTGTAGTGCCCTGCGCGGCGCACCGTCCCCTACTCTTACCGCTCACGCAAGCGCACGCGGGCCGACCAGCTATGCAAGTCAGGGGCAAAAAGACAAAGACAACAGTCAATCTCGAAGACTTACCCCAGGGTGCACTGCCAAAGTTGGACCCTCTGCCGGAGGAGACAGCCGTCAAGGATGACCCCCCCTATCCGACAGTCGTGTTGCAGGCCAAGCGCAACATGCAAAAGTTCGACAATTGCGTCTTGTTGACGCGTGTTGGTGGTTTCTATGAACTGTATTTTGAGCACGCGGACGAATATGGACCGCTCCTGAACCTCAAGGTTGCATCCAAGAAGACGGCGGCCGGCCCAGTTCCCATGGTAAGTGTTGCATGCTATGCCCGTCTTTGTCGGGATGAGTGGCTGACTTGAAAAGGCAGGATTTCCTTTCTTTCAGCTGGACCGGTTTCTCAAAATTCTGGTTCAGGACCTAAATCGTTACGTCGCTATCGCAGAGGAATTTCCCAACGATGCTGCAGACAAGATCAAATCCGGTGGCTTGATGCACGACAGAAGAGTGGCACGCATCATCACACCTGGCACGCTGATCGATGAGAACTTCATGGACCCTTACGTCAACAACTACGTTATGGCTATTCACGTTCGATCCCGTGACTTCGATGCTGCCTCGCTGGATAAGACAGCGGCAAGCGGGACCACAGAGTCTCTCTCAGCAAAGGAGCCACTGCCTCTAGGTCTGGCGTGGCTGGATCTATCCACGGGCCACTTCTTCACGCAGTCAACAGACATTTCATCGCTGCCAGCAATCCTGTCACGCGTGAGTCCGAGAGAGATCGTTTTGGACCAAAGCTTGGAGTCCCAGAGGGACCATGGTATCTTCTCGATCCTAGCCGAGGATCGCCACCTTATCACATACGCAACCCCAGGTGGTCTCTCAGATATGTCGCTCTGGACTCCCTATCTGGAAGCCGAGGTACCATCTATTGCCAGGGAAGCGTTTGTAGAAGACGAAGTGCTTGCTGGCGATCTCGTACTGAACTACGTCAAAGACCGACTTCAGGGGTTGAGCATGAAACTGCAACCACCACTACGACACGAAAATATGGAAATAATGAGTGTCGACAAGAACAGCCTAAGAGCTCTTGAAATCAAGCAAACAATTCGAGATGGCCAATTCCGCGGGAGCCTGTTGCATGCTATCAGGCGGACAGTCACCAAGAGCGGCGCACGTTTGCTTAATGAATGGCTCAGCTCGCCATCGACATCCCTCGAAGTTATCAAGGCTCGCCAAGACCTTGTTTCCCGCTTCATAGACGCTGGAGATCTAAGGGACACTATAGTCGTCTTGTTGAGGCGATGCTACGACTCTCAAAGACTGGTCCAGAAGTTTGCACTCGGCCGCGGTGACCCAGACGATCTACTTGGCCTTGCCAGCACCATTCGAGCCACTGAAGATGTTGTGTCCCACCTCAAACGGGCTTGTACTGGGTCCGAGGACTCGGAGCATCCCGATTGCCTCGAGTCACTTACCCGTCGCATCAGTTCTGCGGAGCCCTTGAAGCTGGCAAAGCGCATCAACGATGCGATCGACGAAGAAGGCGTTGTACACCAACAAGAGGCTCAAGAAGCGACAGCTAGCGAAGTCATGGCTTTGGCTGAGAATATTGTATCCACGGAGGGGAATCAAGAAGATGCAAACAACTTGCCCAAGGCCAAGAGAAAGCGCGTTCAGTCTGTCAGAGAGGCATACGACAACGAGAATGAGTCGTGGGTAATGAAGCCTGCGGCCAGCTCAGGACTGAAGAAACTTCACGCAGAGCTAGCCTCCCTCCAGCAAGAGAGGATCGATCTAGCGGAAAGCCTTCGCGAAAGATTCCAAGCCTCCTCACTCACTCTTCGCTGGACCCCTGGTCTCGGTCACATTGCTCACATCAAGGGCAAAGATCTCAAGCATGTTAACGACATTCGTACACTGTCATCAAGTCGGAGCACGCGCTCATTCCACCTTCCCGAGTGGACATCCCTCGGCCAGCGTCTAGACCAAGTCCGCTTCCACATTCGCAGCGAGGAGACAAAGGTATTTCAGTCTCTTCGCGAACATGTGGTTCGCAATCTTGTCAAGCTTCGCCGCAACGCAGCTGTTCTTGACGAGCTCGACATTGCCACCTCCTTCGCTAAGCTGGCCGTCGAGCAGAACTTGGTGAGACCTCAGCTTAACAACTCAACATCACACAAGATCATCGGTGGCCGTCATCCTACGGTCGAGGGTGGTCTGTACGAGCAGGGCCGGAGCTTCGTGCGCAACGACTGTCTGGTGGGCACACCTTCCGCTGGGAGGCTCTGGCTCATCACAGGGCCGAATATGGCTGGCAAAAGTACATATCTTCGACAAAACGCTCTCATCACAATCCTTGCGCAAATAGGTTGCTATGTTCCGGCTTCGTTTGCAGAGATAGGCATCGTGGATGCGATATTTAGTCGCGTAGGATCAGCAGACAACCTCTACCGCGACCAGAGCACCTTCATGGTGGAGATGTTGGAAACGGCCCAGATCTTGAAGCAGGCCACACCACGCTCCTTCGTCATTATGGACGAGATTGGCCGCGGGACAACACCCGAGGACGGCACCGCGGTGTCATATGCCTGCCTCCAGCACCTGGTCACCGTGAACCAATGCCGGACATTGTTCGCAACGCACTTCCACGCAGTTGCCGATCTTGCTGCCGCCGAAGGCTTCGGGGAATCTGACAGCGGTTCTGTGCATACATACTGCACTGACGTGGAGGAGGACGGCCAGGGAGGGTTCGTCTACGTGCACAAGCTACGAAAGGGCGTCAACAGGCAAAGTCATGCGCTTAAGGTGGCGCGGCTGGCCGGTATGCCGGAGGCTGCCATTGGGACTGCACGTCGCTTACTAGAACACGAGGGCAACATGTTGGAACAGTCGTTGAAAAAACAAGCAGCCGCATCTGGGTAAGACGGAACAGGAGATAGTCGTTGTTTGAAGCATGTGCCTGTGGACTTTTGGATGTTAGCTTTGATACCCTTGTAACGATGCGTGCAACAAAATTTTGATTCATGAATTGGAGTCATACAATAGTGATGTATAGTGTCATCAGGAGATATCAGGGTTAAAAAGCTCTTGATACGTTTTCATAATCATCCAACGAGGGGGAAAATTGAGAAATGGACTAACCTTTCCAGGAATGGAAGACGTGCCGCGAACACATGTCACTGAGTAGCACCTTGACGGGGTCTTCGCTCTCTAGCGTTTCACCACCGTACTGAATCATACGTTTCGAAGATCATGTCTCATTTCGCATCGCAGTGGGCCCTTTCGAGCTGTCCACAGTCTATGTAGTCGTTTGATGTTAAACCCCATAAGTCGCGATTCGAAATCAAGACCATAACTCCGATCCGTCATCGAGAGCGGACATCTTCGTTTAGTCGCTGGGAAAATTGTTAGCAGAAGATCGGAGAATTCACTAAGAAAAACGTACAAGAGACCACCGAAGCCCTCGTCGTCGGATTCCTCCTCCTCTTCAGCCTCCTTGGCGGCGGGAGCAGCCTCGGCGGCACCACCAGCGGCAGCAGCCGGCGCAGCGGCGGCGTAAGCGTCAGGGTTGGCGATGCGGTCCTTGAGCTCCTCAATCTCGGGCCAAGAGAAGTCGGTCTCGATGGCGACAGCGAGAACCTTCTTGTAGCCGTTGACAACGGAGTGGATGACCGAGGGGACGGTGGGGAAGTTGAGCGCCAGGGAGATGGTGGCAATCGTGGTGATGGCCTTGGACAAGGTGCTCAGGAGCTCGTCCTCGGTGATGTCGAGGACGGAGGCGGGGAAGGTCTGACCCTCGTCGTAGACCTGAGCGATACCCATACCGTAGGTGAAGGGGGAGATGTTGAGCATGTTCAACAGGGTGGCCTCGGAAGGACCGACCTTGGTACCAGCCTCAACGAGCTTCAGGTCCGTGGTGATTTCAATGGTACCACGAGCAATCTTGGTGGGGACACCGAGAGCCTGGAAGAAAGAGGTCTTGCCAGGCTCCATACCGGTGTTGCCAGCGGGAACCCAGACATCGGCGGGAGCGAAGGCACCAGCACGGGCAGGGGCGGCGACGCGGTTGGCGAGAATCTTGTCACGGGTGTCCTTGAGGTCGGAGTTGGTGAAGACGAAACCGATGTTGCCACGGACGTGAGGGAGGAAACGCTCGTACTCGGGGTGGTCGGCCTGGAAGGTCTTGAGGGCACGACGAACCTGTTCTCGTTAGTCTCTATTGTCCATGGATTGAGCTCTTTTTGAAACGCACCATGGTGTTCTTGCCCATCAAGACGACCGCCTGGTTGCGGAGCGAGTGACGGATCTCGTGCATCTGCTGCGAGGAGACATTGTCAATCTCGACGATGAAGACCGACTTGTACTCCTCGAGCAGAGCTCGGAGCTTCTCGAAATAGCTGGACTTGTCCTTGCCCCCCATTGCTTCTTTTTGTATGAAGGTAGGTTGTTTAAGGGCGAGGTGTCGGGTATATGGGTTGGTTGTAGTGGTTGGAAATGCGGTTGGCGATTGCTCGTGATAATTTTGCGGCCGACCAGGAAAGTGTGCTGCTCCAATTCCGCTTTAGGGCTTGCGGCGCGCTAGTCCGAATAGGTCAAAGTGTAGTGGAGAAGGCGCCGAGACTCTAAGGTACGTACCTCGGGCGACCCGCATCGCGACTAAGATTCAATGTCCAGTCTTTTTCAGCAGATCCTGGCGGCTTATTAGAACGGCTCAAGCGCCTTTGTCATGCAGGACTTGGAAATCAGATAGTCTCATAGAGTGCTCTCTGTGTCTTCATTCCAAGCCACCATGAAGATCCCCTACAACCAGGTCCACATCAATGGCACTGTCCTGTTCGCCGCTCGTTCTGGCCGAATTCATTCCTTCAGCCTCCCTGATGGCAAACTCGTTGCGGCCTGGCACCATCCTGATGTCGAGAAGGTCTCAAAAGCTGTAGAGAGCAACAGGGCAGCAGAAACGCCGAGCCTCGCCATAGAAGCCTCTACCGAGGTCAGCATGCCGCAGACGTCACAGGAGGATGACGATGAGCCGCCGGCAAAGCGACAGAAGACTGCTGTGCAAGAAGATGTAAGCACCTCCAAACCAGCAGAGGAGGCTTCTACGAAAAAGGGTGGGAAGAAGGCAAAGGACCGAAAGAAGGACAAGCCACGTGTATCTCGCGTGCCCGACCGACCAATTGTCACACATCTCACTAGCACACCTGATGGGAAGCATGTGCTTGCTGTAACGGGCCATGATAAGACGATCTGGGTTTTTGAACATGACGGGAAGGGTAACCTGACACCAATCAGCCAAAGGTAGGGTGTTCTGAGCACAGTACCTGACGCCCTTATTAACAGCCAATGTAGGGCGATGCCCAAGCGACCAAGCGCCATTGAGATCTCCTCAGACTCTCAGATTATCTGCGGCGACAAGTTTGGTGACGTTTACTCCCTACCGCTCATTCAAGACGCTTCTTGGGTAGCGCAGAAGCCTGCACCTAAGGCTCGCAACAAGCCCGCAGCGAACGAGTTGACGGTGCACTCGCAGCGTAACCTCGAAGCCCTGAGGGACCAGCAGAAGCAGATCGAGAAAGATCTCCAGGCAAAGGCCGAAGAGAAAGAGGATGGTGTCAACTTCGAGATGCATCTTCTCCTGGGCCACGTCTCCATGTTGACTGCCCTGACCCTTGGCGAGGAAGACGGCCTAAAGTACATCATCTCAGGGGACCGAGATGAGCATGTCAGGGTCTCTCGCTATATACCCCAGGCACACGTGATTGAGAACTTCTGCTTTGGGCATGAGCACTTCATCGGCGCGCTTCACACCCCGCCCACGAGACCAGAGATCCTTGTCTCGGGTGGTGGCGACAACGAGCTCTTTGTTTGGAAATGGCTTGGCGGCGAGAAGCTCTCTACAACGAGTGTCCTTACCCTGGCCCAACAGATCAATCCAGAACTGAAGAAGGTCGCCGTTACCAATTTGTACTCCCTCGAGTATGGGACTGAATCCGGCAAACTGACATATATCCTAGCTATCTGCGAAGGGTAAGCCCTGTCATACCCTCATCAACATAACATATTGACAAAAGCGCAGGATCAAAGCCATCTTCTCATGGCAGTTAAATGGTGAAAATATACTTAATCACCCAGGCGTCACGCAGCTTCCTGGCAATCCCCAATCCCTCGCCGTCGAGCAATGCGAGGATATAACCCCCAAGATCGTCGTGGCCTTGGACCCCGGAAGCGAGGTTCCTGCAAAGAGTGTACAAGTCTTTTCTCTGACGCTTAACGAGGGTCGTCTGTCCGTCGATTCTATCGCTCACGTCGAGGAGGAAGCCGTCGACACTCCTGATCTGGAGATGAATCCGGAGGAGGTCGGGAATTTGCTCTATAATATCGAACATCTGCGGAAGCAGAAGGAGATCGAAGGCGAAGGACTCGATGAAGGAGGGGAGGAGGAGCTGTCGGAACCGCAAGCTGTTGAATAGTGTTGAGTATAGTCTAGATAGTGGTGAGTGGCAGAAGGGAAGGCTATTG
Organism: Sordariomycetes sp. S80-01Y; assembly: GCA_037042185.1. Lineage (NCBI taxonomy): Eukaryota > Fungi > Ascomycota > Sordariomycetes > Sordariomycetes sp. S80-01Y. The sequence continues at coordinate 1,920,473 of JAXQJY010000032.1, forward strand.
GCGAGGCACCGGTACAGTAACAGGAGTGAGGCAGTGTTACTAGGTAGATACTAGTAGTAGTAGCATTGGCAGCAGCAGTGGCAGCAGCAGTACCTGGCCAGTCATAGTACCAGACAGTGGACAGCCCAAGTGAAGCGAGCAACAGTGTGCAGTGCATTGCCCACTGCCACTGCCCCGCGGGTTGCCCCTTAAAAGGACAAGTTTTTCAACTCGCTGCTCCTTGAGTGATCATTCCCTCTGTCATCAACACAACCTCCAGCCTTATCACTGGGACCTGGGTGTTGCAAACCATCAGTTCACATCCCGACCTTTGAGACGCGTTTCCTTTCACTCGTCTAGAGTACAAGGCCAAGGTTGATCTTTGAACAGAAAGGCCTAATCATCGCACGCGTTGTTCCGTTCGCCCCTTTATTTTCCTACCCTCACCCCAACGAACTTCACAGCTTTAACTTGCTTCGAAGCTCATCCCCTTGTTCACCACCTGCTCACTCGACACGGTCTTTGACACGCACTCTTTGGTGCACCTGGAACGATCACTTCTGAGCCTCTACCTGTTTCAGAGACCTCACAGAACCATCGCCCGTTACACCCAAACATCCTAGGCTGTATGGGCGAGCACCGTCAACGCATCAACGAACACAAAGTTCTTTACCCCCACTAAGTGATTAGCTCCACGATCATCATGTCGTCGTATGTATTCTCACTCCTCATTCGAGCCCGCGTCCCGTAAGGGGGATCAGTTCGAAAGACTGTTTCACAATAGTTCCCGAACATAAATACAGCCTTGCGAAACCCAGGTACTGATTGTATCCAGCTCGCCCGCCTTTCCGGAGTTCGAAACCCTAAAGAGGGTCCCTCGGGCAACCTTCGAAGGTCTGCGTCGACTATACGACAGCCTCCAAAACACTTTGACCCAAGAGGAGAAGGAGGTCTTTGTCGCCATCGTCCCCCGCTGCCACTTGTCCGGCACAACCACGAAGCTTTCCAGTATCTCTCCAGGGAGGTACCTCAACAGTGGCTCCGAGACGGTGACGCGTTCGCACATTTACGTGCTAACACACATTTTCGGGTACACGGCAGTGGTCGAGAACAAGAAATTCTGGCCTGAATTCGTCCAGAGGTTTCCCGAGGACGCCGCAAGATTCATAGCCTCAGCCAACAGCGAAGGGACTCGGCGTCCACGTGCACAAATCGCAACATTTGCGGAAGAAGAGGACGGCGAAACATCCAGCACCCAGAGAAAGCGCACGAGATCGAGCACTGCCAAAGACGAAGACCAGGATGACTCCGCTGACAAAGCCATGACACGGACTGCTCCCACCGCCCGTGGCGTTTGGACTGGCTTTGCCCGTGCTCAGGGCCAACAGGATAGCGCTTCGGAAAGCGAAGAGCCCCGCGATCCATGCCTCAAGGCTGCTTTTGAGCGCAACACGAGGCTGGAGAGTGAGAACACTGAGCTCAAGGCAAAGTTGCGAAGGCTCGAAGCGGAGATTGAGGAACTCAAGGACAGCAAGTCAGGTCCAGGTCAAGAGGAACCTGAGGAATATGAGTTCTTTTGAGATCAAGACCCTGTCGTTTGGGCATGGTGAAGGAGTAGCTGTGGCATTGTACATAACAAGGGGAACAACGGAACGGAATCTTGCTGCCGTCAAGGTTCTAGATGGAAGCTAATTCGGCTCTTCCATGTATCTGGCAACTGAATTAAGGTGCATAAGAGCCAGTAATCGACGTCGTGGAGGATACAGCGAAACTGACTAGGAAGAGCGTCTTGTGACTTGAAGAGACTCATCTGAAGCCACGCTCGGAAGGAACAAGGACCTAATGAAGGCACTACTAATACAATCCTTGTTCAACATATATTTTCTTGCTAATTTGAATGATGCGTTTGTTTCGATGGATCGTAGTGGAAGGTCACCATTCTTCGACTGAAACGGAAGTTACCTTGGCCTCGACAATCCGTAAACGTTCAGATGGAAAATGCAGCTGGGAAAGAAACCACCCAGAAGAACCAAATTTGTGTTGCTCTCTCCATGGGAAAAGACCATTAGTCTTCAGTTTCGAATACTTTGCGGGCCTCTTTAACTGAACATACACGGAAGTTTCCCATAGGAACAGTGTTATAAGTGAGCTGTCGCATCTATGTTGTCTCGCGCACGTCAGGCATCATCGAGCAGCGTTTCGCGAACATCACTGACGTTCCATTTATACGTCCGAGCTTCCCTAATTTGGCAGTTCGTGTCGACCAGAGTGCACCCGCCACTCCAATCACTACAGTGAAGAATCCTCAAGGTGGTTTCGTGGAACGAAGCACAGGACGGGTAGCAGGCTCAGCTCGACGTGAGGCACAAGTGGTAAAGTATTAGGCGCTACATGGTTTTGTTCAGTTTATTTGACTGCCTTGAGGCCAATTAGGAAGATGTAAGGTAGTCAGTGACAGCTTTTCGAGTACCCTGAGGTACACGCCAGCTGCCTCTGATCAACAAGCTCGAAGCACGGGGTCTAGTAGCGATGAGACGTTAGGGGCGACCATATTGTGACACTTGTGATGTAAGCAAGAACATCAGACGTCCATAGACTTTTTAAGAATATTGTCTGTTCTATTAAGGTCCAACATTCAGCTTCAATCATTGTCTGGGGCTGGTCGCTGAACCAAGAATGAAGCTCACGGGGTGGATGTTTACTTCGGGAGCAATGACTGACTCACAAACAGCAGCGACTCCTGGTCCCACCGCCTTGTCTGAATTCCTCCCCTTTTCACTTAGAATAGTGCGATGGTCTCGCGGCCTTGACAAAGCGAAGATGAGGAGACGTGGTGCCCGCGGGCAGCTTTGGGGATTTTGCGGGCCACTCCACCCTTTCACAGGTCATGTTCAGAACAAAGACAGCCATTTCTGAGGGTAGCTTTTAAGTATTAGCTCGCTCACCTGATCTGCCGCAAAAGCACGACGAGCAAGTAGTTTGCTTGATGTACGAACGTGGATGAGACAGGTCGATCTCAAATCTGCATGGGTAAACTCAAATTCATTGAATCATCGTCTATGTCCTCTAACGCCGACCCTGCAAATCCGCCATGCTCGGCTATCTTCTTCTGCTACATCTCCACTGCCCTGAACACCTCGCCGTCCCCTTTTCATTATGCGCATGCTTCAACCGCGTTTCAAATCCGAATGTAAAATGTGACGCAGCCTGAGTTGGTATCAATACAGCGAAGGGAGTCGCAGGTCTCGGAAACAGCGGGTTGCCTCGACCCATTGGGTCAGCAAGAAGGCAACTAATTCTGTGAAGCAAGTCCAGGATTTGCGAAGCCAAGGCATGGGTCACGCCCCTAGCCGTTCAATTCGCCCATCCTTTACTGCGAGGCGCACTGCACGCGCTCAGCGCCGGGGTGGCCGTCTTCATCGTCGTCATCCATGACGCCGCCGTTGTTGAAGACGCGGTTCTGCGATGTGCTGTCCATGTCCTCGAGATCGGCAGGCTCAGTCATAGCGTCTTGCGGGGGCACACTCTGGACTGCAGGACCAGGCAAGATCTTGCGCAGCGACTCGAAGGCGGCGGCGTCATCGGTCCAGTTCTTCTCGGGGAACTTGACATTGAATCGAATGTACATGTTACCGTGGTCGTGGTGGCGAGGGGAAGGCATTCCCTGGCCGCGGATCATCTTGACGGAGTCTGCAAACGTTAGTCAGTGTTAAACATCACTCAACAAAGAACGTACCTTGTGCGATGGCCTCGCCAGGCATGATCTCGATAGCTAACCAGCGGTCGTCGAGGTGTTCCACATAGATGGTACCACCAGCGAGTGCGGTCACCAGCTCGATATCGCAGTTGTAGAGTAGATCGTCCTCCTTGCGAGTGAAGCGAGCATGGGGCTTCTCCTCGATTTCGAACACGACATCGCCAGCCTGGATTCCAGGAGCTTGGTCACCCTCTCCCTTGAACTCAACGCGGGTTCCGCTGCGGACACCCTTGTCGACATGGACGTGAAGAACCTTCCTGTCAACCACGGTCTTCTTGCCGTTACACTGCTTGCAACGGTCCTTGTCCTTGATAGTCTCGCCCTCTCCACTGCAGTCAGGGCAGACAGTCTGGAAGCGCTGGATCATGGGACCCATCTGGCGCATCATAGTCTTCATACCTTGACCGTCACAGCCAGCGCACTTCTTCACAGCACCCTCCTTGCCGCCAATGCCATTGCACTTGGGGCAGATAATCGACCGCTGAAGAGCCAGCTTAGAGACCTTTCCGCGGTAGATGTCCTCGAGCGCGACCTTGTGGGTGTGATGAATCGTGCGAGCCTTGGGGGGACCGCGTGAAGCGCCGCCGCCCATGCCGCCAAACATACCGCCCATGCCACCGAAACCGCCACCACCGCCGAAGAACTGGGCAAACAGATCCTCAGCGGCCATGCCGCCACCGCCGGCGCCGCCTTCGAGACCAGCCTCGCCATACTGGTCGTATACGGATCGCTTCTGGGAATCGGACAGGATTTCGTAGGCGTGCGACACCTCCTTGAACTTGTCTTCGGCTTCGGGGTTGTGGGCGTTCTTGTCTGCGCAAATGAGTTAGATGTGCGGTCATGGAAGGGAGCCGAGATACATACCAGGATGGTACTTGAGCGCGTTGACCTTGTAGGCCTTCTTTAACTCGGCATCGGTAGCCGTGGGTGCAACCTGAGAGAAATTAGACGGGTATGCGGGGAGGTGGTAACTCTGGACGTACACCCAAGGTGTCGTAGTACTTTGTCTCTTTGACCATGATTGCGAACGGCCTCGGGGCTCAGAATCACGAATGGGATGAGGGGCAAGGCTTTCGCCGGAGGACAAGGCTAGAGTAAACAAGGGACTCCTGGAGGAACAATCAGCATCGGCGAGTGTGAAACTTGACGGGTAGAGTTGCGCACCTTGACACCTGAAGCGCGAGTAGAGGATAAATCTGCCCTCGGAGCGCGGGTTGTCTATCGGGACTTATCGAAGCTGACGACAGCGGGGCTGGAGAGAAATTTCGAGAATGGTAGTCCTAGACGGAGGAGGTCGGGTAGGCCTAGTTGATTGCGGCTTGAACTTGGGTTCTGCAAACACAGTCAAGATGTCAAGTCGAGGTGTTCAACTCTTGCAAGAGGGGGGAAGAATGGTGAAGGGGAGATGTTCTCTGGTTGAGGGTTTACGAGGTGAGAAAAGTCCCAGAGACAGATCCGCGAGAGATGTTTTGTCATTCAGCGATTCTAGTGCCAGTGGTTGCTGCTGGTCGCCCCGACTCAAGCACTGGCGCCACACCCGGCGGTCTTCGACTCGGATTCCATCCATTTCCATGAGGCGCTGCTAATGCACGACCTGCGGAGCCATTGATAAGCGGGCGTTGGTGGGGCTTATCGGGCTCCCGCCTGGTTGCGCCTTAACACTTTAGCGTGCCTCGACTTCAGAATCTTTTTTTGGACCCATTTCTGTTGTGTCCAGGGGACTCGGGATTAGACGTCATGTCGTGTTTTCGAGGGGCAGCCGATTCAGGACATGATGATTTCTTAGTAAATAATTGTAGGGTAGAGGAATGCAGGGCCATGCCGACATGGTGGATTTCGGAGTTACCTACGAGACGAGTGCTACCTCAGGCGTCCTGACATTGACGGTGTACAGAACGAAATACCATGGCGCATATCGTCATACCACAGCGTACGGTGATATCCTCAGTCTGACAGGCAGCGCATTCTGGACGCCTCAGTCAGTGCAAACGTGACCTTCGTCCAAGGACGCGTCGAATCCATCTCAACTCGACCCATGTTTCATCAGCACCCTCCATCGCCGTCATGAAGTCGGATCACCCTGTGACAGTGACTAGCATCAAGTAGGAGTTGCCATCGGACTTAGCCAAACCCCGACGACGCAGTCACCCCAGACCTTCTTAATTGCAATTTATACGCAGGTCTCTGCCTCAAAAGCCAACTACCGTCACCGCGCGCGCTGAATGTTGATCTAGGTGTCATGGACGGTCAATTCTTAGCCTTCTCTGCTGCTTCTGAGCAGTCCTCTAGAGCCACCTCGGCGTCAGGTGCTACTACTAGTACTAGTAGCTACGCGCCCAACAAGGTGGCAAAGAAATCGGTTCGACGAGATCCTGAGGCTCGTCGCGAGCAGAACCGTCAAGCTAGTCGTGCCTACAGTCAGATGACCCCTCATAGACATCCACTTCCGACGCGCTGACACCGCGTCCCAGGGGCAAAGCGCAAGCAAAAGCTCGCTCTCCTGGACCAGCTCGTTGCACAGGAAGACCATTCTCCGGCTTCACCAGGTTCAAGTTCAAATGACTTACGAAATTCGTCATCGCAAGAGCTTGACCGGTCAGCTGGGGCTTTTGAAAGAGCAGTCTTCCAAGCCTCCACAGCCATAAACAACCATATGCTTACAAGCAATCTCACGGACCATGGCTTCGACAACTGGTCAAGCACTATTCCTTCATCTCGGCCACGGCATGCCTCTTCGCAAAATCGCCGAGGAGAGATATGGGATCATCCTGACGACCGTAGCCACCTGAGCCCGGCAGACCTCGAGCTCCCGACTATATTGATAGGGGAACCATCGCCGTCGGTACCAACATCAGGCGCCAATGTATCATCGACGTCAACTGATACACCCTCATCCTTCGCCTCAACTTCCCCTCCAAGCAAAGCCTACCCTCCGGATGCCGAGTTGCTGAAGGTACTAGATCATGTCAACAACCTCAGCCCCTCGCAAAAGCGCCTTCTACTTGCGCACTTGTATCACTCGACTGGCAGTGTTCCTCGTGAGCCTTCTCGAACGTTTACACCCACTGCTATTCCCGGCACAAATTGGGTCTCTTATCACCCACGCTCTGGCCATCCCCTTTCGCGTCTGCAAGATGAGGCCCGGCGCTTCGCGGCCTTCATCGACACGCACATTCACGCGAGCCTCTCACCGGCCAACCTCAGCAAGTTGTATGTCATGGAGGTCGGCTTCTATGGTGCCGTGTTCGCCAACTGTTACGCACTGGGGATGTCGGATCTGGAGGGCATGATGACGGAAGATGGTGTTAGTCCGTTTAGCCTGGGTCCTGACACAGGCTACCATCCTAGTCAATTGCCAGTCGTACGGCCGAGATTCGCAGCGGTGACGCCGGATTTGAGGCCTATTGACCTGCAGCTCACCGTTGGACATCATCCCTATTTGGTACACCATTCCCTTGGCTGCTCTTGATCCACTCGGCCTAACTCTATCTAGGACATCATACCCTTCAAGATCTTCCGCGAAAACGCGCTCAAAGCTCTGCAGCAGGAGGACGGCAGCCTGGACGAGGATCAACTCTGTACTGACCTCGGTGCCGGCGGGCTCGTGTGCTGGGGCAGTCAACAAAGCAGCTTAGGCATGGAGGCCGGCGTGCCCTGGGACGTTCGGGCCTGGGAACCACAGACATGGTTTCTCCAGAAATATTGGTATCTATGCGGCGGGTGGGAAGACGAAATGTGGAAGTCTTGTCGATGGTGGCACGACACAAGGGGACAGGGGCTGGACGTGTCTGAGACCACGCTTCGAGGTTAGGAACACGTAGGCACGCATATGGGGATTATGGACTTTTGTTATTACAGGGAGCTGCCTAATGGTGCTATGCCCACGCAGAGGACGAAAATGTAACACGAAAGGGGGACTGGTATCGTAATGCCCTGCCAAACGATGCTAGAAGAAGAGTAAAACAGAATTCATATCCATAGGCGGGGATCGTAACGCCTTGTACACCAAACTTAGTCTCGTGCATTGCAGGGCCTGATACTGTCCCTGAATGAAAGTATGCGTAACGACGTCAATGGGGTCTCAAGAAACGTAAGGCTTAGAAAGCATCCTCAAAGGGGCAATCCACGCTGTCGTGGCCGTCTCGTTCGCAGACCGCGCACCACTTTTCGGGGTCCATGATGCCACTCTCTTTGCCTGCGACAGGCCCCGAGTCCATGGGGTTGGGCATGATCTTGACGGTCGGGGTAGCCAAGGGGCTCTTAGATCTGGCAGGAGAAAGAGGAGCAGGTCGGGCGTCATCGTCGTGAGGTCGCAAATTGTTGTTGCTGGTGCTGGGCTTGGGAGTCTCGTCGTGGTTCTTTGCACCATCGGGTCCGAACATATTGGTGCAGGTCAAGATGTCGTGGCCGCTGGTCTCACAGATTTCACACCAGAGAGTGCTATTCTCGGTAGCGCTGGAGTGGGCATCGCTCTCCGCCATCGTGTCCAGGACGGCGCCGTTCTTGTGGCTGTGAGGTGCCTCAGGTGAACGAGTGTCTTGAGCACGTGTCAAGACGACCGTGTCTCTAGAATCTCTAAGCGAAGAGCGGTTGTTGCCGCCGCCGGCGCCGCCGCCCCGAAGACCCTCAAGCTCCTTCTCCAGCTCCTCCTCTCGGGTGGTCTTGTGCTCGAGGATGGACTGCAGCTCGTTGACCTGCCTCTCGAGATTATCGCGGGCAATTTTGTGCTCGATGACATCCCCAGGTATGAGTGAACCCCGCTTGGGCCGCTCGTCGTCCCGGCTCAAAGAGTGGATGATGGCTTTGAGACCCCTGATCTCGTCCTCCTTTGCTTCGAGTTCCTTAGATGGGCTCCTTTCGCCAACCCCAGGGCTCCCGCCGCTTCCAGCCTTCTCGCGTTCCCGCCGGAGCTCAGTTCTCGTACGCTCAACTTCGCCTCGCAGAAATTCAACTTCCCCACGAGCCTCAGCTTCTCCCCTCCGAGCATCCTCCAGGCCTTCTTCGAGCTCTTGGACAAGCTCTTCGAGCTGCTTCAACTGCGTGGCCACGGAGTCAACGTCGAGATTCCTTGACTCCAGCTCGCGCACATCGCCCATGAGCTCCTCGATCCGCTTCTCATAGACCCTCTCAGTCTCTGTACTAGCCATTTCGAGTGCATCGATGGTGCTACGGAAGTCGGCGCGGTGAGCGTCAAATTCCGCCGTAAGCATGGCAATCTTTTCGTTTTTCTCCCGCAGCAGATTTCTCAACTGGCCTGTGTCCTTATCCGCAAATTCACTGTGGGCGGCCTTGAGATCTCCAGCATTCTCCATAAGAGACTGGAGCTCGGTAAGACTGCTTTCCATCTCTGAAAGTGTAGCGGATTGGTCCCTGAGCTGACGCTCGCGGTCCTCGAGCTGAGCGCGCAGATTCTCAATTTCTTCGTCATTACGACCGTTGAGCCGCGAGGGCGAGCGAGCTCCCATGCGCGATGACGGGCGGTTTGTCTTCCCAAGAGATGCGACAGACCCTATACTGCCGTTTGTAGTCTTGGATTTTGGCAGGCCCATGGGAGCAGGCTCATCATCGAAAGAGCCTAGCGCCGACGCACTACGAGGGGGCATGCTAGGCTTGCGTTCCAACGCCCTCTTGCTTGGATCGCCAGCCGTACCGCGCACGCTTTGCGCGAAGCGGTTGGTGGGGCTGCCATAGCGCGAGGGCGTTTTGGGATTGCCAATCGACGGTCGAGGGCCAGGTGTTCTTTGCGCAAGTCGCTGGGGCGAGTCGGGGCGAGGCAACGAGGTTCGAGGGCCGTTGTTCCGTTTGCCTGCTGGACTAGGAGCTCTAGCGCCCGGTCCAATAGACTGGCTGAACTTGGGGAGACCAGGCGTCGGGGGAGTGAAGTTTGTAGAATTCTGCGAGCCGCTTTTGAGGCCAGAGCTAGGCGTCATCGGGTAGGATGAGCCAGAATCGCGCTTCATGGCTTTCGCAATGGGAATGAAGAGGCCAGCACCGGGGACATCCGTGGTAAAGTAAGAGACGCTGCAAAAGTATTAATACGGCGCAGAAAAAAAGAGCGCAACAAGTCTGGCTTACCCATCGACGTCGCCATTGTTCTTCCCCTTCGCAGCAAATTCAGGGTTGAGCTCGACACCGACAAATGTGCCCTTCTTCCCCTGCACGGATCCAACGAAGCGCGCGACGCCGTATAAGTTGCCCGGCACTTCCACCACGTCGCCAACATCAACATCGTCACCGGCCGCCGATCTCCCAGGTGTCAGGGGAGCCATATTCAGTCGCGAGCTGGATCGTTCGGTCAAGACTGAGAAGTGATGTCCGGACTCGGTGACATCGGGGATGCTGGCCAAGGAGCTCTGATGTGGTGTCAGGGCAGCCAGGGATGATTTGCGCGACAGGGGCACAGCGGGGGCAAGACGCGACTGCGAAGCGTAGGCGGAGTTTAAGTTGGGCGTGGACGCTGTGTAAGATGGCCGTCGCAGCGAGCGCGGCGCGTCGGGCGTCTTGGGAATTGGGGGGATAGGAGGTCGCGGAAATGTCGTCGAGGAAGACGTGGCGGACGTTGTTGTCAGGGACGCCATCTTGCTGGGCACCAGTGAGCGGGTCGACCCCTAAACCCGACAATTTTTGGTGGCGGCGGCTCGTGCTTCTCCCAGTCTGAGGGACCCGTCCGTACCTGACGGGACGGTGCGATGGCTCCGTGGACCACCCTGTCTGATTAGTTTGTTTACCACCGTAGGCCAAGGCCGGCTGATTACAGGATACCCCACGCGACTGTCTCCCACCAACGAGGTTGCAAAATTTCACCAAGATAGGGGAAAGGCTCTTCTGACCTCCGTCTCTTCAATATGAATAGGCTAGTTCTCTAGCGGTTCGACGGTGGTGCTGAATCGTGGTGGTCTTCGTTCCGTCGTTGCGTTGCGTTCGAGGAGCTCGCCAGCCGGGATGTAAAGAGCGGATAGCGAAGGTACCCCTGTACATGTGTACTCCGAACGGGGTCTCGAAGACACAGCTGTTGTGGTGATGATGGATTGCCTCCGCGAATGTGGGTGTCACTGTTTGCTGGGAATTTCCACGAGGAGAGACTGGGCAGGCGAGAAGGGGACGAGAGGAGAGACGCGTCGGTGTTTTTCTAATGCTGCGGTCATGGTGCAGCTCCTCCCCTTGAACAGCTCACCTCACCCGACCTCACGCAGGTACTGTACCACCACTGCCACTGTAGTGGCACTGGCGCCCGTGGACCGCCCACTGTGCTGCTGCAGACGCCGCTAGAGCCCCCCCGACAAGGACCGTCACCGCCTCTTGAGCTCCTCCTCGCCCTGCGCCAGCTGCAGCTTCTCCCTTAAATCGACCACTGAACGACGTAGATTGACTGCTCGCACACGCGATGGACCTGCAACTCTGGCCACTGATTTTATTTCGGATGCATCCCTCATCTCGTCCTGCTGCAGATCCACCATCGACAAAGCTCCCATAGAGCTTGTCTTCCGTCCCCTTGTTCCTCACCAACAAGCATAGACAAAGTGCTGTGAGCTTGAGCTGTCTAAAGAAGCGAAGTGATGAGTGAGGTACTTGTTCTTATTACCGAGGTGGCTCTGGGCTGATATTGTCCAACACCTAAGTTGCTGGCCAGCAGCTGCTCCTCTATCTGTTCTTGGCCCTCTTCCTGGCCTTCTTCTCCCTTTCGTACTCGTTCGCCTCCCTTCCCTCCTCGTTCTGAATCTCCGCCACAATCCTGTTCATCTTCTTCTCGTGTGCCGCGTCCTTGGCTCTCTTGATCCTCAGGTTTTCTCTTGCCATGAAGTTGGCGTCCTTGCGGAGCTCCCTCATCGCGCCCTTCCGCTCTTTCTTGTGCTCCTTCTTGAGCTTGGCCAGCTCGGCTCTCTCGCGGTCCGGATCGTAATGCTTGTCTGGGTCGAAGTTCTCCTCGAACTTGGGAATGAACCGCTTGATAGCGAGAGGACGGTGGTGGTGCAGTTCCAGAGTTTTGCGACCGATTGAGGCAAGGCGCTGCGTACGCTCGAGCTTAGCTTGCAGTTTATCGAGGCGATCAGCCATCGTCGAATGCATGTGCCTTCGGCATTTGTTCTTTGCAAGATGCTCAACAACAGCCAGCATCTGGTCAGCCACCTCCACGAATGAAGTCTTGTTCGACCAGATGTCGACAGCCGCATCGCAGACCTGAAGCAACGTGTCTAACAAGGCCACCTTCAACTCGCTTGCCTCTTTTGCCCCAAGCTCACGGTCGACGCAGTCAGAGAAGCCCAGCTTTCGTGGCCTGATTGTTTCCGCGTCTTGGATCCGCAGTGAGGACTCCGATTCATGGACAGGCACACGGATCCGCTCAAGTTCAGTGAATTTCGCCGGTGATAGAGCCAGGGCAGTGTGCAGTGCGAAATTCACCACCTCTGGGATGTACCTCTTGGAAGTTTGCTGGTACTGAAGTGCCAGAATTGAGAGATACACGCCAACGGAGTGATCTGCAAGTGTCCTGGGGATTTTGGTTCCCAAATATCGATTGGCTGTCAACGTTGCTGGTGTCACTGTCTGGTGGAAGTGATCAGAAGTTGGGAAGACGGTTCCAACGATTGTGAGCATCATCAGATCACCTGCCTCCAGCCCCAGGCGCCTCTCACTGCCAATCTCCTGCATTCGCTGACGGCATGCCCTCGAGACCTCGTGTGGAAACATCTTGGCCATAGAGTGGATGTGGCGAATGATGCTGTCGAGCACCTCGAAAGGTGGCCAGGTGTCTGCATCATACTGGGTCGAGCCAAATGGTGATGAGACGAAGGCGACTAGTGCCATGGCGAAATTGCCCAAGCGTTCCTTGTTATGGCTATCGAGCCTCGGGTGATAGAGTGTTCGGATGCGCACGATGATGGTGGGCAGCTTGTCGAGCGGATGCTGCCTGGCGATATCTGAGAACTGCTCCAGCGTTTGTGGACAGGGGAACGTGAAGGGCAGGCCGTCTTCATCACCCTTCTTCACCTCAGGATCCTTTACAGAGGTCTCTTCCCTGAAAATCGGATTACGGGCTTCTTCTTCGTTCAAGAGACCCTTTGTGAACTCATCATCATCTTCGTCGCTTGCATCTTCGTCGGCATCCTCATCCTCGTCTCCGCTTATTGATTCTAGGTCCTCGGGATCCTCAACTTCAGAACCGCTAGCCACCAAATCGTCGTCAATAACAAAGTCGTCCTCGTCATCGAAGCCCAGCTCGGTCGCAGTCAAACGCCTCTTCCTGTTGTCGGGTTGGGGCTGAGATCGGATGCCCTGACCCAATCCAAAGTCTTCCTCTTCGTCCGTGTCATCTTCGTCCTCGGTTCCGGGTGCGTTCTCACTTTCTTCCTCACTATCCGTGACCGACTCGCCGCGCATCCTCTTTTGACGCTTTTCCTCGAGCTCCTTGAGGCGCTTTTGCTCGTCCTCCGCCTTCTCTTCGTCGGTCTTGGTGCGCTCGGCAGGCTGCGCTCTCCTATCTTGAGCCAACTTCCTCACTTGCAGGTCGTAGTTCTTGTCAAATGCGCCGCGATCGGCTCCTGATATCTCAGTCTGGGTGTGGTCTCCATTTTGTTGTTTCCTGCGTTGTGCAAGGAGACGCGTGATCTCCGGGAGATCCTGATCGATTTCCATCCGGATATCATCATCATCCTCCTTCTGCTGCTGTCTCTCGTACTTGCCCATCTTGGACTTGGCGATGATTTCCTCCATGACTTCTTTTTTGGTCTTCTTCCTTTCTGGTTGCTCCTCGTCGTCCTCGTCTCCAGTCTTCATTGCACGCAGCCTCTTGCGCCTCTGTTGATCGAGTGCCGATGTGTCGTCGTCTTCGTCCTCGCCTAGGTCTTCCTCAAAATCATCTTGCTGTCCGTCATTGTCGAATTGGAGAGCTTTGCCACCGTGGGTGAGCCCCCCCTGGTTGTCATCGTCGTCGTCCTCCAGGTCGAACATAGAGTTCTTTTTGTGGGAACGCATTTGTTCTCGCGCGAATCGCTCCATGGCTTTTTCCTCGGGGGTCATGGTGGGGTCGTTCTCGCCGAATCGCTGGTCCATGATTCCTCCAACCTTGTGACGATGTTGCATATCGACGAGGAGTGTCTGGCGACGCTGTTCCCAGAGTCAGTAACCCAAGTATCGACAGGTGTCGCAGTTGGCCTCACATTCTCCTCGGCGGCAGCCCTAGCCTCGCCAGGCCGGCCCTTGATTTTGCTGTTCGTAGCAGGTCGATTGCTTGTAACCTCGAACTTGGGTCCTTTGGCGTGCTTCAGATCGAAGGGATTGAATTGCTCGCGGATACCATCTAGGACGACACCCCTCTGCAGGCGTTTCTCGTTACGCCCTCGCACATCTTCGGCAGCCTTGCGCTTCTGCTTCTTCGACTGCTGGGGTCCGACAATACCTTGGTCCCGAAGAGACGCCTTCAGGCGCTTGAGCTGTGACCCTCCGCCGGCCATGATGGATGATGTCGAGTAGTGGAAAGGTCTCTTCAAAATTGGACCAGAGGTTGACACCCACCTGGAATTTTTTGCCGACTCGAAATTTCGTAATCGATAAGAAGCCCATCTCTAGTGGGGCAACAAGCGGGCGCTTGTCCCGTTGCGGTTCGAGATTTGGGCGGTCTCATGCGGCAGAACGCGGCTCGTCCTCGCAAGCGCCTGACGTGCATCGATTCCATCGTCTCCATCCATCATCCTCTCATAATGAGCTGGCTCGAGAGCATCCGCTCATTTGGACGTGATGAACGCTTCATCCTTGTCACTATAGGCCTTGCTACGGCTAGCGTAGTTGCTACGATCGCTGCCTCGCTGGTTTTGTTCCGCGATGAGGTCGAGCTGCCGCCAACACAGGCAAAACCGCGATACATTACCCAGGACACAGAGGACGCACTGGAAGCGGAAACAATCGAGAAGCTCCTAGACCATCCAAACTACTCTGTTAGCGATGTTGCGACTAGGATCCTGGTGGATCGGGTGATCAACAGCGATGAGACTCTCAAAACCTTACTTTATGGCATCACGCGCCCCGAATACGACGAACGTATGCAATCGCTGAGGGCACTGGCTCTTCTCACAGGTGCGTCTCTTGGTTGAAATCCCCTCATGCTTTACATCAGCCTCCTGACTATTGCTCTTTACACAGGCTTCGAAGGACTCAACTCCCTTCATCATCCTCACACTTACTCCGCATTGGTCAGGTCGTTAGAATTAAGCCTCAACGACTGCAAGCCCCCAGATCTGGATGATCCGCATTGGGACGAATACTATGTCCGGGACATGGCCGAAAGGTTCTGCCTCCTGTTCATTCTCGATCTTGTCGCTAAGCACGGTCCAAACCTTCTCATCAAGGCTCACTTTGTCGAAAAATGGCTTGCAAAGCAAGACTGGGGTAGCACGGAAACCGAAAAGAAAAAGAGATTCGGCGAATACGTCAATTTTAAGTCGAATCGAATTGTCGAGATTGTCACACTGATCAAGAAATCTCGACGGGGGCTGAAAGCACTAGAGAAGGCAGGGCTGATTGAGGGGAGCGTTGCGAGGCGTCAGATGCAGGAGCTTCCTGATGTAGTCATGCAAACGGAGCCAGAGTCGATATTGGAGTCCATCGAGTCGGCGGACGCTCAGACGCCCCGGACTAGGGAGCAATCGGTTGAGGAGCAGCGGCTACGGCGTCAACATCGCGAGGCCATGGTTCTCAACGACGGGACAAGGCCTCTGGGTCGCGACGATATCTTTGAGCGAGATAATGCGTCACCTGGCTAGCTAGAAAATACAATGCAAGATTTGCCAGCGGTTTGGATGGGTGCCAGATAACGAGCGAGCACGAAACACTTTGATGTTCAAGTGCTTGAGGTGCTTAAATTGTTCTGAAATCGGGCATAACCTCAAGTGCCATAGGTAGGTAATGTAACAAAGGGTACACGTGACGTCCCTAATGACACTGCATGGTCCGAACTTAGGTACATCACTGTTGCAACTGCTGCTACTAGCACTAGGTATGGCAATGTATGTAAGTCATGCGTCGACGAAAGGTTGCTTAGGCGGTTGCGCACCGACCGACCACAAACTAGACGTGAGAATGGTCGTTCCATAGCCTATTATTTGAGTCATAGACCTAGTACAGCGCGTGGTGACAAAAAAGGCCCGGTCAACCCGTAAGGTACACGCTACGACGAAACATACTTTTTCCGTCCGTGCGATTCAGGATGCGCACGGTTCTTTCAAGTCTCCACAGCTGTTGATGCCACTACCTCACTGTCCAACTAAACCAGCACATATCTACAGGCTTAACACGAACATTCACGCGGGTCTGGCGCATTTCCAAGTCAGTTTCAGACGTTTGAGGTCAAATCGGCTATAGCGGGCTTCGAGTGCTAGGTAGGTACACACTTTCAGCTAAGGTCTGGCAGCAAAGCAATCTCAGCTTTTTCCATCACGCAACGCGACTTACTCAATTGATCCTTCCACTGACCTGAGCCTTCAGATACAGTGTTACTATTGCAGAACGGCTCAATCCCGCCCTCGGATAGCTGCTCAGTGAGAATGGATTCAACATATGGCAATAGCGCGGGCGGCCCGCCACCTCCAGAGGAAGAAGAGGATGATTACATGAACATGAACTTTGAAGATTCAAAACCGGTCAAAGAGACCTCTCTCCAGAGAACGAAACGCCTGAAGGAAGAGTCCCGCGCTCGCGGTCTCATCAAGTCGAAAGCGGAACTCGCTGAAGAGGAAGCAGCAGCACGGGAAAAGGCACTATCTACCAGCATGCTCGACAACCCAAAAGCAAAAAACAACAAAGGCCTCGCTATGATGGCAAAGATGGGGTTCGCGGGCGGTGGTCTCGGAAAGAAGCAGGGAGACGGCGAGAGCGGCGGGAGGACGGAGCCGATCAAAGTCGATGTGAAAGAAGATCGGGGCGGTATTGGCATGGAGTCAGAGAAAAAGAGGAAATTCAAGGAAGCGGCTGAAGAAAGGGGCATCAAGGCGGTGAAGATTGATCCGGATGAATACAGGGAAAGGAGGCGGAAGGAGAGGGAGGATGAAAAGCTCGAGAAGCAGTTCTTTGCAGCTCAGAGGATGGCGGAACGTTTGGATGACGAGAAGAAGGCGCCCGACACTGTCAAATCAATGGAGGGCAAGGACATGTCAAATCCAGAAGAGATCCCAATGTCACAGCGGCCGCTCAAAGCGATACCCGTCTTGTATCGCAGCCTCATCCGACATCGTGCGGAGGTTGAGCGCGACCGCCGCATGCGCCACGACCTCGAGCAGTCGCTCTCTCGACTTCCGACATACGAAGATGATGAAGAGGAAGAAGACGACAAGAAGGCGTTGGGGAAGAACCGTGTTGCCTATGACCACATTCAAGATCTTGACGAGGAGGACGAGGAGCTTGATAAGTTCAACGAGCTGGAGATATCGGAACGCTTACGAAGGATACTAGAGTACCTCCGCGAGCAACACTTCTATTGCTTTTGGTGTAAATCAACATACCCAGATGCTGAGATGGATGGCTGTCCTGGTCTAACTGAAGAGGATCATGACTGAGCTCCATGGCCAGCGCGCAAGCAAAATTGAAAAACTCGATTCGCGAATCAGCTCTCCTGTCGTTTTTGAGCCAATGTTCGTCCAAAGAATCGGAAATCACTACGATTGTTGTCAGTGTATCCCCCTCATCTCTTGATTCCTCATGAATGTTACGCGGCGTTATTCCCGGAATGTCCCCGAAGAGCCTGGACTACTCCGTCCTGATATCGGCGCTTCGGACACCGGAGAACGGCGATAATATGGAGATCGTCGGAACTCGCCCCGACCGGGTATAGATGATGCCGTCGATATTCCGAAGTCGCAGAGATCTCCTTCTCTTCAATTTATCTCACTCACAACGTCTGGGCTGTAAAATGGCCGCCAGTGTCGACTGCGTGCTCTTTTCAAACTACCTCAGAGTCCCTAGAAGACCGAGACAATGACAACGCAGGCACCAGATGCTCGGTCTCTCATTGAAGAGATTGGCCCGCGAGCTACGGAGGAGAGCGGCGGCCCGAAGTCTGGGGAAGAAGAAGAGAAGGTTGTCGAGGAAATGACAAGTGACGGAGAGGAGGATGGCTATACCAAGTATGGTCCACTGTGGCGCCGCATACTCACCCCAAAGAACGTTCGATGGAACACAAAGTCTCCTCCGGAGTTTACGTCCTTCCTCTGCATTCTGTACGCGCTGGTATGTACGATTTGTTCTCTCACAGCAAAGGTACTGACACTTCCCAGGCATCGACATTTACCGTCGCAAATCTTTACTACAATCAGCCTATCCTTAACAAAATCGCTGCAACTTTCGACATCACCTACGAGCAGTCCTCCCAAACAGCGACGTTGCTTCAAGCGGGATACGCTGCCGGTTTGATCTTGATCCTGCCGCTGGGTGACATGGTGGAGAGGAGGCTGTTCATCATAGCTCTTGTGTTCTTCACAGCCACGCTAGTCAGCCTTGCCCCTGAACCCCCTTCCTGGCATTCAAGCTAATCCCACACAGTGGATAGTTCTATGCGTAACGAAATCTTTCCTTGCTTTCCGAGTAGTCTCGTTTATTTGCGGTGCTACCACCGTAACACCACAGCTGATGATTCCCCTCGTGGGAGACTTCGCCCCCGCCCACCGCCGCGGCGCTTCGCTTTCTATCATCGTGTCGGGACTACTGTTGGGTATGCTGGTGGCTCGAGTACTCTCTGGAGTGGTCACCAACTTCACATCCTGGAGAAACATCTACTGGTTCTCTTGCGGAGCGCAGTACCTCCTTGGTGTGGCCTTGTTCATGTTCATGCCAGACTACCCCTCGACCAACCCGGATGGCCTGAACTATTTCAAAGCACTGTGGTCCATCCCTTACATGTTGGTCACGGAGCCGACCCTCGTCCAGGCTTGCTTGGTCATCTTCGGTCCAGCAGCGTGCTTTACCTCCTTCTGGACAACTCTAACCTTCCTACTCGCATCACCTCCTTTCGGTTATTCGTCCCTCGAAATCGGCCTGTTCTCTCTCCTGAGCATAGTGACGATGGTCGCTATCCCCCTTTACGGAAGGGTGATTGACCGCTTTGTTCCTCTGTTCTCTATTCTTTGTGCGCTCAGCATTCTTCTCACCGGTGTCACTATCGGAACCGCCATCGGAACCTTCACTGTCGCCGGTCCGGTTTTGCAAGCTGTGGCCATCGACATAGGCATACAGACGAGCCAAGTTGCCAACAGAGCGAGCATCTTCAGCATCAACCCCAAAGCGCGCAATCGAGTAAATACGGCCTACATGGCGTCGACATTCGCGGGGCAGCTTACCGGCACTGCGGTAGGTAACAGGCTGTACGCTGCTGGGGGATGGAGATGGAGCGGCGGGTGCAGTAGTAAGTCCTCCCTATTTTTGTTAGCGTTGGGTACATCTAATTTCGTTTCCAGTCGGATTCGCCTGCGCTTCAATCATATTTGCGTTGGTGCGAGGACCACGCGAGACTGGCTGGGTAGGATGGAAAGGCGGCTGGCGTCTGCGAAGGGATAACCAACCTGCCACCACGAGCACTCCAGAGGGCTCAACCGCACAAGCTGATCAGAAGGCGGTGTAATGATCTGCATATTTCACTGAACAGCAAGTCTTTTAGTTACAGACTCATCGAAACGAACCAAAAGGCGTCTTGCAATCGTGACCTAAATGCTGCAGAAATGAGATCACCAGATGTGTCGCAAACACCCGAGTTATGAAAGCCTGCATAGTTTTGTGTTGAGAACGACCGAACCTAGGCCAAACATGCAAAACAAGAATGCGTAAACAGCTCCTAAACACCACAGCCAACACTACAACGAACACGAGATAAACATAGACTAGACAACCAGAATAGGGTACGGGTCATACTTTAGGATGTAGGTGTTCACAGAAAAATAGGTCAAAGTCAGCTGGCTATGAGTGGTCTTCGTGTGATCAGCCTGTGCTTTGTCGAGGCCCACTTGCTGAGATGGTCACACCTCAGCCTCGAGCTGATGAGGGGTGTAAACTCACATTCTGCTTTATCGGAGAGTTCAGTCAACTTTCACTTTTTGCTTGCTGTAATTTGACTTTACAGTATGTTGTCTGTTGTCTGCTGGGTGAGGGTGTAGCTAGTAATTCCCCATTGCTGGATACATGTCCTGGCCGAGTGCACGGACTCTACACCATCCGCTTAGGGCTCTGGATATCTTCTAGCCCGAAAAAGATCGAAACTTCGCCTCCCAAGCATATCCTTATAACATAGATGCCTTGGGAAAAAAGTGTAATGTGAGTTATAGGAATGTTGAATCGAAGCTCCTTATGAAAGAAAGCTCCATGGGCTGTCAAGTCGGTCTATTTTAAAGTAAAAGGGTTAACTAGAGACAACACTCCTCGCATCTATTGTGAAACCTGCATGCCAGGTTTTCTGCGTACCAGCGCTCACGATTGCCCAACTCTTGTCTCTCCAGGTCGTCGATCATGCCCCCCCACGATGCCATGCATCGTACTCCGGTCAAGTCACATCCAAGGCGGTGCTCACTGGTCTAGAAGCAATGCAGGGATCGTATAATCTGGCTTATTGGCGGAGTTTAACAGCTTTGAAGGCAGCTATCTGCTTCTGTGCCCCATGGCCGCATTTTTGATACGGAATCTCGGCTGGTGGCAAACGCATGCGGATCACTTTCTACCCCAAGCACCACCACGGTAGAGAGCATCAGCCTTCGCCTCTTCCTCGCGCTTTCCCCAAGCGCCACCACGGTAGAGAGCGTCAGCTTTGGGCTCATCTCGCTTTCCCCAAGCACCGCCACGGTAGAGAGCATCAGCTTTCGCCTCTTCCTCACGCTTTCCCCAGGCGCCACCACGGTAGAGAGCGTCAGCTTTGGGCTCATCTCGCTTTCCCCAAGCACCGCCACGGTAGAGAGCATCAGCCTTCGCCTCTTCCTCACGCTTTCCCCAGGCGCCACCACGGTAGAGAGCGTCAGCCTCGGCCTATAAGTACACTGTTAGGTCTGCTTCCGCGGCTTCCTTCAGCTGCTCTCAGAAAGAAGTAAAGTGGTCATGGTATTCTCTGAAGATTAGGCTTCGAAGAAAGGTGACCAAGGGCATTACTTCAAAAAAAACAGCAGGCAGTATAATTCAAGCACTTACAGAGCCTCCCGCGACAGGAGCGGCAGCAGCTGAGCCGGCTAGGGCAAGGGCCAGGAGACTGATGAAAGAGGTCTTCATAGTTGCTTGGGCAAGAATCAGAAGATAAGGTGTGCAATAAGTTAGGTATGTGAAGAAACTACAAGCTGTTTCTCTAGAGTGGCCACAATGGAGGCTGGTAGCTCCTTTTATGTTGTCGCCAGCCACTTTGCACCCGAGCCGTTCGGCCCAAGGTGACGGCGAGTGTGCCTCAGTGTCGCGCGTCCTTCCACTCGCGTAACTCGCAAGACATTCGGATAAATGTTGGAGTCCGAGGTGAGTCTAGGCCGCAACGCCTATGTGGCGTAGTGCTGTCAGGGAGTCATGGATATGTCACCATATGCAGCTGAACCCCCTCGGTTACATCCTCCACGGATATCTCCCCAGTCGTTTTCTAACAGGTCTATGCACAATCCTGCATAGTCCTTCATAACGAAATTCCCCGCTATCGTTAGTCACTTACCTATCCGCAATCAAGGTTCCAGCTAAGCAGACGCCGACCCTGGAGCCTAGCCGCGCAGCCGCCTTACCTTCCTAAACAGACTATGCATAGCATCATGTGCGCACGTTCCTTCGCAACATTAGTCCCAGACCAGCATATCAAGAATCATGGAGGAGCCTGCATATTTAGATGCCCCTTTCAATATCGGGAAGGTCCTTCCGTGATCGCGCTGACTATACCGTCAATAATGGATGATGCGCGCAGCCTGCATGGTGATGAGCCGCTTCTTCGATCGAGTCCAAGACCTCCGGTAAAGATCGGCCTCAGAGCGAGGGGTCTGAGCGGTCTTATTCAAGATCCCCCTTTCGAGCTCCTAAGACGATGTGATTGAAAGACTTTCCTTTGCTGAGCTCCTTATTTTAAAGTCCTTTCGCATGTCAAAGGAAACGATGGAAGATAGTCTCAACGAGCCCCTTATGGGTAGAGAAGAGAAAGACATCCTCCGACCAAACCCCCGAAGGCCACTGCTAAGAATCTTGATCATTCTACAATCAATCACGCTCTGCCTGCTGCCCGGCCTTTACTTCCTTGGGTATCACAAGGGCTCACAGCAACTACCAAAGTTGCCAACACACGGTATTCATCATGGTACAACATTGAAAGGAGTGGACCACAGCTGACGAAGAGCAGCCATCACCAAAGACGGATACAGATTACAGCTTCAGCAGCTCGATGACTCCTTTCTGTTACAGAACCCCGAAAATGAGAAATTCAAAGGACTACCAAGACAGGAGCTTGATGATGCCTGGAACGACCTTTTGAAACGTAGGTGTTGTCTTTCCGAAGCTCGAGTAATTAAAAAGCTGACCAAAGCTTCCATAGATATGAACATTCGCGTGCATCCAGACGAGGCGCAGAAGTCGAGCAACTTCAGCTCGATCGAACTCAACGATGGCTCCGGAGACTTAATGGGCATGCCTACGGTCTTTCACGGACTTCACTGTCTAGTAAGTGCAACGCCCAACTGTGGCAATCGTATGCTAAGCACAACGCAAGAAAACAATACGCGAATACATGTTCCCGGAAGCCTATCCCGAGTCCTATGAGCAGTTCAAGCCGCCAAACCCAGGTGGAATCCATCGCCACATGGACCATTGCATTGAGAAGTCAGTAGCCGAACCGCTAGTTCCGTCCTTCAATCTTTGATGTATCTTATACTGACGAGGTGCCGCATGTAGTCTTCGACAAGCCATCATGTGTCAGGGTGACATGTCCCTGTACACCTACAGGTGGCTGCCCGAGCAAGACGAACCGGACATCATTGCGGGAATGCAGCACATGTGTGTCGACTTCGACAGGGTGATGGGTTGGGCAGCCGATAGAAGCTTCTCTCTAAATGAACTGCTACTACAAAGTCCTTATCAGGGTGAGCATTCAGCTTCGAACAGGCACGGTAAATAGAACTGACCCAAGCGTGATAGACAAGCCCTGGGACCCTTCAAGTCTAGGACACGACCATTGATCGTGGGAGAAGCGAGGTGAGTATACATTTCTTGAATACACAGACAATTAAGTCAATGATACACAAACAATTGGGTTGATGATTCGCGAATAATTGAGTTAGTGATACGCGAACAATTGGGTCAATGATATGCAAGACGTTGGCTTCATGTATACATTGTGATGTTTGAACTGAGAAGAACCCTCTCCCAACGCCATCAAGGCCCGTGCAAGCAAAGAAGAATCTCAACTTACAAGTGCTATGGCGATAAGTCCAATTTCTCTCCTTAGTCTCAGTTATTTGGCAAATAATCCTCGTCGTCACGGTATTCGCCATCAGAAACCTCACTTGGAGCATCGCTCTGGCTATCCCCATCCTCTACCTCCTGTTGGACACGCGTCGTGCTGCGCCTGGTCTCAGTGCGAGAAGATGGCGGGCCCTTTTCGTCTTTTCGCGGATTGTACTGTTTCTGGGGCAGGGCCACAATGATCCTCGCATTGACGAGCCTGGCGTGATGCTCGAATCCATGTCCATCAGCGAAACCGCACTTGTGCAACGCAGGGCTGACGACTCGCAAGACTTCGCGCTCTCTGCAGTCTTTCGAATATTCCCTATAGCAAATATCCAATTCCGTGTTTGAACCGGACATATCCTTGATGTCTTTTGTCTTTGGCCATTCGATCTTGAACAGTGACTTGGACTTGAGGAGCGTGACGCGTAGGCTGTTCGCCTCCTGCACAATCTTGTCTATGTGGCGACGTAGAGTCTCTTCCTCTTCCTCTTCGAATAAGAGAAACTTCAAGTCTCGTACGATTCCGTCGACACATTCGTCCAGACCGTCTTTGTTGATCCCGAAGTATTTGTCGAGCTGGTGCGCAGTCTCTGACTTGATTTCGCTGAAGAGTTCAGCAGCTGTGGCGTCCTCGTGCCCTTGAGCTATTACAATTCGCAATTAGCCGTTGAAAGATTGCGGAGTTTTTGTTTACTCACTTTCAAGGTATTGGCTGAAGCTGGTGAAGGCCACCCCGGCTTGGCCGGCCCAAATCGGCTCAGAGCCAGCGAAGACCTCCTTGTACAAACGAACCCAGACGTGGGCTTGAGCCAAGAACAACTGAAAGCCTTCGCTGAGTACCTCATTATCCTGCATAGTACTCCACAAGTCCGATACATGCTGAGCGTCATTAGATACTGAAGCGTTGTGCTGTGCACCTGTGTTCAAACAGTTCGCGACAGTCTGCCCGATCAAGTATATCAAGTTCTGCCAGCGTCCGATGATGTCACTGTCGCAGACCTTTTCGTACTCTTGATCCTTGTCCATGAGCTTGTCCGAAAAATCGCAAACGCCCTGGCGGAATTCCCCCAGGGTCTGGGCTTGGCCTTCATTCTCTTTGCGCAGCAGCTCCAGCGCAACAGAGACATTCTCTCTTTGCGCACGCAATGTTGTGTTGGAATCAATAAGCGCTTTGTTCTCCCGGACCAGCCTGTCTTTCTCGCGACCCAAGGCCTTGTAGCTCTTGAGAAGCTCAACGTCTCCGGATTGATACGCTTTGGAGACTTCTGACATTTGCTTGACACTTTGACCGATCTCTGTAATCTTTTCAGAGAGACCCCGAAGCCCTTGAATTACCTCTGAGTTCTCAAGTTGTTCGATAACTTCATCCTGCTGATTGTTCTTAAAAATAAGCTGATTCACTGTATTTTGGAGCCGGACAATCTGTTCTTTGCTCATCTCGTCGCTTTCAGGTTTTCCCTTGCGGCTTGTGATCTTTTTCTTCTGCGAAGACTTCCCCTCCGCTCGGAGTTTCTGAGTGTCGTGAAGCCATACCGGCTCCTTTCCCAAGTGGTTCACCTTTTGGGCCTTCACCTCTTCCTTTCCACCACAGATTTTACTGTCTTTGTTGAATGCAGGGCGGATCTGCGTATCCAGAGACTGTTCAAGCTGAGAATAGGTGCGATTCCGCTTAGGCGGTCGATCGGTCGGGTTCGAGCGTTCGGTCTTCCGTTTACTAGACAACTTCAGGCCGTCATGGGTAGTTGCTGTCCGTGGGTGCCCCTGTGGCCTGTGTAAGCATAGTACTCGACTAGCGATTCAGAGTATTCACCTTCGAATTTGTTGCGGAGTTGCATTCAGAAGGCTCGTCGCTCTCCGAAAAGGACTCAGAGCGTCTTGGGGGATTAAGAACAGGAGAATCGCCAATTATATGGTTGTCAGTTGTCGCCGATGAGCTGGTAGAACTCGTATCATCCGCCGCTTGTAAGGCTCTAGGAGGCATTGTTGCGTGCCAGCTCTAATGTACTCAGGGCATCAGAAATCTATGAGATAAGGAACTGAGAGAGACAGAAGGTCGGCGAAGGGAAAAAAGATCAGCAGAATCTAGACTCACAGCCACACTCCTGGTGAACATGAGGTGAGATTTAGGTGAACATGTAGAGAAACATGGAGAAAGCATAGAGGATATTTTAAAGTAAACATCGAAAGAAGTATAAAGGAAATATAGAAGAATTACAGAATGAATATATAGAGGAAGATAAAGTAGATATGGAGGGGAACATAGAGTAAACATGCAGTGAACACCCACGCTAATAGTCAACCATCGGGTCATCTGATCTTTCAAAGCAAGTTATCAGGGCATAGACTTAGGACGGAAAGCTCATTAACTCTCAATCTCAAAATTCACAGTTCTCTCCTGCAAGATGTGGCACGTTGAGCTAAACTGGTGTGCTCCTCGTGAGGTGCTGCGTCTCACATGTATCTACCCTCTACGTCCACACGTCTTTTTTCCCTCATTCCCTTCATCTCATATCAGTTGACTCTTATCTCTAAGCTTTAGAAGCACTGTCTCGCACTTGCAACATCGCCTCTCCGGCACTATCACATCACACCTCCTACAACATCCCAACGCTCCATCACATCAGCTATTCCAAAATGGCACCTCCGAACCACCAAAGAGCGCCCAAGACGACCATTGTCGTCGGCCTCGATTTTGGCACGACGTGAGTTCATCGAGCCTTGTCTTGTCCTCACTCTTCGTCTCATTCTGACTCCAAACAGCTATTCTGGAGTAGCCTGGGCACGGTCAACCAGACCAAATGTAATCAACGCCGTCTCAGCCTGGGGTGGAGCGGCCTGCTATACTGCATCTGATAAGTCTAAGGCACCTTCAGTTATCTCCTATGATGGTGAAGGTCGACTGGAGGCGTGGGGTTACGGCTTCGTGCCACCTTGCGAACCCGTCAAATGGTTCAAGCTCCTCCTCATCGACAAGGCCGACCTCCCAGAACGGCTTCGATTCAGCCATGAAGTCCTATCAGCGAAGACCATCCTTCAGAAATACAACAAAGACCCTGTCGAGGTTATTGGCGACTATCTTAGGTGCTTGTGGCAGCACGCCTACTCCGAGATCTCGGTCACTTTAGGGCGTCAAGTTCTTGAGTCGTGCGACTTGAAGATCATCGCAACCCTCCCAGCAATCTGGCCGCCATACGCCCAAGTGCGAATGAGAGAAGCGATTGGTATTGCGGGGATTCTGGACAAGCGACCAGCCGGCGTTCCAACACTTCTATTCATCTCGGAGCCAGAGGCCGCGGCCTTAGCGTCCTTGAACGATACTGTCGACGAGAGTGATGTTGAGGTGAGTGCCCCTGCCCACCCTTATTGGCACTTGGCTCATCCACCAAGGCCCATGACCACTTCGTTGTTTGCGACGCAGGCGGCGGTACAGTGGTAAGTGCTCGGCGCTCAACTCCCCGCATTCGTTATTGGATTGATCTTACTCCGTGCAGGACCTCATAACGTACGAAATATCAAGCAAAGAACCCATGGTCGTCAAAGAGAGTGTGGCGGGAGACGGTGAGTATACGGTCCACCTGCACTACCCGAACGCCGATACTAAGATGCTCAGGTGCTCTGTGCGGCGCCATACTGTTGGACAAAGCCTTCATGCACATGTTCCGTCTCATGATCCCGCGGGAGATATGGGACAGGCTGGAAAGCTCCACCATTCACTACATGACGACTGTTGAGTGGGAAAACGGGATCAAGCGGAACTTCTCAGGCCAGAAAGACCCCTGGAATCTCATCCTGCCCTTCAGTGGCATCGGGAGAAAGAGCCCGAAAACGAAGATATTTAGGCAAGTCCGACTATACATCGAGTGATGAGGAAGGGCCTAACGAGCGCTGCAGCAACAAGCTGCAAGATATCTTCGATCCTGTCGCCGAAGACATCACAAGTCTGATCCAGAAGCAGGTCGATGCGGTGTTTGCAAAGCATAACAGCAAGCCGAAGGTAGTAGTAATAGCTCCGACACAGAGATAATCATCGGCTAAGGTTTGAACAGGCCGTTATTCTTGTTGGTGGCCTCGGCAAAAGCCCGTACATCTATCAACATCTGAAGAAGAGGTTCGCCGGCACAGAGATCATCCGGGATAGTGGCGACCGCCCGTGAGTTGAAATCCCTTCTACACCAACTTGTCTCGAGAAATTGACAATGCCCAGTTGGACAGCAGTGTGCCGTGGAGCAGTCATCAGAGGGCTCTCTGATGCTGGCTTCTCGGATACGTTCAGTATCGGCGTCGGCTCAAGGATCGCCCGAGCTCACTATGGAACCCTCCTTAACTTCGATGCTTTCGAGGAAGGCAAGGACGACCCTCGGGATAAGACGTGGTGTCCGGTCCACCAGCGTTTCCAGGCGGTGGATCAATGTGAGTGGTTCCTGAAGTTGGTAAGTCTCCACGAGATGAATTTTACTTTACGGTCGTTCCTAACCGAAGGTCAGGGTACTCAGATAGAAGACTCAACCGTGACAAGGTCGTATTGGCAGGACTTTCCGGAGCCAGCGAGCGAGGTTGTCATTGACCTCGTGTACTCTATCAACCCCACCCCTTCTCGGCGATTCGATGAGACGGTCAAGTCTCTCTGTCGCATCGAATGGTCCAAGATCCCTATTTTCTCAAGCCTTCCGAAGTGGCAGAATGAGAACGGAACGCTCTTCCGTAAGCTCGCCTACGACATTACGATGACCGTTGTTGGATCGTCGCTCGACTTTGCAATCTACTACAAGGGCCGCCGCATGGGTTCCCAGAATGTTGCCATTAAGTTCGAAGACGGAGTGGCTCCCAAGAGGGAGGCCAATCATTCATGTAACGAGGCTCGCACGAATGAAGCCGTTCAGCCCAACATTGACATGGGGCATCAGCATCAACCGGACATCGGGCCACAGCCAGCGAGCGGCTCTGACAGTGACTACGAACAGTAATCCGCCAACTGGACCTCTTGCTTCTGCTTTAGCCGATGCTTTGGAAAGCAGGCTCTCGTAGTGTCTCTTCGTGTCGCTCAGCCTGGGGCGACATGAGATCCCACGATCCGTGGGCCGTCTGCTTGCTTGGATGTGTATCTACACGGGGCACCTTGGCCTTTGAAAAATACGTGACTGTATCAAACACGGTATACTAGCTTATGAAAGAAGTGCGCTCGATACAACAGTATCAATAGCAAAGGGCGCATATTTCCACCAATTTCGGAACAGTAATGGTACTCGGCAAATGCTCAGCAATGGACGACAACACTCGGTTTAGATTACCACAATCAGGTACACACAAGTAAAGCGAGCTCGCCTCTCTGCATCATGAGTCATATGGACAGTTCAGAAAAGAGTGATGATATTATTTCAAAAATTATCGATGCTATTCTACGACTTGGGAATGTAATCCTCGACAAATGTGACATGAGTTCCTCTGAGCGCCCCTTGCTTATTTTCAGGCATAATGGTGATGTTCTTGCTTGGTGGCAGGCTGCTGCTCTCCAGAGGGTCCAGCCACGCTGGGCTGGCTTGGGGCATACGAGCCCCTATATCCTCCCTGCGTGGATGTATCGGGCGACACAGCTTGCTCGGGCTGTTGGTGCGTTGGCTGGGGCTGCTGGGGTTGCTGGGAGCCATAAGAGTAAGGCACGTAGCCAGCAGGTGGAGCTTGGCCAGCCGGCAGCATGATGGCCCCAGGAGGTGGTGGGCCATAGTGGCTTGTATGAGCCATTGGGAATGGCTGCATCGGAGGGTAGATGATGATGGGCCCCTTTCTGTTGCGCACGTTGGTCTCGTAGCAACCCAAGACGAACAAGAGCAAGTGAACGGCGACTTGAATCGATACAAAGGCAATGATGGCGCGGGACGTGAGGATGAGGCTCGTGACTACGTTGGAGTCGTAGGAGTCCGAGCCATAATAGTACGAGTCGTAGTAGTAGTAGTCCCCAACTAAGTAGTAAAGGGCGTAGAAGACGGCGACGACGATGAAGGCAAGCCATAGAAGCAGGTCCATCGCCACGACGGCGCCGGGATGGATTCCCCTGTGGCCACGTCGGGCAAAAATGCAGATGCCCTCGGCAACATCCCAGATAAAACACGCACCAGCCTAAGCATCCATCAGTTTCTGCTTTCAACACGCCCGGCGTCAAGGAGGGAATACTCACCACGGGGATGACGATGACAAGAGCCCCGAGGCCCCAATCCGTGTAACGGCTGTTATTGTACTTCACACCCACCGCAGCGCTCAACCCGATGAGCACGATATTGAAAATGGCGCTGAGGATTCGGAAAATGATCTTAGTCAACCACATAGGCCGTGAAGACACGTGAGGCGGCGGCGCTGGGTCCCCCGGATTCACGCCCTGCTGCTGTGGCCAGTACTGCTGGGCTCCATACTGAGGATACTGCTGTGCGGTGTGCTGCTGAGGCTGGTATGCCTGCGCAGGCTGTTGAGGCGGGTTCATCGTCGTTTTCTGCGCGTCGGGAGACGCGTTGAACAGACGTTTGACATGAAGTGAGTGAAGATTCTGTGATGACTCCGATCTGAGCTGGGCTGGAAATTACGAGTGCGCTCGGTTCGGGCATGGTTGAATGAGGTCTAGTGTGGGAGCTGAGTGACTGCCAAGACGACGCGGTCGTGGCGCAGGCGGATCTGGGCTGCCGGTGGACGCCATTGCTGAGCAGAAGTTCTCTGCGAGAGTAAATAACGTCAGATGTGGCGCCGCAGGAAGATGTTTGGATGAAGAAAGGGATCAGTGATGACTTTGGGCTGCGTCTATAAACTCAATTGCGTGCTCGGCCGAGAAGGGTCGGCAGTCTGATGCAGGTCCCTTCGTACGCCATGTGGGTGGGTCGGCGCCTTTTTGGCCGTCGGGCACGAGCCTGTTACCCCTAGAGATGCTGTCCACAGCTTCCCCTGGTTGTGAAAAGGGGCAACAACAGCCACACTCCGAGCCACGGACTATTTAACAATTGTGTCCAATTTAGGACGAACACGGTATATATATTAAATACCACAGCATGTGCAACAACCATTCGGCTATTCACCAAGCAATGCTTGATGACGAATAATGGCCATTGCAGGGCTACATTTACTGCGGCATTGCCAGCTGCTGCATGTGTTCTGATGTCTAGCGAGGCGAGCCAGTCAATTCGGCATTCCCACCAGCATATACCGCCGATGGCTCCTGAGGCGGAGGCGACACTGTATGCGGGTAGCTGTCTGACAACTTGGATTGACGGTTCGTCCCCGTTGGCCCATGTGCATAGGGCACATAACCAGCGGGCGGTGCTTGTCCGGCTGGCAGCATGATCGGACCGCCGTACTGGCTGTAGTGAGCTCCAGGGGCCATGTGCGGTGCGCCGGGATAGATGATCATTGGAGGTCGACGGTTGCGCTGGGAGGTCTCATAGCAGCCGAAGATGAAAAGCACGAGATGGAATAAGCTTCCGTTGTCAGTATGAAATCAACTTAGCATCTAGTAGGGGACTTACACCTCCAGCACTCCGAAAGCAACAGTTGCTCGGCTGATGTACACAAGGGACATCGCTTCAGAGTAATAGTAGGAGCTGTAGCTGTACGTGTCGAAGAAGAAGTGAAACACACCATACAATACCGTCGCGGCAATGAACCCAAGCCACAGCAGCAAGTCAATCGCGACGATGGCGCCAGGATGTATGCCTCTACGCCCTCTCCGCGCCAGGATGCAAATCGCCTCAGCTACATCCCAGACGAAACCGACTATAGCCTGTAGACCGACATGTTAGTGCTAGCGACCGACACAGTCAAAATGCCAACGCACAGGTGGTCCCATCACTATGACAGGTGTGCCCATATAAGAGTAGCCGAAGCCACCGTACCACTCCACAGTCGTGTACGCCGTGAGCCCGATGATGACGAGACTGTTGATGGCGGATTGGATGCGAAAGAGCAGCTTCGACACCCACATGCCCTTTGAAGATATGTAAGGCGGTGGTGGTCTTTGGTAATCCATCGTAGATGTGTGAGTGAGCTTCTCGTGGCGCGTTCAAGAGGCAAAATTCGCGATGGCTCTGTCGACGGGCATAGACACAGTAAGAACACAGCACAACCGAAGAGCAAATCGAGCGGCTTTGTATCATGCACTCAGCCGTGTCCTCGGCCGTTGCTTGGTTCGCTTTCCTCCATTGCGTCTGTTCTTTCAGCTGCCCCCAAACCAAGGGACCAGGCTGGCTGTTTGCGCGGGTGAGCGTCCAACCAAGACCGCCAGCTTCAGCCCGGTGGGGAGCATTCAGCCCAACGCCAAGGCGCACCTGAACTCTAGCCTATTTATGTGTTTGACGCTCTATGGCAGCGTTGAGGCCAGGAGTGTAGACGGAATGGCGTCGTAATTTTCGCATTGAGAAGTGTCGTCGGAGAGGAGGGTGCCCGCAGCGGCTGTTCTTGCTCATTTGGGTGCATGATGGCTAAGTGTTTGATGGCATGTACTTATGTTTGTTGGGTGAAGGTTCAGTCACTACAGATCTCCGAACAAAACGAACTTGTTGGCTTCCGAGGGTTCGCTGATTTTCGAGGTGATAAACAGATGTTAACAAACCTACCTCAAGCAAGTACCGAAGAAAGGTACGCAGGTTTCCCGAGGCAAGCGCTTCATGGTAACCCGGGGAGAGAAAGGTACGTACCAGTGCCACTCACGTGACCCACGAAGCTTGGAAAACCGTATATACGAAAATTACAACAAGTTTCTCAACGTCAAAGCAATTTGGCGCAGTGGAAGCGCGCCGGGCTCATAACCCGGAGGGTACGTTCATTCCGAAGCTTCAGAGTTCGAATCCCGTCTAACAAATTCTTAGTCCTAGGATCGAAACCTAGAATTGCTATCTTTTTGCATTTTTTTTTCCCGGCTCTCCAGAGCCTTGATCGCGAGCATCTTTGTTTTCCTCTCATGTTTTGGTGGTTTGCGTGGTGAAATAAAAAGGGAAGGCACCGGTTGGGTCCTCCCCAAACACATGAGGCGCCACAAAAAGTTGCCGAATTCAGCTGCAGGTGTGGCTTTTATTTTTGGACTGTGGCGCCACCTAGACCCTGAATATCAGATGCAATCTGTTGACTTCTTCCACTCCCACTCCTCAAGTACAGATCGCATCGTACCAAGGCCTTCACCATGAAGGTTTCCTACCTCTCAATCGGGTTGCTGGCCCTCTTCAGCCCCTTGACAGCAGCCTGGAGCAAAGAAGGTCAGTCTTGGTCGACGGGAAAAAAAGAAGAGTTGTCCCCTCGCGCCTCTCATCGCTAACCTCCTCAGACCGCGAAATCTTCCGCATCCGCGACGAAATCGCCGCCCACGAAACCGACAGCTCGGCGACATTTTATGACATTCTCGGCATCAAGCCTGCGGCCTCGATTGACGACATCACCAAAGCCTACCGCACCAAGACGCGCTCCCTCCACCCGGACAAGGTCAAGCAGAAGCTCAAGTCTGACGCCAAGCAGAAGGGCGGCGATGCGACCAAACTCTCCAAGGGCGCCCTGAACAAAGCTGTCAAGGAGGCAGGCGAAGCGCAAGCTCGGTTGTCGCTCATTGTCAACATCCTGAAGGGACCGGAGAGGGACCGTTATGATCACTTCCTGAGCAACGGATTCCCGCTGTGGAAGGGAACAGATTACTACTACAATCGGTATCGCCCTGGCCTTGGAACAGTCCTAACGGGAGTATTCTTGCTGTGCGGTGGCGGCGTGCACTACATTATTCTCTACATGAGCTGGAAGCGTCAGACCGAGTTTGTGCATCGCTACATCAAATTTGCCCGCGAGACAGCTTGGGGCAGCGCTGGGATCCCAGCTGCTGAGATGCCGCCGACGCCGACGCCTGCGCCCGTTGTCGAGGAAGAAGACGGCCCACCTCAGCCTATGAACAGAAAGCAGCGACGCATGCAAGAGGCAGAGAAGAAGCGCGAAGAGGGCCGTGCGAGCGGCAAGAAGGGTCGCAAGGCGAAGAGCCAGCCTCAGTCCCGCGACGCTTCCGAGGGCCCGTCGGGGCAGCGCAAGAGGGTTGTGGCCGAGAACGGCAAGATCCTTGTCGTCGACTCGCTGGGTGATGTGTACCTTGAGGAAGAGGACAAGGAGGGCAACGTCCACGAGTTCCTCCTCGACGTGAGTCACTCTCATGCCGAAAAGCTGATCGCTGTACTGACGATGCAATCACAGGTCAACGAGCTTCCCAAGCCCACATTCTTCGACACGGCAGTCGTGCGCATGCCCATCTGGATGGTCCGCAGCACCGTCGGGCGCATCTTGGGCCGCTCGCAGCCGGCATCCGACATCACCGAGGGCATCACCATCGATGCCGAAGACTCGGACGAAGCCCAGCGCACGCCGAGCACGGACTCGGCTGGCGAGGACTTTGAGATGCTGGACAAGAGCACCGATTCCTTGAACAAGGCGAAAACGACGGGCGCCCAGTCAGGTGGCAGGCCCAACAAGAGGAGGGGCAAGAAGAGGTAAAGAAGTGAAGAGATTGGACCGATGCAAATAAAAAGGGGGCCGTGGACGGACGAAGGTTCGTTGGGCATCGGTGCTGCTGGTTAGATGTGAGATTTTGCTGGTACATACGGCCCCCAAGTAGAGGCGAGCCGCCAAAGGATACGTAGGAGTTTGAGTCACAATTATGCAAATGGACCTGGTCCGACCTGGTCCGGCCAGCGATGCATGCGTCGATGTGTTCATGCAATCCCTCGGTCGCTCCCACGCATACCTCGTCCTCACCCAGCTCACCTTGGATCCTAGACGAGCTGGGACCCAGACAGAAGAGCACCGCACCGGTGGCCATGATCTCCCTGTCCCGCACTTAGCGCCACGGATAACAGCGGACGGGAAGCGGGAGCCCATCTGAGCCCATCTGAGCCACCGGGAACCTCACAGTGTTACGAGTACTGACTGACTGGCACCAGCAGCGACGATTGCAGCCCCAACTGAACCTCGCATCCTCGGAAAGTCGGTCACGGCGTCCAGCGGACGAGGACGGGAGGCGCGTCTGTCGATCGCCGGTCTCGAACTCAGCACACGCAGCGATTCTCTGCAGCAGCACCCAACCAGTAGAACAGATCACTTTACAAACGCTTTTCCGCGTCCCTCACGTTCCCCTTTGGATGGACTCATAACCCACCGACCTGCCTAAGGTACCAGCCGTGAGCTGCCGGTCGAGCGCTGCACATGCAAGTCATGAAGCTGCACGGGCACCGCATCGGCAGCCGTCGTCTTCGCCCCGACTCGTCCATCTGTCCCCCGGCAGCATGTCGGCTCCCCTCAGACGAGTCCTGTTCTGCGCAGCGTCCGCCGAGATTCTGCACAGAACCCACGACGCAACCTTAGGGAGCAGCCTGAGGTGCATCTGCGCTAGCTTGGCTGCTAGCCATGCATCTAAACCCCTGGCCGCCCCCGCCCCGGGTCCCCCCAACGGCCAGTGGTCAATTCCAGGTCTCGGTGTCAGACCCCTGCAACGCCCCCCCTCGGGATCTCCAGCCATCTGAATTTACGGTGAGGGACGGGCAAAAGGGCACCACATTTTCTTATCTGCAGGCGACGACTCTTCTACACTTTCTCTCTCTGCATTGATCAGATCCGCCCGTCGTCCCGCTTTGATATTCTGGAATTGGGCTGCGCATTGAGGAGACGCGGGAGCTACTTAGTGCTGCTGTCGTTATACGGGGAGTACTTACATCCCTCTGACAAGGTGTTTTAAAGAGAACGGGCCCGCCCTGTCCCCGGTCCTTGCTGAGCTACTACCATCGCACTTCGCACCACCTCGCCTCGCCTCGCCTCGCCCTCATACACCCACATATACCAATCACCTTATACACCCGCGCGACATCACAAGAAGCCCCCCTTCCCGAGCAAGCGCAATGGGCTTCCTTGACCCCTTTGGCGTCGGCGACGGCGTTTCCGTCGTCTCGGGCGGTCTCTCACGGCCCAGCGGACACAAGCGCCACCGCTCCCGCTCCCGCTCCCACAAGCACAGGAAGCGCTCGCGATCGCGCTCCTCGTCGCGCCACCGCGGCGGCTACGGGCCCGGGGCGAGCCTGGGCGCCGGTCTGAGCGGCTTCTTTGGCAACGACAGCCACTACCACAAGCACTCGAGGAGCACGGGGAGCTTCTTCGGGCTCGGAGGCGAGAAGAACCACTCGAGGGGCTCCTTCTTTGGATTCAGTAAGTCACTGCACGGGCCTCGGAGGTCAGCAAGCCTTCAGAGGCGGGAAAGATGAGGTGCTGACCAAGACACAGGCAAGCCGTCGTACTACAAGCGCTCGTCGCGCCACGGCTTCCTCCACAAATCCTACAAGCACCTCAAGCGACTCATCCGCGACCTGACGCACTGGGCTAAGCGCCATCCGTGGAAGGTCATATTCATGGTTCTCATGCCGCTCATCAGCGGCGGCGTCCTCACAGCCCTGCTCGCGCGGTTCGGCCTGCGCCTGCCCGCTTCGCTGGAGAAGCTGGTTGGCATCGCCGGCAAGGCAGTCACCGGCGACACGGGAGGTCTCGTGGGCGAAGCCGTCAGGTTCGCCGGAAACGGCTTCGGAGAAGGCCGCGCGACCGTCAAGGTGAGGGACGGCGA
This sequence comes from Sordariomycetes sp. S80-01Y, assembly GCA_037042185.1. Classification (NCBI taxonomy): domain Eukaryota; kingdom Fungi; phylum Ascomycota; class Sordariomycetes; species Sordariomycetes sp. S80-01Y. The sequence continues at coordinate 1,956,229 of JAXQJY010000032.1, forward strand.
CAGGGGCATGAGGTGGGAGAAGAACTACAGGAGTACGGATGATGCCTGGGGCGACACGGTTGGCGGGTTTGCCAAGATGTTCATATAGAATCACCTAGCGAGCTGGCGCATGTCTATGCTGAGGCCGCCAGAGTGATCTCACATCAGGGACGGAGTCAGGGCGCCGGGGACTATCATCACAAAGGGCCGCATTGTTTTCGCTTCTTACATCGCATCATGAGCAATCGACGACATCACTAGGGTTCATTATTTGTTTTTGTGGTTCAAGCAGCAGTGCGCGAATCTTGCCTTGTCGAAATAAGTAGTCATTCATAGTTTAAGCTGGTCTCCGACCAATATTGACACCACACTTGCAACCCAAGTTCCTATCCGTGGCACTCGGCAGGCGCAAATGGTGGAAACGATGATCTGTGGCCGCTGCTGGCATACGCCCCCGTGGCCACCGCTGTGCTCATGCAGAGAAGTGTGTGATGTGTCAATCATGCTATCGTCAAACGCCAATTCCCTCGGTGATGATAGGAGCCGTCGCACGAAACTCCCACTTGCCGATACATACTCTGCTCTCCCCGGCTCTGCCCTCATAAATGACTTTATACAAGCCGCCAGAGCTCTATGCTGCAAATGCCGCAGGTGTGAAATTTGTAATCCATCAAGATCCATATACAATCATCAAATATGGTCGTCGCGACCAGTGATTCAGGGTTGTTCTCGTGCCCCTTCCTTGGGCTTCCAAAATTGGACCAGGCGCCCGAGGCGCTTAGTTTTGCTGTTGCGGGACTTCTTGCTCTCGTCGTTATCGAGAGTGACCTCCATCGACAGCTTGCTCCGCTCGCCGTGGGAACTGCTTATGAGTCGGCTGAGACTCACTAAGCTAGACCGCCTGCGTCCGAATGCTGCAGATGAGACGGACAGCGGGCGAGGCTCCCGGAGTGTTGGCTGCGACATGCGAGCTTGAGACGGGAAGTTGCTGTCGCGCGTCATGGTCGAGTTGCTCGACGTGAGGGACGGGATATCGTAGTCAGCCGAGAGTCGAACTTCCGGTCCCGGCTCGCCCATCAGCAGCGAGCGAAAGCTGTTGTCCTCATGGACTGATGAAGGGGCAGTCGAAAGGCGCTGCGTGTCTGCGGACATTGGCGAGCGAGGTGAAGAGGCGTAGCTCATCGAGTGGGGGCTGACCGGCATGTTCGTGTACGGGACTGGAGGCGGCCCCAGTTCGAAAGAGGGTAGCTCTCGGGTGCCCGAAGTCTTCCTGAGCGACATCGTCGGCGAGCCAGATGCCTCAGATCCACCACCGAACATGTTGTTGGTGCGGAAGCGAACATTTGACGAAGGCTCTTCCACTATCACGTTGTCATGCAGTGAGGTCTTGGATCGCTGAGCGCGAATTGAGGCCACGCTTGACTGATCCAAATCACTGACCCCAGAGCTCTTGCGGCGAAAACTGCGACCCGGCTCCTTGGTCGAGTCTGTGGGGACAACCGCAGGCGGTGTCGTGTCCCCGTCGGACTCTTCTTCACGGGACGAGTGGGTGCTAGTAGCAGGCTTCGAGCTCCTGCCGTCTTCTTCCTCAGCCTCCTCTTCATCTTCCTCAAAGACATCGGCCATGGTAGAGCTACTGCCAAAGCGGTGGATACTCGAGGTGCCGGGATCAAAGGGTGGCAGATCAGGGGCGGACTCTGCCCTTCGGTGGTAGTGCATACCTGGACCGCTGAAACCTCGCATGCCCTGGGCACTATGCAGTCGACGTCGGTTGGCATTTCCGGCAGCGCGCTGAGCGGCATCCCATTCAGGGTTGCTCGGGAGGGGTGTGTTGAAGGGACCAAGAGCCGCGTCCAGGTCAATCATGGGGGAGGAGATATCGTCCGCTCGCTGTTTGCTGGGTCTTGGCGGAGTCGGCGACTCGGTCACTGTAACAGTAGGAGGCGCTTGACCTTGCGGCTGAGCTGGCTGGTCAACATCCATGGCGTCTTCGTCGTCTTCTTCAGGAGGAACAATAGAGGCCGGCGGAGTCGGTGGTCGGACCGAGTACTTGGACCGCCTGTTGCTCTGCTTAGGCTTCCTAGGGAGAATCGAGTCGGCCCAACCCTTGACCATCTTCCGTCTCTTACTTTTCTTCTTGTCGTTCTTCAAGTCAGCGCCCTCAGCTGGGGACTCCGAGCTGTGGTCAGAGGAAGATGCACCGGAAACGACTCTGGTAGCTGATTCACCAGAACTTGCGCTGTGAGGTCGAGTCCTGCTAGGAGAGCCGGTGCTGGAGAATGGATCCAAGCCGAAGAACGTCCATCGCCTGGAGGCTTTGGTAGGACTAGGAGTCGGTTGCTCCGTCGCAGATGCCTCCGCCAGATCTAACAGTGCCGGGATCGAGTTCCTGCGACGAGGCGATGTATTGAACTCGTCTGCTTGAACGGTTGGGGTTCGTTCAAGGATGGCCCCAGCCGTACTGGGACGTGAACCTTCGTAAGAGGGGCTGTGAGATTTGGCTGCTGGTGAATCCCGTCCACTAGGTGATGTGTTGACGAGGGAAGAGATGCTGCCGGACACCGCATGGCCAGGCTTTGCAGTGATAGTGCTAGACGTATCAGTGGACACTAGAGAAAGTGGCCGCGGGATGAACTCGAGGGTGTCGGAGAATCCGACGCGCGTTCGAGACGCTGGCTTCGGTGGCAGATCGTCCTCGGCCGAGGAGTCATTCCCACGGGTTGAGCCCTCGACTTCTGTTGCCTTTGGAATATCTGGCGTACTTGCCACTTGCTGGTTCACCTCTCCCTGATACTTGGCTGGTATAGGCGGCATAGCCGGTATCTGATCGAAGTTTGTGGGGGAATTAGGCGCGCTACTGCCTTTGAAAGAGAAGTCATGCTGCGGCGGAGGTAGAAGAGACAGATCGCTGGTGGAGAGCGCGCTTGAGACACCGCGTCGATGGCCCCTTCGTGGAGGAGCAAGACTAGGAGAATTGAAACCACTCTCGGGCTTTGTCGGGCTGCTGCTCATCACAGCAATCGAGTTGCCTTCTCTCAGTCGTCCACCAACGAACTCGCTACCACCTCGGCGGTGGCCGTGTCGGATCGGCTTTTCCCCAGAGGGCAACGTTCTCGGCGACTGGGGGGAAATTGGAGGGCTGAGCATAGGGTCGTTCGGGTCAGGTGGCAGAGATGCCCCAGGGTTGAAGCTGAAGGCTGGGAGAGAGGCACGCGCTTGGGGCCTCTCGGTCGCCTCAGTCGTTAGCTGATATGACTGAGTGGGCGTTTCGATCGCGGACACGGGACGCCGCCGCGAGGCTCGAGCAACTGTCGGTGTTGGGATGGGCGCTGAAGGAGTCTCATCGTCGCGCATGGGGAAGGAGAAGGAAGGGTTCGGAGGAGGAGCGGCTCGCTTCATCGTGTGTGCTGGAGGACTGGTGGCCTCAACATCAACCATGGGTTCCAAGTCGCCTATGGGGTGGATCGGGGCGGGAGAAGCCGATTCGGGGCCGTATGCAGAAGCCATGATTCCTCCAGCCGCGCCGCGGCACGTCAACAACTGTCCTCCTATGCAACCGGATGTATCATGTGGAAGTTGTCGACGGTAGTCGGCTTCGGCGTCCCGGTGCTGGCTCAGTCGACGGTGCCGGACGCTTGGGGGCAAGCGTGTAGGATTGTATCTTGGGTAAAGATTGCTGAAGTAGTTGAGACTGGACAAGTCAGTGGTTGAGAGGCGGAGCCGAAGAAAAGGGAGCTACAAACCCGTAGAAGCAGCAATAAGGAACATGAGAAACGTCAAAAGGCAGCAGACAAAGGAGCGGACGGCCAAAACCAGTAGACGACTCGAACGAGAGGACTAACTGGAATCGCACCAGGCGTTGGTGAAATCAATGAGAAGCACGCACGACGGCGGCGGGAAAGGGGCGCAAAGGACAAGAAAATGCGTGCGTGAGGATTGACTTGGGAGGGATCGGGCGGAGGGGAGGAGAGTCGAGGGAGGTGATGGCTCGCACTCGGCGTGAAGGTGCAGACGAGAGGTGACTTGGCGAGGGCCTCAGACTGGAAATGGGAAGTGGACCTGGGCCTGACTTGCCAATGTCCAGGAGCAGTGGAGCCGCAGCTGCAGGCCTGTGGGGGTTGGAGCATGCACAAATTGCTATCCACCGCCTTTCATTAATCCAGATCCCCTAGATTAGCGGCCTTGCGCGGCCCAGAATCCCCATTCACCAATATCCGAGTCCACTTGCGGTCTCCAGTTGGCAGCGTCTGTCGTGAATCCGTGATGCACAGCATCCGCCGACTGTTGCAGACTTGCAGTGAGTTGCAGCCAGCGCCTACGACGTACGAGTACCAGTTCCACGGCCTCGCCGCCTTTGAGGCTTCGTCTCAGCGTCGCGTCCCTCCCGTCGGGAGCCAACGAACGACAAGCTGACCACCACCACTACGGGAGTGCCGGTCGAACCTGTCCAAATTCTCCAGTCTGGCCTCGGCCGCCCTCCAGCATGCAAAGGCGTTCAGCTGACCAGCCAATCCACGGACTATCGTATCGGCTGCTGATTGCGATTGCCACCTCCTCACTTGTCTCCAGCGCACTCTGCCCAGTGCGCGCTGTGCCCGCCCAAGACCGCTGTAGGCGACGCTGCAAGGGCTCTTCGTAATTCCTGGGCAGCTGTCGTCCGGCCTGGATATCGCTGTCTGATGGGAGCCGCCCAGCCGCTAGCCAGCGCTGCCACCCGGCCAGCGCCTCTGATTCGCCCCAACGACCGCACTTCAATGTTAGCCCGCGCCCGTGTGCCTGCGTTTGTCCCTCAGATACCTGCGCAGGGCCCGCACTTTTATGCATCCTCCTCCCTCGCAGCCGAGCCACAGGGGGGCTTTCCACCAAGAACCACTGCGGCCTATCCGAGGAGGGCGTCGACACTGCTGATCAGAAGGTCGCCGGCCGGGCAACCGGGCAACCATCGTATCGCGGCACTCACTAAATACACCGAAGACCTCTTCTGCGGCCTTATGCAGTTCGCGCTGCCCGTCGCCCTTTTCATCTGTGTCAACAACCCAAAGGATCTGACTGTGCAAGGGTATCGAGTTATACCTGCAGATCGTTCCTCGTCTAGCCGGCAATGTGGCATTCTCAGCCTGCAAGGTACGGCGCGTCCACGGAGGCAGCAGACGCCGAGATCTGATAATGTCTGGCTGGCCCTGGCTGGTTTCATCCTGTGTCAATAGTTGAGATCCAACGCCTTCACAGGTCCGACTTGCATCTACAGGATAGTCGCAAGGCAGTCCTTGGGCGCGTTTCACCCATTCGAGCATGGCCTCTCTCTCATTGGACGACGGCGCTGACCTTCGTCGAGTGATGTCGAATGTTATGCCGGTCGTATTGGTGTCTCTGCTTTCTTTTCTCATCCGTCTCCCGAACCATGTTAGGGCAGATGATCCAGATCTGGGGTGAGGCTATGCTTCTTGGCACCGGTCATCGTTCGTGTTGCATCTCTCACCGTTAAATGCCACGGACAACGCTCCCATTTCGGCCTTGTGTGCTCTCAAGATAGCTTCATGCCATCGTCCTCGGTTTTTCCCACACGGCTTGACGAGAAAACATTATTCGGCTGCCGTTGTCGCTACGCGCGCGGAGGGCCAACCCGATGCAACAGTGCCGTACCCCTGGCAGCCGATGGAAGGTGGATTAACATGGCGTTCTGCAGTTGCTGCGCACAGTGGCCGCTGTACCTGTCAATCAGCGCCCGTTCGGGAAGTCGGACTCCGCTGTCCTGAATCCGTAGAGACCTCTGTTGCTCTTAAATCCAGCAAGTGGAGAGATGATCAGGCGCAAAAGCTGGAAGCCATTCGTATGGAGAAGTTCCCGACATCCCAAGGACGTCGTCGTCTGCTGCATCTTCATCCCATTCGACATCAATGATCTCATAATACCGGGCAAGTCTGGTCTAGGGTAAACATTGTGACAGCTATTGCTCCTCGCATATTAAAGGACCCGTCACAGCCAAGACAGGCTTCACTCAAGACACCGACTTAAACTGTGATGCCATCATCGTTTCGGAGGCCAAGCGCCGGCCAAGAAGCCAAGGAGCCAGCCTGGAGCAGCCAGCGGAAGGCCTCCACAACCAGAATCCGCGTGATAACAAGGTTGACCTCCTAGGCTGTCGACCGTGATGGAGATTCTTGATAACACAGCATCGAATAGAACGTCAATTCATAGACGTCGTAAGAGAGCATACACATAGTTCTCCCGACGATCTCGTCCCCGTGCTCCAAGACACAACTCATAATACGCCACTACCCGAGACACCCTGCCACGTTGCCTACAATCTCACAGCAAGACTCGAACAGTAAATGAGAAATGACTGATTTCAGACAAAGTGGCACTCACTTCCGCGATGCCTCTCTCACAAGAACTGACATCATTAAAGACCACTCCCAAGCTGCCGGAGCTGGCACACAACGGCTTGCTACTGAAGAGACCATCGGCCACAAGAGCAACAGTTCTGAGGACTTTGGTTCAGCCGGTTTTCCCCCACCGACTCAATTCCATCGGCTCAAGAGGCCTCAATGCCGCTCTCTTCACTTTGGTGGCTTCCTTCGTGACATACTCACCACTGATGGCATATTTTACAATCTAGAGTCTGACAGTGCCGTATGCGAAAAGTTTAGGGTACCTGCGTAACTTAACAGTTGACTTATAATTTGTTCAAAGGGAGCCTCAGCCGCGACGTTGAATAGCAGGCTCCTTAGCCAATCGTCATTCTGCTCAGCCCAGCTTACGATGGGTGCAATTTTGCAACGAAATGCATTTAATCTCACGACTTAACATCGTCGTGGCAAAAGAAATGGAAGGCAGCATCCCCTTGGACATGGGAAATTTGTCGCAATCCAACGAAATCCATCACAAGGCAGCCACTCAGAAGAGTCCATTCCCGTTTCCCCCTGGAATTGATGTTCACTCAACCACTGTGGGGATTGAAGGACCCTGAAATGAGCCACCCCATATTTCTCGTGCGCCACAGCTTATGTGGGGGCTCGAGGCTCACCGCCAACAGTCCCCGCCAAAGTTTTGTCTGGCAGAAAATTTCATGATGGGAGCCAGCGACCGCCTTGTTCCGCATCATCACCAGACCAGCCAACACGTCTACTACATCCGCCGAAATGTCGACAGAAACAGGGACAGCGCCCCCTGCGGCACCTGCAAGTACGACCAAGCCTCTTGGAATGCGACAGAATGGTGCGCTCTTCACACGCTTGCGGCTCGTAACCCATCAGCTAACGAAGCATGCGCAGGCAAGCAGTGGCACGCGCCAAAGAAGGCATTCCGCCCAGCGGCTGGCCTGAAGTCATTTAAGCAGAAGCAAAAAGAGCGCGAAGATCGGGCACGAATCAAGGCGAAGGAGAAGGAAATGAAAGACGAAAAGGAGGCAGAGCGCCAGGTACGACCACCAATACGATTGCAAGGCGGCCTGTGAGAATGCAGTACTGACAAGTGTGAAAGGAGAGGATAGCATCTATCAAGGAGAAGCGAGCGAAGAAGGAAGAGAAGGAAAGGTATGAGCAATTGGAGGCCAAGATGCACAAGAAGAGAGTCGAGAGGTTGAAGAGGAAGGAGAAGAGGAACAAGATGATCAACTCGTGAGCGACATGCGGTTCTATCACGCTGCATCAACCCGGACGAGCATGGCGAGTTCAATGGGCGAGTATCCGCTGCGGACCGACGAAAGTGCCTGCGCAGTGACACTAGGAACCAATTCATAGGGTGGAAATGATACGAGGCCGACAGACTGATGAGGCTCGGATCATCGCTCACCTTAGAGGAATTGTCCCCTGCAAGAACTGACCTCTTCATACACCTCGACGGAGAGCTCTCAGTCGCTTGGGAATTATCTGGCGTTGATATGGCGTTATGGGCGAAACGACACATGAGCGGTTCAATGAGAAATGAGCGAGGTAGAATACGACAGGTTCCTTCACAAATATTATCGGTGAATAACTTGTCTCCCGAGAACAAGGCGCACAAAGACAGTAGTCCGGGTCAATTATTTACGAAACCACATCTTCTGTGGCAAGGTATTGGGGTGTCGTGACTGTGTATAGTAACATGTGGCATGTGAAAGCAGCGTCATCCCGCCCCACCGCCGCGTCCCAAATCCGTCCCGAACCTGACGCCCCTGGCCTTGAACTCTCAGCATCACTAACCTCAAACCTTAAAGCCCCGCAGGCCGTTCGCGAAACTCAAGGCCGTCGGCCGCTCCGTCGCTACAATGGCCAACTCCAACGTGTCACCGCTCGACCACGCACCATATCCATCTCCTCCCTATAACCCTCCGGGCCCTCCGGGATCGTCCACAAAGACGCGACCCCGACACCAGATCAAGCGCTCCCTCTCCGAACTCGCATCGCCAGCGAAGCGCAGCAGCCACAGCGCTAGACACTCAACACATCATTATCATGGGCACCACGGAAACAGGCGAGAAAGGAATAGGGATGTAGAGGGTGCAACCGAACCACAGACTGCGCATCCAATTAGCGGAAGATACGGACGAATCTCGCTGGACATGCCGCGACCGGAGGCAATACATAGTCGACGGGAGAGTGCAATGGCCGTACCAATTGTCCCCCGAGAGAACGTCGAAACAAGGGATGTCAGTGGGAACAGTGGGAATAGTGGGAGAGTGAAGGAGGAAAAGCTGAAGAGGGAGTTAGACAAGGCAGAAGTTCGGGTTCAAGGGCTGAAGCAATCGCTCGTTGAGCTTCATACCTTCTCTACTTCAGCGACGAGACGGCTTGATGAGACGTACTACGCTGTTCTGGAGAAGACGAGTGCGCTGCAGAACACGGTCACAGCGTTGAAGGACTTGGCAGAGGCTTCGAAGGAGATCTACCAGACCTTTCAGAAAGACTCTGAAGAGCTCGAGCGCGATATTCAGGGACAGGTTAATGGATTGGGCAGCTTCGAGGAGCAGGAGAGCAAGATTGATTCCCTCCAGGGACGCATACACCAAGGACGCAAGCGGATACAAGCCCTCAGCGGCCGAGTTGACGCTGTACGGAATCGCGTGGAAGCTTGGGAACGGGCAGATCAAGAATGGCAGGAAAGGACCAGACGGCGGCTAAAGATTATCTGGACGGCAATGCTGACCTTGACACTGGTCATTGTGCTCTTGTTTGTGGGCTTCAAGTACGCCGATCAAGAATCGCCCGTCGCGGCATTGGAAGAGCTTGCAGAAGCACTGCCCAAGACGATTCGGCAAGGAGCCTTTAACATATCAAGAGGCGTAGAAAGCCTCGTGGAGGACCGGGGTCGGGGTTTAGACGAATCGTTACTCCGGTCGATGCAGCGGGGAGCTGACGACAGATTACGTGGATTTGATGAGCTGTGAGCCTCGTCAGGCCCTCACCTGTATCCGAGCGTCGGCGAACATAATGATACCCCTGAATTTAATGTTGTCGAAAATAGACGTCGTGTCAACCAGAAAATCTCAACCCGAAGAGCTGGGGAAACTGAAGTGACCGAGCGGCTGATTTCCGCGCCATTGACCAACCAAACCGTCGAGCCGGATTTGCCTTTTCAAGCATGATGCCGCGCGCCGCGGCTTGAAGCTAAAGCGGGCTGTCGTGAAACCAGGTCGGCGGTGGGAGAGTAAGCCGCATTCTCGAGAGCATCAAAGTGGCTGAGGGCAATAATACACCAGCTCCCAACCTGGGGGCCACAGCTCCGCCGCGCTCGCGCGAACACGCCGGCGCTGCCTTGCTCGTATGTGGATGCCCAAGACCGCTGGCGATTCATGAGGTCTCTCGGCTTGGCTCGAGCCAAGAAGTCGATGAGTCTGAGTTACAGCGTCCACGTCATGCCCCGCTACCAAAGCCGTCGACTATGGTGACGGTTGGTGTGAGAGTGAATTGACATGCTAAAATGGCTGTGATCGAGACATATCAATCTCGGTCTTCAGAATCCAGCAGACCTTAGAAAAGTTCAAGAGCCGGACAATATCAGCCGCTTCAAGTTGTCCAGGCCACTTCAAATCCCGTCAGCGCGTACTCAGCCCTACAAGGTCCCTATACCTTAGCTGCGTTGGCGCCCCTCCTACTGACCGCGCGTCCCCCAACAGCACAGCACAGCGTCACCGCTAAGAGGCCATCGACCAGCAGCAGGCCTCGACTGTTTATTACCTTCGCTTCTCCCCCAACCCCCGCCTCAGGGACCAGCAGCCCCCATTTTCCTTTGCGCGTTTCCGACCGCTCTTAGATTCTCTTCCTTTTCTTCGAGAGATTATAGATCAGAGTTATCCCCTCTTCCCCTACCTTCAACGCGCCATGGCTGCTGAGGCCGACGATGGCGGGGTCCCCGCGAACTCGACCGTCGACCTTCCCATCCGCACCGCGAGCGTTGGCGGCGTGCCTCCTCCCGGTCAATCTCTGACGGGAAAGCAAGAGCACTACCTCAAGCGCGAGCTGGTGTCAGAGCAGGTCAGATGGGAGATCAGCGAGCTCAACTCGCCAACCGCGCTGCGTCGCTTTGGCGCGCCTTTCAAGTCCGACCATGGCGAGGTTCCGCCCCACGAGTCCGAGTTGCCGATCCTGAGATATATCTTTGTGCACCATGTCAGGGATTTCCCGTTCCTGGACAAGGCGAGGGAGAAGGAGTTTTGGCAGGACAAGCTTCAAGTGGTACGTTTGGGTGCGGCTCCGCGGCTGGTGATGTCACTGACGTGTGCCGGGACAGTTTTTAGAGTCTTTTGCTGGGAAGCAGATCTCGGGCTCCGATGATCGCCTTGAGGAGACGAAGCGGCGGAAGCTTGCGATCAAGGCTAGGAAGCTAGTCGAGCTGATGATGGTGTCCGGTATTGGAACGGCTTCCGGTTTCGAAGAGCGCGTTCGCTTCAGCGAGATAGAGATAGTCGACGCCAACGCTATCGACACCGGAGTCCTTCACAACATGCCCGAAGGTAATTACATCAACGGCTGGGACGTCAACATCGCAGGTGTGCGGGTAACGTCAACTAAGGGAAAGCTGCGAACCCACAAGCATGCCGAATTCCTGCTGCGCATCAAGAAGAGAGGCGAGCTGGAGCATTTCGTGGCCCGAAGATACGGTGATTTCAGCAGACTTCACCGTCGTCTACGTTTGGAGCTGCCAGGACGCGCGCTTCCAACTTTGCCGAAGAAGAACAAGTCGGACTCTACCGCGAGCGGACTTCTTGGATCTTGGGGATCTGGCGGCGCCGATGACTCGGATGCTGAGTCCGTGGATTCAGGTGAGACTGGTCGCACCGGTCGCTCAGCGCGGAAGGGCGTCTCCTCGTTGCTCTCGCCTGAGAATGGTGGTATGTACGACGCAGCTTATACGCGTATTTCACTAACGTGCATCAGGACGCCGTAGGGCTGGGTCTACCTCTGGCTCGATGCGATCAGGTCTTTCAAAGTCCCTCGCCTCCCCTAGAACGTCGGCCGACGGGCGTCTCACGCCTGCTCCTCCTAAGGAGTCCGAGGCAAGTCGCTCGAATCCTGCTGAGACCACTCGTGCTAACAGGGTGTAGAATGTGATCCTCTGGAGAGAATCTCAGAGAGTTTCTCTTCGTGCTTTTATCAGATCGTTGCTGCACAACCCACAGATTGCTAACACCAAGGCGGTGCAAGAGTTCCTTGGTGGTGAGCAGGTTGTCCCAACCGATGATGATATTGACGACATCCTGCGAAGAAAGGAGGTCGATGAGATGCGTATGGAAGAACAGAAGAAGTTCTATGAGATCGCTCGGAAACGGGCTGCCGATCTTGACGAGTACATGGAGCAGTAAGTGCCGCCAACCCATTGCTGTCCGGTGTATGCTGACGATACAGGTTCCGTCGCGACATCGTCGAGCGTAACGGACTGACCAAATTGTTCGCCGAGATCAAGGAAAAGGATACCATTCCCGATCTCAGCATACAGTATCGCAAGTTCGCCGAGTGGTTGCGGATCGAAATTGCCGCCGTCATCTACCACATATTCCTTGCGGAGGATAACTCGCCAGAGTTGTTTGCTCAAGCCAAGCGTATCCACTCCCTCATCCCCTATACAGTGATGAAGAACGTCATTCGGATTGCTAATCCAGCCGCCGTAATGTCCGGCATTCTGGATATCTTCCTTGCCCAGCCATTTGGCTCGCGGTCACTGATGCAGCGCATCTTCTCCCTTACTTTGAACGACGGCATACGCAGCTTTCAAAAGTCGATTGACGCTCTGGACGCCAAGGTCGGCGACCCGGTCTTCACCGAGAAGCTACAAAAGTACACCAGGGCGGAAGAGCACGTCAAGGTGGCCATCAGGCAAGAGGCTGAAGATGAGGGCATTGATCTCGTCGTGGCCATCTTGCGTTCGGAGTTACTTGAGCCCGAATTGACTGGCGAGCAGATCCAACGTCTATTCAACGCTTACGTTGCATTCAACAATGCGGTTGATAACATCGACGAGGAGCTCCGACAAGGTGCTCAAATGTTCTCCTACTTGAAGCAATTGCTCAAGCTCTGCACTCGGCAACGGGACAAGGAGATGATGCTGCAGCTGATTGAAGAGCCCACCACATTGCAGCTGTTCCGCGATCTGTTTACCATCTTCTATGAGCCGCTAGTAAGAGTTTACAAATCGGCCAATGTATATAACAGCATCACCGATTTTGCTGTATTCATCGACGATATGATCAAGGTACGCTATGTTCCAAACCCAGATGCCCGGCCACTTAGCTGACCAACTTCAGGTTGTGGACCAATGTCGTGAACAGGATGCTTCTGCAGATCCGAACCAGACGGTGCAGGCGTTTATTGACTTGTGTGCCCGCCATGAGCACAACTTCTACAAGTTTGTCCACGAGGTCCACGTGCACGACAACGGTCTGTTCACGCAGCTCATGGGATGGATAGAAGGCATCCTTGAGTTCCTGCGTCACGGACCCAAGAACGGCACGCTCAACATCAACGCATTGTTCGAGGGTGGCGCCAATACCGGTTTGAACAAGGAGAAGGCGATCGAGGAGATCAACTCCCTCATCGCATGGCAAGAGGCCAGGAAGAGGTGGCACAACGACAAGACTAGGCAGAAGATGGCCGCCGAGGGCCAGGTTGGCAGCGGCATGATGCCCGCTGGTTTCACGTCAAGTGATTTCGGCTTGGACGGGGAAGACCTCGAAGACATGAACTACGACGACGGTTCAGATGAGGAGCTCGAGGCCGAGCAGGAGGACGAGATGGACCCCATCGAAGCAGAGCGCCGGAGAAGGGCGAAGCGGCAGGACAGGTTACGTCGCACCGCTGGCGAGCCTGTGAAGCCGCCGGTGGAGGAGGTACACAAGCTGAAAGACAACTTCCTAGTGATGCTTCGACAGGTGTTGGCGGACTAGATGGTGGTGGCGGTTTGCGGGCACTGCGGCCCGCAAACCATAGGGAATGGGTATGACAAATGTTGGTTCTGGAAATGTTAGAGTCTCTGTACTGGACTTGAAGTACAAAGCACGGTTGTGGGCGGAGAAAGGACGTTACATATCTGCATAGCACTGCCTTCAATTTCCTGAACGAACCGACCTACCCATCGCTGGGTTCCATGAGCTTTGCACTAGAGGGATGTTCGTGGTAGGGTCCAGTTTATGACGACACATTTTGAAACCCCGACCTTCATCAACCTATCCAATGTTCAGAATATTGTGCGGCTTTGTTATATCGACCAGCTTCCGATTTATCTTTGTTGAAAAGAACACTAACCCGCGATTCCTCCCCTCGGACATCCGGGTTCGAGGTGCAGGGTAGGCAAGCCACAGGTGCTTATTTCGCGCCCCCGCTGATTGGTCGATTCGGCACAGCCGTTAGCCGAAGGTCCGCTCGGAGAGTCAAGGAATCACTCGCAACGGGGGCCGAGTCTTGAAATCATCGATTGGCCACCACCTCCAACGCTACAAAACCGTCGCCAACGCCCTTTCGATCCCGCGAATGCAGCTTGCGGACGACACAATACACAGCTGACGATGGCTTCTTCCATGGCTATGAGGCGACTGGCCTCTGGTTCATCTGTAAGTTCAGCTGCCAGCAGCTCCCGAGGGCATCCCTTGCGACACGTGAGGCCGCGACGCAGCAGACTGACCGAGGCAGTTTTCGAGATGGGCCGGAAAGCAGAACAGAGCCTTCTCGACTACGCGGGCTGTCTGTAAGTACTTGATCAATAGATGGGAGGTGGAAGCGGGCGCTGACGAGTTCTACAGCGCGCGTCATCCAGGGCAATGGCCCTCTGCGGGCGAAGGAGGCGTCTCCGTTTGTTAGCAACAAGTACCCCGTCATTGTACGTCCCTTCACAGCCCGACCAATCTAGACAAGTCGCTGATCAGATGGTCCAGGATCACGAATATGATGCCCTCGTCGTCGGTGCCGGTGGTGCTGGTCTGCGTGCCGCCTTCGGCCTTGCCGAGGCTGGCTTCAACACTGCCTGTATCTCAAAGCTCTTCCCTACGCGATCCCACACCGTCGCCGCGCAGGGTGGTATCAACGCCGCCCTCGGAAACATGCACGAGGACGACTGGAGGTGGCACATGTACGACACCGTGAAGGGTTCGGATTGGCTGGGCGACCAGGATGCTATTCACTACATGACCCGTGAGGCCCCTGCGTCGATTGTCGAGCTTGAGAACTACGGATGCCCCTTCTCGCGAACGGATGATGGCAAGATGTGAGTGGAATGAGAGGACACAATAGCAATCGGATGCTAACGTTGGAACAGTTACCAGCGCGCGTTTGGTGGTCAGTCGCAAAAGTATGGCAAGGGTGGCCAGGCCTACCGCTGCTGCGCTGCCGCCGACCGAACCGGACACGCCCTTCTTCACACTCTCTACGGACAGTCTCTCCGCCACAACACCAACTACTTCATCGAGTACTTCGCCCTCGACCTGATCATGCAGGATGGCGAGTGCCGCGGAGTTCTCGCCTACAACCAGGAGGACGGCACTCTTCATCGCTTCCTCGCCAACCACACTGTCCTTGCCACCGGTGGTTACGGACGCGCTTACTTCTCTTGCACGTCGGCGCACACTTGCACTGGTGACGGTATGGCCATGGTTGCCCGTGCTGGTCTCCCTAACCAGGATCTGGAGTTCGTTCAGTTCCACCCAACTGGTATCTACGGCGCTGGCTGCCTGATCACCGAGGGATCTCGTGGTGAGGGTGGCTACCTCCTGAACTCGGAGGGTGAGCGTTTCATGGAACGCTACGCGCCCACCGCCAAGGACCTGGCTTCTCGCGATGTCGTCTCCAGATCGATGACGATGGAGATCCGTGAGGGCCGGGGTGTTGGTGCTGAGAAGGACCACATCTACCTGCAGCTGAGCCACTTGCCTGCCGAGGTCCTGGCTGAGCGTCTTCCTGGTATTTCCGAGACCGCTGGTATTTTCGCTGGTGTCGACGTTCGCAAGCAGCCTATTCCCGTCCTGCCCACCGTTCACTACAACATGGGTGGTATCCCCACCCGCTACACCGGTGAGGTTCTCACTGTCGATGAGGCTGGCAATGACAAGGTTGTCCCTGGTCTGTTTGCTTGCGGTGAGGCTGCCTGTGTCTCCGTTCACGGAGCCAACCGCCTCGGTGCCAACTCCCTGCTCGATCTCGTCGTCTTCGGCCGTGCCGTCTCGCACACCATCCGCGACAACTTCAACCCTGGCGACAAGCTGAAGCCTGTCCCCGCTGATGCCGGTGCCGAGCACATCGAGGTTCTCGACAAGGTCCGCACGTCCGAGGGTCCCAGGAGCACCGCCGACGTCCGCCTGTCGATGCAAAAGGCTATGCAGACCGACGTCTCCGTCTTCCGTACCCAGGAGTCCCTGGATGAGGGTGTCCGCAAGATGAAGGAGATTGATGCTATGTTCCCCGAGGTTGGTATCAAGGACCGCAGCATGATCTGGAACTCGGATCTTGTTGAGACTCTCGAGTTGAGGAACTTGTTGACCTGCGCGTAAGTTTTTCATTCCCCTCACTTCTCACAACTGCGGAGTGCGATACTGACATCTAAACAGCACGCAAACCGCCCAAGCAGCCGCCAACCGCAAGGAATCCCGTGGTGCCCACGCCCGCGAGGACTACCCCGACCGTGACGACGAGACCTGGATGAAGCACACCCTCACCTTCCAGAAGGACCCCCACGGCAAGGTCGACCTCGGCTACCGCAATGTCATTGCCAACACCCTCGACGAAGCCGAGTGCAAGCCCGTGCCGCCCTTCAAGCGTGTATACTAATCTCGTCGCTCGCTCGCGCGCCCCAAGACAACTTTTTATAGAGAGTTCTTTGATTTGAAAAAGAGAGGCTTCAT
Organism: Sordariomycetes sp. S80-01Y; assembly: GCA_037042185.1. Taxonomy (NCBI): domain Eukaryota; kingdom Fungi; phylum Ascomycota; class Sordariomycetes; species Sordariomycetes sp. S80-01Y. The sequence continues at coordinate 1,972,511 of JAXQJY010000032.1, forward strand.
GTTTTTTTTTGAGGGAGGACAGATACTCGGCTTCGTCTCCTTTGTGGGCTGGTTGCATGCGGTGGTGTTGCGCACTTTATATCCTAGGAACCGGGGGAGGTCTGACTGGGACCATGTATGTATTGGCTGTGAGGCTAATGTAGGAAGAAGTGAAACGACTTTCAAGTACACTTGATCCGCATATTTCACGTGAAGCTTGGTGGAACCAGCGTTTACGGTTGAAGATACCACTTGAGCGATGATGAAATGTAAACGGAATCTACGGGCTAACACCATCGCCATAATGTGTGACAGACGCAAGCCATGATTGATGTCAATCCAACGCTATCTCTAGAACTGATGCGGATATAAGAATGAATCGACGCAAGATATACATTAAAAGAAAAAAGCCCGACTAAGCATCATAGATTTGCCGCTCAGCTGCGGGAACCCATGAAATGCCCAAGAAGGACGCAGCCTCGAGAAGTTTCAAACAAAACACGCCTGCCGGAGATCCAAGGAGCAACACCGTTCATGGGAGGCGTGTGCCATCCGCTCAGTCATATCCAGAGAGAAGAAGAAGAAGAGGAAGGAGAAGAAAAGAAAGGTCTCCGAGACCAGAACCATGCAAGTTCCTCTGTAGATTGTTTCGTAGATTGTTTCGTAGATTGTCGTGGTCGTAAACTTCGTTAAAATCCTGACATGTGTCTGTCGTCCCAATTGTTATCCGCCCCCTGGTGAGGGGAGCGAACGTACGGGGAGTTCGACTGGCCGCTGAAAGGGCTGTGGCTTGTTGAGGAGGGGTCCATCATATTGTTATTCATGCCGTAGCCCATCTGCGTGTTCATCTGCCCGTTGTTTTGGAGACCCAGGCCGTCGGGGAGGTTGGGGAACGGCTCTAGTCCATTGTCGATGCTGTTGTGATTGCTGCTGGGCACCGACATGTATTGGCCGTTCTGGTATGGGCCAGAAGAGACGGGCATGTCGTTCATCTGATCGAAGCCCTGATGCATGGCCGTGTCGATGCCCAACGGGGTCGTTTGTACAGGTTGGACCATGTTGTCAAACTGACCAGGGTAGTAATTTTGTTGTTGTTGCTGCCCATACTGCTGGTTGGCAGGCATGACTGGGTACATGTAGCTGTTGGTATCCTGATACCCATGGTTCTGTGCGCTGATGTGCACGTTGGGGTCCGAATAAGGGGCAGCAAAGCCACCGGTGGCGTTCATAGGCATATTGAACGCCGTTCTAGGTGGAGGGTCCTGGACGGGGCTGATGATAGTGTCCGCAGAGATCTCCCTAGCCTTGGCGGCGACGAGTCGTAGCACTGGTAGCGAGATCTGCTCCATGTGCTTGGCCAAGTGAACAGTCAATTTCTTCCAGGAAGGGAAAGCCCTGCCACAGAAGCGGCAGGGCTCATCGGAAGGCCGAGCACTGGTCAAGACGTGACACTCCTCGACCTTCTTCCAAGTAGGGTCCACGCCTCCAGACTTCTTCATGGCAGCTTTGGTCTTAACCTTCGGCTCAGCGAACTTGTGCTCGCGAACCAGGTGCTGAAGGAAGTTGTCTCGGCGATAGCAAGTGTGTCGGCATTCTTCGACATCACAGGTCCACCATTCTAAATGGCGATGGCCCTCATTCTCGTGGCGCACCCAATCCGCTTTGCGTTTGAAAGACTTGGCGTCTCTACATCGATCCCATGTACATGTGAATGGTTGAACATCCTCGTGAACATGTTTAGTCCAGTCGGATGGCTTGGTGAACTTCTTGCGAGCGTAGCAGAGTTGGCATTCGAACTCCGCGGGAAGAGACTGGGTCGGTGGCATAGGGATATCGACCGGAAAGCTGTCCTGATTGATGGCACCGTCTGTTGGGGTGTTATCATCTTCGTCGTCAGGAAAATGGCTGGCGAGGGGATCAAGACCGCGAGCATCCCCTTTCTGGTCTAGGACGTTGGCTTGCCCGCCCATCGCGATACAGAGAGAGCCGCAGGGGCAGTTTGCCCCGAGACCAAGATGCTTCACTTTGAGACCGAGAAGCGTCTTGTACCTCACGATCTGTTGATGCGCAATGCGATCTACCAGATAGTTGCTCATGCCATCCATACGCGGGTTCAGCATCAGAACATGAGAGTGGAAGCCTGCGAGATTTGGTGTGATCTGATCGATTTGATTGGCCTCAGTCCTCATCTCGCTGTCATCCTGAAGATCTTCCTCGTCGTCATCGTCGTCTTCCACATCGGCTTGCATCGATGGTCGACCGACTGGCGCCACGGGAGGGCCACCTGACGCCTTCCACATCCCCATGAGGTTCGGATGGGAAGAGTCGGCACCGGCACTGTCGGGGCTGACTGTGGGCTTTGGTACCTCAGACTTGCTGCGTGCGCGGCCTCCACCTCGGGTCAACGTGTTTTCGACTTTGAGGTTCTGCATGAAAGTTCGCGGCGATCTGACGGAGCTAGCACCAACAGAGCCCTGGCGAGCGTGGCGTGTGCTTCCAACAGCAGCAGCACCAGTGCCCATCGATAGGAAAGCAGTGTTGATGCTTGGGGTCTTGTTTTTGCCCCAGCTTGAAGTACGGTCCGGAGGTGCGAGATGCGGCGAGCCAGCGCTATCGTGTTTCTGTAGAGGCGGCCCTTCGTCTTGGTGGCCGTCATCACTGGCATTGCTCACATTGTCGGCGGCATTGCTGCTGCGGCGCTTCCGCATTGAGGAGATACTTGGGCTGCGGGCAATGCGTCCGCGGACCTCCCTCAGAAGCCCAGTGACCTTGTTGCCTTTGTTGTTCGACTTGCTGCTGATGGAGAGCTTTTTGAAGAGGTTTCCACTAAGAATGCCCTCGACGTCGACATCGGCAGTGCTATGAATGCTGCGGCGACGAGTGCCCCATGTCGCCTGGCGTGAGAGGATCGAGTCATTATCGCGACACATCCGCTCGAAGCGACTGATAGCCTCCTGAGCCGTCGCTGGCTGGTGACGACCGGGCTCAGACTTTAGTATCCGGTGCACAATAGGCACGTTGTCGCCCCAGTAGCGGCCACCCGCAATGATCTCGCGATCCACGTCGTTCATCGGCCCACCATTGGGATCGATGTATGTTTGGCCAGGTTGGTAGCGGTTTTCTGTATTGTCGCCAAGGGGAATGTTGTCGTCACATTCGCTCTTCGTCTTCTCCAGATTGTACAGCTCCTGTGGGGGCTGTTCAGTGGGCGCCGATAGCTCACTGAGGTTGCTAGATATCCAACTGTCGACAGACTCATTTCGCTCAACTCTCTCCCGGCGGTCAGCCATCTCGTTGATATTCGCGGGCATTTCGTCTGCAGTGCGCTGGTTCGGACCTATGCCTCCACGGCCACCCGCTGGATAGCGTTGCCATGAGCCAACGCTGTCCCGGGGTGCTGACGTTGGGTGCTGATCACCAGACGATATGAGGTCACCAGCCGACTCGATCCCGCTTCGGGTAGTTGCGTGGTTGTCACTGAAGAAGCGCTCCGTAGTGTGACTAGGTCCGCTTTCATCGTGGTCATAGACCGACACAGTCACCCTCGGGCTCTGGGCCGGCATGTTAGGACGCGCGGGCGCGAGCCCGTCCTCACTTGATCGCGCGCTACTGCTTTGACTTGGTGTCAACTGAGACGGGTGTGTGATGATGGGCTGAGGCTGAGGCTTGAAAGGTTTCTGAAGTTCTTGGGGCGAAATGGATGGTGGGAGGGCCTCAGGGTGAGGTCGCGTGACGGCTTTACGGTGTTCGCTCCGAGGCGATGCAGTGTGTATAGAAGCCTGATCAGGCGTCAAGGGTATATATGAAGGATCGAGAGCATTGCGCTGAAAGTCGGGTTTCGGAGCTTGAGTTGTGGATGCGAAAGACAGTTGTTGCCAGCTCGGGTCGTCTTCGAGAAATGACGGCACTCCTTCGGCTGCAACGCCGAAGAAAGGATCCGAATCTTCAAAGTCGGAGTAGTAGCTGAGCCCAGCAGAGCTGGAAGCGCCAGGAGTCTCGAAATGGTGTGAGTTTGGTGAGGTCGAGTCTCTGTTGTTGGGGGAGTTGGCGACGGAGAGGTTGTTGCGGGACCGTTGCTCGGAGTCGTGGTCTTGCGGGAAGGCAGTCAAGGTCGAAGACATGACGGCGGGACGTTCTTGAAAGACTCACGCGCAGGGCGACCCAGCGCGATGAGCAAGGGTAGATATTCGAACAATATTGGTAGCGAGGGTTGGTAGAGGGGATTCGGGCGGTGTTAGCTCGAGGGGTAGGCTGAGTCTAGGCTACCTGTAGACCAGCCAGGCTCGGCAGTCACGCCGCGAAAGCGGAAATCTCGCGGGAGTGGGTAGATGGTGGCAGTTGATGACTGGTTGAGAAGGAGTTACTGCGCCAGGGTCACGTTCCTGGGCAGATTCGGCGGTGCGCAGCGGAAGCTCGCTCGGGACGAGGTGGGAGAAATGGCGCTGACGGTGCCTGGGCGATGGAGGGTGACAGCGGAGGGCAGTCTGTGGACGCAGGGCCGGCTGAATATGGAAAAAGCAGGCAAAGCTCGGTGGGCGCACACGAGAATCGGTGTCTCAGATGCGTCTGGCCAGGTTGATTTAGAGCGGGAGGAGGGTGGAGGAGCAAGGAGAAGAGAGGAGGATGGTGTGGTTAGGCTGATCAGCACTTGTATGGACGGAGTCGAGAGATGATGTTAGCCCAGCACAAGGGAAAGCGCGTGGGCTGGGGGTCCTTCCTCAACAGTGGAGGGCTGCCATCACTGCCCCACTCTGTACAGCCCGGCCACCTGCATCCCGCACCTCAGCGCTTAGACTCAGATGTGCTCTTAATTCAACATGATGCCCATTCGCCCAGGCATTTCAGGCGACTGTTCCCACGACCAACAGCCGGTGACGGGGTTGATTCAATCAAGTCCTGCCCACTGCCACATCGCAGCCCGCACTGACAGCAGTCCCGGCAACAAAGGCCGCCATCCCCGGCCTCGGGTCCGACAGCACCTCCGGCTCAGGCATTTCCAGACTGCAGAGCTCGCGCGAGACAAACTTGGCAGGTATTTCCCTGGGCTGACGGGCACTCTGGCTGAGAAGAACTTGGTGTCACGTCACAGCACCGGAGGTACAAAGCGATCGCATCCTTCCCGAGGCATGGTGGTACCGAGTATCGCTGATCGATCTGATTCTGAAATCCGGTCCATCCCAAAATAGCACACCCTGGAGATGCAAGCACGCACTAAGGTAGCCGAGACATGGCTCCAACTGCCAGCTTGAGATACGCGATAATGTCATGTTCATACGTCGAACTTGGAGAAGCGAAGCAGTCCCTGGAGCGCACCTTTAGACAGCTAATGAACCTCTGCCATTACCTCATCCTCGCGGCACTGCGCAGGCAACAGGGACATGAGATATCTTTCCATCGCCAGTCGGCTGCAGGGAGTGGGGCGCTGTGCCGTACCGCCGGACGCTTGGTGCGCCTTGCGACAGTGACTGGATCAACTCCGCTCGGCCCTTAGCAGCTCAGATCGGACCAGATGTACGGATTCTCCGTAGGAACTTTCAAGGTCGAGCTGGAAGGCCAGGGGTTGAGAGAGCCTGTGACCTGTGACCTGCGGGCAATGACCTCAAAGCCACAAGGCACTTCCTGGGCGGATTGCGCCGCACCTCATGTTCACGCGAGAGACCCTCCGCCCCGCTGGTGGGCGTTGAACCTCCCCACTTTCAGCCACTCACGCTTCAAGCCACCATCGCAAGGCACTTTTGCCGTCTCCCCGTCTTCCAGCTTCAGCGCCTTCAAGTTCACCGTGAGGCCAGGGCGACTCGGAGCTGGAGAGTTCGCCATGGTTCGCCTTCTGCCTTTGCCTTGCATGCACCGTCATGTACGGACAAGTCATCCTCCAGCTCTAAGATCCCGGACGATAGAGGCTCCATCGCGATCTGGTCTGCCGGGGTGCGCCGTGATTCGCGCTCAAGCCACCCTCCATCTCGGCGACCAGCCATTGAAGAAGCATTGCCGAGACCAACTGAGCGCTGCGAAGCGAGGCCTGGCTTGGGGACAAGGTCAGAGCTCAGCTGTGTGTCGCTCGTCGTCCGTGACGACACCTCGCCGTGTCTGCTTGGAGCATTAGCCTAACTGTCGACGGACTTCCATCTGCAATGTGACTCGAGGCCACTGCTAGTCTAGTATTGGTACCCGTAGGGCTGAAGGGGGGGCTCTGCAGTCCACCACCACGACTCAGCCCCTTGGTGCGCGGGATGAAACCATGCGGACATCGCCATCGCGAGCACTGCCTCGCCGTGCTGCCGGTGACGCTCAACCGCCGCCCCGTCGTCAGGACTTGTGGAACCCAATTGAGGTCAATTACTCCACAGCGGAATGAGATCTGTCAAAACCTAGGAGAATGACTCGTAAATATGATGGCCCATGTTCCGCGTGTCTTGTGCAGCTGGAGGGAGGAGCTCTCCCCACAAACCGGCCCTCGTCAACATCGATAACCCCTCCTTTCGATGGTAGCGAGATGCCCGTTGGCGCTTGTCAGGCTTGGTAAAGTCGTCATTATTATGACCCTCCAATATACGTGATCCGCCATGGATGTCCGATAAAGGATATGAAATGATATATTCGTAATATGCGGTGCCCACCTGCAAACAATGATCTTGGCCCTTCACCACGCCTCCGTTCTTGACCCCACGTCGAATACCTCAGGCTCAGGCTCCCCGCAACTCTGAACCCTCACCGTAAGGCCAGAAGCCCAGCCAGCCACCATGTCTGTAAAGCACTTAGTACAGTTCCGCTTCAAAGATTCGGCCACTCATGATGAGGTTCGCGATGTAAGGCTCAGAACCCAGAAACCCATGTGGTAGGCGGCGCGTGGCTCACAGGCGACAGGCGTGCTCCCACATGCTCAGATTGCAGGAAGCACTTCACCCCCAGACGCAGCAGCCTTATATCAAGTCCATCTCTGGGGGCAGAGACAATTCGCCCGAAGGACTGCAGGTGGAAATTCCCCTGCCCTGTTTCGAGATCAAAATACTGACCAGTTGCTCCAGAACGGGATTCAATACGCCTTCATCGTCGAATTCGACAACCTAGCTGACAGGGACTACTACGTCAACGAATGTCCAACCCACAAGGCGTTCAAGGACGTCGCTTTACCACTGATTGAGAAGGCGATTGTGGTTGACTTCACAGATGGTCTGTTTGATTAGTTTCCACACCATTGAAAAATCTCAGTTTCCTTGACACGGGCGATGCCAGTCCACGTGATTATGTCGAAAGCTCCCTATCGCACGTCATCCCGCTCGCACGGTTCACATATTCTCATCAATAACCTCAAGCTGTCGCGAGGTCTGACGTCTGCCAGCGCACACTGCGCGCCTCGCTCACGTCACACCACGATGCGAGCTCATTGACAGTGTACCTTGCTACCGAGTCGAGCTCCAGCCAAAATGTTCCGCGTAAGACACGTGCGACCTGCTGCTATCCGGAGGCGTCGCTGAACCTACAACACAGTCACATCCCGAGGAGCATCTCCATCTGCGCCTGCATCGCGCCCGCTCCGTCGTCTTGACAGCACAAGAGTGCGCTCCTTTGCCCCTCCCCCGAATGCTTAGTTGATGGACGTTGGGCATTGACCGATGACTAGACTCGTCGAGATCCGTGCCGCGCAACGCACGTTTGAAGGCGCCTACATGCGCACCGCCCTCGGCCAATTCTCCTTCTCCCTCGTCATCCTCAAGATCTTCACGGCCGAGTTTTACGCCATAGGAGCCCTTTTCGCCATCTACGGCGCTGCAGTCTTGCTGGTAGCCATCTACCGTCGGTACGAAGGGCATCGGCAGTTCTTCACGGCCTTGAAGAACGACGACGGTGTCGTTGTCAGAAAGTTTAGAACTAGCGGGGACAGCGTGGCGCTGTTGACGGTGCTGAGTTTGGCGGCTTATGCGAGTTTGCTAGTGTTGACCTGGAGACTTATTCCTTGAGGCTCAAACGGGCCAAGTAGCGTCGATGTTTCGTTGCGGACTGATGAGAGAGGGTCTGTTCTTTCTATTGACGATGGCATTACTCGAGCTAGAGCACGCTCCTCAACGGACCTAGAAGTCCTTTGGGGTTGCCCTGCCCCAATCTACTGTTTGTTTTCCCGTTCCTTTACCCAAGCCCTGCATCTGATAAAGCAATAAGCTCCTGTCTAATGTATGCTACCCTTGTTCGCTGTCAACTGGTTTTCACCTCTCATGATTCATTATGCCCCCCCTGTGCAAACTCCTCCCAATGCTAGGCTGACCTGTTGGCTTCATGCCTGCTATGCGCCTTGTGCTTGCCGATGGCTGGTCCCGATTGTTCTGTCCTGTATCCAGTCTCGGCACTCAGCCATCAACTCCCGAGGCCGTCTCCCTGTGTCCGTCTGTCTGAATGTGATTAAGATCCCCGTGAGGCCAGTTGCCATAGCCTGGTTGTGGTATTTGGGGATGAGGTTGTTGCTGCCATTGCATCGAGTTGTGGCTTGGCATGGTTGCCGTACTTCCCGCGTCGATCTGGAAGCCCTCAACACTAGAATTTGGCATTGAACTGTTGGCGTAACCAGATGGAAGCCGTCCACCTGTTATCAATGAACCGTACGCATTGTTGCCCAATGACTCTCCGCCATACGACATCGACCGAACTGGCATCGTCATGCCGGCCCATACTGTTTCTTGTGACGCTGGGCCGGAAGCCCAGCTGGCTGATACGGGGGTGTCTGGTGGATGTTCGCTAACGGGAGAATCGAGTGGTGCCCCGTGCCATGGATTGTTCCAATTTTGAGGGGCTGATTCCAGGTATGGATTGATATTCGAGGGCACATAGCTAGGTACACCCTGGTTGAAGTCATATTGTTGCCCGGCGGGCAATGGCGCTTCACTAGATCTTAGCAGACTTCACTTCCTATGTAGCCGGAGCACTTACCCATCGATCCGTCGACGATTGGTGCTGTACTCATTGGCGTGCGCATATGATGCGTGCTCGTGGCTAGAGGAGGGAACGGACGCTGGGCAGGCGGCTGAGAGGGAGCGTGCCCGGATGGGGTAGGAGACGACGATTGAGAGCTTCGCTGGTCCATATGGACGTGTTGTGCTGCGCTTCGTGAACGGGCTTCGGTACCTCTTTGTTGCTCTGTAGGCTTGAAGCTGCACTCTCGCTTCAAACGAATGCAGCTGGCACAACGGCCCTGGGCATCACCCGCCGCTGGGATGCACCTGATCTTGCGTCCACGGCAATGACCTACAATATTAGCAATTTCTCCAACAAGCATACTGAAGTAACCCACTGCATGCGACAGAAGTGCGATGGTATCCAAGCTTGTTACGCTTTTTCTCTCCAGAAGCGCCTGCTTGCGCCTGTTCCGCCATCGACGCACCCTCTGGGGTCGAGAAAGACCTCTGTAAGGTCCAATTGCCGTCCACAGAGCCTGACTCTGACTGGGAAGGAATGCTATAAGGGCCCGGAAGCTCTGAATGTGGCAAGCCCATGTCCGGGCTCACCATGTTCTGAGGTGGAGGTGGATACGACATCTCTTTGAAAGCCCGATGCGTCCGCCTGTCTGCTGATGGTCCTGGGTTCCCGTAGTGTACGTTCGATTTGAAAGGACGCAGTGTCCCTAAGGCCATAAGTTTGGCTGATCAAAGATCGGTTGCGATTCGTTAATTATCAGACAAGCCCCATGTCCAAATGTAGAGCATAACAGACGTCGTTGAGGTTATGTTTCGTCGACAAGCACCGTAAAGTATTTGCTTCTATTATGCCGGGGTTGACCTCGAATGTTTTCGCGTCGTTCTCTTCCTTCAGGTTCCGAGACTACACGTCTTTCAGCGATCAGGATACGTCCCCCAAGGTCTGGTTCGGTTACAGGAACGCTGGTTGATGGCGGCCCTGGCCACAGACGCAAAGTATGTGTACCCAAGAAGTATAAACGCGGAGGAAGACTAGCTTTCTGCGCGTAATTATCTGGAGGACGACCAGGTCCAGAATGAGTTGGCTCCAAAGATGCAGGGGTTGCTCGTCTCCAGCAGGCGTCTCGCAGATATTGGAGAAGCAACTCAGTTAAGGGCAAGCTGCTGAAAGGGGAGGCCGGGGTCGCGATGTTTGTGTCGATGACTGCCGGTGTTTGAATGCTCGCAATTCCACGATCTAACGCCGGTGGTGCGGCTGACAGCGAGATACGGTAGTGAGGGGGTCAGCTAGGAAGCTCAATGCACCACTAGAGTCGATGGCTCGAGATGCTAACCAGTCATGTACGAAGTTCTGACTGCACCGCTCTAGTGATAGCTTGCACTTTCCGCTTGAGGGAGGTGCCTAACCTCTGAGGTTCGTCGATGGTGCTGGTAGTGGCGGGCGTCTTTCGCGACTGTTGGCGCGAGCTACGCACGGGTGGAAGCTCTCTCGAAATTTTCGGAACCTGACCAAACGGGTTGCTTGCACGCAGAAGGTAGCTTCGCTCGCCTGGACTCAAGGCGAAGGGGCGCGTAAGTGGGTGAAGATACGGGGACGGTTGTTCAAAGAGCCTCCTCTTGTCCGTCGATGGTAGAAACTCCTGGAGATAATGGCGGTATTTTCGCGACAAATGGTCGCGTCTTAAGAATGAGACCGGTCAGCTCAGCAAATCCGAATGAAGATCATGGGCAGAGCTGTGATGTTTGAAGTTGGGAGGGTAGCGAGACGAATAGCCAGACAACTCAAGCGAGGCGCAAATAAGAGCTCTCGTCTGAGGTTAGGAATGAGGAAAAAGCAGCAGGGCCAAAATGATTTGCGACAGGTGCCATCCATATCAACCTTACCTGAAATTAGCCGATCACCTTTCAACCCTCCATCTCGCGTGTGGCTGGTGCCCAGGTCGCAGATCGAAGCACAAGAGGGATATGTTGCAGAATTACGGCGGCAGCTTGCTGCAGACACAAGTGATGTATTGCTCAAGAAGCATGCAGGTTGTATGCTCGAGGTCCAAGTTGGACTAGGCAGGATCCAGGTCCTGTGCACTTTACAAAGATATGTAGTCCCTTGCAGGTACTTGCGCTGGCGGCGATTCCCCAGTCCACATCACTTGCCATCCATGCCCCTGATCCTCGCCGGGCCGGTGTGGATTTCTGGGGGCAGTGATGGATGGGAGGAAGCATTTGGAACTCATCGGTCCGCGGACGAGGAAACCCCGGAACCTGCAGCCTGGAGGCGAATTGCTACACGTGTTTCGTGGTCCATGTTACCGAGCTTCAAGGGGACGGCAACCATGAATTGCTGTTCCTGTTTCTCTCGAGACAGGGTTGGCCGTCACATCTGGTGTGTGGTGGGTTCTCTGCTGAAGATGTGCCTCGGCCGTTCTGTCTTCTTGGTAAGGTGACTTATTCTAAGCGTTTGGAGGGGGGCTGGGCCTGGCGTGACAATAGCCAGTCAACAATCCAGTCACCGTTTTCAGCCAGGCAAGGGATAATTCCGCCCGCGGCTGCAGCTAACCATAAACACGCAAAGCAATCTCCTCGGAAGTTTTCGTGTGGAAAGTTGGCAAAACCCCTCGTCGACTCCGTTCTTCCTCTTTGGGTTTGCTCCAAAGTGACGAGCGGAAGTACGAATACCTAGACTGATCGGAGCGGAGCGGCGGTGGGCCAGAACCTTACTGGTCGGAAGGCTAGGCGTTAGGTCCGTTGGCGGCGCAAAGTATCTCCAACACAATATACGCGCGGTAGGGGTGTCGAATTTGAGGCCGCTCCCCGTGGTTGGGCTGAGGCTTCACCGGCGACAAGGACAAGGTCTGGTGTTCCCTGCAGTGCAGGTCTGTTTCTTGAGTATTGCTTTCTTTTCCTACGGTCGAATACCCTCCTGGCCATGAGTGCTTGCATTTGCAAAACGTACTCGAAGATCGAGGAAAGCGATCCGTGAGGGGATCAGCAGGGTTCAGGCCTTGCACCGAGCAACCATGGTACTGGTATGGGTCCACGGCTCGCTATCGGCGCTATACAATGTGTCGTATTCAAGGTTCGAGATTTGGTGATCCGAGTGGTGCCGTGAGAAATTGACAGGCCAGGCTTACTTTCGCCACTCATCGAAAGAGTCAAAAGAGCAACACCACACATAAACGGTTGTCATCTGCCACAGGACACGGGGTCAGGCTTGCACGATTGCTGAAAGGGGCATGGATTCAGATTCTGCTGCTGCCCTTAGCGGCAGGTAGAGAGCGGCCACTGGCCTGGCCTCAGCTGCGCGTATGCAGCTTGATCAGTGGGCATTCCACCCAAAGGCGTGTCCTCGATAAACGTGATGCCGAGACATGTGCTTCATCGACGGTCCAATCCTCGTCGTGGGGGTCTGACATCGGTGTGGCGGATTTCAGCAGCCAACCCATCTTTTCCGCTACCCGTCCAGCCATGAGCCTAGCAGCCTCGTCTTGGCTGGGCACAACTCACCTCGAGCCTTATTCCGCGGCTTAAAGGCAGGGCTCAGGAGTCTCGGTCTTGGCCGAGGGCATCGTCAATCAGATGCTAATCTCTGGGCTTCCAAAACGTGGTAGGCGAAGATCCCTCAGGGCATCATCGAGTATGATTGGCGCGCCATTGGAGGCCAGGTCAAGGCTGTTTGCTGGCTGATGCGCTTGGAGGATGTGTGGCAACAACGGGGTAAGTTTGTCGCCAGGGCCGTCAAGGGTGTTGATCCGAATGTAGGCGAGGACAGGAGTGGTTGAGGTTCTTACCGAGTACTAGGTTGTTGTTCGCTGTGGGCTGAGGTGTCGTTGGAAAAGCCGCACAAAGGTGCACCCACTGCCAGCCCGGCGCAACTGAAGTGCAAACTTCAACGGTACCAGAAGGCAGGTAGCCAGTGGGAACACTGTGCTTGCACGGTGCGCGAGCAGCGAGGCCGACTTGGAAAGATCACAAATCTTGAGACTTGCGTTTGATTTCTTCTTCACTGATCAACAGTCAGCACCGGGGACTGAACCATGAACCCGCCATGCCATCCAAGCTCGCGCTGCTGTTTCATTTCTTCTCCGTACCTTCGGTTTCCCTTCATCGGGCATGGGTCCGGGCACATGCGGCAGCGCCATATCGTCTGAAACCACCGCCCACACCTCCCTGTCCACAGGCCACACCCCGTTGCAGATCCTCTGTTGACCACATTCGTACATGCTAGTCTTGTCTGCTAACCAAAGTACTTCGGTCCACCGTCAAATATTGCACTCATGCTTTGTTCAAGTCGCTTTTGCAGGACGTGCAAGCCCAGTGATCCCAGCTGCTGTACGCAGTAAGACCTGGGTCACGAATCGGCGCCTTCCACCTGTTCTTTCTCACATGCCGACCCAGGACCGAAGTCTTGGGCTGCCTATCCCTCAGCTGTCGCAGCCACGGATGACACTCTTATCCTCTTCGAGACAAAGGAATTCGCTCAGCTTCCTGGTAATGCATCATACCCTCGAACCAACCCCGGGCATGTCTGGGCAACCAAAGCGAGGGCATCAGCATGGTGTGGACGACAGGCGGTGAGATTCGCCCTTTTCGCCGAGCATGCATCTCTCGTGAATCCCATGCTCGCAAGCAACCCCAAGGTCATGGGTTGCGTCGAGAGAAACATCAAGCAGTCGATCACAGTTGGTCCGATTCGGTCGTGTGCATGGCTCCCGGTCTCGACCTCGATCGCGACGTCGACAAAGTTATCACATTTTTCAATTGAACGAGGGATGCATCAAACGTTGCTATTCTAGGCGATGGGACCGCAGCCCGTGAGCCCGGTTTTGGGGGTTGTGCTTCTGTTGCAACTTCGAGGCTTGCGACTTCGACGTGGGACGATGACCGTTGAATGTCCCTGATTGGTCACTGACCCTGCTGTGTGTGGCGTCCCCCATCAAACCTGGGGAATATTGCATTCCAGCTGGCAAGACAACGGAGCAGGCTCCGGTAGGTTGTGTGGACGGGAGCATTCTCAGCTTTTGAGGCTCATAATCCAATCAACAAATTGGCCTGATTTGTCTCGGTCATAAGTGGCAATACATACAGTCCGTTTGGCTGGCGACCAAAAGCCCAAAAGCCAAGTAACGGTCACTTCTGAATCATGTGGAGATCTTTGGTGTCCAATGATGTTTGAGGACTGACCGAGGTCCCGGCCGGCAAAGGGCTGGTAGACGCTGATCCTGTTCTTCGAGACAGAGGCAGCTCTGCCAATATGGCCGCTGCGAAAGGAGACAACATGAGCAAGCAAAGCAACGTTCGCGACAGGACATCGCAAGACATCGATCAGAACGGACGACACTCGTAATGCCCTTCCTCCTGCGTTCCATCGTGCTGCGACCTCGCTGCAAAGTGATGGCCTGCCGGGTACGAGCCTCAGACGCGCTGCTTTCATGCAGAAATTCTGCAAGCCTCAAAAAGCATCGCATGTCTTGGCCAACCCACAAGGGCCCGAGGTCGCCTTGTCACTACTATCGCGGAGCACTTTTCCCTGGGCTGCAGACGACAACTCAGAGCTGTCGTTCAACATATTGTTCAAAAATGTCTGCTACTGTGTTCGACTGCTCTTCGCAGCCATCTTCCCACGAGCGTGAGCACCCTCATGGCTTTGCTTCCTTTCGTAACAACTTGCAAGTCTCGACGAAAAATCTCTGCTTTCCAAGATGTTGTGACCCCATGCACGCCATGTCAACAGAGATGCTGCGCTAGAGCGGCGGTGGAATCGCGTATCTGCGGGGACGCCCACCGACGTCCGCGTCTCCTCGTCATCCACTGACAGATCAAGCTTATGTGAAGTGCGGAGCTAGATCCGGTAGCCGCTGGTTTAGAGCTCAGCTTCACATACCATTGCGAAAAGAATTACCACATGACGCTTCTCCAGCAGGTCTAGACTCAAGTCCAGCTCTGCAACCCGGTGTGAGATCGCGGGGCCTTCGGCCGAGATCCAAGACTCGCCGCACAAATCGGCTCTCGTTCTTTATCGGCACCCTGTACGGTGCAGATTACCTCAGGAATCCGATTCTAACTCGCAAAGTCATCGCGCTGAGAAATTATTGAGGCCATCACGAGTTTTTGTTTACTTACTCACAGTAAATCGGGAGCCCCTTTTCACATCCGAGCGCCACACAGTTTCGCACTGTAAACTTCCCAACGGCTTATACGTAAACACAGTGTCAAAACGATGGATGCTCGCGTCTCGCCGCACCGTCCTATGACGCTCCTTTCAAGTTTCGACGGCGCTCCGACGTAACGACACCCAAACCCCACCAAGTGAACTATCACGACAGCACATCACATCGCTTGAGCAATAGCAACATACCAGGCGCGAAACACCTGGAAATACAGCTACATTTTCTCTCACACACCTGTGGCCCAGTGCCAACAAGTGGCGCCTGATCGCCAGCTCAATGGGCGGCGTACCAGAGACACGCGAGTAGCCATGAGTGAACTACAACGGGCTTGGGCCCGACAGAAAGTAGGCTTATCGAGCGATGTCATTCACGGGGAAAGCGAGGAGCAAGAGTTCGATGAGGTGCCGGAACTACCAGAGCACCCTCAGGAGCATCCACCAGACGACGATTCATCATCTGCCTCGTCAGCATCTTCAGTATCTTCAACAGGCACTATCATCCCATCACCCAACCAAAGGCTATTTGCTAGGCCGCAAGGGTGCGTCATAATTCTCGTACTAAGGCTGAGACTGACAATCACCAGGTTTGCAAAGGGCCGGACCATGGAGCAAATCCCGTGGATGACCTTCTTCGAGAGAGAGCTCTACCTCTGTCCAGAAGAGAGCCAGCAAGTTACGTATCATGCTTACCTTACTTCCCCGACAGAAAAGGGACCGCTCTTTGTCATGCATCATGGGGGAGGCTCTTCAGGTCTTTCCTTTGCGGTTGTGGGTTCTGAGATACGAAAGGGTCTGCCACAGGCCGGCATACTTTCACCTGACTGCAGGGGCCATGGCTCGACGACGACTCAAGGTGACACGCAGCCAGATCTCAGTCTTGAGACCCTTTCTACAGATCTTTATAATGTGGTCATGCTCACCAAGAGCCAGATGGGCTGGCGGGAGTTGCCCCCCATCATCTTGGTCGGGCACTCACTTGGAGGAGCTGTTGTAACTGATCTAGCCAAGTCGGGGAGGCTCGGAAACTCGTTGCTCGGGTATGCCGTTCTCGATGTCGTCGAGGGTTCTGCCATGGATGCTCTTCAGAGCATGCAGACTTACCTGTCGACCAGGCCTGCGGGCTTCGCATCGATACAAGCTGGCATTGAGTGGCACGTTCGCTCAAGAACCATTCGCAACTCCACGTCAGCGCGCACCTCCGTGCCGGCGTTGCTAGTTCTCGACGAACACACAGACTCTAACCGCCCCTGGCGCTGGCGTACCAATCTTGCTGCTTCTCAACCGTATTGGGAGGAGTGGTTCAAAGGCCTCAGCAAGAAGTTTCTCGAAGCACGAGGCGGCAAATTGTTGCTGCTGGCCGGTACTGATCGACTTGACACCGAGCTCACGATCGGGCAAATGCAAGGTGAGTACTTATCCGAGGAACCTGATATCACCATACTTATCATTTAATTAGGCAAATATGCTCTTCAAGTCTTCCCTGAGGCCGGCCACTTCATCCATGAGGATTTACCTGAGAGGACCGCTACGTCGCTGGTAGACTTCTTTCGTCGCAATGACAGGGGAAGCCTCAAGCTACCACCCAAGGTTTCGGATCTGCTTGCGCAGGGCAAAAAGGTATAGAGACTTGTATTAGACAACCCAGTCGGTGAGGCCTGATTGATGAAATACGAAAGACACAGATCGCATTTCCGGACACAGCCACTTTCCCGCGGTGCTAAAGTTCCCACCACTCCACCCAATAGGCCGGAGTCACAAAATAAGCTTACCAGAAACCCGCTCATGAGCTCTGCGAGGCCATCTTATCACGTAGCTCTCTGAATGTTTGGCGCGTGCTGCTGAATTTATCAAGCGCTCCCCTCCCTTGATCGGCGGTCGATATTCATGACCCGATATTCGAGTCGCACTTGGAGCGGGCCTCGGTCTCCTTGCTGGCCGTCTCATTGGACCAATCTGCCACCAGCAAGGTTCCGATGCCAAGAGACCACCCAGGGTCCAGCACGAGTCGCGGCCCTCACGGGATCGAGCAGCTCTCAAGTTCCGAGACGAATTAGTGAGAAACGAGGAGACATCCAGATTGTCTTTTCGTCATCGTCATCTTTCGCTCTTTCGCCTTCATCTCGTCTCTCTACATCCCTCTGTCGATTGCCGAGCCATCGACCGCGCGCGCACAGCCAGAACAGCCGCCACGATGAAGTTTGCCATCTTCTCCTTCTTGTCTATCGCCAGCTTAGCGACCGCTCAGCTTGAGGACGTCCCCGAGTGTGCCGTACGCTCCCTATCCCCGCGCAGCCCGCCTTGGTCCCTTGCTAACCGCAGTAACAGAAACCCTGCCTCGAAGACTACACCTCCGGCAACCAAATAGCCGACTGTGGACAATTCGACATCGGATGCATCTGCTCCAACACCGATTTCATCGACGGCATCGCATGCTGTCTCGACGAGAACTGCGATCAGGAGGGCAAGGATAGCGCTGTCAAGTTTGCCCAGCAAATTTGCGGTACACAAGGCGTCGATGTGCCGGACCAGGTGACCTGCGGCGGGGACAATTCCCCCAGTCAGAGTGCGGAGGCTGAGAATTCTGATGATGATGACGATGCTGCGACAGGGCTCAAGGTTGGCATCGCCGGTGCGGTCGCGGCTATGGCTTTCGCTCTGTAGGCTTTCGACGGGTGCATGGAGTCGAAACCACGAAAGAGGAAAGAAAGTGCACACCGAGATTTGACATAATTGTATATAATGACGGAGAGGCGGCAACGCGATGTGATTTGAAATTCGCTAGCCGAGTACATGGGCTTCACGTAAAGGTTCTTGAAGTCTTGAATAATGTCAATCAAAGCTTTTCCAAAGTGGTCAGTTGCTCTCGATCTGCAAGTTGATACAGGTTCCGAGATTCAATGCAATGCCAGATCAGGATGGATGGGTTTCCCGGCCTTCTTGGCTCGGAGCAAGAGAGGTGCGTTCACAAGAGCAGACCCGATTCCTAGGCATCCAAAAAGGAATCCATCCCTGGAATCTTCCATGTTCAGAGTATTTCCCAGATTTTGCCAATCTCGAGAGGAGCATTGGTCCCCTCCGCATTATCTCCACATTGAACCCTTCAAGTTCAAGTCAGTACGGAGTAAACCCCCACTGACATCACTCCACCACAGCTGCGAGCTTTATCCCCCCGCCGAAGTCTAAACCGTCAACCTCTTCCGTTTTCTTCCCCAACCTCTGCATCATCTCAACCCGGAGAACAATCCCACCATGGCTCCCAAACCGATCATTGCACCATCCATACTGTCGGCGGACTTCGCCCAGCTCGGCGCCGAGTGCGCCAAGACCATGGACCAAGGCGCGGACTGGTTGCACGTCGATATCATGTAGGTTTGCGTCGACCTCGAAGCTCAAACACTCTAACTTTTGAGCATAGGGACGGTCATTTCGTTCCCAATATCACGTTCGGCGCCCCAGTTGTCGCCAAGATACGGAAACATGTCGACCAGCCCACCACAAACTACGGACGCGGAACCTTCGACTGCCACATGATGATCGCCGAGCCCAAGAAATGGGTCAAGGAATTCAAGAACGCGGGTGCCAATCTGTATTGCTTCCATTATGAAGCTGCCTTTTCCAGCGCGTCCGAGAGCCCTGAGCACGAAACCGACGAGAAGACAAACCCCAAGGCGTTGATCCGGTATATTCATGAGCAGGGTATTTTGGCGGGTATTGCGATCAAGCCAGACACACCTGTTGATGTTCTGTGGGAAATTTTGGAAAGTCCCGACGAGAAGGAGAGGCCAGATGTGCGTATATTTGCCAGGTCCTATGGAGTTGCCTAATGCTAACACGTATAGATGGTGCTGGTCATGACGGTACATCCTGGATTCGGAGGTCAGAAGTTCATGGCCTCAGAGCTGCCCAAGGTGCAAGCCTTGAGACAGAAGTACCCCGAGCTCAACATCGAGGTGGATGGCGGGCTAGGAACGGGTACGATTGATCAGGCCGCAAGTGCTGGTGCCAATGTCATTGTTGCCGGCAGCGCTGTGTTTGGGGCCAAGGACCCTTCCGAAGTCATCTCATTGCTGCGCAAGTCCGTGGATGAGCGAGGGGGGAAGCTTTAGGCGTGGTGCTCTCGGAACGTATCAATGACAACTCTGTGAGATGCGCACCCCCCGTCTCTTTAAGTGTGGCCCAGTAAGCTACCACAGGCGTAGCAGCATAATAGCAAGTTTGATTTTCATAATAAACAACATCTTCATCGTTTCATCATTTACAACTTGAGTGAGGTACAGCCATTGCGACGGTACGGAAGAACATGCGGCCCCTCTTGCTGCCACGCTATGATTGGCTGCATCTTCAGACCCCTACGACTACCACCACCCAAACGAGCAACGTCGCCTTTCGAAGCTCTGTCAAGCTTGCCAACTCCCTCCAGCTCGCCGGCAAGCAACCATCACCAGGCGCCTTTCGTCAATGAGCGACCTGTCCGTCCTTCCGACACAATGAAGCCGTTTTCGATCGCAACGGCGCTGCTAGGCCTTGTCTCAAGCGCTCTAGCTACCGATTCGTCATCGCGTCAATCCAAGGTCACACTGCCAACCGAATTCAAGCCTCCGCAGGTCTTCAAAAACGCCAATCTGGTGCACATCATCTCGCTAGAGAAGAACTACGCCAAGGAGCAGATCAATGTTCTGATCGAGAATGTCTCTTCGGAGGGACAGGATGAATACTACCTGCCCTTCACGGCTGAGCAGCTTAGCAGGGTGGGTGGACTGGAGGTGAAGGACAGGAAAGATGCTACAGCTGGTCTCTTCACTGCTGAAGTTGTTGAGTACGATCCGTTGAGGTATGTGGGGTTATAGACGATTACGGCCCAGAGCACGGGGCTAATTCTTGAACAGCGACGTCCAGTACTATCGCATTCGGTTACCAGCTCCCCTCAAGGCAGGCGGCCAGCAAACCCTCGGCATCTCCTTCTACTACCTCAAAGCTTACTCACCCCTCCCTGCATCCATCGAGCAGACCGATAGTCAGTACCTCAACTATGAGTTCTCCGTTTACGCACCATCCGCCTACAAGACTACCAAGCAAAAGACGGAAGTCAAGGCAGGTTCAGCCACAATCCCCGACTACACCAAGCTGCCCGGCAGCGGCGACGTCAAAGAATTCCCGCAGAAGCAAGGCTCCAAGCTCACCTATGGTCCATTCGACGAGAAGCCAGCTGGTGCGCTGTCTCCGGCTTCCGTACGATTCGAGTTCACCAAGCCCATCAGCCACGTTTCCGAGCTTGAGCGCGATATCGAAATCAGCCATTGGGGTGGCAACGTTGCATTCGAGGAGCGCTACACCTTGCAGCACCGAGGTGCCAACTTGTCGAGCCAGTTCAACAGGGTAAAGTGGGCGCAGGCGCAGTTCATGAACCCTACGAGCTATGCGTTGAAGGAGCTCAAGTTCCCTCTGCAGGTCGGCAGTGCGGATGCTTACTTTACTGATACGATCGGCAATGTGTCGACGTCTCACTTCAGGAGCAACAAGCGTGAGGCTACGCTAGAATTGAAACCTCGCTACCCCGTCTTTGGAGGGTGGAAGTACCCCTTCACGATTGGCTGGAACTCTAATGCTGCCAACTTCTTGCGCAAAACTGCCGCTGGCGGATTTGTCTTCAAGGCACCTTTCATTGAGGGGCCGAAGCAGAACGAAGGTGTTGAGTATGAAAGTGTTAGCATCCGCGTACTTCTCCCTGAGGGAGCTGAGTAGGTCGTATGGATCGTCGGTTGTAGGAAGCTGGCTAATATCGTGTAGGAACGTGAAACTCCTCGTTGACATTCCGGAATCCTCCCTCCTCGAATACTCCGTGTCAACCCACAAGACCTACCTCGACACTATCGGCCGCACCGCTGTCCACATCAAAGCCCGCAACCTTGTCGAC
Organism: Sordariomycetes sp. S80-01Y; assembly: GCA_037042185.1. Lineage (NCBI taxonomy): Eukaryota > Fungi > Ascomycota > Sordariomycetes > Sordariomycetes sp. S80-01Y. The sequence continues at coordinate 1,993,470 of JAXQJY010000032.1, forward strand.
GAGTTCCGCGACCGAGACGTGCTCATCTCCTACGATGTGCCCTCGACAGTTACACTGCGGAAACCATTGATTGTGTTCGGCAGTATGCTGGCGATTTTCGTCGGTGCGTGGCTCGTCGGGCAAGTTGAGGTTGGATTTTCGAAGAACTGAGCGAGCGTTGCGAATTCGGCGAAGAAGATAGACGTGGCTTACCACGGGATGGCTGGTGGATCTGAGGCTGTACGATTATGCATTCAAGGGCGTCCTTGTTAAGTAGCCAGAAGATAACGGGCAATGATAAAATTCTACACTTGCTGTGTGCTCAGACATTGAAACAATTTGCTATATTGATGGACACGTCCATATATCTTCCAGCCCCACGGAGCAGGTCATGCGCTCAGCAAGTTGACGTGGGAGCGGCTGTGCATCCCAACCCGCGACGCATCATCTACCGTGCGCCCAGGAACGATTGCGACGAACCTGAACTTAAATACGAATAGCGCGAGGCTCGGCGTGTCACTTGACAGCGTCGTATTTCGAGCATGTTCATGCAAGCGAGTAGGCTTTTGTCAGGATTTGCTGGCGGCCATTGGCCGGGGAGTAGTTTGGATGACGGCATGCAGTGGTGGGAGCAGCTTCGATCGGTAAGGGTGGCCGGGCGGGTCAGTTGGGCCAGCCTGAGCCTTGGAAGTTGGCCTGGACCGGCTGGGATGGAGGCTTGGGCTCAATTACGAGCAATTATCCTGCGACGAAGAAATCTATATAGCCTGACCCTGCTTCTTTTCTTTCTGCAATCCGCACCGTCAAGTCTTGCTGCCCCTTCTTCCAAAGCCCGGCGTTCCTCGTATTCAGCTGCTGGCGTCCAATTGCAGGCATATTGCACACCTCCGTCCGGTTCACGATCAGCAACATTCCAGACCCTCGAAACAAAGCCATGTGTTTCCGAGCCGAGCCACGAACGAAATACTACTACCGCGAGGAAGTCATCCCTGCGCGACGCTCTGGCCACCATCATCACCATCACCACCACGGCCACCACCACCATGGTCACTCGCCGCGCGCGAGCTACTCGAGCGTTCACAGGCGGTCGTACAGTCACAGCCCGAGACACAGCGCCAGTAGGGTCTATTAGCTTGGCGCATAGGGGTTCTGCTTAGGGTGTTCGGGTTCACACTTGGGAGTCAGCTTTGTATGTGTATAGAGAGAGCGGGCAGACGGTTCAATTGTGCCTTCCGGGTGTTTGCGAAACAATCGACGAATTCAAGATCCCTCCCTTAGCTGAATCTCCCCGTGCGAACTCCAGCAATTACATTTTGATTTAGGTGGCTGGTTGGCAACACGATGGTCATCGCCGCGAGTCCCAGGCTCGGCGGGGGCGGGGGGCGTAAAGCTGAGGAAAACGGTGACATCATGGCACATTCCCCAATTCTTCAAGCTCAGCACCCAGAGGTCGAGCTCCCAAGCCGGACGGCGCGGAAGAGGGACGTAATCAGATGCCATCGTAAACTTTCTGTCTTAGAGGTCACACGCTTGCGTGCTAGTAGGTATCTAGCATTCTTGATATAAAGCCGTGCCACCCTTGTGACTGTTCCATGCTGCTGGCGCTCTATCGCAGATCTGACCGAAAGCGTGAGAGCCCATTGTCTACCAGTGTAAGTGCGTCACAAGCTTGGGCTGCCGACCTTCTATCGTGGTTTCCTTTGAACTGAGTCGCCAGAGGAATTGCTTGGCCGCGTAGCTCGAGAAGCAAGTTGCTGACGCGAAGCAGGAAGGACTCAGTACAGACTGTCAGCGACACCATTCGGACAGCTTTGACGTTAAGCTCCCTTCACCATGTAAGTGGTCACTGGCAACTCTCCCTCCAGCTTTGTTTTCGTCACGATGTCACGCTACAGCTTCGACGCCTCGAACCCCTCCATCTTTGCGCGATGGGCGTCTCCCAGGTCGGACTTCCCGACTGACCCGCCCCCTAGGATCAACCGCGTCACCTCGTTCCGCTCCAACAAAGGCTCTGGCCGAGGCGGCGGCTCTACAACCGGCAAGCCAGGCCTAACCTTCAGCTCCCTCCGCGGCACCGTCCAACCTGAGCTTTCCCGCCGTCTCTTCCGCCTCATCAAGTCGGAGAACAACCTGATCACCGCGCACGAGAGCGCTGGCCGCGAACGCAACTCCATCGCAACCCAGCTCTCGGAATGGGGCGAGCAAACGGGCGACGAGGCCATCAGCGACCTCTCGGACAAGGTGGGCGTGATCTTGAGCGAGATGGGTGAGCAGGAGGACTCGTACGCGCACGCGTTGGACGACTCGAGGGGTATACTCAAGGCAATTCGTAACACGGAGAAGAGCGTCCAGCCGAGTCGGGACAGTAAGAGCAAGATTGCGGATGAGATTCAGAAGCTCAAGATGAAGGAGCCGCAGAGTGCGAAGCTGGTGGTGCTGGAACAGGAGCTTGTTAGGGCCGAGGCGGAGAATCTGGTTGCGGAGGCACAGTTGACGAACGTGGTGAGTTATAAATGGTGCCAGGTCGAGGATAAGTTGCTAACGCTTGATTTAGACGCGCCAGAAGCTCAAGGAGGCATACCAGGCGGAGTTTACGGCTACCATTGAGCGTGCTGAGAAGCAGATCATCCTGGCAAAGCACGGCCGCCGTCTGTTGGAGCTGCTGGACGACTCGCCCGTCGTCCCTGGCGACACTCGCACCGCGTATGATTCTGGCTCTCAGGCGCGCCAGATCTTGAATGACGCCGAGGACGATCTTCGCGACTGGCGGCCCGAGACTGACCAATACAGCGAGGTTGGCGGACCCGGTGCCGAGACGGGGCGCCCGAACGAGGCATTGGTGACTGAGAAGGCTGACCACAGCCAGGCGGTCTCTACCGAGCAGGAACCTATTAGCACGGAGGCTTCGGGCGCTATACCGACCGATGGCAACACTAAGACGCAAGAAGTTGTCTAAAGGATTGAAGATGTTCTCACGATGAAAGTTCGGGCTTGAGCGTCCGTGGGGTTTCGTGTTGCTCTTGGCGTTCATCTCGTGTGTTTTTGCGTTTAGTGCTTAGCTTAACATAACATATGGATAGTGAACAACGGCATGTTTGATGTTGATGTTGGTGTCAGTGACGAGAAACGAAGCTCCGATTTTCCAACTCTTCAGTTGACACTCTCTCAACTTTGGCGAACCAATACCGCCAATCTAAAGATACGCGTTGAAACTTCTCAATGACGATTCTTCCGGAGAATCAGCATTCCTAGATCTTGAAAGAAAGCGCCATATCACTATAACCGTACTGTATCGATTGGTGCTCGTGGGCTCGCAGCGACTGGAAGGAGATATCCCTCTCGGTGTAGGGTAGCCCCAAAATAAAGGTAGCTTAGGCTGCGGAGCCTCACTCGGCAAATGGATTGGAACCACGGACTGTTCCCGTCTGCCCCTTTCCCTTCAGCCGTCTCTCTATTCGCTGCAAACACCCTGCAACGACCGATTTACCTCGGGACAGCGTGCTCGCTTGCTGGTCAACCGCAGGTCCCGTGATGCCCCTGTGAGGCACCCGACGTGTATCATCATTGTACTTCTAGCCCTGCTCCCTCCGTCCGACCTGACGGAGCCCGAATTTTCATGCTCCTTCGACGAACGGCCGCGGGAGTTCAGCGGTGGCCACGCTGTCTGCCATCATCTGCATCCCCGGCCAATCAGAGCTACCATACTGCCACTCTGGCCTCACCTCGCGCATCTGCTCCCTGCGAGGGTCGTGCTGCGAGATCAAAAGCCGTTGTGATGGGCGCCGGCAGCCCCAGTGGCGGTGGTCCTGGTGGTCCCAGTCCCGGTGCAAACAGGGTCACCGCCAACGGCACTAACGGAGTCGCACCTGCACCTGGCGCGCACGCGATAGGCCTGCGTCACTCGAGCACCTTACTGACCCCGCCCCCTCCATCTCATTCTGCGACTTCTACAACAAACCGCTCCTCCACCCTTATTTCTTCTCCTTCCTCCAAAATTCCCTCTCAAAGAACTGCTCTGATAGCCCGTCACCTATCGGGCTCTACTGCTTCTCGCCAACACACTCCCTCTCCCGCCACAATGGCTTCCGAGTACAGCGTCCGCAAGGTCGGCGCTCCTAACACCTTGGAGCACCGCGTCTACATCGAGAAGAATGGCGTCCCCGTCTCGCCTTTCCACGACATCCCCCTCTACGCCAACCAGGAGCAGACCATCCTGAACATGGTCGTTGAGATCCCCCGCTGGACCAATGGCAAGCTCGAGGTGCGTTTCAATCCGTAGCTCCCTGTGGCGTCTTCAGATTCTTCACGACAAACGCATTGAGGACTCCTGCGGCATCACGTAATACGTATGATTACTGACTTGTGATGATAGACCTCCAAGGAGGAGCTTCTCAACCCCATCAAGCAGGATATCAAGAAGGGCAAGCTCCGCTTCGTTCGCAACTGCTTCCCTCACAAGGGCTACCTGTGGAACTACGGCTGCTTCCCCCAGACCTGGGAGGACCCTAACGCCGTCCACCCCGAGACCAAGGCCAAGGGTGACAACGACCCTCTCGATGTTTGCGAGATCGGTGAGCTTGTCGGCTACCCTGGTCAGGTCAAGCAGGTCAAGGTCCTCGGTGTCATGGCCCTTCTCGACGAGGAGGAGACTGACTGGAAGGTCATTGTCATCGATGTCAACGACCCTCTTGCTCCCAAGCTCAACGACGTCGAGGATGTCGAGCGCCACCTGCCCGGTCTCCTCCGTGCCACCAACGAGTGGTTCCGTATCTACAAGATCCCCGATGGCAAGCCCGAGAACCAGTTCGCCTTCACTGGCGAGTGCAAGAACAAGGAGTAGGTCTAGCCACACTCTTTTTCGTAAATGGTTCCTAACTTTCTTCTTTAGCTACGCCATGGATGTTGTCCGCGAGTGCGCCGAGGCTTGGGAGCGCCTGATCACCGGCAAGATCGCCCCTGGTGGCATCTCTCTGTAAGTCTCAAGATCGTCTTTTGCACCACCACCTTCTAACATGCCGCAGCACCAACACCACCGTATCCCACTCCCCCAGCCGTGTGGGCCAGGACCAACTCCCCCAGCTTCCTCCCCACCAGGAGCTTCCTCCTGAGAAGATCGACGCTTCCATTGACAAGTGGTTCTTCATCTCCGGTGCCTCTGCTTAAGCGATTGAACCGATTGCCAAAAGTTTGGAGCATGGAGGTTGAAATGTAGTGTGTGGATTTGGACACGTTGACCCGGCACAATATACACAAAAGTTTCCCTCTCCTGCCTCTACCTGTGCCTGCATATCGTACAGATTGTGTTACACGCTGTTGTCGTGATGATTCGACCAAAGACATGCCCATAACGCCAGATTTCCAAGTGTGTGCATCTTTTTTAATCTTCCAAATCGTCCTTCTTTTGTAGTGCTCGTGAGTGTCGGTCGCACTCGGCTACCAAACCAGTGATGGTCATTCGGTCCGTCAAGAAGGTCATCTCCTTCCCATCCTCTGCGCAAAGGTTAGCATCCGGCATACAGTTTGAACTTGACGTATATAGAACTAGGCTCCTTCGCCATTCGTGGCATTAAAGAGATGATACGTACTAAATTTGACGTATATAGAACTAGGCTCCTTCGCCGTTCGTGGCATTAACTGGGACTGAACTACCATGGCCAGACGTTGGCTGGGCGGTATTTGCGTGAGGAACAGCCGGGCGGGCTTGGCGCACGTGGAGAAGGGATTGAACTTGGCGGTCACCTCGGTCATGAACTTGGTGATCATTTTGGCGGTGTTGGGCGCAGTGCGACTCGTCGTTCGTTGGCAATATGTTGTGAGGACATCGTCGTCGCGTGGTGGAACATTTCGTCGAGGTCGGCACCAAATCTCGTTAGGTGCATACCCCCGCTTTTGGCGGCCGACTTCGTGACAGCTACGCCATTTTCGACGTCAGTGGCCTCTGTACCTTACGTCTCCGACCAACATACACTAACAGATTCACCGGTTGTAAAAATGTCTTTTCAAAGCTTGCAAGAGCGTCTTGCAGCTTTGCAGGAAACGACGTCTCAGCTGAAAGAGCTGATTGACCGCCTAGCGGATCTCAAGTTTCAACCTGGCTCGGTGCCCCTCGATGCGAGTGAGGAGGGTAGCGTGAGCGGGGAGTTGAGTACTGAAATCGGGAACTTGCTCAGGGATGGTGATGACGAGAGGGAGTTGTTGCTGGAGGAGGTGGAGTATTTGCGGCACGAGGACAAGGCAAGGCTACGAGATGGCGTTGAACGGCAAGGCCAGGAGCTGGACAGGTCAGTCGCAGGCTTCCCACTACTTTGCGCAGACAGCTGACAATTGCAAAGATGTCGGTCCAACTTCCGGAGAGCACGATTGGCAGCGAAGAAGTCGCTCTCCCAAGCCCAGCGACTCGAGCGCGAGCTCATGATTCAATCCTACACGCAACCGCCCGTCGAACCCTCCACGACCTCTACAGCCGAGCCTCAACCCGTCCCCGCCGCACAACTCAGGCAAAAGGCCCGCCAGCAGTACGAAACATCGTCTCTTTCCGAAAAAGACCGCCAAAATGTCACAGCCTCCTCCCGCGTCACAACTTCTCTGCGCCAAATGCATGACGCCGCCGCCGCCGAGCTCGAGCGAAGCGAGTACGCGAAACAGACCATGGAGCAGTCCTCCCTGGCGTTTACGCAACTTGGAGAGAGCTACTCGAGCTTGGAGACTACGTTGAAGAGCTCGAGGAGCTTGCTGGGAACCTTGTTGAAAAGTCAGAAGAGCGACACGTGGTATTTAAAGACAAGCTTCTACATGTTGGTTACAGTGTTGGCATGGCTGGTGTTTAGGAGGCTAGTGTATGGTCCGGTGTGGTGGTTGGTGTGGTTCCCTCTCAGGACGATTTTCGGGGTGGGCAAAGGGGTCGGACACCTTGCGACTAGAGGAGGAAGTGATGTTGATTCGGGGAGGGTGGAAGTGGGAGGAAATGAAAAGGTACCCGTTGAAGGTTTGCCAAAGAAGGACTTACCGACGGCAAAGGTCGGCGAGGAAACACAGCCCAGTGCGGACGATCCGGACGCTATGATAGAGAAGATAGGGAAGGTTCTGGATGATGGCACAGTCCCCGACGAGGGTTTGGAGCCTGAAGTCAAGATCGGCCAAGACGAAGAAGTCGACTCAAGACTGAGGGACGAGTTATGACCTGCGATGCGTCAAGCTCGTCAAATTAAATCCCTTCACCCTTTCGTCTGACCTTGCGAGAACATGATCCTGCCCCTCTTACGCCTCGCCTCAGATACGAGCCCCTAGATTCCTTCACCTCTGCGGCCCAACGGGTTCAACCTCACTAATCCACGGCAGCCCCAACCGCTTCATCTCTACTGCCAACTGGAACAGGTAATCCAAGCTTTCACACTGCGTCTTAGCCTTGTGTACGTTATCTCCCCAAACATAGACCCCGTGTCTCCTGACCAACACCGCATACGTATCCGGGTACTCCTCCATCGCCTGCTCCAAGAACTCTGTCAAGTCCTCCTCATGCGGCGTGTTCTCAATGACGGGAATCCTGAGAGTGTCGTGGTACCCCAGATTCCCGGTCTTAGTGAAACCCCGGCCGAAACCTTTGATCTGCTCGATGTTGTTGATCTCGAAGACCTTGGGTGAGGAGGACTGCTCGAGGAGGAGCGTGACGAGGACGGCCCAGTGCGAATGCGTGTGGATGCAGCAGGAGGCGCCGCGCTTGGTAAAGGCGGCGAGGAAGAGCGGCGTGCACTGAGAGGGCTTGTAGCAGGGCGGCGAGCGCAGGTATATCCTTGACTTGAGGGTGGCGTCGGTCTGGGACTTGAGGGACAGGACGTAGATGTCGGCAGGTTTCATGAGTTCCTTCTGGACGCCTGAGGGAGCGATATAAACGAGATCGCTTTTGCTAGCATCAGTTGTGTGCTCTATACCGTGGAGAAGTTTCTTCTTATTAAGAAAGGAGGTCTCACTCATCGCGGATGGAGCATCCGCCGCCGGTGCCCGTCACCCATCCCAAGTTCCAGAACTTGGCGCAGAGGGAGGGGATCAGGTTGGCCGGGTGGTCGGGGTCGTTGGAGGTGACCAGCTGGTCTGGGTTCTCAACCGAGGTGCTCATGACTTCATATGCCTTTCCAGGCGACCCGTCGGTGAGATTGACTTTGATCGATGTCCGGCGTTATGAGCTGTTTTGCGAACTTTTGAGTGAGGGACGGTGTGATGAGGCCGATGGTGGGGCAAGATCCCCCACCACCTGCAACAGGACGCCTGGAGAACTTCCAACAATCTGAGGTTGCGAGCGCCGATCTTGGATAATTTGATCTAACATATTTTCCATTTGTTTCGAGTCAAAAGATGACAAATTTAGGGATCCTTTTGGGTATGGTATTGTTCGCGTGTGCAATGTTTCGACACCTCGACGTATTGATATCCTTGACTTCAAGGCAACCGTGCAAGCATTGTGGCCAGGCAGATCTGAATCATGACAGCGGGCATAACAGCGGACATAAGGCAGTCAATAAGGGGTTAACGGCCGAAAGTCCTTCCTAGACCAAAGGGAAAACGACGGGGTATCGTTTACTTATCTTGGAAATGGAGCACAAATGACACCTAGACAGCTATCTCCGACAGGTGATCGGACATAGGATCGCCGTGGAGGAGTAGGTAACAACGGCGGCCTCGATGATGACCTAGGCTGTGACGATTTACCCTCATTTTCGGAGCCTGACCTTAATAATTGAACCATGACGAGGACTTGAAATGTCCGTGGAACACAAAATCGAAGAGGTATAAAACCAAGGCTGGTAACTCGACAATGGTGTTCGACATTACAATCTCAACAGAGCAAGTCGGAACAGACCCTTCGACTGAGTAAATCCTCCTCCCTTCAGTTCACACAAGACAATGGCTTCTTACCTCATCACTGGCACGTCTCGCGGCATCGGCCTTGCCCTTTGCGAGGCGCTGGCAGCCAAGCCCTCCTCGGAAGTCTCCGTTGTCTTCGCAGCATACCGCACTTACACAGATGATCTGAAGCATTTGGTTGCAAAGTCCAACGGCCGTATCGAGGCCGTTGCCATGGATGTGACGGACGAGGCTCAGATTAAAGAGGCCGCGGTGCATGTCGAGAAGGCCTTGAAGACCAAGGGCTTGGACGCGCTGATTAACAATGCTGGTGTTGCACCTCTGACCCCAGGTGGTATCACCACAATGTATGTTCCCGATGTACGATATCAGGACGCCTCTGACCTAGCCTGAAGGGAGGATCTCGAGTCAACATTCACCATCAATGTGATGGGTGTCCACTGGGTAACTCGGTCCTTCATCCCTCTCCTCGAGCGAGGTAATCTGAAGAAAATCATCAACCTGTAAGCAACCTGAAGCTTTGTCGCGTGTTGGGCTCACCTCCCCTCAGCTCAACAACCATTGGCTCCATCACCCTGGCGAACGGACAGTCCCACGTCATAACGCCAGCTTACAAGGTGACTAAGGCAGCCCTCAACATGCTGACAGTACAATATTCTATGGAGCTGGCTGGGAAGGGCTATACTGTCGCCGCGTTGTCACCAGGGGTAGGTTTCTCCTCAATGCGGTGTGAATAATTACTAACTGGACGGCAGTGGGTAAAGACTGACCTTGGCGGCAAGGACTTTGCGGATCTGGAAATGTCAGAGGCCATTCCAGCCATCACTGAGCGAATCCTAGGTGCTGGTAAGGGGGATAACGGCAAGTTCCTGGATGTGAAGGTTCCAGGGTGGGAGCAGAAGTACAATGGCGGCAACCCACCATGGTAGAGAGCCTCAGCTTCCCATAGCCCAGATAATCCGTATCGTCAATAAACTCCCAAGCACTCGCACATACCAGTGTCAGCACGTTACTCCACAAGGGACCATTTCAGGTCTCTTGTCCGGCCGAACGCAGGCCGTTGCTGCGAGACACCCACAGCAGGTCACTACGGCGGCAGACCTCGAGGTCATTGTTTCATCCCAGAGCGACGGCAAACCGTCCCGGTGCCCTTGACGCCAGACTCGCCCTGACCGGCTCGACCGCAAGCCACATGATGTGAAAAGCAAACAGCGGCAGCACGGAGAAAGCCCAAAGACTGGAAGCATGCAGCTGCAGTGCAACACGAGCGAAAGTGCCCGACGGCGTTCGATGATCCGAATTGGACGGATCGACCTCCAAGCACGACAGCATGAGCTTTTCGGAACAGGAGGTCAGCGGCAGCCGGCAAGAGAAGCAGAGATACACAAACACAAACACAAACACAAACAAAACACGGCGCTGGCGATATCAACACTCGACCGGCATCGCATCCCACGGCAGAGAGTGGTGGAACGTGCGCGCGGAGCTGCTCTGTTTTGTCTTGCTTTTTCGACGGCCCCTGAGACAGTTCGGATTCAAAGGGCCGGAGCAACAGCAACACCCTGACGTTGGGCCGGCGCTTGTGGTCCTTGCATGGCATGGGCTAAACAAGGAATTGAGTTTAGCGACTGGGGGGGACATGGAGGGATCGGGTTGGGCGAAGACGGCCAGCGCAGCGGTGGTGTGTCACCCGACGCGCCAACGACCAGTCGAGTCGCGCTCAACACGAGCTCAGGGGCGTCGCCCGGTGGTCTGGACGCATGGGGCAGTAATTCTGGTGCTATAACGGGGCAACGTAAACTTAATACCATGCTATGCTCACCAACGGCCGTGACTGTGGTCTCGTCTCAACGGAAGGCATGAAGACAATCTGGCAAGGCGTGCGTCACATCGGCCGAGATTAAGAGGCTTGCACAAACCTGGAAATTTAAGATTGTTGCCGTCACAGATGTTTCGCCGCTTCCCCAGACAAATCGTGAGCTGATCTGCAATTCAACTTGGCGCCGGACAGATACGAGCGTGTGTGGGTCGCTGCACAAGTCTTGTTTACTTGGTGGCCAGTCAGAGCCGCGGGATCGAGCAGCAATGCACAATTGTGCAGCCCCAGCAGGGGTTCCGGAGAGCATGAAGAGTGATTCCAGTGCCGGCCCAGAACCTGCTAGACGGAGGTAGTATCGCCTCGTCGTCTGAGCTGCCAGTGGGCTTGGCTTGGCTCTCGCTCCTGATCCCTGGTATTAAAGTCGTGCCGCGCTCGCACGCGCCTTGCCCTTGTTCCTCTCTTCCTCCTCCTCATCCACATCTTGCTTGAGTTCTGTGTCTTGTATCCGTGTCTGTCTCTAACGTCCACTCGCTTACTGTAAGTCGAGACATCTTCAGCACAAGGTCCAGCGCTAACTTGGGACACAGTAATAATACTACTCGCCAACATGCGTTTCACCACTGCCCTCGTCGCCGGCTCCCTGGCCTTCGTCGCCAGCGCCCAGCAGTCCTCTGCCACCGTCTCCATCGACCCTGCCCAGCAGTCCGTTGTTGACTGCATCGATGAGTGCGACGTCACCGATATTGCTTGTCTCGCTCGCTGCAACCCCGTCCCCAACCCCAACGACGACCAGGTTGAGGCTGCCCACAACTGTATCGCCGACTGCGACCAGGGTGACGGCACCCTCGCCCAGACCGAGGCCTACGCTCGCTGCCAGGCTGCTTGCGTCAAGGAGTACTACTACGACTCTTCCATGGGCACCCCCGAGCCCACTGGCGGAAACGGCGGCGGCAACGGTGGAAACGGCGGCAGCAACGATGCCGAGACCACTGCCGGTGCTGGCGAGACCTCTGCCGCCGTCGTGACCACTGGCACCGCGACCGCCACTGTTACTGACACCACCGTCATGCCCTCTGCCTCCGAGTCCGGCTCCGGCTCCGGCTCCCAGACCGGGTCTGAGAGCCCCTCTGGCACCGAGACTGGCGACGGAGCCAGCGAGACCGGTGACGGCGACAACGGTGCCTCTGGCATCTTCGCCTCGACTGCTGCCATGTTCGGCGCTGCTGTCGCTTTCTTCGCTCTGTAAACGGCCTGTTCCGCCGAAGTGAGCCGAGGAGCTGTGTACAATCAATCGGAGTGCATCGTGTATGTGGGATACATTCTCTGGGAACATTTATAATACCATACTATAGTACACTAGTTTAATTGAGTACACTCATCAAGGTCAATTGCGAAGACGCCCGGCATACAAGTGATGTATCGCGAAACTCCACCTGAGAGCCCGACTTGAACATAATTCGCACGGCACTTAAAGTCGAGAATGGCATCATTACCGAGTAGCAGCGTCTGCGGACCCATGCAGTAACCTTTCTGGCGGTTCCATGTTGGTGGACGGTCGAAGCTTCACAGCCTGGAAGGTAGCTGTGCAATTGAGTTTGGTAGAGCTGCTATTGGCCTACCAGGTACTCAGGTTCGGCAGAGGCGTTCAGGGTCCGACCCCCTAGAGCCTAGAGCTGCTGCAGATTGCCAACTGCCACTTGCTCTTTTTCACGAGCTTCCTTGGCGTCTTTGATCGTTCGGATGGATCAGGTCGGACCCGCTCGTATCGGTACAGTGGTGCGACAGCAATTCTAGAGGCTTCCATCGCGAAGATCGTTCTGTCGCGCTGTGGCTGCTGGTGGTCTCGAAGCGTGGCGTTGGGGCTGGAGACAGCTGCTGCACCAATTGACCCCCGCATTCGCAGGTGAACCCCGAATCTGCTGCCCTGAAGCCTCCGAAATTCCAACGTGGCCTTTCCATCGCCCGGCAGCTCTCCACTTCCACCTCACCCAACGTTAAATCCCCATCCCCTCACTGGTGAACTTCCCTTCCGATTAATCTTCACTCCTGGGCGCAAGATCCTCGAGCGCTGGAATTCGCCAATTGGCACATCGTCTCCGACCTTCCGCCCTCCCTACTCTCTGTTTCCACCACCTTCCCGCCGAGCTCCAACGATATTGGAGAGACTGCGCCATCATGAAGTTCAACGCTGTCGCCGCCGCCGTCTCGGCCGCCATGCTTGCTGGCGTGGCTCATGCCGAAGACGTTGTCGAGGAGTCCTCGGTCGCCCCGGAGCTCCCAACCTTCACCGTAGGTTAAAGCCCGCCTGCTGCCGACCGCCACGTCGTCACATCTGGCTTCAACTCCCATTCGCCGCTAACCTCGCATCTCGCAGCCCACTTCGCTCAAGGCCGACTTCCTGGAGCAGTTCACCGATGACTGGGAGAAGCGCTGGCAACCTTCGCACGCGAAGAAGGACACCGCCGGCTCCGACAAGGAGGAGGAGGAGTGGGCGTACGTTGGAGAATGGGCTGTCGAGGAGCCCGTCAAGTACAAGGGCATCGAGGGCGACAAGGGCCTCGTTGTCAAGAACCCGGCCGCTCACCACGCTATCTCGGCCAAGTTCCCCAAGAAAATCGATAACAAGGATAAGACCCTCGTTGTCCAGTATGAGGTCAAGCTTCAGAGTGAGCAAACTCCAACTGCGCACAGGCACTGGGCACGGCTAACGGATGACAGATGGTCTCGAGTGTGGCGGTGCTTACATGAAGCTCCTCCGTGACAACAAGGCGCTTCACCAGGAGGAGTTCTCCAACACTACCCCCTACGTGATCATGTTCGGCCCCGACAAGTGCGGCCACACTAACAAGGTCCACTTCATCTTCAACCACAAGAACCCCAAGACCGGCGAGTACGAGGAGAAGCACCTGAAGTCCCCCCCTACCGCCAAGATTGTCAAGACCACCGAGCTCTACACCCTCATCGTTCACCCCAACAACACCTACGCTATTCGTCAGAACGGCAACGAGGTCAAGACTGGGTCCCTCCTCGAGGACTTCTCCCCTGCCGTCAACCCGCCCGAGGAGATTGACGACCCCAAGGACACTAAGCCTGATGACTGGGTTGACCAGGCTCGCATTCCCGACCCTGAGGCCGTCAAGCCTGAGGATTGGGACGAGGACGCTCCCTTCGAGATTGTTGACGAGTCCGCCGAGAAGCCTGAGGACTGGCTCGAGGCCGAACCTCTTGTCATCCCTGACCCTGAGGCCGAGAAGCCCGAGGACTGGGACGACGAGGAGGATGGTGACTGGATCCCTCCTACCGTCCCTAACCCCAAGTGTGCCGATGTCTCTGGCTGTGGCCCCTGGTCGAAGCCCATGATCAAGAACCCCGACTACAAGGGCAAGTGGACTGCCCCCTACGTTGACAACCCCGCCTACAAGGGTGTCTGGGCCCCTCGCAAGATCAAGAACCCCGATTACTTCAACGACAAGACCCCCGCCAACTTTGAGCCCATGGGCGCTATTGGTTTCGAGATCTGGACCATGCAGAGCGACATTCTTTTCGACAACATCTACATCGGTCACTCCATCGAGGATGCCGAGAAGCTGGCCGACGAGACATTCCACGTCAAGCACCCCATCGAGAAGACACTTCTTGATGCTGACAAGCCCAAGAAGAAGGACTCACCCAAGTCGCCCTCTGACCTCAACTTCCTGGACGACCCCGTTGTCTACGTCAAGGAGAAGTTGGATCTCTTCCTTACCATTGCTCAGAGCGACCCTATCGAGGCCGTCAAGTTCGTTCCCGAGGTTGCTGGTGGCATTGCCGCCGCTGTTGTTACTCTTCTCGCTATTGTTGCCGGTGTTGTCAGCGCCCTGACTTCGTCTCCTACGGCCCAGAAGGCTGCTGGTGATGCGAAGGACAAGGCGAAGGTCGCCAAAGACAAGGCTGCCGAAGCCACCGCCTCCGGCGCTGAGAAGGTCAAGGGCGAGCTGAACAAGCGTCAAACCCGCAGCCAATCGTAGAAGGAGGCTCGGGCCGTCTGCCTGGATAGCGACTGCGTTGAGGAGGACAGCGAAGAGAATAGCGAGTAGGATCTGAGGCATCATTGCGAAGTCGGGGACGAAAAGTTCACCACCATGCACAGAGAACCGACGCTACCCACGGTATTTCGTAATACTTACGGCGTGCGTTACACAGGAGAGGTGGCATGGCGCGTCAAATCCTTTAAGTCATTTCCGATGTAGTCTGGCGTTTAGCAATGAATCAATCACTGAAATTTCAAGTTTGTTCTCGATTGAGCATCAGCGTCGTGGGGATCAGAGTAATGCACGTAGAGGGCTTTCAGCATCGAGTACCAAGGCTCAGACTGTGCCCCTCCAAGCTCGCCTAAGGTTATCCCGGGTCAAGGGTGGTAGCCGGTTCCATGGCGGCAAGAAGCGGCATTTGCGGCCCAGATAAGATAAGAACCCCAACTGGCCAGCTGAACCGGTGCCGGGGAAAGCTTCCCCTCCAGCGACACCGGGCCGGGCGTGACCCCAGATCCACCACCTGTGTTCTTTTAAGCCGGCGTGCCCTGATAGCCGAGCTTCGGCTTTGGTCTGTCGTTTCGTTCTCTTCCCAATTGAAGTCAATCATCCCGACTGGCATCACCAACCACCAGCATGCGTCGTTCTATCACTCGCAGCGTCGCCGCCGCGGCTGGCCGCTCGCCCGCCACCTCGGCAGCCCCACGAACCTCGATTGCCTCATCGTCCAGGACAGCGTCAAACGGTCAGGCTGTGAGGAAGCTACATGTCACGCCCAAGAAGCTGCAGCAGGCTGCTGTCGCAGCCTATCCCACGACTCACGAAAAGATTGCCAAAGTCGAGAACACACCTTACTTCCTGAACAACAAGTTCGTCCAATCCAAGGCGGACAAGTACATCGACCTCCCCGACCCTGCGACCAACAACCTGGTTACCCGAGTCCCGCAGATGACGGATGCCGAGATGAAGGAGTGTGTCGATAGCGCGCAAAAGGCATTCAAGAGCTGGAAGAACACGACTGTATTGGCGAGGCAACAGATCATGTTCCGCTTTGTGCAGCTCATCAAGGATAACCACGACAGGCTGGCGGCGAGCATCACTCTCGAGCAAGGCAAGACCTTTGCTGATGCAAAGGGTGATGTGCTCCGTGGGTTGCAGGTTGCTGAGGCGGCGGTTGGGGCGCCAGAGTTGTTGAAGGGCGAGGTTCTGGAGGTGGCCAAGGACATGGAGACGAGAACCTACCGTGAGCCTCTAGGTGTCACTGCTGCTATCTGCCCATTCAGTGAGTTCTCCGGGAACTGGTGGTACGGCAAAGACTGACCATGACAGACTTCCCCGCCATGATTCCCCTTTGGTGCATCCCCATTGCTACCATCACCGGCAACACACTCATCCTCAAGCCCTCCGAGCGTGACCCTGGCGCTGCCATGATCCTTGCCGAGCTCTGCCAAAAGG
Organism: Sordariomycetes sp. S80-01Y; assembly: GCA_037042185.1. Lineage (NCBI taxonomy): Eukaryota > Fungi > Ascomycota > Sordariomycetes > Sordariomycetes sp. S80-01Y. The sequence goes on from JAXQJY010000032.1 coordinate 2,009,592, forward strand.
CTGGCTTCCCCGATGGCGTGGTCAACATCATCCACGGCGCCCACCGCACTGTAGACTTCATTCTGGACGAACCCGCTATCAAGGCCATCAGCTTCGTCGGCGGGAACAAGGCTGGCGAGTACATCTTCTCCCGCGGCTCGGCGAACGGAAAGCGTGTCCAGGCCAACCTCGGCGCGAAGAACCACGCTGCTGTCTTGCCCGATGCCAACAAGAACCACTTCCTCAACAGCGTTGTTGGTGCTGCTTTCGGTGCTGCCGGGCAGCGTTGCATGGCCCTTAGCACTCTGGTCATGGTTGGTGAGACCAAGGAATGGTTGAATGAAGTTGCGGAGAGCGCCAAACAACTTTCCATCAACGGTGGCTTTGAGAAGGATGCCGACCTCGGACCTGTCATCTCGAAGCAGAGCCAGGAGCGCATCGAGCACCTCATCTCAACCGCTGAGAAGGAGGGCGCCACCATCCTTCTCGACGGTCGCGGCCAGAAGCCCTCCAAGTACCCCAACGGCAACTGGGTCGGCCCAACCATCATCTCCAACGTCACACCTGACATGACCTGCTACAAGGAAGAGGTCTTCGGCCCCGTCCTCGTCTGCCTCAATGCCGAGACCATCGACGACGCCATTGACCTGATCAACAACAACGAGTACGGCAACGGAACGGCCATCTTCACCCGTAGCGGTGCCACGGCTGAGGCGTTCCGTCGCAACATCGAAGCTGGACAGATTGGTATCAATGTCCCCATCCCCGTGCCGTTGCCCATGTTCTCGTTCACGGGTAACAAGAAGTCGATTGCGGGTGGCGGTGCGAGCACCTTCTACGGAAAGCCGGGAATCAACTTCTACACGCAATTGAAGACAGTAACGAGTATGTGGTCGAGCGCGGATGCGGTGGCGAAGAAGGCGAGCGTGAACATGCCGACGCAGCAATAACGGGTGGTAATAGGGGAAAGAATGAAAACCAGCATAGATTGAGGGTGTATAGTATCTTCAAAAATCAAGTATGGGACTGCGAATTCCTCGAATTGACAGCTAAGGTGACAACAAGAGTGATCTTTCTCAAACCAAAGGCTGTTGTGCTGTGACTGGGCTCACTTCGAGTTCCTATAATGCCTGTATTTGAAGCAGAAACCGAGATGTATACAAGAGCGAGCCGAATGTCACTTAGCAAGCTCGAATACTCGTGAAGTGTGTACATGTACGTGAGCAGCGACCCTCGTGCACCGTTGTGAGTTGGCTGGAAATCAGATACACGGCAGCGGAGTGAAGATGAACAATCTGTCTTTGAAATGGAACGGAGAAGAAAAGAAAGAAAAGAACCCGAAAACAAGAACATGGCAAGCAGCTCCAAGTCGCGAAACAAAAAAGACTGAGAAAATGCAAAAAGGAAAGGTTGATGGATTGCATCCACCGAGACTCGAACTCGGACCCTTTGCTAATCCGCTGGAGAAGTGGAAGGCAAATATTGTACCCTTCAACCATGGATGCTTGGATGAAAGTAGTGAATTTAACATTCAATAAGTACCCCACGACTACCAGCATTCTCATTTTCTTCCATCGAGTTGGTTTTCCTCTCAAGGTGGACATCATACATTAACTCATCCCGTCTGACTTATGAATGAGCTCGTTGGAGCTTCTGATTGCCGTCTTTCGGCCACTCTACATCTCTCACCTCTACTGGGCTTTTTTATGGCAACGCTTCAACACCCCCAACTGCCAACATTTGTTATCACTCAACACAAACAGCTGAACAATGATTTTGACATATCTCGCAAGTCTGTTGAAGACGCAGGAATTGAATGCCAGATATTTAACTACCAAATACTTGTTTGCCAACGACCAGCGAGTACAAGTCGGCATCGCCTGCGCGCAGTCGCCACTTACAGGGTAGTCAACCTTTAGTTAATCACGACTTGAGCTACCAGCTTCCACTCCTCTTCCCGTGTTCCTGTCCACCATCGCTTGCTGGCCATGTATGAAGTGAAACGATGAAATTATTCGACCTGCCATATGAAGTCTTCGCGGATATAATCTCGCGCCTCTCGGCAATAGACATTATCCGTTTACGGTTGGTCTCGTCACGCGCCAACGCAGCCCTCACCCGGCCGGACCTCTCCATCACCCTCATACTCGCGCTATTCCCGCGTTCCCTCGAGGGGCGACTCCTGCGGGAGCACATCTCTTCCTCCAGCAACGACGTCCTCGGGAGCAGAGACTGGTCACTCGTCTTTACGCGTTTAGCGCGTCGCTACTTTCACCTCTCCACCGCCACACCCCGCCAGACTCTCAAGCTCGACACGCTGAAAGATACCGACCGCATCCGCGGCGTGAATCCCTGGAATCGATTCTTGAGGTTGGATGATAGGACGGCACCGTTTCACTACCGGGAGCCGAGCTGGACGTTCGATGCCAAGGAGGGCTTGCTTGTTTACCCTGCCCCGGACGGATTGGGGTACCAAGCTCGCGATGTTGAGACGGGAGAGCAGGTTGCCGTGCCGTTCGAATTGGAGGGCAAGGTCGTCAGGAGGGTGAGGCTGTGTCAGGGGGTTCTGGTGCTCGAGTGGTGCGAGGCGACGGGGTACCACGCGTTGAATGAGCGGGAGTATGCGCACCGGCATTTTGCGACGGCGTTTGATGTCAGACGACGAGGAGCGTGGGACGGAGCTCTGCCGATAAAAGGTGAAACGGCGTTATCGCTGTGGGATATTAGATTTCGGTCAGAGTGGAAGATTCACTACCTAGGCTTACCGTTGAGTGCTAACGATCGGTTCTACTCGACGCACAACGCCACGCACTACGTCGTCTACATCTGGCAGCCCATGCGGTCACCGTGGGGCGAAGACGACCCTCTGGAGAGACTCATTGTCTGGGAAATTGGAAAGGCCTCTGCTTACCGCCCTTCGCGTGATCCGGGCGACAAGTGTCGTCCCGCCGAGGACTCAGGAGGGCCCCGGGTGATCCACAAGTTGATCAATCACGAGCTTGCCCAGTGGGGTGTTCGGCAGAGCGACACTCCCTCCTTACGGGCACTCTACCTTGATGACTGCACTTGGGATGAGAACACCAACTCCGCGTGCGGGCATGTATTCTTCCACGAAGAGGAGCACCGCTGGTCGGCCGGGCCACACAGCAACCCCGACCCTCCGCGCCTGCACACGGTCAAGTCCACCGGCGTGCCCATATCAGGGGAGGGACCGCGATGGGTCGACGACTGCGGCGAGAGTGACCCTACCATGAGCTTCTGCTGGCGCGGCCCGCGAAGGGGGAGTGGCGGCGAGGGCCGAGCGGAGGAAGCCTGGCCCGGACGAGCGCCGTGCTGGCGCCACGACGACTTCCCGTACCTGACGGTCAGCGAGGCCTACGATCCCATAGCCGGTGTGAGGTTCACGGCAAGGCATTGCTTCATGCTCGAGACGCTGTCGGTCCTGGTGAGACCGAAGTTGAGGGTCGCGGGGGTGGGCTGGGGCGGAGGAGTCGACGAGGCAGGCGACGGACCGCACGGAGACGAGGTCCAGTTTGGGGACGCGTGGTGGGAAGAATTACTTGGGAAGGGGTATCTCGTGGGCGACGAGCGCTGGGTGGTTGGAGAGGATCAAGAGGGCGACATCACCGTTATCAAGTTTTGAGAATTGCTTGTACATGGCCCGGAAGCCGGATATCATTGACAAGTGCTCATATCGTGAGCGCACTACAAGAGTCACGTCCGTCATTGGCCGCCCTCCTCCACCAGCACGGTGCTCTCACCCGGGCCTGCCTGGTCCTTCTCATACGACTTGTCCAGGTCCTTAATGACCTGCCTCCCCTTCCACTTGTCCATGTACAGCGCCTTGGCCCTCAGCCTCACCTGGTACCAGTCCGGGAAGCCCCTGAGCCCCGGCAGGGTACCGCCCGACTCTGGCATGATGACGCTCCCGCTCTTCCCGCTCAGGACCTTCTTGACCACGGCCTCGGCGATGCTCTCCGGGAACTGCTCGGGCATGACGAAGGCCGTGTTCTGGTTGTAGCCCTGGAACAGGGGAGTGCGGGTGTGGCCGGGGTGGACGGCAATGGTCCTCACCTTGGGGGCCTTGTACTTGGACGTCAGCTCGGCGGCCAGACCCTCGTGGAAGGCCAGGGCGGCGGCCTTGGAGGCACCGTAGTCGACCATGTTGGGCGCAGTGATCCAGGCCGCGTAGCTCGAGACGGTGACGACGGTGCCGTGGTTGCGCTCGATCATGTGCGGCAGGAAGGCCTGGGTGGTCCAGAAGAGGGCGAAGGTGTTGACGTCAAAGGTGAAGCGAACGTCGGAGGGCTGGGCCTCAAGGATGGTCTTGCCGCGGGCCACGCCGGCGTTGTTGATGACGACGGTGGGATGGCCGACCTGGGCGCGGACCTCGTCGGCCACGGCGTTGACGGACGAGGGCGAGCGCAGGTCGCAGCTGTAGTAGTGCACGTTGGAGGTGGTCTCGAAGCCCATGGGCTGGACGTCGAGCACGACAACGGTGACGCCCAGCTCGGCGAAGAGCTTGACGATCTCGCCGCCGATGCCGCCTGCGCCGCCCGTGACGACAACGATCTCCTTGGACCAGTCGTACGAGTCCGTGGTCCAGTTGTTCAGCACGCGGTCCGAGAACCAGTGGCTCGCAGACCGGGCGAGGGCGAAGTAGAGCAGGTTGTGCACGCGCCTGGCGGCATCCGGGTGGAGGATGGCCAGGTCCTGGCCCTGCTTCGTGTAGCGCGCCAGCAGGACGAGCGGGAGGAGGAGGGAAGGGTTGAGGGCCGTGGAGCGGATGAAGCGCAAGACGACGTCGAGGCAGAAGCCCTCGCGGGGGAAGAGGCCCTTGTGCATTGGCATGGTGAGGGCGACGGCTGCTCTGCCGCTGGCAGCAGTAGTGGTGGTGGTAGTGATACTAAGTAAGTACTAGCTGTTGAGGTGGTGGTAGCGGTGGTGCTGCAGTAACGATACGAGGGCAGGAGATGGACAGAACGGCAGGAAGAATCACCAGACAGCGAACGGGAGGCTCATGTACATGTAGCAGCAGCAGAAATAATGATTAGTCGCAATTGATGCTGGATTATCGATGATGGGCCGATTCTGGGTCTGGCACGCAAGGCCCGGGGCGGCGTGCGACAGCCTCGGCGACTATGGTAAGAATACGGCATGATGGGCGCGCCGACGGCATGAGGGACGATTTTGCGGGGAACAGACCAAAATGCGGTACTCGTTTCCCCCCCCCAAGAGACATCAGATTGCACTGCGCTGGACGGGTTGACGGGGCATGAGATGGGCATGCTGCTCGCACCAGGCCTCGAACGGGGGGTGGGACGAGACTCCACTTACACGGAGCTCGAAGGGCTGCCATGGCGGTGACGGGGGACGCTGGAGGGGAGGGGGGGGGGGGGCGGGAAAGCAGCTCGAGCTCGCACGTGTGGATCGAGCCCAGGAAACAGGCAAAGACACAGGCACAGGCGCCGAAGAGGCCAGAGGGAGCAGGTGGGCATCGAGGGACCGGTGGAGGAGGATGAGGCTGTCATGTCGCATCTGGCCAATCTGGCCAGTGGTGGAGCCGAGATGAATACCGTGTTGGGACAGGCGGCCGCGTGGGGACTCGGATGATGGGGCTGGTCAGGATTAATCTGTCCTATCCAGTCCTGTCCAGTCCTGTCCTGTCCTGTCCGGTCTGCAACCCTTCTTCCGCTCAGCACCTCAGTCGGGACTCCAGCTGCTCGACTAGTCTAGTGCCCCGTTGCTCCCTGCGCTTCAAGACTAGGTTGGGTAGGTAATGCGGCGGTGGTATATTATTACGGCCTCCCATTCTTCGCCCTCTGGCGCGGCCGCTTCGAGCAACATGTGCCCGGCTGGGGGGTGAGCTGGAGGCGGGAAGCTCGAGCTATTAGTCCCGGCTACTTGCTACTTGCTACTTGCAATTAATTACACATGGTCTGCCCGTCCCTCCGCCTGTCCGTCCATTCATCACATGCCAACTTGGACGGCTGTCGCCACGACACCCGCAAGGAGCCAGAGCAAGCCCCACGATCGGCCCAGGGACAGAGAGACGCCCGCGTCGTCAGGGCCAAGCCCGTCTTCAGGACCAGCCTCAGGCCGCTGTCCGCCGAAGTCTGGGTCGTCGTTGTCGTCGTCCTCATCATCACCACCGTCACCGCCGTCGACGTTCTTGGCGTCCTCAAAGTCAATCTCGGTCGCGTCGTCCGGAGCCAGGAACACGCCCACCTCGTTGGCGCCCTCGACGTCGATCTCCTCGGGCGACAGGAGCTCGTTGGTGAGCATGTCGCACGGCGGACGCTCGTCGTCGTCCTCGATGCTGTTGGTGACCGAGATGGGCACGTCGAAGATTGTGTACTGGTCCTCCCCGTTCAGGCGGAAGTTTTGGCGTATCGATATCTGGATTCGGCGTCAGCTCACCTCCATCCCACAGCTGGCCTTCCCGTCGCGTGCGCTCACGTTGTAGGCCCCGCGGTCGCTGCCCTCGCCGTCAGGCTCGCCGTCGCCCACGAGACACTCCGGCCAGACCCAGTCGATGTGCTTGACCGTGCTGCCGGCCTCCTGCTCCATGATGTTGCCCAGGCTGGCCTCGTCCCGCCCGGCGGTGCCGTTGGTCACGGTGAAGTTGCGCCCCGTGTCGTAGCTGTACAGGAAGACGGTGATGTTGTGGATGCGGCTCGGGCTGTCGTCGTCGGCCGTCAGAGGCAGCTCGCCGTTGGCCGTGACGTCGAGCGAGATGTGCAGCGTCTCGCCGCCCAGCGGCGTGCCCGGCTGCGGCGCGTTGAGGACGGCGAAGCCGGGCGTGAAGATCTGTCCATTTTGCGTGACAAATTCGCCAGCCATGGCCGCGCGCTCGACAATTCAATTGCTGGATGAAGAGCGGGAGAGCCTCTTTTGCAATTCCGGGGGGAGACAGTCAAGAGGCTCACTTAATGCGGCAAAATCCAACAATGCCAAGATATCGCGACAAGGAGCTGACGTGGAAGCGATTCTGAAACGGCCCCCCGGGTTCCGGACGCTCAAGCTGACTTCAGGCTATTGTGAGCAATTCATCATGCAGGATTTCCAGCCGGTGCGCGATCCAGGGGTGATAGAACGTCGACACCGGCACACGGGCTTCCCGTGTGCATATGAGGCTGCGTGCACATGTAACAAGTCCCAAGTCCCAGTTGCAGTCCAAGCGAGTACCTCGCGCTCGCTCTTTAGTCTAGCACCCATCTTTTGATCCTCACATCGGCTGGGCTAGATATCTCCAAAGAACGGGACTGCGTCCGTTTAGGCGTCCGAAGTCGACGGTCGTAGGTCGTGCGTGGGTTTACCGTGATGCCAATTGCATTCATGATGGGCTGCCCAGTGCATTGCCATGCCTCATATATCACATGGGTCGTGAGATATTGCCAACAATCTGAATTGGTCGTTATGCAGCTCCTTCAGAGCGCTCTCGAATTTCGTAACGTCGTCGACTGACCCGAGACGACGATGTGCTACGAGCAGATGCGCGACTTGGATTCGCGACGCGGAGACGCTGGCAGCCGTCCGTAGTCCGGGAAATCATAATCAGGGCACCTCAGAGCAACGACGGAAGGCTGCAGCCGAGTCCCGCCAACGGCCCGGACACCATCGAGCACCCAACCGTATCTGAGCCAATTCGAGTCGTTCGCAGTGATTTAGCTAAAGGTCCCTCACTTACTTCACTTACGGCTTCCGATGTTGATATCAGGGGAACCCAGAGCCAGATTCCGTCGGGCCAGTAACCGCGTCGGCCGGTTCCGACGCGTGCGGAGCTGCTATTTGCGGCCCCGCCGCGTTTTACCTAACTTCAACCTCATGACCACCAAGTAACGAGTGCAGAGATTATCCCGAGCGCTGCTTCATCGTTGACTGAATTCTTGAATCCCACTCGCCATTGGGAAGGTCTCTTGAACTCACCAATCTCAAGCGCATCTGCCATCCCGAGACAGTCCAGGTACCGGTTCCTTGGAAACGGCCAGCCCGCCATCATGAGCTGCCCGTGTCTGGCTGCTCCTTTGAGGAGACATGCTCTCGGGCAAGTCAAGCGCTCCTTCACGGCGTCTCTCACCAAAACCTCAAGCTTCAATCCCGGCCAAAAGCGTGCCTTGAGCGCGTCCGCTGGTGCTGGACTCCGGGATCTGCTCAGGGTCTCCGATGAGGTGTCCGATGCCATTGCCAAAGACAAGCCGGTCGTCGCGCTTGAGTCTACGATCTACACGCATGGAGCCATGGGGAAGAACCTCGCCCTAGAGCACGAGGAGCTCATCCGCAGCCACGGCGGTATCCCCGCCATCATCGCCATCGTCAACGGCGAGCCCACAGTTGGCGTGTCACCCCAACAAATCGTCAAGATGATCGAGGGAGGCACAGCCGCTAAGGTTTCAAGGAGAGATGTCTCTTATCTGGTTGGCATGGGATTGACCGGTCGCAAGATGCACGGAGGAACGACCATTTCAGGGACCATGCTGCTCGCCAGGCTGGCTGGTATCCGCGTCTTCGGCACCGGAGGTCTCGGGGGCGTTCACCGCGGCGCCGAGAACTCGATGGACATCTCGGCAGATCTCACTGAGCTCGGGCGTACGAGAGTCGCAGTCGTCAGCAGCGGATGCAAGGGCTTCCTCGACATCCCCAGGACGCTCGAGTATCTCGAGACCCAGGGGTGTCTGGTATCGACCTTCGCCGACGGCCGCACGAGCAACATCGACTTCCCTGGCTTCTGGGCGCGGAACAGCGGCACCAAGACTCCCAGCGTCGTCAACACCGAGAGGGAGGCTGCCGCTATGATTCTGAGCCAGGAGAAGCTCGACATTGAATCCGGTCTATTGTTCGCAAACCCGATTCCGGAGGAATTCGCCATTCCTCTGCCTGAGATTTCGTCTGCAATCGAGACGGCTGTGCGCGAGGCGAACGAGAAGGGCTTCACGGGCAGCAACAACACGCCTTACGTGCTGGGGAGACTGAAGGAGCTGACGGGTGACAAGGCTTTCATCGCCAACATGGCGCTTGTCAAGGCCAACTTGATCCGAGCGACCAACGTGGCTGTCGAGCTGTCGCAGCTTCTGTCACCATCTTTCCAACCGCCAAAGACCTCGTAAGTAGAGCAGGTCTGACGTGGCAGGAGATAGCTCTAATTATATGTAGATATCCATACAGAGCTTCACCTCAAACCCCGCCAGTAGCAAAAGTTCCAGATGCCCAAGCTGACATCCTCGTGGCTGGCTCCGTTGCCGTTGATCTTAGCTGTGACTACAACCCCTACAAGAAATTCGATTCCTCGCCCCAGTTGAATACCTCGAATCCAGCCATGATCAGCCAGTCGATCGGGGGCGTAGGCCATAACGTGGCGTTGGCAGCGCACCGTGCGAGCGGAAAGACGAGAGTTAAGTTCTGTAGCCTGGTTGGTGACGATATGTGAGCTAGTCTGCTTCCACCAGGGTGACAACGATTAACAAGGCTACAGTGCCGGTTCGACTGTCTTGACCTCATTACAAGCTGAAGGCCTCGACACCTCCTACGTTCAACGACTAAGTCAAGATCTTGTGCCAACACCCCGGACAGCTCAATATGTCGCCGTTAATGACGCCGACAAGAATCTTGTCATGGCGATGGCAGATATGGGCATTTTTGACAACCACTCTCGCCCAGAAGAGTGGAGCGCAGCTGTGCGGGCCACGAAGCCAAAGTGGCTTGTCGTCGATGGAAATTGGGGCGAGAATGACATAAAGTCCTGGCTGAAGGCTGGCAAGGAGCAAGGCAGCCAAACAGCGTTTGAGCCAGTATCAGTCGAAAAGTCTCGTCGTCTCTTCGCCTCGTACCGCGGACAGTCTCCGCTGCAGGTCTTCCCTCAGGCGAGTGTTGACCTTGCGTCACCAAACATATATGAGCTGGAAGCGATGTACACAGTCGCAAAAGAGAATGGGTACCTAGACACGACAGAGTGGTTCGGCGTCATTGATCCCTTCGGGATGAGAGGCGCACGAGAGAGATTCGTTTACATGACTACTCGGGAGCTGACCGACGCAGGCGTGCCGGTACAGATGGTGCAGCTGTTGCCATACATACCTACTATTGTCACGAAGCTCGGATCCAAGGGCGTTCTGATGGCAACGATCCTGGGTCGGGACGACGCGCGCCTTTTCCAACCCGAGAGCCAGGAGTACATTTTGGCAAGGACGGTAGACCACCCTACAATTGGAGGAATCTACATGCGCCTCTTTGAAGCCGCGGAGAAGGTGGAGGATGTTGTCTCTGTCAATGGCGTCGGCGACACATTTTTGGGCGTCATGATTTCGGGATTGGCCCAAGGTGGAAGTGTTGAGAAGTTGGTGGGTGTTGCGCAGCAGGGTGCGGTGATGACTTTGCGGTGCCCTGAGTCTGTCAGCCCGAAACTCGGGGCTTTGGAGGACCAAATCAGCCGTGTCGTAACTTAGAGAAGACCAGAGATACCCCCTGTTTCAATATGAAGAATTTCTCGTCTCCAAAAAGGGGCTCGTCCATTGCGCAGCCTTGTGGGACTTGATTGGCTTATGAGTGATAGCCCCGCTTTGGCGGGGCGTTGATGCAAGGCTGAACATCGCGAAGAAAAAAACCCAAAAAACTACCCATGCATCAGTCCTCAGCTTCTCCAACACCACTCCACGATAGTCGACCGGAAAACGCCACAATGCCGCCGCGTCAGGAAGACGAGACATCAGACGACTCTCCGATGGAGAGCGACTTCTCAGGATCCGACTCCGGAAGTGAATCGAGTGACAGGGCCCCGACTGCGGCCATGTTCGACAAGGACTCGGACGAGGAAGAGCTCGAGCGCTTGGTCCTGGGAGACAAGGCTGGATTCCGGGAAAATCTCTTCAAAGATCGCGGTCTGGATGACATCTTGGGAGAGGATGGAGATGCAGGCGCCGACGCGGACACGGGTGGTTTGGAGGATATAGACGATAACGATCTCTTCATGCTGGATGGCGCCCGCAGCAGCGCCGCACCAAAAGCTGCAACGACGATTGATAAAACCACCGGCGGTGATGCGCCAGCGTGGGAGGACAGTGACGATGATCGATTGGCGGTATCCCTCGCCGGTGCGACCCGCCTGCGAAAACTCAGAATATCGGAAGCGGAGGACATCGTCAGCGGTACCGAGTACAGCCGGAGATTGCGACAGCAGTACCTGCGACTGAACCCACAGCCCGGGTGGGCGAAAGCATCAGAAGGCCGGCCGACCAAAAGACGGCGACGGTCATCGGCAGCGTCAGACGATTCGAGCGACTCGGATAGCGGCTCCGACGTCGAGGCGCAGCCACTGGAGGAGTTCCTGCGCAACGTCAACAAGCTGGGTGGCTACGATGTCGACCAAAAGAGACGCCTGCGGCCCGAGACGATTGATATACAGCGGACGCGCGAGATTTCAGACAAGCACACTGCACCGGCGGACTGTCTGTCTTTCCACCCCGAATACCCCGTCCTCCTATCCTCGAGCACAGCGGGCGTGCTATATCTGCACCACATCGCGCCCGAGGCGCACCCTACGCCCAATCCGCAGTTGACATCGATCCAGGTCAAGCAGGTGGACGTGAGGAGAGCGGAGTTTATGTACCCCAAGGGCGACAAGATATTCTTCGCCGGGAGGAGGAAGTACTTCCACCACTGGGACCTGCCCTCTGGCGTCGTCCAGAAGACGACGCAGATCCAGGGCCACCGGCTGGAGCACAAGACGATGGAGAGGTTCAGGCTTAGCCCGTGTGGGAGGTACATGGGCATCGTGGCATCGACGAAGAAGGGTGGCGGTATCATCAATGTCCTCAGCACCGGGTCGATGCAGTGGTTGGCAGCAGCGAGGCTGTCAAGTCGCAACGGCATCACCGACTTTGCCTGGTGGAGTGACGGTGAGGGCATGACAATTCTAGGAAAAGACGGACAGGTGGGCGAGTACAGCATGGAAAGCCAGAAGTTCCTCGCCATATGGAACGACGAAGGTTGCATCGGCGGCATCACCATCGCGCTCGGCGGCCACCACGGACCCTCAGCCCTCGGCGAAGACCGCTGGGTGGCCGTCGGTTCCACCAGCGGCATCACCAACATCTACGACCGTAACTCCCTCATCGCCTCATCAAAGGACGACGAAGTCGAGATCAAGGAGCGCCCCACGCCGACGAGGACGTTCGAACAGCTCGTCACGCCCATCACGCAGATCGCCTTCTCACCCGACGGCCAGCTGATGGCCTTCGGCTCGCAGCACAAGAAGGACGCGCTGAAGCTGGTGCATCTGCCGAGCTGTACCGTGTACAGGAATTGGCCGACGGAGCAGACGCCGCTGGGCAGGATCCGGAGCGTGGCGTTTTCACGGCAGAGCGACCTCCTGGCGGTGGGCAACGACGCCGGGAAGATTCGGCTGTGGCACATTAGGAGTTAGGATTGCGCTCTATCAAACAGATTTCCCTTTGCGTCCGTGATCTCTCCTGACAGCTTTACTTCCTCCTTCTCACCATCTTCCAGCTCGCCATATCTAAAACAGCTGCTTCAGCAGCCTGCGCAGCGGACAGCCCTTGGGAATGTCGTCCTTTGGAAACATGCGGCCCCTCATTTTGCCCTTCTTGATGGTAAAGTTGATTAGCGCGCGCCGGTTGGGGAATCTGATGACCTGGACGCTCGGGCTGGCCATGGCCTTCAGGAACTGGGCGATGTTCACGTGGAGTCGCCCGAGAGCCTGTTCACAACATCAGCAGGGCTCTTTCTTCCGTGAGTTTGACAGGCCTACCTACGACGTTGCATTGTTTTCTGCTGGAAATGTTGCCGACGACGCCCAAATCCTCACACAGCTCCTGTAGATTCTCGAGACTGCCCTCCCCGAAGTACACCGCCCACTTGAGGCGGGCGGCGGGCCTTGGGGATGTCCAACCTGATCATGTGCTTGGACAGCGCGGCTTCTTCCTGGGGGTCTTGCATATCGATGACTGCTCTTCAGCGACGACGGGGTGGAGGCGGATTTAGAGATTAATTTGGATTCCCTGACGAGTCTTCCCAGAAGGAGCGAAGAGTCTCGTTTGGCACTTGCCGGAGACGGCATTCACTCGTTTGCACAGGACCTAGTCAACGCTCTGTGGATACTTCTTTAAGACGGCTACTTGCACACAAAAAATCTTATTGAACGATGCTAAATCAAACAAACTCGTCTAGACTATACCCCAAACCAGGGAAGGTGCTGCCGAGCCAAGTCCCTTGATATTTGTTGATGAGACGACACGCCAGCGCGAGCTATCGCTAGGCGACTCCGTGTAACAAATCATCAATAGTTCCCACTCAAATTTGACATAAAAGAAGCAATGGATCTTCAGACAAGGAGTGGCTTGCCTCGGCGCTGGTACAGGACCTCGCGGAGTAGCCTCTTGAGTGGGCTTCCCCTGGGGATGTCTCGCCTAGGGAAGAAGCTTTTCGTCTCATTTGTATAGTCCCTCAAGCTTGAGAGATTCTTGAAGAACACGATGTCGGGCAGCTTGCTGTTATCGCCCCCTTTCGTCCCCTGCTTCCGGGGGTCGGTCATGCTCGGCGACTGGACGCTGACACCCATCGCATCGAGGAATTGACAAACGTTGACAAAGACGCCTTCCAGTGCCTGCAAATGTCAGAGTCACGCGATAGAGCGTAGATGACGGGGCGTTCCTGCCTTGCGACATTTGTTCTTGCTACTCAGGTCACCCTCGATCTTGAGGTCGGCGCAGAGACGCTGGAAGTCGACCAGCTCCCCGGCCCCGAAGTAGCGATCCCATCTCTCCCGGGCTTCTTGGAGCTTTTTGCCGTTCTTGCTTTTGCTCTTCTTGGCCATGGTCTAAGCCCTGGGTGGAGCTCTGTGATATAATAGCGAGGGGCTTCCGAATGGTCAACACGCTGTGTCGAGGAGCAGTCGCGAGACGGGGCATCGATGTCTTCGAAGCCAGTAGGGGCGAGACATGCGGCCATATTTATCTACCGTAAGAATTGGAGAGGTCTCTGGAGTTGGGTCGTGATAACCGCGGTAGCTGCAGGCCGCGTGCCTTTGCAGACCCGGCCGCCGCGTTGGTCCAGTTAGGCGCTCTACTGCCCTGCGGCGACCTGCAAAGTGTATCATCTGAGGCCGATGAGTGGTGATATACAGATACAACTAAAAGGCGGGGAAGAATTCCATGACTACACCAATAAAAGTCGGCCATAGGAATGTACGAGCCAACGGAGACAACAAGGCCGAGCCACAAGGCACCATCGCAATGCCCGGTGGAGTCAACGTTCTGCGCTTCTCAGAATGGCGATGCGTTGAATCAATCCATCAAGTGTGCACTATCCTCCTTGAGCAGCTACAGCCTCATGTTCTACACTTGTGTGGATTGGTTGTGATTCTGGCGTTCATGCACAAAGCTTCGTAACTCCCTTCTGCTACAACCCCAGCGCTCTTCTGTTGGTGTGCTTCCCGATGCGAATACCTCAGATGCCACTAGTATCTAGAGCTCTTAATATCAGTCCTTCGTGGACTTCTTGATGGATGTCGTCCGTCAAACACCACATGTAGTATTAGCATTGCACCCTCTCAGGGGCCATCTTCTCCAAGCCCCGAGCCAAAGATGGAACTTCGAGATGATGTGTAGTCTATATTAATCTTGAGAGAGACTTTTGGTGTTGAGCATATAGAGGCATCTAATTGGAATGCTTGGTCGCTGCTGCAGTATAGGCTGGGGTATGTTAACTATCCTCCAGCCACCCTTCCCAATTGCCGAAGCGCTACGCCTGGAATCCAGGCTGGAAGTAAGCTCCTGAGTCGAACCTTTGGCTGTGGAAACCTCGCTGTTTTCGTTTCGTGTTTGCGTCGTCTTTGCGTAGCCGATGTGCACAGCCTCGAAGGTTGGGGCGCAGAGTATCTGCCTGATAGGCCTCTTCGGCGGCCTCGAGGCGCAAGGCTGGCAGTGTCAAAAACTAGGCTCCATGAAACCGAAATACCCCTGATAGTCGTCTATTATGATCAGCATCAATTCGCCTAAAGGCGATTCCGATTAGCCGCGGTCACACCGATTCGGACACTCCTGTTCCTAACCAGCCTCAAAGAAGACTCAACACCACGCTGCGGAAGGCACCCAGGAGCTAAGCTCAAGATCATATGGGATGAGGAATAGCTGCAGCGCTTTAGCCTCCATGAAGGGATGGAAGTACCGATGCCCCATCTCGTCTGTTTGCGAGTGAAGGAGAAGGTCGCCCCGGATGAGTATCATTACGAAAGTCAAGAGCAACGGAGAATCTGTAGTTTTAGGAAGCTCTTTTGTAGACTAAGTCAAATTAATGTGTTTTGTTCCTGGAGTTTTGGGAGCATATAAGCGACTTCAGTCCTTTGTTTTGTTGGCGGTTCTCGAGGGGGACCCCCGGCCAGGCTCGAGCTTCATCCAAGAGAGCTTCAACAACAGATACCCATTGGAAGTTCCTAGAACATCACCACTGTCCCTCGAACGCCCTGACTGACTATGAAGGACTTCGGGCTACTAGACCCAATCATAAGTGATCCTGCGAGCAACCCCTGACTCAAGCATGATCCGCCCAGCTGCTGCCACGTCGACTCCCTTGCCCCGGTCCTAGCACAGCTGCCCCCTTTGCTACCATCCGCCATCTGTTGTGCAGCCATAGGGCGCTCTGTTTTGGACCCACTCTGATAAAGGGGTTGGCTGCCAGCTCATCCCCCTTTCCTCCTTTCACTCTCCCACATCGACGAGACCGGCTTCCAACCACCAGGGAGCTTTTGTCGTTCTCTCTTCATCGTCCCCCTTTACTTTGCTCGCGACTTGAGCATCGCTCAGCTTTTGGTTTTCATCTTTGCGAGCACCGAAAGAACTTTTATCTATCGACTGTGCCTTTGATTTTCTCAAAACATACCACTGTAAGGGCTACTCATCCTTCAACCTGGTCAGCGCGTTGCTGACATATTCAAGTTACCAAGCGAGCTTTCCTTGCAGCCACCTCTACGAGTTGCTGTCTTGCAACAACATCTCGTCCACAATGACCAAGATGGGCAACAGTCATGAGCTTGTGCAAAAGGTGCGCCAGCGCTTTCAGTCCCAGTTCAGGCGCATCTTTCCCAAGGTGCGAAAGACTCTGAAGAAGCTTGCGCCATCGACAGAGCCCCTTCAGCGCAGAATTCCAGGCCTTCCAGTTGTTCCTGCCGCGCAAAAGGACCTGAGTATTACTACCACCATCCGCTTCGAGGCGCCTTTCCAGGAGGTCATGGCTCGGGCGTACCAGGCAACCGATCAACTAAAGATTACTCAGGAGCTCCTTGATACCCTGACACAACGTATTGATCATTGTACCAACGAAATGCTTACTCGTTCTGACGCCACTGCTGACCAGTGTCTTCGGCACACTGAGCCGCGCGTCAAGCCAGCTCGCTTCCACATCATGTACGAGGTCCATCGCGACGGCAAACCGATCTGGGATAGATACTTCACATCCTATCAGCATACTGCGCTGACCAGGGACGGTGCGAACAATATGGTGTTCGAGATCGACAGAATCGTCGGCATGTTTCTCGAGACCCATGATTCAGGCTTCGAGTGGCGACTGCCTGAGTTGGAAGGTGAGCAGCCGCTCGTTCACAAGACCGTGGCTCCAGAATTCAAGGAGCCGCAAAGCACACACTGCGTGCCACTGTTCCAAGAGCCCGGTTACAGCATCCAGATAGTCTTTCGCGCAAGGACCACAGGGCATAACGTGCTTCGCAGTTTCAAAGTGGATAGCCATCAGTGCACCCCTTTGACGCTCGACCGTGGCGAGAACCTCTTCTCCCAGCTGACTGCCGAGGTAGGATCCCTCGTAGAAGAGCGAGAGGACCGATTCTGGACAGCTCATTACACCTGCGATAGTTTTGAGGGCCTACGCGAGCGAGAGTGCCGCCATTTTGAGGACAATGCATTCGAGCTCATTCTCAAGGTATCCAACAACTTTGGCCCAGAGTTTGGCCATCTGGCCAAGCGCCACAACAGGCATAGTCGGCTTGTCGTGCCCGACGATGTCGACGAGTTCCTTCAGGATGTGCAATGCAGAGCCGAATTTCTGCGACGTCGCTTCGACGAAGTGACAGATGATACGCAGGATCTGGTTATCAGTGTACATGAGCTGCGCTCCTATGACTGGAAGGTCGAGAACCCAATGGCTGTCGTGATTGACAATTCTTCCTGTCGCGACCGCATCACGATTCAGAAGATCCTCCGGCGGATTCAGACCGGAATGTCCCAAGTCTTGAAGGGTCATGGAACAACTGCGTCCATCACGGCTCACAAGCGCGGCCATCTTGTATTGGATGCCACTATCTGTCGTGGTGAGAACTTTCCCTACTAGGACATGGGGGTTTTCGACGACATAAATTCGAAGCGTAAGGCTCTGACAAGGCGTCTTCGCGACCGGATGATGGCAGACCTTGCTGCTGTCTGTAAAGACACTATCTCTCTTCCACCTCTTGACGGCATGGCTGGCATTGATGTGGTCATGCCCGATACTGTCCATCTCATCGCTTTGACCGAAGAAGGCAGAAGGCAAATTGAGGCGATGGAAGCTTCTGAGCGCTGCAATCGCGAGAAGTCAGTTAGTCCTATCGGGCTAGGGATATACATGGCCCATAAGGAAGCTGAGAACACCGACCACACCAATTTCGGCGGGAGCCTCCGCAGCTTGATATTCCCCGACTCAACCCCGAAGCATGACAGCAAGGGCATGCAGATGTCGCCGCATCTCGGAAACGAACAAGTCCTTCACACCCCCAGCACGCTGCAGTCGGTCGGCGACAATGTGCAAGAAGCTGCCAGTGGCTTGTCGTCCCCTCACGATGGCTTCCCTCCCAGTGGTGATGTGAAGACCACTGGGCACGAAACAGTCCTCCAAACACCCAGCCCGGCGCATTGGCTCAGCAACTGCGGTGCTGAAGGTTCAGATGGCCCCTTGAAGCCTACAGACAGAGCGCCCGACGGAGCTCACACCCCTCCTTCTCCAGAAGATGGCCACTATCCATCCACCTACGGGTTTCGAACCAAGGTCCTAGCTGAGGAAGAGTACGTATCGCCTGAACCAGACACTGAGGGCGGAACAGCGGCTAATGATATCAGTGGCCGGGTCGAGTCGCCAGTGCTTGCTGACCACCGTCTCTCTTTTATTGAGGAAAAAGAAGAAGACGATGACGTCGAGAGAAGTAGCCTACAGACGGTCATCCGCAGGCATCCTGGCAGTGGGATGAGCGCCACCGAGCTGCTCATATCCGTGGCGAACGACAACCTGAGCGCACGCGATCTCCCGGGGTACATAGCCACCAGTGCCTGGGCTGGCAGCAATGACAAAGACACTGTTTGTGACGAAGAACAATTCCACAAGACCCTTACGCCGGGCATGTTTCGACGAGCTGAGGCGGCCAAGTCCCGCGTCAGTCATCGCATAAGGAGCGTTCGACGCCAGCAATCTATTCATGGTCTTCGCTCATTGTTTTTGGGCAACTTCGGCCAAGCTTCCGGGAACATGGCGAATATCCTTGATCAACAGGTGGAGCATGACGAGATGAAGGAGAGCTCTGGCGCCAGTCCGATGGTCAAAAGGGAGGCGAAGAAAGCTTTAAGCGCTGCCAACACAGATGGCGGACGTCCGATGGTGCCCGACATCGATGGTGGGCTTTCGATAAGTGGCAACGATTACCCCCAATCTCTTCAAATAAAACAGACTGAAGCATGCCATGGTGTCCGCGGGCCGTCTGGCGACACCACCAACGGATCCGAAGGAACTTCAACCTCGCAAGCAAGGTCGGGGAATGCAGTTTCAACACCGAACTCGTCTTTTGTAGGCAAGAGCTACTTTCCTCGGCGTAAATCTGACCAGACGCCTGTGCTCTCTTTCCACAGTCGAGCACTCAGCAATCCTGGCCGACGCCGCGTGACCTTTCCCCTCGGAACCCACCACATAGGGCTTCATGAGGAGTAGGACATCTCGCTTGCGCTGAGATATGTGGTTGCGCCCGAACATCGAAGGCCCCCGCGACCAACCCAGACCTCTGCTTCCTATGCAAACGGAAACAGAGAGCGGATCAAGGGCCAAGACTAAACATGCTCTCAGAGGAGAGCCCTGAGCCCGCAACACAATCCTATTACACAGTACATGTGTCTGGTATTCTGAATCATGTTGATGGGTTATTTTGGATGTAGGAAACATACCAGAGCGTTGATTCATCAGTATTGACTCTTTTGTATGTTGAGTTGGGCGAATCTGGAGATTTGGGGAGTTTCACCCCGGCGTACTAAGAGTTGAGAAGGCTTTGCCGCCTTTGATGGAGGGCTGGATGGTTTGTGCGGGCTTTGCCGTGTCGAGCGCATCGTTAGACGACGACAATCGGAGGCAGGAATTTTCGTCCTGGGAAAGGACAGGCGCTCCGGAAATATGTATTATACACACGAGCTTGAGCCGATAGGGACAAGGGCAGGGATTGCAATTAGTCAATCCAAAAAAGAACACACAGTCGTGGTGCCTGCGTCGTATACCAGTGAAGTTTTGATCGATGAACGAGCCCCATTTGTATATACCGGAAGGTAAGTAGGGAAGTCAAAAAGACAGTTCAACAGCTGATTTTAACAGACTTTCTGATCTCCTTAGGCAACAGGCCATTTGAGAGCTTCGGCTTGCCTCATGTCTCGGGGTAGGACTCGTGAATCATCCTCAAGCACAAGTCGTAGGTAGCATTGGCTGCTGAATTGCGGAGGCGACCCGAGAGTCCCTCCAATAGTCGTGCAGAGCATATATCGTTATATATGACTGCAGGGGCTCAATCTTTAAACGAGCTCAGCATCTCCATCGTCGACGATTGGTTTCGCACTCGACCACCTCATGATGAGGATATCACCATTTTCCGCGGGGAGCGTATTGTCTCTATCTGTACCAAGACCGTACACGTCTCGGTCTTGCAGCATTCGTACGAAGACGGCAGTGTCGAGTTCTGGTGAGTCAATCATGCTGACGCCGCCAGCCGTGTCGTTGAGATTTTGCAGTTGCTGAGGGAAAGAGCCCAGGAAAGAGGACAGATAGTGGTTGTGCAATAGCGCTTGATGCCTTGTGGCGTACGCAAGCTCCGTTGGTGACAGTCGCTCCCGCAAGTCAGGACTTGATAGGTAGTGCAGGGTGTGCTTGTCGATCTGGCTGAGGTTAGTTCATGTGCAGGAAGCATGAGCAGTGGGAGGATTCACCTTGGCCATGCGAGCCCTGAGATAACTCCTGACGAGGTACTTGTACCGCTCCAGCTCGGTCTGGATGACAATGAGGGCGAAGTTGGCTTTAGGGTCCATGTCACCCGTCATGTCCTCGACTTTCTCGATCTGATTCTTGATCCTGTCATTGACGCGTTCGAAAAGGCCTCCGGATGGCCAACTAGAGGGATCGGTCAGCAACGTCATACCCCGAGGGCTTTCCAAGTGTTCGCTTACCTCAGGAGCTCTGGTGCTGAGCGTTCAGCTACCCATAGACGCGTCAAAGACTGGAGGTCGCTGGTTTCGCTGGGAAGGTCGCCCACTGAGGGGTCAACCTCGCGGAGGATATCGTCAATGTCCATGATGATGAGCTTTGGGGCGATAGTCGGAGATATGTGAAAAATTAAGAACTCAAATTGATCATTCAGTGGGCCGAAAACATGTGCGGCTCGACATTAGACGCTGAGTGAAAAGTGAAGTGAGGGTTTGAGGCCAGAATTGGCAGCTCTTTCGCTGCCCGCGCCTCCGCGTCGAGGGTCGCGCGATTCCACGTATCCACTTCCACGAGCTCAAGTTGAACTCGGTCCTCAAGTTGGTGCCCCTTTTGCAGAATTCAGGTCGAACTTCTTTCACATGTTCTAGAAATTAATTTGTTCTGTCTAATATACTTTCTTCCATGTTTGGCCGTACATTTGCCGCTTGTCTCCGTTGACCGTTTTGCGGCTCCTAGGCGCTGGTGGGACATCGGTGACCGTCTTAGCTACAGGTGGTGATCTAGGCTGTAAACAGCCGCATCCTCCTCCTCGCCGCCATCACTGAACTTTCTTCATGGGCTTGTGTGCTTCCTCACGAGCCTTTTCATAGCCATTCACCCATCCGTAAAGCCATTTGAGAAGGATGGAAGACATAGTGGACAGGAAGGCCGAGAACGTGAACAAGAGCACGCGCTGAGTTGTGTTCAAGAGACCGAAGATAGGGTATGGGTACCTGGATGAGCTGTCAAGGGCCTGTACTAAAGAAAAAGTCTGTTACACTTACCAGCCATTGTGGCTAAAGCACAGCTCTACCCAGTACCAGTACGAGAAGGCCAACCCCGTGCTCATTGCCATCACACCGTACGCCGGGATGGTCCAGGGCGGGCTGAGGAGGACAAGGTCCAGCGTCAAGAACAACGCTGGGTACAGGTGGAACCCGACATCAATGTGCATAGGCAACTGGAACTCGCCAGCAAACAGCAGCTCAGGATCGATGAACCGAATGCCCCAGTACAGGAGCGAGATGACAACCTCGAGGGGCGTAGCCACGATCGATACGATGTTCTTCGCCTTGAAAAGAGCTGGGTGAAGCGTGATGTCCGCCAATGCTCCAAATACAAAGGATATGAGAGCTGCCAACAACCCCAAAATTGTGAGGAACTGGAAGTGCCATCCGTACGCGACGTTGAACGGGGTGTCCCACGTCGTCAGAAAGTGAAAGTTGTATGCAAATGAGGCGCTCCCTAGGATGTGGAGGAGAAGGGAGAAGGACCTCGAGGGCGACCTCAAGCGCTGCAATGGGTGCTGAGCCATGATAACGTGTGCCGAATTGATATGAAGAGAGAGAAAGAAGAAGCCACAGTTACGACAACGCCATTGATTTAAGATGTGAAGTCGTGGACCCTCATTCAACGTCATCCATGTCTGTCTGGGGTTTGCTAACGATCCGAAAGGCCGGTACAGGGTGTGCGCCACACTAACGAGCTAGCGCCACGATTCTCAACCGCCAAAAGTTCGCGACCACGATTGATCAAAACACCAACAGCGACGTTTGACGGCATTGCTGGCTCCAAGATCGACAGACAAACGCAACGATGGCAGACTCGGCAGCAGAAGACGACAAGAACGCACTCAAACGCAATCACGACGACTTCACGGAGCAAGATGGTAGGTGATCAGCACTGGTCCTCTAGACCAAAACAGACGTCCTAACCAAGGCACAGATTCCTCCTCAGACGACGACATGGGCCCTCAACTTCCGTCCGAAGCCCCAAAGAAGAAACGCCGCGTGCTTCGCCATGAGAAGCTATACATCGCCGCCCTCCCCAAGTCAACACGATACTCGCGATCTCTCATGCACAAGGAACAGATCCTCTTCGTCAACTGGACGCCAATCACAGAGTTCCTCATCACATCCTCCATCGACGGCGTTGTCAAGTTTTGGAAAAAGATCGCTCAGGGGATTGAGTTCGTCAAGGAGTTCAAGGCGCATAACGGAGAGATCAAGTCGGTATCTGTGAGCCAGGATGGGCGAAGCTTTGCAACGGCAGGGGCGGATGAGACTGTTAAGATCTTTGACGTAATCACGTTCGATCTCCTGTCGATGATATCTCTAAGTTATGTACCCAAGTGCGTGTGCTGGGTTCATCGTAAAGGAGCTTCGTTGCCGCTCCTAGCAGTCTCTGAAGAACAGAAACCCATGGTCCATATTTACGACGGTCGGGGGGAGAGAGAGGAGCCAATACATACTATGAAGGGCTTGCATCGCAAGCCTGTGCATTTGATGGCATTCAACGAGAAATGGGACTGCGTGGTGTCCGCCGACGAGAGCGGCATGGTGGAATACTGGCAGCCCAATGGAACCTACGAAAAGCCAGAAGGAGTCTTCGAATACAAGAGCTCGACGAACCTCTTCGAATTCAAGAAGGCCAAGTCCGTGCCTTCATGCCTCACGCTCTCTGCTGACGGCAAGCAATTAGCGACATTTTCACTGCCGGATCGGAAGTTGAGGCTCTTTGATTTTGCGACCGCCAAGTTGCATCGGACCTACGATGAATCGCTTCAAGCCACGGAAGAGCTGCAACATGCAGGCAGTGCTACGCATAAGCTCGATCCTGTTGAATTCGGGAGAAGGATGGGGCAAGAAAAGGATGTCGAGTCTCAGACCTTGAAGGACAAGTCCAATGTCGTATTTGACGAGTCCGGCAACTTCATCATTTATGCGACAATGGTCGGTATCAAGGTTCTCAACATATTTACGAATCAGGTCGTCAAGGTATATGGGAAGGACGAGAACTTCAGGGCCGTCAACCTGGCTGTTTACCAGGGGCAGCCCCAGAGAAAAGGAATTACCACTATCGAGATGGGCGCTTCAGCAAATCCGTTGCTACAGGAATCGGAATCCCGCGACCCTATACTCATCGCAACCGCCGCTGGGAAAGTACGGTTCTACATGTTCACCAATGACGAGGACGTCTCGAAAGCGACCCGTGACGTCCAAAACGAGCGCCCAACCATGCTAGGCGGGAGGAAGGACACAAAGGCCCAAAAGGCGGAGACTGGAAGCGCAGCTGTCATTCATACGACTTACGGCGACGTACACATCCGCCTTTTCCCCGACGCAGCACCCAAGGCCGTGGAGAACTTCGTCACCCACTCGAAGCGAGGCTACTACAACAACACCATCTTCCACCGAGTCATCCGCAAGTTTATGATTCAATGTGGTGATCCCTTGGGTGATGGCACTGGCGGTGAGAGTATTTGGGGGAGGGAGTTCGAAGACGAGTTTAGTAGCTTGAAACACGACAAGCCGTACACCGTCAGCATGGCGAATGCTGGGCCAAACACCAATGGTAGTCAGTTCTTCATCACTACTGAGAAGACGGTAAGTTAAACCCGGGTTGCAATGAGTTCGAAGCTGACTTAGAACCATATAGCCTTGGTTGGACGGCAAGCACACTATATTCGGCCGTGCGACGCAGGGGTTGGATGTTATACACAAGATTGAAAACGTCCGCACTTATAAAGAGAAGCCGGAAGAGGACATCAAGATTTTGAGCATTGACATCAGCTGAATAAAGAGCACATAAATCTTCTTGTCAACGTATGACGCCTGCGCAAGGCACCTGTCAGCTTACCACGATTCTGCGGCATTGAACATTTCAACGAGGACTTGGAGTCGAAGCTGGAGCTCCGCTTGTCAGCGCTCCGCGGCGTCAATATACGGCTGTACGACGACCTAGATGGGTGTCACTCCCATACGGCACGGCACCGTAGTACTCAATCCGCGAGCACCACAACAGGGAAGGTTTCACAAACTTTCTTGGCAATGGAAAGTAACAGCGCCCTGGTTCATGAGGAATCCCGCGCGAGCTAGGAGCGCGTGCAGGCAGTGCGGGAAGCGGATAGGATCCAAAGCATGCGGAATGCGTTCCTTTGTGCTGCCCTACCTGCAGGTAATCCCGGCTTGGCAAGGCTCGGGTCTCTTCCTTAGTGACTGTTCCTCCACCGTTGGCTTACAGCTCTGGAGTGTTGTGCGATTGGTCCCTGACTCTCGCTTACGGTGGCGATGGCCTCAGTACCACCATTACTAGTAATAATATGCCTGAGATCGGTTTCGGCGGTGGTTGCAGGCCCTTTGGGCGGCTAGATTTACTAGATTCGCACGGTATACCAGAGAAGGATCTAATGGAATGACCCGAATCGTTTGATCGAGGCAGCCTCCCCAAGAAGGCAGCTCAGGGCCTATGTTCGTTCGGGATGCTTCAGATCACCGGACATCCTTGATGAGAGAACAGGGCAGCTGGGCCGAGCCAAACAGCTTTCTATGGTGTCATCCATGTCGAAAGGCACGGTTGGAAGCCCTTGCAGGCAATTGGCCAGAATTGCTTTGGAATGCATGATTTATCCTAGCTACAAAGCCCAATCCTCTCCTTGAAGACGGGAGAGGGCATTGGCGCTGCACTGGGCATTACATCAGCGCGCTGAACGCGCCCTAAAGTCCTCAGGCCATCCGAGTTTCGGTGCCTGCGCTGCGTCGACTCATGACATCGGCGCCGAAGCCCCAGACATTTTTTTCCCACCATGAGTCTGAAGGAAGAGGGTACTTAAACTTGCTGTCCCTGTTCGCTCGCCCACCTGCAATCCCGTCATTATTCGACAGTTCATACAACCTCGCCTCTTTTCTTTCATTTCATTCCCCTGCCCTTTTCTCCTGTGATACCCATTCGCGCCCAATCGCCCGCCATGTCTGTAAGTTGAGCTCAACCCCTCCCCCGCCATTGGGTTGCGGTCCACGGCGATCCCAATGACGAGCGCAACAAGAGTGCTGACCTTGGACTTAGTTCTTCATCGAGAACAAGCAGGTCGGCCAGAAGAACGAAGCCGAAGACTGGCGCATTAAGGGCTACAACCCACTCACCCCTCCGGACCTGCTCCAATCCGAGATCCCCCAAACCCCCGAATCCAAAGCCACCGTCACCAAAGGCCGCGACGAGGCCGTCGCCGTTGTCAAAGACACTGATGAGAAGAAACGCCTGCTCGTAGTTGTCGGTCCTTGCTCCATCCACGACCCTGAAGCTGCGCTCAAGTACTGCGACCTGCTCCTCCAGGCCAAGGAAAAGTACAAGGATGAGCTCGTCATCGTCATGAGGTCTTACCTCGAGAAGCCCAGGACGACCGTTGGCTGGAAGGGCTTGATCAACGATCCGGATATCGACGGGAGCTTCAAGATCAACAAGGGCCTGCGTCTCTCGCGTCAGCTCTTCGTGGATTTGACCCACAAGGGTATGCCTATTGCCAGCGAGATGCTCGACACCATCTCTCCCCAGTTCCTTGCCGATCTTCTCTCCGTCGGTGCGGTCGGTGCCCGTACGACTGAGTCCCAGCTACACCGCGAGCTTGCTTCTGGCTTGTCCTTCCCCGTCGGCTTCAAGAATGGCACCGACGGCTCGCTAGGCGTTGCCATCGACGCCATTGGTGCTGTCCAGCACCCTCACCACTTCCTGTCGGTCACCAAGCCTGGAGTCGTCGCCATTGTCGGTACGGTGGGCAACGAGGACTGCTTCGTCATCCTTCGCGGTGGAACAAAGGGAACAAACTACGATGCGCAAAGTATCGCCGAGGCCAAGGTCGCGCTGGAGAAGAAGGGTGTTGCGCAGAGGCTCATGGTGGACTGTAGCCATGGAAACTCCCTCAAGAACCACAAGAACCAGCCCAAGGTTGCTGCCACACTAGCAGAGCAGATCGCAAAGGGCGAGACGGCGATCATGGGTGTCATGATTGAGAGCAACATCAACGAGGGTAAGTCTAAGCTTGTGCAGAGTGGAAGACAGTCGCTGACAATTCGAAGGCAACCAGAAGGTTCCCGAGGAGGGCAAGTCTGGCTTGAAGTACGGCGTCAGCATCACCGATGCATGCATTGCCTGGGATGAGACCGATACGACTTTGGCGAACCTGGCCGATGCCGTCAAGCAAAGGAGAAACGTTTTGGGTGTTAACGGCGTTGGTCACTAAGGAGCTTCGATGATTTGGAATTCAACGACGATGATGACTGGGAGTCTGCAAATTATCAAAAGTTTTCGAGACATAGAGAAATGATATCGGTCGTGTTTTTTCCTTGGAAAGCGATGCTGCTTGGGCGGTTCACGTTCGAGGACAGCGCACACCAGGAGAATCCGAAACTGAAGCCTGTATATTAATGAGGTGACATTAGGATAAACTGAAGGAGATGAATGCAAAGTCTTGAAATTCATATCAAGAAATTTCAGCATTCTCGCGTTTGGGTAGGCTGCACTGTACTGGAAGGGTCGGGGCCGTCACAGTGTGTCTGTATCCCAATGTACACCCAACACTGTCTTCAAGTGAGGCTAATCACTAAGAATGTCTCCTTGCGTTTTCGCGCTGGATGCCGTCGTGCGACCAAACTTCAGCATCATATCACGCCCATTTCTCCCCGTCTGCAAGGTCCTCAGCCACACCGCGCACCTCCTTTGTGACTGTGGTCTTGTCTTCCGCCGATTGCCAAGCACAGCACATTATCATCATCATCGCATCTCCCAGCGCGACTTGATCAACCATCAGGATGGCGCGCGTGTACTCTCCCCCCGACTCTCCGCTCTCTAGCGTAGGTTCCACCGCTGCGTCGGCCTCGCATTACGATGAGGACAAATCCGAGACCTCCCTGCGACCGTCGAAACGCCAGAAAGTCGAAGCCGCGAGCACAACTTCAGCCGCCGACGCGGACCACGTCGAGGAGGCGCCAGCTGTGCCCGCGCTAGAGGACATGTCAGACGTCTCATCGGACTCGAGCGGCGACATCCCGCACTCGCCTGCACGCCTCGAGGATGAGGATTACCAGGAGCAGGTCACGGTGTGCGACTGGGACGGCTGTCCCGCCGGCGACCAGGGGAATATGGACAAGCTGGTCGAGCATATTCACAATACGCACATCGAGAGTCGGCAGAAGAAGTATACGTGTGAGTGGATGACTTGCACGAGGAAAGGTCTTCCGCATGCGAGTGGTTATGCGCTCAAGGCGCATATGCGAAGCCACACAAGAGAGAAGCCCTTCTATTGCTATTTGCCAGGTGAGTCGCGCATCCACGGTTGCCAGCTCCGATAACTGACCTATGTCTAGAATGCGATCGGTCATTTACGCGCTCCGACGCTCTGGCCAAGCATATGCGCACCGTCCACGAAACCGAGGCGCTCCGTCCCAGCGATCCCATACCCAAGAACCAACACGGCGCGCAAGGGTCCAAAAGCAAGCTCAAAATTATCATCAAAACACCGCAATCCCACACCCTTGACAACGACCCCAATTCCGACGCCGACCTCACCAACGGCAACGAGCCCGACTCGTCACACTGGACCGAACTCCCCGACGCCGAGTTCAGCAAGGTCGAGCGAGAGCTCGGCGCGCAGCAGATTGACAAGCTGTACCGCAAGCTGTACTGGGAGAGCAAGTGGGAGAAGGAGATGAGCGAGGAGCTTGAGAAGGAATGGAAGGAATGGGAAGATGTTTACAACAAGGCGTGGTTGGAGAAGGAGGCATTGCTGTCGCAGGTTATTGAGAGTGAGGTTGACTGGCATGGTAGGAGGACTGCCATTCTCTCCGGCGCGGCGGACGTGCAGCTCACTGGTACTGTGGAATCTGGCGCGGCTGCTGTTGAGGATAAGGAAATGGCCGAGCCCAACGGGGATCATGAGCTGCCTAACAGCATCGAGAATGGCGTACGACCAGAAGTCACGCCTGTCTAGAAACCTGTTTGCAGGGCTTTGAAGGAAAGTTTTGGAGAGATTATGTCGACTTTAGGGGCATAGTTGAGGTTTCGAAAGGATCAGCATTGAGATAAACAGCGATATATTTGAATTTCACGTCAGTCTTCTTCCGCCTACCCACCGTCCGATGCTTCTTCTCAGAGTGCCTTCTTCTTCGACCGGTATGACTCGCTGTTCTTGAAGGGGAAGCCGCTCGTACTCTGATCGAATTTGTGGTACTTGCTGATCATCGCCTTGTCTCCAGCGAACATGACGCAGTACAAGGCAAACGTCGCAAATATCCCACTCCCGATGGTGCCCAGTAAATAGCCCGTCTCATGGGTCCAAGAATACCTGCCGTAGCAGTAGAAACCAGTCGACGCATGATACAGGGTAGAAACGACTAGAACGGCCGAAGCGTAAGGGGAGATGCCGTTTGCGGGAGCTGAGCAGCCAGCGGTCAGCACCTTTTCTTGATGAATCACGCGGCATCAGAAAGCCTACCATCTACTTCAGAACCCAGAGGTACAGCGCCCGAAAGAAGCACGGTTATCAATCCAAGAGCTAGAAGTGCAAAGCCCAGGGATCTGGCGAAGTATTCCTCCACGGCTGTGCTGGGTCAGTACGGTGCTTTCCATGTCGAACCAGGTGGACTTACGACTGGCGTGGCCCTCATCTGAGCGAAGAAGAGAGCCTATGAAGGATGGCCACAGTATAAGAGGCAAGGCTTGGGAGGATAGCCAGGCGAGGTTGCCGAAGCTGTACGTTGAGACGGCCTATGATGATCAGCATGTGGGAGGTTTGATGCCGTGGTGGGAAGACGGACGTCCATTGCTTACGGTTCTTCGATTCTGGTTCTTTTCAATGGTAATAGAGACTCGATTCTTCGAGATTTGAAAGCAGGCTTTTTACAGTTGATGGCTCAGGAGAATGGATTTTGACTTCTTGGTCAGGATTACTGCTAGCTTCAACAGATCGAATACGCGTCCACCACCGACGTCACCACCACGTCCCTCTTCAGCGCCAGAGCGCCGCCCACTGGCAGTGGGGCGACCCTTGCTGCGTCCACGCCACGGTAGCCGCCTCCGATCTCGCATCCACGCCCGAGCCCGCCCTGCGTGGGGTTACAACGAAAGTTGACCATGCATTTCAAATCATCGACATTTTATTGCGCAGCTGCTTAATCAACGTGAAGTTGGCCAACTGTAACTCTTCTCCATCACGTTGCATTCTAATACGGCATTTCTATTTCTTGCATCTACAGATCATTCTCCAACATACATCCATCGGCCACCCTTGAGAACGGACAGAAAACCGTGTGTCGCCACCCCGCTACGATTGGCAACCCGCACGCGACCCTCTACATCGCAACAAAGCTGAGCGCGCAACGGCGCGACGTTTGGCACGATGAGTGCCATTCTCTCTTCCGACGATCTTAACGACTTCATCTCTCCAGGCGTCGCCTGCATCAAGCCCGTCGAGACCCTGCCCACCGCACCACCACAGGCCGATGCCAACGAGCACGAAGTCATACTCGATGGCTCTCAACCCTCAGCCCCGAATCCGAATGCGCCAGCCGAGATATCATTGACAGACTGTCTCGCGTGCTCCGGCTGCGTCACGTCTGCGGAGGCCGTCCTAGTCAGTTTGCAGAGCCATGCTGAAGTTCTGTCAGTCCTTGACTCGGCGCCACAGTTAAGAGTCGCTGGGCCAGGTGCAGACGGCAAGTTCAGTGTTGAGGGATTGGAGAATGAGGAGGCGAAGCTTTTTGTGGCGAGCGTGAGTCCGCAGGTCAGAGCAAACCTCGCCGCGGCCTGTGGTGATAAAACAGAGAGGGAAGCTGGACGGATGCTCGAGAACCTGCTTAGCGGATCGCAAGGCGTCGCCAGCGGTGGAAAGCATAACAACGTCTTCAACTGGGTTGTTGACACAAATGTCGCCAGGAAGGCGACTTTGGTGCTTGGGGCAGACGAGGTGCTCGGGGAAGAGCGGCCAGGAGTTGCCGCGCCGGCGAATCCGATTCTAGCGTCCTCATGTCCGGGATGGGTATGCTATGCAGAGAAGACGCATCCTCACGTTCTGCCGCATATTTCAAAGGTCAAGTCGCCACAGGCCTTAATGGGGACTTTGCTCAAGACAACCCTGAGCCGCCAGCTGGGGATTCCACCAAGTAGGATCTGGCATCTGGCCGTAATGCCTTGCTTCGACAAGAAGTTGGAGGCCAGTCGGGAGGAGCTCACAGATGAGGTGTGGCAAGGCTCAGGGCTGCCTGGACGAGGAGTTCGGGATGTCGATTGTGTCATCACGAGCAAGGAGATTCTTATGCTCGCAGAGTCGAGAAACTTGAACTTCTTCGATATCCCACCAACTCCGCCCCAAAGTTCGACACCGTTCCCAGACTCGAGGCTGCGGGAGTTTCTGTTTCCTCGGAAGACGGCAGGCAACACGCCCACGACTGCAGGATCATCCGGGGGGCACCTATACCATATCCTCCAAAGCAAGGCCGCGAAGATTCCCGGCTCGGAAATCCACATCAACCGCGGGCGCAATGCAGATGTGGTCGAGTACTCGATCTCCGCAAATGGAGAGGTGGTGTTCAAGGCTGCCCGATACTACGGTTTCCGCAACATCCAAAACCTCGTTCGAAGGCTCAAGCCTGCGCGCCCCTCCCGGATGCCGGGTGGCAAGCCATTCGGCAGTGCTCGAAGACCAACCGGGAAGTCGTCTTCCATCGAGTACGGCTATGTCGAGGTAATGGCATGCCCCGGTGGCTGCACTAACGGCGGTGGGCAAATCAAGGTCGATGATCCTGTCATCCTCGAACGCAAGAATTTCGAAGGCAAACCAGGTCCCCAAGAGCAGAAGGATTGGCTTGCGGAAGTCGACGAGGCATACTTTTCAAGCGAAGAATCCGAGGCTGCAGATGAGAAGCCAGCAGGAGATGTGATTAGCGGCATCTCCCACTCATACATCCATGATACCCTTGCATACTGGGCGGAGTCGACGAACATTGGCTTGGATAGACTAGCATTCACGACTTATCGTGAGGTGATTAGCGACGTCGGCAAGGACACCACCGACACAGAGAAGGTGGTCCAGCTTGCCGGCAAGATCGGAGGCGGGTGGTAGAAACCACAAGATAGATTTATCAAGTATCCTTCGCGCCACGTCGCGCGAAGCCAAAACCTCCTCTCCCACTGCCATCTGGCCCTTTTGGCGCGCGGATAGGTGCTTGCTCGTTCCGCGGGGTTGATCCTCGAGGTGATGCTTCGCCATCTGTTCTTCGTCCCTCCTTGGCCGCGTAGTTCGGGTCGTAGAGCTCCTTCGCCGAATTTTGGTTGTTTTGCCGTCTGTTCTCGACTCGCCGAGCGTCGTTATGTCCTCTGTGTTGCCCGCCCCGGCCGCGTCCTCGCCCTCTAGCTGTGGTCTGTCCATCTCGCGGCGGCGTCGTCGTTCCGCCAGGAGAGCTCGCGCCCGAACTCGGCGCGCTCTCGCCAAAGATCTTAGCTCGGGCCTCCTCATACCTCCTCTGCTTCTCCTCACGCTCCTTCTTCTGCCGCGCCCTGATCTCGTCTGGACTTGGCTCCATATTCTTGCCCTTTCCCTCGTCATCGTCGTCTTCGAGACCGAGCTGCGACATCCCGGTGGTGGGGTCCCGCTTGGCGATCATGGGTTTGCGGGAGAGGACCTTGACTTGGGGCTTGAATGACGTCTGGAGAGGGACGGTGTTGTTTGCTTCGAGATAGTGGAAGGTTTCCTTCTGGGTGTCGCTGAGCAAGGAGTCAGCGATTGGGCTTCTAGGCTTGGAGTGGCCGAAGCCGGGAGGGGCAAGGAAAGACGGACGCTGATTCCCAAAGCTTGCGATTCGATTCTACATGACGAGCTAGGCGCTCTGCTTTTGTCGACGGTGCGGGCTCGGGGGCCGGGGGCTCTGGGTCGTTTGGGAGGCTGTCGACCTGAGCTTCCCAGTCGTCGTCCCAGGCGTCGGGAACCGCGCTCTTTTTCGGCATATTTGGTGATGTTGCGGATAATTGCAGCGAGCGTTCTGCCAAATAGGAGGTATGTTTCAATTCACCGTCCAAGGAAGGGGGGGACTAAGACGACGCAGGAAACATGTAAAGTTGTTCGGAGGGGCAGAATTTCCCGGACGTAACTCCAAGATGCCTTTAGTTCGGTTCAAGTGGAAAGCTCACCTGCCCCTGCGCCCGGCACTGACTGGTGCTGAAGCCTTGGGCCGACGCCCCACCAGCAACCTAACTGGTAGTACCAGTGCTGTACTAGTCCAGGTTCAACTCACCCTCATCCGGATCGACATCATCTCAGAAGCTCCTTAATCCAAGCGAACCGGCACTTCCCATCTCAGGCCAGACTCTAAGAACGTTTCTGCTCTCTCCAGAGACTACCCGGACAGCAGCATGGCAAGCTCGTCCCGAGACGTCACCATGGCCGAGCACCGCATATTGGAAGATTCGAAACGCTCAATGGACAAGGAAGCAGCCGAAAACTTCAGATCGAGGCTCACGCACCAATGGTTCGACCCTAGTAAGACCTTTCCGTCCTGTGTAGAAGACGCATTGCTGACTCAGGTTACACAGAGCGATACCCCGATCCTCTCGCCAGGGGCACCTCGAAGCCTACATCCTCGACGCCTGGTGTGACCGGCGATATGGAGCAGAAGTGGCTCGATGCTATCACGGCTGTGAAGGCGCATCGTCATTAAACCCTGCCCTTTGAAGCCCGCGAGGCAGACATGGTGTCCAGGGCCCAGAAGGGTGGTCTTGTATCTTTCTAGGAGGGTGAACTTTTCGCGTCCAAGCCAGAGCTTGTGGGGAGCTCATGGTGGAATTCATGGAGACTAAAGAAGAGACCACCTAAAGCCGTCTGGAAAAGGCGGGAGTGGTGAAGGGCGATCAAGCAGAGGATTAAGCAGAACCTCGCTCCGAGGCTTGTTCTTCCGCGGGCGTTGAGCTCCGCAATGTCCAGCTGTGGATTGTTGAACATGGACTACCTTGCGGTGTCACAAAAGCATCTCGAAGATAAGATCTTTCCGGAGTTTGAGCATCATTTTCCGACGAAAGACTACTCAACGTCGAAGGACCGCGTTGGCTATCCCACCCACACTGTACCCTCTCAGGGCACCACGGCGAACATATTCACCACAGCACGGTGACTCTCACGGGCGGGCGGATGAGAAGTTCATAGCGCTATATGGCAGCAATTTGACAGTTTTACTCCTGGTTGGCTATCGCGAATTCTGTTACTTGAGCTGTCGTGAAGCGGGTTCAGTATGAAGTATAAGCAAGTTCAGGCTAGCCTCGACAGCGGGCTGCTTCAGCCCTCGAGCTTATCAGCTAGAGCTGGTCTGAGAGGACTTGGCAGATGCCGAGGGTAGGGAATTTGGGAAACGAGCATTCGTTTCCGGCCAACAGACCGGGGACAGAAATCACGATGGTTCTCCAAGCTGAGGTACCTTGGTCCAACTTCCAAACTGACGAATGCGGGGCAGCTTCGCAAGCCCCTCATTCTGGTGAACGTAAAGGGTGTAGATTCCCGAGTTGGACACTGGGAAACGTCCTCTTTGACGCGAGCAAAGAGCGGACTTCCTAGCGAACATACGGGACAGTAGTAGCTCTGGCAGGAACTTTGCTTCTGCAGACTCATCATAACTACATGAGGCTTATCTCTCGACTGGAAAGCATTGGCATTGTTGAGACATGTTACCCCCAACCCCGCACAGCGAGGTGCCACTGGCAGTGCCACTGTGGTGATGGACCCTTACGTGGACCCCACTTTGATGAATTCGCAAGTTACCTTGGGTTGTCCGTTTAGCTTCAGAGCTGCAGCGCCGTCCATTCCTGGAGCTCTTGGGCGTGCTTGTCTCGACGGCACAGAGATTTTGAAACTCTCGTGCTCCCAGAAAAAGAGGAGAAACAAGCGAAGCAAAGGTGAGGCTTACCTGCAGTTGTCCATGCTTATTACCGCAGCCAGCTCGCACTCAACCACCGCAGAGCAACGGCAAGCCGGAAACATGCACCCCCGTTACGTGGTTGACTCGTGTCAGACAAACAGCGGATAAGGTTGGACGGTTTCTAAGCGGAGGGTGCACCTTGCAATATTGGCAGAGTCCAAGCGGCGTGCTAATGCCGTGGAGGAGCTCGACCAGCGAGAGCACTGTGCGAGAGTCCGAATGTGTTGATGAAGAAGAGATCACCCAGCAAAGGCACCCATGCGCAGCCGTATGTTCTAGGTGAAACATGACGGGCTGACTCCATAGGTTCGAATCTCGATAAGGATGATGTGAGGATGGTATGCCTTGATTTCCCTGTTAGTGCAGCGTTGCTGGACCGCAACAAGGTAGTGGATGACGAGATACTGTACCTCAGGCTGCACTGTCCAGTCGGTGGCAGTCTCGTTAGTACCTCAGTCTGTAGTACCGTCTGTACAAAATGCCCCACGCCCCTCGCGGCCCCGTTTGGCTCGAGCCGGCCGGCCAAACCTTGACCAAGCCTGAGCTCAGCTCGACTCACTTGATTGAAATCCGCCCCAATCTCTGACCCCGATGACGACGTCCAGTTCTCCCTCCTTTCATCAACAGACAGGATTCAATCATCTTCATAGTACCCATCGTATTAAATCGACCGCTTCGCAACCCGCCCGCAACTCGGCATCGACTAGCACCAGCGGCACGGGCACTCCGCATACGCGACCCAGGCTTGGTCTTTATTTGAGGCGAGGAGCGTAATAGCAGCAGCTTCATCTGTGCACGGCCAACCGCTGTCTGCGTTTACCTCGATACGCGCCAAACGCCACCGCACCAAACGTTCTCGATTTGATCTGCCCTCCTCGAAAATGTCGGGCAGTGAAGGCGCCCACGCGAATGCGGGTGGCTATGATCTCCTTCGAAGAGCTACACAAGCCATGATGTCAAAGTATGTGAGAGCTCGGTTTCCTTATGTCACAAACTCCTCCACCCTTTTCCCCCTTCATCTTCCCTTCTTCTGCCCTGAAACCGCCCGCACGGACCCTCCTCGGTACCAGAACTGGATTGGCATCTGGTTACACGTACGGCTTGTCCGCGGGCGTCATCACAAAGCAATCAGAGATCTCGGAACCAATTTCGCGGCCTTTTGGGGAGCCCGGATACCGCAGGCATCATCATCAATCTCCCGCCTTTGCTCCGGACCGGTCTTATTTGATCAAATGGAGTGCGTCGCCCGTTGTGCTGCTTTGGAAGGACAAGAGATCTGAGATCGTCGACGAGTCAGCATCTTGATCTGGCTAGCTGCGGCAGAGACCGTTCTAGCACCTTCGACTTTGGGCAGCTCCCAAGGCGACTTCGCAGGCGAAGGAGTTCGAGTCCCTCAATCTCGACGAACGAAATGTTACCGCACGGATCGCACATGTCAAATGAAGCTCGCCTCGCCATCGCCTCGTCTGGCCGGCAGTTCGAGACCCTGTGAATATTTGCACGTGGAACCGTCCGAAGATCGGGCAGAGGGGCTGTCTTCTCTCCATTTCTAGCTTCGGAACCTGACTCGATCCCACTGAGACTGCATCGGAGCGTGCGAGGCATCGACACACACACACACACACCAGGTATGGTCAAAATTTTGCTCGGCTCGACGACCGACTTGGTGTATTCGCATGCTTTGCCTGTTTGTGGCTCTTCGCCGAGAGGCAAACCACGCCGGATCAGAAACCCCAAGGCCCGGCTTTGGGCATCCAAGTGAAGCTTTTATGACTCCACTTTCCCACATGGCAGCGCCGAGTCCATCAAAATCCAATCTTCCTGGAAGGGAATCAGGACCTGGGACTACCTTGACTCACCGGGTCCGGGTCTACAGCACAGCCAGTCGGTAAACGTAACCGTACCTGGCGGGGATGGCTCAACGCTGTCCTGTCCAAGTCACGCTTATTTCGCCGCCGCCGTCTCTGCCGCACTAGGACTTGACGAGGAAGCTTGATTCCGTTATATTCTCGCATCACGACTTTTCATTCAACGGATCCCAACCAAAGCCCCTCAAAAAGCCCTTCTTGGCAGCCGTCATGAACTAGTGTTCCAGTTCCCACTCTTTCACTTGCACCATCCGAATCCGCTTCGCATCCGCATCCGCACCCTTCCCCGCGCCTCTCGTGGCCACTGCTTCTCTTTCATAATATTAATACCTGCTCCTTCGCAATGCCGGGTGTTGACCGTCGTTCTAGGACCGCAACTGACGAGGATGGCGGCGACCAGATTGGCTACGAAACACCCAGATCTGGTGTAGCCACGCCCCAACCCGACCCCCAGGATAAACGTCTTCCAGGGATCATGAGTTATTTCGGCCAGGTTCGTCACGATCCTCCTCCTGCTACCAGCACCGAGTCCACCGAAATGCCTCCTTCTGTTTCTGTTACTTTTCCCTCATCTTTTTCCTCGCTGCGAGCGCCGCTCGAGGGTGCTCTGCCTTCTGTCGATAGCGACAGCTCAGGCCCGGGGACATGCGGCTCTGACTCTGCGTCATCCGCCGATGTGCGGTCGAAGCTCGCCGCCGACAAGGCGCCATCCCGTGGGCAGTGCTCGGCTGGCGAAGATCGTTTTTCTCGAGAAGACTCCTCGATTTCTCGCCAGAGCGCTGCGCAGAAGAGCATCAGCCCTACTCACCCCTACCCTACCCCGCCCGCCTCTCTTCCTTCCTCCTCTGAAGGTCTGCCGTATCACAAGCACCGCAGCGGAACGCGCTCCGGTCCCGCGCCTTCGAGTTCGAGCTCAACCATCCCTCCTACCTCTTCCACCACCAACCCCTCTGTGCCCGACTCGTTGATGGCGCCCTCGAAAGTGTCCGAGGGCTCATCGCAGAGCTGCCCTGACCACCAGACCAACCCTCACCCCGAGCCTCCTGCACAAGCTCCCCACTCTATTCCCTCCCAGCTGTCCGACCCCACAGATTCCCAAGCTTCTGGCAAATGGTTCACGTTCGACGGGATCAAGGAGCTAACTCGAGGCGTCTTCAAGAGCGGGCCGCCGACTCCCACCAGAGCGCTTTCTGCGGCTCAGCCGTCACACCAAGAAAGCAAGGGCTCGCACAGCGGTTCGAGTAACGATGGAGCCGAGAAGAGCGGGACGCAAACGCCGAGGGGCTCAGCTACAGGGGCTCAGGCGCCGGTACCCAAGGGCAGATTAACTATCAAGATACCCGAGGCGCGAGGTCTTAAAAAGAGTCGGGATCCGTATGTTGTGGTTGTTTTCCAGCGGAGTGAGCTGATCTCTGGCGGGCCGAGGGCGCTCGAGGGAGAGGAAGACGATCATTTGAGTGTTGGTACGCCGGGCATGGGTGGCGTTGCCATTCAACGTCAAGGCAGCGACTCTGGTCGACCACCGGTATCGATCCCCATGCGCAGCCGGCAGAGCAGCAACACGAGCGCTACCGAGCCGAAACCGCTGAGAAATCGATCTGCGCGAACCTCGTTTACGAACCCAAAGTGGGATGCCGAGGCACTCTTGTGAGTACCATGTTTGTTGGGGATGCAAAGATCTGTGCTGATGGCCCTCTAGTGACGTCGTGGACTCGGACATGCTCGTGGATATTTCCGTATACAACCACTCGGCGACTGGCGAAGAGTTCTTGGGCCATGTCAGCTTCCAAGCTTCCAAAGAACCCGACGAGCTGGTCAAGGGGTGGTACGCCTTACAAGGAAACGCCGATACGATGATCGAGGACGCGCCGACTGGAGAAATATATGTGGAGGCTTCGTACCAAGGGTCCGAGAAGAAGCATTTCGGCCCCAGTGACTTTGAGATCCTAAAGCTCATTGGCAAGGGTACTTTCGGCCAAGTCTACCAAGTACGGAAGAAGGACACGAAGCGTATATACGCCATGAAGGTACTCCAGAAGAAGGTCATTGTGCAGAAGAAAGAGGTGGCACACACGGTGGGGGAACGAAATATCCTCGTGCGGACTGCTCTGGCAGATTCGCCATTCATTGTTGGCCTGAAATTCTCCTTCCAAACGCCATCAGAGCTGTACCTGGTTACAGACTACATGTCAGGCGGAGAGCTTTTCTGGCACTTGCAGAAGGAAGGGCGGTTCGACGAGAGGCGGGCAAAGTTCTACATCGCAGAGCTGATCCTGGCTATCCAGCACCTACACAACAGCGACATCGTGTACCGTGATCTGAAGCCAGAGAACATTCTGCTCGACGCCAACGGTCATATCGCTCTATGCGACTTCGGTCTTTCCAAAGCTAACCTCACCAAGAACGACACGACAAACACCTTCTGCGGTACTACAGAATACCTTGCCCCTGAAGTGCTGTTGGACGAATCAGGCTACACCAAGATGGTTGACTTCTGGTCCTTGGGAGTCTTGGTCTTCGAGATGTGTTGCGGCTGGAGTCCTTTCTATGCCGAGGACACGCAGCAGATGTACAAGAACATTGCGTTTGGCAAGGTTCGCTTCCCACGAGATACGCTGTCGCAGGAGGGCCGCAATTTCGTGAAGGGGCTTTTGAACCGAAACCCCAAACACCGATTGGGCGCCACAAACGATGCAGAGGAGCTTAAGCAACATGCCTTTTTCGGCGACATCGATTGGACGTTGCTGTCGAAGAAGCTCATCACACCGCCTTTCAGACCAAAGTTGACTTCCGAGACGGACGTCTCCTACTTCGATCCCGAGTTCACCACGGCTCTTGACCAGAATGGGTCGCTTAACGAGCGCGCCGCGGCCATGGCGAGAGGCTACGCGGCTAGTACCCCACTGTCTCCCTCCGTGCAGGCCAACTTTCAGGGCTTCACCTTTGTGGATGAGAGTGCTCTCGAAGACCACATGCGGGATCGCCCTCGGATGGATGACGAAGACATGGACGACGCTCGCTCGGGTGACGACGATGACTGGGACAATCTGGATGACATCGATCCTAGAAAGACAAATAGGATGAGCGGGATCATGAAGTCCAGTGCCCACGACGAGCACATGGTTGGAGGCGCACACTTCGATGTGTAATTTACTACATATGTACACTTCCTCCCGGCGTTCATTAGCTGTGGGTTTCAGCACTCCCTGTTCTCTTTGCAGCTGCCATGTATCTGCTCCCCGTTTACAAACAAACAAATCAACCAACAACAGCAGGACGACCATCCAACCCCAACCCAGAAAAAAGCTCCCTTCTCTACGTCAGCAGCCCTGCGGTTAATCTTCCATATCCGGCAGTGACAAAGCAGAAATATGTGTTACGCGCTACATGACTTACACGCACGCATTCGTCTTGCATTCGCATTTGCATTTGGTTCTTCCTCTGAGAAAAAAAAAGGGGTGGGTGCATCAGGGGCGGTCTCGGCGGGGAGGATGGCGTTTTCTTTTATCTCTTTTTTTGGCTTGTGAGGTGTCGGTGGGCTTGGGCGAAAGGTCTTTGTCTTGCTATTGGTGGTATCTTGGGTTGTCGGAGAGTTAGTTTGAAGTGGCAATAATGTGTTCATGGGCTTGACTGCTTCACGTTGTGAGTTGCGACACCGTGCTGACCCCTTCTCGATGACCGCGGGAGGTGCTTTCAGCGCCCGCATATCGTCCATGTAGTGTAACACGGATGACAGGCCGCTGGTCAGTGATTCCCCAAGACTTGCGAGAGCCGCTGGGCGTATGATGGTGTTTGCCAGATCCCGTAATCTTCCGCCTGGAGGGAATGTCATATCGCCATGAAGCCTCACAGAGATAGGCCAGTGACCCCCCTTCTCACCCTCATGTCGGATGTATGTCAAGTCACCTGCCGACTGCCGCGCAACACTCGAAGAAGCGTTCGGAGCCATTCATTGGCGGCTTCTTGAGACACGGCTCTTCATCAATCCAGCTGGGAGCGCCTGTTGTGCATTGTGCTCTTGTTGGGCTGCTGTCTATTGAAGCATCTTACATCGGTGGTCTCAGATGACGGACTGGCGGGCTGCGTGAGTCTGGATATAAATCACCTGAAGCAGGTGGGTACGGTATCAGCAGTCTACTACATGTTGTGCGCAAGCAATGATTTGGGGGTTGAGTTTGAGTTTGAGATTGGCGTTCGGTTTCGCACTGAATTCGAAGTAACCAGTAGCAGGCTGTTTTTGGAGGAAAGTATACACAGGATTACCGACAACAACGACGAATCCCCTATTGCCTGAAGACCAGCACAACCTGCCAAGTGCCGTCAACAGACCCCTTTTCTCCCGTCTCTCGTCCCCTTCTCCGAGCTAGGTAGCAACAAAGAAAAAGTTAGTAGTAAATAGCCCTCTTCAACCTCCTCTATGCCCTCGTCTTTGCTCGCCCATCTTTATCTCGCAAATATTGTATGCAGAGTACAGAACGCTTAGTGCTTAGCCTCCTCCTCGTCAACCTCGGTCTCGAGCCAGTCGGGCAGAGCGGCGCCGGCGGTGCTGTTGACGGCGGCGGTGTCCTGGCCCTCGATCTCGACGGCCATGCTCTCGTACTCCTTGAGGTTGTTGGCGAGGTCGGTCTCCTCGGGAGATTGCGGGGTCTTGGGGGTGACGAAGGTCTGGACCTGGCCGACAGAGTCGGTGTCCTTGACGGGAGGGATCTTGTAGGCCTTGAGCTCCTTGAGGTACAGCTCCTGGACGAAGTCGGCTAGATGGGAAGTTAGCGTGCGGACCTATGGGAGTTGCGATGCATGGCTAATGGATGAGATGGTCCGATCATATCGAGATCGCGATTGATGAAAGGTTCGACAAGCCGCAGCGATAGTTGAAGAGATGTCGCTGTGTGTTGCGGTTCAATTCAAGGGTGCGTGTTCGTTCATTCGTTCGGCACGAAAATGGTTCGGGGCGGTCGTTTCCAGTCGTCATCGGCAATCGTCCTCCTCAATCAATGCGAATCGTGCCAGACCATCGCCAAAGCCATCAAAACATCATTCTAAAGAGCGCCTTACCTCTCCTAGAGACGGTGGGAGCAATGAAGCCCCTGACCTGGGTCGACCTCGAAACGGCGGCGACGACGGAGCGAGCGCGCTAAAGTCCGATGTCAGTGACTTGTCCTCCTCGCGTCGCTCGAGGTATGTCGCGGAGGAAAGGGGGGAGACGTACCGAAGCTCGAGTCAATTGGGACAACATCTTTTCGGCAAACTGGGCGATGCTCCTCACAGATCCGGGTGGTGGGTGGTTGGGCGGAGGGGAGAGGGATAGACGGCTGAGGGTTTTCGAGTGAAAATCGTGAGGTTCGAGAGGACGGGCCCGGCTAACCAGAGAGAATTGCTGCCTCAGGTTGGTCAGTTCTGCTGCAGGTGTGGAGTCGCATGGTGCTTTCCCCGCTGGAACTGGACACGTGATCTCGATGCAACATGGAGGACTTCGAGACCGTCATCTGGAGACAGTAAGTCCATCTGCGATTTGACACTGGACCATGTGAGGGCCATGCCGTCGGTTCCATACGTTGCATGTCTATTGAGAAGGAGCCGTAGTCCTCGCTTGCAAGGACTGGGAGTTTGAGTCGGAACAAAAGAGGTGGTGCAATTTCTCAGACTACCAGTGTCACGAATTGTGATGAAAGAAAGGAAACGCCGATACGACGCTGAAAGATACTCCCCATGCCACAGCACTGTCTCGCCACACATACATCAGTACATCCCCATCAACGCGGCAGCTCCTAGTACGAAGAAGACTGGCGGACTTCCTCAGACGGAGGCGTCTTAACCTCGCTGCGTCGCCTGCGCTTCATCATACCAAAGCCCACGGCTCCCAGATATCCCAAGAACATGACACCAGCAACCACCGAGTAGGCGATGACATAGCCTGTCGCCGTGCCCGCGAGCTGCAAGCCGAGGCCGCCATTGACAATACCAAGGATCATCAGGGCGCGTCCGTACCATATATGGAGGTGGCTAATGATGCCGCGGCCATGATTCTTCACGTAGTAGCGGTGGTGCATCCAACCGAAGAGGGGTTGAAGACTCAAAAGCGCAACGACAACTGTACCCAGGATGGTATGGGCTTGCTTACCCCACTGGTAGAAGTCAGCCTCAAGTGTTGTTTGTGGAGAGCGATGCACTTACGTAGCCGTGCCTGTCGGCATAGACGTAGCCAAGGGCGAATCCTGCCCA
Organism: Sordariomycetes sp. S80-01Y; assembly: GCA_037042185.1. NCBI lineage: Eukaryota > Fungi > Ascomycota > Sordariomycetes > Sordariomycetes sp. S80-01Y. Next base: position 2,051,869 of record JAXQJY010000032.1, read on the forward strand.
CATCAGGAGGAAGGCGACGATCTGAACGGTCGAGTGGATGAGCCACTTGCCGAGCAGGGGCATGAGCATGGCTCCGAGCGGGTACAGCACGACGAAGACAATGCTCAAGATGACACCGTGGGCGAGGAGAATGGTGTCGTCGTTGCTCGACTCAGACTCTTCGGTATCGCTCACGCTGGTGCTGTTACCGTTGCTGTTGCCGTTCTCATCGCTGAGGAAGGGGTTCACGTCTGTCGCGATGCTTGCGTCAGCCAGGTTGACGTCAAAGACGTTCTCGCTGTCGTGGACCTGGATGGTTGCCTCGACGCTGTTCTCCTCTGCCGGGTCACCGGACAGCCAGGCGGCGATCCAGCTGTTGCTTCCTCCCAAGTCCAAATTATCGCAAGAGCTGCATCGAACGTTGGCCCTCATCCTTCCGCCACTGACACCGGAGCCTTCGAGAAGCTCGACGTCGTTTCTCTCAGTGTACATGGGCATCACATGACCAGTTCCCTTTCTGGTGCTAAGGGTCACTCCGTTCGTCTCGTTGGCGTACATGAGAAAGATGTCGGCCCCTCGCATCCCGCTGCCAATGCCTAATCCTACCCATGTGTAAGACGTGGGGGCGTTGAGCTGGAAGTAGACATTGCCGGAGCCAGAGCTCGCGGCAGCCTCTGGGACGCCCCATTGGAAGCGAATGTCGTTGTTTTCGCCTGCTGTGATGAGGGACTGGGCTTCTGTGGTTGAGGCAACTGCAACAGATCTTATTAGCATCAAGCCTTGGTCATCCTGTCGTGCGAGGGCGACTTACACAGGCCCAGGGCCGCGCCGGCAGCTTTCGTAAACTTCATCTCTCCGTACTTCTTGGGGGTATCCAAGGCAGAAAACCAAGGCCGATGAGCGAGCTTCTGGAGAGCAGTTTCGTCACTCTCTTACGAGACGGCGCTATGACAAGATGACAATCGCGAGGCAGATGCCAGTGGACGGCAAACACGATCAAGCCACGAGGAGCGCAGTGCTAGATTCAGAGACACAAGCTAATACACAAACAACAAACCAGAATAGAACAGAGCCGAGCCGAGAGGGAAATCCCCCCAGCTTTAAGCCCAGTCTCTTATGGAAACCCAAGCTAGCATTTCCGGGGTTGCGCAATCCAAGCCCTTCAGGGGGGTGACCATCCGTCCGACTGGCCGGTGCTGGAGACATCTGGCCGGCTCTGAGATGCTTCCGAGACTAACAAGATCGAATCCCTGACGCGTGGGTGCAACCCCCCTCACTCAGCGCTATGGTCCCGAGCAACAAGCTTTCGAGGCTTGCCTGACTGGTATGTCATTCCCGGCTCGGCACCAGCTGCACACAGCCACTGTTGCCTTTGAACGTCCTGCGCCTCGATAGCTTCGTCGTCAAGCAGGGGTGGGGGAGCACGAGCTGCGTGGCCGGGATACCGCACGTTCATCTGTTAGCAGACTCCGGTTTGGTGGGCAGAATTAAGCTCAAGAAGATGGGTCAACGGCAGCAGGCAGTTGGTGTGCAGATCCCACGTCCTGGTTATTGGCCTGTCGGGTCGTCGACTTGCAGCGCGTCGAGCTTGTCCTCGCTTCTAATCGTCATCTTGACTCCCTCGATCGGCCAACGAGCCCCCTCCTCGCGAGGGCACCGTGCCCAGCCCAAGTTTGTTATCGGCGCAACAAAGTCTGACAGATGGGCCCCCGTTTTAGCCCAACGGTCCAGACTTGTCAATGCACCCAAATAGCGAGCTTGTCAGAACTTTGTGTCGACATGGGGCGCGACACCTGCCTTCCCGGGGTTGCGTGTAAGTCAGGGTCCTCCTGGTAGCTGGACAGGCGGCCGCCCACGCTACGCAAACATGATCTCCCCATCCCCCATCCTCATCCTCACTGCCGAAGGAGAGGCTGTTTGGCATTCGTCACAGGTGTGGCTTATTGGTCCCGGCCCCTGTGCTGCTTGTGTCCCGCCCATCAACAATCCCTCCGACCGGTGCAATATACTGCCCGGGACGGGGACGGGGTGATTCATCAGTCGTGACCAATTTCAGCCTTAATTAGCACTGCCGGATCGACACCCAAAGTGCGCTCGCTCTATGCCGTCCAATGGCAGCTCGGCGATTGAAAATGCCACCACCTCACCTATGGACTAGGAAAGCGCCATGGCTGATCCAACTCGGTGCACGTTTCGTCGAGACCCGTCCTTTGACGAGGAGGCCGCGCAAGCAATCGCCCACCCAACGTCAATTATTGGCCCGCATTCTTCAATTGCAGCGCTCTAAGTTCCAGGTTGGCGCTTGTTGTTGCAGGAATAGCAGTCGCGAGCCCAGCCGCTTGGAAGGTCAAACAGGGATTCGGAGGCCGCTTTGTGGGCGTAGGCCCGCTTCGCTTTCGACATCGTGCCTCATCTCGTGGTTGCTCATGGTGTCCGTGGCGCAACATCTTGTTATGTATCGGCTGTGATTATGCCTTATGCCGTGTCTCACAAGCTGTCACTGTCCGCGCGTCACATCACTCAGTGCCTGAACACAGAAGCCTTTCACTAGATCTCCTGGTTGCCAAGGGTCGGTCGCATGTGTACTATTATCTTCTGATATGCGGCTTGCCGTCTATTGAGCGTCTTCGCCTCGGATGCTTGTACTACCCAAATGTCTAGAAAGATATTGTTCAACGATAATCAGCTGCATCAATCAAACGTCTACCCGACAATCGCGCCCCCGATGTCTACATGTCCTTCGTGTATTTCGCATTCCTCATAAGAGAACTCATAAGTGCATCGGATCGAACGCGGCTCGAAACTGTCCGTCAGACTGCCAAGGGGAACTGGTGCTCGTTAAGCAGACTCGACGGTGCGACGAAGCTGAAGCCTCCAAAGACATCGTCCTTAGAGGGGCTGAGGAAGCTCGGCTCCTTGGATGTCAAGACGGGGCTGAGCGACAGCTCTGTGAACTCAGCCGAGAAGTTCTCCGCCAGCTCAGGATCCGTGATCATGGGCTGGATAGGTGGCTCTAACTCACGCGCCTCTAGCTTCTTCCAATCGATCTTGCGGAAAAAGCGATGTTTGCGAATCGTCTGGAGGTCTTTCGGCATCACAGCACCGAGCCTCTTTGCCGGTTCCTTGCGTAGGAGTCGCGTCAGGAGGTCCTTGGCGTCAGGGCTGAGGAAGTATGGCATCGCCAACTTCTGCTTGACGATATTTTCTTGGATCTTGGCGTGGTTGCCGCCACGGAAGGGTGGGTTTCCCGTCATAAGATCGTAGCCAAGCGCGCCGAACGACCACCAGTCCACGGCTTTACCGTACTTCCTGCCTTGAATGACCTCTGGAGCCATGTACTCGACCGTGCCAAGCATAGAGTTGCAGCCGTCCGTGGGATCGGCAGAGACCTTGGACAGACCAAAGTCCGTGAGAAGCAAGTGCCCGTCCGCATCCAACAAGCAGTTCTCGGGCTTTAAGTCGCGATACACAACACCGAGGTCGTTGTGCAGGTGCGAAATCGCCAGCAACATCTCTGCCATGTAGAAGGCAGCCACGCTCTCCGAAAACATCTTCTCGGTGTTCAGATGCGTGAAGAGCTCGCCTCCTTGGCCGTACTCCAGAATCAGATACAACTTCTCGTGGTCCTGGAAAGCGTAGAAGAGCTTGACCACAAAGGGGTGTCGATTGACGGATTCGAGAATCTGGCGCTCAGTCTTGGTCTGCTCAACGAGCTTCTTCTTAAGAACAATTGATGCCTTCTTGAATTGCTTCTGGGCGTAAAGCCGACCAGTTGCGCGTTGCTTAACAAGGAGCACGGTTCCGTATGTTCCCTTTCCGAGGCAGCGCAAGGTGTCGAAATCGTCCGTGGTCATCTTCCGGTGGACGTCCGGCGGTCCATCTCCAGTAGCAAGTCCTTCGGGTCCATTTCCCTCCTGGACGCTCTCGCTGACGAAATCGTCCTGCAGTTGCACTTCGTAGCTAGTCGAGCCGTTGCCGGAACTCTCGCTGGCCGCGTCGCTCTGATACCCATTTCGGCTGGGTGGCCGGCTGTCCATGTCCGTGCGTGTCTGGTTGCTGGTGGTTCGAGACATCGGAGTCGAGCGAGCGCCGTCCAGGCTCAAGGGCTCCATCTTCATCCGCAGTTTGGCGATGCCTGAGATGCTCGGCGATGATGCAGTTCCCATTTTGGGGCTGCAGTTGGCGCTCACCACATCATCAAACCGACCACGTCCCTGGCGTTGCTTGCGACGAGGCGTATCGAAACCGTAGTCAGAGTCCTCATCTCCCGAAGCAGCAGGCGTCGGCTGGAATCCGCGCACAGTACTGCGCGCGGCGGGGGCCTGGCTTATCATGGTCGCAAAATTGGGGTCGGAGAGTCGTAAGGGATTATTTCAGAGGCTCAGTCGGGAGCCTGCTGGTGCGCACGCCTTCAAGGTGCGCCGCGACGTCGCTCAGGGTCAGCGCGCGGCTGGGACTGGTCGTGGCGCTGGATCTCGAAGTAGTGGCTGCTAACGCGCATTTGGTAGCGGAAGAAGGAAAGGCGAGTCGTGAAGGGCTTCTGTATATGCATTGGCAATAGTTTCGAGGCTGTTGGAATTTGAGTTTCGTGGTTTTGCACCGGTAGGTGTTAAAGAAGAGAAGGGAGGAGAGAAGGGAAATTCAAAAATGAAGGACCGCTTCCAGGTCGCATAAGCGTGGCTTGCCAATGATTGGGCGCCATCGAAAAAAGTTCCAGCGCATGTGCCACTGACTGCCATTTCAGGCGCGGAATTCCTCCACATGTGCCTTTTGGAAACCTGCTTCCACAAATGCACATCATTTGAAGCGGCTCTTTCTGGGGCCACATCACGATGCCGGTTCGTTTGGCCTCTACGGGGTAGCCGATTGAGAGATTGATAGCTTCATGCGGCAACCTCGCTGACAGCTGATCGTGGTTTTCAATATCATTAAGCTCTGTGCCTCGGAGAACGTCGCTTTGTTTGACTTCTCATCATGCGGAATGGCGCACGGGGCGCCTGGCTGACCCTTTCTGGGCAGGTGCAGTGACATCAGTCACAAATGGCGCCCGCCAGTGGTCAGAACATCAAAGGCGACCCGCGATACGTTTTCAAACGCTAGACTACTGCTATAGGTGATCCGTTCTCAGTGGATCGCAGCGCTCAAAGTTGCCACACACAGTAGAACTACTATAAGCTTTCTTAGTTGCAATGCTCTGTAAGGTGGTCTTCAGTTTTCCTTGAAGACCTGATACCCCAGGTTGTCAACGGGTCTCCCGAGGCAGATGCGCCATGTGAATGGTAGATCTGCTCCGATGAAGCGCGGCACTGGCAATCCCCCCGGACTGGGGCTTCGCGCCGGTGGAGCCCAATGTGTACACTTCACAAGGTTCTCGACACTACTGCTACGTAGTAATCAACCACGGCGAACGGGAAGCGGTATTTGAAGAGGATGTTCTTCAGTTAAAATTTGGTCACAGCGCGCAAAACTCACTTGGTTGGTAAATGGAGCCTCTGGACACGTTATAGCTTCGTGGCGACAGCTTAGTATGCAGTCAAGGGTAGTTCCTTCAGGCGTGGATCGAAAAGGATCTCTCTTTGATATACCGCAAGGGAAACAAGGGCTTGTTCCAGGACGGCCCGGTCAAAGTCTGATCGAATCAGAAGGATGCGAACAAACTGAGGCTGCCAGCGGTGGGCTGCACATAGCAAAGTCTGGTCGAGGATGCTCTGTGGCCACGGAGGCTGCCAGACCACAAGGTCTTCAACTATGGAAACGTGACCGGAGAAAGCTGCCGAGACTAAGGGACACTATCGACGTTGGGAATGTTCCATAACACATGTTCAAGGCAGGTGCTGCAGGATCAGCTTGAGAATACCACGATGGCCCAGCGCAGCGGCCAAGGACAAAGGCGACCACTCAGGGTCCTTATCACTGCTACAGCCTCCGTAATTAAGGATCAAAGGGTCCGCACCGGCCACGATCAGGGCTTCGGCAGCAGATGGCCGGTTGATCCATACCGCAACATGCAGCGGCGTTTCCCATTTGCCGTGCTGCAATTCCAGGTCAATATTTGCTACGGTGGAGAGAACCTAGCGAAGCACTGGAAGAGAGCCATCGAGCACGCAGGTGTGAAGCGCGAAAGAGCGATCTACTAAGCAGGGTCGGATTTGGTATGGCTGCGGTACCTGTAATGTCATGATGTCGAGCCCTGCCGCTCACGGATTAAGAGCAATTTGAAGGCATCCAGCGACGAGCGAGGTTGGCAGGGCATTGTTAGAGCTGCTCCACGACTTCCAGGTTGAGGGTCTGCCAGCTGGAGACGGAGGAACCAACCGCCCGGTACCCCATCTATGCCAAAGCCCCGTACAGTATTACGGAACTGCTGTGTCGAAACGGCGTTCTCCAATGTGGATTGGGAGTTTGAGGTGTACCTTGTAGGTAGGCGCGCCTATGGTGACGAGCGCGCGCTGACTAACGAGACCCGTTCCAGGTGCTAGGTGCGGTACCTAAGCTCCCGTTCGCGACAAAATTTCACGTGTAACTGCGCGTAGCTTCATCAACCAAACCGACCATATGGTGAACGGCTACACCTTGCTTGTTTCAGCACCGTCTATGGCTCCATCTGCTTCCTGAGAGCTTGTTCAAAGCTCGATCGATACTTCAAAAATTCTTCCACCTACCTCTATACTAAGCCGAATCCAAGCACGCCTTCAAGATGATGCACCCATCGCGACAAGCATACGTCGAGGACGCCCAGCCGCCAGCTGGCGTCGCCTTGGAAGATCTTCCGGAGGATCACGACTATGAGATGCCTTTGGCAGGTTCGGAGAAGGCTTCAGCAATTCTAGGCCAGTTCGACCGTAAGCGCCTGGCAGCGACGATAGCTGTCCCCACCGACGATGGTCGAGTACGCACAAAACTACGAGAGATGGGCGAGCCGGTCACACTATTCGGCGATGGCCCAGCCGAGCGAAGAGATCGTTTGCGCGAGCTGTTGACGATCCAGGCAGAAATGGCAGGTTTAGAGAACGCAGACATCGAGATGGAGGATGCGCCGGAAGATGAGGAGGAACAAGAAGAAGAATTTTACTCACGTGGCGGCCCCGATCTGCTGAGAGCGCGCGCGCAAATAGCCGAGTTTTCGCTACCGCGAGCGAAGCGGCGAGTAGCATTCCAAAAGGAGGAATCAACCATACCCCTACGAACGCACGTCAAGTTTAGGAAAGATATTAAAGAGAGGCTTCAAGCATTTGAGTTACAAGCAAGTCAAACCGTTGGCGAGCGACACATCAGTATGACAAGGATGGCGCCGAACGGGGAAATGGTGGCCGTGGGCAACTGGGGTGGTCAAATCAAGCTGGTGGATGTACCGGATCTGAACGAGAAGATATCATACCGAGGCCACACGAACAAGATCAGCGGTCTTTCATGGTTTCCTGGGGCAACGATACCAGAACGAGGCATCTCGCCGGACGCGATCAACTTAGCATCCGGAGGAGCTGAAGGATCCGTTCATCTGTGGTCGTTGAATCAGGAGACGCCCGTTGCAAGTCTGCAGGGCCATTCGCAACGAGTCTGCCGTGTCGAGTTTCACCCTTCTGGCAAATTCCTCGCATCAGCTTCAGACGACACGTCGTGGAGGCTATGGGACGTCGAGTCTACGGCAGAAATTCTCCTTCAGGAGGGTCATTCTAGGGGCGTTTACGCCATTAGCTTCAACGGTGATGGCTCGTTACTTGCCAGTGCCGGGCTCGACAGTATCGGAAGGATATGGGACTTGCGGTCAGGGAGGACAGTCATGATTCTAGACGGCCATCGCGACGGGCACATCAAGCCTATACACGCCCTAGACTGGAGCTCAGATGGCCATCGCGTCCTCTCAGGCTCGGCAGACGGATGGATCAAGTGCTGGGACGTGCGAAAGGTGCAGAGAACTGGAGGCATCGGCGCTCATTCCAGCGCAGTCTCGGATATGCGGTGGTACAAAGGCCTAGACGATCCGCTAGACGGCGTGCCACCAGGTGTCGACGACAACGGCGCGCAGATTCCAAAGAAGTCGGGCACCTTCTTCATCTCGAGTGGGTTCGACAGAAACGTCAAGATCTTCTCGGCGGACGACTGGAGCTTGGTGCAAACGCTGAGCGGCCACACTGGGCCCGTCGCCAGTGTTGACTATAGCAAGGACGGGAAGTGGATTGTCAGCGGAGGCCACGACAGGACGGTCAAGCTATGGGGCCGAAATGATGGCGAGGCGCTCTAAGACCCTCGACCAATCTGTGCGACGTTGCGGTTGGCAAACTTGTATGATTGATGTAGATACCCTGACAAGACACGGAACCCGACGTTACTATCTACCAAGGCCATACAACCCAAAATTGTGACAGGACGCCGAAACTATGAAACACAATTAGAGTCGCTTATCGAGATGAGTACGTGATCGCTGGCTGCTAATCCGCCGCACCACGATCACCGAGAAGCAGAGTGACGTTGGCCGATCAAGGGTCCAACTGCCAAAAGCGGATCACATGACCCGACTCTGATCGTCCACCCACCCAGAGTTTGGACCACCGATTGTTCACCCACTTTACCTCGATGTCACTTTTATAACCAACGTATCCTCGCCTCTCTTCTCATCGCATCCGCGAGCCCTCCCAATGACTCAACTGCATCGCTTTTCACCTCCAATACTCATCCCCGCAGGCGTCTGACGACCATGGCTAGCATCGATCGATACAGGCCCCCTCGCGAAGGCTACCAGCCTCCAGTCCCTAAGAGACGATCCTCGCGATCGCCAGCGCGACGCCCAGATGTTCCCCCTGCCGCCCCGACTCCTCCGCAACCCAGTGCGCGAACTTCGCCGCCGAGGCCGAACGAGCGATCGCCTGCGCAATCAGACCAGCAAGCGGCTCCGGCTGTGTTGAATCAATGGTCCTTTACTGTGGATGAGATCAGCAGTACGCCTACGATCTTGGATGGCATACCACCATCGGAAGAGCGGCTGCGACGAGCCAAGGGAATCAACTTCATATACCAAGCTGGCGTGCTACTGGATTTACCACAGATCACCCTCTGGGTAGCGGGCGTATACTTCCACCGATTTTACATGCGCTGCAGTATGGCGCAAGAGAAGAACCAGGGTGGAATTCATCACTACGTGAGTCCTGTCATAGACCGAGGACATGCGACAGTGTGCTCACTATATTACAGAACATTGCTGCCACCGCCCTGTTCTTAGCGAACAAAGTCGAGGAAAATTGTCGCAAGACAAAGGACATAATCATCGCCGTCGCAAAGGTTGCTCAGAAGAATGCAAAGCTCATCATAGACGAGCAGAGCAAGGAGTACTGGAGATGGCGAGACAGCATCCTCACGTACGAGGAACTGATGCTCGAGCAGCTTACGTTTGACCTGATGGTCGAGAACCCCTACCGATACCTGTTCGAGCTTCTGGGCCAGCTCGACATTGTACACAACAAAAATTTACGACAAGCGGCGTGGGCGTTTTGCAACGACGCCTGCCTCACAACTCTCCCGCTCTTAGTAGATGCGCGAGATGTCGCGATTGCTGCTATCTTCTTTGCTAGTGTCCACACGAATCAGCCAATCGACGATCAAAGAGGCGAGCCGTGGTGGAAATACCTCAACGGCAATGAAGACCGCTGCTGCAAGGCAATCGAGCTGATAAGGCAATTTTACGAGGAGAATCCGCTTAGAAAGCAGAACCCCGCGTTGCCCTCGCCAGCGTTCGACCTTGAATCATCACGTCGGAGGGGAGAAGAGCCGCTGTCATCCAACGCCGCCACGCCCATGGATATCGATAGAGCCAGCCGTAGTCCAGCGCCTAGGACGAATGGAGCGGGCGACAGGGATATGGATATGAGAGACCGTGGTGTTGAAGGATCGCAAGGTAGCTTGAGGCCAGAGGACAGTAGGAGCAGCTACGCTCCCAGATCACCTGCGAAGCGGAAGACACCAGAACCGGGCGCCCGCCTCGAAGATGATAGGCCGGAGAAGCGAGCAAGGACTTCAGGCTCAGAGGATGAGGAGGGCGAGCTTGTGGAGTAGGAGAGTCGCGGGTCCTCTCAAACGTTGTCCGCAAGATCGAAAAGGGGGGTTTCACGCGATGGCGAACCATGGCCCCGGCTTTTGTAATGATATGTGTTGGCGCCATGCGATTCTGGTTTTTTTCAGGGTATGGGGGTACAATAGTAAATGGGGTTCAGGGACGGCGCAACAGGCGCATTTAGGTGACAGTCGGACATGCTTGAGTTACGCCTGCGAAGGGCGTCTGTGGGTCTTGACGATATCAAATTGAACAAGAGCAATGCGAAAATGCCATAACTTCTTGCTAGCTGTGACACTCACGAGCGTCCGGACAGATGTTCACTTTCTGTCACACGCCTGGAGTCCGTCTGTCCACACATCAACCCGATTCAGTTACATCACTTCGAATATATCATGAAATATTTCAGAAGTTTCAATGCAGGCTCTGTGTATCTCTGTTGTCAAATGTTTGCTCGTCTCGAAGAGGTTAAGTCCGCGGGTTGTTCATCGCTGCGCACAACTCTCTTCCTAGGTGAGGTGGCAGGGAAGCCTTGGATGAAAACCCAGTGCATGCCTCGAGAGAGGCTCCACATCATCTTTTGACAACCTTGGAAGATCATACTGCATAGGAATCCGAGAGAAAGTTATCAAGGTACCCAAAGCTCGGTCCACTCCTCGACCAAAACTCCAGGTTCCTAGAGGTGCACTTACTCACACCGCTGAGTGCCTAGGTAGGTATACGTCAGGTAGGTGCGGGAGGGGAGGTCTCATTCGCCCTTTTTTCTGCCACCGACCCCCACCTACTGATCTGCTCACCGCCCACAGCTCCTACTTAAGAATCTCGCGCCCGCCCTCGAAGCTTCGCTTCTTTCTTTCTTCTTTTCCTCTTTAGCTCTCTTTGCCTTTTGGCTTAGATCAAGTGTAGTATCTGTTCTTTTCAGTTTAATCTCTGAAAGGTCTCTAAGGAGACCAATCGTGATTATTCTTATTTTTGGCCCTCGGGCGGTTTCCCCTGAGCTTGCTCATGATTCCGCCCACAGTGTCCCTGGTATTACACTGCCTCCAGGTGACGCGAACACTTGAGCTCAACACTTTTCATTGCTTGCGTCGGCTTGTTCGACGCTGTGAAGAAGAGAAATGCGTGAAAGAGCGAATCGAACCACGTCCGGAGAGGTCTTCGAAGTTCAGATAGTTGAGTTGGTGAAGATAATGGCTGTTGTGAAGGCTTTGGCTTTGTGTGCTGAACAAATGCGTGGGCGAAGGTTTCTCACTGTAGACTTCCTCGGCGTCGCGCTCAACAAAGGCGTGCGCCCTCGCCTCGTTTACTGAGCGATCGATCGGATGCAACGCGCATAAGCTGGTTCCCGAACTACGAGCGCCTGTTTCTACTCGCCGGAGAAGTTCAGATGCGATAATGTCGCTGCGTGCTGAGTTTGAGGTTGGGGCATCCTGACTCTACGTCCGTCCCACTGCCAGCGCCTACCCTAAAGCTCGAGTGTGGTGTTGCGCACGTAGCTCTGGAGTGGTGGCACGGAAATACAAGTTCTAACTATGTGCCCCTTCTCCCTGGAGTTCCTCAGCTTTTCGTGACATATATGTTGTGCTCCAACCTGCGTGCCCAGTCGGTGTTTTCGACTTTGTGTCGGTGTGGAAGGAAGCCAAGGTCAGGGCAACATTTGACGTGGTGCTTAAACGAAGCTGATTAGGTAAAGACGAAAATCCCAATCGTGAAAGTTGAGGCCAAACACGTTAGCCCTTTTGCGTTGCATGTAGAGCCCATGATTGTAATATCTACGTAACTTGGGAGTGGACGTGAGCTCAAGGCCGGTCTTCCAGTTTTCCGTGAACCCCAACTCCGAGTCTGCTTGAACCGACAGTCGCGCTACGAGGCCCCACCTGAGCTTTTCGAGACCTTCAACCTCCAAACCCCCGTCCTTCCCCTCGTGCCCCGCGACATTCGGCGATAGCTCTTGAACTGTGCCCCGTCTCGTATTCTAGGCAATAGCTCAAACTCAGACTCAACTCACTGCTGGCTCTGTGCGCTTCGGACGACACCATGGCGACACTAGGAGGCTACCTCAACAGTACGCCATCTCCTCCATTGCTGCGCACTCTCGCTGACTGTTGCCTAGAACGCATTCTGATCGTCACAGCCGACTCGCGGATACTGGTCGGCAGCCTTCAAGCAGCGGACAACCAGACGAATCTTGTACGTACACAGCTAGCTTTTAGCAGCTCTCCATGCCGACCTTCCTTCTGATCGCAAGCTCACGTCCAAACAGGTCCTCAAAGACGCAGTCGAACGCATCATCCGGGAACCCGACGACCACGAAGCCTCTGCTGAGATCCCGCTGGGCCTCTACCTTGTACGCGGCGACAACGTTTGCACGGTGGGGTTGGTAGACGAGAAGCTCGATGATAGTATCACATGGACGGAGGTGAAGGGGAGCCCGATAGGAGGTGTGAAGCACATATAGTTGCGGAGGTTGCGACGCAAGGATATGGAAGGATTTGAAAATGAGAATAGTCACGGGGCTCAATGAGGGATCACGTTGGCATGGATGTACAGGCGTTTGGAGCGATCGAGGCCACTAGACATTGCATTTTGCTTTGCCATTTCACCATGGTATGGATACCACCAGGCTAGAACTATACCAAAGTACTGTTTATCTTAGACGGCCTGCCCTTCTCTTTTCTATTCAAAGTCGCGGGTCCTTTGCTTGCCTAAGCGAATACTCGCTTCATCCACTCCTCCTTGAAGACCTGCTCTCCCGGCGAAGCAATCACCCGATGGATCCTGTTCCCTTTCAGTACGCTCAGCCAATGATGATCATCGCCTGGTACGTCGTCAATCCTCTTCAACTCGTCCTCAGTGACGTCGATGGCAAGCTCGGCTGGCTTCTTGCGATTGCGATTGTCGATGACATGCATTCCTCTCGTCCATTGACCGGTGGTCTCGACCCGGATATCTTCTGGCTTGGACGGGAACTTCCACGCTGGGTTACTGCTGCTCATTGCGTACCAGACCGTCAAAGGGTCATGCAGGGAGAGTTCGGGTTCAGGCCCATCAGCCTCCATGGTGTCGATCTTGTTGAAGGCGCCCTGGATGAAATGCGATGTCCACTGAGCGAGGGGGCTACCGGCATCGAGGTAAGGCTGGATCTCCTTGCTGAAAAATTTCTTGCCAATGCCGTGAGGGGTAGTGATGTCCAACGGACAGAGCACGAGCTTCAACTGACGGCTCAACTTGGAGGGGTAGGGTGACATCTTGGCCATCTCCTTGGGGATAGGGGGCATGGTCGATGCAGGATCTGGACTGGTCAAGGCATATACCCGCGCCGCGGCGACGGCGTCCGCGTAGCAGTTGAATTCCGCGACTGGGGTACAATTACCCTCGACGTGGACGGCACCGCCCATGACGACCAGTTCCTTAACACGCAAAAACGTTTCAGGGTCCTCGGCAGCGGCAAGAGCAACATTGGTCAGGGGACCGACAGCCAGGATGCTGACGGTGTCGGCGGGGTTCTCTTTGAGGATACGCAGCATTTCGAGATGAGATGGCGTTTTGGAAGGGGTGAAGTAAGGGGTGAAAGCACTAGCATCGACATCGCTCTTGACATCGAACATGGTCTTCCAGGTCTCGGCCGGGGTGAGATGAGGGTGGGCGTCATGGACGTTGTGAAGACCATCTGCTCCGTCTGACATGAGGTCAGTAAGGTCTTTAGAACAGAAAAGGAGGACGAATCATACGAAAGAAGTCAGCCATGAGCTCTTCCTCTTCAAGGGGGTGCTCAGGGCCAACGGCGACGATGGGCTTGTTCTTCAACATGGTCTCGTAGCCAGATGCCCGTCCTGTGGATTTCCTCCACTCAATCTCTTTTTCGAGAACGTGGAACAGCGCGACCACATTTCGCAAACAGCTACAAGAGCACGTCAGCTGGCGAAGTGGGGAGACGGAGGGTAGGCTTACCTCTGCAAAGGCACGTTGCCGTATGTGACTGATAACATGAGAACCTCCAACTCTTCGGGCTTGGCACTCAAAGCAAGAAGCATAGCCATAATATCATCGACACCTGAACGTGTTAACACCGGCCGTGGACTGGGTTATTCACCTCTGAGAGCTCTTACCAGGGTCGGTGTCGATGATTATCTTGTTTGCAACCATGGTTGTCGATATGGGCAAAATTACACGTTCTCGCGATAGAAAATGAGAGGCTGAAGAGGCCGAGCGTGTCTCCAGATATGACTGTCCAGAAAGACCGAATAATTAAATCTAGTGATGTCTAGGACGTTTCTGAAGGAATGGACTCGGAGGTGCTAGGCAAGCCTTCCAGAGTGACTCCTCATGGCATGCCCCTCAGTGGGGTTGATGTGTCCTCCACGATGAAGTAAGCTCAACCATTACGCCTCATGTTGCGACGGCCGTACCCGGCCGATGTCCAGAGAGACTGACTTCAACTTTGATTCTACGGAGCGTATGAAGTTTGAGTATTCCACATGCGTGTGGAAGGGGGGCCACGGGGGAATGCCATGATGTACACATAGATTTAACCAACTGGGTGTTGTAGTGCCACTTTTCAAACTTGGGGCGGTTTCTCTGTGTTGCACACAACATATATTCCCATCTGAAGGTGATGAGTGACATGACCGAAGAATGAAATGAGAATGGACGTTCTGGCGTCTGATTGACTGCAGGGGAACCGTCCGCTCTTGGCATGATTCGAAGCCTCGATAAACTTCTGTGGTTGCCTTTGTGAGACTGCTTGACCCGAACATACCTTAGGTGTAACCCGTGAAGGCGAAAGATGTCAAAGTACTTTCCGTTAAAGCTGTTCCCTGCCCATCCCTGAGTCACATGTGAAGTGTATTCGCTCTTGGGTGGTGATGAGTTGCGAGGATGAAGACTGGTGACTGTTCGTTCAACCAGGCCGAGGGTGAACCTGCTGCGCGACGTGCGTTGTTGAAGGTATTTATGATGGAAGAAGCTCATGAGTGCTGCTAGCCACAGCCTAACCCCTATAGCATACTGGCATCGATCCTTTATGTAATTACCTTCCGTGCCTTACCTCCCAAGTGATCGAAACTGATAGCAACCAAGGGTGCCCTCAGGCTGTGATGGTGGTCGGTCCCACTAAAATGGTATTGGTGCCTCAGGCGCCCAGCCGCCAGGGTGCTCCGAGTCCCCAACTCCACGTCGCAACTGGACTTGAACCCCTGCAACAATCTCCGACACCAATTGATTGGAAGCCAATTCACTTCGCCGCCGCAGGAGCTTCTGCTGCAGTATCTCGAACCTCTCACACCTGTCTTCACCACCTCGATCCACTCCCTCTTCGATCTCAGAATCCCTCTCTTGTGTTCTTTCCCCGATCTCTCGCCAGTATCAAGTCTCCAGTCGACCCTCCCAACTGCAGAGCTGTGCAGCCGGCCGGAGCTTAGAGGCACCCCGTCCCTGATTCCCCACACTCGCTCCAGCTGCTGCGGCAAGCTGTAGAAGCCAGGTTGGCCTCATACCTCAGCAACTTGATTGGAAAAAAGTGTGTTCGATACTTTCCGACTGTCCTGGCCAGCGAAGCCCGTCAGGAGTTGCTTTACGCTTCGAGGACTTGCAAAGGTCTGAATCTATTTTTTATTTGTCTTTCCGACGACTTTGCCTGTATAATTGTGCATTGTCATCGAAACTTGCTCGTCCATCCGACCTCGCCCCTAAACCGACCGGCGATCGCAACGACGTATCCTCGACCTATTCGATCCCTCTTCACTCTTCGAACGATCACATAGCAATCATGGCCGACGCAACTACAAACTACGTCTACACCATCGGTGCTTACGCTGCGCTGGCTGGCGTCAGCTACGCTGTCTACCACGTATCGACACAGAAGAAGAAAGGCGCTGTCTCGGCCAAGTCAAGCAAATCCGCACAGCCAGAGCCTCGCAAGGAGGACCGCAAGAAGAAGCAACGCATGGAGAGCTTCACCTCGGAGAACCATGAGTCCTCCGAAAAGGCCTCCAAGCCCAAGTCCACTACCAAGGAGACTGCGCCGAGCGCTCCCGAGAAGACATCAGCAGCAGTCACTATTAAGGACGACGCCGACGATGCCGAATTCGCAAAACAGCTAGCCAAAGCTCAACAGGGCAAGCAATTTGCAACGGGCTCTGAATCCAGCAAGAAGAAGCAGAAGGCCAAGTCCGTGAAGCAGTCTCGGGCGAACAACATCGACGCTCCAGCTGAGGATAAGCCTACCGTCCAGTCAGCCTCGTCAACGAACGGCGTCGAAGCCGACGACGACCAGTCTGCTACTCAATCGCCTGTCGCTGAGCCGGCTGATGCCTCTGGCGTCGCCGACATGCTTGAGCCCGCCGCAGCCGCTCCCTCTGTTCTTAGGTTGACCGAGACCGAGCCCAAGGATAAGAAGAAGAAGAAGGTCGCCAAGGCCGCCGAGCCTGTCGAGACCAAGAAGCAGCGCCAGAATCGCAAGAAGGCCGAGGCCGCCAAGGCCGCCCGCGAGGAAGCAGAGAAGGAGCGCAAGGTCCTAGAGGAGAAGCAGCGCAGGGCTGCCCGCATCGGCGAGGGTCGCGTTGCTAAAGATGGCTCCCAGTACACGAACGCCGCTGCCGCCAAGTCGGCCTGGAACCAAGGTGCTCCCAACGGCACTAAGACCGAGGCTTCCGCTTCTAACTCGACCTACGCCCTTCTGGACACTGTTGGCGATGAGGTCAAGGATGAGCCCAAGATCAAAAAGGAGGCTCAGCAGGCACCCAAGCCCCAACCAGCAAGCACGGCTCAGTCCAGCTGGAGCTCTTCGTTGCCGACCGAGGAAGAGCAGATTGAGATGCTCAAGGAGGAGGATGAATGGAGCACTGTGAAGAGCAAGGCCTCGAAGAGGTCTGCCCGCAAGGAGACTGCTACCAGCTCTGGCGACGAAGGCCCAGCCAACGCTCCTGCTCCTGCGCCTGCTGCCCCCAAGACCCAGCAAGCCACCACCGCTCCCCAAACTCCGGGCAGCAACCACAACATGGCGAAGCCTAAGGCACCCCAGAACTTCGGATCCTTCTCAGCGTTGACTTCTAAGGACGAGCCCGCCGAGGAGGTCGAAGAGGAATGGGAGGTTTGAGACCCCTTCGCCCTATTTCCTTGTATGTTCTCTATGTACGGTAGTCGAAGCATAGTGCCTTTTTCCCGTTCCCGCATGTATATTAAATATCCGCTCAGGGCTGGGCGTTGCAAAATCCTTTCCTTTTATACTCTGTACTTTGACTAGGTACGCTTTTGCTTGATCTGCAGGGTACCCCCCGCAGCGTCTTCTTACACAAAATGGGGATAGGATCTCGAGAGGAGTTAGCATGCAACTGGAATCGATGAGGAGGATCCAGGATGACGGTTGAGACATGATGGAGCGAAGCGCGTGAACGGTGTCGGTCAGGGTGCGCAGCAAATGGACGTGGCCAGTGTTCGCAAAGGAATGAAGACAGGACTTTACGCGGAGGTTCCAGTTGAGATCGACTATAATGAGAAAGCAAATACTGCACCAGATTGTCGGCAGTTTGTCTTTGTTGAAAGTTTGTTGTTGTCTCAGACAATTGCGATCCCTGGACGTGGGCTTGCAGCTTTAAATTCGTCTTGACGCGACATGACTGATGAAGGCGTAGTGGCGAGAGCCGATGTTTGACAAGACCAATGGCCAAGTTCCCTCCCAAAGTGTCGTGATGATGTCGATACATATTCCAGACACCGGATCGCCGCGGAAGATGTCATGGGCTTTGATCACACCAGGCATGACAAGCATGGGGGCTGCACGGGTATGCGCCTAGTCTGAAGATCAAGGCGACCTTGTTCCAATCAGGCGCAGACGGGAAGTTCGGACCCAAGCCATGTAATCTTTGATCTGCGAGTACGAGTGAGATACTTTTCGGCAAGGCCAAGATGAGGAGGCATCGACGGCTCCTGGAGAGCGCAATACCGGCCAGAGATTAGGCGTGGCTTTCTCGGCACGGTGGGTTGGGGGTCTGGGAGTCTAGGCCCGGCGTTTCGTTTGAGGATGCGGCAGGGCAGTGCAATCCTCCGACAGCGCTGGTCGGAGAGCTCGAAACGCTGTCGCTTGAGTTTCATAGAATAGTCGAAGTCACTTTGCAGATCCTCAAGGTGCCGCGTGGACACACAGTCTACCCGCGCTGGTGTAGGCGCAGATTGGTCTCTGTTGGTGGACGCAACAGGCCATCTGAGCCAAAAAGCGGACTTGCCAAGCCTCAGCCCCTCATTGTAACGCATCAACCACTGAGGGCAGCCCCTGTGAGCCGTCACTTCCCCTTTCGTCGTCCACTAAGCAGTTGGCAGTCCAGGCTCTCGCCATCCTCCTCAGGCTCATCCCGCGCCCTCCTTTCCTCAGGGTCTCCTCGATTGGCTTCACGTTCCGCCCTTGTGTTCCCTTCTTGCGTCGTCGTTGCTCTTCAACCTCGGAACACGGCATGCTCTTTTCATTCCTTCCCTTCGTTTCTCTTTCTTCACCTTCATCGTCAGCGACAAGCCGCTCGCAGCCGCCTTGAATCCTAGTCGTGCGAGGACAGCGCTCAGGCGATTCGAAACACCCGATTGAGCGCCATAGTTCGACCCGAGACCCCTCTTCAATGCGCATCAATTGAGCTCTGTACACATAGGCAGCCCATACCTCGAACGAGTACAACGACGCGCACCTTGCGATTGTTCTGCCTTCGACAATACTGCTTCGCAATCGAATCGCCACATCTAACTAGCACGCCGACTTGTCCAGGAGCCAACGTATACGCGTACAACATCACCTACCGAGCCACCCCCGTGCAACCACAACAGGTTTCAACTAAACGCAGTTGTGCCCTCATAATAGCACTTGCGCTTCGGCGGTCGCCTGAGAAGGCTAGGGACCGTCGATACTTTGTCAAGATATTATTGTCGACGGAGTAGCCTCCCATGTATCTACCATACTCGACGTTGCCACGCCTCGCACACTAAGCCCCCCTGAACGGACACCGAGCGCTTTACATCAATCGCCAGGGATCAACAGTACGATGTCGCTCCCAATCGCCATTCAGTCGGCCGTCTTCTACTTCGTCGCCTGCACGCCATGCTCCAAAGTTAGGCATCGGCAGAAAGCCAAAGCTGAAGCAAAGAAGGAGAGAAAAGAAAAGGCGAAGCTGATAACAGAGCAGCCGGGCTTGTACCGCCACCCCTCGCCCTTCAACACGAACCCCTACTGGGAAGGCGAAATTGCTCTCGGCCCAAGTCTGCCCAAGAAGTCCGCCAGCAAAAACTCCAGTCAACGAGGACTGAACAGTTCTGGCAAGGACAGCGATGTTCCCAGCGTTTCCGAGTGCACAAACGTTGCGAACAGCAGTGTCAACTTTGGCGACAGCTCAACGTTTGTGCCGGGCAGCGATGGCGGCCTGTCAGATGATTGGAACCGGAAAAGGGGTTATCAGCGTGAGGACGAGGAGTTATGGGGCCAATGGTCGGGACACAGGATCATGGACGCCTTTTCGAAGGCCAAGGACTCGACAGCTAGACTCTTCGAGGGAAGGGGAGTGGCTGAGAAGGAGGTGACCGAGCAGGCTAGGCGCGATTTTTACTTCTCCCCCAAGAACCCTCCCATCAACGATTATCACCCTCCGGTGGTGAGCAGTAAGTTGCCGCATCGTGATGCACATCGCTGGATGCTCCAACCTCCGCCCCCCGCGAAGGTCATGGAAGGCAAGGTGCCCGTCAGTCGCAACGTGAGCTCTGGCAGCAAATCAAGCGGCATGACGAATCCGAGCGAAGAGGGCAACATTGGGCGACGGGTGCAGGAGAAGTTGATGCGTGAGCGCATGCAAAGAGGAGAAAGTACGCCAACCGAGGAGGAGCTCATCGACTCTTTGTTCAGTCGGTCCGGTCGCTCTCTGAGCTTCAACCGAAGCAGAAGCATGTCCTTGGATGGCGTAGACGAATCAGTCGAGTTGGCTTTTGAGCGGAGACAGAAGGCCCGTGCCAAACCGAAGGCAGCACCTCCTGGTGCAGATTCAGATGATGAGGATGTGATGCCCTCTACCCCCAGCCGGGCTAGCAAACACTTCAACGTTCACAACGGATCTGCGCGTGTTGCTCAACGACCAAAACTGGAGACGATCGCCAGCACTGGCGGTGGTGCCGAGTCAGACAGCAGTGCACACGCGCGACTATCTATACGAAAACAACAGAGCTCGAGTAAGCTGGTCGCAGCGGCATAGTTTTCCTCCCCGTCAAAGCTCACTACGCACACAGAATAGCGGGGGCTTGCTCATTCCTTTCGATTTTTATTTCTTAGTTTCAGCGTTGCGTCGGCGCAAAATTGGCTATGGGCTGGCTCAGCATGAGGGTGGCGTTTTTTGTTTCTTGGATTTGGAAAAGGGGCTTCATAGTAGCTGTTGCTTCTTCCCCAGTCTGTCGTGTAATTTCGAGCAGACCGCTGGCATGACTGCCTGAATACATTTCTTATATGTTGGCCTTGCCGCTCCTCACATTGCCTGTGGTGTAATCAAACGCCTTTCGCCCCAACGCCGAAGATCTGATCAATAGCAATCTCAAAGATGCATTCCGCCGTCAGGGTCGTCATTATCCGTCCCTAAATCTCTCATCCTTTCTTCCATCGCCCTACGCAACTCCTCGTCGCTCAGACTCCCGCCTTGAGCGTTCTGTGGCCGCCTTGGCGTTTCATCCATTGTGATCTCCCCGTTCCGTATAGTCCCCGTCTGGAACGTCCCGTCCGTCCAGGGATCACTCTGTGATTCGGTGCCGTTCCCGTTGACTATTGGCGTCTCTCCGTTCGTCGAATCCGCGGCCTTCTGAGCGTCGACTTCATCTTTGCTCTGGAACTCGGCCCAGCTGACCCCCCTCTCCTCGACCTCCATCCTGACTAGCGCTATGCGCTCCGCCATCCGGTCGATGACCACCTCGTTCTCGCGGATCGCCTCGACGCAGTCCGGATCCGCCTGCTCACCCTGCGCCTCGGGCTCGGCGAAGGGCTTCAGCTGGTCGTTGGAGTACTGCAGGTGGGCGATGGAGTTGCGGATCTCGAGGACCTTGAGGTGCAGCATCTCGACCGAGAGCGACTTGAGCGCCGAGGCGAAGCGCGCGGGCGTTATGGGGGTCGTGTCGGCGGAGGACATGGTTGCGTCGGCGCGCCGAGGGTGGACGAGCTGAGTGCCCTCAGATATGTTCTGCGTCTTGGAATTCGAATAGCGAGAGGTGTTGGAATGCGCGGGTTTTTTTTTTCGTCCACTGGGCAGTTGTTGATGTATGGTGGAAGGGGTCTGGTGTTGGAAGAGGGTTGAAGCTCGAAGCTTAGGAGGGGCGGGAAAACATCATGCATGCATGGTGGGGTGTTACGCACATGTTCTGCCTGTCGATCACTTGAGCTCTACTACCTAAGTACTCAGTAATGTCTGTCATGATACGATCTCATCTGCGTAGAAGAGGGAGTCAAACTGCAATCAAAACATCGTCCTTTCTATTTGCACATGCGCATAGGCTTGTATTGCCCAAGGATTTAGAGCACAAGCGCTGCACCCAGGACACCGGCGGCGCCAATGACAGCGGCCATGAACCCGGCATCAACCAGCCTGACCGCCGCATTGTCACCGTTGCCTCCGTCTCCCTCGCTGCCCCCATCGCTGTTGTCATTGTCGCTGTCGTTGTCATTGTCATTATCGTTGTCGTTGTCGTTGCCGCTGCCGCCGCTGTCGTCATCGCTACCCTCGTCGTTACCATCGTCTCTATCGCTCTTCTTATGCGCCATAGTGATTACGGGGTAATACACCACAGGCGTGAGCTCCGCTTCCTCCAAATAACTCGGCCCCATCGTAGTTCTCTGTATGTCCGAGCTCAATGTCAGGTCGCCCGTCCAGGTGAGGAAGTTGGACCGAGTGAGCACTGTGCCGTCCATGGTGAAGGTTTGCGTCTGATAGGTTAGTTGGTTGAGGATGATTTCGGTGCAGACCTCCGCAATGGTGACGGATGAGACGTCAAGGGTTCTGTAGCAGGCTTGGACAGCCTTGTCGACTGTGTAGTCTCTGGGAGGGCATCAGATCGAGTTCATGACCAAGTGCTTGGAAAGGGATTGACCTACGACGGGCAGCACCAGATCGCTGTCTCCCCAGCATCTAGTCCGTCGGCGAACCTTTGCGCGTAGGGTTTGTAATATATGTCCTCCGCGCTCGCCGTCTCATAAAACTCGAATATTTCACCAGTTTTAACAACTTTGCCGTCCTCCATCATCGTCGCCGCACCGGCCGTGAACCATTCCTCAGGGCATTGCAAACCCGGCGAGTGGAAGAAGTGCCCTTGATATGTCGGCTCAGCCTTTTCCTCGTTGGACGTGACGATGGACATGTACTCGCTCCCACTGGGGAAGCACTCCGTCACGCGGTCCCACAGCTCCTCCTTGCAGTCCAAGTAGGTATCTACAAGAACACCTTCGTCTTGGGAGATGGTGTAGGCGAGGGCGGTATTGAAGCCCGCGGTCATGCAGGACGACGGCGCAGACCATGTGCTGGTAAGGGGCCCGAGGTTATAGAGCGGGTTGCCCTCAATGGTGGCAGCGGTAGGCATGTTAGCGGTTCTCGGCGAGCTGAGCTGTACAATCCTCGAGTTACGCAGTTAAGTCAAATGAGGGGGACGGTGGAAGGTGGGAAGGCTTCTTCCCTTCTTTATGTGTACAACTATAGGGCCGACACACCATGGTACGAAGCGGCACGAGACCATTTTATCCGCCATGTCTGTTGTCTTGGCATTACGGCCTTGCCGCAATGAGTTCATGGCCGAAGCAGCAAACGGGGGCTAAGCGCAGCACTTTGGTTCTGGACTAGGCTTGGAAGCGACCAACAACACCGTCTCTTAGCAGGTCGCGCCGAGGCGATGAGAAGAGTTGATGCCTCTTGTCGCCAGCGTGTTGCAAAAGGGTCTAGGATCAAGGTAGTAGCTGTGGTGATTTTATGAGTGAGGTTGACGATGGGCTCAGTTGGAGTCGCTCCAGGTCCTCGAATGAGAGCTACCTTACCGAGAGAGTGTGGGGCTCCACGTCGCGACCTTGAATTTCTCGGCGCCGACCATCGTTCATGAGCGAAGGCATCATCCATCTCGGTCAGACACTTCACACCGCCTGCCTTGCTTCCAGCTCTGTCCGCGCCGTTGGTGCGCACATCTGCCCACCATGACATTTTCCTTTTGTCCCAATGCGCAGCGCTCATTGCTGCGCGCGGCCGCTCGAGGCTTGGCTCCGGGGGCCTCGCGGACATGTCCCTTTTCGACTTCACGAATACTACCGATAGCGGCACATCCGAAATCAATATCACGTCAGTGGTTGAGTCGAAACACACAAAAGCCTCACAATGTGCTGTCTGGCGAATTCACACAGCGTCGCATGTTGTTTGGGGGACGACCCATCATCACGGATTACCAAGAACTACCCCAAGGGTATAAGGACAGGGAAGGCCTGTTCTTCAGCCCAAGAGATCTGCCGGCAGAGAAGATCAGGAGCATTTTTGGTGGAACACTCGACGTGCATCAAGGCAATCAGCTGCTCAAGATCCTACACGGACGGAGGGTAGCTGGCACCCTGGACGACCCGGCATTCGCGGTCCATACGAATCAGTACAGTGAACACCAGCTCGAGCAGGCTTTGGTGTACCTTCGCGATAGGGTTCCCGTGGACGAGGTCATGAATGCCGGATTGCGCGCGGAAGACGAGTTGAGCCAGATGGAACAAGACACGGAAGCCAGGGACGACAGCCCCGAGCAGGGCGACAAGGAAAGCCGGGCCACAAAGGTCAAGGCGAAGAAAGGGCAGGCCGAGGAAGTCATCAATCCCGCATATAAGCCAGATCCCATCTACGGACGGAGCAGATTCGACGAAATACGAGCGCGGAACGAAGCTAAAGCCGCGGCGAAGGAGAAGGCACTCGAGGAGGCGAGGAAGAAAGCCGAGGCTGAGGGGAGAATACCACCCAAAGATGACGATCCTAGGGCACGATCGCTCGTCAAGGTGGAAGAGGGGCAAAAGGCCATAACAAACCCCAAGATCGCAGAATACTGGAAGAGGGCCCAGTCTGATATGAAGGAACCACCCAAAATGTCGGTCTGGCAGCGTGTTGGGCCTTCGGCGATGGCATTCGTCTTGACTATTGGGTTCCTCATGTCTCTGACGATGGTGTATACCGAGCCGGTGCAGAAGTACCGCCTCTTCCCGGAGGTGTCGCCAGCCACAGCGACCCTGGGAGTAATGATTGGTATGAACGTCCTGATCTGGGCGCTCTGGAAGATCCCCCCAATGTGGCGGCTGCTGAACAGCTCCTTCATATTTGTCGTCGGCAAGCCGAGAACACTGACCATGTTCACCAGCCAGTTCTCCCACCAGGAGTTTCCTCATCTGGCCACCAACATGGTGCTTTTAGCGCTGGCTGGCTATCACCTGCACGAGGATCTTGGCCGGATGGGGTTTTTGACACTGTTCCTGGCCAGCGGCGCTGGCGGTTTCCTGACAGGCTTGAGCGTGTACACCTGGAAGAACTTCCTCACTATCACGTCCGTCGGAGCCTCAGGATCCGTCTGCGGCGTGTTGAGCGCCTACTACTGGGACCACAAGATGGATCGTTTCCGGATATTTGGTCTTCCAGAGGAGGGCGTCCATGGCATCATCTGGTGGGCTTGTCTACTGGCCTTCCACATCTGGCACGCGGCCAAACCGTTCGACTTTAAGAACCACAAGACTGATGTGATCGGCCATTGGGGCGGGCTCCTCACCGGTATGGCCATGATTGAGCTAATAAACTGGGCTGGCATGGGCAGGAAACACAGAGAGGAGAGGATGGAGATGAAGGCAGCGGAGGGAAAGGTGATGCTGAGGGATCTAGGGACCAAGGTGGACAGGCCCGTCGAGGAGACAAAGGACGGAGGGGTCAAGAAGTGATGTGATACCACACAACTCCATGTACTGTACTAGCACAATGTATAGACTGTATAACAAGCCAAGGGGTGCGAAACCCACCAATGCAGACCTGCTTTAGTCATACAATTCTTCTTTGACAGGTCACTCAACACGGCGCGTCAGATACGCGTGCCTGACGCGGGAGCGCATCGTGTTCGTGACAGCGGTTTAAAGGAGGTTGGCGGTGGGTTGGGCGGAGCCATGTGGGCGGGTCTGCGAGCCACTGGAGATTGGCAGCAGAGCGCTGTTTCCGGGCAACGGGTGCCCCGGTGGCCCTGGAGCCAGGGACGCAGGATGCCAAAGGTCAATAAGCGAGAGCAGGACAGTGGACAGGATCCAGCACAGGAACAGATGGCATAGAGAGGATGCATACATACTCCAGATAACTACGGGAGATCAGGCTCGATTGTGCATGATAATTAGAGTGTCAACCTTGTTGGTAAGTGCAGTAGGTAGCCTTGCGGCTGTCGATGTGACCATCCGTCACTCACGTGTGGCTGCGACTCGGGAACACTAATGCGGTAAATTGTCGAGTCAATTGTGGCTCCAGCAGCCCGGACGATCGGGCTGCGTGGTTTGCGGCGCCATTGTTTACGCTTTGTTAGGAGGAAGCAGCCCTTGCAGTTGCAGCGGGTTTGCGCTGGGATACTCGGCTTGCCCCCCCGCGCATGTCATTCCGTGGCTTGTCTGCCAACTACCTCAGACCCATATCCGCATCCCCATATTAACTCCCATCTGACCTTGAATCTCAACCTCCTCTGCTCAACCTCGCTTCTACTTCTCTCGCCATCCTTACTTCTTGGGCTCTTTGGCGCGCGCACTGCACATTTAATACAATGACATAATCACGACTCGGCGCGCATCATCTATACCCCCATCGTTCGCCCGACCGAGGCCCTTCGCATAAGCCAACCGCACACCGTCATTGCATTACTTCCGCCCGCAGCACGACCGAAGCCGCATCACGAGCTCGCGCAGCGCGCCTGCCCTTTGCAATCATGGCATTCTCAAGTCCTCTTTCCTCAGTACCCCCCGACACACCCAAGTACCTTTCCGATGCATCACCTCCATCGTCACCACTCTCGAACCTATCCAAGACCCCATCACCACCCAGCTCGCCCAGATTCGGGAGGACGCACCTCGAATCTAGCGACTCGGAAGCCGATGCTCGAGGCCCATATTTGAGTCCAATGTCCAGCAGCGTCTCCGGCAATCATACGCCGGTCAAGCGAAAGCCCGGGCGGCAACCGCGACCGGACAAGTCAGAAAGCGATGGCAAGGATGGGCCTCCACCGGCCAAGAAGCGCAAGGTCGCACCCAAGGAGCGCACCACTGAGTACTTGGATCTTGAAACAAACGAGTTGAGAACCGCAGAGGACAAGCAGAACTTGGATCGCCTGATGGCTGCG
The DNA here is from genome assembly GCA_037042185.1 of Sordariomycetes sp. S80-01Y. Classification (NCBI taxonomy): domain Eukaryota; kingdom Fungi; phylum Ascomycota; class Sordariomycetes; species Sordariomycetes sp. S80-01Y. The sequence continues at coordinate 2,078,252 of JAXQJY010000032.1, forward strand.
TTGCACAAGAAGAAGAAGATTGTCGTCGTCGCTGGGGCCGGTATCTCGGTTTCTGCGGGCATTCCTGATTTCCGCTCTGCGACCGGGCTGTTCGCTCCCGCGGGCAGCCAGCAGACTGGTCAGAAGATGAAGGCTTCTGGCAAGGACCTTTTCGATGCTTCAGTGTACAAGCACGACCACTCAACGACATCTTTCCACACCATGGTTCGGGAAATGGCAGAGATGACGGAAAAGGCCAAGCCTACCAAATTCCATCAGATGTTGGCGACATTGGCTGAAGAAGGACGGCTCTTGCGGCTTTACTCCCAGAACATCGACTGCATCGACACGAGGATGGAGCCCTTGGCCACTAGAGTGCCCCTCAAACCGATCGACCCGGGGACATATCCAAGAGGGCCCTGGCCAAAAACAATTCAGCTGCACGGCGGACTTGAGAAGATGGTCTGCTCCAAATGCGGAGCGCTCGAGAACTTTCAGAAGGAGCTGTTCGTCGGAGCCGAAGCACCGCTTTGCAAAACATGCGAATCTGACGATTTTGTTCGCACCGCACATGCTGGCAAGCGAAGCCATGGAATCGGCCGCCTGCGACCGCGCTTCGTTCTCTATAATGAATACAATCCTGACGAGGACGCGATTGGGCGGGTGTCGAGTGCGGATTTGAAGGCTCGACCTGACGCAGTCATAGTCGTGGGTACCAGCTTGAAGGTTCCCGGCACCCGAAGACTTGTTAAAGAGATGTGCCAAGTCGCTAGGGGTCGCCGCGATGGGTTCACAGCTTTCATCAACCTCGATTCGGAGCCCAAGGGCGTGGAGTTCAAGGATTGCTGGGACCTGGTTGTCAAAGCCAGATGCGATACCGTTGCTACGCTAGCCGATGAGCAGAAGAAGGTTTCCCCATGGGTGCCTCTTGGGTCGCCGGAAGAGTACGAGGTCTCTATCGACGACGCTTTGCAGGCAGAGGTGCGGACACGCGAATCTTTCAGTGTTGCCATCCCTGCCAGATCGTCTAGCCCCGCTGAGCTACCGGAGGTGGCCAAGGCCAAACAGATCGAGGACACACAGGCCATTCCAACACCTCGTCCCAGCCCGAAACTGGCTGCAAAGAAGACCAAACAAAGCCAGATCTCATTCGCCGGCGCCAAGGAGGTCAAAAAGGAATGGGCTGCAGCGAAACCACAGCCGAGGAAGGGTCGGAAGCCTCTCGTCACCTCCCAACCGAAGGGCAGTATTGCTCACAGCTTCAAGGCTGTCAAAGCCGTCGAAAAGCCACGCGGAAAGGGTGGCGCGAAGGGTGTTGGCAAGACAGAAGCAGTCAAGATCGAGGTGGAAAGGATCGAGCTACCTGCTTTGCGACCGGGCTCTGCTGGGCCGGACGAGCAGAAGAGCCAGTCTCCAGCTGTTATCAATGGCGACTCAGACGCTCGACCTGCTACACCTGAGCAGTCAATACGACCGCCCTCACGCGACACCATCTCTCCAAAATCCGTTCCTCACAATATGGACCGGTTGATTGACGTACAGGGTTAGAACCCCTCTGGTACATCTTCAAGGGTGTAGCAAGAGACTTTAAAATAGTAATTGACACTACAAGAGTTGATGGGCATAGGCAGTCAGCGGAGGTGTTATGGGCCAATGAAAACGGCATTCTGCTTTATGAGTCGGCGTTTGACGGTCAAAGAACGACGGACGATTATTTGTACATATCTCATGGCCTTTTCCAGTTAGCTGGATTGGATCACGGCGTTGGCATTTCTAGGTGACAAGGGCGCTCTACGCCAAGGCGAGAGTTCCCAGGGATGGCGTTCATAGGTTGGGGAATTAATGAGATCGAATACACACAAGCTCAGTGGCCAATACAACCTTGATCTTCTTCATTCGGGCAATCCCTTGTGCTGTGGGTTGGGTGGCTAGGCCACCTGATTCAGGCTCAAAGTTTTGAGACATACCTCCTGAGTCCGCCCCAGATCGTTCAAGATTGATGTCTTGACCGCGGCGGAACCGCGTGGAGGCATGTCGTCAGAATGTATCGCAAAGCCCGCCCTTGGCCACTCGCAAGATGACGATGAGCGTTGGTCTCGAAGGGCAAGGGCTAAGAAGAGGGATAATAAAAGGCGGATAGCCGCGCTCTGAGGTTCACCGGCGGCCATCAACCCTTCCGAGCAAGGAAATCTCAGAACACCATGCAGTTTGGCTTCTCTTCACTAGTGGCCCTTGCGGCAGTCGTGGCGGCCCAGAGCGCCGAACCGAAGATATCGGCCAACGAGCTCGTCAAGTCCATCAGGGTCATCACCGAAGCTGTGCAAGATGCCGTCGAGATGACCTCCAACCTGCCCGCAGAGGCTGACGATGCCAGGGTGGGCTATCCCACTACCAGCAACCCCGCTGGGATGCCTAGCTAACAAGAATCCAAGGTCCTGTCCAAGGATATGATCGACATCGGCCGCGGCTCGTCCGTCGTCGTCCAGGCGCTGCCTCGTCCCGACAAAGGGAGTACCTCTCAATATCCCGAGGACAAGCAAGGGCCCGTCTGCGACAGCCTTGAGAAGGTAAGCTCCCGCTCTATATTCGTCCATGTTTCAAGCGACTGATCTGTGCGCAGATGGTGGATGCTTCATCATCCCTCGTCGACTCCCTCCGCAACGCGGTCGAGAAGCTGCCCCATACGCCGGAGTTCCAGGATCCGATAACACACTCGGTTCGCTTCATGAGCAAAGCCGTGGGCGGGCTGGTGAGGAGGACCACGTTGACCGCGGGCTGTGAGGGAGTTGGAGAGGAGAGGGCGAAGGAGCTGCAGGACGGCTTTGACGCTGCTGTTGAGAACCTATAATGTATTCTGCGGCCCGGAAGTGTTGGATTCCTCGGGGAACGATAAGAGAGGCCATAAGATTAGCGCTCCGGTCATGTCACGCGACGGAGCTACCGCCAGTAGATAGTCATTGCTCATCGGCCTTACAACAACTACTAACTTTGTTTGGCGACAATAATAGACAGCTGAAGCCATTTCTACTTTGTCGCTGTCAGTGGCTGGGACGTTTCCAGCCTCTACACCCAACGGCCTAAGCGGTCACCTACCCCTTTTTGGTGCCTTCTCCGTGCAGAACCCAACAGCACCGGCGTGGACCCGACATCATCCTCTTCCAGTCATGCTTCTTTCAACTTCGGCATCTCTAATTTCCACATAAAATCCGGTTTGCCTCGGTGCAAGAGACAAAACAGGCTTGTCTTCCCTTCCTTCTGTCCCGTGGGCGGGGACAATGTCACCCAGCTGGACTGGAAGAGAGGCAGATACACGCTGCTACAACGATACGTGATCAAGCTCTATATGCTGGGGGACATCGGCGCTCAGAGTACAACTTGAGATTTTTAAGAGGTAAAACTATATCATGCGTGTTGAGTTCACGCGGAGGCTGGCGCAGCATGTACACCAGAATAGACGGATGCTGTGTTCAGCAGCTACGTAACTAGGTAAACTACTGGTTCGAGCCCACGAGCTTCGTTTCAGGGGGACCCAGATACGCATACGGAGCCTCCCTGCCATACTCGACCAGGATCTTCTCAAGGTACAGCTCTGGCGAGTTGGCCCGGAAGCGCAGCGTATGCTCCCCGGTTGTCACGTTGCCGAACGCGACTCTGCGCTTCCAGACGTGATCTGCCACCGCGTCCGTCCAGTCGTCCGGCAGCTCGCCGACCTCCGGGGGCTCGAGCAGCAGGCGCGAGAAGTCTGCCTCCTCGTCGTCGAGGCTCAGGGAGTACTGCATCGGCAGGTTCGGGTCCGTGTCCAAACCGCCGTTAACGTAGATGGTTGCGTTGAGCTCCCGTGTCTCGTTGCCGAAGAGGTAGATGCCGTACTCTACCCACGCCTCCTGCGCCGTCTCGTTTGACGCCCGCGCCTCGTGGAAGGGCCGCAGGGCGATGGAGCCTGACTCGCTTCGTGAGCCGAGATGGGCAATGTGCTCGAAGCCCACATCGACGTCGGAAGACCCTTGGTGGTGAGGCGCCTCGATGGAGATGACGCCGTCAACATCCGGGAAGCCCTCGAACCCGTCTGGAACCTTGTTGTTCAGGACGGTGACAGCGACGTTGTCGAAGTACGTCTCGAACGGCTGCCAGTTGATGCGGAACTTGACCTCTTCAGCGAAGCCCTCAGGCACGCCATCCCAATCGATTGTGATGTTGAGTCGTTGCTCCGGTCGGTCGGAACGTACTTCTCCTTCGGTTTCCGAGAGCTTGAGCCACTCATATGGGACTTCGGCATTCCAGGCCACAGGGTTTCGGTGGTCACCACGGTGGAAGAGATCAACCGTAACGAAGTCGGGTCCGTATGGGGTCATGACTGGAAGCACTGGGTCGAAGCCCTCTGAGGTGGGCAGAGAGGGGTTGATGGAAGCGCAGATGCGGCCTTGCCACGAGGCGCTCTCATCTCCCTGGGCATAGATCCCGAGGTTGCCGAACCCGTAGTCGAAGTCCTGTCGGGTTTGAACATACGAGATGTTGGTGAGAACATCCCTGGAAGACGGTCTCCAAGTGTCCAGGCCAATGTCGAACTTGGGCGTGGACATGATGCCTGCCCACTTTCCACCTGCCAGTTTGTCGAACTCGAGCACGAGGTCCCAATCTGTTGCAAAGTCGTCCAGGATGTCCTCGGCCAGCGCGTTGGCCGAGTTTCGTCGTTCATCGGCGTACTGGTAGTTCTGGGCTCTCTTGATCTGGACTGAGTGGTAGTTCGCCCCAGCCACCGCTGGGAATACAGCCTGGTGGTAAAAGGCATCCTTGCGGTCCTCGGGGAGACGGCTGTGAATATCCCTTGCCTGCTTCGCAAGAGCGTTCCACCTAGCCATGATGCGGTCTGCCTCATGGTAGTTCATGATGGAGTAAGTTTCCGGCATAGTCATCTCAAACTTGCGGAAGCCCACGAGGTGACTGTACTCCATGAGATTCTCCGCTGCTTCCTCAGCAAATTCGGGACCGAAGTCTCGCTCAGAGACCCTGAGAAGCCAGTCGGGTATGGTGTTGAAGTTGATACTCGACGCGTTCCACGCCAAAGCCATGGAAAACTCAAAGGGCAGTTCCAGGGGCTTAATGTCCTCGACATTCATCACCCAGATCTGGCGCGTGCCTCGCTCATAGGCTTGGTAGAGTTCCTTGTACAGTTTTGGCAAATTATTAGTGTTCATCCATTTGTAGCTTTTGGGACTTCCAACGTATCCAAGATGATGATACAGCTTGCGGCGTTGTCAGCTCATGTTTCTCCTCCGGGTATTGCGAGGCCAACTTACGCCAATGCCACCAGCCCTCTCCTTCTCTTCATCTGTAGGCAGTCTGCGAACGTTGCCCCAGTTATCGTCGGCAAACATGATTGTTACATCGGAAGGCGGGTCCAAGCCAGCCTCATAGTATGCCTGGACTTCCTTGTACGCGGTCCAGACCTCTTCTAGTAGTCAGCCATCTGCTATAACTATCCGTTATTAACAGGGGCGACTTACGTGGCGCGCCAGTCTCGTTGCCGTGATACTTCGCAATCAACTCCCTTTGCGTGGAGATGACTTCTTCCAAGATGGCAGCAGGGTCATCTCCTTCAATAGGACCATCGTTCTCGCCTCTCATACCAAGGGTAAAGTAAGATTCCTTGTTCCCAGCCCTGCGAACGCCTTCGTCCATGAACTTGACCACCTCGTCTCTGTTCTCCACAAAGTTCCAAGGTCCCTCGCCGACGTTCTTCCACTCATTTGAAGCTCGCTGCATGGGCTCATGGTGGCTCGTGGAAACAACAACACCATAGTCGTCAGCCAGTTGCTGGTTCTCCGGGTCGTCGGTGAAGAAGATACGCCCGGGTTCCGGGACGAAGGAAGCCCACATGGCTGGCCATATAAAGTTAGCCTTGAGGCGCACGATCAGATCGAACACGTGCGCGTAGAATTCCGAGTCGAAGGTGTAGTCGCTGACGTTTTGCTGTCTTGCCCACCAGCCGGTCAAGGCAGGGGCTTCGTCGTTGATGAAGAGGCCGCGATATTTGATCGATGGCTCGCCATGGATGGTAGTCTTGTCTAGTGCGTAAATTTCATCGTGCTTCGTTGCGGAAACATCCGCCCAGTAGTGGAGGCTATCGCACTGTTAATGATCTCTCGATCTCGTACATTCCCCAGGACACTCACGGAGATTGTCCACTCTGCTCAGCTAGCGTGTACACGCCAAAAGCAGCGCCTCGCTTGTCACTGCCAGCAATAACCAAAGCTTTACCTACACCCTGTAAAGGCTCAGAAATGACAAAGGTCTTGAACGTCTCCCATTTGCCCTCAATGTCGGACACCACGACCTTGTCTCCCAGCTCCTCGATCAGGCCAGAGCCGACAGTGCCAACGACAATAGCGGTCTCAGCGTCGCAGGACCTGGTGGAATTACTCATCCATTGGCAAGTTGACGCCTTCGTGCCGGTGATCTCTTCCCAATCGCTTGCTAAGGCGCGAACAGCGATCCTGACCGTCTCTGCGTCTTGGCCATCGTAGATGATGGTAGCTCCTTGAAGTGCAATGGACCCGTCAACTTGTTCGAAAGAGATCAAAGACTCCTCAAGCAATGCCTGAGCACCACTCAAGACAGACAAGAGGGTCAATCCGAGCCGAAACAATAACATGATGGACTCTGCTCTATGGTTCGACAACGTCTGGCTGTTGGTTCCATGGTAAGCAGCTTGAACTCGCCAAGGCGTATATTCAAATAGATTCAAGAAGACAACGAGATCATTCGCGGAAGAATAAGGCCCTCGCTTTCCGTAGAATTAGCTCAAAGTCGGTCAACATCGTCATCTCCCGGGTGGTTTGTCGCGGAGGAATACCCCGAGTACCGGCATCCACGGCTTGGAAGAAAAGCTGTGGCAAGGGGCGGCACATGTAAGTGAGCAATTGGGATCAGCACTGCCTGTCGCTAGCGCATCTCGAGCAGGCAGTCAAGATTGGCAACGCGCGGGGAAACAAGCACTGGGTGAACTTGATCCTTGGCCAGCAACTTCTACCCCATCGACTCGGGAGAATGCTTCACGAGGGTTTGTGGGGGTTGCTCGGCTTTTGAGCCTTATACGGTGGAGTTATGCGGGGGAACGCCGGGGGTTGGCTGCTTTGACTGGCCCGGCTCTTCTTCAGGCTGCGCGGAGTTACTTTGCCCTGGACGATGGTACCTCCCAGGGATGCTGGTGACGATGGCGAAGTCGAGAGTGCCAGAGGCAGCTTGCGGTATAAGTAAACCAATGTAGCATCGCCGTATGTTGGGCTGCTATCGCCCTTCCTCCCTACCAACAGGCCTCATCACCCAGCTCTGACAATCCTCCAAGATGGCCATTGGCAGCATCCTCGCGGCGCTGGCAATTGTCGGTACCGCTACCAGCAAGTACATCGTTCCTGGTGCTCGCTGGTATGACACCGACGGCAACCTCTTCAATGCTCACGCCGGCGGTCTTGCCATCGACCGCGATTCTGGGAAGTTCTTCTGGTTTGGCGAGTTCAAGACCGAGGAGCAAGAAGAAGGCGGCGGTATCTCCGTGTACAGCTCCGATGATCTAGCGACGTGGGAATCTCACGGTCTCGCCTTGAGTAGGTTGCCATTCCAGTGCGAGGAGTTTTGATAGCTGACCATTGACAGCCCCTGAGGAGGGCCATGACATGATCTCTCCCCACAATGTCATCCAGCGCCCCAAGGTCCAGTACAGCGACGTTGACAAGAAGTACCACATGTGGTGGCACGCCGACGATGCCGAGTATTCCCTTCTTCTCCAGGGCCATGCCGTCGCCGACGAGATCCAAGGGCCGTACGAGTATGTCGACGCGGTCAAGCCGCTGGGGAACTGGTCGCAAGATTTCGGTCTCTTCACCGATTTCAAGGACGGCCGATCGTACGCGCTCTACTCCAACGGCGACAGCGTTGAGGGCCGCGACAACTACCTCAGCCTCTTCAACGAAGAGCTGTCCGAGCTGGAGGAGGTTGTCTTCCGCTGGAACAAGTTCGACCTCGAGGCGCCCACTATCATCCAGACTGACAGAAGCTACTACTGCCTCATGAGCCACAAGACGGGCTACCGCCCTAACAACGTTGTGGCCTTCCGCGCCGACAAGCTCGAGGGACCTTGGTCTCAGCCCTTCATGGTTGCCGACCCCTACACGCGCACCTACAGCACCCAGTCCGGATTCTCGTGGCGCATTAATGGCACGGAGCAGACCACCTTCCTGTACATGGCGGACCAGTGGGACTTGAACTCAATCTGGGAGTCCCGCAACGTCTGGCTCCCCATGGATATCAACGACCAGGAGGGAACCCTCGAGGTTCTGTGGCACGATATCTTCGACCTCGACGTAAAGACCGGAGAGTGGTGGCCTGTTGAGGGAACTGAGTACTACTCCATCGACGCTAACCTCACCGGCGACGCCTGGTTGCAAGAAGCCAACTTCGCCAGCTTCAACAAGATCGCCACCGGTATCTACGGCAACGACAGCAAGGCCGTCTTCGAGGTCGAGGGTGCCGGCGAGGACCAATGGGTTTCCTTCTATCACCAAAGTCAGTACAGGTCTATTCCCTTCCCCTAGTGCGCAGCCAACTAACTCACGACAGACATCGACGACATGGGTTTCGGTGACCAGCCCATGGGTCAGCCCGACCGTATCAACGGAACATGGCAGATCCGCCGCATCAGCAGCGTTATTGTGAACGACGATGAGGAGAACGTCCACACCTTGTACCAGAAGGACACCCACAAGGGAATCCTCCTTTCCACACCCCTCAAGCTGCCGCTCAAGGAGGGCAAGAACACCATCACCATCGGTGGGCTGGACAATGGCTTCGACGTGAAGGGCGCAGACCTGGACAAGCTGATTGTGTACCCTCCCGAGAAAAAGGACGGTGCTCCTGGGGCTGGACACCGTCACTAGACGTATGGTGTTGAGATTTCGAGCGAGTAGATCCTAGATTAATGTCAGAAATTCTGATCATGCATTAAAAAAGAGCACTTAATGATCCATCGCTGAACGAGCTATGCGATGTCGCGTAACGATCGGTCATCCGGGCCCGAAGCCTGGTTTAAAAAGATTCTTGTTGTTTTGCTTGCATCCTATATAGCATGGTATCCCTGGGTATCAAAACGCTTGCATCGCTACTGTGCTGTGATCTCGACGGCTCTAGTTGATCTGGACATCAATACCGTCCATGTCCTCGATATCTGCCTCCTCCAAAGTCGACTGACTCTCCAATTGGCCCCCGTCGAACCATAATGAGACCTTCTTCTGGTCATCAACCCCCCTGAGCTGCCTGTAGGCGGTGATGAGCGTCTCAGCGGTTGTCTCCGGCCGGACGGTCAGCTTTACGTCCTGGAGCTCCCGAGCTTTGAGGACGATCCTCAGCTTCACATCCTCTTCCTCGACCTGGACAACCTCCTCATCCGACAGGCCATCGGCTTCTTCTTTGCGTCGCTTGCGTTCGCGCTCGGCCTCCCACCGCCGGAATATCTCAGGTGTTGAAATCTCCATGTGTACTTTCTTCATGTCAGAGGAGAGGCCCGTCTTACCGAAAGCCTCATTAGACACTCTGCTGCCGTCCACTCGAATTCCTAGGCTATACAAAGTTCCATAGTTGTAGACCTTTTCACGATTCCATGATAGGACTAGGTCCGCAGGATCACACGGGAACTGGACGTTGTGCTTGTGCACTTGATTCAGCGTCCACGCCTCGCGTAGTCTGATGAACGGTTGATCGAGCCTCAAACCGATCTCAGCGGGTTGCGTACCCTCGATTTCGCTCGTTAGCCAAACCCGAGCATGCGAGCCACCCGCTTCTGCCGCGAGACGTTTCTTCTCTTCCTCCGCCTTGCGGATGTACTCTGCAAACTCATCGTCCTCATCTGTTTCGTCTTGCCCTGTTTCGGCCTCCGTGATCTCGACGTCTGCCCGCCTCGTGGGGGCCTTAGCTGCTTGTTTTAAATCCTCATCGTCCGAGTCAAGGGATATTACGGCTAAGCCAGGAGGTGGCTGACTGGGTGTTTTCGAGGCTTTGCTGGGTGTTGAAATCGCTGACCGTAGCCTTGTTGCCCGCAACAAAGACGGGGACCCTTCTCGTGCGCTTGAGGGCGTGCCATGGTGTCGTGAGGATGCTGAGCCCGATTCTGTTCGTGTGCGCTTGCTTGCTGGAGGTGTTGATGTGCTGCAATCTGTTAGCCGGAGCCTTTATAGAAGTATAACAATCGTACTTAAAGCTTGTGTTTTCGCTGCCGACTATCGTAGCCTCGTCCGCTGCGAGGTCCTGATCATTGGGTACGGCTCCCAGCGACAACCGCTCCTTCGCATCAAAGAATTCCTCGTCCTCTTCATCCAGCGGTCGTTTCTCAGACGTCCTACTCTGCCGCTCCTGTCGCGCTTGCGCCTCCGCTTTGCGCCTCTCCTTCTCCTGTCTGCGCTTGCGGTCTGCCTCCAAGATGGGCTTCATCTCAGCCCGTCGGCTGAACAAATCGAGCTCGTTCGCATCTTTGCCGTCGCTTGGAGTCGGTGCCGGTGCGCTTTGTTTCTTACGCTGCTTGAATGGCAGCTTTTTCTTCGGCGGCGCATCCGTCATGATCACGCCAGCGCGGGTGCGGCGTTCGGGAGCTTCAGTGCGATGCGACAGGGTTGGCACTGATACTGTCGTCTTGCAGTCGTCGGTGACCAAGCGCAGAGCTGTACTGGAAGGAGAAACTTGATGGGCGTTAAAGCAATGTGCAGCTGTAGTGAAGCGCAACGTGGAATGACGTGCGGAAACTCGGGGGTGGTGCCCCTCGACGCGCCCTCGTCAATATTTAGTGAGTGTCGCGCTCTGCAGGCGTTGCTAGGGGACTTCAGCGGATGTGCAGTCCCCTAACAGACCCCTACAGCGGGGGTACCGTCGCATTGTGCGGGAAGGGGCGCGCTTCACAGTGCAACTGGCGTGCACCGTGCGTCAGCCTTAACATGACCCGCCAGCAATTCTCATCGTCGACTTCACTTTGCCAACGTCACACACCAAACACCCACTCAGTTTACTCTACGCCAACCTCCGACGAGCACCATGGAGAACGGCGCCGCCAACGGGCAGGATGGCAAGGATCCCTCCAGCTTCCTGAGCGACATCATTGGGAATGCTGTGACTGTTAAGCTCAACTCGGGTGTTGTCTACAAGGGTGAGTTTGCGTCCTTAGCTGAGGCACGTGCATGCGCTGACGAGGGGCAGGCGAGCTGCAGTCTGTGGATGGCTATATGAACATTGCGCTGGAGAAAACCGCTGAGTGGGTGAACGGGTCCAAGCGGAGGGAGTATGGTGATGCCTTTGTGCGAGGGAACAATGGTGAGCATCTCATGCCATGACCAGGGGACATTCGCTGACCATATCTAGTAATGTACATCTCTGCAGATTCATAAAAGCCGCAGATACCTGAAAGGAAAGAATGGTTGAATTTGTGTTTACGCGTTCATCTTTACGTGTCAAGAGTGTTGAACCAGAACATCTACTTTCGTGACCGGCGAACCAACGGCAACCGCCACGGCCGTCGAACGAGGCCTTTCCACCTTTCGTTGTCCTTGGAGTGCCATATCATGCCTACAGCTTACAGCTTTGTCGTCCAGGCAAAAGGTGTAACCCCGTGCATGGCAACCTCACCCCGCTCGTTCCACTCCCCGTCATTCGCCTCCCCTTTGACGATGCTGTCGAACTTCTCCTTGAAGCCCTCCTTGTCACCCTGCTCGAGCAACATACTAACGTGGCTCAATGTCCTCACCCGATCCCACAGCCTCTCTTCCGTCAGCCACACCGTCCACGCCGTCTTGTCTTCCTCAACGGGTGTGCTGAAGAGTTTCTGTACAGACGGGAGGGAGAAAACTTCCTTCCAGACGTAGTTTCGGAAGCGCGGCTGGCCGTCTGTGGCGGCGTTAATGACGAGTTCGTGAAGCGATTGCTCCCATTGGGTGGTGGCGGTCCATTGCTTCGGTTTGTTGTCTGGGAGAAGTGAGCAGTGAACAGCGGGTATGGGAAGGCTTGAGACACACAGTCTTCGATGTTCCAAATCATGGCGAGTTTGCCGCCTGGTTTCAGAACACGGTGGATTTCTTGAAGGGCATCCTCCTTCGCAAACCTATTCGATCAGCTGAGGTCTTATCCATGATCCCTTATTACTCACCAGTGAAAAGCCTAGATAAACACGTCAGCCTGGTTACTTCACAGCAGAGATTAGAGGGAGCTTGCCTGCGCAGCAACCACAAGATCAGCCCAGCCATCGGCAACACTCCCCATATCTTGCGCCGTCCCATCGCTACAAGTCGTCCCCTTCAACGACTTCTCCTCGAGCGTCTTCCTCATCTGCTCATGGGGCTCAATAGCAAGGATGTTGTAACCCTCCGGCCTGGTGGCTAGGCACTCCGTCAACTTGCCCGTGCCGGCCGCAAGATCAATGATCTTGGCACCTTGAACATTGGAGAGCTTCAGGTGATCTAGCAGCTTGGAGACAGCCTCTGGAGGGTAAGAGGGGCGATGGGTGTCGTAAAGTGCGGCGTTGGAAAAGCCGGTCTGCGCAGAGTTGTGGATGGGCATGATGACTGTTTGCTTGGGATATTGGTATTCAAAATCGAGCTGGTGAGAAGAGTTGAATAAGTAGAATCCTCCTCTTGAAGTTGATCACGTCTTATAGCTAACTCGAGGCCTACACTGGTCGTGCTTGGGGCATACCCCACATTTAACCCCGAGGATCGGTCTACGAACGGAGTGCACCCCGTGGGCAGTGATCGCCTTCTCGCTCGGTGAGTCTCTACGCGTACACTCCATCCGGGTATTCGGCCTGCCCCTTGACTATAAACAGCATCTCCGCTTCACGTTGCCAGAAAGGGCGCAAACATTGTCCTGTCGATGTTGGCTCTGGAGTAGCTTGCTTCTATAACTCGAAAGATATCGGTACATGTTGTACTGGTGTACACACAGGTGCTATGTGCTATATGGTGTTGCTACGTAGCGTCCGTGTACCTTCTGAGCTAAGGTATTTGCGGCTTCTTGCGCAGCTTTGCACGCCGCGCGCTCCCTGGCTCTGGTCGAGTTTGTGCGCTTCGTACCTGTCCGAAATCGCTCGTACTTGTACGCCCTCCCAGTTCTTGTCTTGGCCCTAGCGCTCCCGCGGGAAGAATCTCGAAATTCCGATTTGGTCGACGCGTGTTGCAGTTCGCGTGGATTTTTGCCGATCCGTAAACAAGAGGTTCGTTGAAGGGGTATATTTGGGATGGCAACGGAGGAAGATTGGGGACTGGTGGTAGCGGTTCTGTCATTGTGTCAGGGGCGTGATGCCGTCGTTCTGGCTGTAGCTGGATGCGAGTGCCACTTGGGACGTATGAACCGAGTTGAGAGTTAAGAGGCATATCGAGGGTGTCTTTTAGCTCACTGGAGTCGAAGTGAGGCTGGCCGCCACAGCGCAGCCGTGTAGTAGTGGGCATCAGTTGAGGCCGAGAGGTGGGTTCAGCAAAGGGGGCGTCGGTCGGCTTGGCTAACAATTCGGATGCGCTGCGTCTTCTTGATGTTTTTTCGGGTATTGAATTTCCAGGTACCTTTCCCTTCGTCTTGATATCGTCGGACCGGTCGTCGATGAGCGTTGCGGAAGATGCAATCTCGCTCACGTCCCATTGACCGTTACGAGATGTCCATATGCCCTCCACCTCAACTCCACGTTGCAAAGCGCGGACACCGAATGGTATATCATCAACTTTCCATGCGTCCACACCACAGTAGGACATATCCGACCGTCTCGCTAGCTTTTCGGCATCCATCAGCTCCAACTTGCGCATTGCTCGGTTTGTCCACCATAGCTTGGCTGTTCCAGCACAGAACACGACAGCGATGCAGCAGCCGAGGGCCTTTCTCGCCGTCAGAGAACAATTCATAACATATTACTTCCAGGAAGTACTCACGAATGTCATCTGTTGCCATAAATCCCAGCTGATGAAGAATCTGCCCATCTCGAAGCGTTGTGCAAAGGGAACATGTGGTGTTCGAATGTGGGAAATACCGGCTCGGGATTCGAGATAGGAAGTGCAAAGACCCAAAAGCTGGCCTGGGGCCTCCAAAATCTCCAAAATCGAGCGAGAGACTTGTCTGTATTGTGCTGTTGATCAATAAGAAAAAACTGCCGGCGCGTAGCTGGGCCTATTAGAGTTCCTCAGTCAGGATTGAGATGTTTGGGCCAGGAGCAACCGCCAACGATCTGAATGAGGTCCGCACTAGGGCTCGTCTTAGGCAGAAGCAGCCAAGACGTTGAGATACCGAAGCGAAGGAAGGTCGAGGGACACGGCAAGTCGGTCCTGGTCGCAGGCGTGACTCCGCAGTCGTCTCAACTCAGAGAATTGGTGATAACGTGTACGAATTTCGATCAGTGCCGGATGAAGGCGAGTGTGAGAAGGAGCGGCTTTCGAAATAGATGAGAGGAAAGAACGGCTAGTGTATCTCCCCATACCTGAGCAATCCAGTCCTTCGCGACAGACAGTATAATGGGTACTCGCTACAGTCATCTCGACGCAAGCGTTTCGAGGCGGCCGGCACCGCAACTTGCTCGCCCGTTACAATAATGTCGACACGTTAGCCAGCAAAGAATGTTGGACAAGCGGAAATTCCCATGTTGAAGGAAAGAAGAAGCAGTGACTGCTGCGAAGGCACAGAAAGCAAGATGTGGCACTCAGGGGCAGCCAGCAAGCAGCTCCTTTGCTACAACCACACGGGAGCCCGCAGCCGTCAAGTGAGACGTTGTCGGATGGTAGCAGCATCACACAAAGCTAGGGTTGACAGGTTTCTGGATCCAGCAAATTGGGCCTTGGCCTCGCCTGCGCTCATGCTGCCTGCTCTACGTCTCGTCAAATGCTATTCTGGGCACGGCTCTCTGCTGGTATCAAGGAAGTTACGCGAGGTCAATAAGCGTTCCTCACGAGAGTCAGCGCTGATTGGTTTTGGTCTGTTGCTCTTTCGCCTTGAGGCTAAGTCTCCCAGCCAACAATACTCAGAGGAAAGGAACTAGCAGAGTCAGGCACTCGCACGCCGCCAGAGACTGACGCCGAGCTCCACGTTCGTTCTCGGTTTGTTCACTCCTACGGGGTGCCGGACCAGTTCCGTGGATCTGTCCCTAGCCGGTTCATCATTCGGCAACGCATCGCAGTCAGGTGAGGAGAGGGCGGGCTGACCGGAAGTTGCAAATTCCGACCGCGAGGGATCAAGTTTGCCGCTTGAGATGCGTGAATCGCAAGATCCCGATGGCGATTGGCGCCAAGACCCAAATGTGGTACCTGGGTTCAAGATGGAGGGTGGAAAGCCGCAACAATGAGAGCGATATTTCATCACGACTCTTTGTCCGATAAGGTGACTGAAACGGGCAGGACAGGTGACGCATGTTGGCCACGTCGACTCTGCGATGTTGCCTTCCATAGCCATGTGAATAGCACGGCAGTGGCTGTTGTGCTGTGCCGTCGTCAAGGTGGTCTGTCTGGTATCTGATCTGGGAGCTCGCGTTAAGGGAGGGGAGATCTGGAGGATCTCAAGTCTACTGTGCGGCTATGCCCGGTTTGGCACGATGCAGGACTCCACGATGACGTCGTTCAGCACAGTCCGTGTAGTCTGGGGTCGACTCGCGGTACTTCTCCCTCCAGAGCACTGCCACCCCATCTCGCCAACGGCAACAGTCAATAAGATGGACATGCGCATGGCTCAGAGACGCAACACCTTGGTCTCTTGGATGATAAGCGCCATTAACTAGTACTGGCGAGTGAGCGGTTGATGCGACCGTTGAGACTCTCGAAAGTGCTACGCGGCGCATGCCAATGGACCCCAAACAGGTACATGGTTCTTGACCGGATAAAGTGCCAACATGATACAGAGTAGACCAGGAATGGATGACGGCAAGCGCCAAAAAGCTTGTAGGGCCAAGCGTTGACGTTGACGACAGATCGGAGAGGGATTCTGGCAGTCGCATTTACAGAACGGAAACGGAGCCGAGGTGAGCGAAAGCAGAAAAGCACTGGCAGGCACAGCCCGCCGACGATCGCTGCTGCACCTGCCGCCGCCCGACCTACTTTATGTAAATTCCCCATGATCCCAAGACCCCGAGACCCGTCGAGCAAGTCCGTCTAGTCCGAGTCCTTCCCTCCCGTTTTCTTCCCGCAACACAAACTCAATTCGATTCGCCTGGCATTCTTCCATTGCGCTTCTTGTCTCTGGCTAGAACAAGCTTAACCCAATCATCCTCACCCATCCTCTCGCCTGACTCGACTCGACGTTGCCGCCGCCATGCCCATCCGCAACCTTTTCGCCCGCCGCGGGCCCAGCGCAACGAGCGGCGACAGTCTTGAACCCCAGCAACAATCTGCCCCCGGGTTCGAGCGTGTCGATACCGTCGGATCCAAGGCCTCATCCGTCATGAGCATCCGCAGCGCCAAAAGCCAGGACACTGGCGAGTACAAGATGAGTGGTGCGTGACCCTCTGCCAGTGGTGGCCGACCACCCACCACGGATTGGGCTGTCACAAGACCTCGAGTTGCGGCTGATCTAACACTTGTCTGCAGTCGTCAATGATAGCGGTGTTTATCTGCCCGTAAGTTCCCTACATGATCAATGTGACACAAGGTCGGGATGTGTGTGCTGATGGTCTTCGCAGCCTTCGCCGACCGAGGAAAAGGGCCAGTGGCTGCGCAACGGCCTTTCGCGCAAGTCGACCGATACGCGGAGCAGCTCTGGCGACATCGAGCACTTTCCCATCTCCCGCGAATCTTTTGATTCATACAGGAGGTCATTCGTACGTTGAACCGCATTATTCAATTCGACTTGGTCTTAACGCCGGACAGGACATTTCGGCCCGCTCGCCCATCAGCCGGAGCAGTCACGAGATCCCAACCCGTCAGAGCCTCGACTCTGCGCGCTTCCAACGGCTACCAAGGTCAGCAATTGACCGCACTAAGAGTGATCGGCCTACGTCGACCGTCGAAGAGGCTTTCGAGGATGTCGGTCTCGATGACCAGAAGCAACAAGTTCAGTCGCCACATCCCCGGAAGCGCGGATTCTTCTCCAAGTTCTCGGATGAAAAGGACAAAGACGCCGCAACACAGGGCTCGGTATCGCGCTTCTTGAACACTGGTCGCAAGCGCGGGCAGAGTGGGCAAGGTGCTGAGCTCGGCAACATGGAGCACCCCAAGGTTGTCGTCACGCAGGATGGGCAAGACCGCCAATGAGCCCCACCTTTGAGTATTTGCTTCCTGTCTAAAGTTATGAATATCTATTGCTCCATTTTCAAGGGCGTTTGGGTCAGGTGGTTAGACATGCGGTCACTACCGGCGGGGTTGTTCTGCTATAGGGATATTAGACCTGCCAACAAGTTCGGCGGACGGGGACTGGAACGTGGGCCACGAAGAGTTACATGTACTCAACGAGGAAACATATGATTAATGATAATCGAGATTATTCCATCAGGTCCGGGCCGTCTTGCACCATATGTGCGACATCAGGCTCGTTGTCTGCGCAATGACTAAAGTATCCCGACCCTCTTCACTCAAGGCTGGGAGCATTTACATGGGACGCTCCGCCGCCGTCCAGAGTCGCACTACCAACGTGGCTCAAAAGTCAATCCGCTCGGGACCCTTTTGCGGTTCATAATCGATCTTAGCATTCCTATTACGCGACCGCATCTCAATCCGGTCCCGGTGGCGAGATAACAGCGGCGGGGACTTTGACGTGCCGATGCTGCCCCGCCCCGCGCCCTTTATGCCTCCGGCTCGGACGCCACCGCACGCTACACTACACGGCTAGAAATGGGTACAAGAGCTTGAGGTTTTTCCACGATGGCTTCAAGATCTGTAACACCCTCAGTGCCTTGAAATCTCCTTCCGTGAGGTCTACTCAACTTGCACAATGGCTACAGACGCTCCTGATGTCTCAAGACTGTCCCTCTCCTCAAGGGCCGTCCACGCCGATGACCACATTTCAGCTCATCGCGCCGTCGCGCCGGCGATGCATGTGAGCACTACATTCAGATACAGCGACGACCCAGAGCAACTCCTTGGATGGGACAACATCGATGTAGGTCATGTCCGCCTTTGCCGCAACTTACATCATGCTGATATGCTCCCAGCCCTCCGCGCCGCGGGACTCTCACATCTACTCCCGCGACTCAAACCCTAGCACAACTCGATTTGAGGCAGTCCTTTCGTCCCTCCTCGCCGGCCCCTCCGTGAGCTATGCCTCCGGCCTCGCTGCCTTCCACGCCATGCTTGTGCAGATCAACCCCAAGCGCATCGCCATTGGGGATGGGTATCACGGCTGCCACGGAGTGATTCGTGTTCTGAACCGCTTAAACGGCCTGAAGCAGCTGGACCTTGATTGCGATGTCTCTGAGTTGGAAGCAGGGGACGTAATCCACGTGGAAACGCCGCTCAACCCAACTGGCGAGGCTCGCAATCTCGAATACTACGCTGAGAAAGCACGAAAGGTTGGTGCGTACCTCACCGTCGACGCAACTTTCGCTCCCCCGCCGCTCCAAGACCCATTCAAGCACGGTGCGGATGTGGTGATGCACAGCGGCACCAAGTACTTCGGCGGGCACTCGGATATGCTGTGCGGCGTGGTCGCTGTACGTCCCGGCTTGGAAAAGATCCACAAGGGCCTGTTAGAAGATCGCTTGGTCTTGGGCGCAGTGATGGGTTCTTTCGAGGGGTGGCTGGGCATGCGTTCCATCCGTACCCTTGAGCTCCGCGTCAAGAGGCAAAGCGCGACTGCTACAGCACTGGTATCATGGCTATCCACCCAACTCCAAGATTCAAACAGCCTCGTCTCCTCCACTGTTGCCAAGGTTCAGCACAGCAGCCTCCAACCCGAGGCAACCCAGGAAGGATCGTGGCTGCAGAAGCAAATGCCCGGCGGCTGGAACCCCGTCTTTGCAATTTGGATGAAGGACGAGGAGCATGCGAAGAGACTGCCCAGCAAGCTTGAGCTCTTTCAGCATGCTACTAGTCTAGGTGGCGTTGAGAGCTTGATTGAGTGGCGCGTGATGTCCGATGCGGGCGTGGACAAAAGGCTTATGAGGGTGAGCATCGGCTTGGAATCCTTCGAGGATCTCAAGGCGGACTTCGAGCAGGGCTTCAAGGCACTGAAGAGCTGAAGGGACTGGGGAGATAGACGGTAGTCGAGTAGGCTTGTTTTTAAATCAAGAGTTGTGAGGGATTGACCCAGCGAATGTACAGAAGAGAAGCCTTTTCTTTCCCACCTGATTTGCAACGCCACGGCAGACTTGGAGATGAAGCTCATGATTATTATGATAAGGAAGGGGGTTGACGAAGCGAAAAGTGTCGAGAGGATGACAATGGTCTCCCGTGCTCAGTGTCATGGACATGCAGAGCTATCTTGGAGATGGGTTGACTTATGGGAGGCGGGAGCCACATGTGATACAGCCAGCATCGGCTCGTCCTCAGGCTGAGAGGAGAAGCTGAGTTGCAGATTCGTCATTTGCCTTGTCTGATCAGCACTGAATCAGTATATATTAAGGATCTTTGCATACCGTTGCGTTTCCTCGCCGGCAAAGGCCCCGACACCTGCCAAGATGTCCTCCTCGCCCCGAGTCTCACCAGTCGTCCACCTCCGCTTGATTCCTGTCTTCGGCTCCGTCCCATTCCTTCTCCCGCTGATGTTGTCAGCTTGAGCATCTGCCTTGCCTTCGCCCTCTGGTCTGTTCGCTGCCATCCCGACAGCCCCAATAAAGGCAAGGGCACTCTGCTCCTCAACGGAAGCTCGCCTCCTCTGGGCATCATGTTTCTGCTCGGCCAGCCACGCCTCAACCCTCTCGCCATCCTTCTCAAGCCAGCTTGAGTAGGGCTGCCTCAAAGAGTTAGACCTGGATGTTGAACGACATGAATCAACAGCTTGGTCGGAACGAGCCTTCCGAAGACTGGCTACTCGAACCTCGAGATTGGCGGGCATGTTGCCGGAAATAGATATGATTGTGGGATGATTTGGAACAGAGTGGCTGATGTGAGAAACATGGAGCATTTGGAATCATGGTGCGAAGTCAGGGAAGCTCGAGGATATATAGTCTTTCCTAACTCCATCACGTCCCCTCACATAATGGCAGCATAAACGAAACGACAAGGCGTTCTCTCAAGTCGACTACTACCCCGATTGCCCTCCCCCCCGGCCCCCCGGTATCAAGGCCTAGACGCGGAGGAAGACGTCGCCACACCATCCATCGCTTCAGGTCTGACGTCTGCCATTCGTTGTGTCCGCTCGACGCGTAAAAGTACGCATACCAGGGTCTCGGGGGAAGAAGGAGGAAAATACTGGAAATGATCATGGTCCGTGTCGTAGGGCTGCAGGAAGTTGTGGCCGTGCAACCCGGGGTCGTAAGCGAGGCAGGGGTTGTGGCTGGCTGTACCGCCGCCGTCGCAACGGCATGACGCGGTTGTTTGCGTTCTGAGGGAAGACTACGACTAGGAGATATTCGAGTTGAGATCTCACTGTGTCTGTTCACGAGCGATGGCTTCTTTAGCATGATGAGACTGTAGAATGTTGAGGCAACCCGGCACTACGCAATATCAAAGGAACTCCGCGTCCTCGTCGCAGTACACCGTACGGAGTACATCCCTGCCACAACCATTTCTACACTTCAGCGAAGCCGGCCCCTTCGACTCGCTTTATGTCCGGGTCCCGCAGCCCCCGACGCATGTAAGCGAAGCCAAGCAGTTACACCAATATCTCGCCCCTGCAACGCAAGGCTCTGCTTGCCCTAGTGCTCTGCTCCCTCCTCCTAATTCCGCACCAGTCAGGCTGGGTGGCAAATGTCGCGGCTAAGCGTCTATTCTGACCACTTAGAGCCTACCTGCGGCCGGGCTCGATCGCGCTTACAGGATGTTGCAGCGCCACACTTGGCATTGGAAGGGACCAGCCGCGAGTGGGGCTGCAGTCCCGAAACTGGAGGAAATTTCCCACCAGCGCGACCATGGAGTTAAGGGGCGCGGGCGGTTGAAGCTTGAACTCTATCTATCAATTTCCACACTCCAACGACAACGCGACGAATTGCCACCTCACGAAACGGCTCACACTCACCATCTTTCGACGGTCCGCGCTACCTCTGACGACTGCGACTCCTAAGCTCGAAGCATCGCGCATCGCCGCACGCGGCATGTGACGCCTCCCCTGAGCAGTGCTCCCACTGCCCATTCGACGAGACCTCCTATCACCATTACCAGGCAGTCATCGCAATGCCTCGCCTCTCCCTATTCCGCCTCCCCGCCAAAGTTCGCCGCCGCGTCCGTCGAAACCGAATGTCTACCCTTGCCCTCCTCTTCCTCCTTTGCCTCCTCCTCCTGCTGCCCTTCTACCTCCTCTACGTGATCTACCGGCCGCCGCGCTACGTCATATCCTACCTCCGCGCGAAATACCCCGACGTTCTCTTCGAGGAGAGCACGAGCGAAAAGATCATCGCCCTGAGCCTGGACGATGCGCCGAGCCAGTACACAGACGAGATCATGGAGGTGCTGAGGGAGAATGACGCGCATGCCACCTTCTTTGTCATCGGCAGCCAGGTCGAAGGGCGTGAGGGGACGCTGAGGAAGCTCATACGCGAGGGCCATGAGCTGGCGAATCATGCTATGAACGACGAGCCGAGTCGGGATCTGAGCAACGAGGAGCTTGAGTTCCAGGTGCTGTCTGTGAAGGCGAAGCTCGTGGCGGCGTACACGGCAGAGAACAAGATCCTGCCGAACAATTACTTCCGACCCGGCTCTGGCCTCTTCAACTTCCGCATGCGCGATCTCCTGGGAAATCGCGGTTTCAGGATCGTGCTGGGGTCAATCTACCCCCATGATCCGCAGATTCGTTACCCCAACGTCAATGCGAACCACATCCTCAGCATGGCGCATCCGGGAGGCATCATAATATGCCACGATCGGAGAAAATGGACGGCGCCGATGCTGAGGATCGTGCTGCCAGAGCTGAAGAAGCAAGGCTACAAGATCGTCACGATTACGGATTTGGTCAATAGCGTGGAGCCGCTGGGTGGGCGGCAAGGGGGTATGGCGCAGGCGCAGATTGAGGCCCTGTAAGCAGGCGATGCTTGTTTGATTCTGTATTACTACGAGCTTGGTTCCTCGCGTTGTCTTCGCCGGCAGTCTAATCACGTGTGCTTCTCCTACGGGTCGGGTTTTGCTACAGTTTTGCAATGGGAGCTCCGAGCAGGTAAGCTCAAATGGCGCAGATGGGTCGGTATAGACATTGAATTATGGCTGAATAGAGATCATTGCCCTTTCTGCTGGACAATGGCATGCGGCTTAACCAAGTGGCGAGAAGTGATTAGTTGCAGCTGTCCGCACACGTCAATGCCGTGGAAGGACGGGACTGGTGGACTCGACTACCGAGTTCTGCCAACGCCGGCCGGTGCCGATCAGAGGACGTGACGCAGTCTGGGAGAAGGCGCACCACACAGAGTAAGGACGACAGGGGTCTCCGCCCCAAGTTTCTGGTCTCCATGGTCGTATGCAGGCTCTCTCGAGCTGCTGTGCCACGGGGGCACTCATTCCGCCGGCGACACGTCCCGCCCATCCATGTATCACAATGCAGGAAATCAATTGGCAACAGAAGTGAGAAAACAGTAAGCTTGCTTTTGGTTCAAGGAGAGTCGCGACATCATAATCTCTACGTGTCATAAATAACCAATATCCGCTGTCCACAGGAATAACGCCTCTGTCGTGTGCCAGATGCCCAGTAGACAGTTACAAAAAAATCAATGTACCAATGATTGTGCCGCCTCAGTCGATATTAAGGAGTGTCCATCCATG
Organism: Sordariomycetes sp. S80-01Y; assembly: GCA_037042185.1. Classification (NCBI taxonomy): domain Eukaryota; kingdom Fungi; phylum Ascomycota; class Sordariomycetes; species Sordariomycetes sp. S80-01Y. The sequence continues at coordinate 2,101,063 of JAXQJY010000032.1, forward strand.
CCTGCCAGTATGTGCGTTTCGCCACTCGCCCGAGTCGATGCTCCAGGAAAGAGAAGCAAAGGGAAAGAATATTTACATCGGAACGTATTGCTCAGCCCCCAGGGCTCGATTGTCGGGTTTAGATCCACATGGGCGCTTCTGGCTGGGCGTGTGCTTGCGGCCAGAAGGTAGCCATGAGCTCGTGGACCTCGTTCAGGTAGTCGTCTGCGGTCATTTGAATAAGGCCTCGATTCCTAAGGTACTGCTCATCCTCATGAATGACCTCCAACCGACCTTTTGCGCCGAACTCCTCGGCAAGCTCAGTAACCTGCGCCAGCTCTTGGCCGAACGGGCTTGAGCTAGTCTTGGATGGCATATGAGAGACCGGCGGTGCAGTCGAGGCTTGGTGGGGGATCGGCGGTGGCGTGAGTTTTGAGGTGTGAGGGACGGAGGATTGTGAGGTTGTCGAGGTGCGGGTTGATGTTGACGATGACCTCGAGAAGGTCAGGCCAGGGTTCGACTGGTCTGACCCCTGGGAGACCCGCGACATTGAGCGCTTGCGTGCTAGAGCATCGAATGAATTCTTCTTGGTGTGAGAGGGTGACCGTTTGGGGATGGCTGGTGCATCGGGCGACGGGCCATGCATAACGGCGGTACCGGGAGCCACGAAGTAGGACGAGAGATGGTTGGCATGAGGCGGGCAGTACTCGGCCTCACCGTCGGGACTCGTCGGGGGCGTGGACTCGGCGGTTACTGTGGTGGCAGCGTCAGACTCGTCGATGGTCGACCTAGTTGCTCCGGAATCGCTCCTTGATGGGCGTTGAGGGTGGATGTCGGGGGCGTTGTACGAGAGCATATTGGTTGTATGCACCAGCTGTACTGGAGCTGAGATCTTGTGACGGAGGGGCTGTTGGGAAGACGTCTTGTGCAGTGTGTTGCTGCGCTTGATGCTGTCACCAAGGTCGGTGCTCCTGTTCGCCCTCCGGGTTGTGAATGCTCTTGACAACGACATGGTAAATGGTGGTGCTAGGTCCCGGGGCTTGAAGTTGCTAAAAAGTTGACGATCCTTGGTCGGATGATATATGTCGCAGGCGTGGACGTGCGATCTGACGTCTTAGTGTCCGCAGGCGATGGTAGCTTGTGATCGGCGAGAAAGCGGGCGATATGAGACCGTCTACCCAGATTGGCAGGGAAAGAGCCGTTCAGTTGGTTTCCTAGATAGGAAACGTTACAGACCTATGGGCGAGTCGTGCCAGAGGTGGTGCAGTGACCGGGCGGCGTGGACTGATGTTTCGGACGCAACCCACCAATATGTTGCATCTAAAGCTGAAGTCGGAAGGTAGCTACCGAAGGCTTCTGCAGCGACTGCGGGGTGTGATGCCACACTTCCAAGGAAAAGAGAGTCTTGTGATCTGTAGAAGAACACAGAGAATAGGAAGAGAAGGAAAGAAAGTAACTGGGTTAGAGCAACCGGTGACACGATTGTCTTTACGGTCGCTTGGCTGTGACGTGGTGATGCTTGTGGCTCACAATGTGAAGGGTGAGCAAGCTGACGCGATGAGTGAAGCGTAAACGCCGCTGCCAATGAGACAGAACAGATGGTCGGCTGCCGCGACGCGGAGATGGTGTCCTTTTGGGTGGTTGTTGCACAGCTAGTGCAATAGTCGATTGTCGCGAGAGTCGCCTCTTGAGCTGCGGAGCGCGATCCCGTCACACGTCGGTGTCTTTAAGTGGTCAAAGTGTCGAAGGAATCCAGTCGCTTCGAGTGGTTTGCCACGCGTGGATTGATATGACGCTTGATGCGTGAAGATCTCGAGATACCAAGGGATGATCCACGAATTCAGGGTTCAACAATGATCGTATGTCGTTGTGCTTGACGTCGTTTTGCGGTGTCTGGAATGTGTAGTTCCAGTGCAGTGGGTGGTAAGAATCCAGTTCTCCAAGGAAAAGTCTCACTGAGAGAGTGTGTAAAAGGAGCGAGTCGACGCTTCAAGGGAGAGATGAGCGTTGGCCTGCGCTAGGAATGAAGAAGAGAAGAAGCGAAGCAAAGTGAACGACTCTGCGACAGAAGTCCGTGACGATGATGCACCAGAGGGAAGGAGAGAAGAGCTTGAGGGAATCGGGCAGGAAGGAGCGAGTTGATATCGCAGGCGCATGGCCAGCAGGTGCATCCCAGAAACCCAAACGCCAGGACGCCGTTGGTCGAGATCCAGGCTAGCGCTGCCGCCGACCCAGGGCAGTTTCCACTTTGGGGACCCCCTGGTCGGCGGAACTCAGGCACACTCTTCCCTCCTCCCGCTAACCTCTAGCCTCGACGATTGACTTTTTCACGGGATCCAGAGTCGCCTCACTCGCCTCCAGCAGGCTTCCGCTTTTCCGCCCAAGGCTCCTGGAACAGCGCACGCTGGCTGTGACATTCTCAAATTGACCGACATGTGAGGCTACACTACGCGACGCACGGAAAGCTGCGATGAGGCCGCCTTCCGCTCAGCCCTCCGCTTTGGGACTGAGTCGCTCAGACGTGACACGCTGGGCTGCATAGTGCGCCAACACCGGTGATTCTTCGCACTTGTGCTGGCTGCAACGCTAGCTGCCCTCGTGGCACTTGACTTTCGACAGCGAGCGCCAAAGGAAAGTTCTGCCGCCACGTCGGTCTGCTTCCACACCGTTTCCACCGCCGCTATCCTCTTCGATTGCCTTCGCCTAGCTCTTGCACAAAATCCTCGGCGTCGACTCAGGCGATGCAGAGAAGTTCCCCGTCGGTGCATCTATCTCGGACACGCTCGTCTGGGAACAACGACGAGCTGTACGTATGTACCTGCATGCCCGAGATGCACTCACACTGACAGAGCAAGGCCTCGTCCAACCGCGAAACAGGCTTGCGATCCTATTGGTCGAATGAATCGCTACCCCTGAGGAACTTGCTGTTTCAGGCTGATGGTGGCGTTTTGTACCTGGCCTAGACGGGCTAAATTCGGAATCCCTGTCCATCTCGAAACATCAAACCGCTCGGCCGATCAAGAGCTCCTCGCGCTCCACGGTGCTGCCCCAACAAGCCGGAAGGCACTCCACGGGGATCGCTATTGTCCGTCACGGACCCAGATCAATTATACTTAAGTGACTTCAAGATAGCTCGAAGCTGAGCTGCGTCGGGCTGCAGGTCTTTGTCACGCCAGAGAGTCGCCTATCCCCATCTTCAGACTCAGGAGGTCTGCATTGAAATTGCGAAGTTCCCCGTCTCAAGAGCCAAGACTCATGCTCACAACCAACCTCACCGCATCCCTTCCGGATCTGCTTGCATGAAACGACTCTCTTGATCCTATTCGGCTTCCCCTCGTTTCACGGCAGCCGAGAGGCACGATCCGACCGATGGTTTCGGCACCCAAGCCAATTGCCACAGCTGGTCCTGATTCAGCATCGAGACTCACAACGGTCATCATTAACCACGAACCCGGTTACTTCTGCGTGATCTGGCAACATTGCAATGCTATCTACTCCCAAACACCACGCCCCTCACCAGTAAATACCACAGCATTGCCATCAGGCCTGTACCTACCGGAAGCGACCCAGCGCCAAAAGCGTCCTCTTGGCCAGCTCCAGGTTCTCAAATTCCTCTTTAATCTCATCTAGCATGCCATTCTTGGTCAAAATATCAACCGCTACGCCAGCCAAGCCTTTAGAAGCCCTCAGGGCACGGTCAAATGCAGGCCTACTTCCCGCGGCAACCTCAAACTCAGAGGTGTGGGGACCGCCGTCAGGAACAGTACCGTTGGCGGTGACGATCGCGAAGAATGGGTGGATGGCCGGAAATGTGTGGCTGACATCGCCCTGATCGGTACTGCCAGACGGTTGTCTGATCTTGTCAACGATGGGATTAGGCAGCGTGCCACCAAGGCCCTCGAACCAGGAAGCGTAAGACTCGGCCATGACATCGTTGGTCACCATGTTGGCGTAGCCGCGAGGCCGGATCGTAACATTCAACTCAGCACCAGTAGCAAGCGCACCAGCCTCGAAGCAGTTCATAAGACGCTCCGTCCACCTGTCTAGTGAGTTCTCGTCCTTTGACCGAATCTGGAAGCTGGCCTGAGCGAGGCTGGGGATGACATTAATACGGGACCCGCCAGAGGTGATGATTCCGTGGATTTGGTCGGTTGATAGAGATTGCTGCCGCAACATCGAGATGGCATTGTACGCAAGGACAAGGGCGTCCTGGGCGTTGATGCCCTCCTGAGGACCGGCACTAGCATGAGCCTCCTTCCCGTAGTACTCGACCTCGAAGCGGTCGGTCGATGATGTTATGGCATAGGGAGTATCTGAGGTTGAAGGATGGGCCATGATCGAGACATCAATCTTGTAATCGTCGAAGATGCCTTCCTCGAGCATCAAGATTTTGCCTCCGAGACCTGGGTTGATTAGCTAATGTTCCTCGAAACGCCGACGCAACCCTTACTTTCTTCAGCTGGGGTACCGAACAGGATGACCTTCCCACCAAGCTCCTCAGTGCGCATTATCTCTGCCGTAGCGAGAGCTCCGGCGACTGAAGAGGTGGCGATCAGATTGTGACCACAGGCGTGGCCAAGCTCGGGCAGAGCGTCTGGCAGGCTTTTAGCTCAGCTCAACCACAATTCACGCCTGACGACATACCATACTCGGCATTGAAAGAAACGATAGGCCCATCTCCGCTTCCCTCGAAGACGGCAACAAAGGCAGTGCTGATGTTACCGACTGACTTGTGGACTTTCCATCCATCTTGTCCTTCCATGAACGTTGTCAGCAGCTCATGTGCCTTCTCCTCCTCCCAACCAAGCTCAGGATTGTCATGGATTTCCTTGTTGATACTCCATAGCTCGCTCTCCATGGAGTCGATATACTTGGAGACGGCATCGAAATGAGGGCTGACGCTGTCGTTGCGAGGGACAATACTCTGCGCCGAAGCACAGGCCGCGAGAGCACAGAGGGCAAGAAGCTTGGGACCCATTATGCCGATTGATACTAAAAAAGACCTTTCCTCTTAATCTGGCGGTATCAAAGGGTTCCCATGGTCGTGAGCTTCTTGTATAGATATTCGACCATCTCCGCTACCGGCTATCGAAGGCCCTGCTCAAAGCAATCCAAGCAAACAATCTTCTCCGCGCTCTTTTGACCTTCCCACTTCAGTCTAGATGACATCTTCTTATCTGTCCTGAACGAATGAGAGATGCCCCAAGACCCTGTAAGTGAGGAGTAGCCTGCTGAGGGCTCGTCACGGAGGCAATTGTTATCGGTCGTGAGTCCGACAGCGACTGGGGTGGCCACATGGTGAACCCCACTGCCGGGGTTTAGAAGTTGGTGCCGATATGCTTAAAAGCTGCTTCGACCAAATGCCGCAGAGCCAGTGTGGAGTTGAGGGATATGCATCACCTCCGAGGAACGGACACATCGCTGTCGGGAACTGGAGGAAGCAATGGCCGTCGGATCGATGTCAACAGAGATGAGCTGCTGACCGAGATTCCGGAACAGCTTCCTGAGATTGTTGCATTATGGGTATGGTCTATAGAAGTCATGTCCCATGGTTAAGATCGTCTCCTGGCCTTGGTATCCATCCCTGTCGAACTCCTAAGATCATCCAGCACTCGTCTTTTAAACATCGTCCATAGAGTCATCATCCTCCTCATCCTTGTCGTTCTCGTCGGCGCCCTCCTCACTGTCGCTGTCCGTCAAGTCCTCCTCCACGCCCACCAACCTGTCCTCGCTCTTCTCGCCCTGCTCAGGCACCCGATGGGTGAAGGCTTTGCGCACAGAAGCGTTCGTGCTAGTATCCCAGACATGCATACTACCGTGACTTCCCGCAACCGCCAAGCGGAAACCGACCTCGGGATCAGGCGCAAACGTCGTGGCAAAGACCTTGCCCACGTCCAGGTCTCGAGAAATGACCAACGAGGGTCCGGTGGCTTGGATGTTCCATAGCTTGACCGTCCGGTCTGAAGAGCCTGTGGCCATATAGCCTGGGATAACGGGGTTGATGTCAAACGATGAGACGGACTCGTCGTGCGCTTGGAGCGTCCAGACGGACTTGGTGGCGGTGGGATTTGACGGCGCATTCCTCACATCGTGGTAGTGAACCGCTCCGTTCTCCGTCGACACGAAGAAGAAGTTCTCATTGTGAGGATCCCACCTCACATGCTCAACATCGCTTTCAACACCCCACCTTGGCGCCTTCGCCTCTGGAGCCCTCATATCTGCCGCAACGACTGTGCGATCGTAACTTCCGCTCAACAAGACCGTCGGCTGCGACGCATGCCACGCCAGCGAGCAAACTTTGTCGGTGTGGTATGAGTACGACTTGGCGCACTTGGTTGTGTTTAAATCCCATAGCTTGACCGTCTTGTCGGCTGAGGCTGAGGCTAGGAGGTTGCGGTGCTGGCGGTTGGCCGCCAGAGATAGAACGGCGTCGACGTGGTATTCGTCATTTGACTTCTTGCTCTTCTTCTTCTTCTTTTTCTTGTCCTTCTTGTTCTCCTCTACGTTCCCGCCTTGGCCCAGGATAGCATTGGGGTACATGCAGTCGATGGTGTCAAGATCCCAGACCTCGATATCAGGATCCATGGTACCAATTGCCACGAAGTTTCCACGGCTGTCCTTGTCCACACTAGGTTTGTTCACTGGGAGATCCAACCACTCCACCGCCAACGGAATGGCAGGCAGCATGATGTCGTGGTGGACGTATAGATTGTCTGCCGCATCTTCGTACACGTAAACCTCCAGGTGCGCGAGCTCATCCTCTACTTTCGCGGACAGAATCAAGTTGTCGGTCGCAAGAATCTGCAGGTCTTCGCGCTCTTCGTCGTCGTCGGCTTCGTCCTTGAGGGTGATGTAGGGGTCTTCCTCGTTGGATTCGTAATAGGCTAGGTTTTTCACGTTGCCAAAGATCCCCATGCTTTCGCCTTGGCCGGGTGCGTCGTCTTCTTTGTCGTAATCGTCGAGGTTATATTCTTTCAGATCGTCATCATTGAGGCTGTTCTGCGTTAGGACTTGACGATGTTAGGGTTCGTAAAGTACGCACTCGATCTTCTCTGCCTTCTTTCCTCCCCCAACTTCCATTCCCGAGTCGTCGCCGTCCTTTTTACTGCCCTCGCCATCCTCAGCTTCCTGCGCTTCCTTGAGGTCCTCTTCGGCATCGTCGAGTTGCAGCTTTGCGAGATCAGCTATGCGCTCGAACTCCTCTTCATTGAACTCGTATTTTTGCGGAAAGGGCGCCGCGAATCCCCTAGGGACCCATTGGGCCGCCGTAATCATAGAAGTCATGGTTGCTGAGTGACGGTAAAAAGTGTCCTGCAGCGATGGATTAGGCGTCGCGATACTGCGACCGCCACAAAGAAATTCTCCTCCAAAACTTTTATGGTGGGGTTTATCGATAAGAGCTGGCGTTTGAGGTACGTAGACTCGGCGCGGCTGGATTCCTTGACGCCCCCTGTCGTTGCATGGTTTCCATTTCCTCAGCAACCGATATCAACCGACGAAGCATACGAAGCCATGAGAGAAGACGAGGAGTATGGTGGCTTCCAGCCGTTTAAAAAGAGGCGGATAGATTCCTCCAGGCCTCGCGACCGTTTTCGAGAGCAGAATGGATCGCGCAGCTCAACCCCCCGAGCGCAATCGAATCGCGACTACGCGACCACACCGAACCGCGGCGAGCCCGACGCCTTCGACGAGCAAGACAATTTAGAATTAGACCGCGACTGGTACGGCGGCGATGAGTTTGGTGGGCATGCAGCGGGTGACGAGGCGCACAACCCGTTCGCTTCATACGAGATGTCCGCCTGGGAGAACCAGCAGCTCGAGCATGCCAAGGCCGATAAGATGGCGAGTCGATACGATGCCAGAAAGGAACAGCGTCAGAAAGAGAACGATGAATGGGAGAGGAATCGGATGTTGGTTTCTGGGGTAGCTCAGAGACGGGATATGGCGACTGATTTTGACGACGAGGAGACGACGCGGGTTCACTTGCTGGTCCATGACCTGAAGCCGCCTTTCCTAGATGGAAGAAAGGTTTTCTCCAAGCAGATGGACCCCGTGCCTGCGGTCAGAGACTACCAGAGCGACATGGCGGTGTTCAGTCGGAAGGGCAGCAAGGTCGTCAAAGAAGCACGACAGCAAAGGGAGAGGCAAAAGCAGGCACAGGAGGCGACAAGCATGAAAGGCACGACTCTTGGAAACATCATGGGTGCGAAAGAGGAGGATGGCGACAGCGCGCTACCCAGCGCAGGCGATGCAGACGCGGAGAAGGGCGAGCGGAAAGGTAACAAGTTCGCCGAGCACATGAAGAAGGGCATGGGATCGAGCAACTTCAGTCAGACAAAATCATTGCGGGAGCAACGTGAGTTCCTGCCGGCTTTTGCTGTGAGGGAGGATCTGTTGCGAGTTATCAGGGAAAACCAGGTCACAATCGTCATTGGAGAGACGGGTTCTGGAAAGACGACCCAATTGACACAGTTCTTGAAGGAGGATGGTTATGGGACCCGGGGTATGATCGGATGTACACAGCCGCGACGTGTCGCGGCCATGAGCGTAGCGAAGCGTGTGGCCGAGGAGATGGAGGTGCCTTTGGGAAGCACTGTGGGTTACGCCATTCGATTCGAAGACTGCACGAGCGACGAGACAGTTGTCAAGTATATGACGGATGGTATCCTGCTGAGAGAGTCGCTCAACGAGCCTGATCTAGATCGGTACTCATGCATCATCATGGATGAGGCTCACGAGAGAGCTTTGAACACCGATATCCTGATGGGCTTGTTCAAAAAGATCTTGCAACGACGGCGAGACATAAAGCTCATCGTCACGTCTGCCACGATGAACGCGAAGCGCTTCTCCGACTTCTTCGGCGGTGCGCCGGAGTTCACCATCCCTGGGCGAACGTTTCCTGTCGATGTCATGTTTCATCGCTCGCCCGTGGAGGACTACGTCGATCAAACGGTTCAACAGGTCTTGGCCATTCACGTCTCCATGGACCAAGGCGATATTCTGGTCTTCATGACGGGTCAAGAAGATATCGAGGTTACTTGCGAGTTGGTGCGGAAACGGCTAGATGCTTTGAACGATCCGCCAAAGCTAGAAATCTTGCCCATCTACAGTCAGATGCCCGCAGATCTGCAGGCCAAAATCTTCGACCGTGCCGCGCCGGGTGTGCGGAAGTGCATTGTCGCTACCAACATTGCCGAAACCAGTCTGACTGTCGATGGTATCAAATACGTTGTGGACGCCGGATACTCCAAGCTCAAGGTGTACAACCCAAAGATGGGAATGGACACCCTCCAAATCACGCCCATCTCACAAGCCAACGCTTCACAGCGATCTGGCCGTGCAGGTCGAACGGGCCCTGGCAAGGCGTTCAGACTTTACACCGACAAGGCTTTCAAGGACGAGATGTACATCCAGACGATCCCTGAAATTCAGCGGACGAACTTGTCCAATACAGTTCTTATGCTGAAGTCATTGGGAGTCAAGGATCTACTCGACTTTGACTTCATGGATCCGCCCCCCCAGGAAACGATTCTCACATCCATGTTCGACCTTTGGGCACTGGGAGCATTGGACAACCTAGGAGAGCTCACGGACTTGGGAACAAAGATGAGCGCCTTTCCCATGGACCCCTCTCTATCCAAGCTACTCATCACAGCAGAGGAATATGGCTGCAGTGAAGAGATGATCACCATCGTCTCTATGCTGTCCGTCCCAAACGTCTTCTACCGCCCCAAAGAACGCCAAGACGAAGCTGACGCTCAGCGAGAAAAGTTCTGGGTCCACGAATCCGACCATTTGACATATCTGCAAGTCTACCAAGCTTGGAAATCCAACGGCTTCTCCGATGGGTGGTGCGTCAGGCACTTCCTTCACCCCAAATCTCTTCGCCGCGCGAAGGAGATCAGGGAGCAGTTGCTGGACATCGTCAAGATGCAGAAGATGCAGCTCATCAGCTGCGGCATGGATTGGGATCTCATCCGCAAGGCCATCTGCTCGGGCTACTACCATCAAGCGGCCAAGTACAAAGGCTCTGGGGAGTACATTAACCTCCGCACTAATCTTGGCGTACAACTGCATCCCACTTCGGCCCTGTACGCCGGCCATCCCCCCGACTACGTCGTCTATCACGAGCTTGTCCTTACCAGCAAAGTCTTTGTGTCAACTGTGACGGCTGTAGACCCTCATTGGCTGGCCGACTTGGGCGGTGTCTTCTACTCGATCAAGGAAAAGGGGTATTCCGTCCGCGACAAGCGAATCACGGAAACTGAGTTCAATCGCAAGATGGAGATTGAGGCCAAGATGGCAGAGGATAAGAGGAGAGCGGAGGAGAAGAAACAAGTTGAGGAGGACAAGGGGGTCAAGAAGAAGGTTGGCGCCGACGGGAAGAAGTTCGTCACGCAGGGGGCCGTGAAGAAGCCAGTCATTAAGAGGCGCGGACGAGGTTTCTGAGTGCTTCAACCGTGTTTCATTGAGGCATCGTATTTCTATTCGGGTTTTTGCATAAGCAGGCGATGATGGGTAATTCTATGCTCGAACGTCAAAGCTAGACTCTCCTTCAACAACGTCCCTACCCTCCGTCGTCAACTGCGCAACACTGGCACCGCGAGGACCTTGGTCGACAGCTTTCATGAACTTATTGAGTGCATCGTCTTTCCCCTGAGCTTCACCCTCGACCTCCATTCCGTCAGTATGAGGTGACAGTTGAGCAGACTCGGGGCGCGTACCTTGTTGTCGGGTGTGTTCCTGCACCAGCCTGTAACGCCGTACTCTTGAGCCTTCTCGCGAGTAAAGTAGCTGACTTCTATCAACAATTACACTCAGATGGAAAGAAAAATTATAGGAATCTCCTTACCGAAATCCAACACCTGCGATGACGTCAGTTGAGCCTCTGGCTTGATGTGGTTTGACTTCACTCACCCTGTACCCTTCCTCCGTGGGCGACAAAAGAGATCTTGCAGAGTATTAGCCTGGGCCAAAAAGCTCACGAAAGATAATTCAATCACTTACTCGCTCCATGGCTTTGAATATTTGGCTCATAAAATGTTAGAGGAAAGGCTGCTGAGTGTTAACGTGTGTGACACAATGACATTTGACGTCAAAGTTACGATGCAGCACAGCCAGCCAAGTAAAGGATCTTAGCGGGTTGGCACTTCGGATAAATCACGGTCTTGGTCGATATTCCAGATCTACGTCTACCTCACGCGCCTCGCGTTTCGATCTACAACCCACTTTCCCTCCCAGAAAGACACACAAAAATGTCCTCCTCACATGAACCAGAAGAGCCCTCAGAGCCGATCCGTTTCCGGCCCAGCAAGAAGCGCAAGACCTTCCGTCAACGTGCAGACTCCGAAGACGAGTCGCAAACACCCGAACCGCGCAGCGCACGACGCAGGACCGCGGCCGACTACTTCGATCAGCCCGAGGAGGAGGATGACGAACCGACAGTCGTCCGAGCGGCCGCGAGGCACACAAAACGAGGATTTGGCTTCCGCGCTCACGCCCGCCCGGCCGAAAACGAGGAGCGCGGTCTGGTCGTGCGGGATGAGCAGAAGCCAGTGGAGGATCGCTTCGTAAAGGCCGCGAGCGGCAGGACCGTGGTCGATGACAGACACATGTTCGTTGTACCCCCGCCTAGAGCAGTCATAGAGAGGAGGCGACTGACGTGAAAGGAACGCGTTCATAGAATCTCGACTTTCCTCCCGCAGCTCTGCGACTCCCGCCCAGCAACTCGAAGAAGCTACACCCGGGGAGCCGGGTGAAGAGACGCGCCAAGGGATCGAGAAGCGGACAGAAAGACATGGGAATCAGATTCAAGAAGTCGACCTACCGCCTGCGCCTGATCCAGCAGAGCAGAAAAAGCCAGAACGACCGAAGAAGGTCAGGTTAGGACCGGATGGAAAGCCCTGGCGGGGAGGACGCAGGAAAAGGAGAGGAAGTGACGATGTTGCGCGAGACAAGATGGTCGAGGAGCTGTTGCACGAGAACAGGCGTATGGCCCCCTAACCCCCTTCGTCTCCTTCGACGAAATGCCTACTGACATTTTGTAGTTGATGTCTATGACCACCCGGCACAGCCGACCGTAGAAGACGCCGACGGCGATGCGGACGAGCGCATAGCAGCGCAATTTAGGCAACAATATCTCGAGGATGTGGCCAGGAAGCAGCAAAAGCAGAAGGCCGCGCAGCAGAAGCAGAAAGAAGAAGGGGAGGTTCTAAAGGGGCCGAAGCTGGGTGGAAGTAGGAACGATAGGGCCGCTGTGAGAGAGGCTTTGCTCAGGAATCAACGAGGAGGCAAGTGAATACCGAGGAATGCCCCAGACAAACGAAACTATCGCAAATCACCTGCAGTACCGGTGCATTGAAGCAAATCCTGTGTCAATTCAGTATATAAGGATCGGTATGCGCCATCATGAAACCCTGGCGCTTCATCAGTATACTCTACTAGTACTCAAAAGCTCCATCCAATTATCCCAAAATGCCCATGTTTAGACTCAAAACGCCGAAATCATATCTGTAAGACGATTGCTCGAGATCATGCTCAGAGCTCATAGGAAAGACAAGGCGACGAACAGCCTAAAAAGCAGGTTTTCACATCGTCGTCAGAAACAAATCATTAACGAGCAAGCATGCGAATGTCAAATGTCAAGTGGATCCGGCCCCTTTTAACGCCATGTCGTGGTGCGAGCGGTGCTCTAGCATCCACGTAACCAGCAAAATCCCACAAACTGTCCAGGCTGACTCGCCTTTACTTGATATCGAGCTGGAAAGGCTTGAACCTCCCGCCGATGGTGGCACAGCGGGGACACTTCCTTCGCGCTCCCTGCTCCTGCATGAGTACCTCGACGCACGTCTGGCAGAAGCCGCAGATGCATTCTGTGCATGCGTATGAACTGCGCAAACGTGAGAGACTTCGACATGCGCCGCAGTAGATCTGAACGTTTTGCGAATCGTAGGAGGGAGACGTGTCGGACAGCCCTTGCGGGCTGACATGGTAGTGGTCGTTGCTCTCGTTCGACTCGATCGATGGGAAGGGTTCGGGGATGTCCTGGATGTTAGAAGGTGGCGTCAATGCTTGCTGCAGTGGTGATGCCTGGTAGCTGTTCTGCTGCAATTGTGCTTGGTTCATCAAGGGAGGCAGAGAGCCTCGAGGCAGGGACGCTTGCGAGATGGGGGATTGTGGCATCTGGACGTCGTTTGTTAGAATGTCTCCAAGCCACAGTCGGTGGTTGACTTACCGGAGTCCTCTCCTCGTCGAGATCGCCCGCCATGGAAGCTACTGCCACAAGGTCGTGAAACCTCGAGTAGTCCGCAGATGGCTCGGCAGAATGTGGTCTGCCATCCTCGTTTTGAATTCTCCGAAGCCAGTCGGACTGGTTTCCGCGAGAGTTCTTCTTCCGATGCTGCTGCGACCTCTTCGTCACTGAAGACTTTCTAGATCGATTAGGACCGAGCGGCTTATGTAGTGGAGGCAGCGTCGAAGAGCGACCGGGGGGCGAGTGGTTGAGGATTGAGGGCAGGAGATCGCGACGATTTGAGTGGCTGTTTGAGAATGGGTCGCTGGTGACATCGCCGGTCGCGACATTGAGAGGAGGCAGCTCAATGCTGTTCAGAGGATGGCGCCCATTTGATTCTAGAGAGTAGTGGTCCTGAGAAGATTAGCGCATTGTTGCAACGACACCCGATCGCAACCAGCTTTATCGATAGCTGGAATCACGATAGATAAGGATTCAGCTTACGCCTTCGACCGAACCTCTGTCGGATGACATCCCATTCAATTCAGCCAATGCTTCGGCCGCGTGGGCTGCGCCTTGCATACTTTGAAAATCATCGAGGAATCGGGGAGTGCCTGGGTTGGTGCTGATGTCGTCGAACAGACCTCCGCGACGGTCGTTGAAAGCTGGGCGTGTAAGTGATTACTCGAGGTAACTGAACAAGGGAAAGTACTCACATCGCGCTTGTGACGCTGGGCTGCCTTCATAATGAGGATTCTCAGAAGGGATCATGTGAATCATGACGTTAAAGCTCTCCTCGGTAGCGGGAAGCTTGGGGACGTAGTGCTCCGGGTGGGCGCGACGAATGTGTTCTTGGATGGATCGAAACCGCTTTTCCTGTGCAATGTCAGCAATGCAACGATCCATTTTCGACAGCTGTTTCCGGAACTCATGTAATTGATGAATTGCGACCGCAGTGGTGGTTGCTGACGTTAGGGTGCGGGTGAGTACTACTTACACCAATGCACCGCTTGCGGCACTGTGAGCCATCTTGGTTGGTGAGCGGGCAAGCGACCTCTTCCTTGACGTCCGAGACGGAGAAGGACGATTGCAAAGGCGCGCGAGGAGGCATCTTGAGGTCGCTTCGACTGCCCGACTGTACCTTTGAACCCACCATTCGGGTAGACTTGACCCAGGCGGGATGGGTGGTTTTGGCGGGGTGGTGTCTGGTGTGGCCGAGTGGCGATAAGACGTTCTGTGGATGAGGACGACGAAGACGAGGACGAGGACGCAGAGCTGCAGGTATGAGGATTTTCAAATGATGCAGAGGAAGAGAACACGGGATACAGATGAGTAATTTTCCGGAGAGTAAAAGAGTCAAGTAGCTGAAGGACAGTGACGTTCGAAGTGGCTAAACCTTGAGTAAGGTGGGCAAAGACGGACCTCGAGCACTGACAGTCAAGCCGAAGGAAACTTTGCGAGCTGACTACTTGAGCTCAAGCTCGAGAAGCTTTGCTCGCGCAGTGTGTCGGGAATGCGAAAGATGGCTAATCAATGCTCACAAAGCCGCGGCTAATAACATGCAATGGACGAGATGGTCTTGAGGAGGTAAAGAGAGAGAGCTAAGTGTGACAATGGAAGAGGTTTGGGAGAAGAGAAGATGAGCAATACACGATGGGAAGGAACAGAGAGCAAGCAGCCGACGAAAAGGTAAAAAGGCAGAGATAGAGCAATGGAGACAGAGGAGGAGACGCCTGATGATCAGCTCGACAGTTGCCGGTCAGAGCAGCCAATGACGAGCTAGGCAAAGAGCTCTCTCGTCGAGGTGTCTTCGCAAGAGGCAAAAGGTGGAGGGGACCGGACCCCTGGCGCCGTGCCAATGCCATCCGCATGGATCATGGCCTCGGAAGGCGTCACGAGGCCCAGCGGGAAAGGCCAAGGACGGCCTGTCGACACTCGCTACAGGTAGACAGGCCCGGCCGGTACGGTGCAGGCGATGGCACAGGCGATGCCGAGCTATACTCGAGGCGGCGGGTGTATGGAATGCTGCTGAGTCTCCAATGTACGCCAGAATGACTCGAAGCAGAGCTAGAGCTGGGAGCTCTGAGCTAATGGCGTCTGAGTGGCTGCACGGATCAGAAGACGAACTGCTGCAAAGGTTACAGGAGGGTGGGCGGCTTGGGGGGATTTGCAAGAGGAAGAATGCTTCCAGCAGTTGGCTCCACCCAAGCCAATCTGATCTTGAAGCCCGTTACTTTGAAGCGCTTCGAGTCGAGTAGCAGCTGAAGTGGAGGGATCCGTCGAGGGCGGGGTGTCTCCGATGGCTGGCAAGGGCAGATAATACAGCTCTAGCTCTCCGTGGCAATAGCCTTGGACCGGCTGGCGTTGTCTTCCTGTGGCAAGAGAGCTTGCGCTCTTTCAAGTCGGAGCTCTGGGAGACCCTCCATGAAAGGACCTGTCCCCGGAATCACGTATCTTATCCTCTGGGGAGTGCCTTGTGGTGATGGTGGGCAGGGCAGGGCAGCTTCCTGCCGAGGACAGGCGCTGGAGCTCCCCTGCTAAGTCCTGCTCCCAGCTAAGGTAGCTGGAGGTTTCAACTTTCAGGGTCTGCGCCGCTCCACTTTGGCGCATTTGAAAGGCATGGCTTAAGCTGCCCCAAATGCCGCAACGGCCTTCGATTATCCAGTGACTCTGATTGAAGCGCACTGCTTTTCACAAGAGAACAAAAAAAAGTCTTCCGTCCCACTCGCGGTCGATTCAGACGCACCATGTTTTTCCACCTTCAGTTCACGCGTGCGAGTCGAGAAGGCCTTGGCATCGGACTGCCGCGGCAGGCCACGTTTGGGCGTCTTCGGCGGGTCCGAGACCGTCTTGGGCTTGCCAGGCGGCCGGTTACCAAGACGCCGCGCCAGTCAAGGGCAAATGCCACTGACAGATGCCCCAAGTTTTAGTGCATCTGCGGCGCTACAGACCGACCACATGCCGCTCAAAAACTTTTCCTTGCCAGAGACGATTGACTCGGTGGTCGCCCACTGCAAGCATCTGCCATGTGAAAGCCCCTGACATTCGACAGCTGACGGCTCGAGCTTGAGAAGCTTATCCTGACTCGGAGTCTTGGATGCGGGCTGACTCCATCGGGCCGTCGAATCGGTCGTGGCACCGACGGAACTCACAGCGGCAGCGGCTTCATAGGAGCCCCAGGAGACCCGACCAACCTCTTGTTGTTGTACGCGGATGAGGACTCCATGGGCCATCAGCAGACCGTGTTAAGCCAATGCGCGTTGCAGGCGTCTGCAGTCGTTTACGCTCTGCTGCCCGCCGGCCCACCAATGCTCTGCATGGCGACGGCATCGATGCAGGAGCTGAAGCTTCGGTGACATCACCGGCTCCCTCGACGAGCCACCAAGCTTGGCTTCAAGGTCGCGACTCACGGCTGCGCACCACAGGCACCTCACTCCATCAGGTTGACGGACTTTTCCCAGCAGGGCCGGGAACAGCTGCCGTGATTCAGAAGGAATTTGACACGTTCATCTTGTCCTCTTCCGGCCTCTACAAAGGTAACTCGGGCGTTCGCCGAGGGGCCAAGTGGGTTCGAAAATAGATCCGGCTTTTTCGCTCCTCTTGGAAAGGCGGTGACCCCCATGCCACCCATTGCCCGCGCACCGCCTACGACAAGCGGCAATGTCCACTCAATCTGCCGTCGCTTCTCAAGGATCCGACGTCGATATATGCTTTCCTAATTTTTTATTTTTTTTTCCTACGGTCTCTCCAGTACTGACCGAGCAGAGCCGCAGCCATCTAGCGACAAATGGTACAGCAGCCTTCCTCGTTTACGCTGACTCGGAATCGGCGACCTGCTTCCGCCACCATGATTACCCAGCGTCCAACTTCCGGATCTCCGATGCCAGGCCCGGGACGACGAGTGGCACCGGCTTGAACGACGTCTGTCCCTCGAGTCATACCCTGGATGCTGCCATGGGTTCTGGCCCAAATTGAGGCTCAGTAGTCCAATGCCAGCAGCATCAACGTTGAATGGAACCGTCCGTTGGATTGACCAAGGTGTCGAATGTCAGGACCGCAGCCTCTCAACTCCCTTCTGCCCGAAAGTAGAAACTTACGACCGGGCTGGCTGGAATTCAGCGATCATGCTCAGTGGCTGAGCGTGTGAGATTCCAGGGTTCTCTTGCGCTATGGGTTGAAGAGACTGGAAGCCCAGACCGTGTCTCAAACGTCGAAACACGACAGTATGCATCTGGCCCCATATCCTCGAGGCTCACGGTTGCCTCTATCCAGGATATCACGATACGGCAACCGAGATGCGTGGCAAGCGATGTTGGCTTTACTTCATTCCATTTAAAACAATCCTATGGACGACCCAGAGATGTTCTGCTGTCAAGCGACGTGCACCGGCTAAGAAGTGATCTACAGCCAGGCGGCGTGTCTCATCATACGTCTCAATTTACCTCCATACCAAACACCCGGCTTCACGCCCGAAGGTGTGGTTCTGGACAAAGTGCCATTGGAATCTGCCTTCTTCTTTGAAAATGGCCGTCTCAGTCTGGGGATATCAAGTGACGTCTTCCACAGGCCAAGGGAGGCCTCAAATAGGATTTGAGATGAACTGTTCATCATCTTCTCGGATTTTATTCGCAACTCCGCAGACTGAGTGCCTGTACTGACACCATGGCGTTGACAGTCAAGCAAGTCAACGGCGACGCCTCTCTTTTGTTAACATTCGAGCCGATCTTAGCAGACGACGCCGCTCCTTCGATATATCAAGAACCTTTTCGTATTCTCCTCGACCCATGGCTCAGCGGCTCAATTCACGAGAGCTATTCGCGGCTGTCCACCAAAAACCACCATCAGCTCGCATCGATACCCTCTCTCTCGGAACTACCACCCATAGATATCATTGTCATCAGTAGCTCCCAGAGCGATCATTGCCACCCGCCAACGCTGAAAGAGCTTCTCAGGGCACACCGGAAAACGGTGATTCTCGCCGAGCCAGCAGCCGCCAAGCGGATCCGTAGCTGGAACAACATCGACATCAGCAAAATCGTGTCTCTACCGCCTTGGGAGGACCCGAGGAAGACCGGACAAGATGCCATCGTGCGCATAGAAATCCGGCCGCAATTTCCCGGAGGTGAACCTGGGGAAACCACTATTGCGTATCTAGCTGCGAAGGGAGGTCGTCGAAACAAACATCCTTGTATTGGTATTACGTATCGCCCTCCGCCGTCGAAGTTGTCGAAGCTTCATCGCATAGGCCAAACACCACCAGCTACGCCAAAATCTCCCAAACCTTCACGACCGACGCCAGCTGCCGACCTATCGCCAGCTACAATCCGACCCGTGCTCTCGCTTTTGCCAACACCTCCCAGTTCACCGTCCCTTCGTTCCAAGAGATCAACCGGTTCATTGACACCTCACTTTCGAGATCGAGCCGTTTCCCTGATCTACGCACCACATGGCACTTCCTACGGGACTCTTGAGGCCTACGCAACGTCCCACCTGGTGGCTGAGGCGGCACTGCCCCTGACCGTCCTGCTCCATCCCTTCGACGAGGTCCTCGGCCCGCGGTGGCGACCAGGCCGCTCCCTCCGAAGTTACGGCGTCACCGCTGGCGTCGAGACAGCCAGCGCCCTTGGCACGAAGGCATGGATCAGGACACATGATGGCGAGAAGCACTCCAGCGGCTTGCTGGGGCGTGAGCCGCGAAGGCGCAGGTTTTCGACCGAGTACGTCCGTCGTGCCCTCGATCGTGACAACAACGCTTCATCTTCGACGGCGCGGCTGACGAGACCGACTGGGGCACTGTCGTTGGGCATTGGCGAGGACGTGACCTTGACCAGCGAGGGCATCTGGGAGCCAGGACCGACGGTTGAAGAAGACACGCAGTCCGCGCTGGGGAAGTACGGGATGGGCGACGTGCTGGCTGGCATCGCGGCCGAGCCTTTCGCGCAGGCTAACCAGAGAAAGTCGGCCGTTTCACACGCGTCGAAGACATCCCACGGATCGAAGTTATCACATGGGTCGAGGCTGAAAACGCAGAGCACCTACTCCTGAACTTGTCTAAGCGATATTCGACCAGCAGCCACACTTCGGCTGTTTTCTTTCATTTTCATTTACTTTCACAGACTGAAGAAGTTTCTAGTCGTCATCGTATCATTAGCTGCGCGTGCCAGTCTTCACTGGCGGTATCTCTAATCCGGCAGATATAGCCTCTTCTTAGAACCACCTCGAAATGAGCTTGTAATCAGAAATATCCCCAAATATGCAGGGTCTCCCTCTGCCTGTGGTCGCCGGAATAATGTTGTGAACAAAGTGACCTCGCCTCAGCTTGCGCTTGTGTGCGGTGAGGGGACCGTCGTTCATTGACGAAGCTCACAAGCACTATGATCGCGTTCCAAAACTGCAGCCCTGCTTCTCACTTCATTTGCTTCAAAATCTCGCTCAAGAAATCCTCAAAGCTCAACGTAATGTACCCATCACGGTCATCGTCATACTTCTTGAACACATCCGTCATCCTCTTCAAGCTGATGCAAGCCTGCACAAACAGGTCAAAGCTCATGACGCCCTCCTGCCTCTTGTCGTACGTCTTGAAGAGGAGCTCCACGAACTGGGGTGACAGGCGGTAGCGGAAGGCCACTAACGCGTCGGTGAACTCAGAGAGGGAGATGTTGCCGGAGCGGTCGACGTCGAAGCGGTCGAAGAGGGTACGCCAGGAGGCGAGGAAGGACCAGAGGCCGCAGAACTCATCGAAGCCGATCGTGCCAGAGCGGTCTGTGTCGAACATACGGATCATCATGCGGACGGTTTGGGGATCGAAGGCGGTCCAGTCGCCGTTAACCAGAGCGGCGGAGAGCTCTTTCTCCGATAGCTGACCAGTGCCTGTATTATAATCAGCGTCTCTTCTCCAAGCGTATAGCTGTCGACGAGAGAGCAAAGGCACTTTTCCTCATCGGCAAGACAACACTGACCATCCTTATCTACGGCCCTGAACAGGGGCAGAAGCGTGGGGTCTGCGCCCGAGCCATCTGGTCCAGGTGACGGGGGAGGCCGCGTGTGCGCAGCTGGACGAGTCTGTGCCGGTGGTCGATGTCCGCCTGTAGGGGGAGGAGATGGCTGGCCGTAGTTTGCTTGAGGTCGCGCTTGTGGAGGGATAGGAGGAGCGGGCTTCTCGTAACGCGGGTTCGCGGCAGGGGCGCCCGGAGCCTGACCAGGTCTCTGAGAACACACATTAGATCCGTGATGGTGAGCTCACTTGGGTGGAACTAAACTGACGTCTGGCTCAGCGAATCTACAAATGTGGTCAGCGCATGCGACTGTGGACACGAGCAGCCGTTGACGAGCGCAAGGCTTCAATGGCGGGGCACGTTACCTAGGAAGAGCATCCGGGTCGTAGGGCCTGTTGTACGCCATGATGCTGACTGGATAAGGGGTATCGCGGGGTGTGCGTTCAAGAGGAAAGGAAGCGCGCGAGAAGAAATCCGATGCGAAGGACAAGTCAGAATCGCAATGACCTCGAGCGGATCCGTTACGTCGCTGCGCAGGGCCTGACCTTTCGTCAGAGGGGCTCACTGGCGGGCGCAGGCTCAGGCGCGGGCTCAGGCGACCTTAGCCCCCTCAATGCGGGGCAAGCTTCAAGGCTGTCAAACGCTTCCGAGCCAGGTTCCGGCACTCAGCGTCGTGAGTCTCTTGGCTTTGGGAATGTCAAATCGGCGAGAATAAAAATGAAGAGCGAGGGAGAGTCAGGCTCTGGAAACCTGGAGTAGGATAGAGCCGCATTGGAAGGGGATATTATTAGAAGTCATTATCTCGACCGAAGTCCGTGTTGGGCGCACTGCCAGGCACTCAAGCACTCCGCCGTGTCGACTTCAGACCCCTGGCACAAGCCTCCACGTAGTGGGCTGCCAATCATCTATGCCCGACAGCGCCCGGCGCTTCGGGTGCCCTGGCACCTGGGCCACGCCCACGCGTGTAAGTCAGGGAGGTCTCGGGTCATTGGCAACCCGACAGCGGGATGAAGATCAGGGAGAGCCGCCTCAGCCGCCTGTCTGGGAGTGACCACCACAGTGACCAAGAGCGTGATTGACCACTACGTAGTAGTATGCCGTTGTCGCTCGAGTCCCCTCCAGAGTTTCGCACTATGATTCATGAACTTGATCAAAAGCAATCAGCGGGCAGCCGCGATCGAGCACGGGAGCACGCGCTCGGCAAGATGGGGATGGAAGGTGCTTTGACGGCGCTAGAACCCCACTGGGCGCCGTCTCTTTGGTCGACCTCTTCCTTCAGCAACGACGCGCAAGCTGCAACCAATCTTCTCCACGACTCAGGCTTGTCCTTGTTTTCACATCGTCAACGACTTCATTCTGCGAATCTTGCTGGATTGCGATCCGGGAAATTACCCATCTTTTTTTCCCGTCCCGTCACATAATCCTCTGTTGCTAGTACACGTCGCTTCTAGCTGTCACCGTCCCCGCCTTAGACAAACCGTGGCTATGGGTTCGACCGGATCGGAGGCCGAGGAGTTCTGGTTGTATGGCTATGGGTGAGCTGCATTGTTGAACAGGATTATGATCACTGGAAGGAGTCTAACATATTTTAGGAGCTTGATATTCAAACCGCCGCCTCACTTTGGTACATCCTCTTGTGTCTGAAGCTTCCGTGGTTTTCATGAACTGACAGAGACGGGGTAGACCGGCGGATACCTGGATGGGTCAGTGGTTATGTGCGCCGCTTCTGGCAAGCAAGGTATCTCGCCGTCCGTTTCTTGTAGCCTAAGGAGACACGTCTGACAATTCAAGCGAGGATCACCGTGGGACACCCGAGGCTCCGGGACGTGTCGTCACCCTCATTGAGAGGTCGTTTTGGGAGGAGCTGGACGACCACCACAACTCCGCACCAAAGGACCTGTGGGGCGTTGCGTACCGAATCAAGCCTGAGAAGGTTGAGGAAGTCAAGGAGTACATGGGCATTCGGGAAATCAACGGATACTCAATGCACTGGATTGACTTCCAACCCGCGGATGGATCCAAGCCTGTCAAGACCCTGGCCTACATCGGCTTACCTGATAATGCGCAATTTGTTGGTGTGCAAGAACCTCAGAAGCTTGCAGAGCACATCTTCAAGAGCGAGGGCCCTAGTGGTTTGAACACCGAGTACTTGCTCAAGCTTGATGCGGCACTCAACGAGCTCACGCCCAATAGCAAGGACGAACACATTCACGACCTGGCGGAGAGGGTACGAGCTTTGGAGCGCGAAAAGAATGATTCACTTAGGAACTAGGCCCGGTTACGGGCTCACAAGAAGATAAAAGCGCCAAGAACGACTGAGTCTGAAGAATTTCGGACGAAAGCAAGACGTGTAAAGGGATCCAGACCTTCTGGGCATTCCAGATAATACACGGAATCCGTCCATTTTCTCCCCTATCCTTGGTTCTGGACCACTGCCCCCCTATCCTGCCCCTTTACCTGCCGGCCGTTGTCTTCGTCACTTCATCATCATTACTTTTGAAGGCCGTCAAAATTTGTACCTAAGTGATTGGTACTCGAGTTTCCCTCCTTAACCGCGATGATAGGCCCCTTGATACCGTGGCCATTTGGGAACCGCCGATACACTCGCAAAAGATCAACCGTTCGACTGCTGGAAACACCCGCTCATTTCGATAAAGACTTTTGAGAAACAAAGCACTCGTTTTCCTTCCGGGAAGTCTACTTCCTTAGCCACCATCACCAAAATTTGAAAAAACGCATTGGGAAAAAGCTTTGTTTCGGAAGGGGCGGTGATCGTTCGGGACGGCGATTAGAAGCCTCGGCCGCCCTGAGCAGGAGGAGCCTGCGGCTGGCCCTGAGGGGCCTGAGGGGGCATCTGCTGCTGAGATGGGTCAGGGTATCCGTATCCCTGGGGCGGGGCGAAGCCTACAAAGTCAGTCGCGTTACGAGAACTGTCAAGACCAGACTTACCCTGTTGGGGAGGAGGAGCGCCGTAACCAGGCTGGGGGTAACCGCCACGACCATACGGCATAGGCGCGTACATGTTGGGGCCACCCATGGGATAGCCGTGCTGAGGAGCGCCGTACGCCATGGGCTGCTGGGCGAAACCACCGCGGCCGCCAAAGCCACCGCGACCACCGAAGCCACCACGGGGGCCGTTGTCAGATGCCTTGTCTACGCGAATGACGCGGCCATCAAACCTAAACAGCATTAGCATCCACTCGTTCAAGGCTCAAATGGCGGTGTTGAAGTGGAGGAGAAGCCCGTACTCAACATTGTTCATGGTCGCAATGGCGTTCTGCGCATCGCCTTCCTGAGTGTAGCGGACGAAGCCGAATCCACGGCTGCGGCCAGTGTCTCTGTCCTTGACGACGACCTATGCGAATTCGGGTCAGCAGGGCTGCGCTGCTTCCGGCGAGGGTTTCGGCGTGGTAGTGCGTTCGGACGAGAGAGATCGCAAGAGCGGGGGAGGGGGACGTACAGCTTCCTCGACAGGGCCAAATTCCTCGAACTTTTGACGAAGAGTGGCCTCTTCGGTGTGCCAGGCAAGGCCTCTAAGACAAGTGATTAGTCCTGAGGTCGACAGACTGCTGGATCGATGCTGACTTACCCAATGAAGAGCTTGGACATGGTGGGCGTTGAGTTGGTCGAACCGGAACGAAACGAAACGGATACTATACAACAAAGCAAAGGCCTGCTGGAAGATGGAGACGGGAACGAGAATTCGGAGAAAGATGTGAGAACTTGGGCGCACCAGACACTGTGGAAAGGACAGGCGAGATCAAGCAAAGACGAACAAACACTCGGGCGATCAAAGTTCCAACATGAGGACGAGGGAAGGGGCGAGGAGAAGCACTGCGGATGCAGGCGGTTTTGGGGATCTGGATAGCACTGCTAGCAGCAGAGCTTAGTTCACGCCGAAAATGGGTACGGGTACGGAGCCCATGAAGGCGAGGTGAGAGCACGTTTGGGCCCGTTGGCTGCCTCCCAGCTGCCGGCCGCTAAGCCTACCATGGCGGCATGACCCTGAATGCTAATCACCTTCAAAACGGCAGGGCAAGTTTGCCAGGTTTCGCTGCCCCTCCAAGTCGCGCCCCTCAGCGCTTCTTGGCCACCATCTTGCACCGCAGGCAGCCGGAACGGCAGGCTCCAGCATCTCGGAGCCTCTCAGAGCTTCTGGTTGAGTTCTCCCAGCGAGATCTCAGCGGAGGATCCTGAAATTCTGCGGGCTGCACGCCGGCAACTCCATGCTCGTGCAGATAGGCACGCTAACGATCGCGGGGGTCGCATCTCGACAAGCTCGAAGGCCGACAAAATTGGGGCACATGCGGGCAGCAGCTGTGAGTGCCATGGTGCTCTAAAGTGCGCTCGCAATTGGAGGAGGCTCTTTCCTGTCAATAGCAGCGACTTCAAGTAGCATCTCAACACCTTTGCCGCTCCGAGTCGTCTTTCTGCGTCTTTGACTGAGGTGCCCGAACTGTCCCATGGTTTCGGCCCTTCCCCCGCATTTGACCCTAATTATCTTACAATCTGAGACGAAGTTGCGCGTTCCTTACACCAGCACAGCCCCCTCTTTGGATTTGATCCACTGAGGTGACAGCCTGAGCCTGAGTTGAGGGTGCCGGTGGGAGCAGATGGCGAGTTCGACCGCCCTTACCGTTTTTGCCTGCGTAAGCCTCCCTTTTGGTCCCAGATCGACATAGCCCTCAGCAGATGGTTGCCAACTATCAGCCAGTGCGATACGGACCCAGACTGTGAAGGCTTCACGTTTCGAAGGCAGTCCCCTAGAATCGTCACCAACGAATCACGGAGCTCGAAGTTGAAACAAGTCTGGGCATGCCGTCTGTGTCGGAACACAGCCCCTCTCGATCCCACTTCCCGAAGCCATGGCGGCAGCGTGGCAGCGTGGCCACCGTCGCCCGGGGCCTGACCCGTTCTTATCAGCGGTTGCGATGCTCGGTCATTCGTAGCAACATTGGCCTCCTTTTGTGCACACGAATCTTCCAAGTCACCCTAATTGCGCCTCTTAGATCCCTCAATCAATGACGCGGCCACATCTTGGAGCGCATCATCCAGCAGCTGGTTTGTAAGGAGGCTCCATTCTCTGAAGTAGAACTTGTGATCAACACACTGCCTGGAGACAGCCAAACACTACTCAGGAGTATGTCTGCTGCTCTATTATACTACCAGCCTCCATAATTATGGAGAAGGGAATTTTGCTTTCATGTCGGTTCAGTGTCATCGCGACCTGTACCACTGTTTTCAGAACCATCTCCAAGAGTTTGGATTCTGGAGTCTGGAATTTGGCCTATGGTATCAGCCTGCAGGGCCTGACGGCAGGTCTCAGGTGGGAGCAACGAAGCATTTAGGTTCCGTCAATAGAGCATTGACCGTCGCACCTACTGCGCTCGTTTTTTACTTTGCGGACCAACGCTGGTGGTGTCAGTTGCCTTCGAGGGTTGCAAGAGCGCTGTTGCTCTAGCTGTTTTGATGAAGATTGGTCAGCATTTGGATGCTTTCTCAAAGTAACGACCTAAGTAGGAACTGGTGAGATAGGTACTATATTCCAGCGTCTTGATCCAGATTCCCACGCACCTCGGTGCATCGCATGTCAAAGTTGCTCGCTTCAAGATGGACCACCAAGGCCGAACACGACATGCCATTGACGATCTGCTCGACCACGGGGTGGGTGAGCACAAGGCATCTTTGCGCTGCGAGGACAGGAACTACATTCATTCGTGGCTCGAAGGGGTTAAAAAGAACCCTAGTGTCGTCGGAGAAGCCCTAGACGAAGAACCATCATGGCGCACGCATGACCTCTCCGCCCATCAGAGAGCGCCTTCTCCAAATACCGAGGCTGGAAAACGACCCTCTTATATCCTGAGAGACAGCCCTCTGCGAACGCCAACGGACCACCCAGGCGAACATAGTCCTTCCAATGAGCCAATCGAATTCCCTCGTCCGAATTCGTCGTCTGACAAACAAAACCGATATGCAAAGCAAGCCAGGAGAAAGACCAAGGTAGACCGGTATGTCAGCAACAAGCGCTCGGGAGACAAGAGTGCGATGCCCAAAAAGCGACGAGATAGAAAGGTAGGAAATGAGAGAATGAGGTCAGGGAAGGAAGTCCTGCACAACTTCACCTCCAACATGATCTCGAAGGACAGAGTCACTGTAAGCTCATCTACAAGGCTTGGGAGGAACACGCCCTCTGACACCAAGCAGATCAAACCCAATTTCACCACCGGCCTCTTCTCAAACGCCCGAGGCCCAGCTCCAGGTTTGACTGCTTCTTCGAGAGTTGTATAAACAGCAGACTAATGTACAAAAGTGACTGATCTTACGTTCAATGACATGAGCTTCCTATCTCGACAAGCCAATCACAGGAATCACGAGCAGCGAGGAAAGGCTCTCATGAAAGAGAAGACGAAGATATCTAGGGACCTGCGGGAGGAAGCAGACTTCTTCAACCGGAATACGAAGAGGCGTAGGCAGGCCGGAAGCCTACAGACATCTGACGTTTCCAGCACAATCAATAGCACGTTGCCTGAGGTGTCCAAAGGCACTCGAGCACCCCGGGGCTCTGATTTAGAAGATGTGAAGCTGCGTAGTGGTCAGAAGAATTCTCTGAGTGTCTCCTCAGGCCTTCAAGAAAGGCCTGAGCTGAATCCATGCCCGCCGACTACTTCCGCCGACGGCAGGTCTATATCTTGGCCAACAAGTCCCGCTTCGGCTTGCCGCAGGACACGAGAGTCTGTAGCACCAGCCAAAGGACCGAATGCATCTAGTTCGGCACTGCCTCCCTCGGTCATCGAAAGGCTCGTAAGCACCGGTGTATTCGACTTTGCCGGAAAAAGCAAGCTATCGGAACCGAAGAACAGATCATGTTCCCAACACGCCTCGGAAGGGGAGGGCGATGCCGTGCCAGAGCAGTGCCTTCACGATGACACAGGAGCTATAAACAGGATCTGCCCACAAAGAGCCCAACGGGAAACCTCCGAACGAAACGGCATTGCTTATTGTTCGAAGGAGGTCGAAGAGTCGGATACAGAACAACGTGATCAGTACGATGCCCACAGAGGACCGAGACTGGACACTTCACGAGCGCGGGCCCAAAACAGGCGCTATGAAGAGGACAAAAGTCTGCACACTGATAGGCGTGCTCTGGTTTTCTATCCGCCTCGTCCAATAGCGCTGCAGAGTCCAGAAAGGGCCTTCGGTTGCAGAGACCACGGGGATGGCCCTCGCTTGCCGCTACTACTGCCATCGCCAGCTGAGATTTCACAGGAGATTTCCGACTCACAGAATCTTGGGCAGTATTGGCCTCGGACAGGCTCCATGCAGTATACAAACTTCTTTCTGCACACCGACGCTATACGCACGAACCCAACAATACAATCTCCTGTCCCACAGTTCTGGAAAAGCCCCGTTCACGCATCCGCAGGTGGGGAGCGCATGACCGAGTTCATTGCCAAACTCGAGGCGGAGGTACTCGGCGAGCAACATGACAACCGCTACCAGTATGAGATACTGTCGTGTGAGCCACATCATGACCAGCCCGTCAGTCTTATTGACGGTTATCAGCCTGGGCAACCCCAAGATATGAGGACTGATGCGCTTCACCCTTGGGATAATGATTTTGATATCAAGGGTTACGACCAGTCAGAAATGACAAGCTTCTGGCGACCAAATCACTTCCTATAATACAAAGTTCCTTCTTTCATTGCGCAGCCGATTATTTGTCCAGCGCCTACTCTGGCTCTTGATCCTGCCACTTCGTCCTCAGACTTTCTACATCGAAGCCACACTGGGCAGCTTTAGCAACAATAGAATGGGCTTTGCCGACAACCGGAGCATCGATCATCTTCCCGTCCAGGGTCCATGCGCCCCGTCCGGAAGCAGCCGCCTTGTCGTCGGCGATGGCGACTCGCACTGCCCACTCAACTTCATCCTCTCCCGGGGCGTATAGTCGCTGCACCACTTCAACTTGGCTCGGATGTATGCATTGCTTCCCATTGAATCCCATGGACTTCCCGCCATTACATTCTTCCTCGAGGCGCCTTATCCCGTCCTCTCCCTTGAAGGATGTGCAGACAAGATCGATAGCACTCGGCAGATTGAAAGCTTTTGCGGCTGTCACAATAGCCGACCGAGCGTACAGGAACTCGGTCAACGATGGGCTTCTTGTTATCGAAAGATCCAGTGCAAAGTCCTCGGCTGCAAAGATCAAACCGCTTAAATATGGAGACGCTTGGCAGATGGACTTCAGATCCATGACAGCCTTGGCCGACTCGATCAAGGCAATGATCTTGATAGGGTTCTGTGAGTCTTTTGTATGACGCTCGGGCGACACGTGCCGCAGAACGTCGGTAACGAACGACAGATCTGCTGCGGATTCTACCTTGGGAACCACCACAGCATCGACGCCAGGTGTTGGAGCAAGAGTGGTCAAATCGTCCAGAGCGAAGGGGGTCGACACAGCGTTCATGCGTACGGCCAGCTCTCCTATCCCAGCTGGTCTAGAAGACAAGCCAGAAATATGCGACTTCAGCTGCTCTCGCGCGGACGGCTTCATTGACGGTGTTACCGAGTCCTCAAGGTCGTACGTCACATTGTCGGATTTCAGCCCCAATGACTTGGACAGCATCTTTTGCGATGAAGCCGGCACTTCAGCTGGTCAGAATATCTTTCACTGTACGCGGACAGTCTGCACATACCGTACAGCAGCGAACGGCGGATCATCGCCGACGACCTTGCCGCCATGACGAGGGATGCGAGGGCGAATGTTATCAACAAAGAATCACGGAAGTTTCAGAGTGCAACAAGAGTGAAAGACTGGCGGATATAAATGCGTGTAATGAAATCGGCCTCGTGGATGTTATACTAGGGAAGTGCAATAGACGATGGAGTCCAAGTCGGCTATATCGACGACCTCCAATTAACGATTGCCGATGAGATGGTCGCCAAGCGTTGGGGCCGTTGAACTCCAAAAAAGATACGTACCTACGGTTCCTGACAGCGCCCCGCCCTGGGACGGAACGACCGCTCACGATTGGCTGGGCCGGATCAACTCGCCCCCTTTCCAGCTACGTAGCTTCAACGAGGCCGCGACAGCTTCAATAAAGGCGTCAGAAACACTCGCCCTACGAGGAATCACCGCCAATTCTCGAAGTGCCGGCGCGCGATCTGCTGCATTCGACACTCGACACTCATTAGCAGCTCGATTCGATCGAAACGACTCCGTCATGGACGCGACGCAGCCTCAGGCGCAGCCCGCGCAGCCCGCTCCCGGCGCATTGAGCTGGAAGCTCAGTTCGCACCCGATCACGCTCCTCACATTTCTGGCCTTCAGGATATGTATGGGACTCTGTCCGGAACCTTCCGTGCTGTGTGGCTAACGTCTTGAAAAGCGAGTGTCTTGATCTACTTCCTCGGCCTCTGGGTCATACAGAGCATGTAAGCTCAGCTGCTGCACCCTCCGCCTCCTCCTCCCCTCCTAACGTGCTTCTCAGGATCATGATCTTCATCATCACTATCCTCCTCCTCGCCGCCGACTTCTACTACCTCAAGAACATCGCCGGCCGCCGCCTCGTCGGCCTCCGCTGGTGGAACGAGGTCGACCCGCAGACGGGCGAATCCAAGTGGGTGTTCGAGTCCAGCGACCCCTCGACCAAGACGGTCAACGCCACCGACAGCCGCTTCTTCTGGCTCGCGCTGTACGTGCAGCCCGTGCTCTGGGTCGTCATGTTCGTCCTGGCCCTCGTGCGCCTGCAGTTCCTGTGGCTGCCCCTCGTCGTCATCGCCCTCGTCCTGACCGTCATGAACACGCTCGCCTTCTCGCGCTGCGACAAGTTCAGCCACGCCAGCAACTTTGCGGGGAGCGCCTTCTCCGGCGGCAACATCGTCGGCGGGCTGGCGGGCAACATGGTGGGGAGGTGGTTTACCCGCGGTTGAGGGGAGGGATGCGTCTTCCCGGGGGCTGCCTATTTGGGGGCTGCCTTTTTTTCGGAGCCTGGAGGTGGTGACAAGCACACCGAGCTGAGAAACTCGGAGATCAGTGCTGGCGCCGGATCAGGGGGAGCTGGGAGAGAATAGCACGTGGATTCATGGGAATGGCTTCTCCGGCGCATGTTCAGGGGCTTGGACCTTGTATGTATTCGTATTGCCTTTTTTGGTTCATTGTAGACGGCAACATGCTCAATCACGACCAGAACCAGCGCTTGGTCAAAGGATATCATTGATTATACTTATGGCGACGATTTCCCGCTAGGCAGAGTACTGAGTTCTGTGCCGCTATCACGAAAAGCAAAGGCAAGGATTGGTGTGAGCAGAACACATCACAGCAGCGGAAGGGTAGCATCGAGTCCTGCAGCGTATATCCTCTCCGTATGTTCACATACACTCTATCATCGGGTATTGCTATGCCAAGCGAATGAATGCCACAAAGAGCCGCTGAATGGTGTAAATCCACGAATGCCCAAAAAGAAACTCCTGTTCTCCAGTTTTACTGATATAACCCCGAGGAAAACACCTGCGCTCTCACCGTCGCCCCGCTCTCTCGATCTCGGCGTCCAGCTGCCTCTCCTCCTCCTCCAGCCTCCGGATGTCGTCCTCCGTCATGCCATCTTCCACCAGGTGGGAGTAGTGGCCCGTGTTCGACCGGCTTTGCAACCCCGGCGGGCTCTGTGCGCCGCCCTCCCTTGCTCCGTCCCGGTGCTGCTGACCGCCTTGATACAGCCCGGCGTACTCGGAGCCGTTGGACCCTTGGCCCGCAGCAGGGCCAGGGCCGTGGAAGTCGGAGTCGTGTTGCGCGTGGGGGTCGAGGGGCGTGTTCTGGTCGTGCCCGTCATCCGAGTACGGCGAACGGGGTGACTGGGCTGTCGCGTCGACCTTGTCCACCATGTAGGCGTTGGCGGCACCGTGTCCCGCATCGGCGTAGCCGGCGCCGCGCTTGGCCTTTCTGTGACGGCGCAGGAAGAAGAAAACGAGGCCACCCACGATGGCGAGGAAGACGACCACGCCGACGACGATGCCGGCGATGACTCCGGGTGAAAGGCCGCCGCCGCCGCCGCCGCCGCTGCCGCCACCACTGCCGGAAGAGTTGTTTGCTTCAGACGTTTCGCTGGAGTCTGGTGATTCGGTTTCGGAGGCGCTAGAAGGGGAGGCGCTCGCCGAGTTGCTGTCGGCTGGCATGCGACTGTTCCCCGAGGCGTCGGTCTCGGTGCCATACCTTGCTCCTGAAAGCGCGAGGATTTCTTTTTGGAGGGTGTTGGCCTTGGCGGGATCGTTGCCGTCCATGACGGTGAAGTACGGGGACACGCTCTTCCCGTCATCCTCCTCGCCCTCCTTGCCCCACGTCAGGCGCACGGCGTAGACTTGGTCAAAGTCCAGATCCATCTCTCTTTCCTGGAAAGCGACGAGGTTGAGTTTCGTGGAGCCAGCACTCCCGCCGGTCAGGTTCCCAAAGAAGTCGCTGTCCTCCATATCTCCCATGCCGGGCTGCATCGACATGCTGTCCTCCTCGAAGTGCGCGAACCGGATCCTCTCCCCAGACTCGCCATCAGTTTTGATGAGCTCGATCATCTTGAGCGTGACATCGTCCTCGCCCACGCTCCACTTGAAGTCCTTAGCCGGCATGTTCACCCAGGTCTCAAAGACACGCTCGCTGTCGTCGTCGTCGAGATTGTCCGAGTCGAAGCTGATAACACGGCCTTCGCTGCTGTCGCCCACCTCGCTGTCGGTGTCGTTGTCATCGGTTTCTGTCGCGGCAGGGCGGCGTGAGGCCTCGGTCTTGGTCTGATCCGGCATCTCTTCGTTCCCACCGTCCACGCCGGTGTTCTTATCCTGTCTCTTTTCTGGCGGATGCTGCCGTGACAGCGGGCTGGCATTGTGCGAGGCCATGACGGGTTGTGCGCCCCGTCAGCTATACGTACTTTTGTCCTTCCTCCAGCGCGCAGTCGCCAGGCGCAGCATTCGAGAGCAAAGGGCGGAAATAGAAAACCTCGCAGGTGAGGGAAGCAGGCTGAGGGCAGGGCAAGGGTTTGCCCGTCCGTGACTGGCAGCAACCGGGACCTGAGGGTAAGAATAAGTTGGGGATGTAAGACGGGCGGAAAATGAGGGTGGAGTGGCCGAGCTGAATTGATGGTCTTTAGATCTCTGATGGCAGGGATCACAACCTAGGAGGGGAGGCAGACAAAAGAAATCCGCCACACCAGTACTGCTGCATGGCGACGGCACCACCAACGTGAGGCCATCCCCGGTCTGGCGATCATGCAGCGCTGTCAGCCCACCGTCTCCTCGATGCAGCCCCAACCGCCCGCCAGATACCTCAGATCTAGTCTCCCAAAGTTGTGCGACGCTCCTGTCCTGGGATGGCACGCCTGTGCAGTCATCGCAGCTCATCCAGCAGCGTGTGCGATGCACTGAGTGAGGAGCGCTGTGCCACATCGCACAATGACAGCTGGCCGGAGACGTCGCTTCATTTTGGGATGCAGAAAATAGCAACAGGAAGGGACCTCCCGCCCCACCCACAGGTGCAGCGGCCATGCGCCTTACGGAGCGTACTGTACGGCCATGCAGCGTATAGAGTAGTGCTCGGGCCCCGCGCTGGTGCCGCTAGCGGCTGACAGGAGGCTGTGGGTTGGGTGCAGGTGGGCTCCCGTCTAAAGGTACCTTGGGTTGGAGGTACCTTGGGTTGGACAAATTCAATTTATTTGTCCATCCTTCAAGCTTGGGTTCACCAAGTTGCTGCTCCTCCGCGAAATGGCGATCCACTGCGGCTGACGGTGGCATGGTCCTTCCAGCTTGGGCCTCAGGATCGAATGAATCGAGCAAAAGCCATGCGAGATTTGGTCAGACAATACGTTCGCGAACGAGGTCATCGTCCCCCCTCATTGTCGTCTGGAACCCACTTGTCTACCCAACCTGACGATCATCGCAGCCAACATGACACCTGAATCCGTCCAATGGCCAACCAATCCTCAAGCCGGACACAAATGCGCAGCCAAGCATACGCGCTGCGCGGCGGCGTCTCGCCGTCCCCCAACCCAGCGCTATCAAACACCGCCCACGCGCGTGCCTACAAGCGCCATCGCTGTCCGAGATGCGTTTCAGCGCTTCGGCAACCCATGCGGGGCGGGGGGGGGGGGGGGTCGGTGTTATCACGGCGCGAGTCCTGAAACGTTACGGCGCCGACGTAGCCTGAACGACATCCTGTGCGGCAGAGTGTAGGAGCTGCTCAAGTCAGGGGCGTCGATGAACTACCCTTTCCTGGGTGGTGTATTGTATTACGCTAATAGCAATTTGCAAGTCGTCATTCGCTCTGACTTCCGTCATGCAAGTATGTTGTATGTGTAGGGAAACCACCAGAAACGCCAACGGAATCCTGTCCGTGTCACGTAAACGCCCTCGACCATGCCAATTCTATGCAAAAGTCATTGATATCTCCTTCTCTTTCCCAAAGTCCTCGTCGTCTGGGTCGCCCCAAGGGTTATTCAGGGTGACGTTCGGCACTGTTTGTGACGATTTCAGATCGGGTCGACTGCTGTGGTCGTCCGTCCTGGCGCTTGGTGGTGCCAGACTATCGCCCCTGAGGTTCCTCGTCTCATTGTGGTCGTCAAACGCCGTGTCGAAGGTCATGGACACTTCGTCTTCCGGAGGGTAGTGAATAGGCACATGATCCGCGCTGCGCGTCTCACGCAATGAGCCGTAGGGGTTGCTGGTGGCGGTGGGCGTCGACGATGAAGAGGGCGGCATGTTGGAGATGTCGAGCTTCATGGGCGGCAACGTGGATTTGATCTCCTTGATCTGGATCTCGTCTTCCATCCGCCCTTGCTCTGCCTCCTTCGCAAGCTCGGCTCGAATAGCATCCACATCGAACAAAGCACCGCGGTAGGCAGCATCCCTGTCCTCTTCCTCCGCCTCCGCAGTCTTCTTTTCGCCCTCGGGCTTGTCTTTCGTGTCTTCGTAGAGCTCCCATTCCTGCCTCTCGAGCTTCTTCTTCCGTCCAAAGATGGAGAACTTGGATTTCTTGCCCGTGTCTTGCTTGCCCTCTTCCTCGAGCTTCTTACGCGCCTCTTCGATCTCGTTGATGAGCTCGCGCTGACGTGCGTTGTGATTTTCCGGGTCAGGGTCTTCAATCTCGGTGAATTCGTCGCTCTCGACCATCCAGCCTGCCTTGATGAGAAGCGTGGGCATGGCCGTACGATACTCCATGTGCCCGTTGACATACTCGGTGCAGTCCATGTTCTCGATCCATGGCAGGCCGTCGATGGCAGCCAGGCCAGCCACTCGACGGATTCCACCGTTTGTCAAGCGGAACAGGTAGCCGAGCACCCAGTCGGTGCGGTTGTAGCCGTTCACGAACCGGCCGGGAACCACTGTGCGAGCACGGAGGTACTCTTCCTTCTTGTAGACGACGGGCGAGCCAAACAGGTACACGTTCTGCACGAGGCCATAGGCACCTCGCTTGGCCAGTTCTTGGAGACATGAGAAGATGACTCTAGACCCGAGGGAGTAGCCCACGAGGGTGATGGGACGAGTACCCAGATTTCGCTCGATTAGAGAATCGGCAAGGATCTTGCCAGCGGCTGTAGCACGATCCAGTGACACCGCCCAGGGGTTATCAATGAGATAGGAGAGCTTGGTGAGGATGATTGGTAGCTGGAGAGCACCCATCAGCGCAGCAAGAATGGTACTGCCCAGAACTTGCTGAATACTCTGCGTGAGAGCCTAATCCATCGTCAGCGGTTGCACATGGCAAGAGTTGAAAACAAAACGTACCTCTGTTGCCAGAATCCGAATGGTGTCACCAATACTCTGTAACATCTCAGGCTCCCACAGAACCGAGTAGATATCTCCCATCGTCGAGTCCACGGTACTGAAAGGCAAACGTACGTCGTCAACCTTTCCTGTAAGCCATCCCGATACCGTCACAATCAAGTTGACGCGCTTGTTGTTGTGCAAGGGCCGATACTCGAAAGTTCTGACAGCTCCCGTCCGACGGTGAGCAGCTCTTCCTCCGATGACACTGCCAGTCGCGGCAGCTCCCGAAGTAATCATAGCTGCACCGCCAACACCGCCCAGGAAACCACTCGTTCCACCGACGCCGATGGTCGTGAAGCCAGCCGCAAGACCAGCTCCAATCATGGGGGCGAGTAGACCGGCCGAAAGCCCAATGACAAGACCTCCGCCGACCGTGGCAAGCCCAAGCATCATGTATCTTTTTCGCAGCGCGCGCTTCCTACGGCTCTCCATGTGCTCGTCCTCGTTCCAGTTCTCCTTGTCGGCGGCCTGCTGCATCTCTAGCGCATCTGTGACACGCTTTTCGAATCGACAGATGTCTGTCCACGAGATTTCTAGACTTTTGGCGACTCGTTCTAGGAGAACTCTTGATCGGGCGTCGTATACTGAGTCGGCAACGAGAAGTAAGAACAAATCGCAGAGAATAGTCCACCGCAAGTCGATATCAATCTTCGCAGTCGACGGCATTTGAGACGGAGTCTGAACATCGGGCACTTCGTCGTTCGGATTCATCTGGTACGGTGGCGGCGGCTCTGCTACCTCCTCTTCCTCGAAGCTGACAGCCTTGGCGGGCTTTTCCTCGTCTGTCCCGGGCGTCTCAGGGGCTTTCGAGTCGCTGTTCGAGTCGCCAATAGGCATGGGCGAGTACTCCGGCAGGCCTGCCTCGTCGACCTTCCCAGGGTTAGGTGACGCAGACTCCGCCTTCCCCCCATCCACCTTTGTAGAAACCTGGCCATCGTCCTTGTGCATCTCCTCTTCCCCCTCACCCGCGGGAGATTGCTGGTCGTCAGACATGCGGTTTGTCTCGTCACTATGCCCAGCCATTGGGTTCTTCACTCGAGCATTCGCATGCAACGCCGGTACCAAGTCGCCGGGCACGACCCCATGCTCCGCCAACTGCTCAATCATGACCTGCTCCGCCTCGCTAATGTCCATATGCGCGTACACCCTAATCATCATTTTCTGTCCCCACATCTTGGTCGACTCCATCGACATGTTGACCACCTTCTTAACACTCCTCATCTGCTCAAGCTCCTCAGCTTCCTTGACGATGCCGGCGATCTCAAGGCGGACCACGCCGACATAGGCTATGCGCTGGCCTTCGGTGAGAAGGTCCTTGGTAGCTTGCATCTGGGAGAGTGCGTCTCTCGTGTCCTCGTCGTCTTCCTCGGCAATCCCTGTTCCCTTGCCAACGTCTTTGAAGAGGTATTGCGTATTGTCGTCCATGCTGTTCGCTGACTGGG
This sequence comes from Sordariomycetes sp. S80-01Y, assembly GCA_037042185.1. Taxonomy (NCBI): domain Eukaryota; kingdom Fungi; phylum Ascomycota; class Sordariomycetes; species Sordariomycetes sp. S80-01Y. The sequence continues at coordinate 2,137,512 of JAXQJY010000032.1, forward strand.
CGTCTTCATCCATCTGAACCCTTGTATAACCCTTTCCAGCGCCTCCCAGCCCGGAGTATCCATGAACTTCGTCTTCTAGCTGATCGTCATATTCCTTCGCAATCAACCTATCGTCATCGTCGTACATGTCGTAACGTGCATACGAGGGCATAGTCTGCCAGCCTTCGTCGGGATTTTCTTTCTCCGGCTCGGGCTGCATAGAGAGCTGTTGGTGTGAAAACTCCGAGAGACCACCCTCTTGACCGGCAGCACTGCTCATGCTAGCGATGCTAGCGATGCTCTGCTGTTGCGCATGGCCTCGTTTTTTCTCGGGTTTTCTGAATTCCTCTGCTTGGGGAACCGGCGTAGTTGCATTATCTTCCGACGTCATATCTTCTCGAGGCGGCTCGGTGAGAGCGGGCGGTTTAGATGCGCCGTCAGATTGAGGCTTCGGCGTCGTTGGTTCGTCCGGCTTGGAGGATTTGGTGGCAGGCTCGAGTTCTGGCTTCGGGGTTGAAGGGGCTGCTGGATCGTCACGTACGCCATCCACCACCTTCATGTTTTCTGTCGTTGGGGTCTGGCCATCTGAGACCTCTCCATCGTTGTGTGACTGTGGTGCCCGCGTCTCCATGTTCCCACGAGCTCGCGAGGCGCCCTCCGCAGCATCCGCCCCTTTACTGGCTTGCTTTGCCTCCTCTTGACTCCTCGCATCAGGTACCGGAGTAGAAAATTGCCGGATCGGCAGGCCAAAATCATCGGTCTCCTGCATCGGCGGGTGCGGCGCGGCAGGCTGTTGACGTTCTGCGCCATCCGGCTCAACGTCCTTCTCAGCCATGTCGCTGCCTTCGAATCAATAAGCTCGTAGAAATATAACAATGAATGTTCGAATTATGTTACACGCGCCCATCCGCGTAGCACACGAAAAGGGGGCCTCTGGGATGGGACGTGGACGAGGAATAGGAAAATAGGGAACGGTCTGGAAGGTCGGTCGGGGGCTCAGGAAAAGTAGGACAGGGGGTGGTGGGGGTTTGACTTTGGCGGTGTTGCACTGAGATGTCGAGATCACCCCTGCAGCCATGGTGAGCTTGGCAAATTGGAGATTCGAGATTAAACTGACGTAGTTGCTAGTCTTTATATTCGATGTCCCATAGACTTTGTCAATTGCAGCATCAACAACAAAGGGCTGAGCATCGCTTGAAGAAAGTGTGAGCATTCGTCATCTGGCGGCGGGGCGCTTGGGTCAATGGTCTGACCCCAGATTCTGACGGTGCAAGGATCTCTCAGGCCGCCGGCTTGGAAGGGCTTGCACATGAGACAGGACGAGACTCGAACAACCGGACGATTGGGGGGTACCAGTGCAGTAGTTGAGTAGGTAGTAATTGATATTCATCTTCACATCAGCCCAACCCATAGTACATTCCAACGGGTATCAAAGCCGCTAAACATCACGCATCCGCATCTCCATCCGCATCCGGCTTCAATCAGAATGGTGCTCCTCAGCCGCCGCAGTAGCTGCTGGCCCCTCGCCTTCTGTGTTCTCCCTCTTCGTTGCGCGACTCTTCCGCTTCCGCTTCTTCTTTGCCGGGGCCTCGCCATCTGCCCCTTCACCAGCAGGCTGTGGCGGCTGTTGCGGCTTCTTGGCCTTCTTTACCGACAGCGGGTTTGGCTCTTTTGGTCCCTTTGCCTTGATCTTCTTCTTCTCCTTAGCAGCCTTGCTAACCTCTTCATCTTCTCCGTTGCCGTCCTCGTCCCCTTCCTTGTCCCTCTTTCTTTTGCCTAGTTGGTTCTTCAAGTCGGCCCGGAACTTCATCCTCTCCTCCTTCGACCTGACCTGTGCACTCTCGTCCGCCATTGGCTCCAGAATCATGACGCTCCTCTTAATGTATATCAATGGCGTTCCCTTCACTGTGCGCAGCAAGCGACGCACTTCAACATCCTGGCTCGCCACGACGTAGCGGTGCTTGTTGACGCCTGTGCTCTTCGGATCGACGATACTGAGAAGACATTCGTGCGTAGATAGCGGTTCAGGGTATTCGTCCGGATGGTGTCCGCATCGTCGTCGTTCGAGAGTTTTCGCTAATTCAATGGCTGCGTCTCCGTTCGGTTCTGATTTTGAGGCGTAGAGTTTGCGGATCTCGCATTGTGTGATCATGGGCTTTACTTTGCCGTGGACTGTGCGGTGAAGGGCGGGTTCCAGGTCCATTTTGTAACGGCATGAGTCTTTGACCATTTCAGCGTCCACTAAGTTGTGTCAGCGAGCGTGCGTCCGCAAGTGAAGTTCCGCCACACGCACCAATAACTTGATAGGGTTCACGGAAACCGAAGGTCATGGAGTATTGCTCCATGAGCTTACGGTACTGTTTCGATCGCTTGCCGCGCATCTTGTCGGTCGCGCTTCCTAATTCTTGATTTGGATTTAGAGGCTAGTGGAATTAGATGTTCATGGATGAGAAAGAGTGAGCGCGACGTGAATAGGTGTTGGTCATTGAGAGATTAGGATAGGAGGTTCTGCGCAGTGCATTCTATGGTAAAATCTGCTGTAGGAAAATTCCTTATCGCCTGGCCGCCAGGATGATAAGCGTCCGGTGCCCAGCCTCGGCCCCTCCACCCCACCGACCGCCCGTGGCGGTCACGGCACGGCTCCGAAATGTCATCGAGCTCTCCCGGCATCCGAGTCTTTGGAACGCGCGATAATCGCGAGAACGGACTGTCCTACTTTGGACTACCTTCTTGCCGATATTCATATGTGTGGTCGCTGCATGTGCATACCCACATGTCGTTTTGGTGCAACTCTCGAGGCCTTCCATCATCAGCCAGGAGAGTCGTCTTTGATACATAGGGCGGCGACAACACTGATGTCGTCGAGCTTTCCACCTGCGCTTGCCAAACCCTCTTCAATAGCATGCTCCATAAAAGGACTCTCAGCAAAGGGATCGAGGGCCACCTTCTGGGCTGCCGCAACCAGCTCTTGGGCAGCAGCCTTCATGCCACCGTTGCGACCACCCGTCCTATCGGAAGTGTCTTTCGTGATCTTATCAGACTCCCAATTCCGTATTGCGGTAAGGACTGTGTCGACAATCTCATGTTCCCAGAGATTGTCAATAACGCCGTCGGTCATGGCAAGCACAACGTCGCCAACTTCAACATCAACTGTATCCATCACAGCGTTTTCTCTGGGACTGTCCGGACTGTTGGTACCAAGCTGCCGGGGACAATCAAACCAGTGCCACTGCTCCTTGGTTTTGTAGATGACCTCTTGATCCTTGGGCCGGATGACCATCACTTGGCAATCGCCGAGGTTGGTCACGTACAATATGGGCGCTGGCTCTCTTTTCTCCACTCCCTCGCCTTCAGGCAGGACAAAATGCAGCTGCGCGCCGCACGCAGTTGTGGTACCTTGCCAATCATGCTTCCCCGTGGCCTCGATTGTCTGCTCATATGCCCTCTGCAGCGCCTGGATTGGCTCCGGGTCTGGAAACTTGCCAGATGTTTCGCTTCTCACGGCGGCAGCGTCAACCGCAACCGCCCAATAGTGTATTATCAACCGCGACCAAAGCCCAGCATGGCCCCTTGGCCTCGCTGCCCAAGCACCGACCCCATCATTCGCACAGATGAAGTGTTCGCCCGCGTAAACCGCATCGTCTCCGTTTGTCTGGCCCCTAATCAACTCATTTCCCACATACGCCCTCCGATCACGGCTCAGATTATGGGTGCTCAGCGGATCCGAGAAGCTCGCGGAGGGAGGGGAGTTGAACGGCGGTGGAAAGGGGCGCGGCGTGCGCTTGGCGAAGAGTGCAATACCGGTCTCGAAGCGGAACGGGAGTCGCTCGAGGATCTCTAGATCGGAGAGGAATCGTCTTTGATCTAGACTACCGCTGATACTCGTCGTAAGAAGCTGGCGATGACCGCCCCGCCATGACGTCGGGCATGAGAGGAAGGCTACCAGTGGTTTCGAAAGTGACGGGCGCATTCCAACCATGGGCGCCGCGGACGGACGCCCGGCGAAGAGAGGCTGCCCGTGATGAAGGGCGAGATTGGGAGTTGTGGCCGTCTGGCGGGTGGCGGTTGCATTCGTGCAGGCAGCATGGATAAGAGACGACGTAGATTGCGGTTAGACGGGGGTGGTTCAGCTTGGGGTGGGATGACACGTGATGGGGAAGCACTGAGGCCGCATGACAAGCATGTTGATGTGCGGCGCGGTCCCGCGGATGCGGCCGAAATGTAGTTTATCTCGATTTTCAATAGATCTGAACTTTGTACAGCGAAGACCCTGTTTTGCAAGTCCTACAGTAGAATAACAGTTGCAGTTGACGCTACCTCATCACCAAGTCAGCCATCGGTTTCTGGAGCCACCTGTCGATGCGTCAGCTACCCGAGAGCAAAAACGTGGGAGTTGAAGCGATGAATTGTAAAGTCAAGAGAATGGCGCTCGTGGTAGCCCTGAATTACCGGGAACACTTTTTCTTTGGCATACTAGTCGTAAAGGCAATGTATTGTTGTACGCTGGTAGTGGTTGCGGTGCAAAATGATGGCGGAACCCCCAGCACCCCCGATCTTGGTTCACACAAATAAAGACGGCAAACATCCACTTGACCAGAGGAATCTTTGTTGAGTTCCAGGGGGATGGGTTCAAAAAGGCCCATGAATTCTTTCCCGCAGCCTAGAGGAGATCTCCTGTTTGCATGGGTCGTAGATCATCTGCCCAACCTTGCATGATTTCACTTCGCTGAACCGACGACGTAATTGACGGCACCATCCAAACTCCTCGGAGTTTCGTTGAGAAGTCGATCGCTGCGAGAACATCTCAGATCTGCATGCATTCATTTTGTGGCCTTCTGCCCCGAAGCGCTAGCATTATTGCCAATTCACCTCGCATCGTCGTCACAGTGATCATCGACCGTATAATCGGCGGCGTTTGGCCAAGCCGTTGGCGCCTCGTCCGACACGCGTTCCGGCTCGGAGATCACTTGACCGCCGTGTGCTCCTCTCTCCACTGAACGCGCTGCTTGAGAAGCCGGTGTAAGAAGAGCTGGGGGAGTTTGCGCGAGGTGGGAGTGTTGCCAGTAACTTTGGTGGACGAAACCCAAGCAGCACTGCCACGGACTAGGCCTGAAGCAGCGGACGCGTGCAGCCGGAGAGTTCGGGGTTCTCGAACTGCCCGCAGCATTTGGTGATTCAACCTGCCTGGCTCCCTTAGAAGCTTGGCCTGCCCCTACGCGAGAGTCTGTCCGGGTTGAGAAGCTCGTGTCGCCGGGGGCGGAGAATTTGGAATGCGGGCGGCGAAGCAATTCAACCGCCAGAAGCTGTCAGCGGGATAAAAAAGGAGCTATCTGGCGAGACTAACGCCAAACAAGGTTGCACTGGATCGGAATGTCAGGTACCTGCATGCAGCGATTTACGAGAGAAACCAACTCAGCTGGCTCTGGATACGCTGAGGCACGCCTCGCGGCAACGGCTAATGCAGTTACAGATGGATGCCGGGCGATTCGCGACTCGATGCGGCGCAGAGCCTGCGCGTTTCGACCGCCAGAGCTCGATAGCCATTGGGGTGCGCATCTGAGGATCTTTCAAGTGTCCAAGGCCTGTCAGCTTGCCAAGCGTAACGCCGGGCGGAGTCTACCTGACGCCGACATGCCATTGCCGCGCAAGCAAGCAAGCGCCCAAAGCCGCCAAGCTGTGCCCCGTGGGCTGTCGCACAAAGTTGAGCGTCTGAAAGCCTCATGGGCGTGGTGGACGACAGGCAGGGATCAACGATTGATGCGGTGAAAGCTGGAGCCGGCGTGAGTGGTGACGTATTCCAAGATTTCGATGAAAAGGAAGAAGCTCTGGCGGCTACCTAGTCCAGCAGCTTAAACACTCGCACAGTCCGCTAGCCGCTCCACCACCTTCTGGAGGGTGTCAAATCAGGGAACCCAGGGAACATCGCAGGGGACCTGTGTCCCAAGCGTTTCCACCACCAACCAGCTTGTACCCTTGATGGCGCCAGAGCTCGTACACGCGCTCACGCCCCGGCCGCCCGCCAACTGAACCTTGCATCACTGAATCGCTACGTCTCGTTGGGCGTTACGTATGCCGCGTAGTGGGAATGTCCCGGAGTCCGTATACGGAACATACCTTGGATAGATCGTGTAGAAAATAAAGACGCCCGGGGAACTATAATGCTTCAGTCTCTTGAGTGTTTTTCTCACCGTCTCTCACATACTCTTCCTTTCCTCACTTCTACCGATACATACTCCAAATTCGCCTTGGCTCGGTACGTAATGATGCAATCGTCTTTGTGATCATCTGCCCTTGCTTCACACCATGAAGCACTGGCTGGGTGGTGACGGAACTATTCTTGCTCCCAACGTCATGCTGCTCAGTCACGCAGACAAGCACCTATCACCAACTTTGGTCCCGATTTCAGAGTCGCTAACGAGCATACCTTTCGTCTAGGGACCCGCGGCGCCCTCATACCTCCGTCCACCATCAACCTTGTTACCAGCGCGGGCTCAGAATCGTCTCGGCGTCGCCGTTCGCGACAGTAAGACGGAAATTTCCCGCATCAAACAACCTTCCCGATTCCAGAGTTCCTCGTACACGCGCAGAGGCCGCCAAAGCCGACATTTGTCTCGCGCATACCGAGCACGAAGCGTAAAGCTTGGCTTTTGCTTGGAAGCAGCGGGCTACCGGGGCACTGAATGGTTGTGAGTGCAAGAGCCCCGAAACATCCGCTGTCTCTCCACCGCCGCAAGTCAACCGGCTGCAACTGGAAGAATCCGGGGGCGTTGGCACGGGTGTTAGCAATTTCTTGGAAGCGCATTGGCAGAGGATTGCACGTTGTTGCGAGCTGCAAGCCGCCAATGCAAGCTGCAGAAAGTTGACCGCTCCCATCCGGCTTCCAGTTGTGGGCAGTCTCGGCGTCCGTCACCTCCGGCAAGGACCCAGGTCAAGACTATTATCCCGCTTGTGGGAGGTAGCCAAGATACGACCGCTGGATGGGCCGGGTCAATGGGCAACCAGCCTCCAGACTTTTACCCATTTTTGCCCTCACAGCTCGTCATTACTAGTTCCTGAGAGGCCACGAGGCCACCGATATCTGCGGAGTTGCGGTCTGGTGGAGAAACACTTCAAACGATCCATAGCGTTTTCAGTCTGGCATTTCACTTACAAGAAGCGGCAGGAACCCACGACGTACGCGCCCGGCCGACCTAAGTCTATTGTCTTCCTCCCTCCTCCGAATCCTGGATTTCTTCATCTTTGATTTCTCTCTTTTTGTTGATACCTTGTCTTGCTACAATTACGACACTTGACGACACTCGCCGACACGACGCGGCTTAGCTGAGTAGGGGTTTCGACCTTAGCTCTTATCTGACCGGTTGCATACCTCGTACCTCGTCTCGTACCACGAGCTCGTGCGCGGCGATCCTCAGGAAGTTACCCTGGAATAAATTACCTTCGACAGTCTTCAGAGACAGTTCTACGGGCTGCGCAGTCCAGAGAGTGTCTCAGGCCAGCCTGTGGCGTAAAAGAGTTGCACAATGGGTCGCAACAGAGGTGCGTATTTTCTGGAAATCATTTTACCTCATTCCTGGACGGCCTGGGCACAGGATCTATGCGAGCCTGAGCGACCTCGCGTTCCTGGATCCGAAAATGCCGACGTCCACGTCGCGTGCATTGCGACTGCATCGCTGCAGCGTTAAATGCATTGGCATGCATCAATTCTCTCGTGAATTGATCCTTGGATTCGGCCGTCGAGATCCCGGCCCCTATGATGGCATCGATAGCGCCTGCACGCCCCTGGACCCCTCAGCCCGACCCCCCTAGCGGAGGGGTTAGGCCCGGTCTTGGTCCACCTCGGCGCAAAGGGTCACTGCGTGCGCCGCTGTGCTCAGCGCTGGGCATGAGCCGTCTCTTCCCACCCCCCAGACACATCCTGGGCCATCCCGGCCATTCCACGCAACACCGACACGCAACCTCTTTTGTTGATGCGATCGCTGACCTCCTGCCTTTCCTCCAGTGCTCTCGTTCATGTCCCAGTTCTCTGCTGGCTCTAAGAACCCTTCCCCATCGTCTTCGCCACCAAACGACTCGCCCCTCGCGAGCAACACCGTGACCACCACCAGTCCAGGCGAGAGCAGCCCCTTCGGCAACGGTGGCCACACAAAAGAGGCTTTTCGAACCCACCAGCGAGTGCCCTCCCGCCCACTGACACCGCCGACGGATGGAGACTACCACGGGCATGGCTCCCCTCTAAACACTTCACCCAAAGGAAGTCCCCATCGCCACAAGCGCTCCAGCTCTCGGCCTCTGTCTATGGTCCAGACCTACCAGCCGCGCATCATGGACGTCAACGAGGATACCATCCCCGAGCTGCAGCCGGTATTTTCATACCTCAACAGCCATTCCAACAAGCTCTACCATGAGGGTTATTTCCTCAAGCTCGACGATCAAAACAGCCGTAAGTTGAACACCCGAACCACCAAGCTACCCCTCCTCGCAACCACTCTCCCGACCCAACCGCAACCAACCGAGCGCAACGTGATTAACATCTGAATTGTAGAGGGCAAGCCCAACCCTGACCGCACATGGACCGAATGCTTCGCCCAATTAGTCGGCACCGTCTTGTCGCTATGGGATGCAGCTGAGCTCGACGCCGCTGGCGAGGACGGCGAAGTTCTACCTAAGTTCCTCAACCTCACCGACGCTTCTATCAAGATGATAGAGTCATTGCCCACGCGTTCGAGCGACGAGCAACCCCTACAGAACATCCTCAGCGTCTCTACCGCTGGTCGCAACCGCTACCTGCTCCACTTCAACTCCCACCACTCTCTCGTTCAGTGGACTGCCGCCATCCGCTTGGCCATCTTCGAGCACAACTCTTTGCAGGAGGCGTACACAGGTGCTCTGATTGCCGGCAAGGGCAAGCAGGTCAACAACATCAATGTCATCATGGACCGCGCCCGCTTCCCTACCGAGGAGTGGGTTCGTGTTCGGTTCGGTGCAGGTGTCCCCTGGAGGCGGTGCTGGTGCGTCATCTTCCCCCCGGATGAAAAGGAGTACGCGAAGCAGCAGAAGGAGCTCAAGAAGCGTTCGCCGTACGATCGCTCCCATGTGCCCACGTTAAAGGGAGACATCAAATTCTACGACACCAAAGTCGAGCCCAAGAAGCAAAAGAAGATGCAGCCCATTGCGACCATTACCGACGCTTACTCCGCTTACGCCATCTACCCTCAGGCAAAGGCCTTGATCGATGCTTCTACTCTGCTCAAGATCGAGGGTAGCGTCACTATCCACTCAGAGCCGCCCAGCTCGTCGGAGGGCTTTGTGTTCGTCATGCCTGAGGTTCGGCCTATGGTCAGCGGTTTCGGAATGTTGCTCAAATTCCTCTTCCCTACTTGGGACACTTTCGGTCTCTACGGTCGTCCTGGCAAGTTGGTCGCCAGCATTCTTGACTCGCGATCCATCATGTTTGCGATGCCCAAGCACAAACGTTATGGCTATCTCGAGCCTCTTGATGTCACCAACTTGATCAACGAGAACGGAAGCAGCACCTGGAACGAGCAAGAGTGGCGCCGGCGTCTCAAGGAAGCTACCGGAACCCGAATGAACGCCATCGAGGATGGTACGAGGTCACCCCACTCGCACTCCCGCAGCGCTAGCAGGACTAGCGGCAACCAGGTCTCCTTTGGCCAAGAGGCCAGGCCCAGGGTTGGATTTGGCGACTCTCCTGTAAGGAACTCGCGCTCGCATTCGCTAAGCGGAGGCGGGCCGCCGGACGGCATTCCTGGAGGCCAGCGACCCGGACCCTCGCCTATGGGAATGGGTCATTCGCGTAACACTTCGGATCCCGCTTCCCCTCATGGTCAAATGGGCAATCCTTACGATGCACCGGGCATGGGTATGGGCCCTCCACCACATGAGCTTGGTGGCGCCTCGAGGAACATGAACACTCCCGAGCCTGTTTCGCGCCCCCCCGAGTTTGGCGCCCAGAAGCATCAAGGTCGTCCTACGAGTAGAGCCTATCACTCGCCTGAGCTTCGCAGAGCCAACAGCCGTCTCTCGAGCACCACTCTTGCGCAACTGGCAAAGGCCGGTGGCCTGAACGTCAATGAAGAGCCCACACCAGGAATGCCTGAAGACAACAGGAGAAGAATGGAGGATGGAGCGATAGCTGGGCCTTCGGTACCTCACCACGCCAATCATCCGATGGGATCATCTGCTAACGACAACCGTTCTCGTGAAGCTCTGAGACCTCCAGGCCAAGACCGTTCGCCGCACGCGCCGCCGCCTCTGAACATCCCTCAGCAAGGCCGAACGGATTCCCCTTACGGCCCGCCGAGTCCTTACAGTGCAGGTCCTAACTCCCCGCGTCCCAGCACCTCGCACAGCACTCGCAGTCAACGCTCGCAGTATCCTCAAGACGGCCCTGGTGGTCCGGGTGGTCCTGGCGGTCCAATGGGCGACCCCCGTGGTCCTCCGCGATCACCTCAGCCTCCACCTGGTCGAGGACGAGGACCCCCTCCTAACATGCGAGGTGGCCCGCCTCCTGGTATGTATGGCCGCGGTCGCGGTGGTCCCCCACCTGGCCGTGGAGGACCAGCTGGTGGTGGGCGTGGTGGCTACGGACCTCCTGGTCCTAACCCGCACATGGCTCTGCCAGAAAGGTCTGCCAGTCTCACAAAGCATACCAGCACCACTGCGGACGACATCATCGATTCTTATTCCGACCATCGAGGCCCCCCTGGAGCTTACGGGAGGCCACCTGTGGGTCGTGCTCCCCCTGGTCCCGGTCCTGGACCGATGGCTCCTCCGGGGCCACCACCGCAAGATCGTCGGCCACTGCCTCGACAGGATTCATACGGTGACGCTTACGCGCCTCCGGGTGGAGGCAACCCGTATGCTGACGAGTATGGGTATGACGAGCCTCCGCCTCGTGCTGGGGTCATGAAGACAGTCGGCGGGGGCCAGGCGCAGCATGTTCAGCCCGAGTATGACATGCCAAACATGGATTTTGGACCAACGTATAACTACGGCGGAGGGCGACCCCAGGGACCCCCTCAGGGAGGACCACCGCCGTTTGCTCAGCCTCAGCGACCGTACTCGCCGGCTGGCCCAAGGCCGGGAACTGCTGGGCGCAATTCCCCAGCGCCCCCTCCAAGCCGTGGCGGTATGCGGCCAGAGGAGCCACAAGGGCGTCAGGTTCCCTGGCAAGGGGCGCCTCCCTCCTCCCCTAGCCCTTATGGAGGACAAGGACAGCCGCCTCCATCCCCAGGCCCTTACGGGGGGAGGGGGCCGCCCGGCCCTGGTCCCGGAGGGCCTGGGGCACCGGCAAGCTTCTCACGACCTCTTCGACCTCAGTCGCCAGGTATGCCTCCCCAGGGCCAGTACTCTGGGCAAGGGCCATCAGGTTCGGGGCAGCGCAGCGTGCATCCAACGCACCAAGGCCAGGCATTTTAGGACGCCGGGCGTGTAAGATAGTCACAATAGGATGAGGATTCATGTATAGACATACAGGATCGGAGGAAAAGCCAAAAACCATATCGGATGCATGACATACGGAGGGCGTTGCTTGGACAAGCCCATTTGGGCAGTTGCATTGTTCGTGACAAATTTGAGCTTTCGATACATTTTTCTATGTTCCTGCATTGCACGGAGAAGTTGGTCACATAGGACTGGCAGAATACAAACAAGGTGCATATAAGGTTCATGTGTTTTGTACGTCCGGTGTTTGTTGTTTTACCCCTGAAGATGACTGCGTGTGAACCGCTTGTCCCGCAAAGATGCAGTATAGCACTCGATGTAATCACATTGTCGTGCTGGCACTTTCTTTCAACTAGCAGCAGCAGCACTACTACTACTACTAAGTAGGTTATACTAAGTAGGTAAGCGCGTAAGGTAGCCACTATCAGCAGCCAGCAACCAGCAACCAGCAACCAGCAATCAGCCATGAGGAAAAGCTAGCAAAGGGGCTCGGCTGGTCACGCTTGCGGCTGGTGCGCGTGCACTGGCTGGCAGGGCTGCAGGCTTCAGATGCAGGCCACGGCTGCAAGGCGACATCACTAGACCCAACTGGAGCCCAGGTCTCGAGACCCCGCCAGCAGACCTCCGAGTCCTTCTCCAGGACCGACTGACGACCTATCAAGCCTCCACCGCCAGCTGAACCACCTCACGGGCACCTGAGGTTGTCTCGTTTCTTCTCCTTCGTTTTTTTGCTGGGGCTAGAACCTCCGGGGTTACTCTGGCATCCTTCACTTCGACTCGTGACGACAACGACTGATTTCCCTGCTTGTTCAATGCATTAGCCAACCAGCCTTTGCTCCTTTCTTGCCTTGCGTATGCCAACCCAGCTCCGATTGTCTGCCTACAACCGTCTCGACCACGACCACGACCACGACCACGACCTCAACTGCATCCACCAACGCCTCTACCGTCACCGGCTGTGCTACGTGAACAGCACGACCCTCAAGTCACAACGGCCTCCATATTCCTCTCAACTCTCGCCGCTCCGGTGCCGGGTCGCTCCCAATGGACGGCGAAGAGCCAACACAAGGTTCGTCCCGTCCCGTACCCCCCATCTTCCATCTTCCGTCTTCCGTCTTCCATCTTCTACCTTCCAGCCAAGCTAACTCGTCTTTCGAACAGCGACCCAAAATGTCCTCGATCCGCGCCGCTTAGGCAAGCAAAACTCCGGCTTCTCCGACGAAGACATCTCCGACATCATCTGCGTCCTATACCCGCACTCCGACAGCGCCCGCGAAGAAGTGCGCCGTCTGGCACAGGAGGATTCGCCCTACGTTATCGGCAAGGACGAGGCGGATGGCGTGGAGCCCGATTACGAGCTGGAAGACCATGCGAGTCGGTTTGAGAGCAACCTGGAGAACAGCAACCATGCCATCATACTTAGGTTGTCAAGTAATGTCAAGAACCCGGCCGCCGGGTATGCTTTTGGACGCAATGCGGGACGGTGCGACGTGGTCTTTGTTCATGATCCGCTGAAGAGGGTCAGTAACATTCACTTCCGAATATACGTCAACGAGTACGGCAACGTCATGATAGAGGACCAGTCTACCAACGGGACATTCGTGGATCGACATCTCCTGACGAGCAAGCCCAAGGATGGGAGGCAGGCTGTTAGTCGCTGGGTGTTGAGCAGCGGTTCTGTCATTAAAATCTACCTACATCAGGAGGTGAAAGACTTAACCTTTAGAGTCAGGATACCCAGGAGGGATGATGAGTACGACCAGGCGTATACCAAGAAGGTGGAGGAGTACTTTGCTAGACATGGGTTGCCGACGGGTGAGGACACCACGACTCAGGGAAACAACGGCCCAGTGGATATCTTCAAGACGCCTGGGAAGCCTGCGAACCCGAGAGCCCCGATCGACGACCCGACTCAAGCCACGAGATCGCCTTCGAAACGAAAAGACGCCATGCGACGAGAGTGGACTGGCTCAGGCAAATACAACCGGATAGGAACAATTGGCAAGGGCGCTTTTGCTGTGGTCTACAAGGTCACGTCGAAATACGACGGCCGGCCCTATGCGGCCAAGGAACTGGAAAAGAGGCGTTTCGTGAAGAACGGCGTGCTGGACCAGAAGGTGGAGAATGAGATGAAGATCATGGAGAGGGTGCAGCATCCCAACATTGTTCGCTACATCGAGAACTTCGATTGGGATGACAGGCTCCTGATCATCATCATGGAGTACGTTTCTGGCGGAGACCTTGGCAAGGTCATTACGGACGACGGGGCTTTCCCAGAACACATGGTCCAGACCATGTCGAAACAGCTTCTCAGCGCTCTGGAATACCTGCACAAGAACAACATTACCCATCGAGATGTCAAACCAGACAATATTCTCATCAACAATATAGCGCCATTGGACGTCAAGTTGACAGACTTTGGGCTGTCCAAGATGGTGGATAGTGAGCAGACCTTCTTAAGGACATTTTGTGGCACCCTGCTCTACTGCGCGCCTGAGGTGTACACCGAGTTTGCCGAGTATGACGACAATGGCTTCAGAAGCCGGGGGCAGAAGGTGCGACGTATGCCAGGGCAGCGGTACAATCACGCAGTCGACGTATGGTCACTGGGCGGTGTGCTCTTCTTCGCGCTTACAACCTCACCGCCCTACCCCGTCAAGACTGGCATCAGCTATTCTGAGCTCTTGCACAAGATCATGACAACGAATCTGAACACGACGCCCTTGCAAAAATACGGCATCTCGCAAGCAGGCATAGACTTCCTCCAGCGGATGCTGCAACGGAGACCAGAGCACAGAGCAACTATCACAGAATTGGATACGCATGTCTGGCTGGGGGGCAATGGTTCAATAATAGATGCCTCGCAATCCTACGACGAAATAACCGACGACGAGGATTTGCAAGAATACTCGCAGCACAATCAGCAGCAACAAGCCTGGCCAGGAGACGACCACATCAGCGCCTCCGAGGATGAGAATGCCGAGAAAGAAAATAATGGGGCCATTAGTAGCCAGCAAGGAGATAAACAACGACTATTTGGGGAGGTCGGCAACTCAGCTATAGGAAGCTCTGGAGTGATTCCAGATGCATACTTGAACCTGCCGGTCAGCATGCGTGAGACAGAGGTCCTCGATGACTTCAACGACTCTGGCGTATCCGATACCCCTGCTGGTACCAGGACCTACAGATACGTGGACAGGGACATGACTGAGTCTGTCTATCAGAACCATCAATCTGCGGACCAGCTACAGAGCCTCGTCAAAGACGTAGCATCGCAAAGCCTGGGCGACCACGAGCATAATCAGCGGCAGCAGTTTGCCTCGGTGTACCACTCGGCGGACTTTGCTGGTAGCAAACGCAAGCCACCTTCGAACAACACCAGCGACGAATTCGAGCAGAATGGGCACTCGATGAAGCCCTCAATGAAAAGACTCAAGTCAGAAGGCAACTTCGAAGATCTATCAGAGGACGTCTTGGGTGAGGCACAGCTACTTGCGCGCATGAGACCTATGGGCAAACCATCGAAACGACAAGCGGACGAACCCGTGCACAAGAACTCTTACTGGCAGCAAGACGTTTCCACGTGGCATCTCAACTACCCTGAGATGACGCAGCTGCAGTACGACGCCTTCTTCCAGGCTGCTGAGGATAGGAAGGAGAAGTTCGAGCCCGGAAAGACGCCGCTGTGGGATCTGGCCATGAGGCACTTCCCGCCAACTACAAATTCGGCGGCTACGACTCCGCAGAGCTTGGCTCAGACGCAAATTGGCCATGGCTTCAAGCGCGATGATAGGAAGCTCAGCGAGCCCCCGGCGACTGAGTTCCCTCCCACTGCACCAACGGCTATGGCGATCGACGAGCCTGCGATTCCGGACACTATGCCGCCAGACGGGGGTCAGATCATCGTGCCAGTTCGTAATGAAGGCATAGTGGTTGGTATGCTCGAGTTCGATCCTGAATCCTGCATTAAGGACGTGTCGATTCCAATTCTTGAGCCTTTCCTGTCATTCGGTCGTCACCCCGACAATACGTGCGTATTTGAACCCTTCAAAGGGGCAAAGGAGAAAGACCCACGCGTCCCCAAGTTTGCCTTCAAGATACTCCTCTGGAAGGAGTCCCTTGAAGCGGACAGGGACATCTCCAAGACACCCTACCCGTGGTCTAGGACTTCCGAAGGCGACGAGAACGAGTACTCCTTCTGGATCTCCACCAAGGCAACGCTGGGAGTACGCGTCAACGGGCACACCATCCACTCGGACGATCCCAAGAACCCAGCCGGCCCAAGCCGCAACTGGGCACGGCTCCACGACGGCGACTCCCTCATAGTGTGGGGGCCCGAGAACCCGAACAACCAGACCCGCCTCAACTTCCGCTGCTACTGGTCCTCGTCCTCTCGGCCCCGGACGTCCACCGAGCCCCTGGTGTTCGCGCCGCAGGACCTCGCCGCCGTGTTGGACGCGGCCTGCGCCAGCGCCGAGTCCCGCAAGCGCGCCAGGAAGAACAAGCAGAAGTTCAGGGAGGACGCCGAGGCGGACCTGGAGCGGAGGAAGGAGAATATCGAGCGTGAGAGGGAGAGGAGCCGGGTGTTCGAGGAGAGGAGGGCTGAGGCGGTGGAGTTTGTCAAGATGACGGCGAGCCTGAGACGAGGCAGTCCGGCTAGCGCGCCGCCTGCGTCGACCATGTTCACGGCCCCTCGAGTTTGAGCATGCTGATCTGCTGTGAAGTGAGGAGAATGCCTTGGAGGAATTTTGTAAGATCTACATCCGAGAAAAAGGCCATTGTATGGGCAGAGCGCCGCGGGCAAGGGCACCTGCGGTCCTCGAAAATAGAGAAGATCATAGAGAACAACTTTGATTCCACTGTGACTGTCTGAAAGCAAGCTAGCTGAAAGTTTAGAGATACATGTTTGTGATGGGATAGAAGAACGCAGGAAAATCGAACTGAAAGTCATTGCCCAAGCACCATCCCTGTGTCCCTGTCGATGTCGAGCTGTTCATGCGCAAAGCGCGACTGTGGGTGAGTAGGGATAGTTAAGCCCCCTGCATCGGCTACCACCATTCCTCCAATCCTTCTTGACAATGACTGTGGATAATTCTCTCCCTCGATCCGAAGGAGCATGTTTTGGGCAGTGTGAGCCCAGTGCAACACCGAGAAGCTGTTCATGCATGTTCCTCCGCGGTAGTCCAACAGGTACAGATAGGCGGTCAACCTTACCAAGCCCAGATCAGTACGCGAGTAAGTTACAAATAGGGCTAAATATTTCTGACAGTGTCATCCAGGTGCGTTGGATAAATGGAACAATGAGGTTGAGCAAGTGAATGCTGAGCTGTAGCCAGCCGACGCCCGTGTTTTGCCGTATTTCGTCAAAAGTGTGGAGTTGAGCGTTGTTTGAAATTCACCAAGCAATGTCGTCATCTATAGCACAAGGCGCTGTAGGAGCGTCGAAGCGCTTCGTTGAGTCGTCATCCGAGCTGCTAGTGTCTGAAGGCTCAGGATCGTCCAGCTCTTCGGTCACAAACTCGTGACCATGGACAGTAACAACACCAAACTCTGTAGACATATCAGAAGATGGATCTCGATGATGGATGATATGAAGACTTACCAAGCAGCAGGGGCGCACTTGCAGGCGAGCTGGGAGGAGACTCCGGCTCCTCGATGATAGGTTCCGGCACGTACATCTGTCCAGGAATCTTGGACTCACATTTCGCATGCTTACCGCTGTACTTCTCGCTCCATGAATGAGAAGAGGATGAGGTGGTGAAAAAGAAAGTAGGGTATATCCTGGGAGGTGGTGGGGTGTAGTAGGGGTTGGCGTTGCTGTTGCTGTTGCTGTTTGAGTAGCAGAACTGTTGATCAGTGGCAGCGGAGTGCTCGTCGTTGCTGAAGAAGTCTTGAGCGAAAGCTCCCTTAGACGAGCGGGAGGAGCTATCCTGACATGCGTCGTGACCGTCGTAGTGATTGCTGCTAGTCTGGTGAGGGCCGTCGTCTTCCTAGAACTCGCCGGCGGTCCCCATGTGAGCTTGACCGTAAGAGCCAGAGGATGAATCATGGGGGGGATGAGAAGGGTTAGGCATTTGGTGGTCTTGTTCAACACCATCAAATACGTTTGCGAAGACGCTACGACGCCGAGGACGGGCTGTCTTTGGGGAGATACCTTCACTCGTGCAGTCGAAAGCCTCTTCAACACCATCGGGGTCCTTATGATCGTAATCAACAGAGCTCCAGCCGTGTTCATTGGGTAAAGACCCGCGTGTGAATGTTCCTTCATGTAGGTTTAGGCCTGCCCATTTTCCACCGAGTTTTGGATTGTCAGAACCAAGACCGCCAGGAGCCATGCTGGCGAATGCACCCTTGCCGTATCCTGGCGGAGACAGAGGTGACTTTCTATCCCAATCAGGATCTGGTGACTCATCTTTTGATGTTGAATAGCGAATGCTGCTACTCTGTGAGAAGCCGTTGAGCTTTAGCCAAGCTTTTCTGGCATAATACTCACGGTCAGGGGAGAACCCAGGTTTCTCGCCGAACATACCAGCACCCTTAGGCGTCGATACATCCCCAGGCTTGATGTCCTCCTAGACCTTAGCATCTGGGGACAACCCACTGGTGGAACGCGAGCGGGGGCGGCGGATTCCCACGTGATTCCTGAACCTGACGCTCTTGTTACTTCCGGACGAGCTGGATGACAGGGGAGAGATATCTCCTGGCTCTCGAGATGCAACAGAGTTCGTGTCATGGCGGAGGATGGAGCTCAGCTTCGATGGCGCGGGGATAGCCTTCGTATGCACAGGTGTAGTGATGTCCTCGACAAAAGGGGGTTGATATTGCCGAGAAGATTGGTTCTCCGTGTTCTTGTAGGCTGAAAACGTCTTTCGAGACCAATTATCGTCCCCTTCATCTTTGCGCGCCTCAGCAAAGGAAGACAACGGAGATACCAATTCAGGTTCGCCTCGCGCACTCTGATGGGATGGCTGCTTGGCGCGTTTCCAAGGCTTCCGATCTCCGGATGACACAATCGTGTCGCCTGGCTCTCGCGCCTCCTGCTGAGAAGACTTCTTTGCTTCGGGAGCTCGTCTCTTTGCTTCGTGGCTATTACCAGGCTGCAAATCATCAGTATATACAAGGTCAATACATAGTTAGACTTACGAGTACGATAATCGAGGACACATCGTCATCGGCCTCGCGCATCGCCAACTCACATCTTCCACAAAAATTGGCGAGCAGCGGCTTGCCTGTCCGTACAGGATTATCCTTGTTGAACGTATTGGACCTGAATATACCGCAACCGAAGCAGACGTGCTGTGATGTACTTCCCGTGACTCCAGATCCGTGATGTACCTCTCGGCAGCCCTCACATAAGCTGGGATGCTTTGGCTTTCCGGGAGCAAGGGGGTGCATCTCGTGATAATGGCGGGAGCGCAGACTGCCGCAGCCATCGCAGCTGTGATGACGAGCGTCGCCCTGATCGGACTTCGCTTGTTCCTTCTGTGTAGGCTCGTTCGTGCCCTGATCATCGCGAACCCCAGAGTCTTCGATTTTACCAGTAGTGGTCTTATCTGGAAAATATTGCTGGCCACTGGCTTGGTTGAGAGTCATGTTTAGCAAATTGGTAAGAGCAGAGCAACGAGCTTGTAGTGATGGCTCGTGCGGGCTAGCATGCTGAGCTGTGATAGCCTCGTCAAGATCTTTCTGAATCCGCTGCAACTCTGATGCCTTGCTCAAAGGCATAGGAACCGCACCATTGCCCGAAAATCCTAAGGGGTAAGGCAGAGCGCCGGGATAGAGCAGGTGATTGCTGTATTGCAGCTGAGTAGGACCCTGCGCCGGGAACGGACCACCATGGACATGAGCAATAGATGTTCCCTGGTTTGAAGTGCTCCAAGGCTGGTGGTATGTTTGGAGGTAGCATGGCAAATTAGCAGGCATATGCTGGTGTACAAAAGGAGACGCCATGCCGGGGGGGAGCCCCTGAATGAAGCTCGGTGGGGGTTCCTCAGCTTGCTTGGAACTTGTGATCGAGCTGCCTTCTGACGCAGAAGATCCACCCAAAGCAGTGCCACTGGATAGAATTTTCCGAGACTTCTTCCGTTCCTGGCGCTTCTGTTGGCGAGATGGCCGAGGCTCGGTGGCAGGGGTGCGAGCTGTTTCGGCCTCGACGAGCTTGCGGGATCTAGCCTGAGGTTCAGACTCGACTCTCCGATGAGATCTTTGGGAGGAGTGTGTGGGAGTCGACGGCGGCGAAGACTTGCGAGTCTGGCGTGTAGAAAATTCGGGCGTGTTGTTGTGCTTTTTCTTCCTGGTGTGCTTAATTACCACATGTGGCCCAGAGCTGGATACAACGGAATCGGTCTCAGGCTCTGAATCGATGGCAGTCTCAGAGTCGAAGTCATATGTATCGTCTCTGAGCTGTGATTTGCGGTTGTAAACGAAAACGCGATGATCCGGCTGCGTGCTCGCCTCAGATCGACGCTGAGCATCGCGTTCGAGTGTGCGTTGAACCGTCTGGCGGGTGGGCAAGTTGAAAGCAGCCGACAGAAGATCGAAGTCGTCCTCGTCGCGTCGCTTTTTGAGACTCTTGCCCAAAAGTCCCATCGTGCTGAAGCAAAACCGTAGAAGCACGATGAAACAGAGTGGGAAGTGTCTAGGAAAGGTAGTGAGAAATCAGCAAGAGGGGAAGGGCGAGATGGAACGTCAAGCGAGAAAGGACGAGCTTCCAGCCTCGACTCACGTGGGAGTGAGGTTAAGGTAAGTGGCAGTCACGCGGCTTGCAGATGCAGCCGCAGCTGCTGCCAGGTGCAATCTTAGCTGTAGTGCCTTGCCTTACCTTACGGTACCTAGGGGTATCGACCGCCAGCCCGTGGTGAGGTCAGAGTCAGGATGACCAACTCTTATATGTCGCTAGGCGGTGGACCCTGGCCGGCTCTTCGGGCGCTGCCACGGGGGTTAAGCGACTGTAAACAGCGGTGTCCGCAGTCAGGGGATTGTTGATGTCTGGAGCTTCAGCCTGCCCGCAGTTGAGGAAGCTCCTTATTCAAAGTTCGGACTGGGAATGTCTACAAAACAATCCGGCAATACAACGCCGTTAGTTCTGGTGAAGTCTTCCTCATCGACAGATGATATAATGGCTGCTGCGGAGTGACGGAGGTAGGAGAAGGCGAGCAACATGCGGGAGGAGACCACCCCGATAAGTCCCACGGGAGTGTGGATTACAATAGTCTTTGAATGCCCTCAATGGGTTCAGTTTACTACCGTTGCGTCGCAATTGATGCTATTATCCTCTGGGGAGGTGGATGTTAGTTTTAGGTGAAGGATGTGGAGAAAAGGGGCAACTTCAGCAGCATACGGTGCTCCAGGGGAAGGATATCGGATGGTCAAGTCACTGAAAAGCGCCTCGTCACGTTTTTGCAGCAACAAACCCGACATGCAAATTGCATTCGACCCTGGGCTCTAAGCAAGTCATACAATGTGGTGTACATTTAGGCGCTTCAAGCGTAATTCTCTATGCGTCAAGCCATATCGCCAGTATTTTCTTTCCTTTCTCAAACCCCGTGGAGTGCTGAAATTTAATCCACGCGCAGGGTGCGGGGACCCCTCTTCTTGGTTGACTTCTTCTTTTGCCCGCGATCGAAGGCGGAGGCAGCAGCATGGTCGCGGCCAACATTGTCAAGGTCCTTGACCTTGTAGATACGAATAATCCAGTTCTCCGTAGTGTATGCTTCCTCAATGGTGTTCAGAACGGGGCCCTCGTCGGGCAGTTTGACGCCACGAACTCTATCGGCGGCCTGTCCTGGAGGGAACAAGGACTGGTAGTTGTAGTAAGACATCTTGTACCTGGTGACTGTTAGCGACATTCCGTGAAAGTGTTTTCAAGTTAACATACATCAAGCTGTTCTTCATGGTCTCAGTGGCACCGCCGTCGACACGGTACTCGCCGCGAGGAGTGAAAAAGTCACGCTCTTTGACCTCCTCCGGCCAGATGCCTTCAGCAATGCGAACCATCCACAAGAATTTGTTGATGTCATCTCCGGAGTAGCCCAACAGACCACCGAAAACAATCAAGACGTAATCCACCTCGTGCTGGCGCATGATGGGATAGCTGACCTCCTCGCGAGAGCTCATGGCCTTTCCAACGGTGGCGATATGTGTGTTGTTCCACGTGTTGTTGTCAACGAGGGTTGGCCTGTCCGCCATGCCACCAATCTGGTAGCCATAGTCCCACCAGGACATAATCTTGGCATCTTCCTCGGTGTTCTGACGAAGCCACTGGTAAGCCTCACGGTAGTCATCAATGATGTGTTGGCTACCATCAGGCATACGGCTGGCAAGGACGACGGAAGGCGAGGAGTAGGCATTAGAAGTGACCCAAGTACAATGGCTCACGAACATGAGGAGGTAGACAAGCATAGCACCCACGACCAGTCCCTTGGACAGAAGACTGTAGATGCCAACCTTAGGTTTCTCACCCTTGGAGCCCTTGGACTTCTTGTCGGCCGTGTCCTCTGGCACTGCGTCGGTCTTGGCCACGTACACGTCCAGGATCTTCGACGCCGCGATAGCAGCAGCGACACAGACGATAGGAGTGAGAGTGAGCATCAGCCGCACCATCACACCAGCGAAGTAGCTGCCGAGCACAGCGTACACAATGACAAAGACGTGCTCATCCCTCAGCTCCTGGGTAAGCAGCCACACGCCAGCAGGGAACAGCCAAACAAGCATGTTCAGGTCGAAGAAGAAAGCAGGCCAGGCAGTGGGCTGGTGCTCGGAGACAGAGGCGATGATTGGGATGTGAATTTTGGCGTATCCTGTGTCCCATAGGGAGTAGAATCGTCCTCCCCATGGCGCGATGTAGCCCATTGAAGTGAGGGCGACAAGCCCGGCCAGACCTACGCCAAATGTCACGACAAGGAATGTGATGAGGAAGGCCTTGAATTGTTTGCCAGAGATGGCAGAGCGGACGTAGTCGATGAATGCAACTAGTTGCAAGAAGCCGAAAATTCCTTGATAAGAGGGTTAGCGGCACTCGAAGAAGTGACTTTTTTGGGAGTGCTTACCAAGGGCAGGCATATGCTCGCTAGTCTTGACAGGCAAGAAGCCGACAAAGGGAATTTGCATGCTTGCAATTGTTCCAAGGGCGTACCAGGTGGTATAGCTCACGTAAAGACGCGTGCTATAACGGCCCATGCAGATAAGGACAAATGCATGCAGCGGGAGCATACAGGTGATGAAGGCGTATCCACCCCACGAGGCAACCATGTATCCGTAGAAAAGTGCGCAAAGAGCACCCCATAACATGGATCCAAGCTTCAATGCCTTGATCCATAGGTAGAATGTGAAGACTAGCAGGAAAATGGAGATCGCTTCGTTGTCGTAACTGCCTGCAACCGATCTCGAGATGTATCCAGGGGCGATGCCCATAAAGGCGGCGGCAAGAAGACCAGCCGATGGCGAAGTGGTCATTTCATTGGTAAGGAGATAGGCGGCGAATGCGGTCAGTCCGGAGAACGCAGGAGCGAGGAGAACACAGATGTTTCGAATGTCGACGGGGATGGCGATGGCTCGTAGAAAGTGGTAGATGACGCCACTGGTGACCATCAGACCTGGGTAGAGGGTTCCTCCCGTAACACGGCCAAGAGGGTGCCATGTCCGGTCGTCGAACCAATCCCAGAATTTGTAAAAGCCGTTTGCGACGAGGTACTTGGTTGCTCGGAAATTGAACCACGGGTCGACTAGACGACAGTCAGTATTAGGGAGGGGAGGGCGAATTGCGCGGTCGACTGACATTCGTGGATGATACTTTCGAAGCCTGTCAAATGGCTGTCAGCAATAGTACATGGGCATGTTTCCTAAATGCCTCTGTAGAAGGACACTTGATAGCGAGCGACCACTTACGAATGACGGAGAACAGTCGACTAGCGACGGCAGCGCTGGCAATGAGAAGCAGAATGACAACGCGCAGAAGGGTTCTTGAGTTCTGCGCTGTGGCCCCCGAGAGGGCGCCCTTAGTTTCTGCCGCCATTGTGACGACTGACGAGGGCGACGCTGTGCAATTCCTTTCTGGAGGTTGAGGTTCAACTTCAACGTTCGGTTGGCGTCAGTGAGGACAGCTTGGAGCTTTGACGTCCCCCCGAAATTGTGGGGCTCTGATTTCAAGGGGTCGCTTCGTCACTCCACTGGTTGAGCGAACAGCTACCCTGCACTCTCGCTTTGACGAAGCATCTCCTGCTAATGCAGGCAATGCCCTGTCCAAAGGTAGATTGTATGTAGAGTCGGCAACCCCCTGTTAATACTTGCGCTGGAGATGCTATTCTTTAATATTGGATGGTGCAGGGCAGTCGTTACTTATGAGTTGGGCTTGGTTTCATGATTCTAGCGCACCTTGTTCATGAGTGTGATGATGCACGACATACGACACGGATAAACACGAGATCACGAGAATGATAATGGACAGAGACCAAATCGCAACCAATGTGGTCTAGTTATTGTATTTTACACCTGTGCTGAAGGAACAGGAAACCAAGGAAATGTCTATGCAGTGCCACCATCGGCAGTCACAACGATACAGCGAGGCCGCCGTTGTCCTCATGCAGCGCACAAGAGCTGACGAAATCCCTCTCGTATGTAGAAGAGTTTGGCCTCATACGGTGTTCATCAACCATTTGTCTATCGCTTTCATGCCAACCTTCCCGTCTCCTAACCCGTATTTAGGGGTTCTCCGCAGACACCTTCTCCAACAACTTCTCGAGATCGAATTTGGGGCTGTTGGGATCGTAAATGGCTAACAGGCAAGTCAGTCAACGTCAATTTCTCACTTGGACTCCCTCGCGCTTCGCCGGCCGCGCCGCACGATCGTAGTCGCGTTCTCTGAACGTACCCTCATCACCACCTGCTGGCGTAGCAGGCTTCTTCAACTTGGCGTATTCGGCCTTGGCCTGGTCGATCAGCTTCTGCTTCTGATCCCACTCGTGCTTGTCGTGTTGCGCCTTCTGGCTGGCGTAAATCGTCCTTTGGTGAGAGAACCCGTAGAAGACACCGAAAGCCAGGGCGGACCACCGGAGAACCTGCAAAAACAACCAATTAGCCTAATGCTCCCACAAATGACGCGATCGAATATAAAGACAGCGCCGACGCGGCTGCTGCTGCCGTAGATAATGGCCCTGGCGGTTGGGAGGGAATAGACGCACGTTGACACCGGTAGAAGTCATTGTCGCAAGAGGTCGCTCGGTGGCGGGTGGTCGAGCTCGACAATAAAAGGATCGAGGAGGAGAAGCTAGGGACCAGGCAACAGCTGTCAATTGGCCCTGTCCTGGAAACTCAAGGGAGATGCGGCGGTTGAGTAGGAGGTTGGAGGATTTGGACGTTGTCGGGAAAAGTCGCAGTTTTTCCTGATCGTAGAGTCCAGCCGAAAGCTCGGCCTCAGCGGTTGGCTGCCACCAGCCACACATCCGCCACAAAACAGCCGATGGTTCCTGGACTGCTGAGCTCAGCAGTAGTGGCTTGGCCAACTTCACGTGAACTT
This sequence comes from Sordariomycetes sp. S80-01Y, assembly GCA_037042185.1. NCBI lineage: Eukaryota > Fungi > Ascomycota > Sordariomycetes > Sordariomycetes sp. S80-01Y. The sequence goes on from JAXQJY010000032.1 coordinate 2,162,467, forward strand.
GCTCTGGACAGGCTAATGTCTAAGTCTCCTGACAGAGTGGGCCTTGACCATCCATCTCGACGAGTGATGCAGAGCGCGCCGACAACGCGCATTCTCGTTTAGCGACGGTTACCGTGTTTCTACGACAGCTTTGCCTACAACCGCCTCGTCGTATCTCTCGCTCAGCGCATTCACCTTGGTTTCTGGGTTCTCCTTGTACATTTCTGTTTCATCCAGGTCGGTGCTTTAATTGGCCTGCCTCAACCTTTAGCTTGCCGGTTCGATCAAGGAGCTATCAGTCGCGGGATGGGAGCATAGGTCGACAACATGCAGCAACGTCGGGAGGAGATTATCGCAAAGACAGCTAGGCTCGCAGAGCTTAAGCGGCAGAGAGAGCTTCGGTCCCAGTCAAGCAATAGTCGGCAAAGCATAGGTGGCGCGGCCGATGTAAGCTATCCTTTGTTTGGACCTCGGGAAAAGTAGATATTGACTCGATTTTAGCTCAAGCCAGCAGGTGGTACACGGGCTGAAAGCCGCCGACAGATTGAGACGATCATCAACGACCTCCTGAGTGATAGCCGGCCTGGATCTACAAGTGGAGGAGTAGGCTCACCTGGGGGAGCGAGATCAAGTCGGCCAAGCAGCGTGCTAAGCGCCGATCAAGTCAGCAATGGGACATCAGAAGTACCGCAAGCACCGGGAACGCCAGCGGCTCCGGCGCCAACGCAACCACCGCCGACCCTCAGTACCGTAGTTTCGACTACCGTTTTCGAAACACCCCCCTCACCAGTCAAGGAAGTTTTCTCCTACAGCAAGGGCGTGCAAACAACAGAAGAGTGGACAGGTCCAGACAGACCAAGGGCCCAATCGACGATTTCCAACGATGACGATATTCCCGGTACCACGACCACGCCCAGCAAGCGGATGAGCAGGAGGGAGCGAGATCGGGAAGAGGAGCTGCGGCAGAAGATCAAAGAAGAAATCGAGGAAGAGCTCAAGGCAGCCAAGGAGTTCGTGACTGATGGGACGGTAGTGAACGCATCAGCAAACTACCCATCTAGAGACTTGAACGCCGAGGAATTGTCAGCAGTCATACAGTCGGACGACTTTGTTGACTTTTTGGAGAAGTCAACCAAGGTCATTGAGAGAGCCTTCGACCAAGAAACATACGACATTCTAACGGACTACGCCTTGCAAGGTCAAGATGTCGAAGATGAAGACGACGAAGCAGACAACACAGGAGGCAGGGGGAAGCACAGGATAAAGGAGGTTGCCCAATTCTTCGACGAGCGATGGTCTAAGAAGCGGATGATAAGTGGTATCGATTTCTCACCAAAGTTTAGCGAGCTTCTGCTGGCGTCATACACGAAGAACCCTACAGCTCCTCACGAGCCAGATGGTCTCGTTCAAGTATGGAACACGCACATGCACGACCGCCCCGAATACGTCTTCACTGCACAGTCCGATGTGCTTACCGCCAAGTTCTCACCGTATCACCCGAACTTGATTGTCGGCGGCTCCTACAGTGGGCAGGTGTTGTTGTGGGATACCAGGGCCAAGGCTGCCCCTGTTCAGAAGACACCACTCACTGGTTATGGCCACGCCCACCCCATCTACTCCGTCGATATTGTCGGCACACAGAATGCCAACAACATCATCTCATGCTCCACCGACGGAGTGGTTTGCGGATGGAGCATGGATGTGTTCGCTAAGCCCCAAGAACTTTTAGAACTCAAAAACCCAACGCAGGCGAAGGTCGCTGTGGAGGATGTCAGTCCGACCTGCCTCTCGTTCCCTCAAACAGACCCAACATTCTTCCTTGTTGGCAGCGAGGAGGGAACGATCTTCCCGTGCCACCGATACGACCGCGCCGGGGCTAAAGCTGGCGTGGACAAGAAGATCGCCTACAAGGGTCACACTGCGCCGGTCATGTCCGTCGATTTCCATCCTGCTAAGGGTCCCGTGGATCTCGGTGACCTTGTCATCTCGTCTTCGCTGGACTGGAGTGTGAAGCTCTGGAAGGTGCGCGCTCCGGCTGCAACGTCAACAGTCGGCACAGGGGACGGCAATATCTCGCCCCTGATGGAGTTTGTTCGCGAGGACGTTGTCTACGATGCCCGGTGGTCGCCCGTTAAGCCTAGCGTGTTTGCTCTTGTGGACGGTGCGGGCTGGCTGGAGCTTTGGGATGTCGCAGTGGAAACTGAAGAGCCTGTATCCAGAATCTCACCGAGCACGCGTCAGGAGGGAAGGACGCTCCTTTCAAAGAGTCTAAACAAGGTTGCCTGGGAACAAAACGATGGCAAGCGTCTGGCGACCGGCGGCATCGATGGGTCCCTCACCGTCTTTGAGGTCGCCAGCGGTCTAGGCGGCAAGGAGGGCCTGAAGCACGAGGACTGGACAAACATGAAGAAGCTCGTCAACCGCGTAGATGCGGTCGGCCTGAATGGGGCGATGGTTGTGTAGGGTTGCAAGTTTGGCGAAGTAGAGACGGCTGGAGGCTGGGCGCATTGCCGCTGCTGCGGAAGCATTCTCGTTCACTATACCCCTCGTGTTTAGAGTAGTTGTATGCTTGAGAATCACATTCGTGCTCTGGCTTTTGCCATTTTCACACACGGAGCCAGTCAAAGGGGCGGCCAGTGTAGGTTGCAGCCCGAGGAACCTGAGGTCGGTGGTCAGTGACGCCCAGCTCCCGGTCCGTCTACTCCCGACTCTGTCGGACCGACTGAAGGGCATTCAATTTCGCGTCGTCTCAGGTCCACACACATGGATTTCTTCCTCCTCAGCGATGATACTGAACGTCTCATAACGTTGATGATCTCACAAATACTTTGATGTAAGTTTGGACTATCTCATCCCAGCTTTCTTTTGACATGATGGATTCTTGTCAAGAATTCTGCAATTCTAAAGTGGCCTCCAAGGTCACACTCCTGTTGAGAACTTTTTGCTGAACGTCTAAACTTGCGTTGTCTCATGCCGTCCATCATTCTCTACCCACGTACAATGCTAACCCATCCAAGGCCGATATAATCTCACCTAGGTTTCTGTCGGGATGCCTTGAGGGTACCGTGTTCCTGCGATGGAGAATCCTTCCAAAACGTGGTCCAACTCCTCCAGCTCGGCATCGCTGAGCTCCACTGGCCTGGAGTTCTCCTGAACCCGCCCTGGCTTTGTAGCTCCGGGTATCGGGATAATGACAGGCATACCGGGTCGCTTGCTGATGTTTCGTACCCAAGCCAAGGCCAACTGCGCCGACGAGCAGCCCTTGTCCCGCGCAATCTCGTGAACCCGATCCACCAGCCTCAGATTGTGCGCCATCGCTTCCTCCTGGAAACGAGGGAAGCTGCCCACAAACCCGAGGTACTCGGCGTCTTTGGTAGACTTGATGCTGCCCGTCAAGATACCACGGCCCATGGGCGAGTAGGCAGTGATGGGGATGTTAAGCTCGGCGCAGGCTTGAGCAACGCCGTTGTTGAGGTTGTCTTGAGTGAACATGCTGACCTCGACCTCTACTGCCGCAACCTTGACATACTTGCTCGCCTCGCGGATGGTCTCTGCGCTGCACTCGGACAGCGAAATGCCACCAATCTTGCCCGTCTCAACGTACTCCTTCTGCACCACGCCCAAAGTAACCTCCAACGGTACGTTGCGATCCCGTCGGTTGATGCCAAACACGTCAAGCTTCTTTTTTCCGCCGAGCTGGTTCAAGATGTTGTCCGCAGACTTGCGAATCATCTCGGGGCTGCACTGCGGCGCCAGTGTCTGGACGTCGACACCGCCCTTGATGACGAGGGTGACCTTTTCAGCGTCTTCGGGGTACTTGGTGAAGTATTTGTTGAGAAGGACCATCGAGTTGTACTCCGGAGGTCCGTACATCTCTGCGCCATTCCAAAGGGTCGCGCCAGCCTCGACGGCGGTCTTCAGGGCGGCTATGGCGTCGTCCACAGGGATGGGGTTTGGGCGCCACGTGAAGCCTTTCAAGCGTCAGTCCCTATTCGCCTTGGACCTCATATCGTGAGCTTACCCATCAGGCCGAAGCCGATAGGACCAACGGACCCGTTCAGTACTTGTGCCATAGTGTTGATGGTGTGTGGTCTAAAAGTTCGTTGAATTGCAAGGCCGAGGTCTTTGGTATGCGATTTGAACCGTCTGAATCGATACATATCTTGAAGTCTCGTAGCAACATACTTATAAAATTTATCAACTACATCGCCATGCAAGACCGTGCCAGAGTCCGACAGCTCCATCCTTCTCTAGGTTGGCGGCGTTCGACTGATTCGCTGATGACAGAAGCATACCCCAGCCTGGCGGCTTTAGAGAACACTGGGACGTGTAATAAAGCCGACGCCACACAGCTTATTCCGATGCAGCAAAACTGCAATGCTTATTCCGGGCCGTTGGATGCTAGGATCGCCCGGCAAGGAAATGCCATTCGGACCTGCAAGCCATTTCGCGACGAGTCTTCGGGCCTGGCTTATCTCCGCCACTGTGTGGCCACCAACGATCACATTCGAGTCGTTGACTTCGGGAAGAGAGGGAACGGAATTACTCTATGTAGTGTTTCGGGGTAAAATTGTTATCTGAGAACCTAAACTCCACGCCGAGGACTGCCAACGGTCTCCGAATTTATCAATATCGGACTGTTATACCTTTCTCAAGTCCGTGAATGTATCACGCTCCTGATCAGTACCCGGGCGGGGGTTTCGAGTTGGTCTGGACGATACCGTCATCCTCTAGGAAATCAATCAGATTCCCCCTCTCCTTCTGATTAATGACTGATCCTTCCCTTGTCATCTCACCTCCGGCCCCGTTGTCGACTCGTAAACCCCTTGCGGCTTCGTGGCTCATCACATGGCCCACACCACTCATCAGACGACCAGTGAACAACTCTGTCCCTACAATGTCATCACTCTCGTCGCAAGCACGCGTTCTGGAGGAGCCCCTGTCATGCAAATGCGTATGAGCTGCTTTCCGCTTCTCGTTTCCAGACTTGTTCTCATCTGCCTTGGTGAAAGATCCCTTCGCTGGAAGAATACTCCCCTGAGATGGACGCTCCGGAAGTCGCTCAGTGTGCATATAATCTACCCACCATCGTGGAAAGCCTTCCAAGCCTAAGGCCTGAAGAGTTCTGGGCGAGGAGGGCATCTGGTGCTTTTTCTTACAATGCTTGCCATATTTGCATGACCATGGATAGTGGCACCAGTAACTGCAGTATTGTATCGTCCTTCGGCTTGCTTTGGCGGCCAATCCTGAGCGTATAGGGTTCCTGATTTTGTCGGTCTGGAAACCAGGGGCATGCTCTGTAATGCGAGGCTCTGTAGCCACATTATGACAGCTCGATAGAGGGCCTTCACCAGAGGAAGCAATGGGTGAGAGGCCGGAATCTAGAAGACCTCCATTGTCTCTCATCTCTTTGCGGATTGGTTGGAATTGCTCAACGCCTTGAGTACTATTTTGCCTGACGTCGCCAAAGGTGCTCCTCGCGTCACTAGGAGCTCCCGTCTCGTCAACAGCCTTCCTGTTATTGACACTGCTCCAACTGTCATTGAGCACAGTATCTCCAGATAGGTTAAGTTTGACATGGTATTTATCTCCTGCGAGACCCATTGCGCCCACACTAGTCATTCCTCTGATCTCGGCGAGCGTGAGATATCGGGAGACTCCCTCAAGCTCAACGTAATCTGGTAGCAGATCTGCTGGGATCAGCGGGACAAGGATCGGCTGAGAAGTGACTTCGCCCGAAGAATCGCCACGGGTCACTGATCCAGGACGGGCGATGAAGAAGCTGGGCTGGGGCGGCATGGTTAACAGTGATGTTGGGTTGGAGCAAGAGCGTGTATAAGGTATCTCCCTTGATATTGGTGCCCGGAAAGCTGAAAGGAAAGAGAACGAAGAAGGGAAAAAGGCCAGGTGAAGGAATTCTATGCTTTTACAGTCCTTTGTGTTATGGTGTTTGCTTGCGTGGACAGCAAGCGAACTTCCCAGCTTGTTATAACGAAAACAAGACGTGGCAGCATAACCAGTATTGTCAAACTAGCCGCTAGCCTAGCCAGCGGAACGGCAAATTCAAACCTCTTCTATCCGTATCGTCACATCTAGCCCATCGACACAGTACCCAAGCTGCCTGGGCCCATCCCTCAACTCCACCTCTCTTTTGACCCATCTCCCCTGCCGGCCTTCCGCTCCCTCCTCCTGAGACGCCGTTTGGTCCTCGTCTGCGTCGATGTCATCTTCACTACTCTCTCCGTCGCCCTCATAAAACCCCGCCACGGGATCCCACTCCCCTGTCTCCCAAACTAAACGCAAACTGAGTGGTTTCAGCCCAAACAGCCTCCCCGCCATGCCCTTTACCGAGTAAATGTCCGAGCTCTTCGGTATCCTGGCTGTTTTACTAGCATTCCGAGCAGCATGGTGAAACGTCACGCTCACGAGCCTCGCTTCCAGAAAGGCAGGATTGACCTCCTCCCGTCGGATAACATCCGGCGCGCCGTAAATTTCACACAGCTCTTCGAATCTCGGATGCTGAAGCTTGACGTCGTCTTCTGCCGATTCGGACACAGAGGCGAGCTGTTTCGCGATGCGGGAGAGGTAGAACATCTCCGCGTTGGCGCGATCGGAAGGGGGGATGGTGACGAAGTTGAGAGACCTGAGAGAGGAGATGCGGGCGATGGTGAACATGTGGGCATCTTCGGTCGATGTGGTCTTGGTAGTCTCGTCGTGGGTGTCGTAGACTGGGTTGTTGCTGATACGGAGGCCGGCCAGGCCCGGAAAGTGGTAGGGGAGTTTGTCGACGAAGGACCAATCTTTGATTGAGTTGTAGCAGAAGTCAATGTATTGTATCGAGGGCGGGAAAATAGGCGGCTCTGACGTGGGAGAGGATACGTCCTGAATGTTGTTCCCCTTGAGATGAAGATTCCTTAGGGCTCGCAGGCCGGCGAGATTGCCGAGTTCGGACAGAGATGTAAAGTCATTGTGTTCAAGGTAAAGTGAGGTCAGGGTCGATCCCAAGTTCAAGAAGCTCACGCTTGGTAGGACCGAGAGCTGGTTGGAGCCGGCGTTCAAGGACGTGAGAGTTGGACATAAGCCCGCAATTTGACAGAGGTCCTCCCACGATAGCAGTGTGTCTTCCAAAGCCAGCTCAGCCACTCCAGAGAATGCCTGTCGAGCTTTCTGGTCAGACAAGGCTTTCGATATGTCTTCGAACCGATTGCCACTGCTTCGAGTCAGCACCCATTCAGTCCACAACACAGTACTTCGTACCTCAACGAGAGCTTTTTCAAGTTCTTCAACTCAGCGCATACGTCGAACACTTGGATGAGGCTCTCCCAGAGGTTTCGGCTCACGTCCAGCTGCGTGACACTGGGGCAGACATCCCCGATCTTATCCTCCCCTTCGCCCCTCGCCCTGTCTATGCTCATACCGTCCAGGATCACAACCTTCAACTCCCCCAGTCTCGACTGCTTCTTCGCAATCTTGTCGAAGCCCATCTCCTGCGCGACCTTGCCGCCACCGAAGATGACGACCTGGGCATCCGGGCCGCCAGCGTACCGGCCATGGTCAGAGGCGTACTTTTCGTGCAGTGCGGAGAGGAATGACTGAGAGTTGCCTGTTCGGCGGGTTAGGCGGATAAAGGACGCTGCCGTTGGGGACTTGGAAAGACCTGTCTGTGGTGAGTGTCTGCGGAGGTACTGAAAATAGATGGCTGGCGTACATTCAAAGTAACGGACACCTTTGTGGGAGCCGTCGTGTTTGCCGCGGGCTTGGTCGTCCCATTCTACGCCGAGCCAGAGGCCGGATGTGCCCTCCACCTCACCTAGGTAACGGACGGTGCACAGAGCGGTGTCGTAGGACAGCCGCTGGCCAATGTAGTTCAAAGGGTGCGATTTGCATTGCATTGCTACATGGACGATTTGAGTGCGCTCCGTCGAAGTTTGGAGTGGGATGGTGGATGAAACTGGGATTGCTGAGCGTGGGTGAGGCAAGGCAGCCGGATTGACGAGAATCATGTTCCCACTTTGATCAACACTATGAAGACTACTTGTACCAACAGTTGCTGCCTGCTCATGAAAATGCGACATGCAAGACGACTACAGCTTCATTCGCCCATGACTAGTCTTGCCGAGGTCCATGACGAGTTTTGCATCATTTCCGGTGATGTCGTAAATTGCATTCGAGGTTACCATCTACAGCTTGCTCTTCGCGCCATCTACGACCTTGATCAGAGCCCTGCCGTTGCTTAAGGCAACCTTTCCACCCTCAACTTGAACGACAAAGCGGATTTCCTCGAAGCCGTCCTTGACATCGCCCGTCCTCCAGGCCTGCGTCACCAACTTGTCGCCTGGCTTGACCGGGCTGGCGAATCTCGCCTGGTAGTCCTTCATGTTCGCAGGGTCACCACCGCCAAAGGTCTTCAGCAGAGAGTGCGCAGTCGTGTTCCAAGAGTACAGTCCGTGCATGATGGCACCGCCGAAGCCCATCTTCGCGCCCGGCTCAGGCGTAGCATGTAGCGGGTTATAGTCGCCATTCAGACGGTACAGGAGCGCACTCTCCGCAGTGGTCTGATGCTCCAGCGTAGCGTCGGGCTGCTTGCCCTTGGGAGGCGGGAAGTTCTCCGTCGCCGGTCCCTTGGGACCGCCCCAGTTGCCCTGCGCGATGAAGAAGGCAGAACCTACGACGCGGGTGTACACCTCACCAGACTTGGCGTCGACGAGATCGGTCTGGGTTTCGACGACGGAGCCGGGACGGCCCTTATCGTAGACGCCGAGGACCTTGGTGCGCGACTCGAAGGAGCGGCCTTCGGAGGTGGTGGGGAGGGGCTTGTAGAATTCGATCTTGCGCTGGCCGTCGACGACGCGGCGGGAGTCGAAGTCGGGGACGCCGGGGATCTTGACGGCCTTCTGCGCGGCGTAGAAGTCGACTACTTCCTGTGAGTCCTTCTTGAAGGCTGCCTGTTGTCAGCTAAGGTCGGGCGCGGCGATCGACTAGGAGCACACATACGGAGGATGATGGGGTAGGTCGGGAAGACGGAGAAGTTGGGGTGCAGCTCCTATCGATGGTTAGAGAAGGGTCGTCGGCGAACCGTACCACCATAGTAGCAGCACTGCTACCTTAGGAAAGATAGGTAGTCGAAAGGTAGCTTACGTAGAGGAAGTGCAGCTCATCAGCCGTTGCGCCAATGGTGTTGGCGAAGAGCAGCACATCTCGCTTCAGCCACGAAACGGGCACCGAGGGGTATTCGAAACCGACACCGGGCTCTGGCATGTTGATGGTTGTTGATGGTTTGCAATTGAATGGGGAGATGGAATGAAAGAGTCTGCAGCTTGCAACTCCGAGAGGACGCCTTTTACATGATGGGCAGACAAGGCGGTGGTGGTTGCCGAAGGCGGCGAGGTTCATGGGTCGTGGGAGCTGTCAAGCCGAGGTACGTTGTGTGGGGAAGCTCGTCATTGCCAGGGGCCCCGGATTGGCCAAGGATTGCATCTTCAACGGTAGTCACAGACGGGATTCAGTGGACCGAGCGAAGACGCTGGACACGACAGCTCGTAGTGCCTTAGGTACGGATACAGTGTTTTGCTGCAATCATCACTACTCAAGTAGGAAGTCGCAGTAGCAGACATGGTGGTCTCACCACACATTGGCTCCGTCCATACCTACACTGGGAAGGGAAGCACCGCGGGGCTTTTGTACCCATTCTCGCCAACACTCCTCACGCCAAAAATGACATTGTCAATCGACAACTCCACCGTCGTCGCGTCAACATCACCGACAAACTGAGAGTGCGTCCACTGCGGCGCATTTGTCCCTCTCCAGACCACCTCGTACCCTTTGACACCCTCCTCCGGCACCTTCTCCCACTTCAGCTTGGTATCATTGCCCAGTTCCGATGTATCGACCGACACATTGCGAGGGATGCCGGGAGCGTTGGCAAGAGACCACATCGCGGCCAGGTCAACCTTGGCGACTCGAGCGATGAAGTCGTAGTCGAGGAACTCTTCCAAGTCGCCGTACTGCACTCCATTCTCAACACGAGTGTCCTGGTGCTGGTGGTCAAAGTTCTCATTCGGCTCGCAGAAGCGCACTGCCGCCTCGTATCCGGCCTCGAGGAAGGCCCTGTGGTCTCCTCCGCGCAGGAAGCGATCAAGACGGTAGATCATGGCAATCTTCATGTCAGTCCACTTGTTGGCTGCCACCTCAGCAATGAAGCGGCCCAAGTTGCGAGATGGGGAGTCATTTTCGCCGCCGATGGTGAGCCGGGTGCTGGCGTCTTCCTCAGACTCAGTCAGCGGTGGCCCCTGGCAGAACATGCGGATGGTGTTGGGCTCCTTCTCGCCGCGAGACCCAGTGGAGCTGCCAACAAGGTCGACGTTGAGAACGCCCTCGATGTTGGCGCTGGAGTTCATGTAGGTACGAGCCATGAACGAGGCGCCCAGAAGGCCCTGCTCCTCTCCGGCGACGGCGGCAAAGACGAGAGTGGCGCGGTGCTTGCGCTTGGACATGATGCGGGCGAGCTCCATGGCCACGGCAACACCGGAGGCGTCGTCGTTCGCTCCAGGCTGGTCATCCCACCAGTTCAGCACATCTGACACTCGAGTATCGTAGTGGCCCATCGTCACGTAGAGACGATCCGGGGTGTCGACACCCTCCAATGTTGCTGCAACATTACTGATCTTGACTGGCTCGGGCACCCTGGTAGTCGGCTCTTGGATGTAGCCCGGGACCTCAACAGTCAACCTCCCCTCTGACTCCTCAGCATATCTTCTGAGCTCGGAGGCAATCCAGTCTCTCGCCGCGCCAATGCCGCGTGTGGTGCTGTTCTGCTGCGACAGGGTGTGGCGAGTTCCGAAGCTGACGAGCTTGGAGATGGTCTCCTTGATACTGTCCGCCGAAACCTCAGCGAGGGCAGCCCTGAGCTCCTTGTCGGGCAACTGGGGCTTCAGAATACCTCCAACATTGTCGCCAGGGCCAGGTGGAGGCCAATTGGCGTTGGGGCAGATATTGTAGTTCTTGTCGTACGCTGCTACAAAAGGTGGGAACTTCTCGGGAGTACAGACATCCCGAGCTTCGATGGAAGCACCATTGACGAGGGCTAGGCCTGCGAGAGCAAAGAAGAACCCTTTCATCTTTGGCGAATAAATAATACTACGTGCGTAAAGCGGGCGAAAGTGAGATCAACCTCAAGATACGTGAGCTCACAGATCTTATATCACCCGTTCAAGAGACTAGGGAGGCTACCGTCGCAACGAACCGCGCCCAAGCCCTCTCCTACCCCTCTCCAACTTCTTGGTAATCACCAACGATGCCATCACACCTCAATTTCCTAACTTTCCCTGCCTATGAAATGCCGTCCGGCAGTGTCCCGTATCAAGAGCCGGTGCTCTCCACTCCCCACCAGCTGCCCCTTTAGGCAGGTCAGAGAGCCTGGATAGTTGGGGTAGGTGAACCGATATCAGACCCAGATGTCTTCACCTCCGGAGATCGCAGGACTTGCTCTCACTTTAGCCGAACTTTTGGGAACTTGATCTTGGCATTGCTCGGGGATGACGACAACGATTATGTGAAGACCGTGAGCCCGCCAGGCACCCGCTGCTGGAGGATACCCCTAGATCGGACTTCTTACTACCAGTCTCCAATTTGGGCTCGACCTCTCGCTAGACGCACTGGTTGAATCTTTGTAGATGGTGATGTGAGAAGATACTGAGAGGGGGTGTAGAGGCAATGGGGCTTCAGCGTGCCCTCGTGAAGGCAGCAAAGCTTGGACTTGGTTTGTCCGCAAAACTCGGGCTGGCATCGGGGTGCAAGAAATCGACCGGGTGTCTTCTTCATCAGCCAGACTGAAATAGGTTCTGAGTGACAGGGCCAGACCTGTTGGAAACGTGCTTGCGTGCTAGCTAGATACCTTTATGGGAAGACGCGGACCCTTCCATTACTCACTTGCTTGTAGAGCTTGGCGACTGGCCCATATCGCTATTTCCCCCATCCAGGGCCGATTACGCTTACTTTCCAAGCATTAGACTTATAAGGCCAGTCTTCGACAGGAAGAGGCGAGCGTAGTACCTTAATTCTATTGGTATCGATATGCTTAGTCATTGTAAACATGGGTTTAATGTCAACATCGTTGCATTCTTCCCCACTCCGAGTCCACCACTAACCCCAGGAAAATACCCAAGCGCAAGAAGCAATTTTCGCGAGAGTGGTCAATTGAGGCGTATTGGGCGTCTCCGCCGGCACAATGCCTACTTGCGAATGTGACCAGCTTTGCGCCGAGTTGATCTCGTTTGGCGTAACTCTCCAGAACCTCTCAACGAATCCCAACCTGCTTGATCGCCCAGCGTCCTCGAGTCCCAGCAAACCACCGGCTGCTGAGCCTTCCGACTTGAACTATGCATGCAATGCGCAGGAGAGACTTTCAACTAGATGAGGGGTGAGAGCTTAAACCATTGCTTACTGCAATCTCGGGAGTTTGTAGGTACACTCAACGCTTCTTTGTAGATATCTCTGTTAACACAACTAGAAAGGAAATAGGCTACGGCCTTGAAAGGAGTGTGGTCGCAAATATCATAACGCCGCATCAGTGGTATCACTCAGAACCTCTCAAAAACCAGCAACTTCATCCGAACCGTCCCCGGCCGCGATCACACTCCTCGATGAACCGATAAATGCCCTCGACGCCATCGAACTCGGTCGAACAGTGCTCGCCGGAGCTGATGGGGGGAGACATGCTCTCATAGCCTTCAGGTTCAGATAACCAAGGGTTATTCTCTTCAACTCCAGCAAAGGCCTCGTGCACGAACGAATCGTCCTCCAAAGATGATATCTCATCATATTCGTGTCCCGTCAAAGACCTGGCGGATCCTCCGGGCGACGTGAGCGTCTTATTGCCGTCGGGCGCGAAGGGAAACCTCAGGGCTACCGGCACGCCGGCCGCAGCGTCAAATTCCGGATCTTCCCCGACAATACCACGCTGGATTCCAATGTCGTCGCAGAGACGATTGACCATCTCCGCGTCGACTCCAGGAAATCGGACTCGAAGAATGTTGTTTTTCTCCATCGCGATTGGCAAATCCCCTAATACCGCAAGCCTTCTCAAATCGGCATACACCGCTGTGAGATCTTGCAAAGCTCGGCCAAAATCGGCTGAGAGGATGTCAAGGAAGCCCTCAGTGTTGAGGTTGGTAGCTGAAGCGAGAGCCTCAGCGTTGAATCCGTGAACGTTCGAGGAGCCGGTGATGGCAGCGGCGAGGGGGCTCATGGCGGTAACGGTAGGGCTGATCTGGAAATCGACGAAAGCTCCAGGAGCCGAGCGGGGAATGGCGCTCAGCTTGGACATAGCCTCGTCCTCAAGTCCCGACACGGCGCGGTACTGTCGCTCACCCCGAGGGCCAACACCATCATAACGGAGCTTCTGTCCCGAGAGAAAGAAAGCTCGCATTGCCTGAGAGACATTCTGCACGACTTGTGCCGGAGCGGCTGGGGAATGGGAGAAGTATCGAGCGCCGCCACCGATGCTATAGCCTCCGGCAGTGCGGGGCATGGCACCGCCGGTCAAATTCGGTCGAAGAGCGCTTGCAAACGGGGCTCGTCCGGAGAATTGCGCAACGCGGCGGGAGGTGTTCGATGAAGGGAGCTTCGATCGGTCGATTCGCGGGGCGGCCGATGACTCGCCGCTGAGGTACCTCCTGACGACCCTGTTGATGTTCTTCGTGGTGCCGCTGGAGAACCATCGCGCGCCTCGCTTCTGCTGCTTCAGCACAGCAGCTGGGTGAAGTGGCTGTCGTCCCGTTCGGATAGGTATGTGCTCGACCTGTCCTTGGAGGGGACGCGCTACTGAAGCGACCTTGGTCCGTACCGCCGTTGCGGTCTTGGACACAGCAACTCGCAAGAGACGCAGGGTCGTTGGACCCCATATCGCCCCTACGGTTGCCATGTTGAAAGATGTCGTTGTTTCTTCTCCAAATGGATGAAGAAGTGATGGTGAGGTCTTAAAGAGCGACACGAACAAGGCCCGGGTGCTTGGGGTCGGATGGCTTATATCACTGGATGCCCGAATTCGCCACATCTCGAAATCGCACCGCCACTCAGCCACGCATTGCGGGGACGCTAGTACGCTAGCGCCTATTCGAGCGTAGCGCAACTCTGCTGGCATTTTCTCCGTCACAGGAAATTTTTGGACTCTTCCTCCTTCAACTTTCTTCACGAGAGCTTTCTCAAGCTCCGTCCGAGGTGACGCGAGCGCGCCAGCCTCTGGTTGCATCTGTCCTACATTAGGATTACTTGGTAAGTTTGTCTTCTTTATCTCCTCGAACATTCGTTTCATGATGATATCTTTCCACGAACAATCCAATGCCTACAAATACAATGGGGACACAACTATCTCTAGAATTAGTCTGACCAACCCCCGAACAGCATGACCTTGAATTCACTAAAGTCAAGACCTTTGCTAACCTTGGAAGCTACTATATAGTCTATTACTTACCCTCAACGGGGTCGCGACCGAACACTGCTCTCAAAAGGTACGACATCACCGCATTCGCTCTTGCTTTCCCTCCCCCCTCTGGATGATGAACAATTCGACACACAGGGATTCCTCATTCTTAATATATCATGTGGAGTTGTTGTAAACTTAGTTTCAGCCTTGTCTGACCAGACTCGATCTCAAAGATTCTATCAAACTCACTTGGCGTGCCTTTGCTAACGAGATCTAATCAGGTACATATAACATGATTCCAAATTCCTCTGGACGCGTCGACCATATGATGAAAAATTGAACGAACGGGCGGACATAATCGAGCCTCGGTGCTTTCCTTCCCTGAGAAAGCAAGGCGTACAAACCTTGTGTTGGAAAGCGGCGGGAGCTATTGATGATACTTCGTCACCTGATTGCGGCTTTGCAAACACATCTTGTTGGGATTATGTCGAGAGCTTAGACTAACATGCGTCCACTAGGTAAACAATGCAATTTTTCTTCTCTTCTCGGTGCTGCTCTCCTGATGAGCTGAAACGTATTCACACTGTTTGATCCGCAACCTTGTGTTACGGGATATGAACATATTTATCAACATCTGATATTCGGTATGCTACCTTTATCTCCGTCATATCTGGCATCGTTGACTGATCTGTGGTAGAATGATTGCAGCGTTACTCCAATGCATTGGATGGTCCGAAGGCACACAGTTGCTAACGATCTTTCTAGGTAAGATCTAGACGCAGAAGTGTTGTGGTCAACTCAGTCGCAAGTATGTACACCCGCTCCCAAGCAACCCTCCCCCCTTGCCATGATGACTCTATCTACTTTATCTACATTGCCTGAGTTCAGCGTGATGAACCAAATTTCACCTTGGAGAACTGATCCAATGCCCGCTCTATACACTGCGTTACCAGAGTCTAGATGTATCTAGTGGCTAACTCGAATGACAGTTCTACGCTTCGCCGTGTACGTTGCTTGGTAGTTCTCAATATCCAAAATATTCATCCAAGATTCCCAATTGCATCGCGTTCTTTCTTGTGCAATTACCTCTTTAATTGCAACCTTGCGTTCATACCCACGATGCACCGAATGAGGTCCCAGTCGTCGTTAGCACCCACCCAGTCCGTGACCACAATACCTGTACCCGCCGAGCCTACCTTTAGCTTCCTCGGGCCCTTCCCCTCCTCACCGTGCTTGATACACAAGTACTCGACGACAGCCGGATTGACCTTGGCCGCGATCCGTTCCGGCCAGCAGCTCGCATTGAAGAAGTTGCTCGCACTGAGGAAGTTGACGAAGAAGGGTGGCTTCGACGCGTCTCTCTTCTCCAGCGAGCAGTGCTGCTCAGCAGCTCGCTCCAATTGCCCTCGAGAGAAATCTATCTTCTTCTCGACGTTCTGACTCTCGGTCACCTCATAAAAGTCTTGCACGCGGATATGTCCACCTCCGATCTTGCCATCCTCACAGTTGTCCGGCCAAGCTTGCGCGTCGATACCGAACCCCTTCCCATCCCAGCATTTCTTTAACTCAGCGTCCAGTCCAAAGCGACGCATAAGGACAATCTTTCCTCTCGCCTCGCCTAGCTTGGGCACGCGCGGCTCCGTCCACCAGCGGTCGCGCTTCTTATCGACGTAGGCCTTCTTGAGGTGCTTGCCCATCTGCTCGTCGTTGCCCTTGCCTGTTCCCTCCCGCTTTAAGGACATGATGACTGTCTCGGAGGGGTTCTTCTCAAGGAACTCGTAGAGATCGTTGCACATGTCGCCGAAGTACTTGTTTCCAGTCAATGAGATGGGGAACACAGAGTGGACGAGCGTCAACGTGTCGGATTCGGGCTCAGCGGAGACGCGGATGTCGAGGAAGCGGACGCCGTTGTTTAGCTGCTCAGGTACACCAACAGCCTGACATCGGACCGATGGCAAAGCCTTGTAGCATGTCGGTGAATTGTGCGTGCCAGGGATGGACAGGATCTGGAGCGGCCAGTCGCCATCGAGCTCCTTCATCCACGCATTCAACCTCGCACTCGAAAACACCGCCAAATATGCACCCGTGGGCACATAAACGGCCGTCAGCTCATGCTTGCCGCCATCCAACTTCTTCATCGTACTGCTCTTCGAGTTGGGGCTGGGCACGTCGACCTCGTATTTGTGGTCCTCGGTCTTGAAGGTCAGACGGATGACTTCGCGGTCCGGATCCGCAGTGCGGACGTCCGTCTTCTTGGACTTGAAAGGGTCGACTTTGATGTTGACATTGTCTTTTTTGTGGGCATCACCCTTGACCACGGTCTTGGTAGAGGAGAAGTCGGTGGCATTGAGGAATCCAGAGATGGCCCCGATGGTGTTGGTTATAGCATCACCAGTTTGTTGCTTGTGACCCTCGAAACGCTCGACCGAAACGAGCTCGATGGGATGGATTGTGAGATTGCGGAGGGTGAGGTCAGCCATCGTGGAGGCTCCGTGGACTCAATTGACTATCGAAAGACAGACGGGAGCTCTGAGAGGGGGGGAGCCAAGCAAGCTACGGTGAAGCTATATACACGATGCGGGACGCGCGGAGGGGCAGCGTCTGGCAATGGCCTGGAGAGGGGTCGAGGGTTCAGGGTCTGGATGCAGCTGAAATGTGGGTTGCTGTCTCTGCCATTGGGGATCGCTATTGGTGAAATCCGGTGGGAGCTAAATCCAACGGGAAAAGGAGCTGAAGGCGAAGCTTTTGATGATGCCGATATGTGGTTGGTGGCTGATGCTTCTAGTGGGGTTCTTTGGGGGCAGAAGGCGGCAGACCTGTGATGCAGTGACCGATGAGCCAACAACCAGAGCAAACGTTGAGACCTGTCCAGATCTTACAATCACTCATAGCTTACTTCCGCTGCAGGCAGTCCCATATGGATCAATATCTGCAGGTTTTCTCGGAGACTAGACCTTCGCCAGCTTCGAGAACCGAGGTTACATTATGATCCGTCATGGAAAGTCTGGCCCACAGCAAAAGTGCCGGCTTTCTCCAATTGCGATTCCCCTCAAGCCACGCCAACCTAGCGACCTGATGACCGACAGGTTGATGTGCTTTCGAAAGTCCAAGCGAAGTACCTGAGCACTTGTGAGCCAGGAATTGACCATAAAGACAGCTGGCGGGTGCCTGTCAACCGAGTCTTCAACAGAGCCTCGGGCCCCTCACACGCCATCGCCATGATCGCCCTTACTATCCTGGCTCTGACGTTGGGCTTCGTGGCGTACGTCTATCGACTCAATCGGACCCTCGCGACTACGCCACCTGAAGCCAAGAAGCTTGCAATTCCTACATTGACGGATGAGGTTATCAGGAAGACTTACCAACGGATTCAGAACGATCCGATTCCGTGGGAGAAGGCTTTGCCAAAGAGACTCGACAGGCGCTACATAGTTGTCGGTGGCTCGGGTAGGTCAACCATGGTGGACTGCTTCAGAAGCCTTGACTCACAGCTATGCAGGTCTGGTCGGTGGGCAGTTGGTCCTTGCCCTCCTGGTTAACGGAACACCCCCGGAAGCGATCCGCATCGTTGATGCCAGAAAACCAGTCCGCGAGCAGTTTGCTGATGGGAATCATCCAGCCTCCAAGGTTGGCTTCGTCCCCGTCGACATCACGACCGAGGCGGGTGCTCTCGCGGGCCTCACAGCCCCATGGCCAGACACTTACGCTAAACTCCCTTTAACGGTCTACCACACCGCAGCTGTCATCCGCCCCCAGGAACGCTCGCCCCTCTTCTGGGACCGCGTTGCTCGCGTCAACGTCACAGGGACGGCTCATGTGCTCTCGGCGGCTCGCAAAGCCGGCGCGGGCGTCTTCATCATGACGTCCAGCGTCAGCGTGGAGAACAGGGAGGTGGGATGGTTTCCGTGGCCTTGGAGGAAGTACCCTACGAATTTCATCCAGTATTTGGACGGCGGAGACTTCGAGAAGCCGCTGAAGCCGGATGCGCACTTTGCGATCAACTACTCGAGGACCAAGGCCTTGGCTGAGAGGATGGTCTGTGGCGCGCATGATAAGGATGGGATGCGGACGGGGGCTATCCGTCCAGGTAATGCGGTGTATGGATACAAAGATGATCTGGTCATTGGGCAAATGTTGAAGTTGAAATGGGTACCGTCCTTTAACGCTGCATGGGTGCAGAACTGGACGGCTACAATCAACGCGGCACTTGCGCACATGAAGCTCGAGGAGTCGTTGCTAGGAGAACATGTCGACAAGGTCGCCGCGAAGCCCTTCGTGATCACAGACGACGGTCCGCCGATCGTCTTCAACGACTCCTACCAGATTCTTTCCTCGACCAGTGCGCTGGGATTCACCGTGGTTCGACCACCGCCGCTTCTGTTCCTTTCCATCTTCTACATCATTGAGTGGTGGGCGATCCTCGGCGCCAAGTACCCTACTGTCAAGAGGTTGATTGGCGAGCCCAAGGACCCTATCGACATCCTACAGCCGGGTACAGCAGCCTCGGGCATCACGAGTATACTGGACGATTGGAGGGCACGGAAGAGCCCGGCTGAAGGCGGCATTGGGTACAAGCCGGTGTGCGACACCGTTGAAGGGATGTGTAAGCTTGTTGGAGAGTGGAATGAGAGCGTGGTAAAGGAGGGCATGGAGATTTTGAAGAAGGAGAAGGAAGAAAAGGGCGAATAAGTGCGAAAAACGATGCCATGAGTTTCATTGAAGTGTATATACGCCACAGAGTAGACTAGTGCTATCTTCCGATGACTCTGAGATCAGCCCCTTTTCCAGCTTTACATAGTTCAGGGCCGAAGAATCTCAGCAGAAATATTCAAGTCAGTTCTCGATAAATCATACTTTGGCCAAGCCGACAGGAATCAGCACAATTCCAGATCCATGAAAACGAATAGTCTCGTCGACCGAGAAGATGCAATGCAGTCAGTCTATTAGGATCGGCAGTTCTCATGGTGACTCTCTCGGGACTTCGGGCAGATGTGGTCCCCGATCCAGAACCCCGGATTCAAAGCGCCTGTGCCGAGCTGGGCGTGGGCTGCCCCCCCTGTAATTGAGGCCCGAGAGCTCCATCACCATCCGTTCTGGCCGACAACAGGCTTTCCTCAACATCGCACTTCGGTCTGAAATGCTCGCATAGTTTGACAGCTGTGAGCGCAGTTCTCGCAACGATGGCGCTGGGTATCCTGGAGCCCAAGCTCAAGGACGAGCACGTCCCTGGTAAGCGGAAATCTCGACGCGACGCAACAGGAAATCTTCGAGCGTGGAGCTGACGATTCGATCAAGGCACGACACGTTACTTTGACGATCCGAGCCGCCCTCAAATCGCCGACTCGACTAGCTCGCACCTCAAGACTACCATCTCCGGCGGCGAACCCATTATCCTCATCCCCCAGCCGTCCGACGATCCCAACGATCCCCTCAACTGGCCCCTCTGGAAACGCGACCTCATCACCTTCATCCTTTGCTTCGCCGCTATCCTGGCCACGGCCTTGGGTCCGATTCTAGCGGCCAACACGATTACCATTGCTGGGTTGTTGGGGGAGAATCTGACGCGCGTGGCGTTGCTGACGGGGTACTTCTTGCTGGGTGCCGGGGCGGCAGCCATCTTCTTCGTGCCGAGCGGACGTATCTGGGGCAAGCGGCACTTGTTTCTCCTTGGCATATTCTTCATCATCTTCTCGAGTGCGTGGGCAGGAGGTTCGGGCGAGAGCTATGCCTCTCTCGCAGCTGCTCGTGCGATTCAGGGGGTTGGTGCCGCGCCGTTCGAGAGCTTGATCAACGCAGCGGTTGGCGATCTGTACTTTGTCCATCAACGCGGGCTGCGCATGGCCTTTACCAACCTTGCTGTTTTCGGAGGAGCCTTCTTCACCCCGATTTTGGTTGGGCTGATTACGAGGAATATGGGGTGGCCATGGACGTTCTACTTTGTTGCCATCTTCTCGGCCGTGACGTTCCCGGCCGTGTTCTTCTTCTGCCCCGAGACTGCTTATCGGAGGGATGCGAGGTTGAACACCGACGTGGTGACGGATGCGAAGACGGGACAGCAGACGACGAGGTTCCAGCTCGAACCGCAGGAACGTCAACGGGGATTTGTCATGTTCCCGAGGTCGAACGCACCGCAAGTCATGGGCGACGCTGATACACCAAAGAAGACCTTTATTGAGTCGCTGTCTTTATTCGACGGCCGTAAAACGGACGACCGCTATTGGGTTCTGCTTCTGCGTCCATTCCCCATTCTCGCCAACCCGGCCTTCCTCTGGGGCTGTCTCATACAAGGTACAATGATCGGCTGGACGGTTTTCATCGGCGTCATCGTCGCCGCACTGTTCATCGGGCCGCCATATCTGTGGACAGAGGTCGAGGCTGGGTACGCATATACGGGTGCCTTTGTAGGCGCTCTCGCAGGGTTCGTCGTCTCGGGATTGCTGGCGGATACCTCTGCGAAGTTCATGACCAAGAGAAACGGTGGGATCTATGAGCCCGAGTTCCGCATCTTGCTGGTTATTCCGATGCTCATCATTGGAGGCATCGGCTTGTTTGGGTTTGCGCTCACGGCGGGAGAGGTCATATCCAGAAAGTACACGTACGTACCACCCTTGGTGTTCTTCGGATTTGAAGTTGCAGGGATGGTCATCGGCGCTGTTGCGAGTTCGCTGTACATTGTGGACGCCTATCGTAAGTTTTTTCCTTTGTCACATTGTTCCCCCTTTAGACCGTGCAGAGCTGACGTTGCACTAGGCGACCTCACCATTGAAGGCTTCACTATTATGATCATTTTCAAGAATATTCTGAGCTTTGGTCTCACCTTCAAAGCATACGACTGGTTCATTATCAGCGGCGTCAAAGAAACGATGCTACCCATCGCGATTGTGCAGGTGGTCATTTGCCTACTGAGCGTACCTATGTGTAAGTCATCCATTCTGATTTCAGGACTTGAGCTGACCTTATCAGATGTCTTTGGGAAGCGGGTCAGGGCGTTCTATCACAAACATGATCTCTTGGCATTAACTGGATTACGATGATCACTATCTTATGAGAAGGGCCGACCTCCGCCCATCTGTAGAGCATCAAGACTAAATCAAAACTCATATTCAATTACGTAGCATGGACCCAGTGTTCTCCCCTCGCACTGTTCTGCTAATCTCTGGCACAGCTCTTCCTCCATCATTACTGCGGACATCCTCACGTCTACTGTGCCTGCTCCTCAGGCGCCTTCTGCCGAGCAAGCAGCACAGACCTCTTCACGACTCTAAAGCCACAAAAGAACAGCGCTACCGTACCAAGAACTCCGAGACCCAGAGTCACGAGCGCTCCAATCACGCCAGCAACAGGTTCTCCGACCCCGCTACCAGAGATGCAGGACACGACGTGAGCATCGCCATCGCCATCATCGCCTTCACCACCTTTGGTCATAGGACAGGGTCTGTCGGGCTGGGAGCCGCAAATCCAGCAGTAGTGGGAGTCATCGACAATCATGAAGTCCTTCAAACCACCCTTGAAATTTTCCCACGTCAGCGGCATCTCATTCAAGCCGTACATTGAGTGCTCCACCAGGTTGTCGTCACTCGCAGTGCCGTTACTGAAGAAGAGGCGGACGAAGAAGTTTGACTTATCCGGAATTTCCTTTTCCTCGGGCTTGATGACGACGAGCTCGAAGGCCATGCTTGAGGCGAAATCCGGGAGGCCGCTCCAGTCGGGCGACTGAAAATGCAGGTCTGTTCCGAGGAAGAAGGCCATTAAGGTGCTCGGGTTGCCGAAGTGGACGCTCAATTTCGGGATAGGGTAGCGGAGCGGAGGCGCCTTTTTAGTCTCATAAACCCTAGGTTCGGTGTCGAAGATCGTCAAGAAACTGTCGAAGATTGTAGCGGCCATCTTGGATCCTTCAATGGCCCGGATAGGATCGCTGAAGTTGTGGACCATGGTCCACTCACGCTCAGAGGCCAGAGCTCGGAGCTGGTGCATGCGTTCTCCATCGATCTTGTGAAGGGGGAAAGATGTGTTGTGAATCTGGGAATACCTGAAGTAATCGTAGACTATGGAAGATGGTAAGCCATACGGTCCGGGGTTACTCGACAATGGGACTCACCTTCATGGGCGTTCTCGTAAGAGACGTCTGCAGGCTTCATGTTTTCTCCCAATGCAGGAAGCAGGTCCTTATAGAAGGGTTTGGTCTCCTTCTTCCTCGCTTTATACTCCCAGGACTTGAAATACCGCTCTCTGCTCTTCTCGGCTGCCAGGCAACCGTTCTTGCTTTGCATCCACGTGTTCTGCCCTGATCTATCCGCGATACAAGGCTGGTGGTGCTCGTACACGGGGATGTACTGATACCCACCGCAAGGAGCCTCGACGGTTGTGCCGTTGGCCAGCGTCGAGGCCAGATTGGTGGGAGGGTACAGCCCCTGGAGGAAGGCAACTGCAGAACTGTGCAAGACGGGCTCCTTGGGCGAGATGATGGAGAGCTGTTCCGGGACGGCAAACTGATTGCTCACGCCACTGATGGGCACAGGGGCGTCGGCGGCTATGTATCGGTTGTGGTAGAACTGCCCGGATTGATACATCTGGGCCGCGCCGAGGGCGGTCAGGTTGGGGGGCGCGTGAATCAAGGGCGTGCGGTCGCCATAGCTGTGCAAAATGAAGACGGCCAGTGTTTCCTCGAGCCTGGGGACATCTTTGGCCTTTTTCCCCTTGGCGGCGAGCGCAGCGGCTATAAGCCCGAGGAGCAGGACGAGGCTGGATCTCATGGTAGAGGCGTGGTGTCGGATGAAGCAGCAACTCTTCTAGGTATGACACTAAAAGTTGAAGATTCTGAAAGGAAGAAAAGACTTGATTCAACTTGGCCACTGGGTTGGGTAGATATGAGCTGGCGGCCTAGAAACTCAGATCTTGTGCGAAGTGTAACAGGCGGCGGACAGCGAAAGCATTGCAAGGTTCACCGAGCACTGCCCTGATCCTGATTACCTTTTCACTACACTTCTATGAATACACTCAAAGTCTGTCCGTTCAAGTTGCGCGGTATTCGCTCGCTCAAGCGTCCTATTGGGACCCTTTAGACGAACCGTGCAATTACACGTTGGCTTGCCGTTCGGGGAAAGGGTGATCGAACCCATGCGACATCTTCGCTACCGACTCGTTTCGAATGTGATCCTCTCGGGTCGACCTGTTGAAATCTAGAAATTCCGCAGAGATCTGACAAGCGTAAACTCGGCGCTGCTCACAGATGAACAAAACTAGGTCCTGCCAAGCCCACGCGTCTCCAGGACTAAATTGGCGTATCGCTCATACCACGGTATCGGCGATGCAATGACCACGGAGACCTGTACATGTGAGTCCTGAACACTTCTGAGTCGAGGCTGGTACATTTGTTCTGGTTCTCCAAACCTGGTGCTCTTCTATGCATAGATCTTGCAGGTGTGCTCTAGAAATACAATGTCCTGAAACAACCTTCCTCTGAATCTTGTCCTATAAATCTCGATAATGGACACGTGGTCGTCCGGTATGTTGCGCCCTGACGCGTTTTGACTCCGTCAAGATCTCAAAGTTTGGACTTGGACTTGTCTTTGCGCGGATCCTTGAGGTTCTGCGAGATCTGTCCAGATAGCAAAAAGTCAGGATACCTCATTGCGCTATCCGTCCCGACCCCGATGTCGCCCTGTCGCCGCCACGCCGCCCCGTCGACGGGAATGATCTGGCCGTTGATGTAAGTGCCGCCTTCGCTGAACAGGAAGACCGTTGCATCCGCAATGTCGCGCACAGAACCTATCCTTCCCGACGGAATGCCCTTGGCGTAGGCCTTCTGGTCTTCTGGATCGCTGCTGCCCAGTCTTGCGAGGCCTTCTGTGCCCTCGATTCCACCAGGAGCAATGACATTGCTCTGCACACCCCTTGGGCCGTACTCGATCGCGACCGAAGCTGCGAGGGAGTCGATGGCCGCTTTGGCTGCCGATACGTGAGCCTGCAGCGGGACGCCGGTGTAGTGAAAGGTGGCTGAGACGTAGATGATGCGAGGTGACGAGCTTTTGAGCAGATGGGGCATGGTGGCCTTGATAGTGTTGAAAGTGCCCAAGACGTCGATATCCATGACTGACTTGAAGGCGTTCGGACTCATTCCTTCTAAGGGAACAATGAAGTTACCAGCCGCGCCAGCAATCACGAAATCGATGCCCCCAAGCTCCTCGACGCACTTGTCTGCGGCAGCCTTTAGGGCCTCAGGCTAGAAAGGTGTGAACTTCACTGAGACGCCCTCAACGGAATGGGAAGCTTACCTTTCTCACGTCGCAATCTCCAATGCCAAGAACCTTTGCGCCCGATCTGGCGGTTGCGATGTCCTTCGCCGCGGCTTCCGTCTTCTCAACGCTACGGCCAAGGATGCAGGCATTCGCTCCCAAGCGAACGAGAGCTCTAGTTTGCTGGCTGCATATCGTACCTGCGCCGCCTGTGACGAAGACTACGCGACCGTCTGAGTTGCATGTCAGAAGTCTATTCATGTGCAGGGGCGGAGCATTACTCACTGAAGATGCCATCTCTCCAGATGGGACTGAGATACTCAGACTCGGGGACCGGCATGGTGATTGATGTGCCTCGTGGGTGCCGTAATGGTATCGAAGATCCTTTGCAGTCTCTGGCTACATTCAGTCAGTCTTGAGCGGTAGACGCGAAGAAACGAGGGTTGGTTGGGGACGATGATGAATCCTCAATGTTGTACGTGCATCCGCGAGGTGGTCTATCCGGTGAGCTGCCTCGGCTCTAGGTGGGTCCGTTCTCCAACCCTCCGAGTCGTAGCTTACCCCGGCCTCTGAGTTAGGGATCTGGGGATGTGATGTTAGCGCTGCTCACCATTTCCCACCAAATTCCTAACTGTGTTGCTCTCCATCGTTTCCGGAGTACACGTTTGTGCCATCTTGCAAGCGACGTAGTTGCTTGGTCCCATCGCTTCTAGACTCGATGAGCCGTCATTGAGCACTGCTAGTATGGGGGCTAGTAGGAGTGCCTGCCACCGGGAATCTCGAGGCGCTAGAGTACGAGCATCAAGGTGCATCCACGTTGTCACAAGCCTCTGTACACCAGTCGACATACGCGTAACTACTACACTGAACT
Source organism: Sordariomycetes sp. S80-01Y (assembly GCA_037042185.1). Taxonomy (NCBI): domain Eukaryota; kingdom Fungi; phylum Ascomycota; class Sordariomycetes; species Sordariomycetes sp. S80-01Y. Next base: position 2,187,974 of record JAXQJY010000032.1, read on the forward strand.
CCAGACATCGGACAATGAGACTTGATCCGTTGTTCATTTCATGTAAGCTCGAACTAGGCAATACAGCAATCACGCGGGCAGTTTTTACAAGTGGAGGCCTTAGCTACCACATCAATCATCTCGATTGAGATGGTTGCGACCCTGTGCGCAAGGAGGTCCGGCCAAGTGGTTCTATAAATACTAAGACATGAGAGCCAAATCTAGCACCTACGGCGTATTTGTCGAAGACTTTGTGGACGGGCGAAAGCAAAGACGCAAGTTCGTCCCCCGATGGCAGTTTCCAGTCGATCCAGGACTCGAAGGAATCCAGATCCTCCCGTGTGAGGTGGGGTGGTGTGGCGGTTGTGAGACTAGAGGTATCAGATTGACTAAGATCCAACCGCGAGGTTCCCCAGGGAGAGGATTCAAAGAATGATCGTCGCGGCCGAGAACGGAATAAGCCTTTTAGGTGAGCTCTGTGAAAGCTCAACCCGAGACCGCGCAATATGCCCACTGGGGAGCTCTGCGAGACACTGACTTATATCGGGATGATCAATATCGCGTCTGTGACAGGTCGACGCGACGTAAACCTGTTTTCGCCGCTGCGCGGCTCATGCTGCGGGCATGCGCTGTCAACTACCCAGCCAGGTACGCGTTGTTCGGCGCTCAATATTGCGCGGTGCTGTGCTTCCGGACATGTGTATGGTTGGAGCAACAGCTGCCGGTGTTTCGGCTTGGACACTGATTCTTGTTTCGCACCTTATGGACAGATTCAGGATTGAAGTGCAGGAGGAAGATGAAATTGGTGCAATGTCCCTCACCCAACGCCACATGTGATGTTGGGGCATCCGCGGCGCGCGGCCAATCAGAGCCCCCCGCCATGCAGCCTGTGCCACGCCTGGGAACCAGATGGGGCTAATTGCTTGCGATCGGTGGCTGATCGGTTGATGACCCTCACCACCCGCAATCATCGATCACGACTTTTGCAGAGACCACGCCCAGGCAACTTGGCTTTCCTGACATTTGCGGCCCACAAGGCCATTTCTCCCCTCTCACCATTGTGTTGAGAATATCGCAGTCAACACTGTTGCCGAGCACGACGCGAATGAGCCGATGATACCCCCAACCCGACGCCTCCTTTACTTCTCCCAATTAGCGACCTCTCCGAAGGCCTGCCGCCGTCGCGCCACGTACGGCTGAGCAGAGGGTAATCGATAACTCGACGACCGCCCATCGGCCGGCCCGGCTGAACGCGAATCGTCATGTCGGAACTCTCACCACGGGGTGTGCGCTTTTCTCGTGGCGAAGATGACTCCGTACCCTCCGAAATGAAGAACTCCATCCCGTCGATACACCCGATAGAGGATGAAGAATACTCTCCCGAGTACGAGAATGGCGACGGCAACGACCCGCATGCGAATGAAAGAGACGACGAGCTGGCGGCATTGTCGTTATACCACGAGCAGTCGAACGGATCAGCCACATCGTTGGGTCCTGGCACCGTTATCAACGGCATCACCAAAAGCCAGCGAAGCAGCGGCGATGATGGCTCGGCATATTCCAGCGGCGGGCGACCGCAACGCCCTTTAGGCCCGACGCGGACACCGTCGAGCACATACAACCCAGCGACCTCACGCAAGCCTGGATTGGGCCTGCCTGCACCTTCCTTCGTAGACTCGATTCGATCTTCTTCCAAGACGCGGCCGCGACCGAGCGAAAGCAGGTTCAGGGCACAAGAAAAGGCTTACGTACAAAAGTTGCGACAAGACTATGCTGGCGAATATTTTGCTTCTTATCAGAATAGTGTTGGGAACGACTCAGATTCGGAAGGAGAGACGCCCTCGTCAGAAGGCCCCTATGACGACAGGTTCGAGGAGGAGACCATCATGTTCTACGGAAACGATCAAATGCAGGTTAGCGAAGAAGACCTGAAGGATGGAGACAACCGCGAAAGGCTTGAGTGGCACGGCATGCTCGAGGCTGTCCTGACTGGTGATGTCGTACGGCAAGAGAAGAAGCGACTGATCGGTTCTTCGGACCCGCAAGTTGGAAAGTCTGCGCACAAGTTCGAAACGTGGCTGGGCATTCGCTCCAAAGTATGTGGGCGACACCTACCGGTTCAGAGGCGAATGGTTGAGGAAGCTCGCGGCACGCTTGATCGCACGCTTGACGAGATCATCAATTTTTCCGTCAAGGGTGAAAGCGAGGTTGGAAAGCCGCCCTATGAGCAAGTCAAAGATGTTGTGCAGAAGATCGAGAAATGTGAGAGCCTGTACCCGTCATGGCAGTCACTGGCGTCCGAGCACAAGTCCGCCGAATCCCCGCTGTTCCACGAGGCGTACGACTCGATCATCTCCTGGTACAACACCAACGAGATGATCAACACCGAGCTAGCCATTCTAAAGAAGTGGGTTGGCAACGAGGAGCTTGACTTCCATCGGACGAAGCAACGTTCCCCTGCTGTCAACGGCATCTCGAGCGACGAGACGTCGTTCCTCGACAGGCTGATGAAGGAGGATGGCCTGCAGTCACTCTACAACGATGACGGGTCAACACAAAAGGGCATGCTGCGCCCGATCTCCTCCATCATCCAAAAAGCCAAGGAGACGCTCATCCGAAACTCGGCAACGTTCCAGAAGAGGCACCTGCCGCCGTATCTCGAAGAGCTTTTGACGCTCATCAGCTTTCCATCTCGGCTTATCGAGGAGATCACCAAGACACGACTGGCTTATGCCCGAAGGGTCAAGGAGACCGCCCAGCAGAACCCTCTCATGCAAGATCAGATGATCTCACAGTTCCAGCTCCTCCTCAAATTTGCCATCAGGATTAAGGGCGAGTTTCTTAACATCTCTCAGCCTGAGCCTGGCTGGGAATTGCCTCCCTTTATCGACGATTCATTCGACCAGGTAGTACTGGAAGCGCTAAAGTACTACTTCAAGATGCTGAACTGGAAGCTCAGCGGCAACAAAAACACTTTCAAGGAAGCTGAATTACTCTTCCAGGAGTGGGACTTCGCCAATGAGATCGGCAGTCACCTACAGCGTGGCCACATCGAAGTTGCGGAGCAATTCAGCTCCTTGACGTACAAGGCGCTCAATCGACTGAGCCAAACATTCGAAAAGGAGTTGCAAGTAAAACCCAAAGAGAGCGCATCGGAGATGAGCAAACGCTACAAGGCCTCTCTAGACTCCGTTCGGATTCGACAGCGTATGCTGCAGCGATTTTCTCGCATGTTGAGCGACAATTACGAACACGCTTCGGACTTCAATGTCTCCTTCTCACCTGAGGTGATGCGGAAGTTCTACGATCAACTAGCAGCAACGGGCCACTTCCATGTGGAGTCGGATGTTTTCGAACAAGATGGGATATACATCCTCGCCTCTCCTGAGCTGCGTGGCCGCCTGGACGATGTTCAGGTGCTCATGGCAGTCACATCCCGCGAGCGATTCCCAGAGGGCTTCGAGGAAGCGTACCTGGTCCTGGTTCGACCCGAAGACGCATTTAATTGGTTCGGTGAGTCAGTCAGTGTGCCTCTGCTGCACCAGAACATCGACATCAAACGAGGACAGGCCCGGGTCTGTGCGACGGGATCTGATGCTCTACCGCACGCACGCAAAGCGTTCATAGAGGCAACGGACATGCATGTCGATCTTGTTCAAGAGTCAAGGCCAAACATCCACAAGGTCAACACGCGGCTTATGGAAATCCGTAGAGTCGCCTACAAGCTGTCCAACACATTCATGGATTCGGTCGAGACAATCCGGAAGCAGGCGGGCAAAGACTGCCAGGAGCTCATCCAGACTTGCTTTGTGTTTGCTACGGAATTCGGTCAGCGCTCGCTGCTCTACATGGACAGCAACAGACGTCAAATGAACAACATCAAGCTGACAAAGCTTGCCCTCGACTGGATCAGCTTCATATGCGACGACTGCATAGCCTCAGACCGGAAGACGTTCAGATGGGCGGTCCTTGCGCTCGAATTTGCTATGGGGATGACCCGAGGGAGATTCATCCTTTCCCTTGGAGAGGACGAGTACGCCAAGCTGCGGGACAAGGTAGCGGGCTGCATGTCGCTACTCATCTCGCATTTCGACATCATGGGTGCGAGGTCGAACTTGGCAGCCCAGGCTGAGAAGGAGCGCATCGAAGCATTGGTAGGCCAGTTCAGGAGGCTTGATAAGAACAGGATGCTGGACGACGCGGAGGCTTCCCGTTGCGTTACAGTGCAGCGCCTCGAGGAGCTGGAGAAAGTGGACAGCTTCCGCAGGGACAAGGAGGCGGAGCGTCAAGCCTTAGGGCGTGTGCTCGAGGCCAACACTGAGGCTGATCGATCTCTTGCTTACCTTTCTTCTTCGGCAACCAACGTCACTATGCGCTGGCAACAGGGTCATTTCGTCGGAGGCGGCACCTTTGGCAACGTGTACGCTGCTATGAACCTCGACTCAGGCCACCTGATGGCCGTCAAGGAAATCCGACTACAAGACCCGAAGCTGATCCCCACCATTGCGGAACAGATTCGCGAGGAGATGGGTGTCCTGGAAGTCCTGGACCACCCCAACGTCGTTTCTTACTACGGAATCGAAGTTCACCGCGACCGCGTGTACATCTTCATGGAGTTCTGCTCGGGCGGCTCTCTGGCCAACTTGCTGGAGCACGGGCGCATCGAAGACGAGCAGGTGATTATGGTGTATGCTCTGCAACTGCTGGAAGGTCTCGTATACTTGCACGAGAGTGGCATTGCTCACCGAGACATTAAGCCTGAGAGTGAGTCATTCGCTTCCCGTCATTGGGCTTGGATGCTAATCTGGTAGACATTTTACTCGATCACAACGGAATTATCAAGTACGTCGACTTTGGCGCGGCCAAGGTAATTGCCAGGCAAGGCCGCACCCTCGCAGCAGATCTGCACGCCACCAAGCCTAACAAGTCCATGACTGGTACGCCCATGTACATGTCGCCAGAGGTAATTAAGGGCGAAAACCCTGGCAGAGCCGGTTCTGTTGACATCTGGTCCCTCGGTTGCGTGATCTTGGAAATGGCAACGGGCAGACGCCCCTGGGCCAACCTCGACAACGAATGGGCCATCATGTACAACATCGCTCAGGGCAACCCACCACAGCTTCCGACGCAGGATCACCTCAGCGCTTCTGGCATAGACTTCCTGAGACGCTGCTTCATCCGCGACCCAAAGCACCGCTCGTCGGCTGTGGAGTTGCTGCAGCACGACTGGATCATGACTATCCGCAGTCAGGTCGTCGAGCCAGCAACACCGAGCGACGCGAGCAGCTCTCAACAATCAACGCCCATCACGAGCTCGAGCAGAGGAAGCATAGGGGCCGACGGGTTCTATTAGGCATTGAAACCCCATGCTGGAGAGCTGTCTTCTCTTTCGCCGCTCTCAGGCACCCCCATGCTTGCTACGCCGTCTGAAGAAGCCAGGGAAGACGGATATGAAAACGTTGAGAACGAGGATTCGAGCAGTACCATTACAGACATTAAAGTTACGGTCTCGGAGGAATAGGGCGCACATACGTACACGATCTGGGCATCAGCCCTCACACCGTTCGCTTTTGGGAGGCATCATGGTTGTTTTCTCCGCATCAGTCGCGAGCCTGGCGTTTTACATGGAGTTTGAATTTTTGTTTTTCACGGTTGACGGACTACACGAGTCTGGCGCGGGCGACGTACACGGAACTTGGGCGGTGATGAAGGGTGTGCACGGCAGCAGTACGATATACCATGTACCAAGATAATCACATATAATGCGAGCGGACGAGTTGTTTGTCATCCAGCTACTTGCCGAATCTGGCAGGAGAGAGTAAGCCTAGTATTTGACGTCGTCGTGTTGGATGGCTGGTGCTTTCGGATGACGCCGTGCCCCGCCGTGGGGTAAGCTGAAGCTGAAGCTGTTATCAAGGAGCTACATGTGTCGCCTCGCATATCATCCACAAGGCACAGTACCCTTTCCTCAACACGATCGGTCCCGTGACGCGCTTGACGACACTCGTTTCACTCACTCATACCCCTCATATACTTTCGTCAATTCTCGAATTGCTTCCCTCACTCTTACTCCTCTTGCCCTTTCATTCATCTTGCGCAACCCCAACCGCCACCATGCCCACCCAACCCCAGATCATCTCCCCCTCAGACCAGGCCTCCCTCGCACCCATCCTTAAGGCCCTCTCCCTCAGCCAGGCCGAGTTCGACTCGCTGTCCACCCGGGCCGCCGACGCCAAAGCCACGGCCTACGCACCCTACTCCAACTTCCGCGTCGGCGCCGCCTTCCTGACCGCCAGCGGCACCTTCGTCCCCGGCGCCAACGTCGAGAACGCGAGCTACCCGGTGGGAACCTGCGCCGAGCGGGTCGGTCTGGGCAGGGCGGTGACGGAGGGCTTCAGGGGCGGGTTCCGCGCCGTCGGGGTCAGCACGGATCTGGGGGGCGTGCCGGCCAGTCCCTGCGGGATGTGCAGGCAATTGTAGGTTTCTGTTTCCATTCCTCCTCGCCCTACAACGACGTCAGGGGTTGGGCTTGGGCGGCGAAAGGGGGTTGGGTGGCTTCGTGGGTGGAAACTGGCTGACGAGATGACAGCATGCGCGAGTTTGTCCCGCTCGAGTGCCCCATCTTCATGTTCAACAAGGACGGCGAGTTCGTGGTGATGAAGCTCGAGGAGGTATGTCCGCTGTCCGACGGGTTTCTGAGGAAGAGTTGATCTTAACGTGACGGTGGGGAAATGTAGCTTTTGCCGCTGTCGTTTGGGCCCGAGAACTTGCCGCCTCCGGGACAAGCTGGCCGCTGAGGACTCCAAAGGGGGGATTGGTTTGAGTCCCTGCGACTTGCGGAATGTTTATGATTGCGGTATTGAGGGTTTGTTGACCCGTTGTAGCTGTTTGTCAGGGGATGTGTTGTGTGCATTGGAAGGCGTTGGCTGAGGGCTGAGGGCTGTGCGTCCCTCTGTGCAGGTCATATTGGTGTCAAATAGAGTATTATTTGCGATCGATTCTAACAAGTATCTGTAACTAATATCCGTTCGTCTTATCCCCTGATCCTCCTCATATTATTATCCATTACTGTATGTCTCTTCTGTATAAGTATCCATCCATGTCGAACCGTCGGATCCCGTCGGCTTAGTTGTTCGGGGCGTCAATGTCGATGTCGACGAGGCTTCCGCTGTTGTTGTTATTGTCGTTGTTCTGGTTGTTGTTGAAGGAGTCGTTGTTGTTGGAGTTCTCGTTTCCGTTGAAGGAGTCGTTGTTGCCGGTCTGGGTGTTGCCCGAGTCGACGTTGCCGGAGTCGGAGACGGTGCCGTTGTCGTTGTCGATGGGCTCGGTGACGACGTTGTCGTCGTCCGTGACCTGCTCGTCGTCGTCCGAGATGGCGGTGACGGTGGCGCTAGGCGAGGCGGTGGTCGAGACCTCGCTGGTGGTAGGAGTCTCGGTGGTGACGGGCTCGACGACGACAACAGGGACAGACGTGGTCACGGCCTCGGAGGTAGCGGGCTTGGTGGAGGTCGACATGGTGGAGGGAGTGGTCTTGGTGGACTCAGCGGGGACGACGGTGACCCAGACCTCATCGTTGGGCGAGCCGCAGGCAAGATCGTACCAGGTGTCGTCCTGGTTCTCGTCGATGTCGTACACGACACTGGCAACAGGCATGCCGTACAGGGCGCAGCGAGGAGCACCGAGCTCGTTGTGGTAGAATCGGTAGGCCTGGCATCCATCGGTGGACTCCATCACGCTCTGCATCTCGTTAGCTTCCGACTCCCTGGCTGCTGTCTCCTTCGCTTGGGCACTTACATCGCAGAACTGGTAGCAGCCCTCCTCGGTGACGGGCACGCCGCTCCTCTCCTCGATGAACTCGGCAATGAAGCCAACACCGGCAGGCTTGCCCTTGATGCCGCAGTAGATGGCTGCCTCCTCGGGCTCTCCGGTCTCGTGGTCGTCGACGCAGACGGTGCGGGTCGGCTCAGGGGGGTTGGTGGGCGTGACGGTGAGCTTAGAGGTGAGAACGGGGGTGATGTTGATGTCGATGCAGATTTCGTACGTCGCGACGGGGGTAGGAGCGGAAGTGGTGAGGGCGATCGTGGAGGAGGCGGCCGAAGTGGAAGACGAGGCTCCAGGGGTGGACGTCATGGCGGAGGAGGAGGCAGAGGGCGTTGAGATGGCGGAAGTCGAGGTCAAGGTCGACGGGGTGCTTGAGGGCAGGACAATGCTCGGCGTAAGCACAAAGGTGGTCAAGGACTCAGAGGTCGTGGGAACGCCGGGCGTACTCATGGACGTGCTGTCAGTGACGGTCGTCTCGCAAGGCTCAGTGGTGACCTGGGTGACAATGATGGTCGTAGGCGTCCCATCGTCGCACATGGAAGTGGTAGTCAAGTACTCAGTAATGACGGTAGAGCTAGGGACGACGACGACGACCGGGGTGGTTTCCTCGTCGCAGTCAGTCGATGTCGAAGGGCTGAGGTCGATGAGAGTGAAGTCAAAATCGTCCTCGCAATCCTCGGTAGGTTCAGCGCTCGGTGAACCGGTAACGTAGACCGTCACGTCGACAGTGGTGGTCGAGACGACGGCGGGAGGAAACGCGCAATCGGTGACGACGTTGCCGTCCTCGTCGACGGGGAGGACAGCCGTCGGGCTGTCGTCGTCAGGGTGTCTGATGATGGTGGTGTCGTTCTCGTTGTGGAAGCGGCGGTGGTGCTCATGGCGAGCCTCAGCCTCCTGTCTCTGGTCACGATAGCGGAGAGCCTCCCTATCGGCATGGGACTGCTGAGCTAGCCACTGCGTCTTCTGTCAGCTGGATGATTCATCTTGGGGTTGTTGGGATCTTACTCGAGCGAAGCTAGCGCCTCGCGGTGCTGCCTCGACGACTGTGGCAGCGAAGCCGGCTGCGGTCAAAAGGGTAGAGAAGTGCATGGTGAAGATTAATGAGGCGGTGGGAGAGGAGATGAGATAGAAGCCGGTTGGCTTGCTGTTGTCAGAAGAGGATGGTGAGTGAGTTGATAATCCATATTGACATCGAACTTCGACAGGATTATATACTGTCGTTGAGGTCGGGAGGGATACAGTCAGGGCGGCGGCATCAACTCCTTCGAGGATCTATAATCGATATATCGTCAATCGCAGGGAAAGCTCATTGAAGCCCTAAGTTAGGAGAGGTTGAGACATTGAGCCGCGCCAAGGGTCATGACGGAGGACGGCGAAGCGAGACATCGACGACACCCTGGGCATCCCTCCGCAACCTCCCAGCGCGGCAGACCGGAAACCAAGAGATGAGATGGGTCAATCGAAGACATTGGTGTAGATGTGTATTCCCTTGACTGACTGAGACCTGCAGACTATGCAGATTCACTGCTTAAGTAAACTAAAATCCGCGCCCATAATGCTTCATAAATGCAGATTTGCGAAAGAGGGTATCAAACAGGGCCACAAAACGCCACTTGCCTAGCCCTTTGGTTCAGGGAGGCCTGGTTCTGGCACGAGAAAACGATTGGGAAGAAATGAACCGGACCAAAAGCAACCAAACTCCGCTCTGTGCATGCATGTTTCGCCGTCAATCTCCTGGGGCGTCCAGTCCAGGTGCCGTCCAGCGGCCTGAGGGGGATCATTTAATCCTCCCAAATGGTCTCCAAGTCAAGGTCTCCTCGGCGCTCAGCGCCACAGACACTCCACCGCTTACGCTTGTCCCTGGAGCCGAAATTCATGGTTCGGCCACGGGCGGGAACATCAATGTTGCTGCGTCCCTTGTCGGATGAGTTGCCGCTGTCTTCCGCATCCGCGGCTGCCTTTAGCTGGGCGATACGCTCAGATTCAAGGGCTGCCTCTTCCGCGTCTGGAGAATCAGGAATGGTCTCAAGACTTGAGATACTAGGGCTGCGCGATCGTGTCGAGGTAGGGGTCGATGGGATCGAGGAGAGGCCGCCGTAGCTGCCAGGCAAGGAATCAAACGGGCGGTGGGAAGGGGATGATGAGATGGAAGACGGTGTAGAAGGGGGAATAGACAAAGACCCCGTGCTCGAGTGGTTCATGCTTCGCAGCGGCGAAGTAGGGCGTCGAAGGCGCGCAGTGGAAGTCGAGACCCCCAGGCTTGGAGAGCTACTCCTATCTCTATGGGCTCGTTCAGGGTCGAGGACCGAGGACCTCACAGGTGATGGAGGGGGAAAGGTATCCTCGACCGGTTTGCGGGGAATCCGCATCCTGCTAGGAGATCCGCTCGGGCTCTGTGGCCTCTTCAACTGCGGCGATAGCAGGACGTGGCCTGAGCCACTTGAGGTGAAGCCCGGCATCGACTGGGTTCGCGACATCGGTGGTGCGAGACTAGCCACCGACCTTGACCGTGAATGGTGATGACCCGACAGAGGCGAGGCCGTGCGAGGCCGATAGGGCAGCGCCGCGTTCGACGTCCAAGTCGGCGTGCTGGGAGACGTAGGGTTCGGATCGGTACTTCGACGGTAGTTGGGGGGCTTGACCTGGGGCGCGTTGAGGTCGAGCCTCGGGATGGAGCTATTGGTGGAGGTGCTGAGGCGAAGCGAGGGGACAGGCGAGGACCTGAACTCCTCCATGCGCTCCGTCTCAGGAACGGGTTCCATATCGACTCGCGGGCGGCGACATCCGGGGTGGGTGAGGCTTTTGACGGAGTGTCGCAGTCGCAGTCGACGGACACCTGACACCTGACCAGAGGCGGCCTTCGTCACAGCGCAGCCTGAGCCAAGTCAAGTGGGGTGATTGATGGCTTGACGATTGGCGCTGCACTGTCGTCGTACCGTAGGATTCGTGCACGATGCGTGAATTGCCCGTTTCGGTCGGGGATTTGTCGAGGGTCGTCAGTGCGATGAAGGATGAAGGGAAGAGGTTTCGTGTGGGCGTGACGCGATTGTTTGTCGTTGTCGTCGCCGTGGCTGCCGTTGGGTCGGCGCAGCAGCCTGGGCGATGGAATGTAAAACGGAGGTCTCGACCGCCGGAACGCAGGTGACAGATGCGCGAGGTACGTGGCCAGGAGCGTATTCGATAAAGCAGCTATAGACAACCACGAAGAGCCGCGGCGGGAGAGGAGGGAGAATGCAGTCGGAGAAAAGGACGCTTAGGAGGAATCAAAGGGTAAGTGGCAGGAAGACAAGCCCGGGTTGGTGAACGGAGCGGATTGGAGGTCACCAATGCAGGGCGAAGGTGTTTGCTTTTCAAGGCTCGGCCGAGCGAGACCGTCTTGAGAGGTGCTTGGGGGGTGGAAAGGTCGAGATTCAGGTCGAGCACATCCAGGCCTGAAGTCAAGCGCCAAGACAGCCGCAAGGAGGCAAGTGTTGAGGATCAAGTTCAGTTGAAGGCAATGCCGCGAGTCGTGATCCCCGGACTAGAGGCAACGTGTGGCGCTTCTTTAGTCAGGGACCTGCTTTTGCTGACAGAAACAATGCTGCGGACACGGCGGGTACCTTTGGTGGGACTAGACCGTGTACTTGTGTCAAGAGCAACCACACCCGCCAGCCAGCCGCTGCCAGTGCCCGAAGCCACTGAGGACCTCGCAGGCACCACCCGGTGACACCGTGCTCCGCTGCCCGAAACATGCGCAACTAACCCCTTTCCGTAGTGGCATTTCCTTCCATGTGGCGTCTCGACTCGCGAGCATTCCAACACTGACTCTCTTGGTGCATTTTACCACTACTGTAATCCCCATCCCGTGCCTTCCGTCAAGTCTGCGAGTGATTTCCCCGAGGACCATGGGGAAAGAGCACCTCACCACTTCTCGCCTCCTGCCCTTTCTTCTGCCACCTTCCGAAGACACTCCACTTAAGGGAGAGACCCTCCGGGCTAGTGGACCCCTGCCTTATTATCCGCACCCGCTGCCCAATCGTCAATCGTCGTCAACGACCCTGACTTCACCCCGCGGCCACTCATTGCCCGTCACAGACCTGGAGCAGTCGATCTTCCTGCAAACCCCTCACGACGGGCTGTCTAGAGATGTTTAGAATAGAAGGCAATCTTCACTGTGATGCGGCTTGCGTGGCTTGCGATTCGAGGCGGACACAACCCCAGAGGACAAATCGCACCTTCTACTGTCTTTCTCGGGCCAGATGTGTCTCCTGTAGCAGTGACACTGACACGCTCTTTGTGAACCATTAAAGATGCGCGTACGACTTCAGCCCTGTTACGCACGCGCACCTCGCCGAAAATTGACTGAATTAAGGCGTTTGCACTTTCCCATCATCCATTTAACTGATGACTAGGTACTAACTTACCTATCCTTGCTACCGCATTGTATCGCGCTCTTGCGGCCAAGCTCGTATCATGGCGTCATCATCCATCCGATCGCTGAGCCCCTTTTCAGCCCTTACCCCTGAAACTCAAACGGTCTCCAGAGAACCACATCGCCAAACAGCTCTGCCGACGCGTCCCGAAGCAACCTTACGCCTCGGTGGTGTCGAATTCGATGTCGACGCTCTGGCTAGCGCATTTCTTTCCCTGGCAGTGCACCTCAAAAGTCGCCAATCCATCGTCACAGTTCATCACCACCTTGTAGAATAGCTTGCGGAACGACTTGCCGCTCCGGGGGTTCTTCCACATCGGTACCTTTGCGAAGTCAATATCGCCAGCCCAGCTCAACTCGCAGACCTTGACCACTCCCGGGTCTTTGGCACGTGTCGGAGGCACTTCCATCTCAGTGGCCCAAATCTCAAGAGGCTGCGCGTCCAAGTCTCGTTGTCTTCTGAGGAGACAGAAGAATACCTGGCTGACTGGTTCGTGGTCGTCGACATCTTCGCCCTGTTCTATGGTTAACGCTTTGCTGCTGAAGCAAGACGCAGGGAGCTCACCTGCTTCAGGAACCATTTGATCTGATCTCGAGCTTTGTGCAAGGCCTCTCGAACGCTCTTTACTCTGTCCTCTTCGTGGTGCACTCCCTCGATGAAATTCGTCGTGTGCTTGACTCCGTAGCTGTGCCGGGAAATGCGGGAGCCAACTGCCACTCCAAGATTCGTCGCCAGGTTGAACTTGGTCAGACTGTTTACCACGGCGCCTCTAGCAATGGCGCTCCATCTACCCCACGCAATCAGCTATATTTCTTGGGGGCGTCATCCCGGCGGACACTCACGGTTTCGAACCCTTTGACTGGAGCACCTCGGCACCGAACTGTTCCGCTAGAACCACGATGCGGTCGTAAAGGTAGCGGCATCTACCGAAACCACCTACTAAAACAATGTAGTTCACTTTCTGAGAGCTCTTGGCGAATATTGCGTTCCCCTGGCGTTTGACAAGGTCGACTATCTGATCAGTGACAGTATCGAAAACTTGCCGGATCTCGTCCCTGAAGATAAGTCAGCCAACCCTAAAGACCCTCATGGCATAGTATGTTTACGTGTTGATTCTCAGGCTGCGTGGACCCCTCGAACCATCTTCTGCCAAGTTTTGACAAGAGTCCGGGAGCAGGACGAGCCATTCCTGTTGTCCGTGGCCGGTGAATTCGGGCTTGATCCCGTTCTCCCATTCAATGTTCATGAACTTCTCCTTCTCCGCGACTTCTGCCGCTTCCCAAGCTTCTGCCGTAATTTTGGATTTGATCAGTTCCAGGAAAGCCTCGTCCAAAAACACGCCTCCGCACAAGCCTCCTGGAGCAGATGATCAGTCGACTGGTTCCGGTCCTTTCCGCTGCGCTTACCGTCGCCTTTGACAATCTCCTTGACGATGAAAGGTCGAGATTTCTGTATCTCATAACTGATTAGGTCCTGGGAATTGAAGCTTCAGTATAAATACAGACATGGAAAGAGAATAGTTTGAGTTACCACAGTGCCGCCACCAGCATCACAAACAATCATCGTATCCTTGGGCTGTGGGGAGTTAGTATGCTACGCTCTGTCGTTTTGGGTTAAGGTGGCCGACCTTGAGTGCGACTCGATTGGCCATGTCGTTGATGGTTGCAAGAGCGGCAGCTTCTGGCTCTGGCACGAAACGAACTTGCGTTTCGCCGGCAGCCCGTGGCCGTTTGTCAAGGATTCCTGACCCCTTTAGTGAAAGCTTCATGAGCTGCTTGGCGTATTCAGGCCATATCGCGGGCAGAGTCGCCACCACGTGCAGTTCACAAATAGCCAGGGTATTCTGCCCAAGTGATCGTTTGATCTCGTCAACAGCATGCTCCCAGAGCTCTCTGACGTAGCAGGTAACAAGGTCACTCGGGCTGTTTTGAAAGTCCTCCAAGCTCTTCTGCGCTTGCACGTATTTAGAGGAGTGTAGAACCTCGATGGGAACATCCCTTTCTTTGAGAAGAAGCAACTTGAACCACTTGATCGTGTCGCTCCCGGCCGGGGTGTTGTAGCCCCATGTAACGGTCACAGCCCCTGTTTCGTCCGTCTCTCCAAAGGATAGGACGGTCGGAGCTTTGTCCTTGTCAGAAGAGGCAGCGCGGCCCGAGGCCCAGCTCGTGATGGTCTCGATGGAGTCGGGGTCTTTAGAATAAGCCCACGCGACCCCAGAGTATCTATGCCGTTGTTGTCAGAGACGAAGCCACCAAGCCAGGGAATGATACCTACGTTGTCCCGAAATCAAGCCCGATGAAGAGGACGTTCTTGTCCTCCTGCGGATCCATTGTGTTCCAGGGCTTCAATGAAGAAGAAAGTCTTCGGTTGCTAAGGGAACACAGCATAGGTAGTTGATGTAGATAACAGAAGGGATACGAGGTGAGGAGAGCAGGAAGCAGGGTCTCAAGTAGATACCTGCAAGCTAGAGATACACGGCCTCACCACGGCAGGTGCAGGTATCACGGCCTAGAATAATCGCACTGCGCAGATATCAGACGAAGTGATCAGATGAAATGATTGAAAGCTCGAACTTGACCCATGAGTCCGCAAAAGTTCTGGTTGATAGTCTCGTCTGCTGTCAACAGATGGAACCACATAGCTTCCCCGTAGTGATTCGAGGAATCTTTTGCGCCTTCTTACTAACCAGATGAGTGAGCATGCGGCCAAGGCACATCGAAGTGACGGATTCAGAGCCACCCAACATAAGCTCACGAAAGTGAAGTGGACGTCATAAGGAAATGAGGCCTAAAGATTATGATTTACAGGGAACTCCGAATCTACCCTTAGAGCAAGCCAATCTTGGGTTTACTTTTCATAACCGATATCCCTAGTGAGCCCCCAAGCAGCTGGAGGGAAATCGTGGCTGCGTGAGAATGGCCATAACCTCCCCGCGCTCCGTCACTCAGTTCGACGCACTATCCTCTCCGCATGTGAACTCCGCATCCATCATATCATCGTCGCTTTCCCATGCCATTTCATCGTCACTTTCCTCACAGCTCGAGTCATCCCCGTCCTCATCAACCGCTTTCTCCATGAGCACTACTTTAGCCTTGGCCAGAGTCAGCTGGCAACCGTGATCGCGTCCATCCGCTGTTCCATGCTTGACCACCCGGGGCGAGATTGTGAAGAGCACCTCACAGCCCGCTTTCTGCATGTTCACCTTCTCCATGATCTCTTGGTCGTAGTACAGACATGTGTCTTGAATTGGGTTCAACCAGTCACGCCTGAACACAGCCCTTGAGCCTCCCATGGTAGCACAGAGAACCCGAGTTTTGTCCAGGATGGCCCACAGGCGGCTTTGGACTTTCGATATAGCATCGGTATTTCGCAGTCCATTCGGGACGAATCCTGCAAGGAGTGTAGCCTCTTCGAACGCCGAGATGTTGACGTCCCTATCTGCTTCATACTGCTTGTCAACAGTCTGCCATCTCTCAGCAAACCAGGCTGCCATAGCCGGGGCGTCATTGGCATCCATGGCTAGTAGGAAATATCAGCTTTGTGCTTGTTCATTGGTCAGCATAAGGGACTTACTCAACAAGCTCAGCCGGACACCTTCGAATTGCTCAATGAAAGGCGTCAATTCATGATCATAGGGGTAGACGAATCCAAACGCCACACGCCATAGATAAGCCTGTACCAACAGCCATGACTGAGTAGCGTCACGTAGAATCTCCTCGTGGCCCCCTCTTGGTATGGCGCTGAACCTCTGAGAAGTCTCTGGGTTTTCGATAAACCCACCTGCAGGAGCGTGCTCGGAAAGAGTGTACGCTAGATTTCGAATCTTGCAATCGAGCTGCATCCATTGGGACTGTAAGTCGCTGTCAGACGTTTTCTCATTTCTCAGCCCGGTGCTTCGCTGTGCCCTCTCGAGTTTCAATAGCTCCCGCTGAGTCTCGCGAAGCTTGGTGTCCTGCTTCTCATTTTGAGTCCTGAGTTCCTCATTCAGGGCGTACAAGTTTCGAGTTTGGTCTTCATTGCACTCGCTTTCGGTTTCGTGTTTTTTGAGTTTAGCTCGTAGATGCTCATTTCTCGCTTGCGACTCGTCGAGTTTAGCCAAAACGTGACGCAGACGCGCGTCAAATCGATGAGAGTCAGTCGTGACTCGGTGTAGCTTGTTACTCAGCTCTTGAACTTCGGATTGAAGACAGTGCTGCGCTTCTTCTCTTTGCTTGTTTTCTTGCCTGAGTACATCCAGTTCTCGTTTTGAGTCAGCAAGCTGAGCGTTCCTCCGTTCGGCGCCTTGCTTGTAGAGAGTATTAGACTGCCTGAGACTTTGCAACTCCCTTGCCGAAGGTATGATGTCTGCGATCTGCTCTAATTGTTCTTGAAACTGTTGCGACAGCTCCTCTTTCCAATGATCCGACGGATGCCCTACTTCGGACCTTGAATTCTTTCGAAGGGGGGGATAGACTGGATTATCAAATCCCTCCGCGAGAGTCTCCTGCCCGTTGATCGGTGAGGTAATCGCCTTGCCCGCTCTGCTTCCATGATTTGCATCTGACTGGGATGCTTCCGCGACGTCCATACTGCGGATGGAGTCCACAGCCTCCATAGGCTCGCCGCTCCTGAGGGGGCCTCGGTCGTGACCTGTTGATCCCATCGGGCGGGGGGCCACATCCCCCTCAGATTCAGCAGACTTCGATCCTTGCTTGGGGACGGAGCTTCCAGTAGCCTTAGTACTTTGTTCATCTTCACGTTGATCCGCGTTGGTGTGCGAGGCGGTGCGGTTATCAGTTTGCCGCTTACTCCGGACACCAACCGTGCTTGACGCGGAAATTTGCTGTTGGCGAGTAGCATTGGATTTTGCTACATGGCGCCGCTTAGAGCCAGGTGTGTTGTCCGGCGAGGGTGCGCGCTTACGATCCATCGTGAGGAAATGCTCAAATCTATAAGAGTGACTGAAGGCAGGGAGAGGGAGAGAGGAAGAGGCAGAGAACCAGCTGATTTGAAGGCTCTACTACGTACTAGTGGTAGTGAGAAGGCCGTGGTTTAGTGGTAGTGAAAGGTGAGGATTTATAGTGAAAACATGTGAGGGCGGGGAGAAGTTGACGAATAATTTTCAGCCTTACAACTGAACGCCTGATGCAAAAGCATCCGCACCTTCTCGCCTCCCACTTTTGCGGATGCCTGCCTGATTGTAGGGCCTGTGGCGCTTCGTCCGAACTTCGTTGGTTAAGAGGTCACTGTATGCCCTGTCGGTACGTGATTATAAGCCACCACTACCGATCTTCGTCAAGTCGATACGATCCGGGCAAGTACTCGTTGGAGGTTTCAGGTGAGGACGACAATGGTAGTTGAGGGCTTTCGAGTACGACCATCGTGTTATCATTACTTCATCTCATCGTAGAGTGGCGCTCTCACGTGTTCTCCATCTCGACATCCTGTCGGATAGGCAACTGCTCTTGAGAGTGGAGGCCGTTGGTCCTTGGCTCCTGGTTCTCCTCCACTCCGTTCACCGTTCCATTGAGGACCTCAGTTCGACGCTGATGTCGGTAGACCCTGACCGTGTGGTCTTGCCCAGCGCTGACCATTGTATCTCCGCAAACGTCTACCCAAAAGCACACCCCATTCTCATGACCCTCAACCCGCTGAACAACTTCCTTGCTCTTCACATCCCAGAGGACGATATCTCCCGTCTCGCTGGCGGAGGCGATGAAGGCCTCGCCGTCCAACACAAGAAAGCAACCGCCAATGGCAAATTTCTTATTACGATGCCCCTGGTACGTTTTCTTGACGCTGCCAGCGACATAATCCCATAAACGTAAGCAGTTGTCGAGATTGAAGGCGAGGACAAAACGACTATTCGGAGAAAAGCAGACGTTAGTGACAGCAGGGTTGTCCTCGTGCACAAGCGTCCGAAGGCACTGTCCGGTCTGAGTGTCCCATATACGACTGTTACAAGTTAGCCTGTGATCTAGGCGCTTTGTCTGTGCCTGTACTCACGTCAACCCGTCCGTAGAACAACTGACAACAAGCGTCCCGTCGCACGAGAAGTCGATGCCACTGACAGGGTCACTATGTGCCGGAAGTTGCTTCATGACCTTTCCCCCTCTTACATCCCACAGGAACACAGCCTCATCGTACGACCCGCTCGCCAAAATGTTGCCTTTGGGCGAAAAAGCGATACAGTGAACGTAGTTGTGATGGCTCCTCAAGGGGGGCATCTCCTGCCCTGTGACATTCTTCCTAGTCATCGTCTTTGGTCTGCCTGTTACCCGATCCCACAGTCGAATCGCCTTGTCGTCAGAACCACTTGCGAGGGTCTTGGAATCCGGACTCCAAGCAATGCAGTTGACGCCGGCCATATGGCCTACCAAAGTGTCCATATGACTACCGGTATCAGCGGCCCATATCTTGCATGTAGCATCGGATGATGCTGAGGCGATGAAGCGGCCGCATGGTGATATCCGGACTTGCGACACAGGTCCTTCGTGACCGCGTAGAGCTAGTTTGGCTTTGAAGGCTGGCACGGTCTGGTCAGGCCTTAAAGGTGTCCTTTCGGTCGCTATATTCTGATCTGGTGTCTGTACATTCGAGTACTCGGGATCTGATGGAGTCTTTGAGCGCGAGCGTGATCGGGAATCGTAGCGCCGAGGGGTTCGTCTCCTTGAGCGCGACCTAGATATTGAACTGGAACTTCGGCGTCGACGGTCTTCAGATCTCGGTCTAGAGTGCGCGCGCGATGATCTTCGGCTGTCCGAAGAGTAATCTCTAGGTCTTGACTCTTTGTCGCTCGGGGAGCGGCTCAAAGGGCGACGGTCGTCGCGTGTTTCCTCCCCGCCAGCATCGTCCCGACGCGTCTCGCGATCTGCGCGGTCAACAGATCGCTCCGGCGAGGGCGGGTCGCTATCGGTTTTCTGTCGCTTCAAAGGGGGCGTCGTCTCGTGGTGATTAGATTCGAATTCCATAGCGTCGTCGCAAATGATGCCTGTCAGAGAGGTTGACAGAGCTCGAGGTGAGCCGGCTGAAGCAAAATCAAGGGTGGGGCCCGAGAGCACAAAGAGCATACGCTGTGATTGGCTACAGCTGCTTGCGTTCCTGGGATGCGGAGGAAACTAAGATCGGGACCCCACCTGTCATTCTTCCACTCGAGCTCGCGTCATGGCCAGACGAATCGACTTCAGTCGCGAGACATTCAGGTTCAAAGCCCTGTCGATCCATTTTTGGTGAACTGTTGCTCATGCAACGGGTTGATTCTCGTTGCAAGAACGTCATCACGGCTGTGCTTGTCACTCGACGAGTCCCATCGTGTGATTCGCTTGGTGCAAGCTGGAACGTACTATGTGCTCGTAACCGGCGAAATACCATGTAAGCCAATTCATCTAGTCCACTAGGTCGTAGTCAACATTTGCTTCGAGGTAAGCAAAGGCTGAGGGGCTTGATAAAACAATCGATAGCGCTTGGTAGGTAGTAAGCACATGTTACACGAAGGCTCTCGTGATGTGACGCCACGCGCAAAGCTGAGAGCAAAGTCGCATATCCACTGCGTAGAACACCCGGAGGCCGGATCATCAGCTTGCATGACCGGCACAATGGCACTGAATGCAACCAATACCGTGGGCCGCCATTGCGTCCTCCGACTTTGTGGCACAACATTATTGCACGGCTCAAGCTGCTTGTGTTTCGGAACGGCGTAGGGCTGACTGAGGTGGGACCTCGGACTCCTCCCCTAGTACATGGAGGAAGTCTCGAGATGTGACTGGTGATCTGTCTGACCGACAGAGACGGGGTTTACCGGTGGCTTGGCATCTATTGCATTTGAATAAACGAATCGCCTTTGGATAGGGTGCAACCAGAACTTTTCAAGCTGCAGAAGTAAGAACGAGCTCACGGAAAGGCAAGATGATACGCGAGGCTTCGCCGAAGTGCTTGATCAGGGGATCCTTGCGCATATTGTTCAATGACAGTCAGACGCCCAAAGCGAAATGAGACGGACTGTGAGGGGCATATTTCTACCCTGTTGGCTCGGTGTGAACGTCGAGATACTTCGTATATGCCTTGAAGCCCGGGCACGCGGGCAATCTCCTGATTTATGCACTCCAATGGTCAAAAACTGGCGAAGCGAACGGCGACTGCCATCCAGGCGCAGCACACCTTCGGAGAGCTCGGACTGACTGAAGCCAACAAGCCTGTCAATAGAGGACGCGTTGGCAGCGGCCAACGAACTAGCCGTCCTAAGCTACCGATGACCATTGTAGTAAGTGTGCCTGTCGATCCGTCACGTCACCCGTCACCCGTCACCCGTCACGGAGAGACAGTCGGTCGCACACAAATGGTGTCGCGCGGCGCAAAGGCACTTTAAGGACTTCTGGGGATAAAAGAGGATCGCGTCATGGAGCAGCAGAGATTTAGGGTCAATCAAGGCGAAACGTTGGACATGGTGTGGTGTGAAGTTCGGTTGGCGGCACGCCGCTGTACCCTTGGCCCATTGGTCGGGACGCTGAGAAGTTGAGAGGAATCCTGTTTGCTGGACCGCTCTCGAGAGGAGCCAGAGAGGAGCCAGAGAGGCACAGCGAGCGCCAATGTCGACAGGGGTCCCGGGATCCGATGCGCGCCAGAATAGACCAACACTATTGGTGTTCCGTTGCTCAGCCATGACGGGTCTCACCAATGACAGGCGCCAGAGCAGCCTTTCGATGGATGTCATTGATTGCTCGCCCCTGACCGAGACTCCACCCTAGGCCCGTGCAGTGCATCGTCCCCTCAGGGTGGCCCACCTGGAATCTACGGTACCTGCGTCTGGTCTTGCGCCGGTGTGCGCGGCGCGCGCGCTGCGAAGTACCTTCAGTCAGTGCTTGGGTGCCTGACAGTGCTGAGTGAGACTCCCCGAGGAGCCTGCGCGGTGGCCGCCGGTCTCACTCCCGCTCGCGATCTTCCTTTTCTTCTTCTTCTTCTCCTCCCCTCCCCTCTTCCTTTCCCTCCTCTCTTCACCACCAAGCACATTCCAGCCGGTTGCCAGTCGCTCTTTCAGGCCTTCGCCTACCACATTCTTTTAACTACCAACTCCGTCGCTCACTCTCTTCGGACAACCGCTCTGTTCCCGCTTCACCCAAGCCAACTTATTTGCCTCAGCCAAAGACTCACGTCAAACGATCTTCAAGATGCGCTTCTTCGCCTCCGTTTCCGCCGCTTTGGCCTTCGCTGCCTCTGCCATCGCCCAGACCGCCGACTTCAACCCCATCTACACCCCCACCGACGGTGCTGAGGTTCCCGCCGGCTCTACCTTTGAGATCACCTGGCAGGCTCCCGCCAAGTACAAGGACCAGACTGTCTCCATCTCTCTGATCGGTGGTGCCAGCCAGGGCACTCTTGTCCCCATTGCCGACATTGCTGGTGCGTAACACTTGACGATATCTTCAACATCAGTCTCCATGCTAACCTCACACAGGCGGCATCCAGAACTCTGCCGAGTCCTACCAGTGGGCCGTCGACGCTTCCCTCGGCGCCGAGAACACCTACGGTCTCGTCATGAAGCTCGAGAGCAACCCTGAGATCTTCCAGTACTCTTTCCCCTTCAAGATCGTCAAGGGCGACAACGATGACTCTGAGGAGACCAAGGCGCCTGAGGACGGCGCTGGCAAGCCCACCCACATCGTTACGACCGCCACCGGCATCAAGACCGTCACCCTGACCTCTTGCCCTCCTGAGACCACCTCTACCCCCGTCCAGACCTCGACCTACCACGCTCCCAACACCACCTCGACCTGGTCCTCTTCTTCCACCTCTACCCAGCAGTGGAACACCACCGTCGTCATCAGCACTCCTCTCCCTCCTCCTGCCACCAGCACCGCTCTCGGCACCCCTGAGCCCATCCCCACCCCTGAGCCCACCACCGTCCCCAGCGAGGTCCCCGTCGGTGCTGGTTCTCACCTGGTTGCTGGCCCCATCGCCCTCGTCGGTGGCCTCATCGTTGCCCTTGCTCTGTAAGCGGCTTGAGTGTCTGTTTTGTGTCTGTTTCTTCAACTATGCGCGTGGCGCGGTATCTCTGGCATTTACGATGGAAAGTGTTCGGGTAATGTGCACATAGGGTTTTGGAAATGAGCTTTTCGTTTTGGAAGCTATCTTCTGACTGTTCATATGCACGATCCTTGGCTATCCTCCGTCAGCTGCCTTGCACTACGGGAGACGCTACTTGTCACGAATTGAATCGGGCTTTACTTATAATGACTTTGCATTTAATAATGACCATGTTTTATACCGAATTTCTGATCTCTCATCTACGTCCCACGCTCAGCAGTGTCCACTGCCTCGTCTTACCAAGCCAACACAGCTCCTACCTAGTGAGCTTGATGTCACAGTCGCGGTCTGCCCAACATCGCATGGATCAGATCAAGATCACGCTGGAACTCACTGACTCGCGGTCGCTTTGTTTGTTCCCACACGTCAGCCACCAACTGACATGCAATGATGTCGCGTCTTGGAATGCGAGACATGCGTGGCGGGGCAACGTTGGCGTGTAGACGTCGTTGCAGAAAGTCTCGGATGACGGGGTCCGGATGGTCTCAAAACCCTTCTCTCTATGCAGGGAGAGAACGTGACGTGTTCACGGGCTGGTTGAAGACTGTTTCTCGTTTCCCGATGTTTCGGGCGAATTCCGCAATTAGCATCTTCGTTGGGATTTGCTTGCCGATGACACGATTCATAAGTAATTTGATGAGTTGTTATTCATTGTAGCTGAGGTATCATGTATTCGCAACGCTGCACATCCTAAACCAGTTTTCAACGCCTTGCGCGCCCCCTTAGTGACCGCCGATCTGCCCTTTAGGAATGGGCGGGATCCAGCAAACAGACAAGTTCAGCGCTACCTGAATTATCCCAATTACCCAGAAACCCATCGCGTAGTCGTTGCCATGGTTCATGAATCTGAACACAATAGCGAAGATCACGCCACCAAGATTGCCGCCGCCGCCGGTCGTACCGCTCAGGATACCGTTGGCAAAGGGGTGGACATGGGGCACAAGCGCAAAGTTGGCGCCGTTACCAGCTTCGTGGAAGATGGCCATGACGGAGATGAGCCCGACCATGGTGCCAATGCCCATGTTATTCTCCTCGGAAGGATCAATCTGCCCGATGACGATGAGAAGGACGCCGGTGATGATGCCGCAGAGCGTGATCCAACCCTTCTTCAACCAGAGGTTACGTCCAAACCTGGTGTACAGGAGGTCGGCAACCACGCCGCCCATGGGTCGGGTGACGAAGTTGAGGAAGCCGAAGATGGAGGCATAGTTTCCCGCCTTGGTCTGATCGAGGTGAGGAAAGTTCTTCTTGTAGTAGGATGAAAGAACGGCGTTGATGGCGAGTTCACCGCCAAAGGAGCAGGCGTAGGTGGCGACGTGGAAAAGGGTCTGCAGGGACAGGAGAACGGGGAGGGCCTCCTTGAATGAGGGCTTGACGACGGTCTCGCCCTTGGCTGTCTCCAGAGCCTCGGTCTTGGTGAGGGTGGCTTCATGGGCGAAGATCTGGACGTTGCGGTCCGAGACGTCGCCCTTCTCCTCATCGGATGGGCTGTTGGGCTCGACAGGTGCGCGGTCGGTGATGGCGCCAGGAACATCGACGACCTCAACGCCACGGAGACCGTGGGCCTCGAGGTTCTCCTGAATGCGCTGGGCTCGCTCGTTCCACTTGCCCACAGGCGAGTCGGGGCAGAGGAAGATCATGCCAAGTCCACAGGTAATGAGGCAAACCAAAGGCACAACAAAGGTGACACGCCAGGCCTTGTGCTCCGACATGCCCTGAGCCATGACCAAGGAGTCAAAGACAGCAGGCATGATCACGTAGGTTAGGCCGCCACCAGCGTTACCCCAACCGCCGGCAAAGGCATTGGCCGTGCCCACGATGTTCTTGTCGAAAAAGCCGGTGCACCACACCTGGCAAGGCACGAAAGTCGCACCGAGAACACCGATGAAGAACCGGGAGATGTAGAGGCCAGTAGCGTCCTTGACAAGAGGGGCTAGACCGATGGGCAAGCAACCCAGCAGAATGAGAGAGGCGTAGACATTGCGGGAGCCAAACTGGTCACAGAGCGGGCCAGCCAGGAAACGCAGGAAGAATGTCGACACAAGAGATACAATGTTCGAGTTGGCGACTTGTGCTGGGGTGAGACCGAGGTCCTTTGAGATTGTTGTCGTCAGGAGTGGAGGGAATGTGTACCTAAAGGGCGGTCGTCAGCATCCGAGTCATCAGACTCCAGACGGCAAATAAACATACCATGCCCAGAACGCCAGCATAAAACCCATCCATGAGAAGAAGAAGACCCGTCCGTAGACGTTGATTGGGTTGAGCACTGGTAAGCTCCTAGCCTTCTTGTTGATGGGGTTGACTTGAGGGGCCTTCCAGGCCAGGGTGATATCGAATCCCATAGCTGTAAATGCTATCCGAAAGAGGCGGGAGAACTCTAGACGTGACTCTAATTCGACTAAGAAGTATGTCGGCCTGTCCCTACCGGTCGGTGCAGTTGATTATCGCTGAGTGACAAGAGCAAGGTGACGCTGAGCGCCCGAGTCCCTTATAAAATGAGCGTCGCACCAACAGCCAGAACCTACAGTGACGACGTCGAGATGAGCATCTCCGGAGCAGAATTAAGCTAAGACTGAGTGGGGACCGGATCGGTATTGCAAGGCCTCTGAGAGGACCAAGATAGACCCCGGATTGATAGATGTAGGCAATCTGATGGGTCCTGCCACCCAAACCCGGATCAGCCACTAGGGCGCCTTGCTGATCCGATAAGAACAAGTACCGACGAAAGGTTGGAGACACCGGAGTTGCGATGATTTCAGAGCTATAAACAAGCGGCCCCGGTGGAACTTGGCCTCGCGGGATGTCGATGGGGAGGACTAAGACCTCTGTTGCTCTCAAGAGGACGCGAAGAGTCGAAGCGGCGAAGGGCAACTTAGCAGCCGTAAGACCTGAAACGACTGAATGACAGGTTCTCGAACACACATATGGGTCTCTGGTCGATAGTTCACAATGTCGCTTCACGGAGATGGCGTTGTCGAGGGCTAGATGTTGAAAGGAGACGATATCGGCTCTTGATGCCTTGGAGATGTGAGTTTCGCTCCCCGCGGACTTGACACATCCAAATCGACTTCGACAGAGGGCAGCAGAATCAAGCATCGACGCCCTCTACCGTCCCGACAAGGCGAGATAAGAGGTACTCTGTGCCACCCAAGATCTGACAGGGTGGAACAGCAACGGTGGGCGGGCTGCACCGTAACGCATCAAGCCAGCTCGTGGCCAATGTCGTCCCAGAACGCCAGCGACCATGACACGGGCCGGGTGCTGGAGTAGTACTGGGTCCAAACGGAGAACGTCAGACGTCCAGAGACGTTCAAGTGCCTTATCGCGAGGCTGCGCGCGCAGCGACAGGACTAAGCCGCAGGGGTCCACAGGGTCAAAGATAAGAACGCTGCGAGTTGTGAGTGATTATCTCTGCCAGGATCTCCGCGGAGGCTTCAACTCACGACTGAGAAGAGAAGGGGGCTTTCGATTTCTCTGTGACTCTGCTCCGTGGCGATGCTTTGAATTAGGTCCAGCAGCGTTCGACCGGGCATCGTTGGTTTTGGTTGTCGGGTTCGTGATTTGGGGTAGCAATACTTGCCTTGGCACCCTGTGCACAAAGAGAACCGTTCAATAACTATCGATAAGAATCCGCGCTGCGTCTCGACTTGAATGAGGCAACTCACGAAATGCTACCACTGGTCCATTGCAACCTCTGAGCTCTGAGGATGAGGACTTGCCGCTGAACGTAGCTTCCAAGTCAACCCCAGGGTAGCGGCAGCGTGGGGGTCAGGGGATTCAAGCACTGCCAGCCCCGGATCGTTATCTCACCCGTGGTCGAGCCCCAAATCGTCGGTCGCTTAAGGTACGTAACCTCAGACTTGAATCTCACAAGCATCTTCACAAAGCACCATCCCAATAGATCTATTCACGCGCTCGCTGGAAGAGGCGACGTCGAGAGTCAACGTGGCTGGCATCGTCCAGCATGGAACTTGGTTGGGGGGTGGCGCCCAAGGACCGTCTGTTGACGCGCCTTCAGCGCATCAAAATTAGGCATCGTTCCGGCAAGAGGTCTTCATATTGGCGCGATTGAGTAGGCGAGTTGAAGCCTGCGATGCTGGGCATTCTTCGGCAGTCTATTCTCAACGCCGACCTTTGAATTCTCCAGAGTTAACAAGGTCGCCTCGAGGCGCTGAGTAGTCTACGATGCGCTAACCCACTTCCGGTAAGAGGGGCTTCATTCGCCGATGGCCGGAAAGTGACGAAGGGTCCAACGGCTCGCAACCAAAGTGACTCCACGTCCCGCCGACGAGTTTTTTTTCTGCCGCAGCGCGACGTCAGTTGTCGGATGGGAATCTTCCAATGAGAATCCGGGACGCGAAGCATTGATGTCTCGTAGCCTCATCCCAGGCCTGACACTGTCTCCAAGATCTTGCTTCAAGGCATCTGCAGCTCGTATCCCTTCGAGAGACTCAACGTGCCTGTGCCAAAGTGCAGACACACAGAGTAGCACTGCCAGCCGATTTACACCACGCACAGTGGGGTTGTTGTGTCCTAGGGCCTCATCTCGCTCACTGACGGCTTCATCCACTTCACTGTGAGTTGACTCACTCTTGCCAGACATGCCGACAGCACGAGCTGATTCTTGGAAGACGCAAAATGGCCGACGTTCCTAAGACATGCCGAGTCCTCACGGCAGAGACCATCTCCAAGGGTCTGTTAACTGAGGTCCGAGACACGCTGGCGAAGATCACAGAGAGCGGGAGCGGGAAGCCGACGCTTGCTGCTTTCCTCGCCAACGATGACCCTCATGCCGAGAAGTACGCCGAGTGGTCAAAGAAGACCTGCGAGGAGAACGGCTTTAACTTCGATCTGCGCAATGTGCAGAAGGATGTCCTGGAAGACGAGGTAATGAAGGCCAACGAGCAGGACGACGTCGACGGTATCATCGTCTACTACCCCATCTTCAAGACCCCGACCCACGACAAGTATGTCCAAGAAACCGTCGACCTGGGCAAGGATGTTGAGGGCATGCGCCACCAGCACCTGCACAACATGTACCACAACATCCGATATCTCGATCCTCCGGAGAACCGCAAGAAGTCCATTCTGCCTTGCACACCTCTGGCTGTTGTAAAGATCCTCGAGTACCTCCAGATTTACAATCCGGTTCTGCCGGCTGGAAACCGTCTGTACGGCAAGACCATTACCGTCATCAATCGATCCGAGGTCAACGGCCGTCCTTTGGCTGCATTGCTCGCCAACGACGGCGCCACCGTCTACTCAGTCGACATCACCGGCGTCCAGCTCTTCACCCGCGGACAGGGCATTAAGAAATCGCGCCACCAAACAGAGGACAAGGAGGGCTGGGGCCTCAAGGACTGCCTTCCCCTCAGTGATGTAGTCATCTCGGGTGTGCCGACTGAGAGCTACAAGGTGCCAACCGAGCTCATCCGGGACGGCGCCGCCTGCATCAACTTCTCGTCATACAAGAACTTCGACGGCCCGGCCGTCAAGGAGAAGGCTGCCTTCTACGTGCCCTCGGTGGGCAAAGTCACGATTGCGATTTTGCTGAGAAACCTCGTGGTAAGTAACATGCACAGGACGTGTGCGACGTGCCCATATTGACACATTACACAGCGTCTGATCGCCAACCGACCTCCAAAGGACACCCCCAACAAGAAGGAGATCGCTCAGGACCGCAAAGAGGCGTTTGTTGAGGGCTAAACGAAACAAAAATCATGGAGGAGGGGCAAGGGATAGAAACAATGTTCGAGAGACACATCAGAGTCAAACGACACGTGGCGCATCGGGAATCGGAGTTCAAAACAATAGATATCAAGACGAATTGGCTGCTTTCAACGAGCAAATCCTCAGCTTTATTCGAAACAACATGCACTGCGCAGCTGGGCGAGTAGTTCGAGCTTCCGGCTGGTGAAGCCTTTGAAACTTCATCTGGAGTCGAGAGAACAACTGCCGGGCTGCCGCGTGGAGCAGTGCTGGGGATGGCTCGCCGTCAACCCCTGAACTAGGTATGCAAATTGCATTGATCGGTGCGTTTGAGCAGGATTCGGGGCTCGTGGCCAACGAGAACGCGCCACGGCCAACCCGACACCGTTGATGACCGAGTTTCCTGTACCACCGAAGAGCACGGGCTCTTCCATTGATGTTCCACGTCCAGAGCAGTGTCTTTGTAGTCCCAGGGTGAAAAGATGGCACACCGGCCTAGGAGATGAAATTGTGTGACAGGTCGTCCCGTGTCGCCGCCATGCCGCGCCGGGATTAGCCCCTGACCAGCCTTGCCAGCTTCTCACAGAAGAACAAAAAGCGGGCCCGCGACCTGCAAGTTCGCCATGATGCTGCTGCAACCTTGCAATTGACTTTGACAGGAGCACCAGCGAATGAGCGCGCCGCGCGACGGTCGACCGAGTAGAGGCGCATCAGAGAGGAACCATGTCGTCGTCGCCGCTTCCCTCCCCAACATCGTGATCGTGATTTTCCCAGAGTCTCATAGAGGGCGTTTCTTTGTCTCACCTCAAGACCGTTGGCGTCACTGCCTGGTGCGACATCGTTGAAGAAACTCCCGGCACTCGGGATTGACATTGTCGCCAGGACTAAGGGCTCCTCGACCCTGACCCTCGGTTTCCCCTGACGAATCCTCCAACCGACCGTCTTCGAGTAGACGCAACCAACCCGCTCGTCGAACCTACCACCGCATCGACTCGCATACGCCTGGCGGGTCCCTATTTTCTCTGCGCGAGGCGCACCTCCTGCCTCGACGACCGGAAGCCTGCCTGAGCCATGGTCGTAGGCGCAACGGCTAGCCACGATGGGCGGCAAGCAGCCGCGCCCTCGCACGGCCCTGTGCCTGGCTCTCCGACTCTCACGAACCCTGATATGATTCTTCCCGATTACGAAATGCCTGACTCCCCTCAAGGGCGATCGCAGTCGCCATCAATGGGCTGGAGAGACCCCAACATCGACCAGATGGATTTCCAACTGCCACCTTCGAATAGCTACCGCTCCATGCCCCCTACAACACCGATAATATATGGAAACGGGACGATGTTGTCTGACATTGGCGAAGTGACCGAGGCTGAGAGTACGATTGGGCCAGCCTCCAGGAGGGCTTCGTCGCGCTACTCAGGCTATACCGAGACGGAGACGTTTGGTCCGTCTCCGGCCGCGATGAACAAGCTGTTTCAGAGACGCGCAAAGCCGGGGCGGGACAGGGCGTCGTCCATGGAATCGACTAGCACCATCACCACCCAAGACCAACGAGCGACATTTGGCGACTTCGACGACTCGGTTAGCGTCGATGATAGCAATTTCCAAGGCGACGATGAAGAAAGCATGGCCTCCGGGTACGTGGAAGGCACGATACCCAAGTCGGCGCGCATACGGACTGCGAAGGCAGACGAGGGCAATGACCAGTACTCAACAGCATACATCAGCAACCAAGCTGAGCAAATCCTGGCTAATGCAAAGCGCAGACTGACCGTACGTGCTCCCAGCCGAGCTTGAATGAATAGTGCTAATAATTCACGAAGGCCATGGAGGGAAACTTGTTCAGAGCCAGAACCTCCCTAGGGTACTCTGACAGCTCAACCCCATCACCTCAAAGTGGACGACCAGGTACCGGCCACCGAGACGGTACCACTGGAATCGTGCCAAATCATACGAGAATCAAGAGCGACGACATCCGGGAAGTCAAGCAACCGGCTCAATTCTTGCAGCGATCAGCTAGTGCCATGGGCGCCGCGGGCGGATATCGACAGCCCTCGTCAAGGTCAAAACGCCAGCAGCAGCCGGATCTGCCCACCACAGATCGCCCGACATATGGAATCTCACAGCACCCCTTAGATACGACTTTAGAAGCCCTGAGTGAGGATGGGGATCAAGAGAGCTTATACGAGGATAGCGTGCGCGACAGCGCTCAGCTATCGAGCTTTTTGAGTCCGACATTCGGTGTGTATTCAGACAGAGGCCTCACCCGCTCACATTCTGTGGCACAGATGAGAGATATCCAAGATCAGATGCAAGGCTTGCGAGGGAAGATATCGAGCTTGAAAGAGCAAGCCCGAGCTGACAGCATGAAGCGACGAAGCTTGCAGAGTCTACGGACGCCCAGTCCCTTTACACATGCACAGTGGGGTCTCGGTCTGATGGAGCCTCGAAAAATAAAAGATGTGAGTTCAGGAGACGCAACACCGACCGCTGGTAGCGCCAACGAGGATGACGAGCGGGGCCAGCACTTACAGAACGGCATTGTGGAAAGTGAGGGCGAAGCTTTGAGGCACGACGAGCCCAGTCCAAGTCAGAGCGAGCCTGAGCACAGCGACTCATCGTCATCGATAAAAAAGCACATGGGTGTGGTGGAGCACTCAAATTATGTTTCTAACACAGATGCCCAAAGCTCTGTCAACGACGACATCGATGATGACATGCGGACGGAGAATGGCGACGCCGTGGAAGACGGCAGTAACGGCGATACGGACAAGTACACCAACGACAATGCCTCGGAATATGAGAGCGAAAGCGGAGAGTCGACCTACCACGACAGTCAGCAAGAGCAGATGTCGCATGAAGACCGCGAGGATGCCTTCGACTACGAGCACTTCTTCCTACACTCGGCGATGGGTAGTATCAGCCGCCAAAGCGGAAGAGATGATACTGGTAGCGATTACTCAGATGACTCAGTTGAGACGACACGAGGACCAATGTCGAGCCTCTCGCGGAAGCGACGCAGCGTAGAGACGAATGCCTCGGATGATACCTTCGCGACGGCCACTGAGGGCCGCGCTAGTCGGAGCTCGGCCTTCAAGAGCGATCATGGCGCTGCTGCTGAATCCAGTCACGATGAGCTCCCGCCATTGGAAGAAGTCCGGAGCAACGAGGACGACGACGAGGTACATTGGCAAGACGCGCAGTATGATTCAAGGCGTCGTCACAACTCAGTCCTCTATCGACCACAGAGTGCTGCGGCCCAGGCCAGCCGACTACACCGCCCCTCGGTCTCATCTTTCGAGTCCACCGGGACGAACCGAAGCTTCCCACTCGTGAACAAGGCCAAACTCAACGGCGGTGTTGTAACACCAGGGGACTCCCCGGATCCGATCCTACGTTCGATGTCCGAGACGCTCATGAACGAAACGACCAATGCGGCGAAACGGCAAAGCGAGTTCGTCCATCCGCCAGCGCAGATCCAAGGTCTGCACAGGGACGACCAGGCGGCTGTGGAGCGACTTGTGGCCAGCCTGGGCAAGTGTGTATTGGGATTGAAGGAGTCATCAAGAGCGGGCAGCGAGGCTCGGGACTTTCAGCGCAGAATCGATACTGCGCGCCGCATCTTGGATGGCCTGGAAGAATGATGTAGAACTAGGGGCGCTTTGCTTTTCGAGTTCCGGGTGGTTGGCTGTAGGTTCAGGTTCATACCTCGGGGTTTACGCATGGGATCTGTGGGATTCTTTTGATTCTTGTACATGGCTCGTTTTGCTTCCTGCCAAGTGTTTGTTGATACCCTTTTTATTCTTCTTAAATATGGCTATATCGTTTGGGTGCGCAAATATAACCCATTTCTGATCGCTGAGCCCCGTAGTCTGCTGTGAACCGCCCGTGACTTGAATCTGACTGAGTCGGAGGCCAAAACAAAGACGGCGACCTTGGAAGATTACACAAAGAAGAACGTTGGCTGCCATTTATCTGCCTGTCATCAAGTACGACACTTACGGGAAAGACCTGCATCGACGTTCTGCGGCACGTGGGATTGGCGGCCCATTCATTGTCTGGCCACGTTGAGGTCCAAGGCCTGACCACCCCACCAATCGCTCCAAGCTTTCCTTCTTGCACCTCCCATAATCCACCACGCGACACGCGACGCGCCCACCTCACCGACAGTATCCAAACCGGACCGGGTACCCAGACCCCCGAACAAACGATCGTCGTCAGCAGCGCGCACTCATCATTATGGATCATGCAACCAACGCTGCTCTCAGGGGCCTCCTCCCCGCCGAGATGAACGACTTCATCCAGGCGCACATCCTCCACCCGCGCTCGCCCGTGCAGCACCTCGCCCGGCAAGCCAACGTCCTGATCAACAACTTCTTCAAGACGCTGTATCCCATCATCGAACCGCTCTTCGACCGCCTCGTCGACGCGATCAACGAGAACCAAGGGACGACCGGATTGCTGCTTGTGGTGGCCGTCGTTACCGTGGTCATGGTGGTCATGAACTGGATCAGGAGGTTGATGATGTGGTGGACGAGGATGCTTGCCAAGCTGACATTCTATGCTATCGTCGTGGCGCTCCTCGCAGGTGTCTGGCAGAGGGGCCTTATGACTACGGCCAGGGACCTGGTCGTTGTTGGGAGCAAGCTCGCTGGATATGGCGCTGCGTTGAAGGATGTTTGGATGGAAGAGTATGATCGCTACGAGAGCCAGAGTGCTGGTGCTGGCAGTGGACGCTCAGGTCACCGATAGTTCTTCGGCGAAGAGGGCGCGAGGAGCAAAACACGAGGCATGCACGGCAGTCTCTGTCCATTACCGTCGATTCAAAGCGACGTGTCCAACCACAGTTGTACGAATAACCCAAACGCCAACGCTATGCATATACCGCGAACCTCGTAACGACTCTATCATCAATCTGCGACCCAGGCATAGCCGCATCTGGCTTCCTTGCTATTCGTCGTCGGCGTTTTCGAATTCCTCGTCATTAGGCTCCTTCGGGTCCTGGGCTTCATGGAATTGGATGCAGTCATCGATGTAGCTCAGGATCGCCCCGACGCTATCCTCCTCGGTCACGTCGAGCTTCAGGTAGTTGACCATGCTGAAGTTCTCGATCAGGCCGGCTACAGCCCTGTTCAACCGTCTGAAGCTGGCGCCCTTCATCACTTGCTCCTTCTCATCCGGAGCCTTCGCCTCATCCGCTTCTCGTTCTTCGCGCTCCACAGTACCGGCCATTGGATCGTCGTCGAGGAGGGCGGTGTCTGGCGTCAGGAACTTCTTCATGTCCTTCTTCTTGACCTGTCCCTTGACGAGATCCATCTTGGACAGGACGTTGATGTGTGGGACCTCGAGCATCAGCATTGCGCTCATGGCGCTCAACGTACCCGCGAAGAACTTGGCCCTGTCAACAACAAAGGTTGCTTCGAGAAGATACACGGCCGCCATCCTGATGTCTAGACTTCCGGGTTGCGACAAAAACTTCATCAAGGCCGGCAAGATGGGTACATGAGTATACAGCTCGATTTGACCCGGCATGTCGAAGATGATGAGATAATCCTCCGTCAGCCCGTCGATCGCCTCGGTCAACCAGTCGAGATTTTCCATGAGGAACTCAAAGCAGTATATCAGGCCGCCATTCGGCCCCAGCTGGACCTCCTCCATGGCGTCATGCAGCGAGATGAGCTCCTTGATGTCGAGGTCGGGTGTGTGCTCGAAGGATTCTGCAGCAGGATCGAGATTAATGTAGAAGGCTGAGCGGCGGTTGAGCTGGAGGTGCGTGATGAGGGCGGCGCAGAAGGTGGACTAGTTGATTGCAGGGTCAGGACCAGTCTACGAGGCAGCTAGAGCATCACGAGGAGGAATCGTACCTTTCCCGCCCCGGCAGGGCCCATGACCATCGCACCGAACTTGCTCATTGTGAATGACTGTTGCCGCCAACGGGCGTAGGCTTACGGGAGGTGATGTTGGGAGTAGAGAGCGGAAGAGGCGCAGTGTCGCGTGGGTGCGCGTTAGTTGCGCGTTTAAACGGGCGTTGGCAGCCGTTTGCAGCTTTGAAGTTTGAATGGATGATCCCGAGTTGATCACGTCGAGGAAAGTTTGGGTTTGGAGCTTTTTCGTGTGACGGCCCTCAGACTC
Organism: Sordariomycetes sp. S80-01Y; assembly: GCA_037042185.1. Taxonomy (NCBI): domain Eukaryota; kingdom Fungi; phylum Ascomycota; class Sordariomycetes; species Sordariomycetes sp. S80-01Y. The sequence continues at coordinate 2,222,083 of JAXQJY010000032.1, forward strand.
GACCCGGAATGACGAAGGTGGGGTTCTTTTTTTGCGTCCCTCGCGCCACGGCGGCCGAGTGCTAACAATTTTGCCCATCGGACGCCAGCCTGAGGTGAGCGGGCTGCCGGACTGCCAGACCAGACCTGCCAACCTGCCAGAGTGCCAGAGTGCCATGCTGCCCCTCGTGCCCCTCTGCTAGCAGCGGGGAAATCATCGGTGCAGTGGTGCCATGATGTACCAGCCTGATGTTTTGGCCAATCTCAGCCGATGGCGTGCGTGGTACCGGAATAACCGCCTATAATTGGTGAGAAGACAAGTCCCGCAAGAATACCAAGGTACGCGCCAGCAGCCGCTGACCGCCCGCGCTGGGTGCGGTACTGCGCTAGCGGACGGTCTCGGGGCGGGGCAGGGTACAAAAACTGCGCAATGCCGTTGTGGAGCCCAGTTCTTGTCCCGCCCCGACCATGAGTCGCTTCAGGTCAAATATTGTCCTCCCGCTTTTCCTCGGCCACCTTCGTCTCTAAACCTTCCATCATTTTTCAATTGCTCTCCTCTACACTCCCTCTACCCTCCCTCCCTCAATCTCGCAACCATCGCAATCATGTCTGCCAACGGAGCCAACGGCGCCAAGCCCGAGGAGACTTTCCTCTTCACCGTAAGTGCCAGATGCCATCCCGCAACTCGTGCCCCTCCATCGTGGAGCGAGGGGTTTAGGGAAATGCAAAACGCAGAAAAAAGAGACTGACCGAGCCTTTTCCACGCAGTCCGAGTCCGTTGGTGAGGGTCACCCCGACAAGATTGCCGATCAGGTCTCCGACGCCATCCTCGATGCCTGTCTCGCCGAGGACCCCCTCTCCAAGGTTGCTTGCGAGACTGCCACCAAGACCGGTATGATCATGGTCTTCGGTGAGATCACCACCCGCGCCAACCTCGACTACCAGAAGGTCGTCCGCAATGCCATCAAGGACATTGGATACGACGACTCCGAGAAGGGCTTCGACTACAAGACCTGCAACCTGCTCGTCGCCATTGAGCAGCAATCCCCTGATATCGCTCAGGGTCTCCACTACGAGGAGGCTCTCGAGAAGCTCGGTGCCGGTGACCAGGGTATCATGTTCGGCTACGCCACCGACGAGACCCCCGAGCTCTTCCCTCTCACCCTCCTCTTCGCCCACAAGCTGAACGCTGCCATGTCCAAGGCCCGCCGCGACGGCTCCCTGCCTTGGTTGCGCCCTGACACCAAGACTCAGGTCACCATTGAGTACAAGAAGGAGGGCGGTGCTGTTGTTCCCCAGCGCGTCCACACCGTCGTCGTCTCTGCCCAGCACTCTCCCGACATCACCACCGAGCAGCTCCGCAAGGAGATCAAGGAGAAGATCATCAAGGAGACCATCCCCGCCAAGTATCTCGACGACAACACCGTCTACCACGTAAGTTACCTTGCAACCTGCCGTTCGAGCAGACTTCTGACCTCCTGAACAGATCCAGCCCTCAGGCCTCTTCATTATCGGTGGTCCCCAGGGTGATGCCGGTCTCACCGGCCGCAAGATCATCGTCGACACCTACGGTGGCTGGGGTGCCCACGGTGGTGGTGCTTTCTCCGGCAAGGACTTCTCCAAGGTCGACCGTTCCGCCGCTTACCTCGCCCGCTGGGTCGCCAAGTCCATCGTCGCCTCCAAGCTCGCCCGCCGTGCCCTCGTTCAGTTCTCCTACGCCATTGGTGTCGCCGAGCCCCTGTCGATCCACGTCGACACCTACGGCACCTCCGACCGGACGTCCGACGAGCTCGTCGAGATCATCAACAAGAACTTCGACCTGCGACCCGGTGTCATCGTGCGCGAACTCAACCTCGACCGCCCCATCTACCTCCAGACCGCCAAGAACGGTCACTTCGGTACCAACCAGTCCTTCAGCTGGGAGCAGCCCAAGCAGCTCAAGTACTAAGCAGCTCCCCCGGACCGGCAGGGTGCTTTTCTTCGATTTAATCAACTTTTTCGATTTCCTTTGTCCTCTCTTATGAAGCAATGAAGCGAAGGGATACGGCGTCTTTCAACAAAGACAGCAAGCATTTGGGCAACCTGAATTCGTCATGATGAAAATTCTTTAGAAGATAGAGTCGTAACATACCTCAACGAGATGCAGCGACGAATTTAACGTGTAATTTACGAAGATTATCACGACTCATTTTCCTGACTCCTTTCGCGAAATTGACATGAACCAGCCTCTCTATGCTAACAATCGAGGTATGTATGGAGCTCTGTCTCTTACTCCCGGAGTTGACTAATGGGTAATCTCTAGCATGGTCGAGCGGACAATTCACTGCAGTTCGATCGGAAGGGAAGGATGCCCCCGATGCAACAGGTACGGACATTGATGGGTGAATGGGCATATTCGGCATCACGCCCGACTACGGAATCATACATCATAAGAGGAAGCCTGAACTGATTCATCATCGACAGCATGCGCCCCACGCAGCAGGCGCCTCCCTTACAGGCCTTACAGGGCTTCTGGATCGTGTGATAAGATGCGGTGTGCGTTCAGATACACCGCCCAAGTCCGAGCTTTGACGAGCCACGCCGGTATATTCGAGAAGTCCAGCAAAGACGGCAATCAACAGGAGCAGCGCGACACAAAGAATGCGCAAGCATGCCGGCAGCCGCTCTTCACACTAATAGAAAAAAGTGAGCCTCTGCCGGTTTCGCAGGCTTGAGGGAATCTCGCGCGGAAGACACGCACGCAGGGACCTCAGAGTGGTCTGGAGGCTGGCTGAGGGTTGCACAAGACTTGACTTCAAGATTTGAGGTGGTTGCTTCATCGCAATGACAGGTAGGGATGGGATGACGGGGAAGGGTCGTGTCACCGAGAACCGGCACAGCGGATGGGGTTTTCGATCATGTTGCGGACGCAAGGGAAAGGTGTTGGCCGTGGTTGAAAGCTTGAGTGCCTGAATGATTGCGACCGTCGTCAATCGCGTGGGATCTTTGGCGAGGACCCGTTGGTTTACTGGTGAGTCTACTTGGCGACCACAAGGCCTCAAGACACGGGTTTCTCCGCGGACAACATGAAAATCGCGCTTCATCATCCCTTGTTGGAGCGAACAGACCATGTGTCTGCGGGAGCTGGCATAGCCTCCATTGTCAACTGCGCTCTGCGCTTGCGCGCTTCCGAGCATCTCCTCGGGAAGGCAGCCAGATCAGCCAGTCACGGGCAAGTCCAAACGAAGACGCGCCAGGCAGCCTTGTGCGAAGCGCTTCGCCGTCATGTCGCTGGGCGTGACAGTTGAAAGGGGTATGGGGGTCGCGTCTGCGCATCGGCGTGGCATGATTGCCAAGGAAGATCATTTGTAAGGGCGCCAAGGGGCTCTCGATGTGAGTTGATGTGTTCATCGTGAGCTGCTGCGTCTTGCTCTTGGTGTGTATAGGGCTGCGAGCAAAGAAAGTGTTGGGCGCAAAACGGATGGCATTGTGGTGTTGGTTGAATAGGCATCCTGGATAGAAGCGGCGACGCGGGCGGAATCCTGCTTTCTTGTTCAGTTTTCGGTGCCCAGGAACCATCTTGCGCAGTGCCAGAGCATGTCAGCGATTCGCAACCTTAATCTGGCGTTAGCATCGGTCCGTCGTGTCAGAGCCAGGCAGCTGGGAAGAACACGGAGTACAGGATAGCGCTAAGGTGGCTGCAGAGGTTAGCAGCTGAGAGTGACATCCCGAGAACGATCATGGCTGCGTGGACAGCCGCAGAAGGTTGCTGACTCGGACCAGCGTGGAGAGCTGCGTCTCTACCAGTGGCTTGGTTCCTCCGGGAGCTTGAGCGCACGCTCAAGCCACATACTAGCGCTCCCAGATGGTGGTAATAGAAGTGATTGCCTTTGCATGGCTTGCTGATGGCTTCAGAAGCGGTGAATATGTAGACACGCCGTTATTCCAGAGGGTACCACGAGGCAAACGGGCGACAGGAATGCTTTTCGCGCCTGCACCCAGGTTAACGCCGACGTGACGAGAGCATTGCACTGCCAAGTTGGTTGAGCCTCCGACTGCGGACGCACAATGGCATACAGCTATGAAACCCTCATTGAGAGGGCTATTGAGTGCCGGTCGTCTTGATATTGTTGGCGAGTGCGAAGCTCCCGGAATCCGGAGTGCACCCAAGACACGTTGCCAGCACGTCGGCATGAACGCCGACGCGGATGAGTGCTCGGCTGCCCAGGGTAGCGCGCGCGTCATGCCTGGTGATGTTTGGATCGAAGAATGCACAGCCCTGGCAGCTTGATCGATCTTGTTGGTGCGAGCTCAAGCTGGGGGCGCCAACAGCGCGGAAGCGGCAGCGGCAGCGCAAGAGGGCGGAGAGAATTTCCCGAAGGAGAGTTGGACTAGCATCGGACAGATCCCGACAGGAGGTTCGGAAATAGACATTCAAACGAGGAAGGGGTGAAGGTAAACGCGAATGGCAGCGCACGCGATGAATGGCTTCACAGGAGAGGCATGACAGAAGACGAGGTGAGGTGAGGTGAGGTTTGAAGTGGAGGTCGGCCTAACGCTACGTGGACAGGCCGTGCGAGGGCGGGACTCCAATAGGGGAGCGCTAATCCCAACCGGGTGCTGAATAGACGCGAACCGCAGCCCCTTTTCGACAACAATAGTAAGCTCCAGGCCGGACAATAGCAACCTCCTGCAACGCTGCGAAACCCTCCCACCACAGCTGGGATCGGGTCAAGGTCCGATTCTCGATCATTTCTGCAGTGATGCCTGCCACATCTGAGAACCTTGCGGATTGTTTTTATCCCGCTTGTACCCCAGAGTGCACCCACGGGACATCCAGAGGGGTCCGTCTAGGAGAGCTTGCTCCCCTCCCTTCCATATTGCCCCACAGCAGCTCCTCAATCTCTGCCGTGTTCGGTTCGGAAGGTCGAATACCTGTCCCTGCGCTCGACCTTGATGGACAAATCCTTCATTCACGAGTTGAGAGGCGTCGGGGGTTATTCTCCCGAGGTATCAGTACTCGTCGTACGGGAGGACGACACGTCGTGTTTGAGACCACACTCCACCCAGTTTTACCTACAATGGGAAGCCTCCAGGCTCTGAATAGCCAGCCACGTCCTGCCGCAGGCGTGTAACTCAAACGATGTAGTTCGCGACGCAGGGGGTGTATCTTCCACGTTGGAGGCTGACAGCTCCTTCATGCACCTGCACCAAGCCTTCCGAAAGGGCAATTTCCTTGGTCAGTGGGAGGGTGGACGGGGTGTAGGGATGGACGCGCGGTAATGGATGCCGGGGTTCACGAGTCTTCACAGGCGCCCTTCCCGCATGATCTCACTTCTCTTGCGCGGTCCACTCGCGATGCGTGTTGTGCTGTTCTTCCAAGGCCAATTGTCCGTGATTCACACAAAGCACCCAATGTTTTGGTATGGGGGTCTTTCCTCTCTGTATATATTACCCTCCCTGCTGCCTAGAAGCTAACACAGGGACTGTCCTTCTCTTTCATTACCACCCGTACGTCTTGAGATACACTTGCTTCTTCGCCCTAGCATCTAGAGTTTCTCCCGTTTCTGTATACCGATAGAGCATCTTAGCCCAATCCTCCTCGCTCACCTTCCGAGAAAGTTTTGCTTCGAACGGCCGGCTGCCGCGGCTGCATCGGTGGCGCTACCCTCTCACCATCGCACCTCGTCCGACGGAACATCGCCCTCGGCACAACCACTCTGTCGGCGAACACTAAACTGGTCCACCACCCCCGAACTTTCTGGGTGGGGCATTGTCGTCGAAAGTTTCCTACGCTAGGAGCAACTCTGCCACGAGGCAATATATTTTGAGGACTGCGCTCGGTCTTTACTCGTTCCATCCTGGGACACTCTTCATATCTCACATCTCTGGGAGAACCACGTTTGACACGGAAGTTATTTAGGGATCCCAACAACCTACGTCACAAATGGATTCTCACAGTCAAGCATCGTCGGCCCAGCCCCTCCGTTACACCAATCCAAAGGAGACGGAGCAAGATATGCCAAACATTGCTCCTCCACCTTATACGCCCCCGCGTCGCCCAAGCCTCCAAGGACTCACCGCACGGGGCGTTGAGCTCTCAAGCCTGGCTCATCGTCCTGTTTTAGGAGAGTCAAGGGTATTCCAGCGCCCGCTCATCACCACTATGCTTCCGGACGAGTCAGAACACAACGAGGGCTTGGAGGGCATGTCGCCGCTGAGCCTCTGTATCAAAACCTCCATCAACATCACCAAGGGCAACAATCTCATCTGCCTTACGGAATCTCCCGCCAGTCATGCCAATATGATCGCCGAAGCAGTTGCTCAAGCTATCCAAAAGAGCAGCTCCGGCAACTGCGGCATTCCCATGATCGACGGCAACGGCAACCCTCGACCTGTCAAGATAGAGGTCGATGCTGGTATGGTGGTCGACGGCATCGGTAATGTCATAGGAAATGAGAAGGTCATTGACGAGGTCCTTCGTCAACGGGCAGATCTTCGGCGGCAAGATCTTCGACGACCACGCGAAGACACTGTCGATGCTGAGCCTGAACCGTCTAAGCGCCGGCGTTCCGAGTAGGACACTGTCGCATACCTCATGGCCTTCTACAGATTAAAATTATTTCTTCCGCTGGCATTCCAAACTGGTAAGCTGGCTACCACCGCGGTGTTCATAATTTGTTGCAATAAGTTTCGAATGCGGTTGCCCTTCGCTCTCGGTCTCCACGTGAACAAGAGTTGGCAGGGCTGGTCTTGACAGAACATTGGCGGGTTGCGTTAGCTGATATTGATGAATGAATAATGAAGGGGGTACATTTTTAACAATATTTCTACATATCACTCTATGAGATCCCAGTGTTCTTCTCATGGGCTGCGTCGAAGTAAAGCACATGAAAGCGAACGTCCGAAGCCCCGAACTGATACTAGTCTCAACCATGGTGCGCGCCAGCGACCATCCACACACGGTAACGGCATGCCACACGCCGAGCCCAGTACTGTGGTTGGTCCGCGCCACCACCCGCCCGGCTCTCGGCTTATCAGACGCCAGCACGAGCCACCCAGTGCTAAGAAAGCCGGTGACGATTCGTGCTTTCTTCGGAGGCCCTGTGAGGGGGAAATGGGGGCATTTGGGTTCGTCAAGCGGTGCTCGTTTAGGGTATGCCTGGATTGGTGGAACGGGGACGATTAACCTTTAGAGGGGTGCCGAGCTGGATGAGCGGACCCTATGACGAACACCGATAGTTTGACACATTTCTTCATTGCTATGTCGAACGGCTCGCTCTGGACCTCTCTAACGGTCGATCACTTACGCTTGTTTTCAAAGCTTGTGTCACTCTGATTCTGGCTTCTCTACAGAATCAGGGTTGGTACGTCTGCCCTTCGACCCGGACCAACACTGTTTGGAGAACATCTGCCGCCGATTCTCCGAGATAGAAGGTGTACTCCCCTTCTCTGACAACCCACTGTCGCTGGCCCTCGTCGAAGAAAGCAAGGTCTCTCGCTGGAACTGACAATTGAACTTCCTTCGATTGGCCCGGCTCCAAACGAACCTTTTGGAATGCCACCAGACCCTTCAGGGGATGATCGAGCGATTGCGCTGTGATCCCTGCGTAGATCTGCACAAGCGTACCTCCAGCGACCTGGCCGGTGTTGGTGACGCTGATCCCAATGTTGAAGATGTCGGTCTGCTGGGGATCTTTGCTGATCGCCATGTTGCCATAGTCAAACGTGGTGTAAGACAGCCCATATCCGAAGGGGAAGTTGACCTTTTCTCTTGCAACTCGGTCGAAGTGACGATATCCAATAAACACACCCTCAGCGTATTCAACCTTGAGCTTCCCGTCAACATAGCTACCTGGAAAATTCCCATGTGCCGGGGAATCCTCAACGCTTTTAGGGAAAGTGACGGGTAATCTGCCCTCGGGGTTGACAGTTCCCGTGAGGACATCAGCGATGCTGTTTCCGCACTCTTGTCCTGCGAACCAAGCTTGCACCACTCCACGGACATTCCCTAGCCATGGCATAGAGATGGGGACGCCAGTAGAATTGACAACAATTGTATTCTTGTTCGCTGCAGCGACCGCAGAGACGAGAGAGTTTTGGCCTCGCGGTAGATCAAAAGAGTCCTGATCTCGACCTTCTGTCTCCCACTGAGGATCGTGCCCCGTGAAGACGATAGCTATGTCTGACTCTGAGGCGATCTTCACAGCTTCCCCTTCGAGATCAGCGTCATGGACTGATTCCAGCGAGAAGCCAACGCGCACGCCACTGCGACCTTCGAGGATCTCCAATCCGATCTTCACCGGAGGGTCGCTTCTGATCCGAAGACGATATGTCTTGCCTGCTTTGAATGGGTGCTTGATCTCGGGCTCAGATGCAGCGAGGAAGAGTGATCCCATCGGGTCTGAGCAGTTCCCCTTCTGCTCAAAGACGAGCTCATCGTCAACCCAGACTGCGGTGGGACCGAGCCCCGAGCAGGAGATGTAGTGCGTTCCGGTTTCGGATGGCGTGAAGTCGCCAACGATCTCGAGAGCTTTCCAGAACGACTCGTTGGATCCAAGAGGCGAGTAAGCGGACTTCGGATACGAACCTTGCGTATCCGTCGCCTCAGTCTCGCCGTCTTTGAATAGTAAACGGCTGAACCCAGGTTTTCCATCAAGGCCAACCACCGTGCCAACACTCGTGTCGTCTTTGGTAATTGGGGGAAGTAGACGTTCCCGGTGCGCACCCTTGGAGAAGGTAAACGAAGAGCTATGTCCCAAAGCTGCGTGTAGACCGTCCCAAGGCGTTACCTTGTAGTAAGCATTGACCGAAGCGCTGCCTCCGCCGTGGGCCATGGCATCCTTGGCGAATCCTATGAGGGCTATTTTCTTCCCTTTCATCTTTTCTTTGGTGAGTGGCAACATTTCGTCATTCTTCAAGAGCACGATGCCCTTAGCTCCGCCGTCTCGGATAAGTTTGCGGTGTTCTAGCTTGTCGCCAACAGTGTTTGGTTCGTTGGCTTCTTCCAGGGCCTTGAGCTTGTACGCCCATTCGAGAACAGACTTTGCTCTTGCATCGATCACATTCTCTGACACTTTCCCTTCCCTGATCGCGTCAAGAACGGCGGGCAACTTGCGAATCCTCGGAGGCCCGGGCATTTCAAGATCCAGACCGATGTTCAAGGCGTCTGAGACGGAGTTTGTGCCGCCCCAATCACTCATAACAAGCCCCTTCCAGCCCCATTCACCCCTTAGGACTTCCTGTAACAACCAAGGATGAGCATCGCAGTGCGTTCCGTTGACGAGATTGTAAGCTGTCATGATGGCCCATGGCTTCGCCTCCTTCACAGCGATTTCAAAGGGCCTTAGATAAATCTCCCTCAAAGCCCTCTCACTAATTTTCTCATCAACCGTGGTTCTTTGAGTCTCTTGCTCATTTGCAACAAAGTGCTTGATAGTCGCGCTCACGCCCTTGCTTTGCAATCCCTGAATCACCTGCGACGACAACTTGCCTGTGAGAAATGGATCCTCACTGAAGCTCTCGAAGTTTCGGCCGCCCAGAGGGTGGCGATGCATGCAGACAGTCGGTCCGAGGACACACTGTGCATTTTTATGGCGGGCTTCTTCTGCGAGGGCTTCGCCCATTGAACGCGCAACGGCAGCGTCGAACGTTGCGGCTACGTTGCACGCTGCTGGGAAGCAGGCTGAACGAATGTCTGCGTCTATGGCAGCCGCACGTACGCCATTGGGGCCATCAGCGGTCTCAATGATCATTAGTCGGATGCAGCAATATCGGATTGGGTCGCTATACCTTGATTGCTGGGACATTCTTGGATTCGAATCCTGCTGTTCCTGAAAAGCTGGCGCCGGCCAACAAAGCGATCTGTACAGATCAGTCACCTGAGGCCAGGAGAAAGTCCAAAAACTCCGTGTCTTACCTTTTCTTCAAGGCTTAAGGACTGAATCACCTCATCAACATGGACTGTCGTAGCCATCTCGAGCAACCTTAGAGACCTTCTCGCCTTCTCCCGTGTGTTTCCGCTATGGCGAGGTCTTGCTGTTGCTTATGGGCTTTACACCTATTCGTAAGACAGATACGCCGATGTTCAAACTGGATATTGGCAATGCTGATGAGGCAATTGATCAAAGCGTGGCTCGTAGCTGGCGTTCGCCGACATCCGGAACCCCAGTCCCGTTGTTGTCGGCGCCGTCGCGGTGCTAAACACCGACTATTGCCGGCGACCTTCGGAAGCGTTCCGAACCACTTCCGTTCCGAGACATCCTCGGAACGGTCTACTCCCCTTTTCGGCACATAGTCGACGCAGGGAAGTAATAAACATACAATATTTCAGTAAACACAGTCGTTCTATTCTGAGGCATTACATGACTTCAACAAACCTTTTAAAGAAATTCATCACAAAGCAACCTCGACATCTCAATCATCAAACCCCCTTTCAAGGAGACCGCTTCCGCCATTCATTTCGCACCATGGCTGCTTGGCAACGACTCATCCGCTTTGTCGACGACAACGGCAAAGAAACCTTTGGAGAGCCCTTAGTGAGCTCCGAGAGCGAACTTGAGAGCAAACTTGCCAGTAATGAGCTGTATGCCACAGAATTCAAGGGCAAGTCTCCAGTTGGCGACCTGGCCAGGGGAGAAAAGGTCCATGTGAAGAGCTTGAGTGGCATATTGAAGCCTAGTGATGTTCCTATTATCCGTTGCATTGGTCTGAACTACACCAAGCATAGTAAGTCTGCCCTTGAGCCTGACCACGACGGCAACTGACAGCCCCAGTCAAGGAGGGAGGCCGCACACCACCGCCATATCCTTCCGTCTTCATCAAGCCATCAACTTCTGTCACAGGATACGATGAAGACGTACCTATCCCCAAGATTGCACAAGACGGCACTGTTGACTATGAGGGAGAACTTGCTATCGTGATTGGCAAGACGGGCAAGAACATTGCAAAGGAGTCCGCTCTGTCTCACATTGCTGGCTACCTAGCAGCCAACGATGTCTCCGCCCGCGCTTGGCAGAGAGATCCTAAGAAGGCCGGCGGTGTTCCTCAATGGTGCTTCAGCAAGGGGTTTGACAAGTTCGCCCCGTTGAGTCCCATGCTCGTCTCCCCAAGCGTCGTGGGCAACGCTTCAGATCTGCACCTGCGCACGCTAGTGAATGGAGAAGAGCGTCAGAACACGAGCACTGGTGATCTTCTCTTTGGCGTCGAAGACATTGTGGCTTTCGTCAGCCAAGGCACAACTCTAGAGGCCGGGACTGTTATTCTAACAGGAACACCTTCAGGTGTGGCTATGGGAATGAAGGAGCCCAAGTACCTGAACGATGGCGATGTTGTAGAGGTCAGCATCAGTAGCCTCGGGCGTGTGAGGAATAAGATGGCTTTTGAATAGAGAATTGAAATAGATGAGAATCATAAAAAATTGACATGTAGACTAAATTATTCACCGGACTTTGAGACATTCGTGGCGACCATGCCCTTAGATATACAAACTGTCTCTAGTGTTGCGGATTGCCAGTCATGCTGTGGTTTGTTTCGCTCGGCAGCGGGCGAGGACGTCTGAAAGTTGCAAAATCAGTGTCCTCGAGGTTGGGACTTTGCTGGGGATGATGAGGCTCCTCCTGGGGCTCTTGTGAGGGAGCCAACGTGGGCCCGCCCATTGTGCCCACTCTAGAAGGTCTCCTGGCATGAAGCTCATGAGTTTCTGTTGCTTGCCACATTCTATGTATGGTCTCATGGGCGAGAATGAGGCCACCCCTGTGTGCCCCGCTGCTTGACTCTCCTGTAATACCGCCCGTGTCATCTCCCAACTTATCATGGCTTTTCTGAGCCCATTCAAATTCCGGATGGCGCATGTAGATGAAGTTCTTTCCTCCGTTGTGGCTCCTATATGTCATGATGGCGAGGAATCCAAAATACCACAGCGCCGCGAAGGCCAGTATGCACCATGAGACGACAGGGACAGTGTACCAGTCTCCTGTCTTGGAAATCCTGGCGGCCGCATCTCGTGTTGGCGGCACCCAGGTCATGACGACAAGGTAGAAGTTGGTGATGAGGTATATGACGGCACTTATGATCCCTACTTTCGGGTTGACTGTGCCCTTGATCATCTCGCTCCATTTCCTTTCGATTGGCTGTTGCTCAGGTACGTGATGATGGTTCGGCGTCTGAATTGGCTGCGTTGCAGGAGGACCCCTGAAATGAAGGATCAAGATGCCGATGGCGAGCAACGTGCCGAAGCAAGCCGCAAGTACGTATGACAGCAGCTTACTCAGGAAAATGTAGGAATTGTTCGGGGTCATTGAATATGTGGCCAGGAGCAGAACGATGCAAGTCGCCAAGTGAAGCACCAGCGCGCCCACGGGTGTCTTCTCTCTGTGGTTTGCGGGGTTAAGAAACCTGATGCTCCGACGACGAGAGCTGCGCGTGCCGTTGTCGAACCACATTAGGAGTCTTCCGAGACTGACGTCCTTATCCTTCGCAAAGAACCCGGCAAATGGAATAAAGCATTGCTTGGCGATTTCCTGCTTCATCCGTACAGCAGTGAAAGTCCAGACCACAATGTTTCCAAATGACGAGATTGCGAGAAAGGCGTTGGCCGTCTGTTTTGAACGGTTGCTGTCGCTAAAAACGCGTTTGAAGAACTCTTGGGCAACATTGTTGTCGATCTGTGCTTGGACGGGCACGACGATCATCTAGTTGCGTGTCAATTAGCTGTGCGACCTCTAGGATGAAACGTAGGCGAAGAAGCCTTGGGGCGACTCACGTAGCAAATGTTAACCGCCAAGTAAAGCACACAAACTATTCCCATACCCCACCAAATAGATTTTGGGAGAGTCTTGCGAGGGTTCTTGATTTCTGATAACACCTTGGTACTCAGTCAGTGTTGTCCATGAATCCTCACAAAGTCAGGGTTCCGGGCAACTTACATAGTTGGGCTGGTAGAATCCAAAGAAGGCGAATACTACATTTGATTAGTGTATGCTTGCAGGTGAATGGTATAAATGATACTTACCAACAGTTGTGAAGGCCTGGGTATATCCAGCGTGCTCATTGTGAGTCTCGGGACCGTCGAAGTATTCCTCAACGTCTCCTCTCAAGGCGGATATGCCGCGCGAGCCACCTGCGACCGCCCAAGTTGATATGATCATAGCAACCATGAAACCGCACTTGATAAACGCGAGGCCGTTGCTGAGGAGAATACCGCCACGTCGGGAGAAAGCGTGTATGAAGCAGGTGACAGTTGCAATCGTGATAGCAATCCCGTAGACGGAACCCTTGCTGAAGTCGGTATGTTCTTTGTTGGGGCTCGCGCACTGCAGAATACGCAGAGCGCAATCGATGCAGTTACTTGCCATGTTTCCAACGCAAATGAAGCTGATGCCAAACAGGACACAACTGAGCAAGACGGTCCCTTGCTTGTAACTTGGCCAGGAGAAGACGTATTGCAGATAATGGAGCTCGCCTCCTGACCGGGGCACCGACTGCTCGACTCCGTCAATGACATACCGTGGAACATTCAGTCCGTACTCTATGAAGACGTGCGCTCCTGAAAGACTGTAAATACACCCAAGAAGCCATATCAGAACCGCAATCCCAGGGCTGCGAACTCCCTTCATTACTTCTTGTGGACCACTGAAAATGCCCGTGCCTAACCAAGGGTATCAGTCTTTTGTCTTCAATTCTAAGACTATGAATATAGAAGACTTACCTATAGTCCGGTTTATCACTAGACAAGTAGTGTCAATGAAGGTCAGGCGGAAGGGCTCCTCGGGAGTCCTTGTGACGATGCGGTTCTTGTTGATGGGTATGTCGATCACGGCAGCGAGAACACCCCCATCGTTATGTAGACCATCATCGTAGGTCTGCCGACTAGTGTAAACCGTCGGCTCGTTCGATCGTACCTGATCCATCGTCTCTGCAAATAATACAACATTCACCTGGAGTACTTTCACCTGGAGTACTTTCACCAGAGGGTAGCCAGGGATTGCAGGAGCAGAAGAGCCACTACAAGTAGCCGCCTGTGATTCCTGACCGAACTCCCGAAACAAAGAAACGCCATCTCGTACAGCTTATCAATTGGACCTCGTTTCCGACAAGGCTGCCTGAGGAGCTCTCGCGCAGAGACACTGCCACGCGAACCGCACCTTCATGCCCAGGCGGCTGATATGCAAGGCGTCCGCGCCAACGTAGACCCCAGCAACGTAACCCCGCACGGGGCGAGCATCAGAAGGACTCTTATCCCGTTGCTCAGCTGGGCTGAGCATTGAAAGTGCACAATATTACCATGGCTGATTTGCTGCACAAGACCAGCACAGCCTCCCCGGCCAATGGTGTGGCATGCAGTAGTACGCTGTGAACGCCTGCAGAAGCAACTGGAGGAGATAGCGCGTCAACTTCGGGACCGACTGACGTCGTCACACATTGGTGCATCGCCCAGCTTGTTCTTGGCTGAATTTGGCTGAATAGCTTTGGTACCACAGGTTGACAAAGTGAGGCAAGCCTGTCCCTTTCGCAAAGCTGAGCGAGCGACGGTTCAGCAGGGAGGTCCAGGGAATATTCGATTTCAGTAGAGATACCGAAGTTCCAAGTTTTTGATAGATGCCATGATCACCTAGAAGCTACTGGGAGCCGGTCACTACGGCCCGAGGACTTGGTATACGGGGTGTCCCGTGTGTGTGGTAGGACCGAGGTACATCAACAGGCAGCATACGTGTATTCTATTACGCACGTTTCCAGCTGGGCTCTCGGCCCCGGATCGGAGTGTGGGGGGCCCGGGCAGATAAGCTGGGATTAAAAAAAGGCCAGGTTGACTTGGTACTCGTTGTTTTGGGGCGCAGTGCGGCAAGCTAGCTCAGCTGCCTTCGCTGTTTCTAAGCCTCGTCAGTCATCGACGGCTCGCGGCCACGCGACATGACAGCCTTCCCTCGTTTCGTTTATGACACCGACCATTTCTCCTACATGTGGGTTCGTTAGGCTGCACGTAAGGAGATTTCCCGACGTTGTTTCTTCTCTGTCATTTCTCTACTGGCGGTTTCACGGTTTACCCGTCTGACTTACTCTGGCTCTCGTCGGCTCTTGTGTGCTTGAAGATGGCGGGGCCCATCCAAATCGGTGACGCTCTAAGACTGGCCGAGCTGGCTTGGACTGTTTGGGAATATGGCTGGGCTCACGAGTATAATGCAGGTTCGTCAGTGCTTTCATCACATTGTCGGGACGGGCTCAGTTCTGTCGATGCATCGGCGGATGCAACGACTGGAGGCTCTGCCATGTTCAGATGGGTTTCGGGTTGTCGCTCCGCTACTTGAAGCTGACTCTTGCTCAGGAGAAAATTACAGAGCTTTTGGTACGGATGTACAAACTTTGCACAGGAGCCTAGTGCGAGTCGAGGGAGCCATCAAGCGTGCTCAAGATTCGCTCCAGGCGCACGGCGCACACAACAACGATACCCTTATTGAAGATATGGATCTATTCTCGGATATCGTTGGTGACTACAATCGAACTCTTAGCGACTGCCTTCAACTTATCGACGACAACCGTCGTTATGCTCACACAACTGGTCCTATGCTCAACATTGACTGGAACCTGAATGTCATGCCACAGGTTGAGCACCTACGTGGCCGGCTCCAAATGCACAACGTTCGGATCCAGCACTTCCTAGGACCGTTCGAAATGTAAGCCGGTGCTGATTTGTACAGGAAATTCCGCTGACGTCTTCTTTCTTAGCGACTTGATCAACAATTTCCACGGGAGCCTGGCACGAAGGATGATGAGCATGCACAACGACGTTTTGAGGATCGGCAGGGACATCGGAGCACTCCTCGCAGACAAGTTCCCCGAAGTTGCACAAGCAATTCATATGCGCGAGGAACAAAGCCTATGCACCATAGCCATTCCTGATCTCTTGTCATACAAACTGGACAGCGAGTTCAAATGCCACGGTCTGCCTCAAGCCCCGGACCTACAGGACATGACAGATTGCTTCCTCGTACACTTTAACCGGAGTACCGCACTTCTACCATATGCCTCGAGAGGTGAAGGGACATGCCCACCTGTCTCGCAATATCTGGAGCTTCTGAAGTGTCAAGTCTTAATGAAGAATATCAAGGCATCACCCGAAATAGAACAACCTCGGAAAATGTCATACTGGCCTGGCTACGTCCGAGCTCTGGAAGAGGTAAAACCCCCTTTCTACCCACCCATTCAGCCCAAGATTCTTGCTTGCATTATTGTCAAACGTATCTGACTTTTGTGCAGAATTTATCACACGAGTGCGCTAGATTTCGCACCGAGCTCTCGCCACCAGACGTATCCTTTGTCAATGACGAAGCGCTGAGCATCTGGACAACGGTCCAACGGCAGGTTCAAGCGCCAGCCTTGGATTCAGGACCCCCTCATGAACCTTTGTTATCACTGTAAGCCAGGACAATTGTATGTACAACATTGAAGATGCTGACACGACTCCTAGATCACTAGCCCCGGGAGACGACACGATGACCTGGAGGACAATGCAATTAGAAAGACAAGTAGGATCTGAATATCGATATCGCATCATTGAGAAGTGGGGGAACGCCCGGCAGCCGAGACCAGAAGGGCCTCACGTTGTTCACTTTGATACTCGCACTGCGATACTCAATCCTATCTACGCCGACCCAGTCGGAGACGATGGCAGACTTCCGCCTTTGGAAATTGTTCTGGAACACAGCCACAGAACCTTCCGATATGTATTCCTCGACTTAAGGAGTCTTTTGCAGTTCCAGAGGGCATTGACAGGGTTCCAAGTCGCGGAAGCCTACATGCAGTCAGTTGCCATGATTCGGCCAGATTTTCAAGCGAAGCTAACGCCTCTAGATCACATGCAAGCGTGGTATTTGTCAGGCCTCGCAAAGAAGACTCCTTTGAAGAATATGCTACTTTACAAATCTGGATACCGACGAGCACTCAAGGGCGTTCTCAGAGTGGTAAGGCAGCAGACCACAGGAGCCTTAGTTCAGGGTCACCGCCGTCGGCGCATGCAACATTTGGGCACTCGAGCAGAGCACACAGTGTCTCCTCAACCCAATCAGGCTTCACCTCATCGACAAGTCATAGCAGCCTGGGGTTCGACGACTCCATGTCCATCGCCGTTAGGCTAGGGGGATCGGCCGCAACCACAGATCACGGAACGATTCGCACGATGCCACGCAAGCCACTACTCGTGCTCTTCACCAGGAATCCGGAGACATCCCGTCGCTCAATCATCGCCATCGCTATAGATGGTGAGACCAAGCCGAATCCTGAACGTTGCAAGTGCCAAAGCGAACAGAACGAAAAGCATTGCTTTGTCACGGCCGTTGAGCAGGGCCGAGGAGCAACATCGACACTTCAAACTCGTCGAATAACTCAGCCCGACCGTTGGAATCTACTATCGTTCCCCGCTCGAGCTCTTATTTGGGAGGGGCTTCTGCGGATCAGCATTCTGTTCCCGACAGTCGATGCCCGAAGGAGGTTTAGCGGAAGCTATTGCGAGTGCAAGTTGGTGACCGAACTCGACGTCGACAAGTGCCTGCAACAAGGACACGGCGGACTTATGGGTGCGGTGAGAACACTCTATCGGCGGCAGATGATTGTGCGACAGGGCTACAGTGACGCGCGTCCGGCCATCACAAGTACTAAATGACTATATGGGCTGTTTATAGACTTAGAACAAGGCGCTACGCAGTCATTTATCAATATACTTGATAGTACTTGCTGTGAATGTATCTTCGAACTGCAACAGCCATATCTTATCTTATGTACACCAGCAAGAAATTTCTCGGTCTAGGCTTGTAAGTCGTGCTTGGAAGATCCAAGGATTTGCACACACAGAGTCTGGCCCCTTGGACGGGCGATATACAGGCCTTTTGAGCAGCTAAGTTTGACTCATTTGAAGACGAGCTGGCAAATCAGCTCGAAACTTTTAGTACAGCCCATCGAGATTGAATGGCAGGTCGTCAAGAAAAATAGTCGTTAAAGCTCCTTTTGATTTGGCCTGAAGCGGCCCAAGCAACGGGGAGCATCTACTTAGTACTATAACTACACCGCCCCTGAAGCAGCACCAATGTGTAGGACTTGAGGATGCTGCAAACTCGAAATACATGGCCACCAGCAAGGGCACACTTACAAAAAAGATATCGGCTCCCAACAACTTGTGCTGACATCAAAACCAGAACTTTCGGTGTTCCGCCCGAGCTTCGGAACCGCTTCGGCTGAGTGGAGGTGGGTCTCGGAAGCCCCGAATGGCCCTCCGAGGTCTCCGAAGGCTCCTATCCTGCTCTTCCATCGGAAGCGATGTCAAATTTCCTACAGCCTGCCGATGTCCCACTGCCCGGCACACGTTGGTCTGCTGAGCGAATTCGAGTGGATCGGCGAGCCTTGCAGCTGCCGGAAGCATCACTGCCTTCCGCACGTCTGCTCCCGACGCAGCAACGCGTCTGATCCGCGACGCGATGCCTCAGCCAAACCAGCAGTCGTTGCTCAGTTCAGAGACTCCACGGAAGCCTAAGCGCGTCAAGATTGATGTGGCTTGTGAAACTTGTCGCACGAGAAAGGTCAAATGCGATGGCCTTCGACCTGGTGAGTCACTTTGGACCCCTTTGCCTGTATGTGGCAACTCACATTATGCGGCCGCAATCCTTGAGTGCATAAGATTGCACCGTGTGTATCTTCGTTCAGATTGTGAACTTGGTGTGTTGACAATTTAAATAGCTTGTGGTAACTGCTTGAAGAAACCTGCGTTGAAGAATAACTGCACATACATTCAACATGGCCCGTCTGGCCTGCCCCCTAGAAGATCTATCGGCTTCGATGTCCCGAGGACGGCAAGTCACGCACAGGAGAGCTTGAGTAACTCTAGGCAGTTCTACTCAGATGAGGACTTGAGTCATGCACATGGTCCAGTCAGATCTGGGGAATCTGCAAGCACAGAATTTTCAAGACCAGCGGCCATGTCGGATGCGTCACCAGCAAACCGATCGACTGGAGGTAATTCAGGCGGCTCACGACCCCCTGTGAGCAATATCAGCCCTTCCGTCATAGACTCTATGACGGCAGTAATTGACGAGGGAGGTCGGACTCGTGAATATTTCGGCAGAAGCAGTGCCGGCTCCTTTACGGCGCAGATTAGGAAGGCTATTGAAGCCAAGGCTGGTGATAGCAACCCGTACTTCTCGAGGAAAGACGACTCTGTTCCAGCTCAGCATTTGAGAGCTTCGCCCATCTCAGCGCCTGTGGTCAATGATGCTCACAGAGTTCTACCGACGCGGCGTCAGGCCGATCAGCTGCTCTCCGTGTACTGGAAATACGTGGATCCTCTTTACCCCTTTCTAGATCGCCAACGTTGGGAGATGGCCTACCGTGCCATTTTCGATGGCACAACGATAGATCTGGAAGAGCACACTTTTCTAGCAACATTGAACGTCATTTTTGCTCTTTCGTCCCAGCTACTGGAGTCACAAACCGCCGATCAGCGGGACGAGTCGAGCAACGTGTACTTCGACAGAGCGCAAGCGCTGCTCCCTCTAAACACTTGGAACGACAGCTCGCTGGAGTTGGTGCAGTACCTTCTGTTGACCAGTCAGTATCTGCAGAGTACCGATCGTCCGCATCAAACCTGGATGACGGTCGGGTCTGCTGTGCGCATCGCGCAAGGGTTGGGCCTCCACCTGCGCGAGACCTCGGCGAACCATCCTAATGTAGATGAGCGCGAGCTGCTCCGCAGGATCTGGTACGGCTGCGTTCTGATGGACCGGTAAGTGAAGGAAGCTCTGGAACCATTCGAATCCCTGCTGACGATGGTAGGATGGTTGCCATAACGCATGGTAGGCCCTCAATGGTGTCTCCCTGCTTAGCTGCGGTGGTTTCCATGCCGACATTCTCGGACCATCTAGAGCCTCGAGGGCCTACGGCCTCAATTACTGATGCTGCATTCTTTGTCAAATCTGTAGAGCTTTATGAGATCATTCATCGGACGGTCCGAACGCTCTACGACGGAATGGGAGCAAGGCCAAAGCAGGTCGCTGCATCTGATAGCGATGCAGGCTCGGACGAAGAGCAGATAGATCTTGGCATGGTGCTGCACCTCGACAGTACGTTGGGTAGATGGGAGCGCAAGCTTCCGGAGCGCCTTAGGTATCTTTCTCCACAGCCGAGAAGTGAGATCACGCACCGGCAAGCGACGATCTTGTACATACGGTAAGCTTGTAGAGCGAATATTCAGCAAGGGCCGAGAATAACGTGAATAGTTTTCTTCACGCTCGAATTCTTCTCTTGCGGCCAATCCTGGGGTCCTTTTGCCTGGCGCCCCCAACAGAAGTGGAGAGTCCAGATACTCTAGAAGGTCGGGTACTGAGGGAGTGCGCATTGCTGTGCGTCTCAACATCCCAAGACGTCATATCCACCTTACTGAAGCATCAAACGGCCGATGGCACCGTTGGCCTCTTGCCAGCCTGGTGGTACCGCGTTTACTACGTTTACACGGCGGCAACTGTACTGATTGCAGCCAAGCTTCGGCCAGAGGCGCTCTCGGGAAAAGACCTTGGCAGATCTTGGAGTCAAGCCATGTCTGTGCTCAAGGCCCACGAGAAGTTCGGACAGTCAGCTCGGAGGTGTGTAGCTGCACTTCACTTCCTTTCCACAAAGGTGAATCAAGACAGCGGCGGAGACCCATCTGGCAGAACCTCAAATGGGGATGTTGGGCAGGTTGGCCAATACCAAGACGCCGTCGACATGCAGCAAGCTTCCCTGCCAGAGGATTTCCCCTCTTTTGACGGCATGGAAAATTTCGGTTTCCAGGATGTCGAATTCGACGTCAATGACCTCACGTGGCTGAATGATATGCACGCTACGTGGGAGCTTCTGAACCATGGATGAAGGGACGCTTGGACTCTTCATCGCTAAAGACACAGCTACATGGGCCTTATTCTAGGGAAGGCTCTTGGATTCATCTAGTGGTCTCGGCCCGTCGGACTGCTTGACCTTGGTCTACTTCCTCTGGCTCTCTGACTAAATGAATCACTTCCTCATCTGCTCCCACTGTGGAACCCCTTCCACGGCAGACATCCATGCCGGCCGATTCTTGACGAAAAGTTCGTTGTTGGGTTTGAGCTCAAGACTATACGATCTCAGCCTTCACTCGTTGCTCAGATCGGAGGCTTCCCTCCCGGCCGACACTTACCCCTTGTCGAGAAGAGAAGTTCTGACGATGTAGAACTTGCCTGCTGCTGACTCTGGTACTGTCCAAAGAGTACATCCGCACGTCCTGCAGAAAGCTTTCTCTTTTGGACTTCCGCTGGCGGTATCGTGCAGTGTCACAGTCGAAATTAGATCGGGCGTGGCAGCATTGATCTCAACGCTTCGAGCCTCGCATTTCGCCAGCTAGACGCGTCAATTAGCCTGCAACTTGGAGTGGATAAGTCTCTTTGGCCTTACCACTTGGTTTGGACCGCCTGCATTCTTCTGGCAATGCCTACAATAGCAAGATAGAACCACAGCAGGCTCCGAAGAAATCGACAAGGTCACACCACCACACAGACAGCCTCCAACGTACGGAGCGGGCATTCTATTTCCGTTGTATCGTGGTGAGGTCGAGCTCCTGGGTGAGGTATTTCCAACAACCTCAAGTGTCCCTTCGCAATGCCTGACCGTTAAGTACAACGGTCGAGCGACTAAGTCTACTGTTGTCAAGACTTACATCTATCCATACGATCCAAAACTGGCCTAGTGTGCTCAACCCACAAAGCAAGCTCCGAGCTTCCGAGGCCTTCGGAACTCATTAGCGCCTCCCGAGCAACATTCCGAGACCGGCTCCCGGAGTTCAAGTGAAGGGATAATAGCTAAGAGGCATCGTCCTGGCTGACAAATTCGATCCGAATCCATTTTGAGGAAACAAGAAGAGACGATGACTAACAAATCGCTTGAGTTGATTCGGCAGACACCACTGGATCTTTTAGACACAGAAGCCTCAGTCGTCAACCCGCAATTCCCCGTGCAATCCCCACCCAACTTGGAGCTTGGATGACTCGCGTCCTGCACGCATAGCTAAATGTGGAGGAGGGCAGGACGGTCTATTGATGATTGAGCTCGCGTTGAGTGTGGAGAGAGTTTGTTCTGCGCAGTCAAGCATTGTCATGTCGATCCGAACCATCCGCAGCCTATACTGTGAGGTAGCAATGATAAACATCGAGGGCACCGTCGTCTGTTGTGAGGTCTTCAAAAGTATTTCACACCCTGCTCCCGAGTCCTCGCATTGAGAATTCAGACGCCTTTAGCCGTCCACAGCTATTAGCGCGCCATGCTCCGTTTCGTAATCGCCAACTTTACCCCCTCTCGATACCCGCAGGCTCTCTCTGTGATACCAGCGCCCGCTCGTTCAACATCAGTCTAGGCGTGAGGTGGTCGAGACCTGAATTGGCTGTCCGGCAGGTATTTCTAAACCGAGGGTTCCCTTATTACCTCCTCCGCCGGAGCTTGACCTTCGAATTGAACCATATTTTCCATGTCCTGGAGCCAATCCACTCTGTGCTTTACGTACTGCTCAATAGTTGGCCTCAGTGCAGTTTCTGCAAGTTTGAAATCATCCACAGTGCCGATCCTCAGTATGCTCGCCACCGAAACACCCGCGGATCTACGGTACATCAGTGATCCACAGGTACTGCAGAAGAAGTTGGTCATGACGTTTCCCTTTTGCTCGATTGTCTGAGATTGGCTGAATTGCTTAAGATTTTCCTCCCCGCGAACATGTTTCAAGTGGGTATTAAGGATGAGGAAGCCGGAGGTGAACATCGAGGCCGTGATTTTACGGCAGTCGCTGCAGTGACAGACAAAGGCGGCAACGAAGCCTGGTTTGGATAAAGGCTGAATGCAATGAGTAACTTGGTTTCATCTAGAGCAACTAAGAACTCACAAAGGAGAGTTGCACAGCACCGCAGTAGCATGTCGCTGTTGCTTCCTCCGCCGTTGACCAGCCATCCTGCGCAAGGCCTGCCCGGGGGAAGAACGAACCAGCGCTACCGATCACTTCATGAGCCATGATTACTGAATAGATCTTGGGCAAAAGAAGTGATTGAGGCGCAATCTCTTATTCTGTCTCTGTGAAAGAGGTGCGCAAAGGTCATGGGTTGCTGAAGTCCGTATAAGATTGATCTCTAGCTGTGCCCAGCAGTGGGGTAACATTGTTCTTGGATTATCATTACGAATACTTATATAGGCATGGATTAAACGAGATTATTAATCCTGCTTGGATATGTTCAATTCCGTTCATATCACTGGCGCGGGTTGCGGAGTTTCAGCCTCAAGTGCCGAACGCGTCTGTGGTTAATACGCAGGACAATCCGGACGCACATTCGGTGCGGTTATTGAGATCCATACAACATAACGAACGCCTGCTGTCAATGTAGCCAGGTGAAATGTTATTTATTCGGAGAATTGACCCGGGTGCACGTGTGAAGCGATGGAAGTCCTTTCGACATCATTTTGCCGGAGCCAGTCAGATATGATCTCAGCACAGTTCTTTTCTGCCACTTCGACGCTGGGTAGCTCAGCAAGCTTTTTTGCTATGGCGCCGGTCGAGGAACGTGTAAGCGCAAGTATTCTGTGGTTGGAAAATCTGGCCGTGGTTTTTAGAAGTTGTGACAAGGTTTCCATAACGCCTTGTCTAGTGTTACCAGTGGCGCCGGCTAAGGATAGTAGGCGGCGTAGTTCCGTGTCAGAGTTCGGTACAAGTCGGTACGATGGAAGAATTGGTAGGGCCTGGGCTAAGGCATGTCCTGTTCAAGCGGAAGGGGGCTCTTGTTTATCTTTATGGAGAAGACACCAGCTATCAGGGCGATTGACGCTGTCTGCGAGAGTGAGCTCACACATCAAGGGCCAGTGTTTATCCCACAGCTTGGCTCAAGGATGGATTTCCCAACGTCCTCGAAAGCACCTGGAAAAAGGAGAAGGCCGTAGGTGAGTGAAAACGTGGGGGGAAGACGTTACTTAGTTATTTTGAAGCTCCATAAAAGATCACATACTCTCGGCCCAATGTCCAAAAACGGCATCATAACAGCGGAGTTTGCGCCGGCACGATCCGCGCCAAAGCCATAAGTCCGCAAGGAGTGGACCATAACTACAGAATACGGCTGAAGTAAAAGAACGGATTGTTCAGCAATCAGTTCTAGGCTTGACACTAGACCGAGGAATTTCCATCATTACCGCTAGTCGCCATGCAAATACTAGGGTTCAACTAGGCAAAGACTGTCAATCAGCTTACAAAGCTCACAAGTGGTTAGGCTGCCGGCCGCGGAGATCTGCGACAAAAAGGGAAAGCATGTCAAGGATGTGCCCAACTTGCTAGGTGAGATGGCGATTAAGTGAGAAGCAGAGA
Organism: Sordariomycetes sp. S80-01Y; assembly: GCA_037042185.1. Classification (NCBI taxonomy): domain Eukaryota; kingdom Fungi; phylum Ascomycota; class Sordariomycetes; species Sordariomycetes sp. S80-01Y. The sequence goes on from JAXQJY010000032.1 coordinate 2,246,419, forward strand.
ACTTTCTAGGTATCAGAGAGAGAAGCAGACATTATGGGACCATCTCGGAAATAAAAGGCCTGGCAAGCATCCGCTTCTCAGGTCGATCCATCCATTTTGCTTGTTCCCAGGCTATTTTACCAACACCTACTAAATCTCAATCAATAATCGAGGATCATGTCTCGCTACGCAGCAGCTCACGCCAATCCTCAGGGTCCCGGCGACGCCCGGCCAACTGCACTCCAGATCATTGAAGACGAGGGTATGAACGGCAAACTACGCAACAAGGTCATTGTCATCACTGGCACCTCGTCAGGAATTGGAATCGAAACCGTTCGAGCCCTCTCAGCTACTGGAGCCAAACTTTTCTTGACGGCCCGAAGCCTCGACAAGGCCAAGGAAGCCTTGGCCGGCATCTTTGACCCCAGCCGCATGGAACTTGTCCAGATGGACCAAGAATCGCTGCAAAGTGTCCGTCTCGCAGCAAGCACCATTCTGAGTAAGACGGATAAGATTAACATCTTGGTCAACAATGCCGGAATCATGGCCGTCCAAACTCTTCAGTTCACCAAAGACGGCCACGAGCTCCAGTTCGGCACCAACCATTTGTCTCATTTCCTGTTCTTTGAGCTGCTCAAGCCGGCACTTTTGGCGGGTACTACGCCAGACTTCCACAGCCGTGTTGTCATTGTGTCTTCAACAGCACACTTGAGGGGCGGCATCAACGCCTCGGACGACTACAATTTCGAGAAGAGCGAATACACCCCATGGGGGGCTTATGCGCAGTCCAAGACGGCTAATATCTACATGGCCAACGAATTGGAGCGGCGCTATGGCTCTCAGGGCCTTCACGGGATAAGCCTACATCCGGGCGGGATCATGACCCCTCTCGCAAGGCACCTTCCAGCGGCTGAGTTGGAGAGGGCCGGCAATGACGGGGATCTCTTCAAGGAATTCAAGAGCCCTGAGCAAGGAGCTGCGACTACAGTCTTTGCGGCGATTGGAAAGCAGTGGGAAGGCAAGGGAGGGATTTATCTGGCCGAATGTGCGGAGGCAGATCCTTCGGAGGACGAGAGTAACGAGTTCGGCTCGGGGTATGCCAAGCATGCTTTCGACAAGGAGAACGAGGGACGCCTATGGAAGGACTCGCTAAGGCTTGTCGGGTTGGCCTGAAATCATGTTAAATAGATAATCATTACCCAACACCCAGTCGTTATCGTTCGGCACCAGAAATCCTACTGCGTCAGCATATAAGTCTACTCCTCTTCCCGGCGGCATCTCCAACGCCTCCAAATACATGCTTCTGTGACAGTGGCGTTTCCAGGGCAATTTGAGTCTACCAGACGAAAGATATGTCAGCCATGCCCTTCGCTGACTCGTTGAGAACATGCCGGTAGATCTCCTCAGTGTGGATCGGTTGTATATTAATCCGCTCGCAGCATGATGGTTGCAATTATAGCGACTGACCGTGGCCGGTTCGGTACATATGTGTTAGCCATCCACGCCTGTAGCCTCTCCTGTGGCGATGATGGTTGCCCTCCAGCCCGTGGCTTTCGGGCCTGCGGGCGAACCCAATGGGTAAACGGAGAGTTGTATCACTGGAATCTACTACGCCCCAATTGAAAGCCTTAAGTCATTTTGCTTCTACGTCGGCTTCTGTAGTAGTCTATCCCGTAGAGTCTCATGATATGTCTGCCTCAATTTAGATGGCGATGCAGTGCGTAGGTGGCTCAAAGGCTACGTTGAAATAGCCCCGCTACAGCCTCTAGCTGGCCTTATTCGAAGCTAAGCCCAGCTCGGTCTAGATGGGGCACTGGTCAGGTACCCATCCACTCAATAAGTCCTTAGGTCGCATTGGCCGTTGCGCTCATTAGCCTGAATGCGTGTGGACTGTTACCCGCGACTCCCCGAAGCTCTGATGAGGAGATCGAAGAGGCCATGGGGGACAAGTCGGCCGGTTGAGTAATTTTGAGAGCACTCCTAAAATATAAGCAGTACATTTCATCGCAGAGTATTGTAGATCAACTTCAACCCAAATCTCATAATTTCTCCCAAACGAGCGAGTCGAAATGGCAGAGAAACCTACCCTCCGCTGGGGTATCATCGCCACCGGCCTCATCTCGTCATGGTTCGTCTCGGACCTCAATCTCGAACGCCCTGATGCCGAGGCCAACCACGTCATCCAAGCCATCGGCTCCTCTTCCCTCGAGAAGGGCAAGGCTTTCGTGAAGGAGCACATTCCCAACACCAGCCCGACGGTCTATGGTAGCTACGAGGAGTGTTACGCCGATCCCAAGGTCGATGCCATCTACATCGGCACGCCCCATGCTTTCCACAAGCAAAATGCCCTCGACGCCATTAAGCACGGCAAGCACATTCTCTGTGAGAAGGCCTTCACGCTTAACGCCGGTGAGGCAAAGGTTGTGCTTGATGCAGCCAAGGAGAAGGGTGTGTATGTCATGGAAGCCATGTGGACGAGACACTTCCCGCTGGTGAGGTCTTTGCAGAAGGTGCTCTATCAAGATAAGGCGATCGGCAAGATCCATAGGGCTTTCTGTGACTTTGCCATGGACCAAAAGATCGCTGAGAAGGGGCCGGAGTCTCGCCTCAAGAACCCCGCCTTGGGGGCTGGGAGTCTGCTGGACATCGGCATCTACAGCTTGACGTGGACCATCATCGGTCTCGAACCGCCCCTGGGCATGGGTTCCCAGCCCTTGTCATCGGCCCTGGAGAAGCCCAAGGTCGTCGCGTCGCAAACACTCTCCGACGGCATCGATGTCAGCTCTGCCCTGATCCTACAGTACCAGGACGGACGTCAGGGCTTGGCCACCTCCAACACGAGCGTCAAGTCATCGGAGGACTTCTGCCGCATTGAGGGCAGCGAGGGAACCGTTGTTGTGCACGGGCCCGCCGCGTCCGTACCGAGCTCCTTCACCGTGAAGAAGTTAGACGGCGAGGAGAAGACCTACGAATTTGAAAGAACCGGCAGGGGATTTTACTGGGAGGCTGATGCCGTCGCGAAGGATATCGCTGCGGGTCGAAAAGGGAGCGGTGTGATGCCGTGGAGCGAGACTTTGAGGGTCATGGAGATCATGGACGAGGCGCGTAAGCAGGGAGGTGCTAGATTCCCTCAAGATGACCAGTAGATTCGTGCCTCCAAGTTAGAATATATACGAAACGCCAATGTATATTTTGCGGTACATCAGTACAAAACATTGCTTGCTGAGAAGATGAATCAAAACTCCCGCTTCAAGCTCAAGGGTGTCTTAGTCCCAGCAGATCCAAAAAGGGGGCATCGTTGACGGCAACCAAATAAGCCGGCTCGCTCTCCGAGTCGTTGAAATGTTCAAGCTTTGACCACGCCGGTACTGCAAAAGTATCTCTCGAACTCCACTCGAAAGTGACCTTCTTCTGCCCAGGCGCCTCAATGGTCGTCCTCCCTTTGCCCTCAACACCGTGATAAATGAAGGATGAGCTGTCTTGTGATGATACAGAAGCGCCAGGCGCTAGTCGCTCAGCCTGCATACCGAGTGTGGTCGAAAGAGGTGAGCCGTCCTTCTTCTTGTAGTGATAGGTAGCGTGCTTGCTGTCCTGGCTTTCAAGCTGGGCCTGAACGGGAGCCCATGGGTGCCTCCATTCGCAAGGATCATATGGTCTGCTTTTAGTTAGACTCGTCGTTGGTGATAGGCAAAACCTCTGGCAGAACTCACTCGCTGGGGTACCGCTTCTCATCATATCCCTCGGCAAAGTGCACCCTTGCGTGCCGAAAGAGGGGCAAGTTCAACATGTCGAGCCAGATGACTGGTTTATCGCTCTCGTTGCCATGGTCGTGCCAGTGCCAGGTGGGGGTTACGACCACATCACCTCTGACAAGCGGCATCTTCTTGCCTTCAACTGCAGTGAAGCCCTCACCATCCATGATGAAGCGACAGGCAAACGCAATGTGCCTGTGAGCTGGAGCAATCTCACCAGGGTTGACGACTTGAAGCCCACCATAGATGGTGTCCGTAGTGTAGGGGGATTCTGTGAGATCTGTGAGCAGGTGGAATGCGATAAGGGGCTCATATCTTCTCACCCATGTTTGGGTTAACCAACATCAAGACCCTCCTCTCAGCCTGCTCCTCTGGCACGAGCTTCGCTGCGCTTTGCAAATGTGGCAGCATCTCCTCATACTTCCAGATCGCTGGAACGGCTTCTGGGTTCGGACTTGGCGGAACCATGGCCCCCATTCTTGACCAGAGGGGCTCGAGATTTTTCGAAGGCAGCCCTGATAAGAAAACGTCCATCTCGCCCGCTGGTTCCTTTACTGCTCCGTTGCTGTGTCCATTTGCCTTTCCGTTCATGTACCCGTTTGTGGTTGCTTGCTTGTTTCCAGTCCCGGAAACCTTGCTGGTTTTGGAACCCATAATTTCAAGCTTAGGAGATGATTAAGCGTTCAGCTTGGATACTGATGGCTCTTAACTGGTCGTTGGGGTGTGGTTTTGAGACTAGGGCTGAGGGGGATGAGTTATCTGATCCGAGCTTGTCGTTGCTGGTAACGAAGCCAGCCCGCTTGAAACGACGAGGGGCAATTTTTACAAATAGAGAACGGAGATTCATATCATCTACAGCCTTCTGCGCACAGCCTCGGGTCCTCTTTCCGTCGCCCCGAGGTAGGACAGGAATTCAACGTTCCGTCGTTAGCCTCATGGCGTTCCGAGACCTCGGAAGCTAGGTGGAGCTCCTTTCACCTCCGCTCCGAGATCTCGGGACCTGACTCGGACCACCAACCGGCCGACAAACCGGAAGCGTAGAATGCCCCAGGTTTCCCACTTCCACGTGGATTGTCGACGTTCGAAAAGACCCCGTGGGGTCCAGACCTCCCCCAACAGCCCCAACTAGTTCCGAGGTCTCCCAAAGTGCGACAAACCTTTGGTTCGTCGGGCGGCGACGTAAAAGCTGTCGAGTATCCGCACCTCTTTCGCCCCTGTAACTCTCTTCCTCTTGCATAAGGTGAAGAAAAGACGACTAGGTCAAAATGGGCCTTCTAAACAAAAGCGAAAAGACAGGTGCGGAGAGACAGGTTGGGTCGGACCTGGCAGCCGTAAGTCAACAACATCCTTCGGCGGACACAAGCCAGTGTCGCCGTGCTTGACGGAACAGAAAACTTATCGCCGAGAATGCAGTATCTCCCCGAAGACCCTCGCCCTTGGTACCGCGTACCTCATCTCCTGAAGCTAAACTTGACTCTCCTGATTCCCCTAGTCTCTTCAGGCGCAATCGGATACGATGGTATGACAGATACCTCTGATCATCTCCCGGGCTGGACACTAACGGGGCTAGGATCCATGATGAACGGTCTCCAGACCCTTCCTCAGTGGAGGGAGTACTTTGGAAACCCTGAAGGCGCTTTGCTCGGGGCCATGAACTCTGTTTATCCCGCGGGCAAGGTTGTTGCCCTGTTCCTGGTCACCTGGTTGGCGGATCGCTTCGGACGAAAGCCCACCATTGCGGTCGGCGCCCTTGCATGCGTCGCCTTCGCCATCATGCAGGGCATGTCTCGAGATATTGAGACCTTTATCGCCGCCAGGGCCATTCTAGGATTCTTCACCAGTTTCCTAGCCCAGCCGAGCCCCATCATCATCACGGAGCTGGCCTATCCTACGCATCGTGGAAAGCTCACGGCGCTGTATAACACCTCTTTCGTGGGTACCATCTTACTTTTTGGGTGAATTCCGCACCTAACCGTGTCAATAGTATCTCGGCGGTATCATCGCAGCCTGGTGCACCTTTGGAACCTTCAAAATCGCATCCACGTGGTCCTGGCGAATCCCGTCTCTCGTCCAAGGCGCCTTGCCCGCCGCTCAGCTCCTCTCCATTTACTTCCTCCCTGAATCACCCCGATGGCTCGTCGCTCACGGCCGCCGCACAGAAGCTCGCAAGATCCTGGCCGACTACCATGCCGGAGGCGACCTCGAGTCTCCGCTCGTCACCTTCGAGATGGCCGAGATCGAGGGTGCCTTGACTCACGAGGCGGACAGCATGTCGCAGAACTCGTGGCTTGAGCTCTTCCGCACACCTGCGAACCGAAGGAGAACTCTCATCGCCGTTATAGTGGGTTGGTTCGCCCAGTGGAACGGGGTAAACATCATCTCCTACTACCTCTTCCTCGTCCTTAACACCATCGGCATCACCAAGCCCGAGGACCAGACTTTGATCAATGGCCTCTTGCAGATCTCTAACTGGTTGGCTGCCATATTTGTAGGAGCGCTTATGGTCGATCGCCTGGGCCGCCGCACCCTCTTCCTCGCCTCCACAGGCGGCATGCTTGTCTCCTACATCATCTGGACCGGTCTCAGCGCCCATTTCCAAGCCACGCACGACGAGACCACAGGAAGGGTCGTGGTGGCGTTTGTCTTCATAACGTTCTTCTTCTATGCCATCGCATGGGCACCACTTCTCCAGGCGTATATCGTCGAGATCTTCCCTTACACGCTGCGCGGCCGTGGTGTCTCGACCATGTACATTTCGACGTTTACTGGTCTTGTGGTCGGAAACCAGGTTAATCCCATTGCGATGGAGAATATTGGCTGGAAGTATTACATTGTGTTCTGTTGTATATTGGCCTGCCTACTGGTCATCATCTGGTTCTTGTTCCCGGAGACCAAAGGCCATACTTTGGAGGAGATCCGGGAGGTTTTTGAAGGCAAGTTGGACTCCAAATTGATTGACGAAGAGGACGTTGTGAGTCCAAACAAAGTGACTCCAAAGAGAAATGGGGATGTGGATCAGGTAGAAGTAGCTTGAGCACACTGCTACCACAGTGGTAGTCGCATGGTAGGCTAAAGGTCGGACACCTGGTAATTGGTGAATCAGATGAATAGGTCATCAAAACATTACAATGGAGCCCTAGCAACGACCGAATATCTTCCCAGCCGTTCCCCCAAATGCGGAATATTTATTTTGTTGCTTGAGGAGTCACAGACTCCTGTTGAGCAAGTACAAATGTCATCTTCGTCGAGGCTTCCACACCGCCACTATACGAGACGAGAACCTCAAGACCACATGGAACCTTTCCCCACCTCTTTCTTCTCCGTTATAGAACGTCTGGCAATCATCATCAGATTTTACCGTTGCTGCTACCGTTCTTGTGGCAGTAGTCCCGAGTGATTGCAGAGGATCGCATCAGACTACCAGAATTGAGTCTCCACAACGGGGAGTATGTGATTGTTCACCTGGGTCAGGTTTCCATTGGACTAGTTAAATAGTCAGTCCACTGTAAGTTGCCTCAAGTCATTTTGTCTTACTATTCGTTGCACCATGCGATCCAGTACCCCCATCGTCCTGTTGATGGCATCCATGGAGTGATAGCTGCCGATATAGAGTAGTGTCTGACGAGCATCAAACGAGATCATAACATCGAATCTCTCCTGAAGTACCTCCAGAGAGGACTGCGAATTTGGCGTAGTTGCGTTAATTTGTTCGAACAAATTGGCGATGCTCGTGAATTTGGGCCACGCTTCCTCGATGCCGTGCCAAATTGCCTTGAATTGCGGTTCCGATGGATCTGCGGAATTTGCCAAACTGGGGAATCTGTAATGCCCATACAGCTGTAACTCGGCAGCTGACATTTCAGCCGACCAGGGAATCAGCCGAGACTGATCCCTGGTGGCGACATCGCCATTGCTGCTAGATTGATTGTCTCTATCCACAGCAAGCGCGTCCATCTCGCCCATAGACTCTAAAGTTCCCTTGAGGAAGTCGACGATTTCTCCGCGGAGATTACCTCCCACAAGAAAACGGAACCAAGGGACTTCTGGATCGTAGATGACCTCATAGATATTGCCAAATATTGTCTGGTACCAGCGTCAGAGTACGTGGAAGAGAAGAGATAGGTGAGAACTCACCGGGTTTAACTCGCGCAAGCTGGCTACCACCTCTTCCACCCCGGAGGGCGAAAGAGGTGGGTTAGATGCCACGTAAAACTCCTCTAGGTCCATGGCTATGGTAATCGCTAGTGGGAGTTTTGATGAAATAGCGTGTGTGTGTGTGTGTGTGTGTGTGTGTTTGTGTTGTCTTCGTCGTCGCTACCGTCTCCTCCCCCGGTGAGCTCCTTGTGCCTGGATATATGGTACAGACGACAAGAGGAAGAGATGAGACCCGAGGAGGAAGAGGTAGAAGAGAGAGAAGATGGAGAAAAGGAAAGAGTCGAGGGAGGGGGTATTACCCCTCGTGATGAATCAAGGCCGCTCCTACCCTCAGAAACCACGCTAACACATCAGAAGATAACCTCTGCATCCCACCGGGGACCCTTTGGAAGGTTCTAGGCGTAAGGGTGAGATCCGACGAAACCATAGAGCCGGGTGGCAGCAGGATCCCTGAAAGAACGCCAGTACCGTGTTTGATCAGAGGCAGGCAGCCTGAGACCACCTGCAGCGAGGGCAGCGACTGCCGTGGCGGAGGTCGGTAAGTATCTTCTTAGCGGACTCCTACGTTCAACTACTGAGACATTTCCTGCCGATTGTCATAGTATACATGGTGTGATTGACCGATGCTGCAGCTGCCAAGGCAGCTGCAGTCCGTGTAACGAGTCTGTTTGTACTCCTTTCAGAGCACGCAGTCAGGGGCAAGACGCGGTAAACGTCTCAAATACAGTCATAATGATACGTATTTACTATTCCAGGAGATGCAGCAGCCGTTGATCAGAGAAAGGGCACTGCAATAGGCAGACGAGCTGAGAGCTTGATCCCACATTCAGAGTTTGAAGCCCACCCACCCCCTTTTCTTCTGATCACAACAGAGTCAGGTACATCCCGGAGAGCATAGCCTTTGCACGAGGAGAGAAACACGAAGGCAAGCGAGGGAGCACGCGTCTGCATTGTGATACTAGTGTCATTTCCAAGTCGCTGAGGTGTTGTTCTAGACTAATCTATCCCATCCGTCATAATCCAATTTGGGATGTGCATTAGCAGTCACTGGAAGATCGTGGCGATGGGCCGCGCGGAAGCTGGGAAACACCCTGGGTGCCTTATTATATTCCTCCTTGGGATTCAAGGGAAGCCTCAAATGCGGAGAAGCCTGCTCTATTGCTCGAAAAGAAAAGCAATGGTATCGTCGTTCAAATTTCGTATCTGTCGTAGCCCCTGGTGAGGTCTCCTGAGTGAATCTGGGAAATGGCGGCTGAGGTGGGAGGTGGGCTGGTTGGTAAGCCCATCTGTCCTGTCTTGTGAAAAGTTGCATTGAGTGTCTGCGAGAGCACCACCTCATTGGGCTCCCTTCACGTTTTCCTTCACATTGAGGGCCCAGCGCAGCTTGTGTAGCGCTTCCCTCGCCTCGTCAAGCAATCTCTGCTGCTCCTTTTCCGTCTCTCTCGCGTTGACCTTGATGTGTTTCAAGTCGTCCTCTTGCGTCTGCTTGTATTCCTCAAACTTCTTTGCGATGTCCTCCTTTTCCCGGCGAAGCTCCTTGATGTTGCTGTCCTGCTGGTCGCACAAATCTCGCAGCGTCTGTATCTTTGTATCGTCTTCTTGCCGCTCCTCAACAATGCCGCTGATCTCATCCTTGATCTTGGCCACAGCTCGCTTGACTTCTTGTCCTTGGTCTTTCCAATGCGAAGATATGGCCGTATAACGACCCTCCATGAGGGCGGCGAAGGTTGTTGCTTCTTCCACTTGAACCGTTGTGTCTTTCTGAACCTTTTCCAACTCACTCCGCCATGTCTTTTCCCTTTCCATGGCTGACTGGGCTTTCTGCTTCTCCAGCTCAATCGACGCTTGTAGAGTCTCGACCTGCCGCTCTTTCCGTGCTAACAAGGTCTTGGTGACATTCGCTTCGAGGAGCCGGCTCTCATAGTCGTTCACCATGCGGTCCATTTTGTCTTCAATCAGCTTGGCGGCTTGCTTGGACTCTTCCGCCCTCAGCTTCTCGATCTGAATATCCCTCTTGAGCGCGTCGTTCTCGCTGACAAGCTTGTTGATAACCCTTCCCGTCTTCCCAAGCCCAGCTTTCCCGATCGTGGAGTCCCATTGTGAATCGCCCTCTGTGGCGCCCTCCGACAACATTGACGAGTCCCCGGGGCCAGGCGACGGCTCAATGACCCTGACATTCCCTCCATTCCCTCCCCACCTCGACGGTGTCTCCTGATTTGGGTCGCTTTTTAACCTGACGCTTGGCGTTCTGTGGACTTGTGTGCCTCCCATGGCGGAAGCTTCGGTTGCGCTGCTGTGAACGCTGCTCGAGAGGACGCTATCTTTGCTCGCTGGGCTGGAGTCGGATGGGTCGTAGCTGGGAACGCTGCGAATGGTGGCTGATCGAGCGATGGGTTGTTTCGAAGGTCTATTGGCCGGACTCTTCATGCTATTAATGGAGCCGGTCGTCGCGGGAGAGAGCGACTTCACCGCTGGTCCATCTAGTGTTGGCGCAACGTTGGAAACTGTCAAATCAACAAAACAATGTCAGCCTTGCTCCCCTATGTCTGCAATTGCCTGACGCGTGGAGCGGTCCGTTGGCGATCGGCTGACCAGGCACAATGAAACACTGTCCGGCGACGCAGGGGATCACACACCTTTACCAGCGTCTCGGTGAATGTCAAACGATTTCTTCTGGAGGCGGTTCCGTGGCATGTCGCGCACGCCCAGATGCAACAGACGGAGGTTTAGCAACTGTGGTGAAGTCGAGGAGTCGGGCTCAAGGACACTAAATGCTGCGAAACGCGAGGGAAAAGACTGTGCGCGCCCGTCAGACGGTGATGGCGGTGGCTTCGCTGCTCTGGGATGCCGGATTGCAGTCGGGCGCGAAGTCTTGGCGCGCGCTCTGATGGGGATTTTGGCGTGTGACGTCGGTAAACAAGGGACCTCAGGTTGTGAAGATCAACAGCCTCAACTGGATCCCAGGGCTCAGAGCAAAGTTGGAAGGGGAGGAGAATGACACCTCAGAACGCGGAACGATGGTTTCCAATCTTCGCTCACATGATCTCATCTCCAAAAGCAAAGCAAAACAACGAGGCCCCTTGACCCTTTCGGCAATCATTACCATGTGCGTTTATGCAGGTCCATGCAAGGGCCGCGATGGCCGAGCAACGGCTGAGGGATGAATTCGCTCTCCCTGGAGTTCGCCCTCGGGGGGAGCCCTCAGTAATTCAATAGCAAGTCGTACGGTTCGGTGAGCAGGACGGCTATCAGGACGACTATCATTCACATTGCCGTGGTATCTCGTACATTTCTTTTTGGTATCTCAAATGCCAGCTGCTGGCGAACCCCTCCCTGCCTCTGCTCCTCTTGACGCGGATGTTTTGAAGAGAGCTTGTGAGGCGCAAAGCCATGTCCTCTACTTGAATGTCACGTCCAACGCCTTCCAATGCCTTTTTATCAAACAGTATCTGTACAGATCTACTACGTCGCAACCGCAGCTGCGGCCCGTGCCTCATTGTTTCCCTCGCCTTCTGTCGCGTTTTCCAGGAATGCGTGTCGATACTTGGAGAGATACTTGCCCGCGATCGGTCGTAATTCCTCGTCTGCGACGTATTAGCTTTGCTGTAGAATCGCGGATTTTGTGTACTTACACTCCAACCAGATATCCTGTACGGTATCGAGTGCTACCTCCTTGATCGGGGGTCGCATCATTACAAGATACAGCAGACTGGTAACTGCCAATTGTCCCACGCTCGGGTCCTGGCACATCGACTTCACCTTCTGCAAAATCGCACGGTTCAGTTCCGGAATCTCACTCAAGAATCGCGTGAGAACCTTGTCCTGGGGGTGTAGATATGGCAAGAAGCCGTCAATGAGCCGCAGTGCACATTGCTCGTAGTGCTGCGGGTGCTCGCCAGCAGTCTTGCTTTGGATTTTGTCGTTGTACCACTCCTCGCAGAGCCATGACACCGCCACGTCGAAGTGTTTGCGGAAATCCTCCATGATGAAGTTGTAGAGCACATCGCGTATGCTGCTGCTCAATGTGTTTTCGTTTCTCTGTGATGCATCTTCTTCGCCCTTGACGGAGATCTCTTCCAATCCTGCAGATGATCTGGTTGCCAGTCGCGTCAAGATTGTCATCCATGATTCCTTGACACCTGAAGTTGCCGCCAGTCGCTGGAAGCCCGCTTTGAGCTTCTTTGACTGTGAGTCTTCCATCGACTTGGTCATATCCAGAACTCTCGTCACTATACTGTTGCCGGCGCTGAGTGCCAGTTCTGGAGTCACCTCTTGTGGCTGGGGTAGATTGAAGTTGGCGAGTCCCAGGGAGTCCTCCAGGGCCCCGTGCTCCCCAGTAGTGTTGGCTACACCATCAAGCTTGTTCAAGATCTGCTCGGTGTCCTCGGCCATCGAGAAATCGGGCTCGTAGTCATCATCATCCTCATCCACTCCAAGAGGCGCTGTGTTCGGGTTTAATTCAGGTGCCGGTGCACTAGCCAGAGTGTCTAATCGAGTTCGTACGGCCCCAATTGCCTTATCCAACAACTGCCCATCTATCCGGGAGAGGGTGTTGACGGCAAGTTTGGCGACTAGTGGGGGAGGAACTTGAGAAAGGTCGAAAGTCTTCAATCCTGCGGCGTCCGTCAGAGAGAAGATGTCTGCAAGAGTATGCGGTCCAGGGCCTAGCGGCGGTATTTGCACTTCTGCAGGGTTGATCCGTTGTCGTTTCGCGTCCACAGTATCAGCTTGCTGGTTCTCAAGAACGCGTTTCTTCCCAGAGCCATCCAGTGCCTCGGCTACCATTCTCATTGTCCGTTCGACATGCTGCTGTATTCTTGGCGTCATTGGGTTGTGAGGATCTCGTTTGCTCAAATGGACCAGTAGTATCCTCGCCGTCTTCTCCATTGATTTGACCATGACCTTGGTCTTCGATGACATAGGTGATATGGCCAGTTTCAAGGGGTCGAAATTCAATAGAGCGTTCATGATGCGTGATGATGTTCCCGGTCGCGCCCTGACCAGGATTGACAGACAATTGATCGTTGCGTCGACAACCAAGGCATCGTTGCTTTCTTGAAGCACATGTAGCATACGATCCAAAAGACCCATACCCTCAGCCTCCAGCGTCTGCGGGTCCAAGGAAGGGTGGTTTGGAGGAACCTTGTCCAGCGACACGTCGAGAGCGCCGCCGTACGCAGTGCCCGATGCAACACTCTGCGCCAAAACGACCCGCTGGGCAAACTTGATGCAACATATCCTCACCGTCGGCGGCGCATGTTCCCATATCCGCAATATCCGCTGCTTAATCGCCATCATCCGCTCCCACGTAATCGTATCGTACGAGTTGTTGATGGTCCACCTCACGGTCAGTGGGTAGATACTCGCAGCAGTCATGATCACGCTCCTCAGCACCTGCGAGTCTTCCCTCTCGTTGTTCACCATACTTTCCATCAACTCCAACACGTAAGGCTGCATCGTCTCCTTCTCGCTATTCGGTAAAGCTGGCGTCGCGAACGCCTCCGCTAGGAAATCGGCGCCCCATCTTCGCAGTTCAACGGATGATGAGGGCTTGATGATGGGCACGATGCCGCGGACCACGCTGGGGTAGTGTTGGACGTCGCTGAGGACAAGTTTCCGCGCGTCGTTGAGCTGTCGTATCTGTTCTGGAACGGAAAGATTGGTGTTAGCCATCGTGACACGCTGCAGCCGCACGACGGCTGGTTTCAGTCTCGTGGCTCCAACGATATGATTGTCGCGGAAGGTCTTTGTCGATGGATGATGCGCCGCCTTCGAGCGCACGCGACGAGGCGTGGGTGCCGATTACTATTGTTGTATGCTCATGCTCCAGAGGAACCTGGCGCACAATTGCTTGCGTCAAAGCTAATGCTGATTTGAAAGTCGGTATGGACACAGATATATATTCTGCTGTCGCTCGTCGTTCGGGTTACCGGGCGCCAATCCTATCGTCACTCGCAAATGCCGTTGATTGTTCTTGGAAGCTTTTGAGTTGGGGAGCAATTCAAGACGCGGGTATCCACCCTTGCAAGACAAGAGCTCAAGTTGCGCCGCGTATAAAGAAAGACACTAATAACGCGACAGTCAGTGCCGAGAACAGGAGTGCGATTACCTTTTTATTTTGGCTTGTTAGCATTGAGACGTCACTGGTTGATTAACCGGCAATGAGCCGCTGAGATCCCTGTTTCCAGGACCCTCGGTCTGGAGATCCGCCGTGACTTCTACACTTCACGGTTGCAACTTCAGCCTCAGAAACGCCAGGATGAGCGTGTAAGTCCGTTGCGTACGTCTTATCTGACAGGTACTAATGAAAAACAGCCAAAACCAGAACACATACTACGATCGGAAGTTCCGCCAAGGAGCAGCGCTCCAGCGCGCAAGAAGGCCGTATCTCGTGAAGAATGCTGTGACTGGGCTGGGCTTGTTCGCAATCGTTGCTGGCATCTGTACGTGATCAAGTCGGGAAACGTGTACAATAGCCGGGGCTAATCCACTACAGACACATATACCTTGAGACAGGTTGGCCAGGACGAATTCGACGACGTCAAAGTTCCTGAGAAGCCTCGTTCACCGGCCTCGGCGAAGTAAACGAACTATGTGGGGGAGAATCAAGACCTGGCAGTGTGTGGGAAAAAGAGGATGGGCTCGGGAGGATGCGATGTTGATGATAAGATGCGGAGTCTAGCCTCCCTGTCGTGATATTGGCATTACAGCTCGTCTACATACACTCCCTATGTACAATACTCGATAAACTCCGGTAGAGGAGTTTGGAATGAGCATGAATGTAACAGAATGTACAACAGCAAACGCGTTATGCAAGTCCGACCCGTCGCGAGCCGTCTCTCCTCTCCCTAAACAGCCCGATCCTGATGTTGCGCCGTTGGAGAGTGTCTTTCGTGAATTCCTACACCTGATTTCCATGCTATGCCGCTGTCTTCCTGTATCTTATACAGACTTTGTACCAAATGCTAATGTTTCTCTTTCGTGAGTATGCGAAATCCAAATGCAGGCTTCCCAGGAGTGTAACCAATCCCTAGTGATGCCGTCAAGTCCGCCTCTGCTGCCCTTATGCCGCGGCTGTACTTGATTCCCGACCGGGGTTTGGCAGTGCGGTTCGCTTCTTGAGTGCGTTCCGAGCTAGCTCTGGCGATTCGGACATGCGGTTCGACAGTGCTGGTGACCGCTGCTGTGACAATGGCCCGTCAACCGCGGCGGTCGGAGCAGTGCGTGGCAGGGCATTTGAGGGTTGCGTGCCGATGCCCCGCCCTGATATGGCGGAACTCTCAGCACGACCATCTACATGGCTTGCCTGCACATGCTGCTGAGACTGGGGGGCCTGATGGGCCATGTGGTTCGGGTTTGCCCACGGTGTCTCTCTGAGGAATTGCTCTCCGGCAGGCCCAAGGCGAGAGAATGACGGCGCCCTATATTCTTCGCGTGATTGAAATCCTTGAGGCTGTCTTGCACGACGAAGCTTCTGTGCGGAAAGGTCAGTTTCATGTTGCTCTGAGATCGATCAACGCGGACAACTTACTTCAATGTCCGAGAAGTCAGATTCTACTTCGGCGTGTGATGCACCCTTGATATCAGGTACAGCTGGGAACCCTTCGTACTTCGCGATCCCTGCCAATGTTGATACCTCAGTGTTGTATGCAACCGCGTTTCTGACGCGCTGCGACGGCTCTTTGGGGAACATGACCCCGTACTCGGATACGCTATGCGCATTGCGCCTGGCTGCGATTACGTCGTAGAAGTCCTTGTTGAGTGACTCGAGGGTTGCTTCGCGCTTCTCACGCACGCCTTGGACGTATTGGCTCCAGATTTGAGCGCGCTCCGCGACAAAGCGCTTCTCGTGAGCTTGTTTCTTGAGTTCGCTCTCCCTTTCGATCTCGCGGAGACTCTTGGCCAGTCGATCATCTATGCACTTCTTCATGTTGAGGAACTCGTGGTGGGTGGGCTCGTCCGCCACAAGGGATTGCTCCTCCTCCTCCAGGCGTTTCAGGCGATCTTTGTACAGTCTGGGCGATGGTTAGACTATCGAGGCTTGAGGTAAGAAAAGGGTCGCATACCTGTCTCGGAATAATCCGAACATTTCTTCTATTCGAGACCAGTCCTTGAAAGCTTCTTGCTTTCGCTCCGCTGAATCTTAGTTAGTCTGGGCTTCCTTATGATTGTCGGGAGACTGACCCTCTTCGGCGCCCTTGGCTGCCGCGTCGGCCTCTTCATCTACTTCAGCCTCCACAGTATCTGGCTTCGGAGCTGGCTCCTCTTCGCCTTCGTTCTCCTCGACTTCGGGCGGGCCCCCTACCCCCTCTCCGTCTTCTTCGCTTTCCTTTCGCCTGGAGTCACCGCGGGTTGCCTTTCTCGTGCTGCGTGTCAGCCGGTCTGTTGTGTCGCCCTCGGCCGATGTGCCTTGTTTCGAGGGAGAGGCTTCTCCTTCGGCTGGCGTCTGGCTCCGACTGCGATCAGCCACAGCGGTAGTGTCTTCCTCGTTGGGAGGTTCCTCTTCAATATCAGCGTCCGCAGCCCCAACGGAGCCAGTGCGTTTCCGTAGAGGCTGCTCGAGATCGGAGTTGTCGGTCGCGAGCGAGCGCTTCCTCTTCCGATCTTGGGAGTCATGTTGCTGCTCGTCGTCGACGCTCGTATCTTTGGTCGTAGCAAATTTCCTCGGCGACCCAGCAGTGTCGCTTTTCCCGGATTGACTTGAGGCCGCGTCCTCGGCTATGGAATCGTCGTCAGGGTGGTCGTCTTCGTCGTCGTCGACTTTGGCTTGCCTTCGAAGCTTACTAGGTGTGTGCTCGAAGACTTCGCCGTCGTTGTACTGATCCACAAGAACGTCGCGCTGTCGTTGGTTTTGAGGCGTATCGAAAAGTCGCTCTGTCTCGGCTTCGGTGTCATTGGCTTCCGAGTTAAGGACCGATTGAGCGTCCGACAGGGCACTTTCTGAGTCGGAGCCGGCTTGATTGTCGTCCTCCCCTTCTTGGTCGTTGTTATTGGACTCGTGCTCGTCATCGTCATCGCCGTCATCTTGCCGCATGCTGATGTCGTCGTCGTTGGCAACGTCACTCAGCTCACTGGAGACGTTGCTCTCCTCCAGGTCGACCTCCTCATCCTTAGGAGGGGTGGTGTCGGGCGGCGCCGTTGCCGTTGCCGCCATATCGCAATAGCGCTTCGATACAATTCAGTCGTGACTGCTGTCGCGAAGGTCGGGTGGTAACGGTGCGGGCAGACGTGGGTTGGCTGAGCGTGGAGCGCGCTCGCGAGAGCTACCGACAGCCGTCGATCGCACCAAGCACAAGTCTTGTGCAGGTAGAAGGCTGAATGAATATTTTAGACGTGCAATAACCGAGCTTTGGGGGCGAAAGTATCGAAGAATGACGACAAAAGTAGCCGTTGTCGTCGGTCGGGGCTGAGTCGTAGAAGAAGGGATTGACGGTGGGAAAGGCGAGGAGCAGAGAGACTGGCGGCCAGCAGAAGGATGCCGATTTGCGCACCTCTGCCACTGCAGCGACGGCACCAGGCTGGATGCGGGCTATGTGGGGAAGGCGGTCAAGACGGGCAGAGACTCGAAATGGGGGAATTTGGGATCGGCAAACCGCGGCACCCAAATTGGCACAAGTCCAATGACGCACTCCTCAACCTCTGCCTCTGCCTCTGCCTCTTCTCCAATTACAGCGCCTTCGCGTCGAGAACTGCAAGCTGTTCACGCGTGTCTTCAGCGTTCAATTGCTCACTCCAGATTGGTTGCGGGAGTTGAGTGAGCGTAAAATAGATCGTGCCACCCGCCGCCATTGTCGAACTCCCGGTGACTGTCGGTTTAAGCGCCCCGCATCGCGCGTTCGCTGCTGGCACCTTACACCACGTGAACCCGTTCGCAACTCATCGCAACACGCCGAACACCTAGATCAGTCGCATCATGTCTTTTGCCATCAGAAAGTGCATTCGTTTGATTTCGATCTGCATGTCACCATGTGCATTTGAGTACAACGCGGCGCCTTGACCCTACACAACAGTCCATTTGGTAAGATACTTCACGTTACTAAGTAGCTGTAGTACGGAGACGGTTACCTACCAGATAGACACAAGCAATCACTGGAAGTGAAAGCACTCGTTAAGTGGGGGGTTCCAACGCTCCGGGTCTGCATGGCTTCTCGTAGGTTTAAAGAGGGTCATGCCTGTTTTGATCAACTCGTGCTTAGAAATTGAGTCGCGAAGGGCGTACTGGCGACATTACATCGCTGATGTCCACGGGATATGAATTGGCACTTCAACCCACCCTATGCTCCCCCAGCTTCATCTCTGAGTTCTGTACGCGGCTCGATGTCCAGTACTACGAGCTCCTTCAGACCAGAGCAAGACCGATTCTCGACCGAGACATAACTTCTTCAACGGAGATTGCCAACCAGACGCCGCCATAGAATGGACAGCCTACCCACCCATCGTCAAGCTTACCGTCGCACAGACGACCACACCCCCGGAACTCCCAAGGTCAAGCTCATAACCGAAGCCCTCCCCCTGCCTCTAGCACCCACGGCAGTCCTTATCAAAGTTCGCGCCATAGCACTCAACTACCGCGATGCCAACATCGCCAACGGCGGCAACCCGTGGCCAGTTCACCCCAACGGCATCCTCTGCAACGATGCGGCAGGCGAAGTCCTCGCCGTGGGAGACAAAGTCCAGGACTTGAAGGTTGGAGACCGGGCTGGTCCTATAGTAGACACTGAGAACTTAACCGGGAGAGAGCCGGGGAGAAGCTGGCTGGCAGCCGACGAGGATGGAGTGATGGCGGACCATATCGTCTTCGATGAAAGGGTGCTTTGCAAGCTTCCAGGGTACCTCAGCTGGGAAGAAGCAGCTATGATACCTTGTGCTGGCACAACAGCTTGGTCCGCGGTCAAGGACGTAGGTATCGGGAAGACTGTACTCATACAGGGGACGGGAGGTGTCAGCATGTTTGCCCTCAAGCTTGTCTCTGCATCGGGCCTCAAGGTCATCTTGACCTCTTCTAGTGACGAGAAGATTGAGGAGATCAAGAAGAAATTCCCTAGCGCACCCATCTCGGGCGTCAACTACCGCACCAACCCAGAGTGGCACGAGGAAGTCATTCGCCTCACAAACCATGTTGGAGTCGACTTGGTCGTGGAGAACGGTGGCACTCATTCACTGTTGAAGAGTATGAAGTGTACTCGTCGAGGCGGAATCATCAGCCAAGTTGGGTATCTTGCAAGGCAGGATCCGATGCAGCTGGCGGACTTTATCCCACAAATCATTGACAGACGCCTGGTTCTCCGGTAAGTCATCCCACCCAGAGCGGTCCCTCTCCCAAAAAGTACTCATCGCCCATTAGGGGTATCAATGCTGGCTCTAAGCACGACATGGAGGATCTCTGTACAGCTCTGTCAGCCAAGGAGTTGAAATTCGACGACATCCTCGATTCGGTCTGGCCCTTCGAAGAGGCCGACGAGGCTCTGCAGTATCTCTGGGAAGGCAAGCAAGTGGGCAAGCTTGTCATTAAGGTCTGATTACTATACGTAGTGCAAGTACGCTTTTTTTATGATGAACATTTGCTCCGCCGTGCTGTTCCCCTTATGTACCTTACTTAGGTAGGTCCCTGATACTAAAGCGGCGGTGACCCCACAGTCTTGTCGTGCTCCACTAAAATTTTGGACGACGGTGCCCGTCTCAACTTTTTGCAGAGCCGCCTCCAAAATTCAAACATCAGCATTGCCCGATCCACGACGTTGCAATAATTCGGAAAAATGGGCAAGAAGTAAGACCTGTTACTAAATTTTCCTTCAGAGAGGAGGCGCTAACGACGATCAGAAAATCCGGCATTGCTGCCTCGGCGGCTTCCATCGACCCCACACTCGATGCTCTCTTCTCAGCAAGCGTATGTTACGAGGTGATTCGCTCCCAAGATTTTGTTCGCATACTGACAGAACTCGCAGTCCGGTCCAGTGCAAGCGCCACCAAAGTCGCGATACTCCGTACAGGAGCCCAGGCCCGCGCCAAAGGCAACGCCCAAGGGCGAGGATGGAGAGAGCGAAGACGAGGACGATGAGATGGCCGAGGCCGACGAGGAGCTCTCAGAGGCTAGTCAAGAGCTGGACTACGATGAAGATTCGGACAGCGACGATAAAGAAGACAAGGAGGGTGGCTCGAGCTCTGAAGACGCCTTAGACGGAGTGGCCAAGGATGGGTCCAAGGTGAAGACAGACGCAGAGGCGATCCCGCAAAAAGCAGAAGTGCCAAAGCGCGAGCGTAAGCGCAAGAGGAAGGAAGAAAACGTCGATCTCGAGGACAAGTACCTCTCCAAACTGTCCAAAGACGATGCCGAGCCTCAGGAGAAACGCCCCAAGACCGACGACGCTGCGACGTCCGACGACGAGGACGCGGCACTGCCCCAACACGAGTCTCTGTCGAAGGACACCAAGTCGTCCGAGCTCGAGAAGGCTGATCGGACCGTCTTCCTTGCCAACGTTTCTTCCGAGGCCGTTGGGTCCAAAACCGCGAAGAAGACGCTCACCGCCCACCTTGCGTCAGTCCTGGACAAGGATGCTGGCGAAAAGGTCGAGTCCATCCGTTTCCGGTCCGTGGCCTTCTCCGCCGGGTCCATGCCCAAGCGAGCCGCGTACATCACTAAGCAGCTCATGGAGGCCACCACCAAGTCCACCAACGCCTACGCCGTCTTCTCGGGTGTCGCGGCCGCCAAAAAGGCTGTCAAGACTCTCAACGGGTCTGAAGTCCTAGGCCGCCATATCCGTGTGGACAGCGTCTCGCATCCTAGCCAGACAGATCATCGTCGCTGCGTATTCGTGGGCAATCTGGGCTTCATGGACGATGAGTCTGTGCTTCAGGAGAATGAAGAGGGCGAGACCATCAAGAAGAAGCGTAATAAGGTCCCCGCGGATGTGGAGGAGGGTCTTTGGCGCACTTTTGGTCAGCAGGGCAAGGTTGAGAATGTGAGGGTCGTGAGAGATCCTAAGACCCGCGTTGGCAAGGGCTTCGCCTACGTCCAGTTCTACGTAAGTTCTGCACTCCTCCGCGCCACCCCCTATGGATCCTAACATGGAGCAGGATGGAAACGCCGTGGAATCAGCCTTGCTGCTCGACGGCAAGAAGTTCCCGCCCATGCTCCCGCGCGCCCTGCGCGTTACTCGAGCCAAAGACCCCCGCAAGACGACACTGGCCCTCGAGCGCTCGAGGGACAAGCTCATCGGCGCAAAGCCCGTTGGCAAGTCCAACAAGTACACGCCCAAGTTCACACCAGAGGAGAAGTCCCAAGCAGGCCGAGCAGGCAAGCTCCTTGGCAAAGCGGGTGCTGCGGCAGAGAAGAGGAGAAGCAGCGGCAAGGAGAGACACAGGCCCGATGTGGACGCCACTGAGGGCTTGAAGACACCACAGCAGATCGTTTTCGAGGGCAATCGGGCGAAGAGGGAGAGGCCGCTGGACGGAAAGAGGATAAAGAAGAACAAGAAGGCGTTTAAGGGGCCCAAACCAACAAACAGGGGCACCAAGAGAGCTCAGGAATGGAGGAAGTCCAAGAAATAGACCATCCCCGTATGTAATTCAGGAGTTACAGCTGGTGTTTCATGCTTAACTTATAAAGTATTTCTCAATTTCACGGACACGGAAGCATGCTTATAGAAATAAAAGGGGGATATCAACATTGATCTTTGTACCTGCTTGCTCTCGACGAATGGGATAAAATCAAAAAGATGAGGGGACAGTCTCTCTATTAGACTCGGTTCCAAAAGACGATTTCCTACTGAAAGGGACTCATCTGAGGACCAGCGTTTTCTTTGCCATGCTGGACAAAGAAAATCTACCGCTCCACCACGGTCCCGCCTCGCAATGAGAGGCAGGATGGCAAATTTTCATTGCACAAAACTCCTGTACACCCCGATCGCCCCCGACACGTTCCTGACAAAGGAAGTGAAGTTGAAGAGGGATATCAAGCGTGGTCATTGGGACTCTTGCGGAGTACCGTAGCTTAGTACTCGGCCTCCTCCTCGGGCTCGAAGCTGTCGGCAGCGACCTCCTCGTAGTCCTTCTCGAGAGCAGCCAAGTCCTCACGGGCCTCGGTGAATTCACCCTCTTCCATACCCTCACCAACGTACCAGTGAACGAAAGCGCGCTTGCTGTGCATGAGATCGAACTTGTGGTCAAGTCGAGACCAGGCCTCGGCGATGGCAGTGGTGTTGGACAGCATGGAGACGGAGCGCTCGACAGGCGCGAGGCCACCGTCCTCGGCGGGGGCGGGAACAGTCACGGGCTTCTGGTAGTTGATGCCGAGCTTGAAACCGGTAGGGCACCACTCGACGAGGTTGAAGGAGGCCTTGGCCTTTAGAGCAGCAATAGCAGCGCTACAGTCGCGGGGAACAACATCACCACGGTAGAGCAGAGCAACAGCCATGTACTTGCCGTTGCGGGGGTCGCAAACGACCATCTGGTTGTTGGGCTCAAAGCCTACTCTGGTTAGCCACCACTGATGATTCTCGTAGAGACATTT
Organism: Sordariomycetes sp. S80-01Y; assembly: GCA_037042185.1. Taxonomy (NCBI): domain Eukaryota; kingdom Fungi; phylum Ascomycota; class Sordariomycetes; species Sordariomycetes sp. S80-01Y. Next base: position 2,268,814 of record JAXQJY010000032.1, read on the forward strand.
AAACTTACACTGGAAGGTGATGTCGTTGACGCGGAAGCTCTCGTGTTGGCTCTTGGCAGCGGAAACGACAGGGGCGTAAGAGATGAGAGGGTAGTGGATACGAGGGTATGGCACCAGGTTGGTCTGGAACTCGTTCAGATCGACGTTCAGAGCACCATCGAATCGGAGAGACGAGGTGATGGAAGAGACGACCTGAGCGATGAGGCGGTTCAAGTGCTCGTAAGAGGGCCGGGGGATGTCGAGGTTGCGGCGGCAAATATCGTAGACAGCCTCGTTGTCGACCAGGAAGGTACAGTCGGAGTTCTCGATGGTGGAGTGGGTGGAGAGAACAGCGTTGTAAGGCTCAACGACGGCAGTCGAGACGCGGGGAGCTGGGTACACGGAAAACTCGAGCTTGGTCTTCTTGCCGTATTCGGTGGAGAGACGCTCGAGGAGAAGAGCACCAAAACCAGAACCAGTTCCACCACCGAAGGAGTGGAAGATCAGGAAGCCCTGGAGAGACTGGCAGTTGTCTGTGGTCTCAACATTAGCATCTCGGAATGCCTCCAATCGCATAGTCTCTGGGTGCGTCACTCACCGGCGACGCGGCGGATACGGTCAATGACATTGTCAACCATCTCCTTGCCAATGGTGTAGTGGCCACGAGCGTAGTTGTTGGCAGCATCCTCCTTGCCGCTGATCAACATCTCCGGGTGGAAGAGGGAGCGGTAGCTGCCAGTGCGGATCTCGTCGATGGGGGAGGGGTCGAGATCGATGAAGAGCGAACGGGGGACATGCTTGCCGCCGCTGGTCTCAGTGAAGAAGGTCTCAAAGGAGCCAGGGTCGCCAATGTCCTGGGCGTTGGGGTCAGGACGACCGTCAGCGCCGAGGCCATGCTCCAGAAGGTAGCTTAGAGTCGGTCAGTATCGAGTCCAGAGGTTGGAGGTTCGTATCGGAAACATACAGCTCCCAGGCAGAGTTACCCAGCTGGGTACCAGCCTGGCCGATGTGGAGGTGAAGAATCTGCAAGACGGCCCGTCAGTCTCGGTTTACATACACATATATCTATCGCACAGCCTCGACCGGAACCGAACGGAGAGATTAGGGACAAGTGGCGCCAGACGTTCAAGCTCAACAGCCAGGGGCAGCGTTCAACTCACCTCGCCCTTCATTGTAAATGATTTTCCACGAGACCTGTCGAGAAGAAACCGGAGGAAAGCCGAGGAGGATGTTGCAAGCGACCACGCAGGACGTCGGACGGGAGGTAAAGCAGCAGAGGAGTCGGGAAGCAGCAGGAGGTGAGGAGGAGAAGGTCCCAGTCGGTGATGATTTCTGGTGGTGCCGCTGCCGCCAATTGTGGGTGGGCCGAACATGGCGGGGTCGATCAACAATTCGCCAGCCTGAGTGAGCTAGCGATGAGCGGTGTGGGTACTCAGTACATTGGCTCGCTGTCATCTGATGAGCTCAGGCAGGTATCCTCGACCTTCAGCTGCCGGTGACCCCTGGCGTTGGGGGTCCCTCAGGGGGTCGTGGCGTTCGGCTTGGGTTCCTTGCCAGGAACAGCTTTGACACTTGCACACGAGATAACAATACCGTCATTTTCGTTCCCTCAGCTGGACGGTACCTGTTCTGAGGACTTGCTCGATGTTCAACTTTCGAGTAGTGGCGTTGGTTCTGGATTTCCTCATCTTCTCCGAACAATCAGAATACCGCATGTACAAGAGCTTGCGCTAGTACTGTCTTAGCCCCGATACCAGCCCTCTGGTGTGAGCGACGGTCACCGACGATCTCGCCAGGGTGGATGGGCTGGTTCCATTCGCATGCCAATTGCTTGCCTTTTGCAAACTCACTGAGCTAGAAATTCGTCTCTCGATGGGCGAATTCGCAACGTGATGCAGATTGGCGAAATCTGGGGAGAGCCCCTGAGCTCTGACTATCCGGCGCTACCAGCATTGACTTTGACCATCAACGTCAGCGGCACCTCTAGGCTCCAACAGGCTCAACTGCCGGTGGGGACGGGGAGACTTAGTAGTTATATTCGTGTTCCGTACGGAGTATATTGGTTTGATTTTAGCAATCGTTCGGGATGCTGAAAGCCAATCGGTGTTTACATAAGGGGCAGTCAATGCAGGACATAGTCACATCAGACCATGTATGGTCGGTATAAGAGAGCGTAGCTCGCGTTATAACACCGTCTCCGATTTCTCAGCCCATCATTTTCTGAACCACCTAAGCCATGTGAAATATTGTTTGAAATATTGTTGTCGAGCTCCTAAAAGGGTGGCCAGATGGAAGCTGGAAGAATGGATGCCTCCCAACCCAGCAACACCTTGTACAAGGAGTGGGAAGGCTTGGAGGTAAACATTTTTCGAAGGCCCGTATACCTCTGGTGTCTGAAGCATTCAAGTTGCCGCCAGTCGAAGCTGAGGGAGACATGTGACTTCTTTCGGACTGTCCCAAAACCGCGGGAGAAAGCGTTCGCAACCCCAACTTCCCTTACCCGGCACTTGATATCCCCGGACGGCAGTCGAGTCACGGCAGCTCCGGCACCCGACTCCAAAATACCACCTTTTCGGTCAACCCTTATTTGGCCGCTTAGATCTCGCAGGTTAAACTATGTCACTGCGGGTCAACACCTGCAACCCCCAATGGCGGATTGTCCAAGTCCATCCCCTCGGAACGTGTTGCTCCACACTCCCAATGTTGAAACACCTTTCCTGGGTGTGTGAAACGGAGCATGGGCGAGGAACCATCAATATTATACACCGAGACCCGCAACATGTTTCCATCAATGAGAGAAGCCCCGGATTTGAGTTAGATTGATATAAAATGCTATGGCCCATCTGCGTCCTGTCCTGCTGAGGCAGTCTTTGATCCTCGCCCGACGCAACCCCCTTTCTGGAGACGCTCGTCATGAAGACATTCGCACTCCTCGCTCTCACCTCGCTCGCCACAGCCCTACAATATGTAGGGGTGGACTGGTCCTCCGTTCTTGTCGAAGAGCGCAACGGCGTTACTTACACATCCCCGTCCGGCACCGCAGCCCCCCTTGAGCAGATCCTCGTCGACGCCGGTGTCAACACCGTCCGCCAGCGCGTCTGGGTCAACCCCTCCAACGGCGACTATGATCTGTCCTATAACCTCGAGATCGCCAAGCGCGCCCAAGCTGTCGGCCTCGATATCTATGTCGACCTGCACCTCAGCGATACGTGGGCCGACCCTGCACACCAAGACATCCCGAGCGGTTGGCCGACAAATGTTGATGATCTCAGCTGGAAGTTGTACAACTACACGCTCGAAGTGTCGAATGCCTTTGCGGCCGAGGGAATCAACCCGACGATTGTGAGTGTCGGGAACGAGATCAGGGGCGGATTGTTGTGGCCGGTTGGACATTATGACAACCCGTACAACATTGCTCGCCTGCTGCATTCGGGATGCTCCGGGGTGAGGGACTCGAATATCAGCCCCCCGCCCAAGATCATGCTGCACCTTGACAATGGATGGAACTGGTCGGACCAAGAGTGGTTTTACAGCATGGTGTTGGAGCAGGGACCGCTGGTCTTGGGTGACTTTGATCAAATGGGCGTGAGCTTCTACCCCTTTTACAACCAGCAGGCTACGTTTTCCAACCTTGAGTCGACATTGAACAACATGGCGAGCACCTGGGGCAAGGAGTTGCTGGTTGTTGAAACAAATTGGCCAACCTCATGCCCTAATCCTCAATATCCGTTCCCAGGTGACGTGTCGGACATTCCCTTCTCTGCCGACGGCCAAGCTACCTACGTCCGGCGAGTCGCGGATGTTGTCGAGGGAGTGAGCGGCGGCGTGGGTTTGTTCTACTGGGAGCCAGCATGGGTGAACAATCAGGGCCTCGGATCATCTTGCGAATCCAACACCATGTTCGAGTGGCCCGGCAATGCGTTGTCAAGCCTGTCCGTCTTCGGTTCGTTGTAAAACAAGAGTGAGCTGGAGCAGGAATAATATACGTGTAGTTTGATTTCATCATTCATCTCATAGCTCGTTTGGAAACCCTTATCTATGTATGCCCGACCACCAACCACGCTGTAATGCAAAATGGTATCATATGAGTGGGTGTCGCTGAAAGCAAAAGAACAAAAAAGAAATCGCACATCAAGCCAAGTCCTGGACCTTAGCGTTCCTGGACGTTTTCGGCCGCCTCAACCCTCTGCAGCTCCTCGATGCGACGCTGGATTGCGGCCTTCTGGGCGCGAAGGGCCTCGATCTCTCCATCCCGTACACTGTCGTCATCTTCGTCGTCTGCAATGCTGTTTCTCTCGCTGAACTCGTAGGCTGGGGACGGCACGTCTGATCCGTTGGCCCACGACCTCATCCCACACCTTCGGGTGTCTCCAGCGGCGTCGGCCTCTTCCTTCTTAGAACTTCTGTGTCTCCTGCATAGCAGGAAAAGCAGCAGAGCAATGACAAGAAGGCCTCCCAGGGCCGCACCAAAGCCAATGCCAATGCGTGCGCCCAACGACAGCCCCCCGTTGCCTCCTCCATCTGTCTCGTCCCGAATTTCCTCTTCGTAGGTCAGACCCAAGGCATCCTTGTCTCGTTCCTGGAAAAGCGCATTGATTGTCCAGACAGCCAAGGTTGCCTCTGTAAGCGTCGTAGTCGTGTCAGGATAGACATAGTGCGTGCTTTCGGTGGTGTTGTAGACAATTGGCACAGCGAGAGCGGTCGACACCTCCCGTCTGCAATGATCCCCGTGTAAGGCGTACTCGCTGTTTTCATTAGCACACGACAAGCCAAGAGCCTGGATCTAGACTTACGAAGAGCAGCAGACGGCTGTCGTGGTTGCCTTCGTCTTGGGCTCATTGGTGTTGACTCGGACAGAAACCGTCGTCCAACCATTGGGGCAAGTTCCTGGGCTGAACGTGCCAGTTCTTCCCCCGTAGAACATGCCCTCTGGGTAGCAGGAGTGCGTACTCGCATCGGACACAGGCTCGAGATCCAACCATGCAATAGGCCCCGTTGTCCCTTGTCCGTACTCCTGATCGACATTGTACGTCCATGTGCAGCTCAGAGGTGTGCTCCATTGCGTTGTCATGGCCGGATATGAGTTCGGGTCGCCATCGCTCGTGGTCGTGGTCGCTGGGGCCGTTGTCGTGCTCAGGGTCGCTGGCGATGCTGAGGGAGTGGTCGATGTCGCGAACGTCGAAGGCGCACTCTCTGACGGTCCTGGTGAGGACGACATGGTGTCGCTCCAACCACCGGACCTCACGAGAGCTGGAAGGGTGCCAGGACCAGCGACTGGCACTTAGAGAGAAAATAAGGGAGCGAATCGGGGTTCCGTAGTCGGCAGAGGCAACGTGATTATCGCCGATCACCTCCACCAATGCGCCCGGATCTGGGGTGGTTGCAGTGGTTCGACGGCAGTTGGTGCACGCGTGGGCAAGCCTCCCCGCTGGGATCGTCTATGGAAGAGCGGCGCAAGGAGCGAGGAATAGAGAGAATGGAAGGTGGGATATACGGGTCAAGTAGCAAGAAAAATCATCGATGCCAGCAGGCAGAGCTATGAGCACAGCGAGCGGAGGCAGCGCTCTTCGTTATTAGTAGCCCCGAGGTGTTTGCTGGTGTTGCAAACCCCCGTCATGCTGAGCCCACTGAGGTCTCTTGTGTCGGCTTGGCGAATCTTATCACCGCTTGCCAAGGCGACAATTGGCAAACGGAGCGGTCATGTTGACCGCTGCAGCTCCCAGAAGCGCATTGGCATCATCCTAGCCAACTCTTGGGACTCAAAGGATCTGCTGCTGACCAACAGAGGCCCAAAGGCCAAAGCACCACCACTACGACCAGCACGCGAGGGCACAGGGCAAAGAGATCGAGGGTCTCGATCCAACCTGCGGCCTCTCAAGCCTCGCTCTGCCATCCCGGTGCTCCCTGAGCCAAAGTGCCAAGATAGGCATTGCCGCAGTGTCTTGCGACCCTTTATGTAACGCTGCGTCTGGCTCGCAAGCCCTCAGTAGAGTCAGGCTTGGCGGCTTGGAATTGGGCCCGTCCTGAGCCCGGGCCTTCTTGGCGGAGGTGGACGTCGGCAACGTCGGTTTTCGGCACCAAACAAATCGCGTCTCGACGGGAGGCACTCGATGCGTGATCAATCTGTCCGTGCACGATCCCGCTCGTGGCACATACCTTACGTCAGCAGCCTGGAACCTGCGGCTCGAGCCCGGACCCACGCCTCCGGGAAGTGGATCACTGCCGCCGCACCTGGGAGTTCCAAAATCCAGAGACCTCAGCACGTGATGTGAGGGGTGAAGGGCACAACCCTACGGGCGGTCGAAAATTTGGCCCCATTCCGAGAAGTGAGTGCAGCGCCAGACTGGCCCTGCATCGACGACCCCATCACGGCCACAAGTTTCCCTCGCCAGTCAATCCGCCATCAACCGACGGAACACCCAACACCGCAATCATGGCTGACGAATACGTACGTTCAATTCTGCCGACTTGCCCGACGTCTGCGATGCGACACCGTTCGACCTTCAATCTCGAAGAACATCAAATGACGACAGGGCAACGACGACGATGGAATCCGGAACATGGCTGACTGGTTTGCTTAGGACGCCGAGAGGGCTGCCGAGATCAAGAAGCGCAGAGCGTTCCGCAAGTTCTCCTACCGCGGAATCGACCTTGACAAGTATGTCCCAACAATCCGTCCTCGACCTCGACGAAGATCCCGAAGATCCCACGACGAGATCTAGGCATACAAGGATGGAACACTGGTACTAACCGCGCCCTATAGCCTCCTCGACCTCAGCTCCGACCAGCTGCGCGATGTCGTCCACGCCCGTGCCCGCCGCAGAATCAACCGCGGTCTCAAGCGCCGCCCCATGGGCTTGATCAAGAAGCTCCGCAAGGCCAAGCAGGAGGCCAAGCCCAACGAGAAGCCCGACCCCGTCAAGACTCACCTGCGTGACATGATTGTCGTCCCCGAGATGATCGGCTCCGTCATCGCCATCTACTCGGGCAAGGAGTTCAACCAGGTGGAGATCAAGCCTGAGATGGTTGGCCACTACCTTGCTGAATTCTCTATCTCATAGTACGTCCAGGCTATTTCGGGGCGCGGAAGACATGTATGGCTAACAAGCTCGCAGCAAGCCCGTCAAGCACGGTCGTCCCGGTATTGGTGCGACTAACTCTTCTCGATTCATTCCTCTCAAGTAAGGGAAGTTGCGGTGGTCTTCGGGTGGTTTCTGCATTCACGGACTGTTACGGGCGAAAAGGGATGGTTTTGGTAGACTGGCAGTGAAGTCACTACCAAATGCTTATGACAATGGGTACCATGATCGTACAATAAAGAAGAGCATTGTCCGCTTTGCAATTCAATCGCTATCGCATTTACACGCTGTTGTACCATTGTATGGCCTCCGCCGGCATCACAAGAGACCCAGCAAGAGCGTGGTCGCTGGTAGGGTCGGATCAAAGCCGCTGCCACTCGGTCCGTCGTTGCCAGTATTGTGATCTGAGCTCTGCCCTGCTGCTTGTTGCGTCCTGGCTCGGGACGATGTTCTAAACTCCACCGTTGGGCGACAGCTTCCTTGTTCGGGCTGTAGCTGTTCTCCCAAAACTGATTGTTCGTCTGAGTGAGTATCTTTCTCCTGCCTATCTCGCCCGCCATGACCCTTTTCTCTAAACCGCTTCAGTAGCTCACAGAGCTTGAACGAACTGTCCCATACAATGCGCCTGGCTCTCTGGCCTAATTTGCTGCAACATTGGAAGCATGCATATGTCTTGTTCGCGCCGTACGGAAAGAGAAGCTCTTCGTCCTTGGCCACATCTCTTCTCAGACTGGCGGTAATCTTCCAAGGGTGGTTGGACTCAACCTGGTCGACCCTGCAGTTGGAGTGCTGCTCACAGGCGTGATTCAGCTTGCATGGATGCAGATAGATCAGAGCGCGATCACGGTCGCGGGTGTGGTCGTCGTGTCGAAAGGCATATTTGCCCACGAAATTGTTGAGCTTCCTCTTCTCACGACGGGTGAGACTCATCGAGGAAATGTCACCGACCTGCTCCGTAAACACTCGCTTGACCTGATCCCTCTTGTAGTGGTCCAGTCTGCTCCAGTCCTCGACGACTGTGCATCCGCGATGACGCCCAAACATGGTTTTGTGATGCCTACAGGACAACCAAGCGTTCTCACGTAGGATAATCTCGTCCTTCTGAAGTGGCTGAAGAGCGAACACCCCCACCCCTTTGGCCTTTTCGCTGCGGCGTATTTCAAGGCGTCCCTGGAAGGGCGGCGTTGCCGGGCGTGCTCCATCTGACGGGTAGGAAACCCGAGGCCCTGCGTTTGGGAGCACCTCACTATCATTATTGTCCGATTCCAGGTGAGGCAAAACGTTCCCGTCTAATAGGGCCGGCTCAGCGTCCACATTAGTATTCCTTGATCTATTTGCCGAGCCCATGGAGCCCTGTGTAGGAAGCGAACGAGCTGGCAGCGCTTCCCTGGAATGTGGGCGGCTGTTAGGTGCTTGGGGAAGCTGATCTTGACTGGAAGGTTCCGAAGATTGACCATGGGTGCGCTTGGTGAGATGACTCCATGAATTGCCCACAGCCTTCTTGAAGTCTTGAGATTTGTGTTTCACAGCTTCCCGAAAGCCAACCCGGGGTTCAGTGTCAACTGCCACAGGCTGGGCCGACGATTCAACATGGCACGATGTCATGATTCCGTACCGTTGCCAGCTTTTGCTAAATCTGACGGGCGTAATTGATAGCAATAAGAATCGGAAACCAAGCACAGAGAGTGTGGGAAAGTACTGGATATTGATGAATGAACTTGGTGATGACTCGGACGAGGGTAAAACAGCACGAAGCCACAGCGAACGTGACCGAAGGAATGGAACTTGGCGAAGTTGTTGCGCTTGCCCGAAACATGTCAGCCACTGCTGCTAAGTCAATACGCATCGGATCCTGAGATGGGTAGGAACCAGCCACAGACGGAGGAACCGGCATCGTGACTTCCGTAGGGTCATTACTTGGGGGGAGTTCCACAGTCCCAGCTTCTTAGAGGCAAGAGAACCGCACGTCGTGTCCAAGGAATCAAGATTAAGCCACGAGCCAAGAGAAGACAAGCGTGATGACAAACGAAAGAACTCTTTGAGGTCGATTGACGACACGTCTCTAACAGCCAACGCGATAATATACACTCCTCAATTGCTCTCCATGTTCTTGATTTTCCGCTCCTGTTCCTTGTTGTGCAAGTCCTTGTAGTGCGCCACGGCGGCATCGATGTTGTTGATGTGTCCAGCACGGATGTTGCGGTTGCAGTGCGACTGCAGAGCCCTGCAGCAGAGGTTAGCTGGACCAGTCCGTCTTGGCTATCTCGCATCACGTACTCGGGGTAGGCGACGTCAACCCAACGGTTCTTCGGCGTCTCGTTTTCGAAAAGGTTGCGGTCGAAACCAGCCTGCTTCGCCGCCAGGGAGTGGGCTGCGTTCATCTCTTCCCAGTCCTTTGGTGACGACGTCCACCGCTCGATAGCCTTGGTGATGCCGGACTCGTCGCCCTGACGGGGGGCGAACTGGTAGAGGAGAACACTGCCAAGCGCTGCGCTGATGAGGGCAATTGATCCTTTCTGTTTCCCGATCTGTTAGCAACTGTTCGTTCATCGCGGGGCTGCGCATCGCGGGCGAGGGTTTTCTGTTGCGTACACCAAAGGATTCGCTGGCACCCTCGGAGTGGTGGTGGTCTGAGGCGTAGGATCGTGTGCTCCGCGGCAGCTGGCGAGCTAGGCAGCGCGCCCTTTGTCGTGCGGCGAACATGTTGGAGGGTTGGCGTCGTCAATTGGCGTTGCAATCCTTGGGGTTCAATTCAAGCTGGAGGTGGTCGTGGATGAGGTCGTCGCCAGACCGAACCACGACCCGCATTACATAAGCCACGTTTGACCAATAGCGCAGAGCACATTTCATTCAGCAAACCGGAGCCGAAACGGGGTTCGAGCTCGGTGTAGAATCCCAGTTCGCTTGCTGGACAAGCCTATATTTGCCCAGGACTACTTGAACATGAAGTGCTTGCCATCAAGTGACATGGCGCATGGAACAGGCCCGGTGCTGTCTCATCCGGCGCAGCTGGTGCTCACCGGTCCCGGCTTGAGCAGTAGTAGCCAGCTTGCCAGCGCACAATCCGCCCAAAGTCCTCTGTGAGAGGTCAAGTTCAACCGCGAAATGCAACCACAGCGGCTTGCATCTGACCTATCGGGCATTCTCATGGGCGACGCCCGCCCGAAGGAGGCAGACACTCAGGCAATTCCTGTGAACCACACTCGTTTGTTTCTTAGTTTGCACATTTCAGGACCGATCAGGCTTCTTGGCTGCTGCACAGAACATCTATGGTTTCTACACGGTTCCTCCAACCACTGACGTTCACCACTGGCGGATATGTGATGAAACTGGCTTCTGCAACCTCATTATGATGTCCAGATGGAGATCAGCAGGTTTATGCGACGACAGCAGGGAGGAGGCGTCGAACTCAAAGCCGGAAGCTAGCCGGCGTTCCGAGACTGCAGCCTGCCATCTTACCCGTGCCCATTGCAGAGACACAGAGACATGCCGGTAGCGACATTACGGGTGGCGTTCAAGTACCACAGAATGCGCAAGCAGGCGTACTCCCCGCTTCGCGGCAGGTTCCATTCCTGGGGCGCTCAGGCTCACTTAGCCTAGCCTCCATGGCTGGCCACCTTGGACAATCTCGACGCTAACAAGAGGGGAAACCTGCCGCGGTATCCAAGGACGCCTCTCTGGAATACCATGCGACGGGAGGACTGAGGATTGGATTCGAAGAAACCCCGCTGGGCCTTTCTACAGGAATGTGGGACGTAAGCTCGCCCTGGCCATAAGCTCAGACGCCTCGAACCTTGTCCCAGCTCGCCCAAGTGCCCGCCAGCCGCGTGGCAGCGTGGCATCAACAACGGTGTCTCCGCAGCAGCGGATGCATTAGACCGGTCTCCGGGACGTAATAGTGTCGTGCCGTGGGGAAATGGCTCGTCTAAGCTTGTCGAGTTGCAATGATGGCATACATACAGGTATATGACCGCAGTGAGGGGTGTCCCTGGTTTCTCACCGGCCCTCCAAGAGGAAGGCGCAGGTCTTCGAATTCCTGAACCCTGCTTCGAAGACCCTATTGACTTTCCTGGTCTCCCATGCTCCTATGGAGGGCCTATCATACACCCTAGGTTAGATAGGCCCGTGTTGAGGGGGGTGTCGTCATCCAGCAGTCACAAGCCACTCCCCCAAGTGAGTGGCACAAACCCTATCAACTGAGGCTCGACTTCGGTTTTTGTCGTATTGGGCATTTCCTGCCGGTCTAGAACCGGTTGAAGGTCGACGTCCAGAGGTCGCGTTGCGTGTAAGAACGTCAAGCTTTGTATAAGAGGAACCGCAACTCCAGCGAGCGCCGTCTTGGGGCGAAAGGTTATAAAGGGACACCGAATCTCGAGAGGAGAAGAGAGAACGCCTTCTGCATCATCAGAACCCTTGTTTCGCTATTCCCGTCTACCTGCAGCTGACCCTATTCACCGACTGCCACCAGCCGATGAGCTTGATCCCGGTCAAACTCCAGCATGTGCCATCGGATCGTTGCCGAGAAGGTGTGCGAGGACTGCGGCTGCAAGACGGGCGAGACAGTCATTGACTTCGATGCCTGCTCGCGAAGGTGCACGACTCCCACCTACCGTCTCCATCCCGAGCCCCTGGAACTCATCTGCGCACTCTGCGTAGCTGCATGGACACCCGACTCCGAGTCTTCTGCTGGCAGTGAGGACCCGAACCTCAGCATCTTCCCGAGCCCGTTCGCAATGACAGCTCAAAAAATGTCGTCAAGAAGGAGTAGCTCGATTAGCACAATAGCGTCTATCGGTGGGTCATCAGGGACCAAGTGAGAACATGGGCAGGATGGTCTCTTGGAGGAAGGGGTTTGCGTATGGATGTTATTGGTTTACCAGCTTCGGGCAGCAAAGCCTGTCTCGAAGCAATGGTTGCATGAGAGAAGAGTCAAGACCGGTAAGGGTCAAGGTGACCGGGAAAAGAAATGTACGCAGCCACGGCACGCTGCATGGTGACGGGAGGAGCTCCGTCTTGTTGATTCTGTAGCGCTATGCAGTAGTACGACCTGCAGGCGAGCTTAGACAGGCATCGTGCATCAGACCACGGCCCAGGAACTCGGGCAATAAATCCGCCATCAGTACCCTGAATCGAGCAACACCCCCAGACTAGCTCATTGACAATTGGAAGCCCCTTCGTCTCGATAAAAGCCCTTGCTGCAAGCCTCTTTGCCCGCTTTGTTACACCAACTCCAACCTCCAGGGGCCGGCACTGACGAGTCCCCGGTCTCATGCATCGTGTCTGCCGCTGACCAACTACTGCTTGCACAGCGATTGAGCATCAATTGCGACTTCTCGACCAGTGGAGATGAGATCGGGCAAGACTGCCGTGCAAACAGTCATGAGCCGGCTTGTGCCTGGCCATGAATCTGCCTACGTCTCCTCCAAAATCTGACGTCGACTAACGAGGCGCTGAACCTGACCACGCCTGACCTTGATTCCAGCCGTCCCGCTCGTCCCAGCCAGCTTCACTCACGCTATTTATGGACTAGCTTAAAACCAATTGTCCTGAACCATCGTTGCTATGGAGGGAATCACGATTCTTCCGCGGCCGTATAAGGCAATGGACTCGGCAATTGAAGATGTTGCAAGATTTGCGATACCACAGACTTCCTCAGCAAGCCATTCTCGGAAGCACAGGGCTCAGACGAACAGAGCGAGCATGCGCGGATCAGAGATGAGGTTATCGCCCATGTTGGAGGTTGTACGCAAGAAATGGTACAACTTCTCGTTTGAGGATAAGGATGATTACTGGAGGCTAGACTTGAGCTCCTACGACAAACCTATCGGCTACATTAAGAAGGAGATCTGCGACAACACGACGTGGCCGGAGGGCTACTTCCGGCTTGACTGCGGCAAAAAGACTATCACAGTACAGAAAGAGCATGCCAACCAGGCATTCGTTGAACTGTATCGTTTGAACAAGGACCTTCGCGGCGGAGACAGATCGACAGGCAATAAGGCCATGGACTTCTATGATAAAAAGACAGGCGACAAGTGGTTCCAGATTGGAAGCTACCAGAACGTTGATACGGCAACATGGGACATCGAGAATGACGAAATCCGCGATTACCACCCAATCTTGATTTCCGGCCATTCAAAACTTGGAGACCTTGGCTTGAAGGTCCCTTCACCTATAAGAGGATGTCTTGGAATACTCACGGCCGGCATTCATGTGAATATCTACAGCACCAATGCCTCGAATGAAGTCAGCAAGATATGGGTCTCCCAAAGGGCTTCAACCCAGTCGTATCCATTTTGCTTTGATCAGTGCATTGCAGGCGGCATGGAGATCAAACACGAGCTCAACCCGTACAAGAATCTTTGGTTTGAGGCTGAAGAGGAGTCGATGTACCAAATCAAGAAGGGCGAGAGCGGCCTCGAGCTTTGGTCGCCTAAATGTGATGGTAACCTGCCTAGATGTATAGGTGTGGTTAGCTCAACGGTCCATCGCATTTACTTCTTCACTGAGAAGACGGACGAGTACGTTGGAGACGCCGAGAGGGGCCACGTTGAATTCGGCATGCGGTTCTGCTTCGACATCGAGATTGATTCCGACGAGACCCCTCACCACAACCCTGCCGACCATTCTAGCACAGGCTTCAAGGAACAATCAGTGGAAGATATCGAGGACACGCTCAGAGCGGGGTTATGGAAGCCGAACTGCGGACTGGTCATGATCGACTTCCTTCGTCGCCATAATCTGCTGGCAGATTGCGACGTGAGAGCAATGGAGGTCCTGAGTAACCCAGAATTCATGCCGCTTAGCCTCCCCATCCCCAAATTTGACGAAAGGATTCCAGAGCATAAGTTCAAGGAGATGTGATCTGATTGCGGCATTCTATCAGCCTTTCAATGGTATTTCCCGTGGGGAAGAGAGACGAATCCGCCGTTTGACCTAATGTGTTTGGTTGGGACAGTATCAATATGAATGCAACTTGATAAGAAAAAAAATACCATACAGACCAGAAAAATAAATCGATTTATTATAGACCACTTCGCCTTTAGTGAACGTGTACACTCAACAATGGCCATAGCGACTGGGGCCGCTGTATAGCAAAACAGTTGGGACCCGCCCGGTGTCTGGGTTATGACGTTTGAGTTAATTCAATCTTAGGCAAGCATATTAATTTATTGATTTAGATTGTGGCCCAAGTAGAACAGGTTAGACGGTGCTCAGCTTTTCAGCTTTGAAAGCGTCGGTAACGTTGCGTGCTTCCGGGTCGCCACACTCTATAGGCGCTCGTCATCACTCAAGCAAGACCACCAACGATTTGAGAACTCCGCAGACGGCGCGCAAAGCCCATCGAGGTCGCTTTTGGCTACAGGCTATTGAAGTCTATGGCTGAAGAGGGGTTTATTTCAGCTGTAGGTGCCCACTCCTCTCGCCGACTCAGGCGAGCTGACCTTGCATAACAGCGTGCTGTGGCGGATGGAATCACTCTGGTGGACTGGAGAGTCCAAACCTGCACCTACCAGGCCCTCTCCAGAAGCAAGCTTGTCTACCAGGAGTCCTTTGTCATCACCTTGCCGGCACGCTACGCCTTCTACTTGTCCGCCGCTCCGATCATTCAGCCGCAGGGAAATGAACGAATTGCATTATGTGTCCACTCATCAACTGAAAGATGCTGTGCGAGGTGACAGGCGCATCATGCCGTGTAAAAAGGGGGTGATGTTGAAGCCTAAGAGGCAGCAAGTATTCCGAGCCAGTAGGAATGCACCCAAATAAGCGCCACTGTGCGCTTATTGACACACGGTACGGAGCACTGTACTCGTGTCATCAGCCCGCCCTCTTCTCCTCGAATCGAAGATCTTTGATCGTCGGGTCAGTTCCCGAGGCGATCATACGTTTCACTCGCTTTAAAGTGGTGCATAAGCCGCCGGACATTCGCTTATATATCTCCCCATCACGGTTGCTTCTCTCAAGTCTGCCCTCTCTAAACTCACCGCCAAGGACTCGTCCTCTTCCCCTTCGTCACCCCAACAGATATCGATCAGGTCGAGATCTCAGATGGAGCCGATACCCAAGCCAGAAATGTCTTCAGACCCTCCGCGCTTCATAGTCATCGGGGCGGGATCTCGAGGCACAAATTACACCGAAGCAACCTTTGCCGCGAGCAACGGTGTCATCACAGCCATCGCTGAGCCTATCAAGTCAAAGCGGGACAGATTGGGAAAGAAATATGTCTGGGGCGACGAGGGGCCTAAGGAAGGTCAAGCTTTTGACAATTGGAGAGAGTTTTTGGCGTATGAGACCGAGAGACGGAAGAGGGAGGAGAACGGCGAGGATGTCCCGAAGGGTGTGGATGGTGCTTTTGTTTGTGTGATGGATGAGATGCACCGCGAAGCCGTTGTTGGTCTTGCGCCGCTCAACATTCACATAATGTGTGAAAAGCCCCTGGCATGCTCGCTTGAGGATTGTTTGGAGATGTATCGCGCTTTGAAGCCCTTGACGACGAAGGTCTTCTCCATCGGACACGTTCTACGGTACAGCCCGCATAACAAGATGCTTCGCAAACTACTCGTTGAGGACAAAGTCATTGGAGAAATTAATAGCGTGGTGCACACAGAGCCTGTGGGATGGTGGCACTACACCCACTCATATGTCAGAGGGAACTGGAGGAGATCGGACACCACTGGACCCTCGCTGCTCACGAAGAGCTGCCACGACATTGATCTTTTGCTATGGCTGCTGTGCTCTCCAGAGAAATCTGGTGAGGGAGAAAATCATCTGCCGACATCAGTGTATTCGACTGGCGGGCTGCAGTACTTCAAGAAGAGCCGCAAGCCCAAGGCAGCCGGCGCAGCAACTAACTGTACCAAGTGCCCCCTTGGTGACGAAGGGTGCAAATACTCGGCCAAGAATGTGTACATTGGGACCCAGGCTAAGGGCCTAGGTACCGGCAACTCTCGATGGCCCGTCAACATCGTCGTCCACGATATTGAGGATTACGCCTCTAAAGACGACCAGGTTGCCGTTATGACGAAGGCTCTAGAGGAGGACTACGACGAAAACACACCAGACTCAGAGATTAAAGCGAGAAATTGGTTCGGTCGCTGCGTCTTCGAATCAGACAACAACGTCTGCGACGACGAATTCGTGACCATCACCTGGGACGAGACCGACACCCAACCGGCCAAGAGGGTCGCGTTCCACATGGTCGCCCAGACAATTCAACAATGCGATCGATACGCAAACTACTACGGAGAACACGGCGAAATATACTGCGATTCCAATGAGATCAGGTGGACTAACTTCGAGACCAAGCATGTCGAGTCGTACTGGCCAAAGATTGAGCACGCTGGCCACGGTGGTGGAGATTATGGGCTGACAAGACAATTCGTGCTGGCTTGTGACAAGGTCAAGAATCATGGGTGGGAGTCAGAAAAGGCACAACATGAGGTTCTCGGCTGTACGCTTGAAGATGTCGTCCGGTCACATGCTATGGTATTTGCGGCTGAGGAATCAAGGCTAGGGAAGAAGATTGTCGATTGGGACGAGTACTGGACGAGGGAGGTGGAGAAGGGAATGAAAGTTTGACGAGAAATGATCGTTTCTAATTAGTCATGCCAGCAGCTGATGTAATTCCATGATGAACTGTTCGAACGAACTGTTCGCGCTATGCTCTATCGTGCGGCTTATCTCATCTCCGCCCTGTTCGTGTCACTTCCCAGAGGCGCAATTGTCTGCAGCTCACTGGCCGGGCTCTGACTCTGGTCATGAAACGAAGTATGCCCCTGGCTTCCCACCGCTCCTGGGCTGGGAGTAGTATGCGGCGGCAGGGAACTAGGCTGATAGACAACACCGCCGTACCCGCCATGCTGTCCCGGTTGTGGCGCATACCATGGTTGGTTTTGAGGAGGATATCCCTGACTCATCCTTGGATCGAATGGCGGAGGGCCCTGGAAGCCAGCTGCCATGCCAGGATGCATCGTCCCTGGCGTTGAAGGCGACTGAGTTTTGGGGGGAAGAGCCTGCACGGTCTGAACAGAAGGACTCGCGTTATGCGATGCCTTGTTCTTCCGCTTTTGTCGTATGAGCAGAAAGGCCGCAAGTCCCACCAGCCCAAGAGCTGCAACGCCTCCGACCGCACCGCCAGCTATGGCTCCAACATTGGTACCGCCTCCGCCACCGCCGCTTCCTCCCGTCTCTGTTGGTCCCGGGCTGTCTGTTTCTGTACGTGGCTGTGTGATCGTTTCTGACCCTGTTCCGGTTCCAGGCTCAGTGTCAGTAGCGCCAGGTGTATATTCGCTAGGGTCATAGCCCAGGAGGACACCCGACCCGGCCCTTGGAGAGCATTCGAAGAAGGTGTATGCGTCTGTTGTGCCAGTTGATGACATTGTCCAGGTATAACATGATGGATTTATTGTGTCAACGCTGCAATGCGATCAGCTCATGGGCATAATCCGTAATGGAAAGATTGCCTTACCAGCACAGCGTGTGATAATCATCGGGGAGGTCGCACTCTCCATCCTGGACAGCATTGTAGTCCAAGCATGTCGTTTTCACAATGTTGCAGTCGGAGATCGGATCACAGCAGCCAATGTAGTCGTCCGAGAAGGTGCACGTCGCGCTCGATTCAATGCAAGTGAAGGAGTCTAAGTGAAGCCTTAGTCACATGGCCCATCGATCTGGAAAGGCGAAGTCACTTACATCCATTTGAGGAGATGAACCCGCAAGTACCATCGCCCATGGTATAGTCTTCTTGCCGCGGTAAGACTTGCATTCTACCGAACAGGGCTTTAGGGGCCTGGGTTGGCCGCGGAGACCATCCCTGAGCAAGCTGCTCCTCGATGTCCGGTGCTCCGGTCTCGAGGGCTGGCTGCCAGGCCGCGGCTGATGCGCCAGAGGCGATCAGCAGCATCGTTCTCCAACTCATTATGTGATTTTCGGGCGCCTATGCACGGAGTTCTCTGAAGTTTCTGTAGGTGCTTCTGAGCGCAACGACGAGCAGCGACCTAGAAAATGAAGGTATGCGCTCCGGACCAGTGTCACGATGGTCTAGGTTGAGTTTAGGAAATCCGCTTAAGGATCGCAACGCAGTTCCCAAGCACCCTTCTTAACACCCCCATTATCCAAGACATGCCCTCGGCGCGGAAGCAAGCATGGGATAGCTCTCAGATAGATTCCGCCCAGCTGCGCCCATCCGTGAGCTGTGGCGTTCGATCTGGCGTCTCATTCGCGATGGCGAAACTTGGCAATGGTCAGCTGAATGCGGGCCGTCGCTCGGACTTCTGCTTCGCGCGCACTGATGCATGACCAAGGCCCACCCGGACCTCATTAGGCGAGGCTGGGCTGAGTTGTTCAGCTTCTTTGAGGAGGTAATAGTCTTGGCTGTTTGGTGAGGCTACAGACACAGAGGTTCCGAATTCCGCACTGCAGCAATAATTGGTCAAGTAACGCATACGGGGCCAAGACGATGTTCTCCAAAGGCCGTGTCTATGTAACAGAGGCTTCAGAGGTTTTGCGGGCGGGGTTGACTTAATTCTGCCTTTAGAACATGTATAGGCGACCGAGTTCTTCACTGGCACACTCGAAATGCCCATGGAGGAGGTTGGCGCTAAACCTGTTTGGGTGCAATCCACAAGTGCTCTCAGGCCTTGCTGTGGTGGTCCATCTCGAGATGGGAATTTGACCCTTACAACCTGCATCATCGCAGCTTAATTTCATTTTGGATTTCACGACTCAGAAAAGACGGAATCACTCGGGTCTCACATAAAGATGTCAACGAAAGCACAACAAAAGGCCGCAGCCGAGGCGAACAGAACCACACGTGGCGTGACCGACGACCCTCTGGTATGGATAGACTGTGAGGTGAGTAAGCTCCGCCCAACAAGGCGACGATATTAAGCTGGGGTAGATGACGGGGCTGGACCCGGATAAGGAGGAGATCATCGAAATCTACTGCCTCATCACAACCGGAAACCTAGAGTTCATTGACGAAGAGGGCTACCACGCCATCGTTCACCTCCCCAAGGAGCGAATGGACCAGATGGACGACTGGTGCACCAAGACGCACGGCGAGTCCGGCCTCACGCAGGCTGTCCTTGACTCTACCACAACGCCGCAGCAAGCAGCGGACGGCTTGTACGACTACATCACCAAGTTCATCCCTCAGAAGCGCAAGGGTATCCTCGCGGGCAACAGCATCCACGCCGACAGGACGTTCCTCAGAAAGGAGCCGTACAACAAGGCGCTGGATCACTTGCACTACCGACTGCTCGACGTCACGACTATCAAGGAGGCCGCAAGGCGGTGGGCTTCGGTGGCTGTGATCAAGAAAGTACCCAACAAGAAGGGGACGCACAAGGCGAGAGACGACATTCTGGAGAGCATTGAGGAGGCCAAGTATTATCGTGAAGCTATTTTTGGAAAGACGGTGGAACAGCCATCGCAGTGAGGGGTTGAAGACTCGATTTTGACACCAGATAATTCTCGAAATTTCATCACGTACCGCGGCCTACCTATATGGTAGACAACAACAGCCTTCAACACGGTGATCGCCATCTTCTGGGGCGAGACCAGAATTTATTTGCTGGGCAAACGCACGTTCGCCCACCAACAACTTTGACCGGCTGCATCCGGTGGCTTACCGGCACTGTCCTCGCCCTGCGCCAGCAGGGGGAGCTCACAGTGTCGAGAGTGCGCGTCTACCCCTCCATTTCACCCCACCAAAGCTCCTCGAGCTCCCCTCCCCCTCGCCCCTCACGTCATTCCCAGTAATTCTTCTTGCCCCTTTACTCTCTGGACGCTCCAGGACGAAATCAATTGCACTCTCACCCTCAGATCCTCTCCCTCCTCGCTCAACCGCAATCATGGCCGACATCAAGACTGTCGAATTCGAGCCATTCCAAGACCAGAAGCCGGGAACGTGCGTTTGTCCAGACCCCTCCACTGCCACATCCTCGACCAGACAACTGACCTCGCTCTGCTCCGAACAGCTCCGGTCTTCGCAAGAAGGTCGTCGTCTTCCAAAAGCCAAACTACAGCGAATCTTTCGTCACGAGCATCCTGCTCTCCATCCCCGAAGGCGCCGAAGGTACGAATGTTGCGAGGATGCCGGGCACTTGGTGCTTCAGGGGTGGGAAACACGCGTTCTTTGCTAACTGGCGGGGACAGGCTCATTTCTCGTTATTGGCGGTGATGGCCGGTACTACAACCCTGAGGTCATCCAGCTGATTGCCAAGATCGGTGCTGCTTACGGTGTCAAGAAGTTGTTGATCGGGCAGAATGGTATTCTGTCTACTCCTGCGGCTTCGCATGTCATTCGACTGCGCAAGGCCACAGGTGGTATCCTCTTGACGGCTAGCCACAACCCCGGCGGTACGTCCTATCCTGTTGATTCATGTCTAAGAATGCGTCTAACCGTCTTGATAGGCCCCAAGAATGACTTTGGCATCAAATACAACCTCGCCAACGGCGGTCCCGCGCCTGAATCGGTGACCAACAAGATCTACGAGACCTCCAAGACCCTCACTTCCTACAAGATTGCCAACCTCCCCGATATCGACATCTCCACCATCGGTACCAAAACCTACGGCTCCCTCGAGGTCGAGATCATCGACAGCACCAAGGACTACGTCGACATGCTCAAGGACATCTTTGACTTTGACCTCATCAAGAAGTTCTTCAGCATCCACCCCGACTTCAAGGTGCTCTTTGACGGTCTGCACGGCGTCACTGGCCCGTACGGTAAGGCCATCTTTGAGAAGGAGCTCGGTCTCTCTGGTGCTACGCAGAACTGCGAGCCTAGCCCAGACTTCAATGGAGGTCACCCAGACCCTAACCTTACCTACGCCCATTCTCTGGTCGAGGTCGTCGACAAGAACAACATTCCCTTCGGCGCTGCCTCTGACGGTGATGGCGACCGCAACATGATCTACGGCGCCAATGCCTTCGTTTCCCCCGGTGACTCCCTCGCTATCATTGCCCACTACGCCCATCTCATTCCCTACTTCAAGAAGAACGGTGTCAATGGTCTTGCCCGCTCGATGCCCACGTCTGGCGCCGTTGACCTCGTCGGCAAGGCCCAGGGCCTCGACACCTACGAGGTCCCCACGGGATGGAAATTCTTCTGCGCACTTTTCGACGCCAAGAAGCTCTCCATTTGTGGCGAGGAGTCTTTCGGTACCGGATCTGACCACATTCGTGAAAAGGACGGTCTTTGGGCTGTCGTTGCATGGCTCAACATCATTGCTGGTATTGGAGCTGCCAACCCCGACGTCAAGCCCTCCATCAGTGAGATTCAGAAGGAGTTCTGGACCAAGTACGGCCGTACCTTCTTCACTCGTTACGACTACGAGGATGTCGACTCTGACGGTGCCAACAAGGTCGTTGGCGAGCTGAAGAACCTGGTTGCCGACTCTAGCTTCATTGGCAGCAAGATCCAGGGGCGAACCGTCACTGATGCCGGTAACTTTTCTTACACTGACCTCGACGGGTCCGTATCCTCCAACCAGGGTCTGTACGCCAAGTTCGACTCTGGCAGCCGCATCGTCGTTCGTCTGTCGGGCACCGGCTCCTCTGGCGCCACCATCCGTCTCTACATTGAGCAGCACAGCAGCGACCCCTCCACGTACCAGATGGATGCTCAGGACTTCCTCAAGGCCGAGGTCAAGTTCGCCACCGAGCTTCTCAAGTTCAAGGAGCACGTTGGTCGGGACGAGCCTGACGTCAAGACCTAAAGGACGAATGCTGTTATGTACAGGGTGTTAATGGCGGATGATTCGTTTCGAGAGCAAGGATTCAGGGGCAAACAAACAAACAGATAACGAGCGCTTGTTTTAGCAAAGCAATAACTACCATCATCGTACATGATCTTTGCCGCTCTTGTGTTCAAAACAAAGTTCAGTACAGCAATTTCAAATACCAAACCAAAGTTATTATTCCCGTGCTGGGTATGTCCCGCATTCTGTTGCACCGTGCCTTTTCGTCGTAAAGTCATAAGAGAGGAGATCGTAATTCGTTGCATGTCGTCGGATTCATAATCAATCGTAGGTCATCGTCAATGATAGCTCGCCAGTGCCCTCGACGTAGTTCTCTCTGTCCATGCACACGCAGGACATATGAAAAGTCTCGAGTCCCCGAAGAGTGTTCTCGCCAATCTCGCGGCTATTATGTGTAAATCTCGTTACTGTCGGCCAGCCAACTGAGGCGTCTTAGGTCGTTTAGGGATCGACTGGAGAGGGAACAGGTCCTTGAAGCTCGCGCAGGCTATGAAACCAAGTCAGCCATGTACAGTCACGGCCGCCGGGGTCGCGCACCTTCTTCTGTCATAAAGTGAATTTCAAACATTTTGCCAGGCCCCTTTCTCATATTTTCCTCGTTGTATTCCTGGCAGAAGATGTAGAGTTGAAGGTCCTGGAGGCGGACTTTCTTACGACCCAGAGGGACGATCCACGAAGGCGAGGACGCCTGGTGGGTCACTGGAAGGGATGATTAGTCGAGCTGGTGTGGAACGAAGGACACTGATGGCAAAGGGGGTTTCAAGGAGGGGGGTTTCAAAATGAGGAGCGGGCAACCTACCAAAAGCCGTCCAGATAGGACATCGCTTGAGCTCGCCACTCCAAGCTGCGGCGAGAAGTCGTACAGCGCCCGTCATTGCGTCTTTGTAGACAATCAAGGAGTGCCAGAAGCCATCGTCATTGATTCTCCTTCCAGGTCATTGGTCAAAAATTCAGGTCATGGAAAGGAAAAAGCTTACGCTTGGAAGAGCCTCTTCTCCCCAACAGGAGTCCAGGAGTCAGGGTCCACTGACACACATCGCTTGTCACGGACCTTCAGTACTAACACGCAGCAGTAGGCCAAAGTAAGCTCTTCAAACAATGTCAGACAGTCAAGTATGGCGGGCGGGGCATCTCAGGTTACGCACCTTCATAGGTAATGAAGTTCAGGGCTGCCCAGAGCTTGGGGCCGCCTGCGGATCTACTCCATCGCATAAGCTGGAGAATGGGACCATCCCGAACGAGGCTAATTTCGTGGACACCGCGTGATGAGAACCAAAAGTCCCCCGTGTCAGTCTTGGTCGACCTGAGAAGAAGGTAGGGGCCATTCTTGCTTTCGTATGCCGTGAGGCTGATTCCGTTGTTGTTGAAGTTACTAAAGCGGTCAGTGTTTTCGACGCCGAGGACATGTGCAGGATGACTGACCGTCGAAACAATATCGTAGAGTCTTTCGGCATTGAAGCCTGGCCCCAAAGCTGGAGTGAGCCGGAGACGATGGACCTGATGAAGCGTCAGCATCACGGGTTAAACTCAAAATGCCGTCAGACTCACTGGAACTGCTTCTTAAACACTGTTCGAGACGACAGAGGCGTTGTAAATATTTCACTAGCCCAATGCTGGTTCTGCGGATGGCAAGTTAGTCCAAGATAGTCTCAAACAGAGAATGGTTTACAGACGGGGTCTGAGTCGAACGCGAGATAGTTGGAACGCATCACAGGTCCAACACGCTCAGGGGGCGGAGGCAAGCCCCTGTCCTCTCGTAGCTGCATTATTCTTATTCTCGCGGCTTCCAGGCCGTTGAGATCAAACAAGGGAGACCTTGCAACATGGTCAGTGCGGGAGGGAAAGGACACTCTCTTGCGCACACATACCTGATGAGGACGTCGCGCAGTGATGTCAGGAAGTATTTGTATACAGAGAAACGTTCTGCCAGCTCCATGCCATCCGCCTCCTCCTTCATCTCATGGTACATTGTCCGCCATCGGTTCTTCTTCGTCATTGACCTATCTTCGATGTAGCTCTGAATATCCCGCAAGGTACGGCTTATGCACGGCAGTACGATGTTGAGGTGGTTCAATACTATTGGGATGCGATCTTGGTGGATCTGAGAGTAGTCGGCGAGCTCCCGGAGAAACCGTGCCGTCAGGTGCATCTCTTTGACGATAATCGACAGGTGCCCAAGGCCGGACTCGCTGAGACTGTAGCCGAGCCCCTCCAGTTGCAGAGCCACCAAGTCAGTTCTTTGTGCTTCCAGTGCGCATCCGCTCAAGAGCTTGATGTCGAAGCTCGCAGCCTCGAGGTCAGGTCTGGGGACGAGCTCCATAGAGACGGTATCCTACAAGCTCATGTTCGAGAGGCGGGTCCGTACCAGTTGGCAAACAGCTTGAGAGAGGCTTTTGAGGCTGGAGATGTCTGAAGGGAGGGCAAGAGACTTCTTGGGAGCAGACAAGAGCATGCAGAAAATGGGCTGGAGTGTCGTCTGCTTGCTCACCTCAACTGCGCGAGTGCCCTCTGATAGAAGTGTCCCACGGTAGCATGATCTCAGATAAACTGGAGCAGTAGTTTCCTCTGATATCGAGACCAGTGTCAAGCATAGGTATCTGCGGGGAGGTGAAAGGTCGACGCTGTCCCGAAGGCGAAGATGGAAGACAGAAGCGGAGTGCAGACGGGCTCCGGGAGTAATTTAAAGCCCACTCAACACCGCTTGCATGTGGCAGCTGGTGCAAGCAGATGCATTCAGAGGGCCTCATCAAAGAGTTTCCCAGAGAACCAGAGGGTTGGGCAGCGACGGGAGGGTTAATGGCCCCGATGCATGTCAGCTTCTCCCGCTACAGCACCGACACACGGCGTACCAGCACGCAAGCACCCATTCTCAACCCACGATGGAAAACCCTCAGATCGGCTCATGACACCAGCCTGCGTCTCGCCATGCTGTCACGGCCTCGATATCTAGTGTCTGGTGCCCATCGGCATTTGCCCGCTGGATAGCGGCGCGACGCAGCTCGACGCGGAAGGCCGCTCAGCAGCTGCCACGAAAGCATGCGCTCACCCACACTTACGATGTCGATATGGGCTTCCGGCGGGACGCAGAGTCGTAGTTGGTTGGGGTTGCGGGACTTGCATGAGTCGGGATGCACCTCGAAACGACCTATGGTGGAGGGCGGAGGTCGTGCAGCTGAGCTGCGTAGGGGCCAAACACGGGGAAGGCCAGGCTCCTCATGCTACGTGCTGGTGTTAAGGGAGGTGACCGAGTCGAGCGTCAGATCGTGCATGAGCTGCTCGTTGAGACAGACTCTGGCGCACGAGTGAGTTTGGAGCATTTGCGACAGCCGAACTCAAAATTGCAGCCGCAGTGTAGCTGTTCGAGCGTGATGGTCTTTTAGGCAGAGCGTCGGCAACGTTCGATTCCCAAGGCCGTGAGCATGTGCAATCGAGGACCTGCGTTGAATAAAGGTGGTGTTGGTTGAAGTTCAAGGAAATGAAAGCTTGGGTTCTTGCGAATGTGAAGGAGAAGTCGACTCCAAGTCGTGGTGAGTCACGGAAGGCGCAGCGTCCGAATTCAGCTTCCATGTCCCCAACCAGAGTGCCGCCAGCCTGAGGCCAGTAAGCATTGTGCGGGCGATCACGTACTCCGTATAGCTGTGGGTGAGAGACGCGAATGGTTGCCGGCACTGAGCACGAGCGGTCGGAATTTATCAAATCAATTCATAGTTACTGTCGAGGGTGCGCAGTCAGACCGCCAACAAGCTTCGTCATCGTCGTCGTCAAGCTTTGCCTGTGAACTCATTTGCCTGTTGTCATTGAACTGCCTGCGAAACCGAGAATGTGTTAACCCTGCGCATCCCATCCCTTGCCATCATACAACACCGCCGACCAAAATTACAAAGCAAAAGACCGTGCTGTACGAGTTGCCGACAGCCATCGATAGATGAGCCGTGTCCCGAGCACAGCCTGCACCATCTTTAAGTGTAGCGACTCCCGAAGCGCTTAGGAAGACTCCTCCTCATCCGCAGCCTAAGGGACATCGTTAGCTTGGCGATCCAGATATGTGACTTGGTCGTCATACGTTGTAGGCGGCCTTCTCGTCCTCGTATCGCTTCTTGTCGGCGGCAGCCTTGGCCTCGTAGGGGGCACGCTGCTTCTCGTTGAGAGCCTTCCAGCGCTCACCGAGGAGCTTGCCGACCTGGCCGAAGGAAATGCCAGGGTTCTCCTCGCGCACATTCTCGCGCTGCTCGTTGGCGAAGAACATGTAGGCAGAGAGACCACGCTTGGGAGCGTTGGGGTCTGGCATCCGTGTCAGTTGGTTGAGATGGAATGCCACGATGCTGAGAACTCACCCTTCTTGCCCCTTCTCTTGACCTCCTTTCCACCGCGCTTGGTTGTAGCAGCCTTAGGCATTTTGACGGAATGTAAGAAGCTGGACAAATCGAGGTTAGCACATGTATGCCTTGGGTAAAGAACGCGGCGCAAAATCGAATGGTGGAAAGCCAAGCGCATTTGATCGAACCACGGGGGCGGGCGGCGACCCGAGATGATGCGCGGTCGCAAATTCGTGACGCGACTAGAGCTAGGGCGACGCGCGACGAGTGGGGGAGCTACCACCGAGGCGTTGACGAAGCTCTAGCTGCGGTCGGGCGCAATTGCGATTGCGCCCGTCCCGATGGTGTTGGGGCGAGGCGAAGCTCAGAAAACGCGCGAATGAAGCTCCTTCCATACCTTGCAAGTGCTTTCACAGAGAGCGCAAGTCGTGGTGGTGCTCGTTCGCGGTTCTGAGCTACGAGTAGCCCTGTCAGTGGAGTGGCATCAAGATGCGCGATGGCCTTGAGCACGAGGTGAAGCGAGACTGAGGGCGCGCGATGCACTTGCGATGGCAGCCCAAAACAGCTTCTGAAGCAGCCGACGATGGGTTTTGAAAGCCAAAAAAGATGTCGAAAGTGTCGCAAGACGTGAATTGAAGGGAAGGAGAGAAAGCACAGATAGTGACTTGTGTTTGGTGGTGATGCGCAGCAAATGGGATGTACTCACAGTTGTTTGCGTGTGTTGCGGTTGTGAGTGCGGACGCGATTTGTATGGGAGCAGAAGAGTGAGAGAGAGGGAGAGGCAGAGGCGGGCAGCTTTGGGGGGGAGAGGCCAAGGTGCCTTTTTACTGTGGGGGCTCCCGGATCACCCAGCTCATCAATCAGCAACGCGTGTGAGGAAGGCACCTCCCGCCGGCAACAACAACACTCAGCGCTGCGCCTGCCACCGCCCTCACGGTGCTGCACCCACTCACTCGCCTCTTTCAGACTGGGCAGTCACTGGCGCCTCCGGGACCTCTCACTGCCCTGGCGCTCACGCTCACACCCGCCCTCTCTCACACCGTACCTACTCCGTACTCGTACAGGGCAGTCCGCACCGCGTCTATCCCTCCTAGCATCCGTTACCAATAATGTTGTCTTGTTGCCCTTATTCATCATCCTGATCTCCTTCTGCCCACACACACGGACGGGCCTTCGCACGCGTTCGCCAGCGCTCAGGGTTGGGCTGGCGTGCCAGACTGGCTGGCTCCTGGTCTCCTCGGTGGACTCAGCTCTCACGCTTCACACCTGAGCTGCCCCCAGCGCCCGTACTGTACCAGTACCAGTACTAACCCTCTGTTCCAGCGCCAGCTACGCGTTGTCACCAGCCTGCTCCAAGACAGGCGAACTTTGCTGCGACGCACCGGCTCGAGTGTTTCGAATCTGATCTTCGGGCGGAAAACCCGGCAGCTTCATGTTGTCGCTGGAACGTACAGAGTACATTGTGGTCTTTCGGTGCTGTAGCCTTCCAACCCATGTAAAGCCCAGCAGACACCACATTTCTTGAAGACCACGATGGACTCGGCTCGGAAGACTCGACCTCCCAGCAAAAGCAAGAGGTACCGGAGCGGCCGCACTTGGCTGCTTCTGCGGACACCGCTCCATCTTTGGCACTGTGCATGGCAGCTTACCCCTCCGGAATTGTGCGGATGTCGCACCTTCCTGCTGATGGCGCGATACTGTACAAGTACAAAGGACCCGCCAGCCTACTTGCCGCACCACACCACCTCAACCTTGTACCGGGATGGCTAGTAGGAAGCTTCGCACTGTGTACTTGCTGTCTCCTAGCCCCTTTCCAACATCTGGATTCCCGCTCCTCTCGTTTCTCATCTTGCACCCATTCCTAATGAAATGTACCTGCTAGGCATGACTTGCTCTCTCGAAAAGTTGTGCCAGTTCAGTCTCGGGTGCAAACACAGCCGGATTGACACAGCTTGGACGCCTACCCGGTGCCAGCCAGAAGTAATCAGCAAAGATGGCGGGCGGGCGCTTCTGCGCGTCGACTCAAAGTCTTGAGCTTGAGTACGTACATGAACCTTTAACCAGACGAGAGTCAGGTTCCAGCAGACAGGATTCGGTGGCATGCTGTTGATTGAAACGCAAGGCGCAAAGTGCTGCCAGCTTCCAAGGTTGCTATAGCGAAGCTACCACAGTCGTCCGTGGAAAAGCACTTCGAACGGTTAGTCAACCACCCCTTGGACCAAATGGCACAACAATAGTATCAAAGTGGCGTTGCGAGCCAACCCTGAATACGACCCTCGCAGCGAGTTTGGGGCTGGTGTTAGCTCCTGACACGGTGCTGCGCTTTTGTGGTGCCCCTCGCAATCGCCTCCCTTGCCCGGCCGTCCTGCGGAGTCGCAGGCACCCGCCTGTGCAACTCTTACGACTCGAGAAGCTCTTTACGGTGTGGCCAGACGTCCTGAAGCTAAGCTTCCATTGATGGATGGCTTTAATGGGAAGAGCCCTTCTCGCCATTTTGACTAACCGAGAGCGCACTGCAGGGCTTCAAGTGCCCATCTGCTCATGACCCTAATCGAAACAGGTGCGCGTCGACACCAGCGCCTTCATAATACTCGAAGCGATTCGACGGTCTACCTATGGTGCAGACATTCCTCTATCTCCAGTCCAGGTCGCCTGGTTCAATAGCCTTCAGCCAGCCCCGGTGGGCGCTCCTCTACGTGACCAGGGAGTGCTCTACAGGAACAGAGGCATCTAAGCTAAGCGGGGTACTTCCTCCCGTGCATGACGAGGTGTACCGTCATACACTTTTTGTAAGTACCGGTACTTCGGCCTGGGTACCCAACATTCCACGGGGTCCGGATGAGTTCCAATCCTTCGCCAACGCCGCAGCACAGTTATGCCACCAGGACGAGGAGAGTCGCACGCGGACAGCATGGCCGGTTTCGAAATGGCTCAACTCGATGATTGGTCTCGCCCTGCGTCCAGGGCGTTCACGCGATCTCCCTATTGATCAGGACACCACCAAAGTCCGCACGGAGGTGAAGGGTGCGCTGCCAAAGGTTAGGTAGTACGCGGAGGCGACTCAAAACGGCACACAAGGCCAGCCAAGCCTGCTTTTGCCCTGGTGCATACACAAAGTAAGCAGTGAGCTGCTGAGTCTACTGATACTGTGCTGTATCTCGTCTGCCACTGGCAGTGGTGGTGTGGGCTCCCTCAGGCTGGCTCACTCCAGGACCCTGCCCGTTCCTCTGGCCCCCTCATTTGCGGTCCCCTCTTCCTTGACCCCTTCATCGGCACGCCCGTCTGCCCTCCATTCTGAGGCTCAACAGGTGAACACTCTGAGGCTAATGACAATATATAGCTGCTTCCGTCCAGCATTGATTGCTCCATTGCTAATTACATCACGTGAAGATAGCGCGATTGCAGCTTGAGATAATGGCATCGGTAGATGGCTCAAGGTTACGCTAGCCCTTCTAGGTGGCAAACTTCAACCTGGAGTCGCGGTCCGACGCGTCTTCCAAACTTCGATCTACACGGGCAAAATTCATCACAATCAATTCCATGGTATTTCTTCCAAGGCCTTTGTCGGGGTCTTACCGGACTTTCTCCAACATGCGTTCAAGGCATTCAATGCACAATATGAGTGCAAGCCATATTCTCACTGGTAGCATTTGATCATCAGGGATTTCATTGACCGTTGAGGCTGTTGTACATCGCGTGTGGTGTTGTTGTTCCCGCATGACCCTTTTTAATGAAGAACATCGATTCATCAAACGCTCGTAATCATCGTCATTCCTCCTCCGGATCTAGCACCAGCTCAATCAACTTCTCATCCTTTCCCCAGTCCACGCCGCTTCCAGCAACAACACCACTTGTGATCCCCTTCATTATCCTCCAACGCCTCCTGCTGCCCTTCATCTCATCCTCGAGCTTCTGCAATCTCGCCATTGTGCTTTCGTCGTCCTGATATGCCCGCTTCTTCTCACTTACCCTGCCCACTAGCTCCATCACCTGCCCCGCCAAGGCAACGTTCTCCTTTGTAATGCCCAAAGTCTCGGTTTGGATGTCCGTGCTTTGAGAGCGGAGCTTGGCTACGGACGACGTCGAGGTCGCGACGCGGAGGGATGTGCTATCGCGGGTTTGGATGTAGGGCAGCAGATCGCGCTCCACCGGGGAAGCTTCAGTGCCGTTGTGGATGGCTTTGAGGATGGGGTCCGTGGAAAGAACGTGGGTGATGACCTGATTTCGTAGTTGATAGAGTGAGCGCGCATGGAGGAGGGACTGGCGGGCTGCGTCGGCAGCTTCCGGGGTCATATCCTCGTCCATATCGTCATCTGGGACGCGTCAACATCTCGCTTGGGGTATATTTCTATCTTGAATACACTCAAAGTGCATACCTTGCGTCGACTGTTGTGCCTTGATGATGGCGATCTCAAGTCGCAGCTCTTGGATCTGATCATACAGCTCAAGAGCACGTTGCTCGTTTGGGGAAACGGGTAGTGGGTCGGCGTCCTGCTCGACTGCCATTGCTTCATGAGTATCTGACATTTTGCATGAAACTGCAGCGAACTGGTCAATATTGAGGGAAGGGGATGGTTTTCTTTGCCAGGGGGATGTGAGGTTGGCGGCGGTGGGGTCACCACTTGACGTCGCGTCGCGCACTACCCGGTGGTGAGTTGGACTTCACCGATATGGCCTGGATGCATTGATGGACGAGACGCAGTGATGTCTTGCTAGTAGTAGCATGGGCACGAATAAGAAGCAATTGACCCATTCACGACATGATTTCCACCTGGCAAAAACGTTTCATTTTCTTAGCAAGGCTACAGGCTTTGTGTTTGCGGCCCTTACGTTTAAATGTTCAGGGATTTGAAGGGAGCTTCTTCACAAGCCCAGCCCCTAGCCATTCGCAACTCAACGCAGATGCCCGAAGCCTTCTTCAGCACACCTACGCGCTTCGAAGCAGTGGTCCTACTTTGGTGGGCTTAAGGACCCTGTAGTTCACCTTCTCCGGATCCCTCACCTGATTCCAGTACACTGTCCCGTGGCGGAACCATTCGGCGTAACTCCCAGGGGCGATATCCGAGTCCTCGTGGCTCCTCCACAGCGAGCCCAACGTCGGCCCCAAGATACGAATGATGATGCCATGTGCTAACTTGAAGCCCCAGCTCTTAGTGAGACAGCCCTCAATGATCTGGCGCGCTGCTGTCTGGTCTGGCGTCTCCTCTTCTCCAGCCTTCGGTAGTTGGAGCGACATCAACTTAAAAGCTTGGGGTCCGCTCCAAGAAGTATACTCATTGATGAGCTGTGAACCGACCATGTAGTCGATGGCATAAATATGTTTGCTGCAATACTCTGGCCCATTCCAGCCGTCCTCGTCGTCCTTCAAGCCCATGACCTGCGTCATGGCCTGCCCTTGGATGATGTAGTCCGTCAAAAGCTTTGAGATGTCCTGCGGTCCATAGATCTTTCCATTCTCCTCTATCGTAGTCTCACCAGCGTACGGCATCAGAGGCAGCTCCTTAAGCAGAGGGCTTGCGTGCATGCCATCTGTTTCGGTCTTGCCGCCATCTTCAGCCCACAGGGCGAGGAGGAGCTTGTGACAGCGCAACCACAAAGGGTTTTCTTTTCTCGAGCAGAGGAAATAGTTGCTCAGACATCGGTAGTTTTCATTGCCCATATCATAGGACAGAATCTCAAATGGCGTGCTCGTGTCGCCAACGGTCTTGCTCCATAGTCGGTCCAAGTCGCCAATCTGAATCATGCCCACATCGGAATACACGCCGCCATACTTCAACAGCAGCGGCCAGCGCACCAAGTCAGAAGTGTGCTGGATTCCATATGTACCGCCTATCCTGCCGTCAATAAAGGCTTGCGGGAACCACTCCTTGCTTGTGACGTCGAGGAAGTTGGCAATGTTCAGTGGAGACGCCTCTGCACGATCGAGAACGTAGATGCTCCACCCCTTTTTGGAGAAACGGCGATGCCAGGCACGGATGTTACGCTTGGTGTATGGATGCATGGTAGCGTAGCCCGAGTGCCAGAAGAAGAAGATGTTTTTCTCGCCCGTGATAGGATTGGGGTTGAGGATGTCATGGTCGACTGCTGTGTCCGGTCGAAGGTCGAGCTCATGGTCTGGGACGCGGTAGAGGCCCTCGGGCATTGGAAAGTCAGCCTCCATTGTTCTGTCGAAGGTCCCTTACGGCTGTCCAGAGAGCTTAGCATCAGGTGATCAAGGTTGAATAATTGAATAAGGTGCCGTGATTGAGCCTCCTCGTGTTGGGGATCCCCATTGCTTTATATATCTTGCGCGAAGAGCATCTCTCGGCTTCGTGCGAGACCCCACAAGCCACGTCCCGACAACTAATGGACCGATACTACCTGATGGCGCGTGGGACAACGAATGTATCGAGGGGACTCAAAGTGAGTCACTTTGGCTCTTGCTGATACCGCTGTGGGTGCCGGTTGCGATAGCCGAAAGGGGTTTGGTTCCGGGGCCGAATGCACGGGGCCTGGAGACGCGGACTCGGACCCCTGCGGTCACTGGTCTTGGTTGCAGACAAAAATAATCGTTCGCCCACAGTCAAGATGACATCAAAGCTGGACATTGTAATCAACTTGAAAGGGACTCTCCCTGGCACATTGAGGGGTTGTCCATGATTTCTTTGGTCTTCGAAAGATGCCGCAATTTTCATTGAGGTGACAGAAGGCGAGCAACGCAATGCTGACGGTGTAGAGCCGCAAACCTCAAGGTATCTCAAGTCTACCTTACTTCTTTTTGTCGCACCCGGCCACGAGTGATCCACGATCAGGCATCTCCATAGGTGACGTGACTTACCCATCTGAACAACCTCCAACTTCATCACAGAAGACGGATAGGTCACGCGAGGCTTGTGGGCCGGAAGGTCAATTTCTCGGGCCTTGCTGATTCCTTCAGGTCTTCCAACCCCCCCGGCTCGCAAGAACCCCAACCCAACCACTATCTCGATCGCAGTCAGCTTGGTTCTTTAGGCAATGTCTCGGGATGGCTACACAGGTCTTCATCGCCCACACGGGGCAGCGCCTCGAGGTCGACACGGCGCAGTTCTCCTCGTATGTGATAGCACTCCATGCTACTGCAGCTGCGACTTGGGCGTTGGCTAACAGAAGGTCAGCCTCGATGACTTCAGGACGTGGGCTAGTCGCAGCACTTCCGTCCCACCGCAGCACTTTGTCGCTTTGACACCTCAAGGTCGCAGCGTCAAACCCGCGAGCCTCTACTCCGAGCAAGAGATCTTCGTCTATGACAACCGATCGCAAGCACCTGCCGACGTTTCCGCCTCGATCATCTCGCAAGTCCCTCCCCCGACGCGTTATTCGATACCGTCCGCCCCAAACTCGATCGACGACGTTAAGGCGATCGCATCATGGCAGACGCTATACAAGGACAGACGTGCCTGGGCGCTGCGTGTGATGGAAGACTGTGCCGGCATGCATAGTGCTGCGCAGGCACGCTTCGAAGAGACGGACATCATGATAAGGGCTCTGGACGCAGCCATCACTAACCTCGAATTTAGTGTCAAGCAAATCGAGCCGAAGTATGAGGAGCTGAAGAAATGGGCCGAGCAATCATTGAAAGATCATGCGCGTTTGGCAGAGGGCTGGCAACAGTATCTTTCGTTCGCGCGCAAGGTTCCAGTATCCGCGCCGGTCGTCAAGTTCATGACGCGGGGGGAACATCCGAGCCGAAGTACCACTCTTCAGGACTTGATCAACCTTGACACAACCAAAAGGGCAGGGAAATTGGCAACTACAGCCCATCGCAGGTTCAGCGACAAGGCTGCGGAGCTCGACAGGGCCGCAAGCAAAATGCATGGAGGGTTGGAAACCTTGATTGCTGACTTCGAGTCGCTGACGAGCAACTGCTCGGTGCTTGGCCAAAGCGAAGAATCGAGTCAGTTGCTCCAGGATATCGAAGCTGTCGCAAAGCAAATCGACTCAGATTATCGGAGTGCGCTGGCTTACAGCGACTCAACGCGAGACGTTGCACAGGCGTCGAAAACCGCTTCGAATCATACCGAGCGGTTGGTTCCCAATTTGAAGAAGCGTGCGAAAGAGATGGATGAGTTGCTGCAACAGGTCACCCAAGCCCGAAATGCCATCGCTTCTGACTCGATGGGCTTCATGAGGGCTATTGGTAATATCACTTCACTGCACGGCAACGTCAAAGACCAAGTCAACATATTGAGTCAGTCAGAGGATGACCTGACGACCTTTGACTATTTGCGCCTGATTCAGCAACTACCTTACATGTACGCCTCGTTTCTAGCAGAATCCATTCGCCGACACGAGTGGAACGATAAGATCAAGACCGACTCGTCAACATTAGCGAACGAGATGGCCCTATTTCAGGATGAAGAAGCCAAGCGACGGCGTAAGTGGTGGAAAATGGTCGGCAGCACCTACGGACCGGAGATCGACTCCAGCGTGAACGGGCTGGAGGTCAGTGTACTCGGAGACGACGATTCATGGCCTATCGTGAGCAAGGAAGACCTCGAAGGCTTTCTGGAAAATCTACGAGCGCTGGATACCGAGGAGTCGATAATCGCAGACGTTGAGCAGCTCATTCATGAGCTCAGCACGCCCACCAAGCAGCAATCTAGGAGGCTAAAAGCTTTCAAAAACGGCAGTGTTCATGAAGCTGCTTTAGGGAGGAGTGGGCTTATGATCCGCGGAGACGATGATCTCCTGCGCGCCTTGCAGGATGATAAGTCGAGGCTCGAGAGCAAGCTCAAGACGGCAGAGAGCCGCGTTCGCAGGCTAGAGGATCTCCTTCATCGACAAAGCCAGACGTCGCGAACAGGCTCCTTATTCCAACCACAGCCTCAGTTCACACACGAGCGCAATGGCTCCGTTACTTCCATACAGTCTGCGCAACGTCGTCCCTCAGAGGGCCACGATGCTCTGTCAAAACGAATCGCGGAACTCGAGAGGGACTTACAAGAGGAGAGGCAACGGTCATCTCAGATCCAACAAGACCTCAGCAGCCGTACCGATCAGCATAAGGACATGACGGACCAGATCCAGGAGGTCAACTCCACTAAAAAGGATCTGCTTGAAAACATGGAGGCCTTGAAGAAGGAATTTGACGGCGAGCGGAAGTTGCTCGAGGATGAAGTCAGAGCTTTGAAAGCGCGCCTTGAGGATACCGAAGACGAAATCGAGAACTTCGGCGAGTCCAGGCACAAGGAGAAGGAGTCTTACGAGAATCGTGTCCACCAGCTTGAGGCTGATTTGGAGCGTATTGGCAAGCAGAACCACGACGACACGCTGAAGAGTCAGTCCCAGATCGAATGGCTGAGGAATGAGACGCGCGTGCAGCGTGAACAACACGAATCATTGCAACGCGACTTACAGGTTGCCAGGGAAGAAGCTCGCAAGGCGTCCAAGGAGATCACCGATCTTAGGGAAGCCGCCGTAAGCCACAAGCAGAACCTGAAAGCAATGTTCGCAGAGCTTAGACCGAACGACGTTACTCCTAACGACGCTGACCTGGCTGATGCTGTGCAAACGTCCGTAACAGACGTTGTCCGACGACTGCAGGATCTGGTCAGCGACGCTGGCGTCGCTCAGGGTAATCTCGAGCAAACCCAAAACACTGTCAAAGAGCTGCGCACAGAACTTGGCGCAAACGCCGAGAAGCTCAGAGCTGAAGAGGCATCGGCGACGGATGCTCGCGAGCGCGCGGGCGTCGAGGAGGCCAAGGTCAAGGCTCTCGAGGAAGAGCTACAGGCCATCCGAATCAAAGCATCCGATGGTGATGGCTCCGAAGCATTGCAAAAGCGGGTTGCTGACGGTGAAGAGAAAATTGTCAAGCTCACGGAAGAGCTGGCAACCCGCCAATCCCAGGTCGGCAGCCTCGAGGAGGAGCTGCATGCTTTCAAGGAGAAATATGAAACTGCACAGAACAAGTTGAGTGACCTCAACAGTGTCACAGAAGGACGTGACGAAAGGTTGAAGGATTTGACGCAGCGTTTGTACTCCCAGAATGACCGCGTGTGTCATCTCTTGGAGCGCATGGGCTATGCTGTCACTCGCAAAGAAGGCAACATGTCGATCACCAAGGTTCCACGTGCCGAACGAGTGACACAGAACCCGAACGACTCGTCGGATCCGGGCAACTCCATCCGCAAATCTACGATGCTTGGTGCTAAGGCGCTTCACGAGAGCGGGGACCTGGAACTGCTGCATTGGTACAGCAGGTCGGAAGCGACGTCTGAGGCTGAAAAATACGAAGCTTTCCTTGCAAAGCTTGGCCACTTCGACATGGACCAGTTCTCGGACACGGTCTACCATAGAGTCAAGGAGGTCGAGCACAAAGCGAGGAAGTGGCAAAAGGAAGCTCGCTCTTACAGGGACCGCGCACATATCCAGGAAAAAGATGCACACGGCAAGATTGCTTACAAGCATTTCAAAGAGGGCGACCTTGCCCTCTTTCTGCCGACCAGGAACCAGCAGTCGGGAGCATGGGCAGCCTTCAATGTTGGTTTCCCTCACTACTTCCTTCGAGAACAGGACGCACACCGCCTTCGCAACAGGGAGTGGCTCGTTGCACGTATTACCCGCATACAGGAGCGGGTGGTTGACTTATCAAAGAGCCTGCAACAAGGCAATGACACAAAGTCAGCCAACGAGGAGGAAGATGATAATCCCTTCCAGCTCTCGGATGGCCTTCGTTGGTACCTGATCGATGCCGTAGAGGACAAGCCGGGAGCGCCCTCCACCCCTGGGATGGGCAAGTCGACAGTCGCTGCTAACAACGTCGAAGCGACCGCCAATATACACGCTCATGCTACACCGACCAAGGGCAAGAACCGAGATAGCGCGACCAGCATCGAGGGCATTAACAAGACCCTATCCAAGAGCCTTGAAAGCCGACGCTCTAGTTCGAGCTCGAAGCGAGCTCTGCCATTTGCTGGGGCCGGCGCGCACGCTTTGCTAAAGAGCAACGCCATCGCAAGCGAGACGAACTCGCTCCGAGCAGCAGCCCCCGAAACCCCGTCTGGTGCTAGCCCTACGCATGGCGGGCCGCTCTCCAACGAGGCCAACCGACCACGAGCAGGCTCAACTACCAGGCGACCAAGCGACCAGGGTACCGGGCCTGCCCCGAAAGCAGGAGAAGCATCCGGCCAAGAAGAGTCTGCCAAGACACCCGAGGTACGAAACGTTGTCGACTCGTTGATGGGCCCCTAGTCTGGATACTGATCGGGTTTGTGTAGCCAAGGACAACGCTTGATCGGCAGGAGTCATCTGGCAGCCCGACCAAGAAGTCGGTCGTATGGGAGAACCTTTGGAGCGCGGATTACACGTATGAGAGTCCAGGGAAGAAGTGATACCCAAGACGTCGAGGTTGGCGTATTTGTTGCGAATTTTCGAGCCTGTATTTTTGCGGTTTGGGTGTTCTACAGGTACTACATATTCATTTGAATCATAATAGACGTCAGCAAGGGATCAAGCACAAGCGCCATATCCAGAACCCTTTGAGCAGGGTCTGTTGGTAGCTTCCGGGAGTGTGTATCGAAGGTGACCGCCACGACCGCGATGTGTGGTGTCGCCTGATCAAGATTAGCGCGCCCGCCGCTCTTGCTCGGGCGCCGCTTGCTCTCACCTTTGGTACCGCCTAATCACGTGACTACATGGCAATTTTTATGCATAGATATGCACCGTTTTCTTATCGACGACGCGTAAAACGGCGTTGATACTGTCGACCGTTATCGTCAATCTAGGTACAATTTAGGTACGACTTTAGCTATAACTACACGACCGACGTCTATTTTCGTACTTGAGCTCTTCCTCACTATTATACAAGCTCTTTAAATCCTCCCTATAGATATCTCTTGTCACGTGGCGGTTGCATGGCAAGTCCTAACAAATCTATTGCAACGTTACTTGGAACCAACCCCGCGAAACAAATAGACCACGATTCTCGACCCCTGCGGAACCAAGCTGCCGGAACGCTTGTCCAAAGCGTAACGAGCCTTGGAAACTATCTCAACCTCTCCCCCACCCCCACCGGGATTTCTTGCCTTCCATATTCAAACAGAATCGCAGCTCCGCAGCATCGCAAGGCGATACATCGATGCAAAGCATCGCCAATGGAATTGAACAAGGACACAGTGAATCCTGAAGCGGCGCCTTCACTGCCCTCTTGTGACGGATGCCGGACTCGCAAGCTGAAGTGCTCTCGCCAAAGACCCTCTTGCTCGAACTGCAGGCGACTAGGTAAGTACGCCACGTCTTTCCCGGCAAGATCGTGGACATACCGTGTAGCCTTGCTAACTTTTCCCTTCCCTTAGACGTGTCGTGCTTCTATGACTCAATTAGAACCAGGCCGGGATTGAAGCGTGGCACGATAGACAAACTGCACAGGCGTATAGGTATGACCTATTTTTCACCATCACGTGGACTATGCAACTGATTAATATGCAGAGGATCTCGAGCAAGCCCTACTTGGGCACGGACGAGATGGTTCTCCATCACCCCGTGTCGCAGCTGGTTCTGCAACTCAAAATCCTGTAAGCGCAAATACTGATCTCGGGGCTTCGGGCACGGCTGCCCTCTCAGCGCTTGCTATGCAAATTGAAAATCTGAGTTCCAGCGTCTCTTTCTTGTCGCAGTCCATCGTGCCCGGCCCGAGGTCGCCCGCGTCACAGTCGCACACAAACAGCAACAATCATGAGCACCGTGGCAAGCGCCGAAGAATTGACAGCGAAGAAACACCAAAGGCCAGGCACGAGAACCCTTCACCTGAATTCGATGAAGGGTTTGATGTGTCATCGCATTTTCTCACTGGAACAGGCCTTGAGGCTCTGCTCGATGCCTACTTCACGAACATTCACCCATGGATTCCGATGATCCACATGGCGACATTTAGACGAAAATTGCAAGGGCTGGATGAGGCAGCTGAATCGCCTCTACCGTTATATGCGATGTTAGCTGCGACGTTGCACCTCCTAAACGTATCTGAAGGCCGCCTCTCTGCCGATCGCATTGAGCGAGAAGTTGAACGATTGAGGAATTTGGTCATTACGAGGGCAAGCAACGGTCTCACGGTTGAGAACCTCCAGGCCTTGATTATCGTCGTGTTCACGCATGTGAGTCCTATATCCGTGACCTGACGTCGAACACTCAGTTAAAACATAGCCATAGATCGGTAATGGTGAGCCGCTGAGAGCCTGGCCCATAGTCGCATCACTCACCAGGACGGCGGAATATCTCCAGCTAAGCGTTGAAGAGGGAGATACAGACATGCCAGAGGCAATCCTGAGGCCGAAGCCACTGTGTCCACCCTCGGACTGGATGGAGCAAGAGGAACGTCGAAGGGTATTTTGGAACATCTTCATATTGGACCGGTACGTTCATCGATTACTTTAACATTGGTAGTTGCTAATATTTGTAGAATTTGTTCTGTCCTGACAGGGTCAGTGAAATTATATGGAATCACCTTCGAGGTGGTGTCGGGCTAACCTCTCATTAGATGGAATATTGGTCTCACCGCCGACAACGTTTCAAGAAGACTTCCTGTCTGTGGGACACGCTGGAACCGAGACAACCCTGCATTATCACCGTACTTCGGAGTATGGGACAAATCGGCCGCCAAAATTGGTAACTCGCTATCGTTTCTGCCTACGCACTATCCAAGCCCGGGACAGTCCACGGAGACCAGCGGTGCGGACTTCAGCAGTACAGCTCCCGCTATCCAGAAACTGCAATCGCCAACTTCGCATATGGATACATCAGTTATCGGTGCTTTTGCATATTACGTTGAATCTCTGGAGTCTCTATGCCGGATCAACATGTACTTCCTACACCAGACGATTGATTTCAGCAATCGCCAGGAGGTTTCATGCTGGCTCACACGATTTAAGGAACTCGATCTTCGTTTGGTCCAGTAAGCCACTCTTTCATTTCACAGGTACTAGTGCTGATGCAAATAGCTGGAAAACGTTTCTACCCGCTAAATGGCGAGACCCTGAGGTCCCTCCGGAGGCGACAACAGCATTGGACCCCAATATGTCCCTCGCCCATATCACGCATAACACGTCGATGATTCTCTTACACCAACGAATCGGCTACCCCGAGCCCCAACTGAAGGGCATCAAGCTCCCAAACATGTACAGCGCTGAGACATGTCAGTCAGCAGCAGTTGAAACAGCAAATATCGCCAGGAATTATCTTGCTCGCGCACCAGAACGCATGCCGCTTTCTCCACACTTTTCATTTTGTGCCTATATTAGTGCTCGGGTGCTTCTTGGTATGTCATTCGGGCTGTACAATGTGTATTAATAATGCTAATTTTCTGTATAGTGCACTCTCAATATTACGGACTCCCATTAGACCCGATATTTTCAGTTCTGGTCGAGTGCCTCCACGAGGCGTCACGGCGGTGGCTCTGCTCTCAAGAACTGAGCTCAAAGCCACCGCTGGCAGCTCGGCTGGCAGCTCATCTCCAACTTCTTCACAAGAGCTGCCTTGGCAATCCTAAATTCACTTTGAAAGTCGTCAGCTCTATTGAAAGTGACGGCTCGTGGGGAACCAAAGATCAATCACAAGACGATATTCAAAGATCTCAGAATCCATGCGGAAGAAACAACCCCCCAGAACAACCCGTGCCCGCTGCTGTGGCCGCCTTCGCAACATCACCACCACTAGGTCAACCGCGAACATCATCTGTTGGGGCGCCTCTTGCCGTGCCTGGCACAAATTATTTAAGCGATAAAAATGGCGAGCATTGGACTTCATCATCAGATGTGCCAGAGCCCGGAGTCTTCGATAATTCCACAGGGCCTCCGGACGAGCTCAGCAACATATTGCAAACCTTCACAGATCACAATTTTGCGGAAATGGACCGCGTTATTAGCTGGGACGACTTCAACTTTGAGGCAATGCCGAGTCACTTGACGCAAATACCACCTATGCAGGCGAGTAGTGACTGGACTCCTGAGATACATGGCTATGTGGCCGGAGAACGTCGCCACTAGGTGAAAAGGTAGCAGATATGGCATTTTTAAACCCTATACCTCGGCCTCATGATTCATAGAGGTTATCATATTTCGTAAGAGCCTAAGGTATTTCTAATCTCTAGAGTGTCAGGACCGGGCTTACTGAAGAGAGTGAAGAGGTGTAACTATATAAGGGCTCGCTGCTAGGTGGCAGCGAAGCCGCAGGTAGATAGCTAGGGTGCGACTGGTGACTGTATTAATCTCTGAAGGGTCTAGGTTGCCCGAGCTCTCTGTCAAGCCTTTTATAATTGCGTACACGTGATCCTCGCTTGCCCGTAGCAGTGGCCTCGCTGCTAGGTCCCTGCGAGGTTCCCGACATCGCTGGTACAGAGTTCTATTTTCCATGGGTTTCCACGAACATGGCCTTCAAAGGGCCCACACGGTATTTAGGTACAAATGTTAAACACTTAAAGTGGCCTCGAAGACTAGCTGAATCTCGTTGGTGGTGAAACCAAACTTCCGCAAAGCCTCCATGAATCCTCCACGTCCTTATCTTTGTATTCTCTATCGTATCTCCATCTGCAAAAGCCGTGACCCAAACTCTAACAAGTAGTAGTCCGCATACACTAAGCCTTGATCACCAGGCTTACTCTTGCTGAAGCTTGCAGCATTGTTGCAGACAGTTGAATGTTTCAGGATAGAATCAAATCGTTCACCCGCGATGGAGTCTTCACAAGCCAGCTCACCATGGCCAGAGATTACTAGATGCGCCTTCTCCTGGGCCAGAGCGAAGTCGAGCACATCTTGAACAATCGTGAGAGACGACTCCAAGTACCTCGCGCTTAGCTGATGTTCCCCTCTTCCTGCCAAGACGTATGATAGCACGAGCATGCCGTTGGCGGCGATAACTCCGGCGGAAGTATCGCGCAGGGGATTCCGAGAATCCTCGATTGGACCATCGAAATCCCACAACGGCACATGTCGCCCGACACGTCGCCCGCCTGCCCTGGGTGACTCGATTTCGACGCAATCGGGCGCATTCTCAAGGCGAGAAAGAAAATACTCTGCCAAACCACACGCCGCATCAAGAAACTCAGCGTGGCCGGACCAGCGATACGTCTGCGCATAGCCGAGTATTGCCCATGCCTGCCCTCGAGACCAGGTTGAGCTTTTGCTGTACCCCTGAGCGGTGCGCACCTCCTTAATTGACCCAGTGGCGGGAGAGAAGTTGACCAAGTGTGCAGAGCTGTACAGACGTCCAGCGTAGCCTTCTCGAGTGATAGCCTCAACACGGAGATGGGATTTCAGCAGCGTGCGTGAATGGTTCACGGCTACAGCGGCTAAAGTCTTGTTCCCTGAGTGCGCAGCAGCATAGAACAGCAGGTCCATATTGCACATGGAATCGATGATAACGAGGAAGTTCTCACTCATTGACGTTATCTCAACACCTTCGTGCCAGTCGAATGTATCCCATGAGCGGATCGCCTGAACCTGAGAGTCGTACCGCTCGTAGAGACTCTCCGCAGCCGTTCTGATGGTCTCAAGAGCTCTTTCGTCGTGAAACAACTCCCACCTAGGACGCATATGAGGCATGACCATGAAGCCTAGGTCATGGGTATCTGTTCGTAGTGCTTGGTCGTGAATGGGCTCGGACCAAGTATGGCCGAGCTCTTTGAGCTTTTGGCGAAGTATAGGTAGGCTGACATTGGCATTTCGGATGCCTAGGGCGTGGGGGTACTTTATGCATCGCTCGAGCAACAAGTAAATGCACCCCGGGAAGAAACCGCTGGTCCAGAAGTCAACCTCTCGCGACTGATAGCGACCTAGGCCAGGCCCACGCTGTGGCACAGTCTCCGGATACTGAGCGGGCGGGTTCTGCATCACAGTGTAGTCAGCACCTTGTTTTCACTCTGGGGGGTCTGATTTATTCACATTTTCCAGCAGATAATCAACGGCTGCGCGAAGAACTTTTGCTGCGACGTTCTCTGAGTAGAGATCAGCAAGATGGTCCTTGAGGGGCTCATGCTGGGGATTGCGCTCGAAGGCAGTTGATTCAAGAGTTTTGGCCGAAAAGATTGGCGCAGCACTCGCGTTCTGAGTTTCGAAGTTAGAGAAGCTACCCATGGTGAAAGAAGTGACTTTCTGACTTGTGCTTTTTGTCAAGATTCAATTGAGAATAAGGGACTGCTATAAGCTTCGCCGTTAGGGGGTATCCGTGTCGCTGTCCCCTGTTAACATGACCAGAGGTATCGGGCCGGGGTAAGTTTGCCCGCCCAACTTCCAAGAAACAGATCGGATCCATGGCATTTTTAGTGTACCTTCCGGACATTGTGTCCGATCGGCCGATATCGTGCGGCGCAAGCCGGTGAGCAGAACGTACCACGTGTTGTGTGGGGTCTCATGCATCCCGAACGATGCAACCAAGGCGTGGGGCTGCTTCGGTTTCCCCCACAGGAGCCACCATCGCCACCCCGCGTTCAGAAGTAGCCCAGAGTTTATTTACTGGTTACGTAGCACGCCGACAGTACGGATTAAACGTGGTGATTGTCGGGTTGCGGAGCCGAGGCTTTCCCGGCCGGAAAACGGGGCATCTGCGGAAGATGATACCGGGCGACTCCTGGGAGCTAAAAGGCACAAGTTAAATAATGGCTTAGTCTATGCTGATATTTGTATCCCCGCCCCCCTATCTTCACCACACTCAACCTCAACTACTTGCGATGCCGGCAGACCTCGACAAATATGTCTTCTGAACGCGTTACATCGAAACCTCTTTCGGCCGAGTTTGAAGGGCTCACTCTCAAGGATGTTACACCCAAGTTGGAGAAGTTTTGGATCAGGTACCCCAGGCTGGTTCAGCTGAATCTTCTTCTACTCTGCGCCTTCCTTGGCCAGACCGCGACGGGCTACGATGGGAGCATGCTAAATGGTATGCAAGCTCTTCCGCAATGGCAAGAGTACTTTGGCGCTCCTAGCGGTGGGAGACTCGGGGCCATGATCAACGGCATTGTTTTCGGTGTTTTGATCTCTCTCACATT
The DNA here is from genome assembly GCA_037042185.1 of Sordariomycetes sp. S80-01Y. Lineage (NCBI taxonomy): Eukaryota > Fungi > Ascomycota > Sordariomycetes > Sordariomycetes sp. S80-01Y. Next base: position 2,312,948 of record JAXQJY010000032.1, read on the forward strand.
CTCATCTCAGTTGTGTGAAAAGATTGGCAGACGGTTACCTATCACCATTGGCACCTCAATCATCATCATCGGCTCCATACTGCAGACGGCCGCCGCTCACTATGCTATGTTTGTTGTCGGCCGCTTCTTAATTGGTATCGGAAGTGGTCTGGTGGCCGTTGCGGCGCCGCAACTGATGATGGAGTGCGCCTATCCGTCACAGCGCGGAAAATTGGTTTCTCTTTACATGACCCAGTGGCCCGTGGTCAGTTGCCAACCTAATGCCCCAAGCTGCTCAGTCCCAACTAACCGTTATAGGGGTATCTGTTTGCCGCATGGGTTACTTATGGCACTTTCAAGCTTCAATCCTCGTGGAGTTGGCGCTTGCCCAGCCTTTTGCAAGTTGTTCCATCCACGATTCAGTTGATCCTCAGCTTTTTTGCCCCCGAATCGCCCCGCTGGCTGATTTACAACGATCGAATCGACGAGGCTATCGACATGATAGCCAAATATCACTCCGACGGTGATCGTAATTCGCCGCTGGTCCGGTTCGAAGTGGCAGAAATCCAGACTGCTCTCGAGCAAGAAAAAGAGCAAAAGGCAATGAAATGGAGCGAGTTTATTCGCACCCCTGGAAATCGACGTCGCCTTTATATTCTCATTTTCGTCGGCTACATCACTCAGTGGTCTGGCAACGGGCTGACAAGTTACTACTTGCCCAAGATTCTCGACTCGATCAACATCACATCGCCTGAAACCCAGCTTCTGATCAACGCTTTGATTTCGATTTTTAAAGTGGTCTGCTCCATCGTCTGCGCGCTGTTGATCGACAGGGTTGGTCGTCGTGGACTCATACTCTTCGGAACTATCACCATGTTTCTGGTGTTTGTCATATGGACCATCACGTCCGCCCTTAACCAGGAGCGAAATTTCGAGGACAAGCAGTTAGCGTCGACCGTTGTCGCCATGATATTCCTTTTTCATCTCGGATATCAACCCCTCGCAGCTGCCGCCATCGTTTACGTCATTGAATCTGCTCCGTTCTCTCTACGGGCTAAAACCTCGATGATCTTCCAATTTTGCGCCTACACCGCCAGTGTTTTCAATAACTTCGTCAACCCCATTGCCATGGATGCTATCGAATGGCGTTACTACATTGTTTACTGTGTCATTCTGGCGTCCGAGATAGTCATCACGTACTTCTATCTGCCAGAGACTAGGGGCCGGGGTCTCGAGGAGATTGCGGAGATTTTCGATGGGCCCGCAGCCGCAATTACTGCACCCAAAACAGAAGAAATTAGCGAATTGGGGCGTGTCAGAAGTTTGAGTGATGCCCAGAAAGGTGACGAGGCCGTTGATTGCCAGGAAGTGGTTCGGGGGAAAAGGACTGTCTGATTTAGGGCTCCGAACCACTTAGTTCAACTCAACTTGAAAGTCAGATTGAGTTGAACCGAGGGCATAGACGGTGAGGCTGAGTCCCAGTGAGTTGGATTGAGATATGCCAAATGTATTCTATTCTATTCAATCTATAAATAAGTCACGTAAGCAGACTTATCATTTTGTTAGTGACGTTATGCAGATGATTTCATCTGGAAATCCTCAGTCGGACGGGGTGCGGCTGACCAGAGCTGTCGCCGGAGTCTCGCCAGTTTCTCGAGTCACTCTGAAGATGGAGGGACGCAGTACTGGCAGCCGAAACTAGACAGGTCACTGACGATGCCACCGTTACCAGCCTTTAACTCCCAGATTCGGGTTTGCATGCATATTCTCCACGCCAGCGCAGACCATCAATTCCAATTCACTTCGATGCGACAACTCTTCCCGGTCTGTATTCGCAGAACAGTGGTCGCCACTTGGTATCTGCGTGAACGGGCTGGTTCGAGACAGTCCTTCGATATAACATCCTCGACTAGGTTTGCCGACTGGGTTTCGGTCGCGACTTGCGGCTTGTTGGCATTCAGAATGACGCCACCAACGCCCGCACGAAAGGCCATGGTAGGAACTAGGTTACCCTGAAAAATGCGCGGTTGGCGCAGCGCTAAGCGGCCGGGCTATATGGCTGCTCTGATACTCGCGGATGAGCGCACACCTTTGTGACTGAGAATCACGAGAAGGTACTGGCCTTACTAGTACAGTTAGCTACCGCGGCTGCCAGATCGTACACGAGCACAACTCGACTTACGACGTGATTGCCCGGTAGCTGCAAACACACTTCCCCTATCCCTTTATTTTCGATATAATTTAGCCTTAATAGGATATGTGCAGACTTATGCAACAGCCTTTGTGGCGTCTATTAGCGTGTGGCATTCTACTTTTGTTTTCGGCTTGGTCGATTCTGGGATTCCCAGTTTTTTTATTTGCATCATTTGTATACTCTAGCTAACGTGCGACCGTAGACCACCGCTATGTGCCTGTCATGTATTCGCTACTGCTTCCTTGCAACCGAGTTGCCAGCTTCTAAGGCCGCGATGCTCCAAGCAGTGGCCTGAACGATCTCGAATCGCTGCCACTTCACCTAGGAAAATCTTTAGCTGGCCTTGGTGATCGAAGTGTGAGCTCTGCTTCGAGAGCACCTTGATCCCTTGTAGCCATGCATGCCCTAGTTGGAAGGGTCCGCCGTGGCGTTGAAGTTGGTCGCTGTGACTTCATCGTGGTAGACGATGAGTGTCTTCGTGTCGCCGGCCGTAGAATTGGCCGAATGGCGATACACGCCATACTGGATCGAGCCGGTCCCTGTCCACGGCGTGCCATCGGGACTCGCGGTCACATAGGTTTGAAGATCCTTCTTCGCGATGGTGTGCCCCCACCCGCTTTCTCCGGGCAGCTTCATTTCGAGAGTGAAGTGGCCGGTGTTGTCGCTCTTCCAGAGTACCTCGAAGCGGAAGTCCATCCATTGGTTCACATAGGGCATGACATCGTCGATGATCACTTGCTTATAGACATTCCCGCCCCAGCCAAGCACGAGATTCGTACCTACGAGCGCGAGATGAAGATCGTGTCCGCCGTCGTGATGTTTGAACTGCCAGACCACGTCCTCTGCAGGCTCATCGCGTGTCCCCTTCACGGAAGGGATGAGATCCTTTAATAACATGCTGAAGCTGTATTCGCCGTGTTCGTCGTCCTTGTAGATGGCTCCGGGGAAGCCGGCGAATCCGAATTCGCTGCGAGGGAAATTGCCGCCGATATACGCCGGGTCATCCAAGACCACCTTGTTTGCGACGGCAAAAGAAGTGCCGTGTGCGCCACCGGCTACTACATAGGTAGCGTCCTCGGCCGTGGCGAGGTCTGGTTCGATACCAGGAACTAAGACTCGGTGGGAGCCTGTCGTCGGGTGTCCGGAGCTCACGCTGCCGTCTTCGTAGTTGACGTTAAAAACCGCCAGTGCCGAGACGGGCGCGGCGAGCGTCGAGAATGTCATCGCAGGAATGATCTGAGTCGGTTTCATTTTGGCTGTTGGGTCGTTGTCAATGACCTCTATGTTTATGAGTGGATTGCCTGAAAGTGCCTGTTGGGGGATTTTCACTTCGAAGCAGGTTGATCGTTCTGTGAGGTAACTGAAGGCTTGGTCTCTGTGAGATAGATAGCGACGAATACGTCTTTATATAGATTGTGCATGCCTTGTGAGAATCCGGTCTAGTATATGATGGAATCCTCCTAGTTCGTCGGTGTGTCTTCCCCGGCGTCGGGTATACTTCCCCCGGAAATGGGGAACACGCTATGAGGAAAATCCGGGGGAACCCCCGAGAAGGCCGGCATTGACCCAGTTGGATTAAGGGGTCATCGATGAGAAAGTCCGGGGTCAATGATTCGTTTTAGTTCGTCCGAGGGATTATTAATGAGGAGTTCCCGATGTTGTTAGTCATGAGCAACCAACCGACAGCCTTAGTTGTCATTGTTTTATAAACGGCAACTTGGGCCGAAGAAGATCTTCTCCTGACTTGGCTATTTTGATTCCATTGAGGAAGGCGTAGATTCGAAGGCCCTGGACTACCGCTCGGACGGAAACACTCACAGTCACAACAACTGGTCATAGGTGCTACTCGTGCCACGCCTCATATGTCCTTAGGTTGAGCAGTAATGTGGCATGGCACGAGTAAGCCTGTGTGTCGCGTGCCCCACCGTATCAACTTCTGAGCGCGCACGAAATGGTCGGCCGATACTTAGCCCGGCTAGTAGGACCATGACGCCACGTTCCAGCGCTATGGAAAACCTCCACCGCCACCGAGTTCCTCGCTTTGCCTGTGCTTGTTACCGGAGTCCGCAGGTTGTCAGGTTGTCGTAGGTAATCAAGAGCGCGCGAACACTCCAACCCAGGCGGGATCGCCAAGAAAAAGAAACAGAAAAAAATAGTAAAGCCCTCAAACCGTGACCTGTTCTAACGACGTCGTCGCGCGCTTAGACGCGACGACGTAACTAGCGACTTCCTAGGAAGTCGCGGGTGCCGGAAGCGTACCGTGACCCTACGGAGTACACAGAGGTTAAAAACGGATTCACCTGGGCTTGTGGCCGACGTAACCCGTTATAGACGGTAGAAATTTATGAAAGCCTCCGCTGTGTTATACAAGGCGACCCACTCTAAGGGACACGGAGAGGTGGTGGCTGGCCTCAGCCGAGGCTCATTAGGCTCAGTCTAAAAGCGGCATTGCTCAGGTACCCATCCATAAAGGTCTCGACGGCCACGTCTTTCTACCAGGTGATGGGCACAGCCGAGACCAACCGCTTCCACCCTATAAGTGTAGGGTAGGCCAAGGTACTCTGCCAAAATGGTCGGAAGCAGCTCCCGATATCTCGGGTACACCCCAGCCAGGACTGCAACACAAGGTTGTAATTAGTTCCTCGGCCTCGTTGGAAACCCCAAATTGGCTAGGAAAATCGCCTCCCCCGCTTCGTCCCTATTTATGTTGCTTATCTCGATTCGCTGGCTGAGGAGACCCGAGACCCTGATAAGCACCCCTACTAGGTAGGACACACAGCAGCAACACGGCGGTCCTGTCTTCATGACGCACGTCAGATGCAGCTCATTCGCCGTCTTCCCCCTTTCATCCTCATTAATCCAATAGCCGGGAGTGCTCGCCCTCAACATGGCCCTCATGCGCGTCAAGTTATGACGTCTCAGGATCTTTCAATCGGACTACTGAACTACTGGAATCGCCGCCGCCATCATGGGCTCCGTACCCGTTGAGCAGCACAAGCTCGGGATGGCGCCGTCGTCTCTGCCCGTCCTGCCTCCCGAGATCATACAGCTCATTGTCGAAAGCGTCTTGCCGTCAAACCCGCGCGTCATGCTGCCTACGTCGCACTCCGCCGCCAGGACGCTCCTGGCCCTGACGAGAGTGTCGCGGGTGACGTACAAGCTCGCCTCGAAACTACTGCGCCAACGATGTCTGTACATCGATTCGGCTCGACGCCTCAGGGCGGTGATGAAATGCATGGATCGCTTTGTGCCCACGTTACCAGCTACGATGTCTCTGAGGAATGTCACGAGCCTCTACTTGGAGCCGTTCGAGGCGAGCTTGAATGAGCCGGCCACGGCGGTGCTGGTTAGCGAGCTGCTGTGTCAGGTCTCGGTGACGTTGAGGAGGTTGGTTGTCAAGATGCCATTCCGCAGTCTGGACCAGCCGGACGATCGATCGAACGTGAGGCGGATACTGCGGCAGGGCTTCGAGCAACTGGTCAACTTGGAGGAGTTCGTGTGCCTGGGCGAGTACCCAACGCTCAGCCTCAACGTTCCGGAAGCACACACGGATGTGTGGCGACTCTGGCCCGACCTGAGCCGCCTCGTGCTCTTCGACGTGCCAGCCGACAGCCACTGGCTATGGTGGGACATTGCCACGCTGCCACAGCTGCAGCACGTCGTGCTGGCGCACCCGGTGGCCATCGACGGCGTGAACATCAAGGACGAGTACTTTCACAAGCTGCCACCCGGCGACCCGGCCCTGCAGCGGGACATTCGGGTCGTGGTGATGAGCGTGTCGGTGGAGATGTACACGCTGAACGTGCAGGACTGGGAGCGGATCGATCCCAAGGACCGGATGACGGTGGAGAGATATGAGGTTCCGATGCCCTTCTACGGGGACGAGTCACCGCGGGAGCTGGTGACGGGGTGGGTGAAAAGAGGGGCGCTGGATGGGACGTTGTGGGAGTGGAAGGGGGACAGGGTGAGGTCGGCGGCTGAGCAGAAGGCGGTGAATCAGGTTGGATGATGAAAAGAGTCCGGACGTAGCTTTAGTAAGTAAGGTACCTGCCTACGTACTAGTACAATAAGCTACTACTACAAGCACCTGCTCATCTGGATGGAGGTGCCCGGCGACGGGAGGTATAAGCCTCACCAAACACTGCCCAGCTTGACCGACCCGGCGGATGCGCGAGATGCACTTAACAGTGGGCAACGACGACACGAAACGCCTCGATAGGGAAGAACCAAGACCAACGCGCGCGCCTGGCTGATCTGCACCGGGGGCCCGCTAGAAGTCGTGCGGTGGCCTGGCGAGGGTTTCTGGACGGTCCAGTCGGGCGGGACGCCAGGAATGCGGGACGCCCGACAAGGGGACTCGGGCGTGGGAGGAGGACGCGTATGCGTAAGAAACGTCGAGTACCTAAGGCATTCCCTACGACAGGATGGCCTCAAGGCCTCCAGGCCCATATCTACCCCGAGTTGAGCCCGAGTCCCCCACAGCACAGGGCACCTGCACTGCACTGGCAGCCAGTCCTGATGCCAGCCCGGGTCTGAAGGCACCTGGAGTTAGTGCCAGTGGTGTCAGCGGTGTCAGTGGTGTCAGCGTCCCTGTCAGCGTCCCTGTCAGCGCACCTCACTCGGGCTGCATCGTCTCCCCGGCTGTGGCAGTGGGGTCCAACCGTTTCGGTCCATCCACCAGTCCGACTCGACCGACTCCCACGACGGGGTCCCATCCGTCCATCCATCCTTAAACCCTTCTTACGGCCTTCTTCCCCAGTTCTGTTAGTGTTTTCTCCAAACTCCGCAACCCAATTCCCTCAAGCCGACTCTTCATTCTGCCTCTGCCCGTCTCTGGCATCTGTCCTCTCTGTGCGCGAGCCCGTCGAGACCCTAATAAGCAAGCCAACGTCATTGCGCGCGTCGGCCTAAACTTTCGCGAGAAGCTCCGAAAAGGCCGGTCCAGAAATTACCACTACGCACCACACCGCGCACAGCCATACTTGGCCAACCTCACCTCCCGTGCCCGGTAGAGGAGACATGACGATACCGGTCGCGTGAACCTCCTCAACACCGTCCCTCCTTCTGCTCCTTACCTGGAGCTTCCTTGCCCTTCTTTTTCCTCTTTGTCTTTTTCTCAAAAGCTTGTCTCGCGCCGCGCCGACCGCCCGAAACACGACTCACCCTCCCCGGCGCAGGCCTCGCCGATCTCCTCTAGGCTTCAGCCAGAGCAATGCCCGGCAAACCCGCCACAGTCGCGTCCTACGCAGCCGGAGCCTCTCTCGCCGCCGTCGCCCTCATCTACGTCTTCGGCCCGACCTTTACCCTCGACAACGAACATGCCCCCAACGGCAAGAAGAAGACCATCGTCGGTCTGCGCAACGCCGCCAACGACTGCTTCATAAATTCGGTCCTGCAGGTTCTGGCAGGTCTGGACGACCTACGAATCTACCTAATCAGAGAGACGCACCGACGGCGCATCGAAGACCCTGCAGTATACGCCTTTCTGGTACAGCCCGAGGGCACGGCGCAACCGTTGCCCGACTGGAAGCTGCATGGCCTGCAGGATGGCTTGGTGACGTACGGACTCAAGGACATGCTGGATGCGCTTAATGAGCGGCCCATATACAAGAAGTCCGTGTCGCCCTTTCCCCTGGTGAGGGTGCTAGAGACGGCCTTCCGGCAGAGGATTAGTCGGCAGCAGCAGGATGCCCAGGAGTTCCTGCAGATTGTTGCCGAGAGGCTCAAGGACGAGTACCATGCTGGGCGAAGAGCGAGGGTCCACGCTAGGACGCATGGAATCCAGCCTAGCGCTGTGAATGGCAGCACGGGGGAGGATACGGGGGACGAGTCTGACAGGAAGAGCGAGAAGGCGTCTGTGAACGGGGTCAATGGGTCCAATACCGACCTCTCTAGTACGGAGACGACAACGCCCAACGGTACCCCGAGCATCGAGAAGATTGCCAAGATGAGGTTACCGACTGAGACTGAGGAGGCCTTTCCCATGGAGGGAAAGTATGAGTCTCAGCTAGAGTGCACCGTCTGTGCGCACAAGAGCAAGCCGCGCGAAGAGACGTTCTGCACATTGACCCTGGCCGTCCCTCAAGTCTCGTCGACGACGTTGAACAGCTGCTTCGACGGCATCTTCAAAACGGAGCACATCGAGGATTTTAAGTGCGAAAACTGTCGGTTAGTTCAGGCGCGGACCAATTTGGAAGCCGAGCTGGCCAAATCCACTTCGGAGTCCTTCAAGAAGACGGCAAGGGAAAGCATCGAGAAGCTTACGCACGCCATCAAGACGGACCCTGAAAACCCTCCAGAGGACGTCGATCTGGGCGACATCAAATACGCACCGAAGCGCAAAATCGCCAAGACAACGCGCATGACCGTGTTCCCCAAGATCCTCGCCATTCACTTGTCGAGATCCATCTACGGCGGGCAGATGACGCAGAAGAACTCGGCAAAGGTGTCCTTCCCGGAGAACTTGCCTCTCGGTGGTATCCTGGATCAGCGCAAGTATAAGTTGCTCGGCGTCGTAACTCACCGAGGAGGACACAACAGCGGCCATTACGAAGCTTTCAGGAGACAAATCATGCCCAAACCTCCCTTCGCGAACCTGAATACGTTCAAGTCCTCCGAGGCTTACAGCAAGACGCCGACGCCGGTAGCTACACCGGAGTTGGCGGCGAAGAAGATGCTCAGCCCCGCCGTCTCGACACCCGATCTCCTCTCAGCTTCGTCGGGGAACTCGTCGACGCCATCTCTGGACTCGGCGAACCCACCCCGCAGCGTGCCCCCCAAGGCCTCGTACGACTCTTCTCCTCTGGCCAACGGCAAAGACAAAGACGACACCACCAGTCTTCGGTCCGTCGCCGCGTCCACCAAATCCGCTCTCTCGCGCATGACGTCGCCCAAATCGTCGGACGAGAAGACGGAGCCCATGTCAAACCTCGAAAAACAGGCGTCGAGGAGCATGGGGCAGAAGCCCACCAGGAAGAAGAGACCCGGCACGGACAAGTGGTGGCGCGTCAGCGACGAGAAGGTCAAGGAGAGCAAGACGAGCGAGGTGCTGGGGATGCAGAAGGAGGTGTATCTGCTGTTTTACGAGTTGGACAAGGAGTTTTAAGAAGAGAGATTGCTGGTTCGTTGGTGTGCGGATGCTTGCATTTCCCCTGCATATGGGGCGGCGTTGGGCTTGACTGAGTACTGCATCTTATTCGCGGGACATCTACACGTAGACTTGGGGTTGGCCGCTAGAGCATGCGTGGCAGAGGCATACGCTTTTCTTGACACACGTTTGGGACCGAGTGGATGGCGGCTTGAGGGGGTAGACGACACATACATAGATCGGGCAGACTCGTCCAGGCGAGCTTTCGGTGCGACGCGAGGGAGCGAGATTGTAAATACGGCAGAGTAGCTCAACCATGTACATGAAGCAAATACCTATGGACTCGCCGGTCCTCTGGAAAGTCGAAATCCGAGACCTACTGCTACGGTCGTACTTGGTAGGGGGTGGCAAAAAGCAGCATGGCATCTCAAATCTATAGCGGGGAGCGCGTTCCGCGTGCCGAGCGCTCGGAAGCCAGTCAGGGTTAGCGCGGCCACGCTTCTAGACCAGACAGCGGGCACTAAAATCGCCAAATTGAGATCTCAGGGGACCACCTCTTTTCAGGACCAGACCTCGACTACTGCGTACCTACTCGTATGCTCAGGCTTGGCTTGGCTTGGCTTAGGTCCCCGTTTGCCGGACTCGCGTCTCCCGGAGCCTGAGTCTTGTGGGGTTGCACAAATCTACGACGTGATACACTCGAGGACCCTCCGTCCTCGCCAATTATCTCCCACAACTAACGTACAGGGGCCGCTCTCGGGGGGATCCAGCCGCCATCAGCCGCTTGGAGGCAACGAACCCGGCCAGATCCCGAACGGCACATGCAGATTGCAGATTGCAGATTGGCATCCTGGCATCTGTCCAGTTGCTGCAGCGCGCACTACGGAGTCTTGGGAGTGCTAACCACCGGCAGCGCCTCGCCAGCCCGCGTCGCCCGAACTGCTTCCCTCGATCCGATCCCTCCCCTGCCCTTTCAGTGCCTGGCCTGCCTCACCTGAGGTACCGACGCAACAAGAAATTTAGGCGAGGCCCTCCCCATTCTCGCTTCGTTTCCCTCCCACGCCCGTCTCCACTACCAATCCCTACCACGAACCTAGTCGCTAAGCGAGCCCGTCGCCCGCTGACGCCTCGCGCCTCGCGCCCTCGCACTCGCTCGAACCAAGCCTCGTTCGTACGTATGCGACCCAAGTCCGGGCCCTGCAGTTGCTCAGATGCAGCCGACTCCTCCGCCATTTGTCTGTCCCGAGCGCTGCATCCCTGCATGAACCTTTCCCACCCGACGCAGTCAAGGCCCTCGCTCGCTCGCCTCTGGGCGTTCGCCGGTGCACGTTGGATATACGCTACGGGGTGATCCCCTGGGGTACCAAGTATTAAACAGGTACCTGGAGGCTGTGGGCTACGGAGGTGCAGGAGAGATATAAGTCTGGGGCGGGGAGGTCGCAGGATGGACGACGAGGAGGGCAAGGGTGCCGTCGGCGCTGGAGCTGCTGCTGCTGCTGCTGCTGCCGCTGCCGCTGCTGCTGGAGCCTCGGAGGGCACGGGCGATCAGGTAGCTGCGGGAGCGGATGTACAGGCGAAAGCTTCGACGACGCACAGTACCGCCGATAGAACAAACGCATCTGCTGGGTCTCCCAAGCCCGCAGAACCTTCGACCTCGACCGCGACATATACTGCGCGCGCTACGGGCGAGGACGGCAACGATGCAGGGACCAAAATGAACCATAACCTACCCAATGCCTTCCACCACGGCTCCGGGCCTGGTCATTACGATCCTGGTGCGGCCGCCGCTTCCAGACATCCACTTCCCACCGCGTTGCCGGCTCGTTCGTCGAACAGCTTTACGCCCATCAATAGCTTCGCCCGTCAGGACGACCACGCGCCCACGACGCTCCCGCCGATAAGCAGCATCAATTCGCTACCCCCACCGCAGCCGCAGGCGCAGAGGCAGCGCACGAGTCTGCCTACAGCGCGTCCGGCACCTTCTGCGACGCCGGCGCCGCCTGCGACGAGCAGCGTGTCGTATTACCCCGGACACACGGATGGGAGGTTGTTGCCGTCAAACTACGGGATCAGCCCGGGAGAGGCGGCCCAGTACGCCCTTCTGCCGCCCGAGCCCAAGGAGTTCCAGCGGACGGTGGTGAAGAAGGTATGGCTCCGATGAGGATTGAGAGCTCTCGGGATTGAGAGGCTGACCAGCAGGAGATCAAACGACGGACCAAGACGGGATGCATGACATGTCGCAAGCGCAGAATCAAGGTATGTGTACTTCCGCTCCGGTCCCAGAAATGTCAGTTCGTTCGTAGCACCATATCACTTCGTTTGAAGCCCTGTGCAGTGTTCGGGGGCCGTGGCGATGAGGCTTGATGCTGGCAACTGGCAACTGGCGGCTCTGGGCTGGGGAGATCGGCGACAGGTCCCGCTTAAGCTGAGCTACCTCACCTCCAGCTCGATTGCCTCACCTGCCCCTCCATCCCAGCACGACTTCAACCTCACCGCACACTCCATCCTGTCCCAGCCCTGCTCCTCCTTTCTCCGACCGGCCGAGTCAATCCATTAACAATCATTTCCGATAGTGCGACGAGGCACATCCAAGCTGCAATAACTGTAAAAAGTCCAAGCGCGAGTGTCTTGGCTACGACCCCGTCTTTCGAGAGCAATCCATCCCGGGACACTCCAATCCCGCCTCGAACAGCAAATCCTCGCCCGCACCAAGCTCGCCATCCTCGCGAGGACCGGCGACCCCGAGCTCACACCCCGAATCATACGTACCGCCCCGCCACGAGACCCCCACTCCAAACGAATCGTTCGGCCGTCCTCTTCCTACTGCTGCGCCCTACATAGCTCCAGAACCTTCCCGGGATACACGTAGCTGGTGGAGGGCTATCATTGAGAACCTCCACTATCCCATCATACAAGCTGCGGATGGATCCGTTGGCTCAGTAGAGTCTACCGGGCGCTGGCACACCGGCCGAATCAAGAGCGAGCCCGCCGAGCCGTCTCGCAGTGGCACTTTTTTCGATCCAATCACTTCGACAGTCTCGGAGTCTAGAGAAGCCTCTAGCAGGCCCGAGACTCACAGTAGCAGCGAAGAACGACGACCCAGGCTACCAGGCATCATGAGGGTTGCCGACCTGATCAACGGTTTTGGCGCAAATGCCCCGCCGCCTGAGCCCGTTCAATCAGAAGAGCAGTACCAGGAGGTCGTCAAGGTTTATCATGAGATGTATGCCAACGGTCTCTACTCCTTCTTTGAGTCGACTTGGTTCTTTTTTACGGACAATGGCAAGATGTCGTTCCCCAGAACTGGTAACACTGCCGGTCACATCGCGACCTTCCTCAAGCTCATAAAAGGGGCAAACATCGACGACCACGCATTCATGGCCCACTGTAGCGTGGTGGAGCTCAGACTGGTGTGGGAGCTGGCAAAGCTTGCGTCCACTGCTGCCCCCGACAAGGCTGACAACCGCATGCGCGTCACCTTACCACCGGCCGGCGATGCCATCGAGGTGAAGAATCGGTTCAGTGTGGTCGATGCCCTACTCGGCGGGGACTTCCTCCCTTGGAACCCTCTTACCCCATCAGCCGAGGATGAGGACACTCATCGCGTACAGGAGTTCGACTTCTGGTATCAGCTTGGCGAGTTTCTTCGCTACAGCGCTGATCAGGATCCTGCTGAAGAGGACAAGCGCCGACAGGATACCATCGACAGGATGCGCTGGCTGCTCGGTGGGCGCGAGAACCGAGACGTTCTATATTCCATCGTTGTACTGCGCCATTATGGTACGCGCTTTGACATGGGTGAGGCCATGAAGGCAAAGTACCACCTGCCTGAAGGAGAGGCTCACAACAGAGCCATCGTCGCATCAAAATTTATCATCCAGCAGGCGCAAGTCAAGGGCGGCACGACCAATGTCATTAGGAGGATCTGCGATATCGCCTCCAGGCTATATGTCAAAGGAGCCGACACCACGATGCGCCAATAGCTGCTCCCAACCCGCATGCTTTCCGTTGGAAAGCCGGCAGGAGTTCTTTGCTTTCAATAAGGCGTTCCAAAGCGGGAGAAGGTAATTGGCGGGGAGGGCGTACACGAGCACCAAGGGCGGCGTTTGTCATAGTTTCGGACATAGAGAAAACGGTGTATGACTGGGTGTGGTCGGCTTCACAATATCGACTGAAAGGCCCGGAGTAGTATTATATTTGGAAGATTCGAACGTGTTCACGATAATGACAAAGTTTATCCTACTACCCCTGACTCCCCAGTGTAAGCGGCGGGCTGAGGTGTGGACTCGTTTTTCCAATCATCTTTTTTCCCAAGTTGCGCTCTTGCAGTCTATATTGACACATCCCAGATTGGCATCACTTGCAGCCACCGTCGGGTTCCGGAAGTCGGCATCAACATCCAGGTGAGTCACGCTACGGCGTTAGGATCCACCTCGAGAACTATGCTCAGGGCGTAAGGCTGACTCTTATATAAAGTGAAAAGATCCCCCATTTGTTCACCCGGTCCACACCCAACTGCGTTTCAATCGCACCAACAAGACGCGACAATGGCCGACGTCGACCGTGTACTGACATCTCCGGACCCCCCTTCCCCTGAGCCCGGCATCGTCCTCCTCACAACCGACCGTCTCATAATTCGCCGTCCGCTGCTCAGTGACGCCCCAGCCCTGGCCCAGATCGCCAACCACCGCGAGGCGTGGGCCTTTATGACGGACCGCTTCCCCCACCCCTACACGCTCGCGGACGCGGAGGCCTTCCTCTCGACCGGCCACCGCACTGACAAGACCACCCACGCCCACCCTCTGGAGTACCCCCAGGCGGCGGGCATCTTCCTCAAGAAGGAAGGCGGCGGCGAGGGCGCGCTGGTCGGCACGCTGGGCATGAGGCCCGGCGAGGACATCAACTATCGCATGTGGGACATAGGCTACTTCCTCGGTCCCGACTACTGGGGCAAGGGGTACATGACCGAGGCGGTGGGCGCGTTTGTGAGGTGGTGCTTTGAGAAGTGGCCGCGGCTGGTGAGGATACAGGGCAGCACGTACGAGTTCAACGAGGCGAGCGGACGGGTCCTGACCAAGAGCGGCTTCGTCAGGGAGGGCTTGAGGAGGGACAGCGCGGAGAAGCAGGGCAAGGTCACGGGGGAGATCTTCTACGGGCTGCTGAGGAGTGATATCGGGCAGTCGTAGCGTCGTAGCAGCGAGAAAGAGGAAAGCAAGATTACTATTCCAACGTAGATACGCGCCTTAGTCGCTCTCGCATGCAAAGCAACTCTCGTCGCCGTCACAAGTCATTGTAGGGCGGCGGCAAGCTGGGCCGCCCGTCGTCGTGTGGTGCCAGCAAGTTGGGCGATATCTCGACGGCATTGACCACGTAGTCAATCGTGAGGACCCTCATGATAACCTCGTAGGTCTCTATCATGGGGTGCCTTCCCAGGGGCACGCACCCAGCCTTCATGCAGGTCTCCCTCTTCCCGTTGTGGCGCCAGTTGCTCTGCGGGCAGCGGTGGCACTTCTTCTGGGTCTGCTGGACGCGGAGGACGGTGAGGGTTTCGTTGCTGAGGTGTGTCAGCTCCTCGAGGTGGTCGATCTGGACCTCACCGCACAGGGTGATGGTCTTGGCCCAGGTCCGCATGCGGACGGATTCGAGGTAGGACTTGGAGATGAGCCAGTCCTCCAGCTTGGGGATGTCGTAGAACTTGGCCTGGCTCAGCAGGGCGTGGTACATTGGCTCGTCGTGGCCGCCGCCCGCCGAGTAGAAGACGGGGAAGATGCCCGTGCGCAGGTAGCGTAGGACGTGCGCGAAGAGGTCTGGATCGGCGTCAATGAAGTAGGGGCCCTCTGACGGCGAGTGCAGGGTGGTGAGGCGCGTCAGAACGGCCGACGGCGCGATGGTTGTGAGGGATGTGTTGAAGGTACGCTCGCCCACGAGGAGGGTTACGCGGTCGGAGGCGGCGGTTTCTTGGGCCATCCTGAAGGTGTCTGCTGGTGTGTTGTTTGATTTCGGGAGCAGCAATGATGTCCTCAAGCTGAATCGAGCTGCGTGCGCAAGTATGTGATGTGAATGGTACTCAGTACCTGGTATATATATATGGAGGTGGTTGAGATCCAGCACTGACATGAGTGAGAAACATCAGTAGTCGCTTTGTCTGAGTGGTCAATACAATTGCGCTGATTTAGCGGCTTCAACTGCATTAAGCTCCTTGCTCGAGGGAATCCCGAAGTGTACGATGCCGTCATCCCAGTGGACTTTGCCTGATCAGGACAATTGACCTGCGGCGCGGCAATCTTTCACCAAGTCATGCCGGCGCTTGCCAGAGGCCTTGGAGTAGCAGTGGTTGTGCGGAGCGCTGGATCTGCTTCGTGGCTTGCGTGCAGTGAGACCAGGGGCAGCTGTCACTCGACGGTTTTCACAGGTAGAGAGCATGGCCAGTACCTGCTACCCTAGCCGGGCGTAGAGGGGCTGAGTAGGGCGTACTCGGGGAGGCCAACTAAGGCTGGGGTTCAATGGTGTAAACGGTCATATGCACATGACACATGCAGGCAGCAAACCATGGTATCGACATAATCGCTCTGTCAGGCCACAGATTTTTATGGCATCTTGGCTTCGGGTCTTGGGAGGTTCGAGATCTTTGCGTTTGTGCTGGAGGAGGAACACAACTCTGAACTGTCTTCAGCTGCGGCCGCGCGAGACGCCTTTGGCCCCATAGAGCATCCGGCTCACAGCAGCGAGGGTTCGAAAGCCTTTGGCGCTGACAACGCGTGATTCCTCGCCCCATGTGAAAAGTTCTCGGAATCATAATTGACACGATCAGAACATTAAGAAACTTGATGAACGTGAAAGAAGGGACGTTGAGCCGTCTCAGACCGTGACGGCAACGGGCTGTAGGTGGAGCCCGACGCAGACTAATGGACGCAGTGTAATTGGCCAATGACCGCGTCAACGAAATTCCGAGCCCACCACCACCCAGAAAGCTCCATCGTTGACGACCACACCAGCTTCGGCACCGGATGACGAGCACAGTCTGCGATCCCTAAACGACACCCGTCTGTCGACGCCCCTGCTACTGATCTCGAGCAAGAGGCGCTCACGGGAGATCGAAGTCCTCTCCCTCCGCCACATATACCCTCTCCGCTCAACCGCAATGGCTTCGCCCCTTCAGAGACTCGCCGGCCAGGGCGCCAGGCGACTCTGTCTACGATCATCGCCTCTGGCTGCCGCCCGCCCCTTCTCGACGACATGCTCCCGCCGATACGCAACCCCGGCCCAGGGCGTCAACACTCGCCTCATTCCCGTCGATGAAGACTTCGCGCACCCGAGCGACCCCTACGGCACCACGACCCTCCAGCCCGGCGTCAACGAAAAGTCGCGCGAGAACTCGGTGCACGACCGCAAGGTTCGCCACTACACGGTCAACTTCGGTCCTCAGCACCCTGCCGCCCACGGCGTGTTGCGGTTGATTCTCGAGCTCAATGGCGAGGAAATCATCCGGGCGGACCCCCACGTCGGTCTCCTCCACCGTGGTACCGAGAAGTTGATCGAGTACAAGACATACCTCCAAGCGCTCCCTTACTTCGATCGCTTAGACTATGTTTCGATGATGACGAACGAGCAGTGTTTCTCCCTCGCTGTTGAGAAGCTGCTGAATATCGAGATTCCCGACCGTGCCAAGTATATTCGCACGCTGTTCGGCGAAATCACCCGTATCCTGAATCATCTCATGTCGGTTCTGTCCCACGCCATGGACGTGGGTGCTTTGACGCCTTTCCTGTGGGGTTTCGAAGAGCGTGAGAAGCTGATGGAGTTCTACGAGCGTGTCTCTGGTGCTCGTTTGCACGCCGCCTACGTTCGTCCCGGTGGTGTTCACCAGGATATCCCGGTTGGTCTCCTGGATGATATCTACCAGTGGGCCACGCAGTTCGGTGACCGCATCGATGAGACCGAAGAGATGTTGACGGACAACCGTATCTGGGTCGAGCGTCTTCGTGGTGTCGGTGTCGTCAAGGCTGCCGATGCTTTGAACCTCTCCTTCACTGGTCCCATGCTTCGCGGCTCCGGCATCCCCTTCGATATTCGCAAGAGCCAGCCCTACGATGCTTACGACAAGGTCGAGTTCGACGTTCCCGTTGGTACCAATGGTGACTGCTACGACCGTTACCTCTGCCGCATGGAGGAGTTCCGTCAATCCCTCCGCATCATTCACCAGTGCTTGAACCAGATGCCCGCCGGTCCCGTCCGTGTTGAGGATTACAAGATCTCGCCTCCTCCTCGTGCTGCGATGAAGGAGAACATGGAGGCTCTCATTCACCACTTCTTGCTTTACACCAAGGGCTATGCTGTGCCTCCCGGCGACACCTACTCGGCCATCGAGGCCCCCAAGGGTGAGATGGGTGTCTACGTTGTCAGTGACGGTAGCGAGCGTCCTTACAGGTGTCACATTCGTGCGCCTGGTTTTGCTCACTTGGGAGGTTTCGACCATGTTTCGAAGGGCCACATGTTGGCTGATGCTGTGGCGGTTATCGGTACCATGGATCTGGTGTTCGGTAAGTCTGACGATGTATTCATGCGCAATTGAATCGTATGCTAACTATATTCAGGTGAGGTCGATCGGTAGAGAACGCCTGCGAGACAAGCTAGAATGGGTTTCTTTTGTCCTGTAACCATAGCTGACCTGAGGACCAAGAGTATATATCCTCAGTGGTAGTGGAGATCAATTCACGCATTTGACTGTTCAGCAGAATGGGGTGATTACAGGTGCCTTGCGGTGTATTTTACAGAGTCTAAGTGGTAGTAGTATCAGACGTGATAAGCATACATTATCGGTACAGTTGTTCTTACACACTCAAAACCCCTTTCCCCCTGATACAGATGCCTGCTCCATGAAAAAGCTCTTCAACGGCGTCAAGGCGTTCACAGCCTTCAGGCCCATCGACCGCAGCGGTACCAACGGTCCGCTCTCGACCGAGTAGAGCTTGTGGAGCTTGTCACAAACACCCATCAGCATGTGGTTCGCAGCGTAGCGTTCCGAGTTGTACTGTTCCAGCCACATCTGCGTGCCGAGATCTTGACCGTGCGACACAGCATACTCGATGGTCTTGACAAGACTCTGCACGTCCGCCTGTCCCTGATTCAGACCTTGACCGGCAAGGGGATGGATAGTGTGCGCGGCATCGCCAACCAGCGCAACTCGCTCGCCAATGTAGGTATCGGCGTGGCGCAGCTTCAGGGGGAAGGATGCCACTGAGCCCTCTTGGACGCCGACGACCGCTTGAGGCAGCGACTCAGGGTTGGCGGCCGTGTGCTGTGCCCGCCACGAGAACTCGTCGTCTTGGCATTCTTCCTGAGTGTGCATGTATGCGATGTCAACAGTGCTCAGTCGGAAGGCCGAATTGACCATTGCGATGAAGTCTTTGGGTGAAAGCTTCTTCAGCACAGCCGCATTCTCCGGTGTCGTCGACCATACCAGGGTGGCGTAGTTTCCTGGCATAGGCAGCATGGCGACAGGACCCGTTGGTAGGAACCTTTGGTATGCGATCTTGTTGTATTGACCGCCCCAGCCATCGCCTTCAAGTTCAAGGGTCGCCACTACGCCGTGTCGGCCGTAGTCCCATCCTCGACTTTCGATACCAGCAAACGAACGCACCGGACTGTTCGCGCCGTCCGCGCCAACGAGTAACCGCGCGGCCAGCGTCTGTCCGTTTGACAACGAAACGACCGGCCACTCCCTCAAATCCATCTCCTCGCTCTGCTCCCCCAACTTGATGTTCTCGACCTTTGAATTATCGAAGACATCCACACCACCAATCTCCTTCATCCTCTTCATCAACCCACTCGTCAAGTTCAGGTTCTCGGTCATGTAGGCAATAGTTCTGTCCGCACCCCCGGAGCCGGGCGGCCAGTCGAACTCGATGCGCGCATCCGTCACGCCGTCCCAGACTTGCATCTCGTGGTACTCCTGTATGCGGTCGCGCTGCATGTGAGACCAGGCGCCTATCGAGTCAAGATAGTGTGCTGAGGAGGGCGTAAGGGAGCTGCAGCGGTTGGAGAATTGGGTCGGGGGCAGGGAGAAGGACGCTGTGCGGGAGAGGTCCTGGGCTTCGATGAGGGCGATGCGGAGGTTGGAGGTGACGGGATTTGCGCCTGCCGATTGTTACTTTCTTATGCCAAAGGGATTGAGCACAAAGAGCTTACGTAGAGCTGTGAGCAGGCTAAGACCGGCTGGTCCTCCGCCTACGCAAACTACATCGTAGATATTGTTGGGCCGTGTTGAGTAGTTCCGTCGAAAACGATTGTGAAAGCGTTGGGTGCAAGTGCGACAAATGAATGGCGTCTTACCAGCAAGGGATCGCCCCGGATTCATGATGGAGCCTCTGCTGGGGATTGACAAGGGAATTAGAGAAAGGAAGGGAAAGGGTGCTGTGGACGATCTTCACATGATGGTTCCCGCGTCGTCAGAGATGTGAAGCTTGGAGGTGTGGCGAACTGTGGCGCTCGCGTGGTGTGGCCGTGCACGTACCGCGATCAGTCACAGGGATCAGGCTGCTAGCGCGGTTCTGCCTACGTTGTTGCCACAGAGACAAATCGCCGTTCGCTGGGGCTACAGTCCTCACCAGGGTCCTCTTTATCAACAACAGATTGCTTTCCTGCCGATACTTTTCCAACCCCTCCATCATCGGCTTTCCCACATTCTGGATCGTCGCACCGCTTCGCGCTTCATGCGGGCCTCGTTTATGCGACCTTGACATCGCCTTCTTTTGTTAAGGGTCATCTGCCGCTCTGCATTCCAGTTACCGGTGACGTCGTTGGTTCGCGATCACCCTGTCTCTGATTAAGTTGACAGCTGTTCTTTGGCTGAATTCCATCTGCTCAACCATCGCACAACAGCCCCAACACCTATCGCATCTGTCATTCGATCGCCAGTCGTCATTTACAGCGACATCGCAATGGCTGACGTTGACGACTACCTCCAAGAGGGGTGGGATCCCCGGAGCGTAACGATGCCACGGTTGCGCTCGATCCTCGTCACCCACAACGTCAACTTCTCAAGCACAGCGAAGAAGGCTCAGCTTGTCCAGCTTGTGGAGGATGAGGTTTTGCCCCAGGCGCCCAAGTTGCGCGCCCAGAAAGCTCGCGCCAAGCGCTCCTCGATGGGCATCGTCAATGCGGGCAGCGCCGAGGATGTCAATAACTGGGCCGAGCAAGATCTCGCACCTACACCAGGGACGAGCAGGCGATCCAAGACTCCAAGGACTTCGTCTGCAAGGTCGAACCGCGTCAAGAGCGAAGAGGTGGATGAACAGGCGATCTTTAGCCCTCCGAAGCGCGCCTCCCGCTCCGTCAGTCGAGCCCTGTCGCATGCGGATGACGAGCCCGATCAACCGACTCCTCGCAATGCACGTCGAATCAGCAGGCGCACCGTCACCCCCTCGGTTAAGGAAGAGTCGGAGTCGGAACCAGAGATGCCGGTCGATGAAGATGAAAGCTTCTTCTCCAACGATAATGTTTTCCAAAGCGGTAGCTCTCCGCCTATTTCAAAGACACCACGCGGGAACAGGAGGAGCAGTGGATTCGAGTCGTCTAAAAGCGCTCAGTCTGCACGACGCACAACTTCGGGGACCAGCCAGCTTTCTATGGCCAGGCAGCGACCCAGGAGGTCCACGCCTTTCGAGGAAGTCGAGCCCACCGAGGAGTTTACGCCAGATGAGCAGTTGGAACTAGAGGAAGCCGCAAATAACGGGGAAGTGGTTATGCCAACCCGTAGGCAGCAGAAGGCAAAAACCGGCCCAAGTTTGTTCAGCCGCATCGGTCCATTTTTCCTCCTCGTCCTGGTTGCCCTGTACGGGGGCTGGTATCGGCAGGAGAAAATAGCTGTTGGCTACTGCGGTCTTGGTCGCCCTGCAACAGAAGTCATTCCGCCCGATTTCCCGGTACCGGACAAGTTACTGGAATTCGTGGAACCTCAGTGCGAAGAATGTCCTGCCCATGCGTACTGCTACGAAAACTTCGTGGCCAGGTGTGAGCCTGATTTCATCCTGCGTCACCACCCGCTCTCTCTTGGGGGACTGATCCCGCTGCCTCCAACATGCGAACCCGATAGCGAGAAAGAGCGCCGTAAACAGGCTGTGGCCGACAAGGCTATCGAGGTCCTGCGTGAGCGACGTGCTCAGTACGAGTGTGGAGAGCTCAAGGACCAGGGTGACAACATCGAGGACAGCCCCTCCATGAACGAGGAGGAACTCAAAGAGACTGTCAGCCGCAAGCGAAGCAAGAAGCTCAACAGCGCCGAGTTCGAGGATCTTTGGGTAGCTGCTATTGGCGAAGTCACAGCTAGGGAGGAGATCGAGGCAGAGACCATCAAGTAAGTCTGAGTTTAACATCCTGCCCTGACATTTCACACTTTCTCAGTCCCCATCTCAATCTAGCCATTTCTGACATAAGACTAATCAGACCCGTTGTGCAAACAACAGAACGTCCGATCCCACCGCCGTTTCAAACCGAAAACTCTCGTCCACCTCTGAGTCTCGCATTCCACTCGGCTGCTCCATCCGGCGCAGGGTCCGAGGAGGGCTGGCAAGGAATAAATTCCCAATTGGACTTCTAGTACTGTCCGTTCTGGGGGTGCTTTACTTGCGTCGCATGTATCGTAAGAGCGTGACCGCAAATCAACAAGTTCCGGCCCTGGTCGACAGAGTCCTCAAGAAGCTTTCTGATCAGAAAGAACTCGGGGATGAAGATGAGGAAGAGGAGTCTTGGCTCTTCCTGCCAAACCTGAGGGATGATGTGCTCAGGCACATCCACAGCCCAAGTGAAAGAGATCACATTTGGGAGAAGGTGGTCAAAGTCGTGCAGAAAAACAGCAACGTACGGATCAGTCAACGCGAAAGCAAAAATGGCGAGGTCGGCCGCGCATGGGAATGGTTGGGCTCGAGCAGCGTCGAGGCAGCACGGCGACGTCGCAGTGGCCGTGTCTCTTTGGCTCCCGAGTTCAAGCTCGAGACTCCGGACGCCAGCTCTCCACAGAGGGACATGACTGAGGTGAAGAAGTGGGATGAGCCACGTCCCATTTATTAATTTTTTTTTCCCTTTGGTTACTTAGGTTTTGGTCTTCACGTATGTCGTTGTTCTGTGTACATTTCGGGACTCGGGAACGGTGGACTGTATAATTTCTGTCCACGGCGTTGGGGGAAAAGACCAGGAGTTGGCGGGTTGGATTCGAGCGGCACCAGTACAAAGCTGCTCAAACTTGTCCTGCAATAATACATTCATGACTATGCTTTCAAAGTCCCCCCACTCGAGACCATTCCAATGCCAGACTCATCAGGTGTTTTCGCGGGTTTCACGTGCGACACATGCTTTCATCGTCGCCGTGTAAGCAGCCACTGTAGTAGATAGCTATTGAATGCGAAAAGCAGGTAATAAATGATACCATCACTTTTCACTAGCGTGATCACGCACGATGCTGGAGATAGGTTTGAGATTAGAATGTCTCAATTGAGTTTGCTAATGCACAGGTCCTATAGACACAAGGTTCGACAAAGGGAAAGTTGTGGTATGGGGGTAATCTAGTTTATCGGTGTCGGCTTGTCGCTTATTGAGCCTTGGAAGAAACAATCTCTGCATGTTGGTTAGCATCGAAAACTCGCTGACTGCTTAGAAGGGTTGAACGTACTCTCGACGTCGGCAACGCTCTGCTGGAGGATCTGCTGGAGAACCTTGGGGTTCTCAAGCTCCTTGGTGACCTTGGCAATGACGGACTCGGCAAGCTCCTTCTGCTGACGCTGCTTGACCTGGCCCTCGTAACGTACCCACGAGTCGAGGACAGCCTTGGCCTCGGCGGCAATGGCAGTCTTCTGCTCAAGCTCGTAAGCCTCGGACTCGAGCTTGGCGGTCTCCTTGGAGACGGCGAAGAGGTTCTTGGTGATGTCCACAACACCGCTCATCGACTGGACGTCCTCAATGCGGCCCTTGACAGCCTCGGTGTGGTCAGCACGGGCGCTGTTGAGGATGTTCCTGATGCGCTCGTTCTGGGCCTCGGCCCAGGCCTTGTAGCCGGGACCACCGTACTTGATCAGTCCACCCCAGACGGCGAGCAGACAGAAGGCAACCACGGTCTCCTCGTTCATGACATAGTACTCGCTGCTGATGGCGTAGGCGCTCAGACCGGCCGCGGAGCTGAGGATGGCGGTCTTGCTGAGCAGGCTGCTGCCAGGGAGGGCGTCGATGATGCTCTGGGCCTTCTTCTTGGGTTCCTCGGCAGGGACGTTGCTGGCGTAGCGGGCGGACGCGGCCAGGGCCGGAAGGGCCTGGCGGGCGACGGTCGGTCGGAGGAGGGGAGCTGCGCCTGTTGCACCATGTTAGCGATCGCGAGGGGGCCAATTGAGCGCGGACGAGCGCGTAAGCGGTTGGGAGACGCACTGGCAGCGCTGCGCGCCAATCGTGAGGCCATTTTGCGATGAGGTTTGATGGGGTATCGAGGGCTTGACGTTGCTCTAGGAGCCGGAATGAGGTTGAGAGGTTTTGTCGCTCGGACGCTAACGAGAAAGTCACGTGTCGTCGGTTGCTCCCGGGATATTGCCGGTCGGGAGCCGGCGGGTGACAGAGAAAGATGGGCACTCCAGTAGGAAAGACCTCTTGCAAATGAGGGCGTAAATAAGTCAACACCTCTTTCAAAGCTCGCGACCGTGCAGAGGCTGACACGAGATTGAATTACCCGGAGAAGTTCCAAAGGAAGTTCTTTCTGCTTTAAAGCAAAATAACCATAGTTTTCAATGAATCAAAGATCAACTGGCTCTCGGAAGGGAGCCTAGCTTGCCTGTCAAAAGCCAGGGTGGGCTTCGCTAAGACGCAGGGACCATGACACCTGATTGGCTCAAAATTGGAGGTTTTGAAGATTTCACTTGCAGATTCACCTGAACTTTCGCATCTTCCTGACTTCAGCGGCGGAACACAACATTTTCAAACGCTTCTCATTCTCCCTAACTGTTGACTTTCGACCCGTTTTCTTCTCTGAACATCTGTTCCACCATGTCTAAGAATCCAAGACCCATCGATCACTCTAAACGCAAGCGCAACATGGAGATCGACGAGCCACAGAAGAAGCGACGCTCATCCTCATCGAGCATTGAGGAAGATGAGGCCTCAAAAGCAGAAATCGTCCTGATGGCCCAAGGTATCTTGGAGTCCAAGAAA
Source organism: Sordariomycetes sp. S80-01Y (assembly GCA_037042185.1). NCBI lineage: Eukaryota > Fungi > Ascomycota > Sordariomycetes > Sordariomycetes sp. S80-01Y. Next base: position 2,337,394 of record JAXQJY010000032.1, read on the forward strand.
AACTACAACGACATCGTCAAGTTGATCCAGTTGATGGACGAGGAAAAGGGCACCGAGGAGGGCACGTTCGCGGCAGCCACGCTACGCTCAGTCTTCCGGAAACTTCTTGAGCAGGGGGCGCTCATTCCCAAGAAGGATCTGTCCGAGAAGAAGCTGGTAGTAGTTGGGTGGTTGAAGGAGCAGCTTTCTGCATACAAAGACGCGCTACTAGGGTACTTAGAGGCTGACGAGGTCGACACTGAGGCAGTCCTGACGTTTTGCATGGAGTTGCTGAAGGCTGAGGGTGAGCACATGTACGATGACGGCAACTACCACTTTCCTACGACGTTCATCGAGGCGATCGTGGCGCGGGTCCTCTACAGCGGCGACAAGGAACTGAGAAAGTCTTATGTGGAGGAATATGTTGATGAGTACGATGACATTCGCTACAATACCTTCAGGAGCGTCAAGTAAGCAAATTTCCAGCCCTCACTACGCCCAGATATTGACTCCTGCAGGAACATCATCGGCAAATCATCCAAAGACGAACATGCAACATTGTTTAAGTCTACTCTGGACATGTTGTCAGCAATCGATGATGTGCCGGAGACCAAGGAGGACTTATCTGAGTTCTTTATCCCTAAGCCCAAGAAGAAGGACCATGACCTACGGAGTGTGCCACAGCACAAGAAGAGAGGACAGGAGGCGTGGCTTGCACTTATGGGCATCGCAGAAACCCCAAAGCAGCGCAAGAGCATACTCAACGTCACCGACAAGATCGCCGCGCCGTGGTTCGTCAAGCCCGAGCTGTTGGCCGACTTCTTGACCCACGCCTACGACTCGGGCGGCTCGACATCTCTGTTGGCTTTGTCAGGCATCTTCTACCTGATTCAAAACCGCAACCTCGACTATCCGTCGTTCTATCAGAAGCTATATTCCTTACTAGACAGAGATCTGCTTCACTCGACACATCGATCAGAGTTCTTCCGCCTCCTCGATACGTTTCTGGCGTCAACGCATCTCCCGGCAGCTCTCGTCGCGAGCTTCATCAAGCAGCTGTCTCGCCTGGCTCTCAACGCACCGCCCGCCAGCATCGTCGTTGTTGTGCCCTGGATTTACAACCAGTTCCGCCGTCACGAAGCCTGCACCTTCATGATTCATCGAGAGATCCGAGATCCCGAGTTGAAGAAGCAGGTCGAGGAAGAGGGTTTCCAAGATCCCTTCGACCCCAACGAGCCGGATCCGATGAAGACGGGTGCGATCGACAGCTGCATATGGGAGATTGTTCAGCTGCAGGATCACTACCACCCCAACGTCGCGGCGATTTGCAAGATCATCTCGGAGCAGTTCACGAGGAACACTTACAACATGGAGGACTTCCTCGATCATTCATACGAAAGTCTGCTGGATTCTGAGCTAGCGAAGGAGCCGAAGAAGACCCCGGTGGTGGAATTCAAGATCGCTCAAAAGGGGCACCTTATGGGGACGGGGGAGGAGCCGCCTACTCTTTTGGCCAGGCTGTGGGACTTTTCAGCGTAGATATATCTATTATTGAACATGATTGGGTTGTAATGGACTTGATGTTCACTCTGAATGACGGTGCATTGGGTAGATATCGAACCTGTCCAGGGCTGATACCTGCTTATTTGAGCCTTGGGAGTGTATGTGTACCAAAATTCCACCACCTTGGTCCGGCCGCTCAGGGCACAGCAGCTTCCTTCCACCCAGCTCTGAGAGGTATGGATGCTTCCGCTCTGACCAGGAAATTTTCAATCGGCATGCCCCCCTGCGGCTTTTTACTGTCATTTAGAAGTCAAAGTCTACAATGACACTACTAAAACAATCAAGCCTTGAGTGGTGCCACCGGGTAGGTAGCTTAGGTCCAAGGTCCAAAGTCGCACTGACTGGGAACTACAGCAGTACTGCCGCGTAGTGCCGGGACGAGCCAATCAGTCGTCTGAATCAGTGTGGAAGCCAACTGGGAGTGTCCAGGACCTGAGAGTGTCGCGTGCTTCGTTGCCGTTTCGAGTCGTGTGGTCCATGACCTCTACCGAGCGATGAGGAGTTTCCGCAAAAAAGGACTAGAGACTTGAACTCTATCTTACCCAGCACAATTTGCTCCTATTTACATATGATTAACTGCGAAGTATACTCAGAGCGTACATCGTGGAGTCGAAAGCCAGGGGATTGGTTGCTCGTGCACCGTTTGCGTCGCATCAAGGCACTGACAAACATCTCCGGAGCATGATGATGCGTCTGAGCGGATCGTTGATGCCGCGACGCTTTCCTCCAGGGTTTCTGGCGCTGCGTGACCTGGACCGGACTCCTTGCGCGCGTACACGTATTCGTTGCCTGTCTCTGGGTGAAGCAACAATCCGATTGAGACGGGAAGAACGGCCCCTGGCCAATGACATGGCGCCAATTCGAGCGAGGCAGCCCATCGCAGCGCCCGTGTAGGTCAATTGACAGGGTTCAGCGCTGGAAAGGCCTGATAAAGCTGCAGAAAATCGATCGCTGACATCACGGATTTCGTGCCGCCCCCGGAACAGACTTTGGAGGTGCTTCACTTTCAGGTCCTCAACTTCTCTGCCCTCCACCTTGTGATTCTCTCCGCAATTGCCGAATTCCCATTCTTGTTTGGAGCAACTCGATCAACGCTCCGAACGGAGCTCGATTTCCTTCAACATGTCTGGCAACCCGTTCAACCTGCTGAGTGGGCTCTCCAAGTCCCCGTCAGATCAGCGAAGCTCGCCATCGGCTCCCGCCGCCTCGCAGTCACAAGCGCGGCCAGAAGCCCCGACTTCGCAGCCAGGACAACAAGCACAAGGATCAACGCGCCCGGGGAAAAAGAGGAAAAATCATCGCGGCGGAAAGAAGAAGCGCCAAAGGAGGAAGAGTTTTGCCTTTATCGACGATGACGACGAGAACAGCCAGGCTGGCACGGGCGGGACTTCGGGCGAGGCTCTTTATCAGATACCTTCCGCCAACCTGAGCGGTGCGAGCATCGATAGCGAGGCGCTGTTAGATCACAGGTGCGTGAAATCCAGGTACCTTGGCCTTGATGCAGGGCCTTTGGCTAACCAAGAGCAGAGACCATCAGCAGATGCGCATGCGGCGATCGTCGATAGCTGGCGTGGGTGCTGGGTCCCTTTCTTCTCCATTCACAGCTACAGCCAGCGGCGCTGGTCGACTACGATCTTCGCACAGCCCACGATATGCTGACCCGAACGATAATGACGACTATTTTCCTACCGACGAGCGAGCGCCATTGCTATCTGGACCTCCACGCTCGCAGACAGTTCCCTCAAGCTATGGGGCCGGCGAATCTAGAGCTAGCCGGACGAGTCGACCGAGAAGTCGCGGGGCTTCGAGCATCTCTTCGAATGCTCGCAGAGCGGCTGCTGCATTTAGCGGGAAGGACAGGTACGATGTGAACAATCCTCCGTCCGTGCCTGGCTCGCCTAACCTAGGAGGCGCGGACCGCATGGAGATGACCCTGGGCGATGTCATGATTAGAGATGACGATGGGATGTCCGAGATTGGAGGCATGGGGCCTGCGGTCAGGGACAACCGACCCAACCAGAGCATCGTCATAGATCGTTTGGGTGAGGGTGATGTATGCTTCCCTGGTCCTGGCATGTCGGAGATCGGAGAAGAGGATGACAACCGTCAGCGCAGTCATGGTAACCAGGCAAGGAGGGAACGTCGTCGCGGCCAATGGCCGGATTTGTCTATTCTCGAAGAATGGAACCACATGGAGAAGGAGGAACGCAGTGAGGAGCGCCGGGTGAAGACGATAACCGAGCCTCAGCTCATCAATGGGCGTCTGCGACCCGTGCGGAAGGGCTGGTTCGAGATCGACGAGGACATGCCCTACCGATTCACCTACTTCAACGAGGAGTTCCAAAGCACGATCCACAGCCAGACTATTTCCGAGCTTGTGCAGCCGGGGGGTGGTTTCCAGGAGCTATTCATCCCTGACCCGCGCGTTCTTTCTGACGATGAGAGCGACGACGAGGACCTCGAATCGGTGGCTAAATTACACCGGCCTGCTGGAGGCCCCGACGGGGAATCAAGGATTCCTACTCGGCAACCATCCTTCACCGAATCGCGTCGGGACGGGACAATTTCGCCAAAGGATACTACCGAGACTACGAACGCTGCTTCCGGCCGCGCTACCCCAAGCGGATTCAAGTCTCCGGAGGGAAGCACAGTCAAGCCATCGCAGTCCGCAGACGGAGACAACAACAAAAAGCCTACGACCCCCAAATACGGGGATCGACCAGTATGGTGGCTAGACGTGCTGTGTCCGACCGAAGCAGAGATGAAAGTCATCTCCAAGGCATTCGGTATCCATCCACTCACTGCGGAAGATATCATGTTACAAGAAGCCCGCGAGAAGGTGGAGTTATTCCGAAACTACTACTTCGTCAACTATCGTACATTCGACCAAGACATCAACAGCGACAACTACCTCGAACCAGTCAACATGTACGTCGTTGTCTTCCGCGAGGGAGTTCTGAGCTTCCATTTCTCCGTTACGCCACATCCCGCCAACGTGCGTCGGCGGATCCGGCAGCTGAGAGACTACCTTATACTATCGTCCGACTGGATATCCTACGCCATCATCGACGACATCACCGACGTCTTCCAGCCTCTCATTCAGAATATCGAAGAAGAAGTTGACGAGATTGATGAAGCTATTCTCCGCCTGCACTCCGTCGCGGACAAAAGGATCAAAGCTGACAAGGCCCCTGCTCAGCCTCAGAAGCAGCACGATGACGCGACAACTGTGGCAGATTCGACAGGCGATATGCTGCGGCGTGTTGGCGATTGCAGGAAGAGGGTGATGAGCCTGTATCGCTTGTTAGGTAACAAGGCAGATGTCATCAAGGGATTTGCCAAGCGATGCAACGAGCGTTGGGAGGTTGCGCCACGGTCAGAGATTGGGTTGTATCTTGGTGATATCCAAGACCACATCATTACCATGACGTCCAATCTTGGCCACTACGAGAAGTAAGTTTTCCTTGGGCTCCACGAATATGAAGCATGCTTACGCAGTGTAGAATTCTTGCGCGTTCACACGGCAACTATCTTGCCCAAATCAACATCCGCATGAACGAACGCCAAGAACTCACCGCCGACGTCCTCGGCAAGCTCACCGTGCTCGGAACCATCGTCCTCCCGATGAACATCATCACTGGTCTTTGGGGCATGAACGTCTGGGTGCCCGGCCAGGAGTACGAGGGCGATCTTACGTGGTTCGTCTGTATCACTGCCGGCCTGCTGATGTTTGGTCTGGGATGTTATTGGATCGCGAAAAGGGTGTACGGAATTGTGTGATGGAGGCACTGGAGGAAAACAGGGAGGACTTGTTTCTTTATTGTGTATTTGGCTCGGCGTCTCGACGATGTTACATAGACGGATCGCTTTCTTCAGGGTCGAGGCTGCGGAAAAGGGGCAATACCATCGGGAAAAGGAGGCGGATACACGGCGCCTGGAGGGATCTTTCACTTGTTTATGGGCACTGTACATCATCTGCACTTGTGGTACATTTGCTTAGCAGTGGCCATGTACATCCCTCATCTTGAGCAACAGAGGTGGACGACAATGCTTCAGTAATGAAATTAGTTTTTGGATTGAGCTTCTTGTCATAGTCTATCCGAATTCCCGTACGCCGAACGCCTGCCACACCCCTGGTTCCTGCACCAGTGCACGCTGCATATTATCCATACCCTAAGATGGAACACAGCCTCTGAGGTCCGCTCCGCTCCCTTCAAACTATTTCTAAAGCTCATCGCCTCTGAGCTGCGAACTGCGCCCTCAGCGCCAAGATCTGCTGCCTGTCCGCCTCTGGCAGCAATGCAATCTGGCTCTCTGGCAATTCCAAAACTTGCCTCATCAAATCGTCAGTATTCCCTGCCGCGGGGGCAGGTGCCGCCACAGGTGGTGGTGCAGCAGCTGGAGCGCCGTACCCTTGCGGCGCTGGAGGAGCGTATGGCATACCGCCAACAGGGGGAGTAGGGTTCGGTGGTGGCGCGCCGTAGCCTGGGGGAGGTGCGCCATACGGCTGTTGGACAGCTGGTGGTGGTGCTTGAGCTGCGCCGCCTTCGACCACTGAGGCCACAGCTTCACGGGACACCAGGCCCATTAGGAGGAGGGTTTGGAATACGGCGGCGGCGAGTTGGGGGGCTTGCTGAAGGAGCTCAGTTGCGCGTTGGGGTTCATTTGTGGCAAGGTGCTTCATTTGGGCGACCACGTCGAGAAGCTGTGTGGGTGGTAAAGTGTTGAGCGTCTGTGAGATGGCATCTGTGCATTTCACACCGGGCGGCAGGTCCTTGCCTGTGGGCAAAGGCGGGATACTGCTACCCGAAGCAGCGTACCCGGCTGCGGCTCCATTGGTAGCTTGGTGACTTTGCGAGGCATCGCGGTCGTCGTCCCCGCCCTTTTGCTCGTTACTGAAATCGACGCGGAGGTTGCGGCCCATGACTTCGTGTCCATTTAAGTTGCGCACCGCCGAGGCGGCGGAGTCGATATCGGGGTAGTCGGCGAAGCCGAAGCCTTTGGGCCGGCCGGTTTCTTGGTCGTAAACTAAGCGGAAGCGCTCGACTGTGCCAACACTGCTGAAGATGTCGACGATCTGTTCTTCAGAAAGACCTGGAAAATGTAAGCGTTTGTCGACGGGTATCTAGAATCGAGGTAGTGATACCATAAGGAATGTTGCCAATGAAGATGACCCTGGAGGGCTGCCGTGTCGACATTGTGGCCATGATGTGTGGTTGTTGCAAGCTGGACTGTGGTCAAGTCGACCTCTGAAGGCCAGGCGACTTGGAGAAACTGAAGCGGGACAGAGGGAAAGACAAAGGCGGATTCGAGTGCGCGCTCCACAGGGAAGGCTAGTCTTTTGCGATTGAGGCTATCTGATCGGTGCTTCGGGCCGGAAGAAAAGGAAATGGTATGGACAGCGCAATGTGGTGATGTCTGTCCGTCGAGTGGGAGAGAATCTGGCAGCCTTGCGACGCGATTTGCGATCGACGTTGATTTCACTGCCAACGGCACTGCAAGCTAAGAGTGGAGCCCAGCTCAGTGATAATGCCCCGGAGCTTAACCGCTGGGGGACCCTGCCAGTGCTGAAACGGGAGCTCCAAGTTTGGGGTCCAGGCTGAGGCGACACGGCTTGGCGCAGCTTGTACTTGCGACTGTGGCCTCAACTCCAAAGCGCCGCAATCCGCTCCTTCGTCCTCCTCGTCAGCTTTTGTTTTAGCCGTTCTGGGAGCGATTGGCTCTGACGCACGTTGCTTTCCTCTTGCCATTTGATTCTTCTTGCTATTGTGGACAAATTGCCTGAGTTTGCGCCTGCAATTCCTCTTCGAAAGGGAGTTGGCCTGGAGCCGAAAGCCAGCCCGCCATGCCGCCCAAGTCGAGATTCACGAGGCTCGACGCCTTCACCAAGACGGTCGATGAGGCAAGGATCCGGACTACGAGCGGTGGTATCGTGACGATCGTGTCTCTGCTGGTCGTCTTGTTCTTGGCCTGGGGAGAGTGGGCGGACTATCGCAGAATCATCATCCACCCTGAGCTGGTGGTGGATAAGGGGAGAGGTGCGTTGCGCAACCATGGGAACGGGGCAATTGGGACGCAAATGCTAACCCTACGATAGGCGAACGAATGGAGATCCATCTCAACATGACCTTCCCCAAGATGCCCTGCGAACTTCTGACGCTAGATGTCATGGATGTCTCAGGCGAGCAACAACATGGCGTCAAGCACGGCATCAACAAAGTGCGCCTTCAGCCTCTCAAGAAGGGCGGCGGCGTCATCGACATGAAGTCGCTGGCCCTCCACGACGACTCCGCCGTTCATCTGGACCCCGACTACTGCGGTGACTGCTACGGCGCCCCCGCCCCTCCGAATGCCCAGAAGTCCGGTTGCTGCAACACTTGCGACGAGGTTCGAGAAGCCTATGCGCAGAAATCTTGGGCTTTCGGTCGCGGCGAGAATGTCGAGCAGTGCGAGCGTGAGCACTACGCTGAGAAGTTGGACGAGCAGAGGGCCGAGGGCTGTCGCATCGAGGGCAGTCTGCAGGTAAACAAGGTGGTTGGAAACTTCCATCTCGCTCCTGGCCGCAGCTTCAGTAATGGCAACATGCACGTCCACGACCTGAAGAACTATGTCGAGACGCCTTCCGGCGCAAAACACGACTTCACCCATACCATTCACTCGCTTCGCTTTGGTCCTCAGCTGCCAGACTCGATCAACGAGAGGATTGCCAACACCGATCTTACTTGGGCAAACCACCATGGCAACCCTTTGGACGGCACTCGCCAGTCGACCCAGGATCCCAACTACAACTTCATGTACTTTGTCAAAATCGTGCCCACCTCGTACCTGCCGATCGGCTGGGAGAAGAAGATGCGCAAGGCGGCGAGCTTCATGAACCGGAATGCCGAGTTGGGCACTCTGGGCTTTGGGGCTGATGGCAGTCTCGAGACGCACCAGTACTCAGTGACAAGCCACAAGCGTAGTTTGGCCGGTGGTGATGACTCTGCCGAAGGTCATGCCGAGCGTCAGCATTCTCGCGGTGGTATTCCTGGAGTCTTCTTCTCTTATGTGAGTCTCACTTGGTCGGCCATCGTTGGACGATTCAGCAGAAACTAACTACGCTAGGACATCTCTCCCATGAAGGTGATCAATCGCGAGGAGCAAAATAAGACCTTCCTTGGCTTCTTGGCTGGTCTCTGTGCCATTGTCGGAGGTACTCTTACTGTCGCCGCAGCTGTCGACAGGGGCCTGTTCGAGGGCACTGCAAGGCTCAAGAAGATACGATCCAAGGACATGTGAGCATAGAGGCAGCGGAAATAGGTGATGCCGTTGTATCTATTGAATGTACGGCTTGTGGGTTTATGATTGGTAGAAGCATGGGCTACGGCGTTCTGGTTTAGTTTCTTGCTCGGAGATGCGTGCACTATCGTACTACGAAGTACAATAAAGTGGCGAGCGTGTGAGTGGATCGAGGTGGTTTTGCCAAGTAAAATATACGGCGTACCTTCGACCAGAATACGAGGTGAAACGCACCCGACCTCCCAGGAGTGCTTCAGCTTGCAGGTGAAGTCCCCTAGCTACCCCTGAGTCTAGATACCAGGCCCCTCCCGCCCTCGCTAGCGATTCCGCGAACCGCTATAAAATTTCTTGGCCTCGTGAACACGAAGTTCGGATTGGCGTGAAGCTAATGGCCGGCGATGCTAAATTTGGTGGCGTCTAACGCAGACAGCCAATCCACACATGTTCTGGTACAGTTCAGCTCGACCATCTGGACGTCCTCAGCTCCAAGACCACGACAGCACGCAATCGTCAGGGGAAAAGGGGCGAGAGGGGCTCATCCATGAGATCGTCATCCCGCCCGGTGAAAAAAGGTAAATTCTGTCACTCCAGCAGTGCCAGTGGGCGACTGGACGTCGGCGAGATGAGCCAGTTGGTGCGACGGGCCAATGCACCCCAGACAGTGGCTGGCCAGGACGCCAATGACGAGCCGCAGGTCCCTGGAGCGTTGCAAACTGTGGGCCCGCCAGAAAAGCTGTCACGGTCGTCTGCCCGAGGGCGAGGGAGCGCTTGCGTGTCGCTGTCAAAAGAAGCCGAGACATAGTCCGGCCACGGTGGCTGCTGTTTATTTTGTCTGACCCTGCGACTTCCAAGTCAGGGACTTGGGACCCCCGAGAGCCTTCAGTTGGACAGCCCGGCTGAACGCCCATCGAATCGCCCTTCCGACCTCCAACACCACCACTTCCTCTCAATCATCATACTATCACTGCCCAGCCCTCACCTCCCTCCTGTTCTCGAACCCCGCCCCTCTCTCTCTTAATAGTCACCTTTTCTTCCACTACTGTACCGCCCTCTGCACAGCCGCGACCGTCGAGCGACCAACGCCACCCTCTTCTATACTCCATCGTCGCCGCCAGCACTGCGCCCCCGATCGCAGCCCTTTGTCAACGTGCGACTCTGTCTTTATCGACCTTCAGACGGCCAGCGCTACTTCTTGGAGAAGTCGATAGTTAACAGCTATCCCGAGATCTGCAACTCCTTCTAATCAGTGCAACGCCAGCTCGTATCGCGTCGACCAGCGATCCCGTGGCATTAGCATCGGTCGCGACACTACCATCCACCGGGGCAATTGAAACCAGATTGTGTTCGAACGATCTTGTCGATAACTGTCACTCATCGATGTCTCGTTGCATTGTCTCCCGGTTGATACAGCAGAACTTAACGTAGCGCCGACCGTACACGAAGCGGCATTACGACGACCCGAGGCGAGGGCGTCCGAACGCCTCTATATCCATTTACAACCACTTTCACCAAGAGTCAACGGCGAAAGACTGTCAAGATGTCGAATCAGAATCAGCCGCAGAGACCGAATCTGCTGGACCTTAGGTCGGCATCCAATTATTCGAGCACATCTACGACCAAGTCATTACGTTCGCCGCGCATGCATGTCGCGGGCGAAGCACCCCCGGAACTATCCCCTCTCGATGCGTTCGCCATGCAGAGCCGGATGCTCGCAAAGCAGTTACAGTCATCCGAAAGCGAAGGGCGACGCATGAGCCGCCTCCCGCCTCTGACGATGGAAAGCCCCTTAATAGTACAGGGCCGGTCCGAGTACTTTCGATCCCTGTCCAACGACTCGGCATCTGAGTCTGGAGTATCGCCAGGGGAACAACCGGGATCAGCTGGACTAGGCTTGAGAACAGAATACGAGGATGCGTTCGCCGACGAGGCGGAGCGGCCGAAATCCATGCATCCGAGAATGAGTCGCATTCCACCCACGCCTGACGAGTCCGCTCCTCCAGTTCCTCAGCCAGGGTCAGCAAGAGACTCATCCCGGGGCTCGAGGGGCAGGCTTGATCAGATCGAGGAGAACCCGTACTTTGGAGCTCGACAAGAGAGATCCCCTTCGCCCATGCAAAGCCAGAGCGACACTCAGTCAGATCTCAACAGACCCTTGGAGCCTCCGACAGTACAGAAACAGAACTCTTTCCCATCATCACCGCTACAGAGGGCGACACGGCCAGACTCGCCAGATGAGAAGCCGACAAAATCCGGTTCGTTCGACGAGCTTGGCCTGGCACCGCCGCCCCCGCGATCAGCCTTCCCCCAGCGCTCCTCCAGCATCATGTCTTCGCCTCTGTTCCCTCCAGAGGAGGATGGAGCAAGCAACATGTCGGGATCGTATCACTCCCTGCCAGGAACGCGTAAGATGTCTTCGAGCAGCGCTGCCTTCGCCGCAAACCCAATGGCTTCCCCTTCTTTAGGCCACTTCAAGAGATCTCCGTCTGTCGGCTCGGATTCATCAGCCTTACCAAGGCCGTCCTTCAACTTTTCGAGACCTATGAGCAGAGCCGGAACACCAAGTTTCGACTCACCTTCAAGACAAGCGTCTTCGGACAGCCAGCCATCCTTCTACTTGGCAGACGATTCGGCACAGACTCCGCTCAGCATGCACAGCGAGGCGTTTCCAGACCAAACCTCAGAAGAAAGGGGGCCTGGCGCGCCATCCTACATCTACTCAAAGTTTTCATTGCCGAGGGGAAAGACGGTACAGAGAACAGAGGATGCGACCACGCAGCCTCAAGCCTCCTTCAAATGGGATCAGCCAATGGTACCGCCTAGTAACGTCCAGCGCGTACCTGCCGGAGGACCCCCGCCATCACCACCATCCCGTCCTACCAGCTCTTCCCGGCTGGTGGCGGATGATCAAGTCAGTGTCATGAGCAGCATGACTCGACCGTCCATTGATGCTGCTAAAGCCAGCATGGACAGCTCTAGGCTTGCAGCTGACTACCCCCCTCCGCCTAGTAGACCCTCGCAAGACGGTGGCAATCGCTCATCCGAGGAAACACCTAGGGGTCGCTCTCGTACGTCGCCGCTTCACCAACAAGTTCGAGGACGGACGCCGCACTCCACGACAGGCACGAGCGATTCTGCTAGCACCCTCCGTCCGCCGCCGACCGCGCGGTCAACGGCCCCAACTGCATCCGAAATGTCGGCTGAAGAGCATCTTGCCAAGGGCATCGCTTGCCATGAGAATGGATCTCTTCAGGAATCGACATATCACTTGCGGTATGCTGCTCGCCAGAACAACCCAACAGCCATGCTCTTGTACGCCTTAGCGTGCCGCCATGGTTGGGGAATGCGAGCAAATCAACGAGAGGGTGTGCAGTGGTTGAGGAAGGCAGCGGACTACGCGCAAATAGAGATTGCCGACGATGAGGATCAACTCAAGGATGGCAAGCATGTGGATGCCATCGAGCGAAGGACACGCAAGGCACAGTTCGCGCTTAGTATCTACGAGCTCGGCGTGAGCCATATGAACGGATGGGGCATCGAGCAAGACAAGGCACTCGCGCTGCGGTGCTTCGAGATCGCCGGCACTTGGGGCGATGTTGACGCACTCGCCGAGGCAGGGTTTTGCTACGCCCAAGGCATTGGCGCAAAGAAGAATCTCAAAAAGAGCGCCAAGTTCTACCGCATGGCTGAAGCGAAGGGCATGAGCATGGTCGGAAACAGCTGGTACGTCGCTCAGTATTCTCAGCCCACGGCCTTGACACCCTGACTAACCCCTGCACAGGATTCACAAGCCCAAGTACATGGACGACGATGTAACAACGTCACCAAAGAAGGACAAGAAGAAAGCTAGAAGCAAGTCCCGCACACGCACCATGTTCGGCCTCAAACAGAAAGGCACCGAAGAGCCAATCCCACAATGACCTTGAAGAGTGCTCAGCACTAACATGCGGCGGAACCATTGACATTGACGGAGTTAAAGGCGGAGTCATCTACATCAAACATCGAAAATCTTTGATCTTTAGCATTAGCGTGCAATATTCTGGGCTCGAGGTTTTCGAGATTCATTTTGTCTGCTGGCGTGGTTGGTTGGAAGGAAAACAGGATGTTAGGGGGAGAGTTCGTGGATACGATTCACCTGAGTCGAGACAATACACTTGATCCCCAAAGCCTCATAAAACTATTGAGCAAGTGATGCGGTTGATCGTCTTAGAGATTTCGCGTCTCTTTAATTGTTGTATGCTATCCTCTGATGTGGAAAGTTGGCGGAATCGGGTCTACTATGATTATCCACACTATCCTGAGCTCGGCTTAAAGAGTTCCGTACATCCACCTAGCTACCATCTGTTAGGAAACGGGTGGGTTTATTCCTCGAGCGTCAACATCGTTGTATTTCAGACAAAGCACATGTCTGGACAAAGCTCGCAAAGTCCTTGGGGTCATTATGGCATTAGGCAGGGCCTGTGGCGGCTCTCAAGCGTAGAAGATGTTACAGCAAACCTCACAGCCCCGAGCTTTAGATACTCATCCAGGCTAACGAGCGTCTCCCCAGGTTACTCGCCATCTGTATGAGACTCCTAAATGTCCACAAACTGCAAGTCAGGATCAAGAAGCTGACGAGATTGGCCGCCAACTAACAATATGACATACGACACCGCATCAAATCCGCGGCAAAGGATCAGAATGTAATCAGGAAGCCATTATGATTCTCATGCTAGAGGAAGACCCTGCTCCTCTGGCCTTTCAATGTTACATTTGTCGACCCGCACCCCTCTATGCATCTACGTCCATCTTCTCACCCTCCACAGGCACCTCCTCTACCGTAACGAATCGACCAATATCGTCCTTCTTGATAATCTTCTCGTTGAGAACCGCTGTCGTTCCTTTGGGGAAGCGGTAGCTCTGCAACTTCGCGGTCTTCTCGTTGGGCGTGATATAGTTCCTCTTCAAGGTAGTCTTCTCATTTGTGATGACCGCCACGTCAACGTTCGAACCGGAGCCCAGATCGTTCCAGATACCCGCCAAAATCGCCTCGCTCGCCAACTTGATCGCTTCCTGCTCTGTAAGATCTGGCTTCCAGGTGCTCTCGAACACACTCATCGCCGCCAAACTGCCAGAACCCATTGTGACGTAAGGCAGCTTGTCCGTGCTACCGTGAGCGTGTACGGTGAAGAGATGGGTGCCAGTAGGATCGACGCCGGCAACGACGAGATACGCTCCGATGTGACCTTGGTGGCGGAAGAGGTGCTGCTTCAGCATTGTCATGCAGGTGACAACGCGGGGCTTGCGGCCCGTCGACATGGAGTGCAGCTCGAGCTGTGATGAGATGAGGGCGGTTGTGAACTCGGTGTCGGCTGCAGTACCGGCTCCGGCACACCAGATCTGAGGGGCGATGTAGTGAAGCTTTTCGCAATTCTTGTCGGCGACGATGGGACCGGAGGTTGCTCGTGTGTCGGCGGCGATCTGAGGAGGGGTATCAGCTTGATGCTCTGAAAGATGCGAGAAGGGGGTTACATACAACGACACCGCCATTGTAGATGCAGCCGACAATGGTGGTACCGGTGCTGGTGGCTTTGGGCAGAGGCACTCCCTTGGCATGGAGCGCAAGGTTGCGGTTGTAGTTGGAGAAGTCGAAGCCAGGCATGGTGGGCCAACGACAAGAGAATGCCTGATCGAAAGTAACAGCTGCTCTCGGACACGGATTCGGTTCGTTGCGAAGGCTGTGATCGTAGAACCGAGTTTCAGGGCTGAAAAGGTCGTCGTGAAGAGAGGTCGTCGCGGGGTGGGATGGTGGTGTTGTAAAGGCACCACAGATGACGAGGCGAGAGCTGCCTCCAGGCACTGCCAGGCGTTGAAGCTCCCCTGCAAACGCAGAAGGTGATTGGCAGAGGACGGGTCGGGTGGCCCCACGTGATGTGGCGCCGCTGAGCTCCAGCCTCCAGCCTTCAGCCTCATGAACCTTTGTCCTCCAAAAAGTTGACGTGCAGGTGCGGTCGTGAAACGGATTTAGGCATTGGCAGTGACTTCTCTGCCTCGCGCTTGTCTTTGCACATTTCACCTCTTCTTATTGCCTCCCTTCCGGAACAGAAACTGGCTTTGTGTTCCGGGGCTTTTCCTTTTGAAAACCAGGTTTTGGTCGAGCAACTGTTGGCGATTGACGGTTTTGCGATCCACCGCGTCGAACGTCGCGTCAAGCTTGACCGGCACGATCTCACGATCTCGAGCTTGTCGGACTAGCATCGAGCGAATATCCGACCGAAGAACCGATCAAAATTTAACATTCTGATGCCAAAATGGCTTTCGGCGGGTTCGCGAATGCGGGCGGCATGGGTGGCAGCCCTGCGGGAGCCACCACCGGCTCGGATCTGGAGACCATCCAGACAGAGGTAAGTTCTAGGCAGTGATTGTGTAAGACGAAAGCACTGACCATAGTAGGACTTGGGCTTCTTGTCAGTAGCCGGCGAGACAAAGGTCCGCCTCACGACGCCATGGGATCCCCTACCTGCACCGACATCATCGCTCCTAAGCATTGCATCACGAAAAGGCCTTGTTGCGGCCGCCGGTCCCGATCAGATCACAATAGGAACCACGGAGACAGTACGAAAGACTCTCGAAGGTGAAGGAGAGGAAGTACGCGACTACACGCCACAGCTCAAGATTCCCATGCCGATGCGCATCTCACAACTAGCATTCACAGCCGACGAGAATTACCTTATACTGTCGGCGGAAACAGGTGGAGGTCTGGCTGTTTACGAAGTTCAAAGCCTTTTGTCCGGCTCAACGAGCTCGGCATTTGAGCTTTCTACAAATGGGGAATCGCTGCGCGTGCTCGCCCCCAACCCGACAGCTGAAAAGGCCGAGTTGTGCGCCATCGTGACGACGAACGGCAACATGCAGATGGCGAACTTGAAGGAAAGGCAGGTCAGCAATCCCTTGAAAAGTCAAGTTAGCTGCGTCGCTTGGAGCTCCAAGGGGAAACAGCTCTGCGCTGGCATGGCTGATGGCACCATCCACCAAATGACCCCTGAAGGCGAAGGAAAAGCCGACATACCCAAGCCTGCGAACGCATCCAACCACCATGGTAAGTTTCGGAAGATGAGATCTGCGGTGAAACGCTAACAGGATGTAGTTTCATCCGTCGTCTGGCTGGAGAACCACCTGTGGCTGGCCATCTATACAGAATCAAGTGGATCACCACCGTCTTGCGTCTACAACATCATCACACGAGAACCGCCATCGTCATTTACTTTCCAGAAAATCGGAGATCCTGTACAACCCTTTGTACCAGATAAAACACCTCACCATTCCTTGTTGCGACTACGAGACTTCCCGCCGGATTTGCAGGATCTTCTCATTATCTCGTCTTCGGCGTCGACAGAAGTCGGGCTACTCAGCAGGTCCAAGAAGGCTCTGGCGACAGATAAACCTGCAGATTCTATCACTGGGGTTTTCACCATGACCGAACTCCTGGATGATACGAAGAGGCCTACACTACCTATGACGGATGCAATGGACGACTCTACGCCAATCGGGATTGGCCTTGATCTTTCCAGCAAGGACAAGGTATACCGACCTATTCCCTCGGACGAGGAAATCAATGAGTCTCAGAGCCCCTTACCTGGTCTTTGGATCCTCACACATGAGGGCTTACTCTGCTCTTGGTGGCTTGTGTATACAGACTCGGTCAAGCAGGGCACAGCGTATCCAGGTCTGACAGTGGCCGACACCTCAGCTCCGCCTGCTCAGTCCGCGGCTCCCAGCGCACCATCGACATTTGGCACAAATACTGCACCAGCTTTCGGTCAAACGTCTTCTCCAGCCGCTGTGCCAGCCTTCGGATCCTCAGCCCAGTTAGGGGCCAAGTCGTCACCTTGGGGAGCCCCGAGCTCCTCCCCCGGGGGTGCTCAGACCGGCGGCTCTACTTTTGGACAGCCCTCGTTTGGCAAGCCTGCTTCGCCTTCAACACCCGCCTTCGGGAAGCCCAGTGCCTTTGGCGCGTCCTCGCAGCTTGGAATGAGGACTTCACCATGGGCAGCTGGTGGATCTGCTCCCGCGTTTGGGCAATCTGGTTTCTCGAGTTTTGCAAATAAAGGTGGCAATGCTTTTGGAGGCGATACCCAAAGCCAGGGTGAGGCCAACAAGCCTGCCACAGCACTCTCTTCCAGTGGGTTCGCGGGATTCGCGAACCAGGGTGGTTTTGCTGCCGCTGGGGGTAACAAGAATGGCGGTAGTGTCTTTGGCGGCGGCAACGCGTCTGACTCGAGCCCATTCGCATCTGCTGCGAATAAGGATAAGCCCAGCATCTTTGGTGGCGACAAGAGCACATCTAGTCCTTTCGGCAAGCCGAGCACATTCGGTAATGGGAGCAAGAGCACGCTCGGGGGCAGCGCCACTAACCAATCCTCCGGTGACAACCCCTTTGGCTCGACCCCGTTCAAGTTACAGAGCTCATTCAAGCCAGACCCAGCAGCCAAAGATGATAACGAGAAGCCCTCAGATAGCTCTGGTGGAGGGATGTTTGGCAGCGGGTTTGGTTCGGCACTTAGCTCTGCTACTGAAAAGCCGACTTCCCCAGCGGTGTCCAAGGATGAAGAAATGGATGCGGAAGGGTCCGGAGAGCAGACACCGCAAGCGAAGCCAAAGCAGCCGGCGTTTGGATCATTAACCAGCCCTGAGTCAACAACACCACAAAGTACGCCAAATCCTTTTGGCAGCAGATTCGGGAACTCGACTGGGCCTTCACCCTCCCCTGGAAAGTCATTGTTCGGACAGCCAACTCCAGCACAAACAAGCAGTGGCGGTCTATTCAGTGGGAAAGGCTCGTCTGGCTTCAACTGGAACACCAAGCCCGAGACCCCAAAGAAGGAGCCCGAAGCGCCCCTCCCACCAGAATCTACGAGCAAGCTTGTGTATCCTTTGGGCGACTCGTCCTCATCTTCAGCCGCTTCCAACGCTCCGGCCGTAGCAGCTGCCGCAACACCGACCAAGCCAGATGATGCGCCTCTGCCGCCTGATCCCACATCGACCACTCCGAAACCTGGAAAGGAAGAGAACAAGAGCGCATCGCCTCTGGCGATAGAGGCCCCTCTGCCCCCTGATCCTACGAAGAGTGCCAAGCCGGCCGAGCCTGAAGCGGCCGCGGCTGCTCCGTTACCGGCTGAGGCCGGGCAAAAGACCAAGCCTAGTTTCGATTTTCTCGCGAAGCCAAAGACTGAGACGGAGCAAAAGCCAAAGCCTAGTTTCGATTTCCTCGCGAAACCGAAGACGGACTCTAAGTCGTTTGCTCAGCCTACCAGTGCACCCCTTGCCGCTGATTTCAAGGCGCCGAGCAATCCCTTCAAGAAGTTTGTTCCGCCCCCTGAGTCATCGACTGAAGAAAGCGAGCTAGACGACAATGAAGTGGACGAAGGTGACGAAGAGGACGACGAGGACGCCGACGGAGAGGACGAGCTGGAGGATGAGGAAGAACAAGAGCAAACAGATGAGGAGGAGCCCGAGGAGCCCACGACCGAGCAAACGACTGAACAAGTGGAAGAAGACGCAGGTTCCGAGGGAAGCGGTGTCGATGTTGCGAAAGACCTCAGCCCCCAGACTAGCGGCCTGGCTGTGACACCTAGCTACACTCCTCAAAGCTCGTTCGGAGGAATTGCGAGCACTACTCCAGCAACCGCACAACCACAAGATCGCGCAAGGCCGCTTTTCGGAGAAGTCAAGGGCAAAGCCCCAACCTTCAACCCTCCCAAGAACGCAAGCCCGCGTTCGCCGAGCCCATTGAGGGCAGTGCCCAATCGCATGCTGAAGGCCGAAGGAACGCGCTCGGTCAGTGCGCCTGGCATGGCGTCACAGATCATGGACCCCAAGCGGTCACAGCTTGGCAGTTCCATCGTTGGGCGCGAGAAGAGCTATGAACAAGACTACGCCTTTATCGCGCAACACAAGAAGAACAGAGAGCGTCAGGAGATGGAAGAGACCCAGCCACTTGTTGATGAAGAGGACGAGCAGGTACAAAAGCTTCTTGCATCCGACGTACAGGGGACGCTCGAACTCGATGAATTCGTCGCGCATTCAAACACTGCGCCACCTGCACAGGAAAGCATCCCGTCGCAGGTTGAGGCAGTCTACCGCGACATCAACTCAATGATCGACACGGTCGGTCTGAACGCTCGCTCGGTCAAGGCATTCGTCAAGGGCCACACGGAGAGCCGGCAGGATCAAGGGCGGACAAAGGAGGATCTGGAGATTGCGGACGACTGGATCCTTGGCGAGATTGATTCACTTGGTCAGGTTCTGGATGAGGATGTCCGTGCCGATCTCGAAGAATCCAAGGTAACGGACCTCGAGGGCAAGCTCGAACTCTGCCAAGAGCTGTCGCGGGATCTCCAACGTCTGCGAGCAAAGCAGGAGGACGTTAAGAAGATGATTGCAGCCAGAGACGTCTCCGCTCAGGTGGAGACAGCGCAATCGGCACCGTTGTCCGCCGAGCAGCTAGCGCAGCAGAATGAGCTCAGGAGGGAGTATGCTAGATTCTCGAAGCTGCTAGCGGAGGCCGAGGAAGCCCTCACACTGTTGAAGACGAGGATCGCGTCCGCAACAGGACCGGCTGGACGGGGTTCTCAAGGGGTGCCAACGGTGGAGGCCGTCATGCGGACAATCACGAAAATGACCACAATGGTCGAGAAGCGAAGTGGTGATGTCGACGTGCTCGAGAATCAGCTAAGGAAACTTCGCCTCAGCTCTGTCGGGCGTGATACTACGCCTACCACGCCTCAAGCTAGGAAGAGTGTTATGTTCTCCCCGTCAGAAACCACACCGTCACGAACATTCCGCCACAGTTTTGCTGGTAGCATTGGATCATTAGGCGGCAGTCCGGCCAGGATGACGACACCGCGCAAGAAGGTCAGCGGATTCAGCGACGAGGAAAAGAGCGAACTGATGGAGAAGAGGGCTCGCAGACAGGCTGTCCTGAACAAACTGAAGGGCAACGTCGAGAAGAGAGGCGTTCAGGTTTGGAATATGGAGGAGATGGAGTAATGTGTCAGGTCGAGGACATCCATACACACGAAACAGGACATTGTCATTCTTACCCGCAGCGATGGATGGAGTAGTAGATAGTCAATAATCCCCCCGCAAAGGGGTGGTTCACGAAGTCTGAGTGTCCAGCGCGTGTACCACTAGTACAGAGCACCACTGTAACAAATGTCTTGGTAACATTAAAAAGACATGAAAAAGGGGGGGATGCCTGAGTGTGACAAAAGAATGGTGGGGTCTCGGTGAGAACTACTAGCTCCAGCTCGTGACCCCACATTGAATGGCCGGCCAGGCTCACTCACCGAGCGCAGCCGCCCCAAAAAAAAAGTTAGTCTGAGCTTCACACTCCAAATCCGGAGGGGCACTTTTTCTTCATCCTGGACGGTAGAGACTCGCAACACAAGCGCACATATCGCCATGCCCTCACGGCAGGCAAACGGGGCTTCAGGCCCCAGCGAGCAGGAATTGCGTGATAGAAATGTGAGCAAACCCCCCCTTCAATTGTCCTTTGGCGCCTCCGTAACATCTGGAACTGACCCTCCCGCGCAGACCGTCGGCATCGGCAAAGAAACAGTCTTCGACACAACATCCGTCGACTTCCCGGGCCACTTCCCCGGCGAAGACCACGCCTTCTCCCTCGATCGCTTCCGCGCCGGCTTCAGCGTCAACTTCCACCAGAACGACGCCTCCCACGCCTCCTTCTCCCTTGTCGGCATCGACGCCTCGCTGGCCAACGCCTTCCGTCGCATCCTCCTCGCCGAGATCCCGACCCTCGCCATCGAGAACGTCTACATCGAGAACAACACCTCCGTCATCCAGGATGAGGTCCTGGCACACAGGCTGGGTCTCATCCCCTTCAAGGGCGGCAAGGAGGGGCTGCACAACTTCCTCAAGTGGCACAAGAAGGCCGAGCCGGGCGAGGATCCCTACGCCAATTGCTTCGACTGGAACACGGTCCGCCTGGAGCTAAACGTCACCTGCACCGTGAACAGGGATGCCGACCCGGGCGAGACGGATCCATTGAAGGCGTACCACAATGCGCACGTCTACGCCAGGGACATTGTCTTCCAGCCCACTGGCAGACAGCCGGAGTACTTCTCGGGCGAGGACGCCATCATGCCCGTCAACCCGGACATTCTGATCGCCAAGCTGAGGCCGAAGCAGACCATCAATCTGGCCATGCACATGCACAAGGGCCTGGGGTCCGACCACGCCAAGTTCTCGCCCGTCGCGACGGCTTCCTACAGGCTTATGCCGACGATTCAAATCACCAAGCCCATCGTGGGCCCCGACGCCGAAAAGTTCCAGAAGTGCTTCACCGAGGGCGTCATAGGGCTGGAGAAGATCACCAAGAAGGAGGCCGGCCGGCCAGAGTACGAGGGCCACTCGGCTGGCGAGGTGCAGGCCGTGGTCAGGGACCCGATGAGGGACACCGTCAGCAGGGAGGCGCTGCGGCACGCCGAATTCGAGGGCAAGGTCAAGCTGGGCCGACGGAGGGATCACTTCATCTTCTCGATCGAGAGCACGGGCCAGTGGGACAGCGACGAGCTCTTCATGGAGAGCGTGAAGCACATGAAGGCCAAGTGCAAGAAGCTGGAGCAGCAGGTCGTCGACATGGTCAGGTAGCGGCTGTTTTGGCTGTTGCTGTATATTACTTGCGCTTGCCACTTGTTGTTTCTACGGCGTGTTTGGGTACTTAGATAAAAGGGAAATGATACCATGACAACTTCAATCCACGATGCGCTATGACCTTTTTTCTTCTTAATCTATATAGCCCTCTATGCATGATAGCCCTGCAGATGTGAAACAAACAACGCCCTGACGCCTTTGGATGCCCCAACGCCGTCATTCCCGAACCTTCTTCCTCTTCATTCCTCGAGGGACGTCTGCTTCCTAGGCCTTTGCCAGAAACTTGAGAACAAAATTGAACTCGGTCATGAAGGCGGGGTCGGTGACGACGACGTGCTGACCGTTCTCCAAGCCTAGCTCGCGCAAGGTCTTGGAGAGGTTCGGTCGCGTCATCTCCTCCAAGCTCTGCGGCACCCGCATGTAAAGCGTTTTCCCCTCTGCGCGGATGTTGGGCTTCTTCAGCTGAGCCTCGGGCCGCACAGCTAGCGACTCAAGAAGCTCTTCCAGCGTAGCCTTGGGATCGACCTCGAGCGGACGGGCCTCGTCGCTGCAAACGGGGCAGTCCGGCTTCTTCTCGTGGTTGAATGTGTAGGTGTAGATGCTGTCGTTGCCCGAGTACATCATGTAGTTGTTATCGAAGCCCAGGCAGGGCACTGAAGAGGTCGCAAGCTTGAACGCTTCGTTGCAGCAAGCAGCCGCGATGATGGCGTTGGTCGACGCAATGGCGGGGATGATGTTCTTTATCGTGCCTTGCGTGAGGGCGTATGTGACTCCTGGGATGTCGAACTCCTCAGCACGGGCAGCAGCCTTCTGGTACAACCAAGTGACGTGCTCCGGATCGTCCTTGTCCAGCTTCGGAAACGGCTTTTCCTCGTCCCAGGCAATGACATGCGCCCACTCAATACAGTGTTCGGGCTGTCTCGGAATGCTGGCAATGGTACACAGCGGAACGGCAGCTCTTGGTGCGTGCATGTCAAGCTGACATTCTATGCACGATGTAATTGAAGGCAGAATGACTCTCGCCTGCCCCTTGAACCCTTCCGTTCCCCCATCTATCAGCGGCTTGATGCTGTCGGCGTCGCCCTCCTCCGCGAGGGTCATGAGCGTGCTGTTGATCCAGCGCCTCGCTTCTATGCTGTCTAGCCCACAGATGACGAGCTGAAATTGCCGGTAGAAGTCAAGGTCGAAATCTTGTATGGCTTTATTGTGAGGGGTGATGGACACGCCCTTGCAGCGGCGCTCAACGAAGCGGGCGGCGACCTCGGCCTTGTACTTCCCTACGTCTGACTGGCGGAAGAGGAACTGGCGGTTGAGATTGGAGATGTCTATCGTGTCTGTCGGGTGTTAGGCGCGGTCGCGGGGGACGTGAACGGTTCGTACCCATGTCGATGACGTGAATGTCCCGAAACCGAGACATGGCGAGGTTCTTGAGAATTTCACACCCTAGGCCTCCAGCGCCACTATCCTTCCGTCAGGCTCATCCTCATCGTTCCGCAAGAAAAAGAGTTACTGACATGACTCTATTCGGCGCGTTAGCGGTTGGGCGGTGACGTGCAATCGGGCCTCGGTGGGCTGAAGAGGTGCCTACAGGACTTTGTACTTGTCGAACTGCTCAAGGATCTCGGGGCTCAGGGACATCTCCTCCGTGAAGGGGCCAGGGTTCTGGCGGATGTGGTTGAGGTACTTCCTACAGCGGGAGCGTTAGCGACGGTGTGCACGAAGGGAGCTGTTCACCCCAGCTTGGGGGGAGCTTAAGCTTGCCATTTGGCGGTCTCGTCGACGGTAGCCGCCACCGTCTGAGCGGCGACACTCATGGTCGTCTGTTGAGGGGCGAGAACAGGTGCTATAGTTGGCAGGCCGGGGCGAAGAGCAGAGGGAGAGCAATGTGTTCCGGGTCAGTGGCGGGAGGGAAGCTGCCGTCATACCTTAGTCTGGGGGGGTCTTCGGTGAGGCTCGGTGAATGTGGGGTCATGCAGCTAACCAAGACCACTACCACTCTAGTACCTTGGAGTGAAGGCCCGATATGTACCCGCACTTGGTCAACCTCGACCTCGACTCTGCTGAGTGTACATCTTGAGGCTCCTACATCCAAAGACGACCGTCTGGAGAGCCGACAGAGAATCCTTCAGCAATGTACGATGGCTGATAGCACCGGAACGCGAGCCTTCGAGTCACAATGGACCATCTCCTCACACCCGTCAGCACAACCTACCTTAAGTCCAACAATGAGGATGAGCCTCTCTTCACCGAGGTGAAGCCAGACAGAAAGGACGAACCGTTGTCTAAGCCGGCCACCGTCTCGTCGGAAGATGAGGCTCTGGAGGTTCTGAAAGCCCAACCCGACTACGACTTGCTCATCTCGACTCTCAAGTACCTCAACCGTGCGCACTCTCTGCACACCCCGGGTCCCAAAAGCGCCGCCATCGTCCAGACTCTCGTCACGGAAATCGCGCACAACTACTGGGTGCTTTTCTCGGAGGGTTCTAAAGATGGCGACTCGCGGGATCTTGAACTGTTCGTCGCGTCTTTGCGGAGCGTCACTGGCATCAACGCCTTGCTATCCCACCTCGGAGCTCTCCTTCGGGAGTCTGGGCTGGTCGATAGAGAGGCTAAAAGACCTGACATCACCATGCACTTGGCCATCTTCCTCGACATCATAGCTTCAGCCCTAAGCGGAGATGACACGATCTTGACTATTTGGGCGGCTTCGACCGCAGACTTGGCTACCGAATCGCTCAAGAAAGTCCAGTCGCAGGCTTTGCTATCGGTGCTTACAAGCGGGAGGCTCGTTTCAGTTGCTGGAGAGGCAGCAACCTTGGTTGACAAAGACCAACTAGGTACAACTACACTTTGGATCACGGATGCGCTTGAAATCAGTAGATGGATAGGACGGAATGTCGTCCGCTGGGTGCGTGTTCAATCGGATCGAGCCTCGTTGCAATTTTGCTCTACATTGCTGCAGAGGGCAATGTCTTTAGGATATCCAGGTGAGTTCTGTCGACGCTGGAACTGAATATGACACTGACTCCGCTATAGACAGCTTGATTAGGTTGCTTACAGACTTATTGCTACTGTCAAAAGACCACCGCCCGGGTCTATTCGTGTCGCTGTGCCTTGGCTCAGCTGCTCAGACAAGACGAACTCTGTATATCTTGCTAGACTACCTTGCAAGCAGGCACCTTGACCGTATACCCCCAGATGCCGCATCATCAAATCCGATCGTGGCGGCAGCTTCTGGCATAATCAAATCTGTTATTGAAGCAGACGAAAGTCGCACGCAAGAGGTCTTAAGGTGGTGTACTTCGGCTTCAGGGGCTGGTCTTGGCCACGGCGTAGCAATCCGTCGAGCTGTACTGGCAGCCTTAGCACAGGACAAGGACGCAGTGACCACGGTCCTCGAGAAGAGCCTGACTCAATTCGGCGATGAGCTCTACATTCGACACGCTGCCCTTATGCAACAACATGGCAAGTTACTTCACGCGCAATTGCAACAAGCACGATCGCTAACAGTACAAAGTGCATGCAGAAGTTCTTTTGCTCAGCGCCGGCTGCGTACATCGTCTCTCGCCTATCAAGCTGACCATGCTGTTACGATCCCCAACGTACCTGAGCACCGTTTCAAATCGCATTGCGGCGCCTCAGGTCAAAGCTCGCTTCCTGGGCATGGTTGTTGGCGAGGCTCTATCGGGGTTGGTGGATGGGAAGGACAAGAAGTTGGACTTTAAGATGGAGGAGATGGACAGTGAAGAAGCGGAGTTTCTCAAGACCCTCACGCATGTGGCCGATGAATGTGGCCCCGTGGACGCCATACTGAACACTGAACAAGACGACGCTAAAGCACTACCAACAGTCCCGGCACACAGGCCTAGGGAACTTGCCAAGAAAAAGGCAAAGCCAATCCCGGATCCGATCTCCTCCACAAAGCCCAAAGCCATCATCGAAGAAGTAGATGACTCGGACAGCGAGGACGATGAAGAACTCAAACCCTACGCAAAGGGCTCAGATCCAGAGGATTCCGACGATGATGCTGAGCTTGTGCAGCGGAACAAGCCTAAAGCCCCAGTCTACGTTCGGGATCTGATTACGTATCTCCGCGACACGGACAATTATGACAAGCAAAAGCTAGCACTTCACACGGCACCACTGCTGATACGGCGAAAAGCCAACTACGGCACCGAGATCTCTTCTCACGCTGATGAGCTCGCCGGCCTGCTCGTTGGTATGCAAGACAAGTTCGAGCTGGAGGGCTTCGATGATCTGAAACTGCAGGGCATGATTGCCTTAGTAGTGGCACAGCCGAAGAGCATGGCACCATGGTTCGCGCGAACATTCTTCGAGGGCGATTTCTCCCTGTCGCAAAGGACCGTCATACTCGTCACCCTCGGTCTATCGGCTAGGGAGCTTGCTGGTTTCCAGAAATCCGAGTACCAAGACCAAGCCTCCTTCGCCTCCAAGAGGCTGCCGGAAAAGATGGAGAAGCTATATATCGACTGGCAGAAAGAGAATGGTCGGGTCGCGGACTCTAACCTCAAAGCTCTTCCTTCGACGGCCCTCGACACTATCACCAAGTCCCTGACGTCGACTTTCCTCGAGCCCATCGCTGCTGAAGCCGCCGACACCGCCACGGGACCCGACGCTCTCAAACTGCAGACCTTCACGTCGAGGTACAAATCAAAAGCCTCCAGAAAGCCACGCGTGCGGGCCATACCGAATACGACAGCCGCCCTCCTGGCGACGTCTTTCTTCTCGCCGCTGACGGCCCACTTCCAGGTCGCCCTACGTTCGCCGCGACCTATCGTCCTGAACCCGGCGCTCCTAGGGCTCTACCTCCAGACCCTCGGCGTCATCGTCCACGCCGCCGGCCCTTCGACGCTGTCCCTGCCCGAGCTCACCTCGGAACTATGGGATCTTCTACTAGGCGTGCGGCAGCACGTTGTGGGAGAGCTCGCCGCCCTGAAGGGTTGGTTCGTCGCTATGGCATCCCTGCTAGAGGTGAACGAGGGCGACATGCGGCGGCTGTGTCAAACGCAGGGGAGGGAGGTTGTCGAGACGCGGGAATGGGTCAGCGGCGTGTTTGAGAGAACAAGAGGCGAAGATGGCGGCGAAGAGAACGAGGTCAAGATGTTGGCTGCCGGCACGCTGATCAGACTTGGAGAAGCCATCGAGAAGTATCAGGCGTTATTGATGGGGGATATGATTGGGTTCTAACATAATTCTCATCATACATTGTCGGGCACGCCAGGTGCCGCTACCTAGGATACCTGATCTCCTGGATCATATCATTATATACCTGGTGAAAATGACAAGTCTCCCCGAACTCCGTATCAGTCCGCTAAAATGCATCCTGGAAAGACTCCAACCTCGTCGTGCTTCCCCGCCGCACGGGCAGCCCAGACAGGTACATGTTAGCATGACTCAGATGGTCGCCCAGACTCATCGCCATCCTCCTCAGCTCCTCTTTGACCTCCCTGCTGGAAGCCTGCCCCTGTAAGACCGTCTGTGCCGGGTGAAGCGGCGTTCTCGGCAGCGACGGCCCGTCCAGCTGCAGCGGTTGATCGAGCTGCTTCTGGAGGTTCTGCTGGGGTATCGAGGGTGGGAAGTAGGCGAGATCCTGGGGATGGTTAGGCTGCGGGGTCGGGCCGTCCATGTCCTCGGGGTCCATGTCCGCGAACTCGCTGAGGGAGTACGGCCGCGCGGAATCGGGTGGAATGTCCAAGCTTTGCGGAGGCTCCTTGGACTGGTCCGCGCTGCCGTCGGCGTCGGCGTGCATGTCGACGACTGTGTTCGAGGAAAACTCGGAGTCATCGGATACGTAGATCGATGGCTCGCGATATGCAGACGGCATGGCGTATACCGAGGCGTGTTTCTCGAGCTCGAATGGATTTGTGCTCCCGAACTCAGAGCCGCTCACGGAACCTGCTTCCGAGTGGGACGTTGAGGGGCGGGCGTAATCCTGAACTGCGAAAGGAGGCTCCGGCATACTCATGTCGAGATCTATCAGACTCCCAAGGGAGGCACGCTGGTCCATATTGGGAGGCTCCGCCGGCGCCAGATCATTGAAGGTGGCAGATGCTGGAATGGGCTCCGTTGGTCTGTGAAGCAGCGATGGCCGGCCAGCGTTCGGGGCTGGATCATCTGTCATCGGGAATCGGAAAGTTGCTGGGTTGGCTGGGGGTGCATCTGAGGCAGGGAAGCGGAAGACTTCTGGTTGGGCGGAGGCGGGAGCTGGAGCGGTTGGGAACTTCCAGTCCTGCGTGCGTCTGTCGGGCTTTGGCCCAAGGTCTGCAGGGTCACTCGAGGGGCCGCCGTTGAGATCAGGATTGGCTGAGGCTGGAGCAGGCGCGGTAGGGAATTTCCAGTCCTGCGTCCGTCTGTCAGGTTTAGGTCCTAGATCTGCAGGATCACTCGAGGGGCCGGCGTCGTCGTAGGAGTCCTGATAGTCTCCATAACTGTCGGAGTCCATGCGTGAGTCGCCGGCTCTGATTGTGTTCATGTCGACAAAGTTTGACAGATCGCCGCCATGCAAAGAGGCGTCAAGGTCAATCAGAGACTCCCTCACGTCTGACGAAGGCGCCGAGTCGTCTCGTAACGGGAGGTCTGACACTGGTGCAGGGAACAACCTTCCATAGTACGTCCTGGAATTATCCTCATAGCTGGACATTGTGTTTGGGTCAAAGAGCTTCTCCAAGGGCGCCTTGACAGATGGCAGCTGCGGCGGCGGCCTTCGGCGTCCCTTGCCGTTCTTCTGTTGCGGGCGAGCAGTGTCTTCGTAGCTTTCCTGACTGAAGTCGACATTCGAACCGTATACGTCGTAGACGTCCTGCGCACCGCCGTCGTTGAAGACTTGCTGGTCGAAAGCTGCCGTCGTGCTGAAATTCCACTCGTCGTTTGGCAGCTCCATATCTGACAGATCCTCTGGCGCTTGAGCACCACCCATGCCAAACAACGACTTTCTGGCTCCTCCCTGTGACTCCCAGAGCTTGAAACCACGGACGAGATGAGTCAAGGCAGACGTCGGGTAAGCCTCCTCGGTCTTGAAGATGTAACCATGACGTTGTATCTGGTCGATAGTCGGCCGTTGCTTCGGGTCTTGCTGGAGGCAGTAGCCAACGAGATCCTTCAGGCCCGAAGAGTACTGATCGCCCTCTAGACGGGGGGCGCGCTGCTTCAGCATGTTTCCTAGCTTCATGATATCCATCCCTGCTTGCGTGTTCGGCGGCAAGCCAGAGGCGATCTCGTAAACCATGGCACCGAAAGCCCAGATGTCAACCTCGGTACCGTACGATGCGGTCGGGTCGAAGAGCTCGGGAGCCATCCAGTGAGGTGTGCCGATGACGGTGGTTCGCTTGTCAAATTTGGTCTCGATGACACCCGCAACACCAAAGTCGCAGAGCTGGACATCGCCCGTTTCTGTGACAAGAACATTGGCGCACTTGAGATCTCGATGAATGATACCCTGGCCGTGGACCCAGTAGAGGGCTTCTGCCACCTCTCTCAAGATCGGGATGATCCATTTCTCCTGCAGGCCGCCCGGTGATGTAGGGCGCATAAGCGTCGCCACACTTCCTCCGGCGCAATACTCGGTAATCATCCACATGGACTGTGCGACCGGCAGCGCCTCAATGACGGTATTGACATTGCGCGCGCCCGTCTGGCTAAGCCGTTGCAGGGCGTTAATCTCCTTCAGCAAGTCGCTGTAGGTATCAGCCGATCTCGGGTCCATAGTGTCGCTCTGGTCAATGTCGATGATCTTGACAGCAACCAATTTCTTCGTTTTGACAGCGGTTGCTTTGTAGACGCGACCAAAACTGCCCTTGCCGATGAGCTCTGACAGTTGATAGGGAGGGACCTCTTTGCCGGATTTGTTGCAGTCCTCGACGACTCTCTTCTGCATCTTTGAGGCATCGTCGACGGCCTTTTGCTTGGTGGCCGACATCTCGGGCCATCTCACTTGTAGTGAAGCCATGATTTCGGTCGTGTATAACTGAGCGAGGATGAGGCTGGCGATGAGAGGTGCAAGTGTGCGGCTCTGGCAGGTGCGCGGGCCTTGCGCTCTCACATGTTGAGAGTCAATACGTCTTTGCGTCTTCCACAGCACGTCTGGTCACAATTTGACGTCTGTCACAGAGTGTGTTGTCGCCCTTTTCAGATGTTGAAGCACGTGAAGTCAAGATAGAGGTCGATGCCTTAAGGGGTTGTGAATCTTGAGCGAGGTTTTGCCATCGACCAATCAAGAACAGCCAGCGGAAGCCGGCCCCGCCTGAGGTTCTACTACTTACCTGCACCTTATCTGTACCTGCTTCGTCGTACAAAAGCGTCGCTCCACTGAAACTGGGAGTGGCAGCGGTTGTTGGAGTGGTGACCCGGCAGGCTGATGTTCATTTTTACCTACTCAGGTACACAACGCATATTCCTTTGCTTCGACAACTTAGTGGGCAAGCAAAACGCTGGTCGGGCCAACCAAAGTGCGGGTCCGAGCCTGTGAAGTACAACTGGCGAGACACATGTTCCCCAAACTGCGGCTCGCCACCATAACGGCCTTGGCCCCTCACAGCCATCCTGCGCTTTGGAAGCACCACCAAGGATCCCAATCACTGAGCCATGGCAGTCCACATGTTGGCAAACATGACGGCAGTGCGCAATGCTTCGACGAGAGCAGGTTCTTGCAGCGCAAGTGTGAACCTCAGCATGCAATACGGCACGCACGTCCAAGGACCGAGTTGCGAGGCCATGCTGTCGACAAAAAGCAAAGATACTGTATCATCCTTTGGGATCAGTCGTCAGGGTTCCCCGGGCGGGCGCTCGACGTGGCGGCATCAGCGCCATACTTAAGCAGCCGCGTAAACAAGGGACGTCCGGGTGGGGGACCTGTCCTTCCTGGAGTCACAACCACTTGGCACCGCCGCGGCTTCATCCTGCGCGCTGTTCGGCCTCAGCGAGGAGCTTGAGCAGCACGAGCAGGCCGAGCAGGCGCTGCAGGATTCCACGTCCGAGGATGCTTCGGGAAAGCTCGTCTCAGACCGAGATACGTGCGCCAGCACTAGTCACGACGTGCAGCAGCGTCTGTCAGCTTCGAAATCCCCCATCGGAGTTCGTGCTTGACGGATCGGTCGACTGGGCGGGATACGCCACTTATCACCTTCTCCGTAGGTCACATCGTCAAACAGGCCGGGATGGCCCCAGCCTGCAGAGGCATCGCCTGCACGGGTTTGATTCGGATGTAAGAGCCTCGCAACCTCGGTACTGCACACTTACGACGTATAGCAATTACCAGCGGCCTGGGATCCTGCCTTGCCTGTGCGTACGCCGTACTGCACCAAG
Source organism: Sordariomycetes sp. S80-01Y (assembly GCA_037042185.1). NCBI lineage: Eukaryota > Fungi > Ascomycota > Sordariomycetes > Sordariomycetes sp. S80-01Y. The sequence continues at coordinate 2,368,186 of JAXQJY010000032.1, forward strand.
GCTGGCATGGCAGTAAAAGGGTGATCGCCGAACAGGACCCACGGCGAACAGTTCATGAAATGAATCACCACCTCTGCAACGACGAGACGGCGACAGGGGAAATGGGCTCTGCGGGATCGCATCCCACCAGTCTCGCTAATCAGGGGCTGGAGACCCCCGGCAGTCCCCTGATCTAGCATGACTAGTGCCCCTGCTAGCGCCCACCAGTAACGAGTTGCACAGCGGGCTAACGCGTGGGTGTGTTCGATCCATGGCCTTCGATGCCGAATCCCGGCTTCCAGTTCCTGTCGCTGTCTCTCCGTAGGGTCTCCTAACTCCTTCTTCTTCTTCCTTTTTCCCCATATTCCAGCCTGGTGCGTTTTATCATATACATATCAAACCCCCTGGCTCCTCGACTGGTCGAACCCAGGATGATCAAAACGTGAATCCGTTTACGTTATGGACGTGTCCATACTCGCTCTGGTAGAGCGATCGAACAACTTCTTGGAGGAGAATCCCGAGAACGATTCTCTGTCGCCTCTGCCGAGCAACATCCGCCATGGCTTGATTGTCATATCCATACTCGCCTGCGCGTCCTTTATTCTAACGAGCTCTCTGTTCGTGTATCTCAACTACAAGCTCTTCACATGGCGACGCAATCTCCGATCCCGAGCCAAAAGGGTTGCCCGCAACATCCCCGAACCACCTGTCATCGTGGATCTCAACTTCAAACGGGAACATGAAGACAATGAGCACGCGCAGGGGCGGTCCTCGAACGATGCCCATGAGAGGAACCTGCGCCAGATCCACGCTGTCAGAAACGAGGTGCCCAATCAGTTCTTGGTCCTGATTTACAACCTCTTCTTGGCCGACATGCACCAGTCAGCAGCTTTTTTACTGAGTGCGTCGTGGTTGGGGCACAATGGCATATTCATCCACAAGGCCACCTGCTTCATCCAAGGCTACTTTGACTCCAATGGCGATCTGGCCTCGAGTCTGTTCATCACCTATATCGCCGTTCACACTTATCTCTCCGTCATCAAAGGCTACCAGCCAAGGCAGAGAGTCCTATACATCACTGTTTGCCTGATCTGGGTCTTCGTGTACTCCTTATCGACCATTCCCGTGATTGCCACGATGAATGGAAGATCGGTTGGAGGCTACTTCGTCCGCGCTGGCGCCTGGTGCTGGATCAGCAGGGCCTACGAAGAACTCCGGCTCTTTACCCATTACCTCTTCATCTTTATTTCCCTTGTGGCTACGACCAGCATATACTTGGCTATATATTGGAAACTGCGTCAGCAGGCAAAGATGAGCGAATCGAAGATTGATCGACACCCGGCTTTCCTCATCTACGCTGTCTTCTACGTTCTCTGCACATTACCCCTTGCACTGGGCCGCGTCTGCACCATGGCCAAACTGCACGTACCCATTGGCTATTACTGCTTCGCTGGATCCTTGATTGCGGCAAATGGTATCGTGGACTGCATAATCTTTAGCGCGACGAGGCACAGCATCGTGTTTGGTGGAGCTGAGGCAGTCACCTCGAAGAGCACTGGCCTCGACACCTTTTCGTTCCTGCGGACACCAGCTCGCAACTTTGGTCATGAGGTTATGATTCAGGGAGGAGACCATGCACCTGACAACCAGGCGGCTGGCATCGGTGGTTGGTGGCCAGGCTTTGGCAAGCGCAACTCCAAGGGGTTCAAGGAGTCGCAGGTTCGGACGCGGAGCGTGAGTCAAGAGTCTCTGCGCGGTGATGATATGGCCATCCACATGGACGTGGTCACTTCGATGACGGTTGAGGAGAGGAGGAGGACTGCTCAATTCCAAGGTCTATCAAGCGAGGGAACGTCATTGAAAAGCGAAGACCTAGATTCCGTTACCAGAAGCAACCGCGATTAGCTTGAAATACGAACAAAATTAACTGCTCTCTTGCGTGCTGGACCCCTTCTCGTGATCCTCCTTTAGCTTGCACATCATCTTCTCGTGGATGCCCTTCCACCCGGCCTCACAGGTTCCTCGCACTGTCCCCATCAGTAGCCTCGAGCATTTGATAACCACGTCTTCCAGCATCTCCCACTCCCCCTCACGTCCTTCAATCTCCCTTACCGCCCAAACGGTTTCCATCATGACGCCCAGAGGACTTCTTATCCTCACAAATACGCCCTGAGCCGTGTTGATGAACTCGTATGTGCTTTCCACGTCCTTGTCCCAGAGGCCGGCGGGAAGGGCATGCACGCGGTCCGTAACCGTGTAGCAGGCTAGCGAGCCATCACTGGGTGACAGCGGAGTGGCGTTGGTGCGGTCGGAGGGTACAGAGGGCGTGGGTGAGGGGAGAGGAATTGAGCTGTACGTGATCATGTGAGGATCGCATTCAATGAAGAAGTGGTGGCCTTGGAGGAGAGTCTTGAGATTCGAGGGGGGAATGTGAGGGGGGAGAGGGGTGATGTGTTGAAGGTGTTGACTAGTGTTAAGCATGGCTGCTTTGGTTAGCAGTGACGTCTTAACGAACTGTTTGGGTACTCACAAGTCATTTTGGATGGGTTGTCGTTTACATGGAGTGGTTGTTCGCGGGTTGGACGTTTATCTAAGTGGGATTGAGGTCGTAAAGTACAGCGTGCTTTGTTGAGGTTGCATTGACCCTAGCGTTTAGTACAGGCAACATCGATTGATTATCATGTTCAGGTACTCAAAACACTAGGAATGAGCCACGTATTTATATATCACCCCGTCCATAAAAGTTTCAATCTAATTATACCGCATTTTAGGTAAAAGCCGTCTGCCTCGTCGAGTCTTTAAGTGCCTCCGGGTAGATCATGTGATTTCGCGATAGTACCATGACGCGCTTGAGTCGTGTCGATCTTTGCCCCTCGGTTCACGCAACATTTGTCGGGCCATCAAACCCCAGGGTTCAGCACAATATTGAGCGCCCCTGGATCTCCGGCACGCATGGTCCCACGCCAATGACCAGCAGTCTCTTAAGAACGTCGAAAACAACTCGAGTAGAATGACAATTCCACGTGCAGATCGTTGATCACATCTGCTAGTCCTCATCCGCAATGGCTCCTGCTGCCAAAACCCGTCGAACCGCGACGCCCAAGAAACAACCTAAAATCACAGCCGCAAGCTTTGCGAACGGCACGCCCGCGAAGCAGCCGCGACCGAACGCCAGTATTCTCAGCTTCTTCCAGAAAACCGACAAGCCCGAGGACTCGATCTTTGTTGGACCCGCCGCGGCGGAGACGGTGGTGCACGATGACGAGGACATGTACGATGCGGACGCGCCGCAAGAACGCTATAATGAGGTCGTCTGGCCGGTGAAGAGGAGGAAAGTCAGTATAAGCGAGACGACCAGCGTGGAAGAGAAGGCTACAGAGGAGCAACCCCTAAAAGGGAAGCCTGTGACGAAGGGTAAAGTCGAAGGTTTGGTTAAGCACGGCAGAAGAGTTGTCAAAGGCCCATTCGTCATGTCGGATAGCGAGGATGATGACGATGAGGGGGAAGAAGACAAGGATCTCAAGGCAGAGGAGAGCCCGCAGCTGCCCACAGAAGTGAAGGAAACGGTCGAAACAAGAACGTCACCGCCGATCACCACAGAAGAACAGGAATCCTCGATATTCGACATGCCACCACATAAGCCCAGGACACCGCCCTCACTCTTACCCGAAGACTCATCCGTGGCACGAGAGTTCGCCGATATGGAACAAGATGAGTTTGCCGAGTTCGAAGACGACAATATGGACGATTTCGAAGGTGAAGAAGCACGGGTTATGGCTTACATGCGGGAACAAGCCCGGATAGAGGCCGAAGCTGCTGCGTTGGCAGAAGGGGCCGAGGACGCGAGTACCTTCCCAGTGGAAGATCTATTTCACGATGCGGATGATGGGACAGTAGACCAGACTTGTCCTATGTGCCAGGGTAGTATTGCTAGCCTGTCTTCGGACGAGGCAACGCGGCATGTAAACCAGTGCATGGATGGTACCGCGCCACCACTGCCGGAGCCGAAACTAAAAAATGTCGACGAAGTCAAACCTCAGCCAGGAGAGTGTTCGCCAGCACCCGAAGTCGACCCGGCCGACCTTGGCAGGCGCTTCAATAAATCCGCCGTACCAAGGCCTGCTCAGCTTAATCCGTTGGAAGGGGGTGCTCCGGTGGCGGGCGCAAAGACAGCGTTTTCGAAGCTGATGTCGAACAATGCGGAGGATACAGCTTGGGCAACAGCTGCCGCCACAGAGAAGGCTTCAAGGGGCAAGCCCGCGTATGAGCGGACATGTCCTTTCTACAAGATCATGCCCGGCTTCGCTATCAGTGTCGATGCGTTCCGATATGGAGCTGTTGAGGGATGCAAAGCTTACTTCCTCAGTCACTTTCACAGCGATCATTATATCGGATTGACAGCGAGGTGGACGCATGGCCCTATTTATTGCAGTAAGGTCACCGGGAGCTTGGTCCGAAGGCAATTGGGGACTGCAGACAAATGGGTCGTTGATCTCGAATTTGACAAACCCTATGACATCCCAGGAACGGACGGGGCGACTGTCACCATGATTCCGGCCAACCATTGCCCTGGGAGTTCCCTTTTCCTCTTCGAAAAGACCATGGGTAGCGGGCAAAATGCCCATGTCAAGCGCATTTTACACTGTGGCGACTTCAGAGCTTGCCCAGCTCACATCGAGCACCCCTTGCTGAAACCTAACTTGGTGGACTCAGTCTCAGGGAGGGTGAAGCAGCAGAAGATCGACATCTGTTATCTTGATACTACGTATCTCAACCCGCGATACTCCTTCCCGCCACAAAATGATGTAATACAAGCATGCGCCGACTTGATGGCGAACATGTCCCCCGATCCCAACTGCAAAGATGATGTCTGGGAAAGGTCGGCAAAAGCTCTAGGCACGCCTGCCGTGAGCAAGTATTTCAACAAGGTCAATACCAAAGATGAGTCTGTTGCTGAAGACGCTGTAAAAAAGCCACGGCAGCGGCTTCTTGTCATTTGCGGCACTTACTCTATTGGAAAGGAGCGGATATGCCTTGCTATTGCCAAGGCGTTGAACTCAAAAATATTTGCGTCACCAGGCAAGATCAAGATTTGCAAACAGCTCGGCATGCCAGAGCTCACTGAGCGCCTTACCTCCAACCCGCTGGATGCGCAGGTCCACATGCAGATGCTCATGGAGATTCGTGCGGAAACACTGCAAGAGTACCTGAATGGGTACAAACCTCACTTTAGCCGCATCGTTGGGTTTAGACCTAGTGGATGGAATTTCAGACCAACAAGCACCAAAACTGTCGGTGCGAATACCCCTCCAAGCACTATCCCTTCCGAACAGATTCTTCACGGCAAGGGCTGGCGGACACGCTTCGGATACAAAGACTTTGTTGCGCAGAGGGGCAGCACAGGCGAGGCTATGTGCTTTGGCGTCCCCTATTCTGAGCACAGCAGCTTCCGTGAACTCGCCATGTTCATCATGAGCCTCAGAATTGAGAAGGTTATCCCTACTGTTAATGTAGGAAGTGATCAGTCAAGAACCAGGATGAAGGCTTGGAATGATAGATGGATGTCAGAACGGAGGCGGTGTGGACTGGTGAAGCCGTTGGTTGAAGGACGCGACGAGGACAAAGAGCAAGATGCCTTATGGGAGGGGAAGGCCGATGGCAAGGGTGGGTTTGCCTGGTGGTAGCATAGTTGGATGCCGTAATCTCATTCCAAGAGCGATCTTAAACACCGACTAAAGACGTATGTTCCAACGTCGGGAATTGGCCCGTCTTTACCCTGGGCCCATGCTCGCATTAGCTGACTTAATGCACCACATGTTTCCCTTATTTATTCGTCAAGCGCAGACCGCTGACAATCCTAAGAGTCCGAGTTCCACCTGAATCGTTTCATTTCGCCTTCTCTCGCTGCGTAGCCGCCTCTCTCCTCGTAGCATCCTCCAACAACTGCGTATCCACCGACCCCGAGGGCAGGTGGACGTACCGTACCACCGAACCACGGATGAAGACGTTCTTGACGGAGCTGAGATGCGGGTACTTCAGCTCCTCGACTACTTGAATCTCGTCGAGCTTGATGTTGAGGTACTGATCCACGCTCTTGAGGATGCCGCGGAGTTGGATGTCGTTCTTGAGCTCGACGGTGACCTCCTGGTCGATGAGCGTCTTGAAGAAGCTGTAAGCAGCGTTAGCATCCTGCTTTCTTTGAGATGCGACGGTACAGGTGGAAAGCGGCGGAGCGTGCGGGGCGCGTACCTGAAGAAAAGCATTGTCGTTGATGAGTATGAAAATGCGGTTGTTGTGAGATCGATGGTCGAACGCCCCGCCGAGAGACAGCCCTGTTTGTCGCGGATTGAGACTCCTTCTCAAAATATTTGAGTCAGTCTCACGTACTCAAGGTAAATGGCGGAGTTTTGCGATGTTGCTGCGACGTGACGGAGATGGTAGGTTGTCGTCGTTGAGCCGTGAGCTCTCGATTTGACGTTGGCGACTGTCACGTGATCCACTTCGGTGCTAAGTAGAACAGGAACTGGTAAAGAAAAAAGGAAATATCCGAAGACTTTAAAGGTTATTGTTCATTATAGATCAAGATGCATTTGCAGACTCATTAGATCTCCTGATTGAATTGTTTTGACCACTAACTTCGCTCAAGCCCAGACTTACAGGGGATTGACTATGTTAGACCATAACGCCATCTATACAACAGCTTGCAGCACCGCCTAACCGAAGACTTGCACTCCAGACTTCTGCCTGACTACGCAACATGCACGAAAGCTCTCTTCTTCGCACTTCTCTCGGCGCTCTCATCCTCCCAAGTTTCGTCCACGTAATCCTTGACACTCTGTTCCCGTATCTGCATGCCAACAACCTTCAGCGCCGCAATGTTCACGCCCATCTCATCCTTCTGTCTTTTGAGCGCCGCCCTCAGGTTCGTCCTGATGCCATCGAGCATGGTTTTCATGGTGCGGCTGGCCACAATCTGGTTGTGGTGCGTCTTCAGCATGAAGAAGAGAATGCGGCAGGTAAGGGGAATGTTCATCGAGCGCATGGCGAATATGTTGAGGAAGGTGAACAGCATGGGAACCGTAGAAAACGGAAGGACCAGGAGCGCGTCGTGGAGGGCAGACGCCTTGATCTTCTGGATGACAGACATGACGTGCTGTTCCGCGCTGATGTTGCCCAAAGCCAGGAAGATTGGATTGCGCTGGGGATAGGGGGCGTGTGCGTTAGTGAGCTTGGCCTGCTCGTACTCCTTCATCATGCTGAGGTCGGCCATGCCAAGCTCCAAAGCCTCGGATATCCTTTCTCCTGCCATCAAGGTCTCCGTTGTTTGCTTCGAAGCTGCCCCGATCTCGGTCTCCTCGGCGACATCCTCGTCCCTTTCCAACGACTTGGTCAGGGTGCTCTCGTAGAGCTCTTCAATCTCCCTTTCTCGCTCTTCCTCGAGGAAGATCTGCTCATCGGTCTCGTCCCAAACGCGGATACTCTTGTCATGGCCGGCACTGATGAGGAAGTTACCGCTTCGGGCCATTGCAATAGACCACACCTCACCGTGGTGTCCATCAAGTCGCTGAATCTGCTCAAACTTGTCGGCATCCCAGTAGCGTATCGAGCGGTCCTTGCTACTACTAAAGAAGTGATGGCCGTTACCATCTGCGTTGTGTGGCACGAAGGCTACCTGCAAAATACTGTCCTGGTGGCCAAACAGGGCTTTGTGGCAGTCTCCAAAGTCAAGGCCCCATATTCTGATGTTCTTGTCTGCCGAGCTTGTAATGATGAGTTTACTGTCGTATGAGATGTCCATGCTCAGGACCGGAAGCTTGTGCCCATAGAGGTTGAGGTAGAGCTTCAGTGAGTCCACGAAGAATACCTTGACAGTGTTGTCCAGGAGAGCGACCGCTATGAGCTTGGCGTCCGGGGAGAACTTCATGCTCAGAATATCGTCCGACACCTTGAGCGTCCGCGAATGTTTCAGCTTGAGTTTCGGGGTCGTCCGCTTCGTCCCTAGGATTTCTTCTTGAACGATTTTGAAGTCCCAGAACTTGGCTGACTTATCGGCGCTGCCAGAGACTGCAGAGCGGCCGTCTGGGTGAATTCCCAACGACCATATGGCGCCCTCGTGTGCCTCTACGCTGTCAAGTAAAGTGGCAGATGCGACATCAAAGAGTTGCAGCTCTCCGGCCTTTGTGCCAACGACCACGACCTTATCGCCTGGTAGGAAAGCACAGCAAAGGGCATAGCCGCAGTCAAAGGTGCGTATGCAGCTATGTGTCTTGATGTTCCAGATCTTGAGTGTTCCATTCGATGCTGATGCTAGCATCTTATCGTCCGAGCTCAATGACAAGGCGCGAATGTCAGTTCGATGACCCGGCATTTCCACTGAAAGCGCTCTTGTGTAGTCGGGTATATCTTCCTTGCTCTTCTTCTCGCTCTTTTCCTTCGATGGTATGCTGTAGTACTCGATCTGGTTGTTCGTCGTCCCCAGGACCAGGTGGAGGTCCTTGTGCCCGCTGGCTAAAGCCCAGTCAGCGCCTCGCACCTTGCCAGTCGTTCGTACTGTGACATAGAGCACGAAAACATCGCTGATGTCGGCTTGTGAAACGTCATCGAGGTTGTCGTCCACGTCCATACCCTCGTCGTCTTCTTTTGAGTCCTTCTTCTTCTCTCGCCGACGTCTTCGCTTCCGGGCTAGACCCTTCTTAATTTCTGCCTCTGATCTCATCCGCCAAATTTCGGCGGCTTTGGCAGATCCGTGTACTACAAAGTAGTCGCGCTTAGGGTGGAAGACGACCTCTACAGCACGATCCTTCCCTTGCCGGTGGAGCGTTCCTCTGTCTTGCAAAAAATGCGCCGTAGCGGACTCAATCCGCCCAGTGCTAGACGCAAGCTCGTCGGAGTCCAGAGTCCAGACCTTCATCTCACCGTCGTTGCCCGCAGTGATGACCGTACTGAGGTCGCGCGATAGACCCAATGCCCAGCACTCGCCGTTGGTTTGCGAGATATGCGTCTCGACACAGTGCCTCGATGAGAGATCCCATAGCTTGAGAAGCGAGTCCTTCCCAGTTGTGATGAGGAATCCTTCCAGGTTGCCCTCGCCATCCACAATCATCGCTTGGTCAACGCTGTCGTCCTGCACTTTTGGCTCGGGTTCGACAAAACGAAGACCTGTCACTTGGTCCTTGTGACCTCGGAGCTTGTACTGACCAACTTCCGCGACCAAGTCCCAAATGATAACATCCGTGTCCTTGGAGCCACTTGCGAGTCTCACGCCGGACTTGTCGAAAGTCAGTTGTGTAACGGCAGACTTATGGCCGTTGAAGTTGACAACGACAGTCGCAATCTTACTGTCCCAAAGTCGAATGCTTCCATCATCATATCCAACCGCAAAGACATCAGGATCGGTCTTGCTCTGTGCGAGTGCGGTCACTGCATGTGTGCATCGGTCGTCTTTCCAGCGGCTGACAAGTTCACCCTTCTTTATATCCCAGCACACGACCTCCTCGTTTGCGGCGACGATCGCTTGACCTGCGCCGGTGCCATTGCGCTCCTGGGCTCGCCAGACTAAGTTGGAGGTAGGTGATGCGACGACACCAAATGATTGGGCGGGTTCGTACTTGCTGGGAAGCCATTAGCCACTCGATTCAAACAAGCTTCGAAGGATTAGTTACAGGTATGACTTGACCATGGTTACTGGAGATCTCCGAGTAAAGTCTCCCTCAGGTTGGTCGCTAGCATGGAAGCTTTGAACGATTGTCGCGTCTCGAGGTGGGATATTTTTTCTTTATCGATAAGGCCCAGCGTCGGCGCAAGCTCCACTGGCGTTGCTTCCTGTCAGTCGGACTCAATCGATGAGTCAGCAGTCGAACTGACGTCCTCCTCCAGGCTGAGCGCCGCATTGCCCCACCTCCGTCGTCAGACAGCTCCGGCAACAGCGAGCAACACCCAGAGCTCGAGGTCAACGACACCGGCAAAATGCTTCTCCTCGACTACCAGAACAACCTAATTGAGACGCAGCTGAAGGAGCGTCTGGCTAAGTATGATCAATGCAGCAATTGCGCGAGCGACGGTGCGGACGAGCTAACGGTGACCAGGGACGCCGCCCACTCCTTCATCGACCAGACGGTTTCCGACTTCGATGGCGTAACCTTCCATATATCGACACCGGAATCCAAGACTCAAATCCTCCTTTCGATCCAAATACGATGCTTTAGAGAGCTTGTGCAGTATGGCGCTGAGCAAGTTCTCCAGCGCGAATATGGGGACTTCGTCACGGCCACAGAGCCTGGCTACGACTTCTCGGTGCTGATCGATTTGACGACTCTCCCTGACATGTCTGATGGTCAGTCAAACAGAAGTGGGTGATGAAGGAATCCGAGATATTGACATTTTGCAGAGGAGCGGGATGCGCTTGCACTCAAGTTCGCACTCCTGAAGCGCAATGCGATGGCGGCTCCGTTCGAGCAGGCATACCAAGAATACTATCAGCTAAAGGAGGAGGCTTCGAAGTACACCTCGGAAGAAGCTCCGCAAGGCGTCAAGGAAGGGGGAAATGTAAAGGCGATCCACTACCGCGAGGAGGAAGCCATATACATTAAGGCCAGCCACGACCGAGTCACTGTTATCTTCAGCACCATTTTCCGGGAGGAGACCGATAGAGTTTTCGGAAAGGTCTTCATTCAGGAATTCGTGGATGCGCGAAGGAGGGCTATCCAAAACGCTCCCCAAGTGCTTTTCAAGAATGAGCCACCGTTGGAGCTGCAAGGCGTTCCTGGTGTCAAGAACACTGGTTCTGAGAAGATCGGATACGTTACATTCGGTAAGAGAGCAAGATGATCTCGAGATGCGCTGGCTGACGGTCGAATAGTTCTCTTCCCGCGACACCTGACCCCTCAGCGCATGGAGGAGGTTATCTCTCACATCCAGACCTTCCGTGACTATTTCCACTACCACATCAAGGCCTCGAAGGCCTACATCCACTCCCGTATGCGCAAGCGGACGGCAGACTTCCTCCAAGGTAAGCATGGGTCGCAAATGCAACGAGAGCGGACCACCGTGGCTAACTCGGTCAGTCTTGCGCAGAGCTCGCCCGGAGAACGAGGAGAAGGAGAGAAAGACAGCCACCGGGCGATCTTTCAGAGTGCAGGGAAGCTAAGACATGGTCCGGCATTCGAGAACAAGGAAGCACGTGGGCAGTGGGCATCGATTTCATGGCAGTCTGCACTAGGCCTAGAGGACGGCTGCATAGGATTGAAGCGTATAAATTCAAGGCACTACCGTACCTGATCGTTGTGCAAAGCATACCTCGGAATTGCACTTTCAATTGCTAATTGCAATTTCCTGGTACTACTTAGGAGTAGGACTAATGTTGAACCGCACACCTTATTTCCCCCGCATAATGGACGACGACGCGGGTCCGAGTCGCGGTTAACGGCGTTTCTGCCGACGCGAACCACCTAATTGTTCCTCCACCACCAACCATCTCCTCCGACCCCGACAATTTCGAGCACGCCGACCCGAGCCAACGCCTCGACCTTCGGGTCAAATAGACGATGGTATGGCCCTTTGGAACAGGATCTGGCAAGTCCTCTAGCCAAGATGAAAAAAGCCCAGAGCCCATCAAAAAGGCCGTCAACTGGGTCGAAGACATCGGTCGACCCGACGAGCCTCTGGCCGCAGCGAAAGAATGGGCGCCCATGGTGATTTTCTCACTCTTTAGCTTGGGTGCTCTACAATTGTACTCGAATTACCTGCGACGAATACCTGGCGCGGCGTTCGTCAAGCCTTCCTTCTTCCGCAGCAGAAGCGTCTTTGGGAGGGTTACCAGTGTTGGTGACGGGGATAACTTTCATCTTTTCCATACGCCTGGCGGGAAGGCTGTAGGCTGGGGATGGTTGAGAAAGGTGCCGCAGACTAGGAAAGAGCTCAAGGACCGCACTGTATGCCTCCATATCTACACCGTCGCATCTAAACTGACAGCGTCCGACAGATCGCTGTGCGAATCGCCGGAGTCGATGCCCCAGAAGGAGCCCATTTTGGCCGTCCCGCGCAACCGTACTCCTCCGAAGCCTTGCAATGGCTGAGGGACTACGTTCTTCATCGCAATGTGCGCGCCTACGTCTACAAAAGAGACCAGTACGACCGGATAGTGGCGACGGTATATGTCCGGCGTTGGCTGATAAGGAGAAACGTGGGCTTGCAAATGATCAAGCAAGGGCTTGCTACGACATACGAGGCTAAGACCGGAGGCGAGTATGGTGGGTTGAAGGAGGTGTACGAGAAGGCGGAGGCCAAGGCCAAGAGGAAGAGGAGGGGGATGTGGGCGAAAAAGAATCAGAAAGACTATGAGAGTCCGAGGGATTACAAGACAAGGATGCAAGGAGCTGGGCAAGACCATCCAGGTGCTTGATATGGCGAGGGCACCTTGCGAGGTACACGAGCCACGGCGTTAGGGCTGCCCATGCTGGCGTGAGGGAATCTTTTTCGATCATCATTTGAAGCCCATCGGCAGGCTCGCTTTCAGCCGTCCGACGGTTTCTAAGACGTAGAGCGAGGACAGAGGAGGTTGTGAGCAGAAGGCAGTCTCCCTTACATTATCTCTAACACCGGACCGAGCCGTCACCGCAAGGTTATTCGGGGAAGGCTCCCTTAGGGCCGCAAGCCTACCCTAAGGCGGGAGGCCAACAGGAGCTGGAAGGGCTCCCGGCTCCCTATAAACTTCACCGACGCCTCTACCGTACGGGTGCGCAAACTAAACAACAGAGCCAAATAGCTAGAGGTTTTGAATCTTCAAACGGACAAAATGTACAATGTGGACGCAGAAATGCACTCACCGAACACGCCTATGGGCGTCTCGGAGTGTCGTGTGCAAGAACTTGCTGAGGTGGTGGTGCATATTCTTAACGGGCTGTCATCCTTTACTTAATCGGAAGCCCGCCAAACCCCGAGTTTTCGTTCAGTAGATCGTGAAAACATGCCAAAATAATGCTCCAGCATCACTGGTATATGTAGCGTATTGGTGATTGCTCAATTTAATTGCAGTATGTCTGAGCTTGAAGCGGTGGATCTTAAGCCCCTGGCATGGAGGTGGACAAATGATGAGGCTGGGTCGGCTGTGAAGTGCAGCGTTTGAGCGCTTCTGACGCAAAGCGCAGGAGGTCGTGCCGGAACCGCGGCGGCCAGGGGCAGGTCCAGACTCCAGATGCTGGGATCCCAGCTGATAAAGACTTTCTCTCCTCTGCTACACTTCGTATCGTGGCTTTGCTCGTCCACGACTCCTGTCTGTTTCAACTGCTCCAGTTGTTCCTGTCGTTCTTCCACTCTTTCCTGGCCGACTGACCACTTTCCTTCTTTCACCAACGACGGTGCCCACGCTCTTTCCGAACGACGACAACGCATTGTTAACACTCGCTACCTCCTTCCGCACGACCGACCGAGCAATACACCAGCCCGCAAACACGAAGACAGAGCCATCGAATTTACCAGCTGGACTCAGACCCAATAGACGGGCAGAAAAGACGGGCAGCCAAGCAACGGTACGACCTTGCACTGCGATTGGTGCACGACACCTAAGAGCTCCTAAAGCTGGCTGGCTGTAGTTGTGTTGCCCCTAAATTGGAGGCTGCTGCGCGCCGCTGTGCAACACTAGCCGGCCAGCAAACGAGACGGCTCTCCCAGCAACAGCGCCTGAGGATTCAAAGCTAACTTGTGATATAGCCTCAGTAGCCTTTCCACTTGGATTTCCCAATCCAAAGTATTGTTGAAGCGCCAGTGAGTCTCAGGTTCGAGATCTCTTCGTGCGCCGTCGTATCTAACCTATTCGGGTTTAGCGCACTAGCTCTCCCAGCGACGTCAAGCCAATTTCCCTCATTCTTGGCCCCAGCGCCTGGCTGTGCACAGCCCGCAAACCTCACCTCACCTCCCGCCTGACTCGACCAACCCACCGTCTGCAAGCACCGCGCGACGCCTCTCAGACGCGACAAACACGACGAATAGAGCCCAGCCTCGCGCCCGTCGAGAGTGTGCTCGCCGCTTCGACCCCGATTTCTCGACATTCGCTACGCTTTCTTTTCACTCGAAACTTTCATCTAACGCTCGAGTGTTTGGGTATCCACGCCCGACGGTCGCACCCGCCATTTGAAGATTCCACACCCGCCGACCATTGAATTCCTGTCGTTGCTATGGCCAACGCCCAATTCTGAGATGCTGTCTGGAATGAAGATTCTGCCAACGCCACACTATTGAATTGCGATTCTCACTTCTGCGACGACGCAGTCGAATTGGCCGTTCGACCCTCACAAATCTCTCGAGGAACGACACAACACGACCATGCGAATATCACAAAGGCAGCCCCGAGCTGTGCGACTTCCACATAGAATGGGCTACGGCATCGCTGCTTTCGCTGCTCTCGCCCCCTCATTATCACAAGCCTTCGAGTTCTCTAAGGCGCCGTCACCGAATCTCGACTTTTCGAATCTGGGGAGGATAGGAGTTGCCGGAGACTTTAACGGCATCTCCCTCTACGAGTATGAAGGACAGAATGGCAGACCACCGCCCAGTAATGGGAGTGAGTCCCTGCTGGGGATGCTGCCAAATGGGGCTTTGACATCAGTGGTATCAACAGATGCATCGATACGAGCAATGTGCACATTCAAGCTTAGCGATGGAGAACTGCAGGGCGTGGTAATTGGTGGTAATTTCACGAGCTTGGACGGCACCCAATCGACGGCTGTTGCCCTCTACGACCCGGAATCTGGCAAGGTCAGCCCTCTCGATGGCTTGGAGGGCGAAGTCAATGCGCTCTACTGTGATAACGAGGCCGACACTGTTTACGTCGGAGGGAACTTCAGAGGCGCCGATTCAACGAACGCCATCGCCTGGTACGCCAACGACGGGTGGACAAACCTACCGTTTGCCGGGTTCAATGGGCCTGTCGAGGCCATCTCGAAAGCCTCGAACGGGCACATTATTTTTGGAGGTACATTCACAGGCCTCGGTAACGCTAGCGCCCCAAGTGAGCCTGACGGTCAAATCATCAATTTGTCGACGGCCAATATCACAGCCATCAACAGCGCCGATTCGAATGGCAACCCCAAGAACATCGTCTGCTCAGCCGACTCTGAGCGAGGCACCTGGCTGGTGCAGGACAACACCCCTGGTTTCTGGGACGCAGTGTTTGGCTATGGCTTCGAGCCTACGAAGCTCAGACTATGGAATACACACCAGGATGGCCGCGGGACCAAGACTTTCCGCATGCTTGCGTTCCCCATCGACGGCATCATGAACCTGACCTACATCGACCCGGCTAGCGGCGACAACAGGACATGCACTAGCGAGTGCCCCCTCAGTGATGATCCCGCCGTCGAGTTTCAAGACTTTCACTTCGTCAACAAGGTCGGCATGAACCGGTTTCAGATCGCTATTTCTGAGTGGTACGGCGCCGGAGCCGGCCTGAGAGGGATCGAGCTTTTCCAGGACAATATCTTCTCGTATGCGATCGCCGATTTCAACGAGCCTGGTTGTGACAGCATTGACTTCCCTTCGACCGCGACTACCACTGGACCTTGGAGAGAGTCGCCGTCGCTCCAAAGCAGCTCCCAATATCTGACTGCTGAGCTCGGCCCCGATGCGTCGCCGAACTCTCACCAAGTAGTTTTCTTCCCCAATATCAGGGAGTCGGGGAACTACTCAGTCAACATGTACACACCTGGATGTCAGCCTGACGACACTTGCGAACAGCGCGGACGGGTCAATGTCACTGGCACCATGGCTGCTGGCCAAGGCAATGCTGACTTCAGCACGGTTCTTTACCAAAGCAACAACTACGACAAGTACGATCAGATCTACTTCGGCTACATCGAAAAGACGTCGGACAACTTCAAACCTAGTGTCACCTTGTCGCCTCTTGCAGATGAAGATACGGACGGTCAAGTAGTCGTTGCTCAGCGTGTGGGCTTCCAACTAATAAACTCCACCGGTGGGCTCAATGGCCTCTTTGATTACGACACCAGTAAGGCGGAGATTGATGCATCTGACTTTGAAGACTCTGCTGTCAACGTGCTCGGAGCCAGCTTTGACCGCAACACCGGCGTCAAGTCTCTCGCGACACTGGGGGATCTCACATTCATCGGTGGTAACTTCACGTCGGATGATCACGAGAACATTGTGGCTATCAACCAGAATGAGAATGTGCGAAACCTGAATGGTGGCCTCAACGGGCAAGTCATCAGCATGCACGTTGAAGGAGACAACAATCTGTATGTTGGAGGAGACTTCACAAACACGTTGAACGACGAATCCGATGATCTGCAGCACGTTGCAGTTTACAACGTGGACGATGACAGTTGGAATGCCCTTGGAGCGGGCGTCAACGGCCGCGTGCAGTATGTGGTGCCGCTCAAGATCAACACCACGGACAACGATCCCGAGACCGTTATCGCTTTCACTGGCAGCTTCTCGGAAATCAACGCCTTTGGTGACTACGAGACCATCACTGCCAATGGCCTCGCAATCTGGGTGCCCTCTGAAGAGAATTGGCTCCAGAATATCAACTCTGGTGCCCCTTCTTACACGGGCAAGCTTACCGCTGCTGTATTGGATCTTCCCGATGACGAAGCTGTCTACGCCGGCTCCATTTCCTCGGCTCAGATGGGAGCTAATGGTGCTGTTACTCTGGATGACGAAGGTCTAGGCCAGTTTCCCCTAACTCTCCAAACCCTCCCTGCGGTTTCTACCGACTCCGAGCGCGAGCGGCGTGACATTTTCGAGGATGCGACTGTTTCCGGGGTCTTGACTGGCCTGTTCTACGACGAGGATGATCACAACATCACCATTCTCGCCGGTCACTTCAGGGCTCGTTCGACCGGCGGGGATGCCATTAGCAACCTCGTCATCATTGACGGCAACGACGAAGACTCTGTTTCCGGACTTGGTGACGGCGTTGACGAGGACTCGACTTTTGTGACCTTGGAAGTTGCCGGCAACACTCTCTACGCCGGTGGACGCATTACCGGCAACGTTGATGGCACGGACATTAGCGGTATTGTCGCGTACAGCCTCGAAGACAAAGCATTCGGTGGACAGCCATCTTCTATCTCTGGTGGAAACGGCACCGTGGCTGCTATCAGTGCGCGTCCCGGCCGTGATTCCGAGATCTTTGTCGGTGGCTCATTCACAAGAGCTGGCGCCCTCGACTGCCCAGGTATATGCTTGTACAACGTAGACTCATCGCAGTGGATCCGTCCCGGTAGTGACGTGGGCGGAGATGTCTACTGCTTGATGTGGTCTGATAAGAAGACCCTCGTTGTTGGCGGTGATCTTGAGGATGCCGACGGTCCGACCTCCCTGGCCATCTACAAGCCTGATAAAGAGGCATGGGAACCCTATCCGTCAGCCGACTCCATCCCTGGCCCTGTCGAGGTCATGACCCCAGGTTCCAACGACAACGAGCAAATTTGGGTCGCCGGTACCTCCCGCGAAGACGACACAATTTTTCTAATGAAGTTTGACGGCGACGATTG
Source organism: Sordariomycetes sp. S80-01Y (assembly GCA_037042185.1). Taxonomy (NCBI): domain Eukaryota; kingdom Fungi; phylum Ascomycota; class Sordariomycetes; species Sordariomycetes sp. S80-01Y. The sequence goes on from JAXQJY010000032.1 coordinate 2,385,675, forward strand.
GCACACGGCCAAGCACGACTTGGGCTCCGCAACAGTCATTCGCAGTCTGCAAGTCTTCCCAACCACCGAGGGCCACGAGGACAGCGATCTTCTCGATGACAAGGAGGTTCTCATGCTCACCGGCGCCATCGAGCTGCCTGGCTTCGGCATGGCATCCGCAGCCATCTACAATGGCACCGACTTCCAACCCTACGCCATTACCACCAGCTCAAGTGACAATCCCAGCAGCATTGCCAAAATCTTCTCGCAAAAGGACAACTTTTTCAAGTCGGGCGACAACCACCTCGCCTTGGGCTTTGTCGTGCTCATCGGCTTGGCCATATCTCTGGCACTAATCCTACTCATGGTCATTGCTGGCATTGTCCTCGACCGGCTGCGCAAGAAGCGCGAAGGCTACACGCCAGCACCAACGTCGATGTACGACCAAGGCCGCGGGATGAGGCGAATCCCTCCTAGTGAGCTCTTCCAGTCTCTCGGCAGGGGCAAGTCACCGGCTCCGCAGTTATGAAAAGTTGGCGAGTTGATTATTGCTTAAGCATTGCATTTGGCGTTTGGATAGGCAGGCGTACGGAAAACAGGGTCTGGTCAGACCCAAAACGGCATCGAAAACTCCAGCTCCCACTCCTAAATCGACGAGCGCTCACCACCACGACAGCCACCGCGCGCAAGCTCTAGAAGGGCTTGAACCAGCGTCGGCTTTTCAGTCTTTTCACCTCTTTCCTCTTGTCATGTTCGACATCTTCGCTTACGAAGTCACGTCACATCCCCGATAATGTCTTTCTATCATCTTTCCTCTCACCAACCCGTGTACATACACACACCACGCACAGGCGTTGCACGCTTCGAGTCTCTTTCATCTTTGTACATTATACTTCTACTGCCCCAGCAACCCGATCGGGTTGACTGGCGGACAACGGTTCTCATGCGCTAGGTACGCATGGTTCGTTTCGAGAAGGGAAGCGGCCGTGGAGGGCAGGGGTAGGGATTACTCGGAGATGGTTGGACTTTTGTTGTTGTTTCTTTTGGAAGGCTGAAGATGCGGACTGCTATCTTGTGGAACTGCTTGCTGAGCTGAACATGGTAGCTTAATCTAAATGGAGATTATACCTTCGAATATGTGCCCCCCCGTCGTGTAATGCGTGGTGCCGTCTGCCACAATCCGTGCAGGCATACAATCGGCACACCACCCTCAGCTACAATAAGAAACCCCGGCTTCCTGAACAAGGTAAATGTGTTACAGCTTACAACCCTAGTCAGGCGCCTCGTGGGCGAAGGTTAGAGCGGAACCTTTGGGAGGCCACATTCCCATGATGCGCCGGGACGCCCAAGACTGGAATGCGATGGTCACACCCCCCATGCTCAGTGACACATGGCCCAGTATGGGCTTGTTGAATGCATCGCAATTACCAAGGTCTCCAGCACCGAGCCGACTGAACGGACGGCGGGACTGTAGACCTGCGAAGCTCCTTCGCGGCTAGGTATGGTGCCTTAATCACAGCGCGCGTGTGTCTAGCTAGGCCATTGGCGCGCATGGCACAACTGGAACATGCAGAACGCCTTCAAGCCCCAGCCGCAAACCCGCCGAGACATGACTCTGCGTGACATGCTGCAAAGGAACCACAAGCACACATACCGCCTCGTCCTGCTCCTCCTGGGCAGAGGCAAGCAAGGCAAGGACCTGAGGCCCCCGCGAGCGAAGTTGGGCCGTTGGAGTGCCATGGCAGCCCGCCCCCCTGGCGCGCGCTGATCAGAGATCAACAGGCACTAGCCGTCCATCTCCCGCCCACGGCTCCAGATCGCCAACGCAGCAACGTTGGACTATCGAAAGCTTGTCTTTGCTGCTTGAGGAAATGTCGCGGAGCTGTCATGTCTTTGATATAGATTGGAGGAATTGATTAATTGACGAACAATGGGAGGATTCTCCTGTCTTGGAGTGTGGCTGCGCGGCTTGTGATTTAGGTCCCGCCTTGACGTCACGGCGTGTCTGAGTGTGTGATGGCTTTGCGACTCAGGCCAAGCTTTGCTTGGGTTACACCCTCTGACTTGGCATGACGGGCTGAAGGATTTCCGGGCTCGTGTTGACCTTTGGAGCGCTAATGGGCTCCGTACGTACGTACTGTAGCAAGATGCGATCGAAGGGCGCTGAAGGCCGATTGAAACGTCCGGGCTTTTGGTGCGTCCTGTGACTGTAGAGGCCACGTACCGTACTGGCGATGGCTACCGTGCCTTGGGTGCATACCAGGTCGCATTCAATGGATAGTAAGATGACGCCTGCTGGCGATCACGGTGACCAAAAGCTCGCGCGTCTCAGCGCACAGGGCTTGCATAGTGCATCCAGATGATGAAAGCGAGCTCCGTTTCCCATCGCGTCCCGAAGTTCGATGCCGTCAGTCTGCTGTCGCTAGTCTTTCAGCCCGCCCACTTCTCCAGGAGGCTCCAGGTTTCATTGCAAGTGGAAGCCCAGCACACGTATGCGTACTCCGTAGTGGGAGGGGGTGGGCAGTCGACTACCGAGGAAGGCTGCTAACCACCACCACCTACTGTAATATCCGCAACGTCTCTGCCGGCCGCGTCCAGCTCGTCGCAACCTCTATGTCGCGATGCTTTGGGACGGGGGCCACTCGATGCGTCACGCAGGGGTACCAGATGCGGCCTGTGTTCCCACACTCTAATGGGGCCCTGCAGTAATTAAAGAAATGAGAACAGAGGTCACGCCCAGATGTCCAATTCCCATCTTGGGACGAAGCGTGGGCTCCTCTGCTTCTGACGAGGCCACGGCCAATTTGCAGGCCCTGTTCAGTGTGCTGGGTCCCTGGCGCGCTCTCACCCACGAAGCTAAGCCCGTAATTAGCGACGTCCCCAGTGCGAGGCGGCGAAAGGGCTAGGGGTCATGGTTCCGCCTCACAGTGTGAGGCGGCTTAACGCCGACCTGTCGCCCGCAGTTTGGACCGCAAGTTGGATTGGGACTAGTCGGCGGCGCTGTGTATTCTGTAGGGCCCGCCAACGGAGGGAAACGTGTGGAGGTTGGGACTAGTGTGAGCCGCGAGTAGTGAGCTCCGTGTTAGTGCTGGGCTTCGGCATGGATACGAAGGACGCATCCTCCTCATGCAGAGGTCGGCAGGCGGCCAGGAGATGGCGATGGTGCTTCAAGAAGATGCCGTGGTTGAGGTCGAGGTCACAGTCAAAGATGAAGTGAGAATGGAGGTCCAAGAAGGCTACAACTCATCTTGGCGGTGCTGTTGAGGTACCTTACCGGAGACTCTACAAAGTAGAGCACAGGTCCAAGGCTTCGACTGTTGCGAGCTGCTAGCCCAGAACACCCGCCGAGTTCATCCTCAGCAAACACCACCAGTCGGAGTAGGTAGACCTCACGGATGGACCATTCAGGAAACAAGAGGGCCTCTGTCCTCCCTACCCTCCTCACTACCGCTAGGTTGCTCGAGTCAGTCAGTCTGCGAAGCCATCCAACAAAACTTCCCTCGCGCGGTCCCCCGGGTCTAGCAGATAACCACCCGCCGCGCCACGAGCACCTCTATCTTGGTGCGGCTTCGACGACCGCTGCTGACGCCGCCGACCTGTCTTGAGGCCACTGGCACCCAGACGCTGCTCACCGACGGGTCAATTACACAGCGATAGTGACAGACCGCGACCTATAGGGCGGCTGTCGCATCTCGTCGAGGAGTGCACAGAACAAGACATCCCTGCAACGAGAAATCTTGGCTTTCCTGGGGAGCATGATGACGAAGGCTGGGCGCACCAGCAACGCATCCAGCCGCGCCGTAACGACGATGGCTCGACATGTTGTTGGATGGATTGCTGCTGCGAGCTCTGTCCACCGACGTAAGAAAAGTGATGCAAGTTGCGCGCTGCGAAGCCGACAGGGCGACCGAGATGATTTGCCAGGTTTCCCACGGGGAGGGGGCAAATTGAAGACGAATGCGTGACGAGGCCAGCGATGGCGGTCGGAGCCTCTCTGCGTCCCTGAATGGCTTCAGCTTCAAGTTGCTGGTGCTGCTGGTGCTGGTGCTGCCTGTCTCAATTCCTTCTTGATGCGCTGCTGAGCCGTTCAGGAAGCTGCTCGGCCGGGCCACGGCGACAACGCACGGCTGGGTTGGTCTGTGTCTCTGTTTCCAATCGCATCGTGTCGTCAATGCGCCAAAAGGACCTACAACTCCGACTCATACTCCGACTCCCAGCACCTCGTACCTTACCTTACGTCAGGGGGCTTTTGGGACGACGCCAGGGCGTCGACGGCGCAATTTATCCAGAGTCAATTCACACTGCAGCGCCACCAGGAACAGCAGCTTCCACCCACGCCATATCGTCCATGCTGAATGCTGCGAACCCATCAATGATGGCAGGGTTCTTGAGAGTGCGTGCCTCCTCCAAACGAGGCGTCGTTACGGCCTCGCTGTTGTGTCCCCCTAGCGCCGATTGGAAGTTCTCAACAGCGGACGAGCCGACTGGCGATGTACTCTGTATCTTATTTGCCTCCCCTTGGGCCCTAAGGCCCCCCCCCCCTCGAGGAACAAGGATGGTTTCGAGGGTCGGCCCACCATCGGAGGTCGCTCGTCGCTCGATCAGAGACGGCGATTTGCAGGAGGAAAGGCGTCACTGCCAACGGCGAAGAGATAACCTCGCCGCTGTCACCTGTGCCTGAGCAGGCAGCGGTGGCCTAGGTTTATTTGGGTGGCGCGCTGACGGACAGAGTCTCTGGCAGTCCCTGCATGGGCTGGCTGAGCGCCCACCGCAGGCCAAGCAATAAACCCCAAGCCAGCTATTTCAAGTGCCGGGTGATCTTTTGATTTGGCGATGCGCCTCAGGCTCAGTCTCCATCGTCATGACCGCAAGCTTATCGCCGTCGGGATCATTGGGTCAGTCCAGTGGGATGTTATCTGATTTGGTTTGACATCCGGCTCAATCTGATGCTGGCTGGCACTTATGCCTCGGAGCAGCAGCAGCAGCAGAAAAAGGGCTCCAGCAGCTACTCAGTCACCCGGCAGTGCCAGCGCCAGCGCGAGTGCCAGTGCCAGTGCCAGTGCCAGTGGCCTTTCACCTCTTCGCAAACCCCCCACCTCCTACGCCAACCCCATCGTCTTCCCCCTACTAGCTCTGATCCCTGACCCCTGATCCCAGGCGCTCTTTAGTGCCTTTCCGGGTGGGCTATCTCCACCCCTCCAGCCGGGCCCACACTGTCTGCTCACTGTCGACATCATCGCAGTTGTCGCTGCCCTTGAGTGGCTCCTCGTCGAGCGGCGGACGGTGTTGGCACAGTCCGAGGGCGTCGGGTGGTGCTGGACCCTGCCGGCACTTGGGACATTATTGATCTCTGGGCCAAGCCGTCAAGGCTTCAACATGGACTTGACGTGGACAGGTGCATCTGTCGACACCAGCCCACCGCAGTTGGACGCGCAAGCGGCGCAAGCGATCCAGCGCAGGTTCCGGTGCTTCATCATGTTGGTCTGTCCCGAGACAGCGACCTCATCCTGCCAGCGACTCAGGGGTTCAGGCCTCTCCCGCACCGAGTACAGGAGGGCCGTATCTACACAGTACATGGCACACGTACCGGCTGGCGCTACCTCATCATAGCACCGACCCTTGTCGCTGCGGCCTTCGCGAAAGGGATATCGCTCTGCCGATCGCTTGCGCTCGCTCTCAAGGGACGGGGAAGTCTGCACTGGCCACCCGCTGTCCATTCGTCCACTCGCCCTCTCGCCCACACATCCTCTGGGACTCGCTAAGTTGACGCACGTCAATTCAAGGCCCCCCCCCCCAAACTCCCAAGTCTGGGCACTTAAGACTTCGCTGATCCCACCTCTGTCCTTCACAAAAGTCTTGGTTCTTGGTTGTTTACTCTGTCCGACCGACTACTACCAATAACTTCCAACAGTCAAGCTCAGGCTCAGGCACACTTGCTTGCTTACAGTTTCCATCCTTGACACTCGACACGGGATCTTGTCTCTCAACCTGTGCTACCGGCTTGGCTTTTCCTTCCTGTCGGGTTCCCGCATCTGATCAACAAGACCTCACACACCTCTTCAACCCCCATTTCTTGGCTTCGAGCCTCTCCCTCCACATACACATACCATATATACACCTTCTCACACATCCCTCGGATACACACACCATGACCATGACCCTCGACACGTCGCAGCAGCGTTTCGGGCCCGGCATGAGTCTCGACTACCAACAGCACAGCAGCTCGCCTGCCTTCACCAACCCGTGGCCCTCATCATCGTCGCCTCCTCAGTCCGCACCATCAGCAGGCATGTTCGTTGGCAGCCAGCAACCGGGAGCGCCATTGAACCCGAGCATGATGGCTAGCAAGCCTCAGCCCCCCAGGCCGAGCGGTGGCTCATATGGTTCCATGCCCGCTACCTCTGGCGCCGACATGATGAGCATGAGCCGCGCCGTACCACCAACCTCAGTTCCCTACGGCAACCCAGCGTACACGGCTTCGGCCTCTCCCGTCAACAACCAATTCGCCAGCTCGGCACCGGCTGGATACGATGGCCTTGGCTATGCTCCCGCGCCGTCAGTGCGCCCGGGATTCGGCATGGAAGATCGCAAGTACAACCCTACTGAGTAAGTCATCCTTAACATTGTCGTCGTATATCCGTACCCATGTACTAATCTGTGCCATAGTGGCCTTCACCATCAACACGACAACGAGAGGAGGGGATTCGCCGATGCCCTTGATGCCAGCCACGGCATGCTCGCCATGAGCCAGGAAACTCCCAGGAACATCTACGGTCCTCGCAGCGATCGATCATCCGTTGACTCGTACGGTTTCCCTTCGACACACTCGACCAGCTCGTCCATCTCGTCAAGCGGCAACTTCAGCTCCTACTACGGCGACTCAGTCAGCGACTACTCGACGGCAGGCTCGGATATCGAGTCCGTCAACTCGAGGACACTGCCGCGTCCCGCAGGATTGATGACTGCTCAGATGCCTCCGGCTCCTCAATCGATGATGGGCCAGTTCAGCTCCAAGGTCTCTTCAAGCACCCAAAAGAAGCACAAGTGCAAGGTGTGCGACAAGCGCTTCACCCGCCCCAGCTCGTTGCAAACCCACATGTACAGCCACACCGGCGAGAAGCGTAAGTTCCCCAACCCTGGTGTCTTGGCATTGAATTAAAACTAACCCGGTGCAGCGTTTGCTTGCGAAGTTGAGGGCTGCGGACGTCACTTTTCCGTCGTCTCCAACCTGCGTCGTCATCGCAAGGTGCACAGGGGCGAGGCTCGCTCAGAGGCTGGCTCCGAGGACCACCAGTCCGATTAAGCTGCCAAGACGCGGCTATGCAATTGTACATTTATGAAGCGGTGCCTCGCATGGACGAGCGGCAAACACCCTATGGTGGTGGTTTTTCAATTCCCCCCCTACGACAAAAATTTCGCCGACGCTGGAAACGTCTGGCGTACCACGACCATCGTAACGCAACGATGAAAGATGGCATCTTATCCATATAATTTCCGCCCGGACACGAACTTGTTTTTTTTCTTCCCGCCAGACATTGAAAACATCATGCGACGACGCACGGCATAGAGAGGAAATGGCACAGAGGGCGCAAAGCCCGGCGGCGGAGAAATTGAGACGGGTGGCGCTTTTAGCCTGATTTCCCTTTTCGACAACACTGGTTCGGTCGGTCAACTTGGGATCGATTCAAAACCATTCTCACGACTTGGCACGTTCGGGAGGGCAGGGAGGATATTTTTGGCGGGACATCTGACGGGCGATATACCCTAGCAACAATGGCGTTTGTGGAGTTTGGGATTTGAGCAGCGGTGGCGGCAGAACTGGCCCGCCGCAAAAGGAGGGTTTCGCTATTATTATTTTTTTTACCGCCTCGCGCACTCGGACGGGAGGCGTGGTGGCGTTGTACTAGTATCACTTCATGACATAGTGACGTTATACCCCGAACATGGATGAAGGCTTGACAGAAGGCCATATCTTTGGAACTTTCCCATGCCATTGCTTCTTTTAGGTGAAACATGTGACGTCTACAGCATTTTGCGCACGACAGTTGGGATTGGCCTCGAGCCGCAGCATCTGAGACAGGTCTGACAGGTATAGCGACACGGTTATACAGCGTATATCGAGATGCCTGCGCGCCAGTCTCGGTCGTGAATGTCGGGCGATTCCTGAAGCGGCAGTCGCGGAGAGGGCATACCTCACCGCAAGAGGGCATGCTCTTCATCCTCGCCGGTGACCTCCCTCCCTCCCTCCCCTCTCGCGGCTGCAATGCAGAATCTTCGACGACACGCAGCCGCACGCTCACTGGCAGCAGCAATCGTGTCCGCATCGAGCTAAGGCCCTGATGGTCCTCCTTCCGGATACAAGAGGGACAGCCTCTCGCAGGCCGCGCAAGCAGCGGATGCGCCGATTGGACTTTTGGAGTGGCCCCCCCAATCCATCCATCCATCATCCATCCATCCAATCCCCCCCAACCCTAGGCGGAAGCGGGTGGGGAGGAGGTTGCAGGGCACGACGACGGGTGATCACTTTCCCGAGGGAGAAATGACCTGGTCGTTTCAGAAATTGCGCATCATTTCCGCTCGGGGACTCGGACCCCATAGGACGGGTGTTGTCAAGACCGGACAAGCTTTGTGGGGCGACAGGGGTTGCTGGATTTTTATCATTTCAGTATCCTCTTTGCGGATTTCGAGAGGTGAGGGGGGGTTGGACGGCGGGTTGGGCTAATATCCGGCAGCAAGGAACGGAAGACCTTAGCGAAAGAGGATGGCCATTTTCGACACTGTGGCCTCCCATTTGCGGGAATGGCTGGTGTTCTTGGTCCGTTATCCTGATCAGATACCTTCGGCTGGAGTAGCCGCGTGTGCCTGGTTGCTGCTGACCGCCAGTCTCCAGCGCGGCACGGAGTCAGCAGTCTTACTGGAGAAAAAAGGATGTTCGTCCGTCCATTTTCTACGGACACCTCAGTGGCGCGAGCTTGCGTACTTCCGGGGGGGGGGAAGAGATGAGGTTTGGTGGCCAATCTGCCTGCTGCTGCCGCCAGGGATATGGAGGTACACGGCGTTTCACCCTCGGGGTGGGTGAAGAGGCAAAAAAGGTACGGCAAGGCGAGTCAACCGAGAGGCCTCTCGAAGGACACGAACGAGGCTGAATGTGGTTTCGCGACGTCGAGAAGGAGCAGCGCCAAGGTTGAGCGGTGGTTGAAATAAAGCTTGCCCAGCATCTCCAGATCGTCAAATCGATTGTCGGTGCCAGGGTCGATCTGCCCTCTTGGCAAGGGGGGCGGGAGGGGGGGAAAGCGTGGCAGATTCGACGGGCGCGGTCGCGGCATTGGATCTTGGCGGCAAAGCTTGACCACGGACAAGCCTCGCTCGAGGGCATTGACAGCCGCAGACTCGGATCTGGCCCCGGATCTCATCTCACGATCGCATGTGCGTGCCAACGTGCCCAGACGGGATCGTCAACGGGTTTTGCGTCGTCTTTTCTTCCTCCCCTTCCGCATTCGCCTGGCATGCCGTGGTCGTTCCTCGGCACTGGCAATCCGACCACCAACAGCTGGGCCCGGGGACCGCATCGCATCTGCCACTGGGGACTCCGTAGTGGTTAGTGGTGAGGGACTTGGAGTTGCGCTGGCAACCCAAGTAAGCTACCCAATTGCTAAGGCACGCACCGCCGAGGCTGCTCCAGCCATGGAACATGGAACCTGGGAAAGCACTGCACCCACTTCGCAGCGGCGAGCCGTCCGGCGCGAGTCGCACCAGTTCATCCTGGTTTCTGACCGGCTGCCTCTCCCGATCCCAGCAGCGATGCCACTGCAGTAACCGCCTGAGGTATGTTTCCGCCCCTCATCCTGGTCAAGGAGAAACATGGGCGGAATGACGTCCGCCTACATCGCGAACGTGGCTCAGAAGGGGAGGAGGAGGCGACAACTTCGATCCTGCCAGCCGCCGGGCCTCAAAACGAAGCGCACGGACGGAGTAGCGCGCTTCCAGAAATCCCCGGGCCTGAGCACACGCGCAATTGAACCCGCTAATTACATTGAAGGTCGGAACGCCACATCTGGCGCTGGCGCTGGCGCTGGCGGTGTGTGGTGTGTGGGTGGTGCGACTCGAGCGGCTTAATTAGTATGCGTAGCGGTCGCAAAGCCGCCAGCGGTGGTACCTTTTGGATTTTCAGGGTCCTTCTGTTTGGAGGGCCGACGGAGTGCTGCCTCGCCGAATTGGCTGATTGGCCGTCGACCTCCCCGTCCGCACTGTCCCTCCCCAGCCCGGCACTGCAGTGGCGTCAGTTGGTGGCGCTAGAAGAGAAGCCGAGTGGAATTTGCATGGTCTCCGTGGACTTGTTCTGGTGTTGTGCCACATCGCCTGTAGCAGCAGCAGCAGCAGCAGCAGCAATAGCAGCAATAGCAGCAATAGCAGCAATAGCAGCAATGGCAGCAATGGCAGTCGCCGCCCCCGATGGCGATGGAAACAACGCGTCTGATGTCCCGCGACGAGATCCATGACTGGCCAGGCGCTCTCCCGCATAGCGCGGCCAGTCCGAGTCAGGATGGCCAGAAATACAGTGCCGCCAACACCTATGCGTAGCGGACTGCAAACGACCCCAGCCAGCACCTCAGCGGCGCCAACGCTGCTGCCAGTGGCTCCCGCGTGACGTCAACGGCTGCGGGTCTCAGAAAGCCACCCTCACTGAGACCGTGACCGCGCTCGCAGAGGCGCGCAGGGGGGGCACGTCATTTTCATCTCCGCCATTGGGCATCAGAGCCCCGGGAGCGGGGCCATCAGAGACGCCAGCAGGGGGAGCCTGCATTGCTACGGGGCACGCATAGTAGAGGGTGTGCCTGTAGCGATCCCGTCGTCCCTCTCTCGCCCAGCACATCGTCGCGGGAGATTGGGTGGGAGTGAGTTCTTTGGGCTGCCAGGCTAAAAAGTTCGTCTCTCTTGATATGCTGGATGACGACGTCAGTGCGAGGATAGGGGGTCGGCTGGTCCTTAACTCGGCCGAAGCAGGACAGCGACGACGATACCGAAGTTTGGGTCCGTTCGCTGACATGTGCATCGAGAAAGGCGACGACGGGACGCTGGAAGTGACAGACTGGCAGCTTGCTGTTGATCTTGTCAGGCGATCTTCGCTCGTCCACGTGCAGAGAGGCTGCTAATTATCCCACAAGTCCACGAGTTCACGACGGCGCAGAGGCACACGGCTGGCAGCAGCTGGCAGCAACTGGATCCCTTTTTTACCTCACTTACTTCGTAGGCACCCAAAAAGCTCCCCAGCACGCTGGGTGCGCACAGTGTCGTCCCCACCAGCCGCTACATATCGAGCACGAAGTACCAGCACAGTGCTCGACTCCTATTAGCCTCTCCCTCCTCCTCCCTGCTGCCCCTGGAACCATGTCCTCAGCCCGCCGAAACGACTGGTCGGCTTCTCTTCCTCAGACCTGTGCGGGCATCGCTGCCACTGGCGAAGCTGTTTCCCTCTCCAGACTGGTGAGGCAGACGGGTGATACGATGATACAAGGCGCTGGGTACCTAGCGCCAGGCCATCTCATCTCCCCGCCGTCCAGCGGCGTGGCCAGTCGACCCGGGAATCACGCTTTCGGTGATGATCTTGCTCCTGATAGCGATGCTGGCTCTTCCAGGAACCCTTCCAAGGGGTCTTCGATTGCAGGAGATCGTCTTCAACTGCCGGAGGATTTCCACGGCTGCCATGGCATGCCATGGCATGGCATGTCTTGTCAAGCTGTCACCAAAAAGCTTGTCTCTCTCGAGTCCCGAGGGAGAGGCTTCCTTCGTTCCATTCTCCCCCCCTCCCCCCTCCCCATGCGGCCGCCATCATGTCTCCAACGGACAGGGCGGCGGTGACTGTAGTTAATCTAAGTACGTGCTTCATCACTGGTGAGCGTCTTCTGTCCCTGAGTGGCCCTCTCTGTTTTGTTTGGTCCCCGTGTTTACGTGACATTGCCACCGACGTGGTCCGGCGCCCGGGGGCGTCTCCTCATCCTCTGCTAGTCTACTCTAGTCGGTCAGGCTACAGAACGCTGCGGTGCCCTCATGTGGTCGTGCAGCGGCGACCAACCCCAAGGCATCCTGACCCAAGGCCAGTGCTACGCTCTGGCGCACCTCTTCGTACCCCTTCGGGATTGTCCGCCACCTCCTCTTTTTCGATGGGAGGGAGAGGGGGGATCGAGCACGGCTATCTCCACGACCGGAGCACTTTTCGATCATTCCTGTCCATCTGGCATCCCGCCCTCCCAGCTTACATACTGGGCAGTAGTCATGTTACATCCAGGCTTGCGTGGCTTGCTCGGCGATTCAAAAAGGGCCCCATGTAGACGGACACGGGGTGCGTTGCAGAGGCTCAAAAAGCAAAAAGAATGCTGGTAGGGCCGTATCTAGTCAGCCAGACCGCCGGTGCTGCCACCCCGTATTATCATACGTAAACCGTCCTTCCCCTTCTCTGTGCGCAGCGGGCATCCCGGCGTACGAACGAGCTCCTGTGGGACCACGACGCGCACTGCCCTCTCTGCTACATGTAAAGAAGGAGGCGTGGAAGCTGCCTCCTCCTACTCCTCCTCCGAGACCATGACGGAAGTTCGGCCGCAAGTGCTCGTTCTGCCGGAGCCCTCATCATGGTCCGTAGTAAGGGTGGACTGACGTCCGCCCGACTTTGCTCCGTTCGGTGGTGGAACACCGCGCTCGCTTGGGGACGCCGTCGTCGTCACATGGCTCCTCAGCTAGCTTCCCGGTGTTGGAGGGCGTGGCTTGCGTTCCCGCTTCCCGCTGTCCCCCTCGTTGCAAAAGGACCTGTCAGAAATGCCATGCCGGCCCTTGTTGCTCCGACTCAGCGTCACCGACGCGGCGACGGAAGCTTGGAGAACGGCGTAAAGTCAATCTCATGGGCCTTGTGTGAGCTTGGAATCCTAGGAGGCTGGACTGTTGCCTCGGTACGGGGATGAACATGATGGTTGACGCAATGCCTGTTTCTTGTATTACCTGTAGAACGCCTTTTGAACATGCTATCAACTCATTCTGCCAACAATTAAAAAAGCCCTCGCCATATGATTCCCCCCTGCCCACTCTAAATCCCAAGAAACCCCTAATCGTATCAACACAGCCCTTCTTACAAAACAATCGCCAGCTCCGGTCTGTCGGGCTTGTCCTCGTCCAGATTCGGATAATAGGGCACCATGGCATCCGCGCCCTGAACGTAGGCGTCATTGTAAAGCCGCCAGTACGGCGTCCTGACCTTCCTGGCGGGGTGGAAGAGGCCAGCCCATACGTAGTTCATAACCACACCCGGTCCGACGGCCATGCGGATGGCTTCGATCGCCTCGACGATACGGTCGATTACGTGAGGGCTCGTCTCGAAGAGGTTGGGGTAGAGCAGGTTCAAGAGATGGATCATGGCATCCTCGCACCCGAGACCGACGACGCCGAGGGCAATGTGCTTGACAACCGAGGCGGCTGTTTGACGGTGGACTTGATCACGATCAATGAGGGCGTCTTCAAGCAGGGGTGTGACGGCGTAGACGTAGTCCTTGGCCATCTCCCCAATATACTCGAAGAGGAAAGAGAGCGACTTGAGGACACCGTTCTGAACGTTCAGCTCAGGAACACGGTACTCGTTCATCAGCGCTGGCAGCACGGTGAATGGCGCGCAGGTTTCCGCGACGATGCCGATGGCAACGGCCGTGTTGACACGCGACTGACGCTCTTGCACACGTAGGTTGTTCAGCAGAGTCGCCAGCACGTCCTGAGGACCAATGGCCTTGGCGATGAAACCGAAAGTGTTGTTGGCCGCCCGACGAATGCCCTTCTTGTGAGCCTTGAGCATGTCTAGAAGTTCGAAACAGATGCGCATCCACTCGCGGGCGTTGACACTCTCCGGTCCTCGATCTGCGATGCGGCCGACGAGGTCGATGGTGTTCTCCTGGACCTTCTCATGTCGGTTTCGCAGAATAGGAGTGAGGCGAGGGAGCAGGTCCCTGATGGGAGGTTGCATCTGAGAGATGCCAACCACCGTAACGATAGAACGCAGCGCCCCCAGGATGGATCCAAGCACTTCAGGGTACTCTTCTCCGAGGTACTCGTAAAGGACGATGCCGAGCTTGCCCATTAATGCATCCTCGCCGCATTGCTTCATGACCATGGCGATGCGCGAGATCAGGTCGGCTGCTTGTTGTCGAACCGTCGCCGACTTGTTGTTCAGCCGCCAGAGAATCGTACTGACGATCTGAGGCAGATACGGCTTACAGCGAGTGCCGAGAGCGTTCACGACAGAGCCGAAGCCGTTGAGCATGACAATGTCCTCGACGCTCTGTTCCTGGAACGCATGCAGAATGCCGTCGAC